>OX940878.1:125229634-126479634 GCA_954870665.1 Stratiomys singularior | reverse complement strand
TGCCTCATTGCGATTCCAGAGTAAAATGTATCCTAGATATGGCGGATAGAAATAGACATTATAAATATTGTCAGTTCTCCAACCTTTTTCTGTAGCGTTTGGGTGGGAACCATCCCTGCGTGAAATTTGATTGAGATTCCTTTGCATGTCTGATACGTAAACGGAGGGTACTGGAGGTGTACAACACATGACACTTAGAATACGTAAGTGCACTTCGTGCCGGGCCACAACTGAACCTCAAACTACTGGAGGAAGCATTATTAATATAGAAATTGAGGGTAGCGCCGTAGTTCCTTCGAGAGAATTGAAACCATAACGTGAGCCACGTCGCGGACTAGGGTAATCTTCTCAAGGTGAACTTCTCAAGAAGTCTAATAACGTCTATTTTTGGCATTCCTATGCTCCGGCGATCAATGCAAAATAATAAGCCGGCTGTATTACGGCAGTCAGTGGAAATTGTTGAAACGCGAATAAAAGACTCCACCGTAAGGCTCAAAAAGCAAAAAGCAGAACTACGGAACGAAACATCCACTAGAAAACTCTTTTGCAAGCTGTCAATCAATGACCAAAAAGTAGATGCCCAGGATGCGTGGAGACCATCGTGTTTGAGGAGATGATTAAATCCTTTGGCTCGATAATTCACTCATTAAGCTGGATAAGCTTATTTGACCAACTCAGAACTTCGGTGGATAAGGCTATATTTGGAGTACCGGTACTCAGCCATCAACTGTGACTCACCCAGGCACCGATTATGATTAAGACACGTCTAATGATGAAGGCATCGGAGTCTGCGTTGCTATACGGCTCAGAGTTTTGGGCTGAAGTTCTTAGCACGAATGGGAGGGGAACGTATTGATTACAATGCAGAGACAAGGTGTTCCTCAAAATTAGTATACATCATGCTCTGTCTCAGAGCCTACAGTGCTGGTACGGTCTCTTTTGTGTTCCTTGCAGATAAATGAAGGTGAATATACCTGAGACTGCATTCCAAACGAAGAGAAAAGAAATCTGAGGTAAGAAGGTTGAAAATATGAAACACAAGGCAGACTATCTGCTTAGCTGGGAATCATAATAACCACAAGTACCTTCTTAATACGTATTCTTTGCACTTTCAGATGAGTATAGGCAAGAACTCACCAGATAGATCCTAGGAAATTGTCATAAAATTGAAGGACAATGGAACTGAAATAGAACTGTATGTCGCACTACGCTCCGACTGCTTTTCTTGTAAAAAGCGCCAGGGAAAGGTTTAATAACTTTCGTCTTCTCCACATTGTAGCAGACCTTTCATGATCAAAAGCTTATCTATTTTGCTCTGACTTTCTCATTGATCGTCTTCAATCAAATGAGACTTCACTGTTATATATATATTTTATAGTATTTCTTCATGAAACGCCATCGCAAAACCCTTTGTTAGAAATACGATAGTATGAATGGTATTTTCAAATTGGGACTAATTTTTTTCATTAAGCATTTGTTTTTCATTCTAATCAAGAAATTAATTAGATAATATGATCCGGGTTTATTGCAATGTAATCGTGAAAAGGATATTGTTATGCTAATTAAAACTAAAATTTTGTTCTTATCTTTCAAAAACGCTATCCAACTTGATGGGTACTATATGTGGGGGCATAGTTGTAGCTAATTTGCATGGTAATTCCTGGATGTTCAGGTTGAAAAGGAAGAAATCAGTTGATACATGAATTATCTAGGATGTATCCTGAAATTTTTTGCGTTTAACACATATAGAGATTCTTAAGTGCAGCATTATGACCATAATTGAAGGCGTCTCCCACCGAGAGATATGATGTGATAGATAGTCAAAGTTACTGGGATATACCACACGCAAGATTTGTGTAAGGACATATGTTGAAATAGTTCGCTAATTCTTTTGATCCTTGTGTCTATTTCACAATCAATTAATAGTTTTGCCATCCAAAAGGCCACGTTGACTATTAACAAGCCAAAGGTAATTTACTTCTATTAATTCCTTACCAGATCCCTTCTGCAAATGAAAGTGCTGCATTAAAATTTATTATCATTTGGTTTTAACACCCACAAAATGACCGTGAAATAGTTTTCAAAAGCGTTTTTCAAACAAATTCCGGTCGGTTGAGATGTTTCGTAAAATTGGGCGTATCGTATAACATAAAAGAGGTATCTTGCACAATGGAATTTAACTCCGGTCAAATTTGCAGAAAATTATCTCATCAATGCGAAATTGAAGGATGCCAACAGAGAAAAGGCGAGCTACTGGTCCTATTCAATAGCAATATGACAATCAAATACAAAGCGCAGCCTGCGAAATCACAGTGTCCGGCGTTTGTCCATCGTGGACAGATGTCTTCATTCATTAAATGGAACTATGGTCCTACATGAATGTAATAGACGTACGCCCAAGTATGTTTGAAAAACAACTTGCTCGGCCAAATTACCTTGTCAACGTAATGAAACGAATTAGTCCTTTCCGGCGCGAAGGTTTCGGGAAGTTGAAAAAGAAATCGTCAAGCAAAAATCAGAACTCATGTTCAACAACAAATCACCAGACAGCAGGAGATGTATCTTAAACCGCAAAACGTGTGACCAGTTTCGATTTTCAACGAAGGTACTCACATGCTCATTGGCGATGTCTTGTTTTATTGCTACCAGAACATGGCTATTAAGGTGCCAACCACCCATGACCGCCTTCGCTACTGCTTAACATTTTCGGGGCCAATCTTTTTTTGAGAATCTGACACCGGAATTCAATCACCGGAAAATGGGTCCACACACTTAACGACAGACGTTTCAAAAAAAACCGCCCGTAAAAAATCCGATACTCAAATGAGCTGAAATCACAAATTAGGCGCGGATATGTACATGTGTAAATATGATGTGTGATCTTGAAGATGGAAGTAGGCAAAAACAAGTGATTTTTTCTTAGTGGGAACGCGATTTACAGAGGATGGAGGCAGTCTTTGACCATAATTAAGTGATTCTAGAGAGATTTTATATCCTTGACTCAAATCAATTATCTTCGCACGAACTCATTCACCATTTGCTAATTTTTGTTTTAATCCAAGAGATTAGGAAGAGCATGTAGGAAAATTGTATCAAAATGATAATTTATCGGGAAATTAGAAGTACATGGAACTTGTGCTCGTACCAATGAATATTCCTTTAACATTCTCAGTCTTAGCAAGCAAACGTTCTCACACGTTAGACTATCGTTTTCGACTAGCGCTGTGGTGAAGTCCCACAGGGAGACAAATGGTCCATTTGGGAATAACTTCATCTGTGTTTCGAAATGAATGTGAGAAACGTTTCGCGGACATTTCTTCCGTCTTCCGATTGTCTCAGCGGTCTAGACACGCTGCAGACTGTAGTCATTAACTTATGACATATTGTGAGAAAAATCGTTTCTTACGAAATGCCCGGAACCGACTCGTATAAATCTCAGGAATTTGAATGTTAGCATAAGTAAATGGGCACATATGTGAATACCTTAAGCGCCTTTCCGTAGTTTGTGTGTTTTGCTGCGCTACAAGTCGCGGCGATGTGGTTTCTCATTCAATTGTGCGTTACGCACTTTGTTTGCAACTACCTCCAGCAATGACTTGATAAAACCTCCCCTTGTTTGAATACAAGTCGTGGTTCCTTTATCGAGAGTTCAACCTGTATAGAGTTCAGTTTATCTAAATATAACAAATTCGTCACTTCCGCTAGCAAATATTTATTGTTAGTGATATGTTTGCATTTTATGGCTACCATCTTTTTGTTTTCCTGTACTCTGGCTTATACTAATCTTCGGTTTGTTTGCGCAACGTTTCAACGGAGCTACTAGGCTTTAACAAGAATGAGAAATTACTGCGCTTGAACATACAAAATAACACTGTTATCATTGTATGACATTTCAGTTGATGCAGGTGAAAGACTTATGACCCTGCAACGTATCCAAATTCGAGGGAGCTTGTGCGATATGTGTCGTTCATTTTCTTAAATGCATTGGAACGCACGAATATGTAACACTGTTGAATATTAGAGTACCAAAGCACATGTGATTGCAGGTGGAAATGCATTTTCAACATAAATCAGGGTTTTTTTTAAATGTGTTACTCAATCAACACAGGAGAACAATCGGATGGCCCAGATATCCGAGCCTAGAAACTGAAAAAGTAGATGCAAATTCCTTGCTTATACACACGTAAATAAACCTTGTTTGCTATTATATTATTTCTATCATACATATTCATATTTGTTAATTTCTCGCCAATATGTTGCTTTTTCAATTGAACAACAAAGTAGTAAGATATTACTAGCGTTAATTAAATGAATTCCCTTGAAATTTATGTTGAAATCAATATATGCAATCATTATTGGTATGTATTGATTTCATTATAAATTAAAATTTCTTTAACCTCACAACAAGCGGATTCCACATATCAATACTAGCATACGTACTAGCAATACTAGCATAGTTTTTTCATTGATTGAGCAAGTATCTTTATTTGTACTGATATTGCTCAGCTGTTTTGATGGAAAATCATTAAACATATTGAATTGTAGACTTAAGCAACCGTCAATATCGCGCTATTGTACTTTTTGGATGTGTTACCATCACTGCGTTTCGAGACGAAGCGAACATGCGAAGATGATTATACCAATACTATCCTTAAACATGATTATCATCCTTCAGCTTTCAAAAATTTCTCGATGTATAGATTGTTGCATCATAAATTTTCAAACTTCAATCCTCTAGCAAACAGTGGTCCATGAATTCAGGACTTTTCTTTTTGTTCTCTTTTTGAATTCTCTTCGGAATTCCTACGATCAAAGATATACACATGGAGATATCTTGGCAAGTACTCGGCGACTGATCATCAATACAAAGCGCTTGGGATTCGTGACATTTGACAAAGCCAATGGAATTAGTGCGATCGTTTGCAAAACATACACAATAAGGCCGCTGAGAAGTTTGTTGGCACCCTCATATGTTCACAGGTTACACAGATTAACAAGAGCCGAATAAAGATGAAGCCTGGATGCTGAGGATATGAAAACCTGTAAAATGAGTAAAATTATATGCTCTTGTTAGTCTTCAGTCTTCTATACACTGTCGGAACTCACGGACAGTTGTGTAATGGAATAACTGTGCAATATAAGGAAAACTTCAGGAAAGCACAGCCAGGACGAGGCATGGATCAGGCTTGGAACAAATTTGACCACTAAGAAATGTCTTCGTGTGCTGGTCAGCAGACGTAAAAACTTCTGTAGGCATGAATATGAGCACGAGGTGGAAAATGAGCCATGGTACACATTTCGAGAGCTACAAGCTTATATCCACAATATCATACCCACTCTGGAATAGTACTTTGAGCCAATCTTAATTTTTCCTTTGTTTATTAGTCACCCTCTTGCATACCAATTATTTGTTTCACAGATCTCATTTCTATGTCTCTTTCATCATTTCGCTCTCATTGTTCGATTCCATATAAAATGGAAGTGTTTAACGTGGTTAGCCTCCTTTAACACCTGATTCTGCGGTCTCCACAGACGGGTTTGAAACAATGTGAAACATTTCACCCATGATCTTAAAGAAATTTCAGTCTTGGCTTCCAGTTTGGTTTAAACTATTTGGATCCCTGGACACAACTGGTTCGTGCTCGACATGATTCCAAACCTTCGAAATCACAGCGATCATGTTTCAGCTAGGATAAACTGAGAATACCTTGTCATTAGCGTTCCCCAGACCTGTTATTCAGAGAAACCTCTGTTTATGTTGCGTTTCTCTACAGTCCGAAAAAACTGTCAGATTTTGGGTTAGACACACGGAGCTGATTGCCCTTCCTCAACCTCAAAAACCTTGGACAGCATTCGCAAAGACTGAACAGGCTGAGCCACAGCTCAGGTTTATCAACCAACATGCAGCACCCCAATCTATCCGGGTTAACAACAGTCGCAACATTTGAATTAACATTAAAGCACCTTTTACGATCACAGACAGTTTAGCCTGTCTGTCTTTTATTTAGTGATACTTTTACTTTTTAGTCAGGTCTAGTTATCAGCCAAATCTCTCATTTTCTCCATTTTTCTTCGTATCATCACACATCGGTTCGGCATTCTTCCATTTCCCCTTCAGTGCATCATTGGTTCTCAGCGTTATAGAACACACATCGGGGACTTCATCAGTACAAATGTCAGTCCATTATTCTGAATTGAAATCTTCTTTACTCTATTTCCATCGATGCTTCTGTACAACTTCGTTCTTCAAGTTCGTCTGTCATTGGTTCAACATGTTCACATTCTAAAGAAGACCAAACGAGCACCAGACTGCAGAACGTTGCAACCCGGATTCAAATCAACCTATTGGTACCTTTGACATTTCGACCTCATTGACAACAATACACTCCACTACTCCCCTCCCACTTTATAGAAGCTTAAGAGTATCACGACGAAGCCCTATAGTGAACTCACACAAAGGCTTCGTTGTTCAATGTCACTGTTCAATTACTCTTGGAACATCTGTGGATTGTATCCACTGTTCCTCTTGGTTATTTCCTTGAACTTGCCTGATCAAGTACTCCATCTGGTTGGCTTCCACTTACTCCCATATGTTTCACCTGATCCCTATGACTCACCGTTATTGCTTGCTCTAGCCACTACGTCTTCTGCATCCGTCAAACCCGATGCCACAACTCTTAATGAACACTTCTTTGGACTGATTAGATTGCGTTTTTTTTTTGATAATCTGGATATCAAGCTTTCGTCATTCAAAAGTTATGATAATTATTGTTATGATAATATTATTGATAATTTTACTAGATCTTTTACTCCCTTAACCCAGGGATTTTCAGTTTAATATGGTTTATAGCTTAGCTGAAAGCATAAGCCACTTTGAAGAAGACCTGATTTTGCAAGCACCTAAGCGACCACGATAAAAGAAGAAGGAAGCCAGAACTGAGTCCCTTTCGCAAACCCCAAGATTAACAACAAATGTATACCAACGAGTGTTAAAGATTCAGTGAAGGTACTACATGTGCAATATGCAGGACGATGGTTGAACGCACTAGAAAGTATGGAAACACATAATCCAAAAACGTTTGACGGACGCATCCTATACGAACGAACAAGCACGCATTCGGATGTAATCTTCAAGCCGCTAAAACTGCTTTACAAAAATCAAACGAAATTACAACAGCAACAGACAAAGAAGCACGGGACTAAATAATAAACCCCGTTAAAATAAAAAAATCACGGACTTTTTCCAACCTGTATAAAAGGACATTTATCTACTTGCGTAAACGACGGACTCATAAATAAGCACACTTGAGACCGACAAAACTCAAAACGGAACATCACACCGAAGATGGGGCTCCACCGAAACGCGTTTCTAGACGAAACGTAGGAAGTGACAGGGAATTACGGAAGTTCGGAGGACAACATTCTAGTAAAACCACTCTTAAGAGTTATTTCTTCAGCTTAGAGAGTACGCTCAGGTCTCATGCTACAAAACTTTCCTGGGCTGACAGCAGTTCACTAAAATCTACTATACTATTCCTGGGGCAGTTCACTTTGTATGTTAGGGAAATTAGTATCGGGATATCTGCGGGTGCAGGTACCATACCCTTTAATGTCTTCCCTCTAAAATATTTCGAAGTTTTTCTCATATTTTTGACACGACTTTTTCACCATCCATATCAACAGGTGTTTTCCTTCCCTCAACGTTTCAGTGACGCCATTTTCACTTCAACTTCAGTATGAAACCTTGAGTTGATAGGAATGGAACAAGTGGTTCAAATGCTTAAATGTGGCGACCCTTCTGACGTGTACAACTATCGGCATAACTGATTCCCTATTTCCCGCAATTATGAAACGTCGCTCTTCCTCTACTAATTTGACTTCATTCACAAATGGCATTACTAAGGCGTTGGAAAGGCAGTTCAAGTCAATACAATCTTCACAGAGTCTAAATTTTCCATCGTTCCAGCTGTGTAAGTCTATATGGCATAACTCCTATTCCTTTTTGTCTTTCATCTGGAGTCCCCCAAGTTTCCATGCTTAAACCACTTCTCTTTTTTCTTTATATAAATGACCTTCTCTTTGTGGTTTCCTCTCCTTGCCTCCTGTATGCTGATGCTTCTACAATTTCCTTGGTCAAAACGTTAGTCTTAATCTTGATGCTCTTTTTTAACACAATGAAAAAACAAAGTCGCTGATGGCGCTGTCCAAAAATGTGTCAGCTATACGGAGTTTAAACTCGGACTGAGAAAGTCAAAAAAGAATAAAAAACACACCGTTGCCAGATCATACGCAGTGTTGCCTGGTTCATTAATTTTCTTACACGCTGCGTTCTTCTGGATAAAACATTAACCCTTTCTCTGTCAACTGAGAACTTAGCCAGGAATTGGACTTTTGAGTAAAAATTTCATCGGGTACGAAGGTAGTTTTTTCAACCTTATTTGAAGCTCGAACAGTCCTTAACAATAGCTACTTGTCAAATATCAATTGTGTTACTATGAAGTGTAATTCTTATGATAAACGCTTTGATTTCCACAACATAAGGTATGAGCTACATGATTTCAAAAGTAAAAAGCATCATAAGCGGCACGCCACAAATCATCGAAAACCTTTCATAAGTGATGTCAAAAACGCAGATCAGCGGTTTTGGTATGAAAAAAGTGGAAAAAACTTAAATTTGGGAAATCTAATCTCACTCAAGCCAATATTTTCGTTTGAACGTTAAAGTTTACACATGACAGGTTTTGCAAGTGGAAAAGCGTTCTGGCAAATTTTGCAAGTGGATGCGCCAAAATTTTGGATACCAATAAGATTTTACGGTGGACTTCTTAGCAAAATTATCAATGTTTTCACAAATACTTCGGTAAAACTGATATTATCTTAAAATGAAAAATTGTAAATTATAAATTTTTGGCATCTTCTTCATCCATTCGCTCAAAAGGATTTTCAGTACCATTCGCATCTTTACCATTATGATCTCCATGTTATTCTTGTTCTCTAAAGATGTTTGCGAAAAAGCTCAGTTTTTCAGATTCTTCGCATTGATCTTCGCAGTATTTTTCAAAAGAGTTTTCACATCTTCAGCTTTCTTTGATTTCAGCAGGACTCCTTTGTTAATGAGATTTGGAAAATTTTGCGCTTTGAAAGTATAGAACGCCTCACTTTGAGCTAGCCGAGCAGTCTTGATTTTGGTTTTCGTGATGATTATTATTTTCGCTTTCTGGAATCGATAGTATCAGTTTCAAGGCCCCTTAACTATTCCTTCTGCAATTTCCTCTACTCGTGGACACATAATTTTCTCCTCCGAGAGTATAACATTATGATTCTTCATGCATCCATGTCGTTCTAGGCTTTTTAAGCACGGTCAGTTTTTAAAATACGTGCTCTCAATTTCCAAAATTCTATTGGGGAAAAAAACGAGTGGCAGACAACTAGGAACTACAGTTGGATTTATGTTACTGCTGGTGACGCCTCGTTTCACAAACAAGACAAACTTGATCGTAGACGTTAGGCAATACAAGATTTTTTTGGCAATCGTAACTAAGTGTAAGCGTATCGTCGTCGTCCTGTTTCAATTTTGCGCCCTCTTGAAGTGCACACCCCAGCTTAGCCCTTAGATTTGCCTTCTCTTCGGTCATCGCAGCCTCTATTCTTGACTCCAGACTGGAACGTGTTAAGAAGGTATCCGTAGAGGGCGAACTGAAACCAATGTTAAGATTATTACAAAAAATTCTTCAGTAAAATTTCTAAGGAAGTTGGGTATCCAGGTTTTCTTTGCTGAACATCTCAGACATTTTTTTCAATCAAGCGATCTGAACTTTTATTCTGTTGGTCACAGTTCTTAGCTCTTGTGTAGTGAGCGTCAAGTGGAATAAATTTGCTACCATGATCTTTAAATTTTTCCTTTATCTCAGCAAATATTGCTGTTTTGCGATCTCCTCCTCATTTTTCCCGTAGATTTTCTGGAAGTCTTCAAGCATGATCTTTGCAACTTGTCACTGCCGAATTGCAAAATAGTTCAACGTTTGACGACAGACAGGTATATATTCAGGGACACCTTCTCATTTTTTGAAAGGAGAAACTCCATGCTGTATATCCTTTTACTGCTATCGTTATTTTGTTTCGGAGTGGAATATTGAAGGTAACGTTATAAAGTCTGTTGAAATCAAATGAAATTGTTCTGAGCTACTCACGTTTTATCTTTGTGGTACGCTTGATGGATTCTTCCAACATCTGAAAATTAAGCTACTTACAGCGAAAGCTCTTTGCATCCTGTGAAGACGTCGGTAGTTTTGGAAATCCTTTGGAAGATCATCTGGGACATACACACAATCTTCTAACTTATATTCAAAAATGTGTACACCTTAAAACGCACTTTTCTCACGTTTCTCTTTTTTCGACATTTCCTTTCCAAGGTTCCGGTCTACGTTACTTTTAACGCAGCTTTCCAGTATCTCTCTTCGAATTCAGATATACTTGAGGTTCATTTACCGGCATAATTTCATCCTACTCTGAATGATCCTTAATGGGTTGAACTTTCACAGAGTTTGAAGAGCATTCATTGTCGCTTATTCTCTTGAATGTCAAGCTGAATTAAAATCAACACCACGGATCTCGCCCAGCTTATTGTATTCACAAGCACTATGCAGACTGCCAACGTTACTCCTTTTTCTTTCTTTCTCTTCTTTTTTAAATCGAAACCAGAGACAAAATAGTAGTAAGAGAAATAACTACCTTTGAGTTCTCGCAACTTTAACCTGCTGAAATTTCAATAGGTGTTGCTAGTGTAACGCTTGAGTTGGTCATGATTTTCTTGCGATTTATCGGGTTTTGCAATTGGACTGGTTGTAACGGGTTTTAAGAGAGCCGCCATTACTATAATAACGGATTTTATACGTGGACGTGATTTTCTCGCCGATTTTCAGATCTTTTTGAGTGGGTTATACAAGTTGATAGCTTCAAGTGAGTGTAAACGATTGTCAGACTTTCCTTAACCCAAATGGGTTATTAAAATCTGCTTATTCCAAAATGTCGTTATAAGGTCTCAAAAGTAGACGACTCATCTATTTTTTGGATATGTTCAACGTACGAAAGACATGCTTTTAGGAAGTCAACATCCCAAGGTAAGAACTGAGTACTTTATATTGTTTCTACGTATACTTACTAATAGGGACCCTGGTATAGTGTTAATTTTTGGCAACATGATTGCCTGGATAAAAAGTTATGTCTTAAAATATAATTTAAAAATTATATTTTAAGTAAATTCATCTTGTCAAAGACCTGCTTTGTTGTGTCTTGATATCTTACAGTCGTATGACTTATTCTATATCTATTATATAAGTGCTATTCACTATTCAAAATAGTAAGCGGATCAGGACTAATTATGCCGATTCAACACATTATTTTCAAAGAAATAAAACCAGTTGCTCAAACATATTTTTCTTTTCACCAGTCTTGAATTAATCAGCACAAAAGTGGTTGTGTCTCTATCTTAAGTATCACAGGAATATTTCAAAAAATGAGTCCCAGCAAAAGAGACATCAAAATATCTTTCTGAATAAAGTTTTGCCAAGTCTGAAGTTCTGTTTTTGTTTATCTGGCCATTTAGAAACTGTCCTTTGCGTCTCACCTACCAATCTTTTGATAAAAGATCGATCTTTTTCAGTTCAAAAAGTAAAATAAAGATCACAAGTTCATCTATGGTTTAAGGCGTCTCTAGAAACTTAAAAAGGATCCAAAGACCAGAGTTATATATTCCAGTATTATTCCAACTGCAAAATTCGATGAAAATCCCAATCATATTGACTCAATGTATATCATATTTCAATCCTCCCAAAATAACTTGTCACCCATAAAAACGAATAACATTTGACATCGTCTCCAACGTACTTTACGTTGTCGTAGGGAAACGTTCAACTCATAGCAACAAGGATTCTTCTAAAGGTAGGTCTTAATATCGATAAATTTTAAAACCCATCAAAACAGAAGAAGAGTTGAAGCACATGTGAAAGATTTATAACACGTCTCAGTTCGGCTCCCTTGCTTCCTTAAACATTTCTTAATAAACGATTTGTTTTCACCTCTTTTTAGTTTTTCTTTACGTTCAGTCCTAGTTCTGGATCCGACAAAGTGTTGAATTACTCTTTCGCTATGGGTAACATATCGTTTTTTAATTGTGCGCACACTTAACCGAAAAAAGGGAGTCATCTTCTTTCGATTTCAAGAATAATGAACCAAAAATAGTTGAACCGGGAGGCGAAAATGTCAAGTGATATGTTCTTTTTTTATAGGTCCCGATAGTTTTCGTTCGGAAGTTGAGCAAAGGGGAAAATCTGTTTTCAATTTCATAAACTCTTCCTTGATGTGTAAATTGATATTTTATTATGGGAATTTATGAGAGTGGGTTGTACTATTAAAAATTTACTCTGAGGTATTTAAAGTGATGTATGTTGTATTAAATGTTCAATTTAATTGAAATATTCCTTCAAGCGGAGCGTAATCGAACTCATTTTGGATTGTTGTAGGAAGTACTAAAAACTTATTCGTCGTCAATTCAACTTTGCCATGCTAAGATGGTAGTTATGTTTGTGAAATGTTTTAGTCGATCGTTATTGCATAAACTTCCTTCTTTGCTTAAAATTTTCTTCCTTTGAATATGAAAGAAAACTAATTAAGTCACAAACCGCGGAGCTCACACATGGCAGCTTCCGCAATGCACGAAAATTACAATTCATTCTCCCTGAGAAATTCCCACAGACCTCATATGAATTTGCGTGCCGACAAGCACTTCGCAATTTACATCTCCCCTTCAGCTGCACAATCAATTCCGATGACACTTTTTGGTCATATCTCGGAAAGTCAAGCATAGCAAACAGGACGCTGCACTGGACGGTTACAACAATGTCCTTTTTTCGCATGTGGCAATATGTTTCGCTTTCAATATTCGAAGGCTGGCCGAGAAGACAGAACAATTTTGTTTTCTGATCCTTTTTTTTCTGCAGTCGATTTCCGGCCCTTGTCCATATCAACGTCCCCTCAGCAATCGGTGGCTGAAATCCTGCCCGTTCAATTTGCATGCATGCAAACATTCAAATTCGTGCACACATATCTTTCGCCGCCAAGGATTCCTTCCTTTCTTTCTTTCAGTTTTTTTTCTGTATTGCTCCGTGTGCGATCGAACAATTGCAGAATTCGAGAATCGATTCCGGACGTTTGTATGCAAAAAGGGAATCAAATCGAGTGGCATATAAATTAAAGTTGGTTGACAGATTTGTAACGACTTTAGTTATTGTTTGCCGTATTCCTTGGGACAGTTTCACTATGATTCGGTGACATGGCCAATTATCTTTTTATGAAGTGTGAAATGCTTTTTTCTCCTTGAATTTTTTAAAAACTTCCTTTTTTTCGTCGTCCGTGAAAAATTATCGATGCAATTTATTTTGATAGATTTGTTAGGATTAATTTTTGGGAGTGGTTGTTGATAGGACGGTAGGAAAATGTTTACGCTACAGATGTTTGTATTATTCACGCGGGAATTGTCTTCAGGTTAGAGGTCAAAGAAAGAAAAATGAATAGTTTTTTGCCTAAGATTTTGGCTTATTCGTAAGACTTCCCTTTTGTTTCGCCGTTTTGAATGGTTCCGCGAACGCTCGTTTACAATCGAGAGTTCCTTATGCAATGTCAGAAACCTTAAAACAAGGGGCGCTTGCCTGTTTTGGGGACTATCACGCGAATCTTTGATATCATGTTAATGAGGAAACTTTCCAATTTCACATAAAATTCAAGGAATCATTGAATATAATACTATTATTAATAGTATAATTTGAGATTTGCGTTTTGAGATATTTTGAATATATTTTACACATAAAAATTTTTTTTGAGCAAAAGATTTTGGTAAAATCATATTTGAATACGATGATCCATAAGCAATGATTTTGGTTGTTTGTAAAAGTAAATAATTCTAGAGCCTTAATATTATTATTATTATTTGTACTGGGGTCCACTTGCTGGAAAATAGCATCCGTCCTTAGCTCCGCATGTGAAGAACTATTGTTTACAGATGGTCCATCCTGTCATCCTACAGAAGCCAAGGAGTTCCCCCAGTTCTATGGTCGCCAAGTGTTCCAATTCTGTTACGCCAGTACACCTCAGCCAAGTAAGGCGTTTGTTGGCCAGACTCGGGCAATCTAGGAGGTGTGTTCTGTAATTTCTTCCTCCTCACCGCAAGCTCGGCAAGTGTCATCCGTTTGGATTCCTATTCATTTGGGGTGTTGACCTAGAAGATTTTGGCCCGTTAATAAGTTGTTTTGTCCTCATTTGATTAGGGTGAGGCCAAAGAGCTCGGCTTATCCTGCAGTCGCTCCTGCATTCCAAGCCGTATCTGTCTAAGCATCGTAAGCATGGCTAAGCATATGCTCTGTTTTGTCGGCATTGATGCTCAGTTCGTTTAGTTTCGCCCTCTCAAAAAGATTTGAGACCTGTGAGATGCTGTCTGCATCATTTCCAATATGATTTCCGGGAACTTTCCACTTATCAGTATAATGAGATCGTCAACATACGCTATCGTTTTGAACCCCTTCCCGTTGAAGTCTTCCACTATTTGGTTAACTGTGAGTACCTAGGCAAGTGGTGATACTATGCCGCCTTGTGGTGTACCCCTGTTAGTCCATTTATTCAAGGTTACGCCGTTTTCTTCGGCTATAATCTTCCTTTTAGCTAGTAGTTCCGTCATCCATTTAGTGAAATATGGGTCTATTGCATATCATTGAATGGCTGCTACTACACTCACAGTTTTAACATTATTGAAGGCTCCCTCGATATCAATGAAGGCCGCCAAAGTGAAATCTTTGATGGCAAGGTTCCTCTCTATTCTGCTTACGACTTTGTGTAGTGCCGTCTCTGTAGAGCCTTGCTAAAAAGATGAATCTAAATAATTTAATATAAGGTATGACTTGCAAAAAATCAGTATTACTTTTGAAAGGAAACTATAATTTATTCAAAGGGATTCCAAGTGCTATGGCCATGCCAACGAATCTAGAGAGAGAGTTCAACCGCATAACGTCAGAAAGTTTTATTATGATCATTATAGCGAAAATGTTCACAAAAACTAGAAAGCAAATTAGACGAATTCCAAATTGCACTTCAGTTCATCCAAAACATTCTTAGAAAAACAATGTTTTAGAATAGAATCGAAAGAAGAAAAGAATCGATCTTAGAAAATGAATCGATCTTAACATTCCACGTTCAGATTGATTTTTAACCTCTCAGTTCTGCTGGCAGTTAGAGCTGAAAATCTTCTACCTCCTCACTTTACCCAATGCGATGTAACCCATTCACTGTGTATACTGCTGCAGACATAAATCTATTCCCTATTGGAATGCATTCTTGGTCGCAAATTGAGTCCAACTTGATTGATTAGATTGAGACGATTTCCATAAAAAGGACAAGATGGTAAATACTGACTTAATGTAAAATAACTTTCATGAAACTAACTAACAAAATCCTTAAAATGGACTCTTAAGTGTAGACTATTAGCAAGGACACTATCATGGCTTTCCTTCATCACTATATTACTCTCTACCTTTGGTTTCTTTTTCAAATTTAACCCGTTCAATCTAACCCGTTCTAGTTCTAAATTATTCCAGACAAAAATGAATTAATGAATAACAATTAGAAAAAATGAATTTAATTTGAATAGTTGTTAAGTAGTCTCACCTCTCAAAATTCACTCAAATATCTTCATTACCTGCATTAGGCTCCCCGATTTTTTCCTCTTCGTATAACTAGCACAAAAGCGTTTTCAGTAATCGTTTTTTCCAGCTCTGCGAGTTCTTCGATTGATTTTATGAGACCTAGTTTTGATATATCTGCAACAATCAAAACTCGATTCGGAAGAAGACGGTTGGTGATGATTTGTAATGAATAATTTCACAAATTTTCAAATTGACAATCATAATCCAATTGAAGCAATAGACAATCATATCAAGTCGTTACGAGTGAAAATAGAAAAACAAAACAGTTCCAAGCATTACTTCCGGAGGAGACACGACAAAAAGGATCTTGTTAGATGAAACAGTTCTTGATTCAGGCATAACGCCAGAAATCCCTTTAGAAGCGTGAAAAAAAGGTATTTTCCGAGAATTTTTTTAAAAGCGAATAAAATAATATAATCATTTTCAAATTTTGGCATAATTTTATTCTGGCATGTAAGTTTGCGACGCATCTACTTTTTTTTGAGATTACCAAAAAAACGGCTGCATTATTAAGAATTTTCGGACGCCTGCTTTCCCTGACATCGAAAATAGCTGCAGATGTCACTCTTTTGCTGTTGATCTGAAAAAGATTTAACAAGTGTAATAATTAAGGGGAAGGCTATGCCTAAAAATTATGAAAAAGTGCAAAATTTAAAATTTGAGACCCAACCCCAAAGTTCGAATTTTCGACCATTTTTTTTTTATTTATTATTTATAATTTTTATTTACATGCTACATTTAAAACATTTATGTATATCCTTCCGATAATATTATTGAGAATAATTTTCCAAAATTTCATCGAAATCGGTCGATAACTTTTCGAGCTATAACACGAGCAGGTTTTTCAAACCTTGGTTTCGAGAAAATCGCGTTTAAAGTTTCAACATGTGAAAACTATTTATTCTAGTGACTTGCCTATTAATCAGCGATTCCAAGTGCATACAGCAGGCCTTCTTCATGCGCGAAAAGTTTTCTTCCGCCAGCTGTTTTTCCGGGCGATACGAGCTTCTTTCGTCTCAGAAACAGTCAGCGTATTTTGCCGTACAATTCGTGCCTCATCAGAGGTTCCGGCGAAAATTGTGCAGTTATTGCCAACAACTATGACCAATGCATTCATAACTCTCCAGATCCAAAAGAAGCCATCATTGAATAAACCAGCAGCGATGTAGGCCGAAATATTAACCATTTTTTAGCCAGAATACAAATTTTTTGGGGCCAATTGCCAGATCGTCGAGTTGAAGCTTTCATTTGCATTTAGGGTGTGGCCTCCTAAGCATCTTTTTAGCAAATCATCTCTGAACAAATCTTCAACAAATTGGCAGGAGATGCTGTCACGTAACGGTGTAAGATCTTCCAATTTTGTATTTTTATTCACAGCGATTGCTTTTTGTCATTTGCACCAGCTTTCGGGTCCAGTCGGGCAGTATTCGTGATTTGGCTTTTGCTTTGTTGAAAAAATGTGATAAAAAGTAGCCATATTCCCTTTTTTCATATTTTCAACACTCTTCACATTTCTTTGAATACTCAAACCATAATATTTCGTGAGTTTTTTACAACTTTATCCCACCAATTGCCTCTTACAGAAAGTTTTTTTGCTTTTCTCACATTTCTTAGTCTGGTGCCCATTCTCTCCTCTACATGACCAATGCATTTCCTTTTTAACCGTTAACTCGTCACAGTTCAAATTTAGTTCTAGTATGGTCTTGAAAATTTTTGAATCACCATCGCCTATCTAATTGCCATACTTTACATCAGATTTCTATTCCGATCTGGGAACCATTTCTTTCATAGAATCAACCTCCATTTTTTCAGCGGAGCCCTCGTGATTCTTCATGCAATTTTCTTTGTGATCTTCGAACCATTCCTGATATTCTTCAGTATGAGTGTTATTTTTCCAGAACGTACAGCCTTGGCAGTAACTGCTACATCAAAGGTTGCTAGGAGAGTGCAGCAAAGAGAGTAAAGCACGGGTTGCTCTGCCTCTAACGGTCCGAGCGCCCGTCTCGCTATTTATGTGACCGAATGCTGTCGCTCCGCTCGACACCATATGCGACAACTCCGCAAATGTTCAATATTTCGGGTTTTCCCTTGGTCGGAATATTCTTTGGGTATTATATTTTTTTGAAATTTTTTTTGAAAATTCTAAATTCTAAACTCACAGACGACGGGGAACGGACAGAAGGATATTTTATTATCATATTTATTATATTTAAATATTATATTTATTTTCTTGATACTGGAATGAGCGGAATTTGATACTATCATCAGTCAGAATGTCCAACAGCATTCCAAAAAACCGAGAGAAACGATCGTATTGGGATACTACCCAGAGAAACATTTATAAATTCTGCGAAGTGAAGCTAACCTGCAAATCCACGACCAATCGAGAATCAGTGAGACGAGTTACTGAAAGGGCTTTAGTTTACCAGACGACGCTTGAAGAGCTCTTAACTAGAACTGAACGGAAGGGTTCCAAGAAATTGATGTGGAATGAAGGCTAGACATAAAGAATTAGCGGCAATCACCACTACAATCAAATCACCTGAGTAATCAAACAAAAGACGAAATTAAATGGGCTCTTTTTTAGTATCGTCGAGTATGCCCTTTTCATACGATGGAAAAGATCTAGACATGTTCTTTGATGAAGAAATACGGGAAGAAAAGGCCTGCGTAGACGGAGAAACTAATGATTAGAAGGCTGAAAGAGATCGATACGCAGAGAACATCACATCCTTAATGCTATCAAACTCAGTTATCTGTTTTCCGCACATGGAATTTCCACCGAAATCTCCAAAACCTGGATGAATTTAAAGATTCACTGAAATTCTCGTACCTCATCCACCAGCAAACCCCATCAATGCATGGACAAGACAAAGACTTTGGTAAAGGTACTATCGATTTTCTAGCGAGAACTGAAGTTGATCCAACTAGCAAAATTACTTCGATAACAATAAAATTAACTTTGAAATTTTATTTTTTGTTGCTGCAGTCTAAATTTCTTTATGGTTTTTTGGTTCCGCTTGGTCTTGTTCTGCTTTTGTTATCGAGGACACGATTCGGCTGTATGCAATTAGCTTTATCGTAACCCAGAGAGGCAGAACTGAAGATGGCTACATATAGCCGAAACGTGTCCTCGACATCAAAAGCCAAGCAAGATCCGGCGGACCGAATCAACATGAAGAAATTTAACTTTATTACGAAAGTGAGGTTTGTCTCAGTACAAAACTTGTACCCTGAACTGCAAAAAACGACAGACAAATCATCACACAATTGACGGCAATAAACGTGCAATACCACTTTCTCCCTCCTAGAATGCAAGACATCATGTTGCTGTTTCACGATAACTTCCTGCGTTCAGTTCTGGAGGAATCTATTAGAGGCTCCTGGCTTTTGTGCCATGGAAGTTATCTTCAATAAATTATATTAAAGAAGCTCAAAGCTATTGGAAGCTTTTCTCCCTAAAGAAAAGACAACTACCCTCAATATAAATAGGGTATGCCATCTTATCTATCATGATCAGGAAAACATACAATGAAATACTTTGTCAATGGGCCACAGCAGCCAACAATGTGGGAATTCTGTAAACAATTGCATGAGGCGGGCGCGATACTTCAAAAGTGATGAACATTTAAAGATTTAAAAAAAGACTCGAGAAACAAGACCTGTATGTTAGTGCGTGAACTGCTCAGGTTGGGCATGAAAGTAGAAACTGAATTGCTCAAAGAGCATGAAGAAGACATTTGAACAATTAGTTCCCCAAAAAGTAAAACATCGAACAACCGATTCGGAACTCAAAAATAACCGGACCTCCAGCCGGAACACCATGAAAAGGACAATGTTCGGCATCTCTAGAATCTCAATTTTAATTAAAATATTGTGATCTGACGGCGAAGATTATTTTGGCTATCGCAGTCTTTTCACTTACCTTCACGTCCTTTATTTTACAAGCTCTCTATCTCGTAAAGCTTGCTTCTTTACTACGTGGAATTTTCGTAACCTTTGTGATACCCTTCCGAAGTGTGAGCGCGTTTTATTGGCTACAATATGATTTTGATGTAACGGCATATAATTAGCAGTTATATAACGACCAATATAAATGGAATTTGATGTGCATAGATAATTGTTCTCTCTTTCTACTAACCATAGAAATTAAATATAGAAATTAAATTCTAGAATTTAGTAAAAGCTAACTCCCTTCTGAATTCCTTCGCGTAATAACGCAATACAAACATAAATTTGCCTGTGCATTTACCATCTCTGTCTAAAAGCAATCGTACGGGAGTATTAGCGCTGTATGCAGTTATACTGTGCTTTGATTTTCAATATGCAGAATAAGGTAACGTATAAGCTCTATAAGAATACGCTAATACTTTTCCTAAATCTGTCGGGTAAAACTTTTCCGAGAGTTTCAGCGCAATAAATAACTACGCTGTGAACCAAAACGTAAACAGTAACATTATAAAATATAAATATTAATAGATTTGGTGAATCAGATCTCCAGACTTACGTGGAATGCAAATTCCCTATTAGACCGTATTGTCCGGAATGCGATGAGAGTCTTGCATACGTCTTCTATTAGATTTAAATTATAATACATGCGATACGAGAGAGAAAACGTTCCCAGTGAAATGTCAAATTTATGTTGATATGTGGCTTACAACACTAAATGATTATTAATAAATGATAATAGTAATAAAAAGAATCATTATAATTTTGGGGGTGAAGGTTATTTACCGTTTGAATGTTGGACTCTGAATGATACGAAGAAACTCGACTACTGACTAAACATGTCCTGTGTCATAGCGAAAGCCTTATTTGAAACTATTTGTCATATTTCATAAGACAAGGTCTCTTAAGTATCTCCTAGTGACGGAGCCGGGTTAAGGGGATTTCTCTTTTAGCATTGACGGACCAAAGGGAGAGAAATCACTGAGAGAAAAACACGCTTCTTTATACGCCGGCAAGAGGTTGATGGTGTCCTAGTTTCTTAGAAAAGTAGCTCACGTGTAAAGTCACACTCAGTTAGACTCGCCTTCAGTTGCCGAAATCTTTCTCTTTCTGGAGAGAACTCGCTATTTCTATCGGAAAGGTTCATCCGATACATGCAACAACTGGCTAAAAAGCTTATATATAAGTTGCTATGAAGATGTTGTGGCAAGCAACGTATGTGAGAATATATGTTCTTGGGAAAACAAAGCAAATTGGAAACAGTGACCTTCCCTTTTTATGCAGCTATAACTGATAATACCCGCACCAGCTAAGCAGTTGCATTAAGTTATACCAGTCTCAATATGCGCTCTGAAGAAGCGTGGACCATCTACCTCGCGTTTGTAATAGCCACAAATTCAGTGTGCAAGGGTAATGCAAGCATCCTCGTTTTTTACTCTCGGCATACAGTTTCTACCATTCTGGCTCACTCCCCACTCCTCAGCAGAGTAAAAAGAGCAGACTGTCCGTCACTCTTCACGAAGAAATAGAATGGGAACCGCCTTCTCGGCAGCCGGCACCCCCAGTTCAAAAAAAGTCCGGTATGCAGAGTTATTCCGAAACGTTCCTTATCTCTGTATTATCCTAGGACGCTTTTCGTACGGTTTTACTAAGAGCGTCCGTCTAAACTTCAGAGCCGTACCTGATTCTATCTTACTCGTGTAGTATCTACTGATGTAAACGTAACTTCCCTCAAAATTTTCTCGTTTTGGGCAGTAACTTTACTTTAAGATATGTAAGTTTTACTTTTATCTGTAATAGGAATTTTAAAGAGTAATTACCCAGGAATGTGGGTTCCACAATATAAGCACATTGTAGAAAGAATAATATTATTCTGACGTGAATGATTTGGGGATTGTAACGCGTTTGACAAATGGCCACCATGCATATGGTATATGTCAAGCATTCAACGAAAATTTCGGCATGTTCTTCCAACCCAATGCCATCCAGCGCTACTGATTTCAAGATAGCATTGACATTCTAATTGAAGGATGATATTCAGGTTCATGATGGCAATTATTGCGCAGATCAGTATGGTCCAAAATTTGGGAGAACGTCCTCAGGTTTTTTGGTGTCAATACTTTTCTGAGTATCGGAAATTAAGAGTCAATTTTGCCAAGAAGGTCGGGTACAAAGCAATCTACGAATTATTTGCTCCTTTTTGAATTCTTCTCTTTGCTTCTTAATTTACGTTTTGATCCATTTATGCAATTTTTCGAACACTTTCAGGCCAGCTTTCTCGAGCTTTTTGCAGCGTGCCTCCTCAGATTTCATGTCCCACATTCGCAAGTCCACGCAAACTTGAGTTTAGGGAACAATCAGAAGCGACAAAGATCTAAATCTGGACTGTACGGGGGGAGAGATAGAGTTGCAATGTCTAGAGCATTCAATAAATCCACGGCAGGGCGAGCGACCACCAAATTCAACGTGTCATAGCAGTCGAATTTTGTTAATATTTTTTACGCTCGTCCTTTTTTCGTAAAATGACGCAGCATCATGATCAACATCTAATTTCTTATCATCTGTTAACCGTACAGCTAATTGTACAGGCTCCAAGGAAAGTATATTGGTATAAAAAACCCTCGGAATCGAAAAAGATCTTCATCGTAATCCTTCAGTGCAGCGACTGATATTTGCTTCTTCACGGAGATTATAATAAGGAACGATTTTATTGCTTTTTCGGCAGGTGGAGAGTGCGTCATATTCGAGTAAGAACTTCATTGTAGATTGTCCAGAAAAAAGTGATAGATTTGGAATTCATCAATGGCTAAGATACGATTCATTTCTTTATTTGTTTCCCCACACTCTAAGCGGCCTCGTCAGTGATGCTCTCCCTACCGTTCTCGAAAATTGTATAAGACTTGAAGAAGGTCATCTCATTCATCACAACGTGGCCATACTTCATAGCTAATGATTTATATGTGGCACTTCGTTTCTTTCCAAGCTGCACTAAATATTTCACGCTACAACGATGATCTAACTTTTGATGATGCGAAAGTTAATATTTGACAAACGTTACACGTATTGCCTCAAATGACCACTCACTACATCGGGCAACTTGAAACTGACGATATTATTCGCTGAGCGAATTGGTTGGTATACGATGGTATACAGTGCTGCCACACTTCGCAAGTCATTTTCCCCGTGGGGTTCCTCTTGTCCTTATTTTCTGTCCAGGCCTTGAACTTAGAGGATTACAATATCGAACAATTTTGACAAGCATAGAGATAAGAAGTTTCAGAATTCGGTTAAACGGTGAATTCATTGTTATTTTCGTTGAAAGAAAAAAAAAGAATCGCGAAGTTGGTACCCTATCGGGACAGGTCATAAAAGAGGAGACGGCATATTACTGCGAAATAATTGAGAAAAGCTTTCACATTCGGCTAAACGGTACGTTCATGTTGTTCTTGTTGGTACGGAAAAAGGATTGCCGAGTTTATTCCAATCGTAACAGGCGAGAAGTAGGAGAAGATATATCCCTACGATTAATGTCCAGACAAGCAGTGAATATATGTTAGGCTAAATCTTACAAACTATCAGACGAAACTAAAAACCAAACCTTTTTTGCATTTTTCTATCTCTAATGTTTTAATAAGGATAAAATGCTTTTATGGGCCAAGTAAAATACGTCATTTAATATCAACTGGAAGACACTTAACGCATCTTTCTCGTCCTGTTTTTTGCATACGGTCCAATAGGGAAAACATAAATTGAAAACCTTGAAGGACGAGATCTTTATTTCCCATTTAGCTGTTAAGATTTACTAGAAAACTGTACTTGAGGATGGCTAAGTCCTCGTGCAGCTTTGTTTTATGGCGATTATTGTTTAGTTAATGTATGAGGGGCCTACGTCTCCTTTGTAACGCTGGGCGCTGTATAAAATGGTGTGTGTTCCGTGTTCCATACTTTACATGAGAAGACTACCAGAGTTTTTCAGGTGAAGAAACTAATCTTGCCTGGTTGCTTAAATACTGTATCCAATAATCATCATGGTAACCATTAATTCCATCTCATATATTCCCCATGAAATCTTAATTCCGAAGACTTTTCGGATACTCCTTTATAAGCCTTTAACCGGCGGCACCAATTCAATGCAACACCAAATCTGTAGAGCCATTAGCCGAGGGTCACTTAATCTAATCCGAACAACTGACTTAATCACACCTTTCCAATTGTTATCTGTGTTAAAAACTTTTAATCCGTTCTTGATCTCGTTAACCTTGTTAATATGATTAAGAACTAAAAATTAGTTTGCGGTCAATACCAAGCCGTTTCATATGACTTTAGCATCATTACGTTCTAATTGCGTACTAGTTGGATTGTTGGTTGGAAATCAGATACCATTAGGGACAAAAAACCTAACTACTACCTAAGCCAGCCCGTCAGTCACTTAGCACTAGATGAATTGGAGCCGTTCCTTTTCTTTCTCAACAGCAACAATACCACAAAGTTAATACAGTGCCATTAGCTCATTCTTTTCACCAGGTAACGAGACTATTAACGTAATAACTGCAATTACTCCACCCAAATGGCTAAAGTCAAAGCTCATATTAGTATCGCGACGATATCATATAGTGAATATGATGATGTGGTTGATGTTTCCCTCCTCGCAGTTAAAGGAGCTTTATATGGTTCATAAAATAATACTATCAGTGGCGATAGAGTTACAACATCTTGTATGTACTTCGATAATTATTGTAAAATAGTCGGCGGTTCGGTGAACAATTCATATGTAGATGTTAATGCTAGTGAGGAGTGAATTTATATGCAAAAAGCTGAATTCAGGGTTTGCAAGTCTGGAGGACCACTTTTCATCTAATTTTCAAGGATTAATAGCTTATGTTGATATCACTGTTTGATTGTGATCTTTACGATGAATGGAAATTTAGCAATATCCTTATATACATATGTGGTTTGTCCCAAAAGTTTTAGCCTAACCTTTTGCGCACTGGTCTTATTCTATATCATCGAGCGAGTGAGTTCCTTCAGAGAAGCACCCATTTGATTGAAAAAAAGGCTCCTCGCGATATTTCAATGTCTTCAAGCAGTCCATACAACCAGATTTTTGAGTTGCCTTTAGCACATTCGTGCAATGGTCAACCGTTTCTTTGACATCGAACTGATGTCAAAGGAGCTATTTCAGGGCTATACGGAATATTTCTGCACCAGATTTGATTAATTATTGTGTTGGTGTAGAAAAAATCTCCACTTGACCGAAATTCTTACTACATCACTCAATTTTTTCAATTCATCAACAAAGTATTCTTTAGTGACAGGTTTACTTCTTGGAGCATGTCAATGGTGTAAAACACATTCATTAACCAAAAAGACAATAAACATTGTAGAAACAATGCTCAGACTTTGGGTCCAATTTCTTTGTCGTTGCCGATTCAAAATGATTCCACCGTAAGAACTATTGCTTTGTTTCTGTATCAATGCCGCAAATCCATGATCCATTTTAGTCCTAGTCTAAATCTATCCTAGGTTTCTAACCTAAATCAAAATTAATCAAAATTTGAATCAAATTCATTAGACTTGTTTTTCTGTCGGGGAAAGTGCGGTAACTACAGCGTCTCGAAAAAACAGCGACATCGAGAGAGTTACTGAAAAGTAGTAGTCAATATTGATATCTAGTAGAGGGTTAATATTGATATTGAGGGTTAATATTGATTGATAGGTTAATATTGATAGTTAATATTGATACCTAAAAAAATAGGCTCCTTACTTATGGGACACTTATGTAATCGTAAAATTCTTCATTTTAAAATGGAGTAAGTTACTTTTAAAACGAGCCAAATGCTGAATATATCGATGATATTACCATCCTAATCTGCTATTCTGTCCTTTCTCTCATCCTCAAGATCCACTGAATAATCTTGTTGACCTAACACTAAGAAATAAAACAGGAGAAGCTATAACCTGTCGAGGCTACAACAATATGCAGTACGAAAAAATTTCAAGCTAGCCTAACATAATGTTGAATGGACGTAGAGTACAGAAAACCTGGACAATTTTTTATGTGTTGGCTTAAAACTCATGAAAGATGGCAATGAATTATCGAAATTGAAATCGCAGGAAACAGCTCGCTTACAAGAAGTTATCATGAAGGTGAAGGTTGTTTACGGCCTGACCGTGGGACTTTCAGACTCACAATGCTTCTGGAATACCCGCTTAACACTTCCTCAGTCAACCTGTGAGTCTAGGCTGGAACCGTTTGACACATTACTTCAGTCATATCATCAGGTTTCGTGCTCTCAGGGTTAAAAGCACGTAGATAAGAGATCCCTATCCTCGACGCCTCCCATTTCTCTCCTTTTTATAGTCGGTAATTTTGTACCAATGCCGGCGCATGTTGTACCAAGCGATTCCATATTTCAACCGTTTTCAGAATTTCTCTGACAGTTTCTGGACAGAGCTCTCCGATTTCGCTGCATAGGTCACCGCACTGCTTACTCCGTCTCTTGCAACAGAAGAATGTGTGAGTGTGAGAGATGTCATCCATCTTTCCTGCAAAGAGACGCAGTTAGGAGACCCTTACCTATCAATCTTATGAAGGTTAGATCGAATACAACTATGCCCACTTACGAGCTAAGTCGGTCTAAGACTTCGAAATCGGTCTCACCATCTATTCGACTAAGCCATGACCTCAGGTCAGGGAGCAGCCGTGCAGTCAGGCTTCAATTTGTGTCTTGCTTCCAGGACTGTTGCCAACCGCTGAGAAATCATTGTCTCTCTACCGTGGTGACCTCTTCTCTATTGCCTTTTCTTCTGCGCAGGTAAATATTTCTGCGCTCTCTAGCGAGAAGGTTGATCGGTATCACCCCTGCAATTACCAGCACTGCCGTCCCGGAGACTGTTTCTCAGAACCTGTGCCAACCGCTTTAGGTGTAACTCCTTGCTGAGAGCAGAGTAGAGTAGAGAGTAGGCTGAAGTCCTTCAGGGAGTCCTTCAGAATTCGCATCAGATATACTGGTATTTGAAAATAATTTTCAAGCGCTTTCAGAATTTCCACCCATCTAGCGCTGCACTTTCGACATTCATGATTACACGTGTGGTATGCAACGCTTTTGAGATGTAATCCCTGATGTAAACATTTGCAACCAAAATAAATGGAATTGAAATACGGATTTCTTAGAAAACTAATGACGAAACCAAGAAAATCAGTGACGAAAAATGTACAACCACGAGCTGTATGAATTTTTTGACTAGATAGAAGACCCCAAAGTTAGAAAATTGAGGGAGCTTTAAAATGATTGAAATGCGCATCGGATTAACGACAAAATAATACGTGGGAAACTATTGCTATGTAAAGTTAAAGGACCAGCGAGGAGAATGATATTCGATTAGAGCTGTAGCACCATGAGAACGACAATGAAATATGTTGTTTGTGCGGACATCGGTTCGATGCGGACATTGATAAAGATTCAGAATTTTTTTGGTATATTGTTCTTATTATTATTATTATTCTGGAAAAGACCGAGGTCATTATCCTGACTAAGAAGCGGATTGCTCGTATGAATCCTGTTTGGGTGGGAGATCGTCATCGAGTCGAAGGAATCAATAAAATACGTCGGCTAGATGACTGACTCGAAGATGAGTCGGACGAATCTCCTGTGGGAGTTTCGACATAAGGCAACTCTCAGTTGCCTTATGGCCAACACGCGAAGAGCAACCTCGAGTAAAAGACGTCTACTGATGAGCGCTTTGGCGTCAGTGCTCTTGTATGGCTCCGAGGACGGGGCTCATGCCCTTAGTAAAGAGTCCTAAGGAGGATGTCTTGCACAGGTGCAAAGGCAAGGAACTATGCGGGTAGTGGTTGCTTGTCGCACTTTCTCTGAACATGCGGTGCTGGTTATCTCGTGGGTGGTTCCTGTTATACTTCTTGCAGTAGAACCGAAACGTATGTACTTAAGTAGGGGGTAGTTGGTGAGAGAAGCCGTCAGCTGAGAGGAAAGGAGAAGGACGCTTAGTTTGTGGCAGCAATTATGAGTAAGCGAAACGCCAGATAGATGGACTACATGGCTTATCAGTGAGTTGGAACCGTGATTCTACAGAATACATGGTGAAACTGACTATTACCTGACGCAACTTTTAAGTGGTCCCCGGTATTTTCAGTCTGACGTGTATAAGATGGAAAAGTCACCGTCCCCAGCCTGCTTGTTCTGCAAAGGGATGGCAAACGACGTCTACCATAGATTCTGTACGTGTGCAAGGTAGACAATACTTCGTTCGCACCTCTCGGAGAAAATAGAAGGGCTCTCTCCAGAAATCATGATGCAGGCAAAAGACAATTGGAACTGCTTGTCGCATAACATCATGGACTGCTTGGTGGCGCAGGCGGAAGGGGCATCTCTCTCAGAGCAATCCTCTTCCCTCCCACCTATCCGTGCTGAAAAAGGAATTTCCCTTAACCAGAAGGCACCACTAGGCTAAAATTACTGAGGGTTATTCCGAAGTAATGTGACAAACAGATCGAGGCTAGGTTCTCGGTGTGCCAGGGGAGGTGTTTAGTCGGTAGTCCGGTTGCGACTGGGAGTCCAACACTCAGGGCGTAAACAGCCTTCGTTTTCTAACCATAAAAAAATTAAGATTATTATTATTGTTATTGTACGTTGTGTATATTTTAATAGGGGCCATCGCTAGAAAATAACATAGACTAGCATCGGCCCTAAGCTCCGTATAATTTACATATTGTTTTGTCCTGCGAAAATCAAGAAACTCCCCTAGTTCTATGGTCCCAACTGTTCAAGTTTGCTACGTTAGTACCCCTCAGCCTTGCATGGGGTTTGCTAGTCAGGGTCAGATTATCTTCAACAAAATGTTTGGTGCTTTCTTCTTTCTGGCAGGAAGCTCGCCAGGTCTCGTCCGTTTGAATTCCTTTTCGTTTCGGTATCAGAAACGTGAACGGATAGACTTTGTCGTTTCATGGTGGTTTGGATAGTTTGAAGCATTAGGAGCTTTAGGACAGTAGGAGCTTTTTTCCGTTCCCCCAAATATTTTTTGGGAAGCTGTTCAATAAGGAGCCCATAAAGTGCTGATCTTTGGCCACGACCCTTCCCCCTTTTGAAACATGGTGTCCAGATATGGTTCTTTTTTGGGCCCTTTTAAGATAATATTTCTTCAATCTTGCTGAATAAGAAGCTTCCTGGTGTGCATTTCTCTCTTCTGACAGCCATTTAAGTCTTTGAAGAGTCTAATTTTTCGCTTGTAGTCCTTCCTTACCATTTCACGATTTATTAGGCAGGCTTATAAAAAAATAGTTGAGGGTTATTTTTAATCTCTTGCAGTTTTCTGATTCACCAGATTTCTTCCTTGTTAGTACCCCACCTCCTAACTTCATACTTCCTTCCTTCCTTGTTTGATTTCTAGGTTGTGGTTTGATGCATTTCGTTAAAACTATTTATCAGCATACTTTTAATATACTTCACGTCTTTTCCAACATCAAAATTTTGGCTTCAGGATTCGCATGCTGTGAGCCATGTATTGAATACTAGCGATCGCGTAGCCATTCCTTTTCCCTGTACAAAAATTGTAGTAGAGCAATGAGTGTCTTCTTGCCTTTGAACACTTAAAAGGTAATCTATTGGCAGTCCAAGAGGTTAGGGATATCTCATACTCTCCAGCTATGCAAGTTCTCCAATGATCAATCTCGCTCCAGTCTTGTCACTAAAAGTCGATATGTGGTTCTCTATTGTCATTATTTATTGAATTTAGGTTAGGTATACAATAATTAACTCACAGCTTACCTCTTTCATTGCACTTAGTGTTGCAGCGTGTGCTCCGCTAAATCGCCGTTTGCTAGTCAGTGCCAGTGCGTAAAACGGGAGGTACACTGAGGCTCTAGATAATGGCGCATTGTCTTTTCTCTGGAACACCGGTGCGGTTAAGTCTATAGTGCTGAAATCAGAAAGGGAATTAACTATATTCTTTTAACTTCTTTCACATATGAGTTAACTACGGATTTTACTCATCCAGTATGTGTAGAATAAGACAGTTTTTGACGCATTGTTGGTAAGGTTCTGGATCAGTGTTGTGTCTGCGCTAAGATCTGCACGTTGGGTATTGCTTCCGGGGTGTGGTGCGTAGTTGTGTGTTAGCCTCTAGAGCCTTTTCCGAAATTTTTAGTGTACCTACATTGGTATTCATTTCCAAAACTTGTTTGGTAGTGCCGGGGCAATATGCACCCGATTTTTATTTCCGTTTCCCGATTCATGTCATTTAGTTGAAAAGTTATTCTAAATATGTCGCCCGTATTTAACCCTTAGCAAATAGATCTCTTTCTGTCGCACATCAAGTACGCGGACCAAGCAGTTGTTTGTTGGCCTTCCTTGCTTCTTCGTGAAAGAATGAAGAGATCCCCGGATTATGCAGCTTTAACGTCACGATTTTTGCGCCCCGTGTCTCCACTTCGGGTGTGGAAACTTTGACGGTACCTTCTTTAAGGGCAGGACTTTGAGCTATTCGTTTAGGATGTTTATTACTTCAGCGACTGCAGTCTTCACTTATTCTAGAGCCTGCTGGTACTTGCAATTTATAAACAAATAGCCGGCTGTTGGTCTCATTACCCTGATATTGGATTGAAGTTTCTCAGCATTGCTAAGTAGGTCATCGAAAAGGTCCTTCTTAAGAGTAGCCTACATCTGCATAAGTTAAACTTTTCAAATCTATTATGTTTCGTGGGACAGTCTGTCACTGTTAATACATGGGCTGCAGTATCTTGACAGGACTTTCTCTTGAAAGTGTGAAGTTCGCAACATACCCTCATTCCCCTTTCACATTTGCCTTTGTGACTATCATCGAATCTAATCCGCTTGGATTTTAAACTTCATCTTTGTGGGTTGCAATATGATACTGCTTTGGCAATCTACTTCCTATGTATCCCTTGGTTACTCCTTTTCACTGGTGCCAAAGTTCGCTTAGAAGCTCTCTTCACGAATTTTATTTTAACGCTTCAGTTTCTAGCTAATGCTCCCATCTTCCCAGTGGGTGCCATTACGTTTTTTTCTTGCAATTGCTTGTGAAATGCATCTCTGGTCCCTCGGCATAATATCTTGGCTTAGTAGCTCTAGGCAGCTGGAGCTTTTTTCCGTCTTTTTTTTACGATCCCCGAAGATTTCTTTCCTGGGATTTCTACAGGAAAGAGTAGCTTCCACATTTATTCCACGATATTCTGCCTACCTGCTGAGTTGAATCCTTACAGCCTAAGAAAGCTCTTTTGCAGTATAGCCCTTGATCCCTGGTCAGTGTAATCTCTCACCAATATGGGTGACTGTGACGCGGTAGATTTATTTTGAATGAAACAAATATTTGATTCAGTGTCAAAAAATAATAATTAATGACGTAGAGCTTCAAGACTTTCAACATAGAATAGCAAAACGAATAAATTTATCGACATAAAGTTATAATCAAAAATTCTGACAACCACTTTGAATTCCTTATCAGCTTATATATTTAATTCATTACCATGAAGAGTGAAAACAGAATTTTTAACGATACAAAAAATGATGACTTAAGTCAGCGCAGCGAAAATAGGAACATAAATTCGAAGAAGATTTTTAAAAAGGTAAAATACGTAGACCATTTATCACTTGGGTGGTTTTTGTTAGCCTTAGATGTTAACTCTTGTATGGTTATAAGGCGTTCAAAAATATAAATAAATTCCATCATATATGATTAATTGAAGTGAAAGTACCAAGGTTATTGAGAAACCTTAATTTAACGATTTTTTTCACAAATCCTAAGAACTTCGTAAATCTGCAGCGGATTAAATTGGAAAGTTATTTGCAACGATAATGATTCGTTGATCTCAAAAACGTATTGGATGGAGATACAGCTGACATATGCAGCATAGTAAGGTTCAGCGAGCAGAACAACGCCAAAAAATTGAACATTGGCTTAAATGAGACCAAGGCTTATCAATTTTTCGGAAGTTGCTAAAAATATTTCGAAGCGAATGGTTCAGTAATACATTCGGTCCACAAACTGACGTCGGAAAGCATATAGGCCATGCAAAAAACCTCTATTTGCAAAGAAGAACATTTGAGACGGGGCTAAATTTCTGTCAAATCTCACAAATCTCTGACTTCCTGATGCCAATACTTGTGGTGAAAGGCTTGCTGTAACATCCTCTTCACGTTCTGTGCATTCAATTGAATCCAATGCCGAATAGACAGAATAAGACAGTAAGAACAAACGATCCCGCAAATATTATTTAATGCAAACTCCGAAATTCGACTTAAAAATTATGGCAGCTACGACTGTGAGGAGTACCGGTAAACTCCAACTTTATTTTGTTCAGCAAGGAGGTTCTTTCAATGGAGGAAATTATCGGCGGAGTATTCTCCACACTTTTCGGCAATGCCTTACTAATTGTCAACTACTCATGAACGAAAAGGAAGTGATTTCGACGGAAGATGCCTCTAAGGAGCATACTGGCTTGAAAACGTTCGAGCTGATTTAAGAGCATTTTGATTAGGTTTGACTGGTTAGTTTGACATTCTGATTTAAATCCTATCTAAAATGTGTATTCTAAATCATAGGTTAGTGTCTTTAGAGACGTACAAAAGTTGAGCGGAATGTAATTTCTGCAGACGACAAAACGACTTTTAGAGCGAATCGGAACCGAAGGACATACTTCATTTCGAAATTAAATATCGAGCCAACGTCTTTTCATTCAAATATTATCCAAGAAATACTATGGTCCGATACTATAATTGCACCGCTTTGATCCTTGAAAACGCCGGTAATCATGGAATTGTTAGCTCTCAAAACTTTCGAAAATTCAAAATATTTTCCAATAGTGTAACCGTGGTTAATTTTCATGTCCTGGCTGTCCATCAACAACTTTGAATTTTCCGTAGCGACGAGGGTTTTTTAAATTGAGTCTAGAGAAGTTTTATTCCTTAAATTGTGCAAAACAGGATGATATAATCTTTTCTGTAAGGAAATTGAATATTTTTAGTTTTTTCTTTTGAGAAAATACGAAAAAGAAGGAGCACGTCAAAAGAATAACAGTGAAGTCCTTGGACGATTAAAACAAAAATATTGTGTCTCAACTCAGCCTTAATAGTCCACACAAATTATTCATGTGTATTTAATTTGTGCGCATGAAATTTAGTGTTTATTGTCATTTTGAGGTAACAATCTCATAGGGAATTCAATTCAAACCCGATCGTGAAGTTTGCGTCTTGACCATAGACTCGATTTGGAATGAAAACGCATTTCTTCATTACGACTTCAGTATCCGCTTGACTACCAATCAATTTGACGTCTCGACTTAATTATATTTTTATTAATGATCTTTTACGAGGATTCAATAGAGTTGTTTGTGGGTTTTTATAAAATGCGATAATTCAAGCGAAAGGAAATTTTCACGGATGACTCTAACGAACAAATGTTTCGTAAAAAATTGTTTTCAAACCGAGTGCCTCCTCCTTTGTAGCCTGTAGTCATTATTTTGGTTACCTCTGTAGTAGCTGCGCGCACTGACACATCCACGTAACATGGCAAAAAGGTCAAAGCAGACAAAATTTCCTCGACTTTATGATCTGAACTTGTGAACTGAATGCCCATTGAAATTCATATCCATCGACAAAATGATTGATGAATGGTCCTGACTGTGAGTGCCGAGTTAGTTCTCCGCCGATAATAATGGCAGCATTTTTATCTCGTGGCTGATCCTCAGATCTGAATGTGGCGCATTTTGACTTGCTAACGTGAGGAGTTAAGATGATGTTTTGTTCACTTCATTAGTGTCTTTAATACGCCAGCAAACCACTAAGATTCCGTTGATTTTTTCCTCCAGGTATGAACATCTACGAGTCGGTCTGATGGGTAATTATGCTCAGCGTGTAATACCAAAGATCATATGAGCACAATGATGGGAACAGATCTAACACTGATCGCTAGCCATTAGACACATTAGACAGTAGTTGAAGACATGGTTAAATATCTTTAAATTAAGTTCTCGTTGGGCATGTTAGACGGCAGGTTCATCAATAAACCAGGTGATTGGCAATGTATCTTCATTTGGTGTGTGGATGGGTTGGATTTGGTATTGAATAGTTGCTAAATTACGGTGGTTTCCAAAATTTAATTGCTTCAGAGTCAATGAACTGGATTTCAAAAATATCGACTAATTGATGGGATCATTTATCAGTGCCAAAATGCTAAGTAAATATTTAAAATCTAATTATAATCAGCGGATCATCATTTCGTGGCACGCAAATGTACTATTTCTCCTCTATTTACCCAAGTCCTCCTCCCACAAAGCGATTAAGATCTCCAGATGAGAGTTAAAAAATGATTTCAATAAAGAACAAAATACAAATTCATAGTGCGCATCAATCAGGACACATCATATTCCTGCAAACTCTCGCAACCATTCATGTTTGCTCTTCCAACCGCAAATTGTCCCCAAGTGTGTCCAGCTCACTTCAGTCTAACCACAGTTCAACCGCAGAACAACGTGTTTGATCATTTCAAGGCTTCCACAAAAACTGCGCTCACATATCATAAAATGATACTTAACCGACACCCTGAACTCACTTCCGTCTACTTCCCTTTTGGTCTTGATATCATGTCAAGAGGCTTACACCGCCAAGCATTGAAGTCCTCGCGATGTGGGTAAAGCCTTATAACATTTGTACTACATGTCAAAGAAAAACACCTGCGCATGCCCGGAAGTCTTATTTTCCTGTGTACGAGCATTCAAAATCGGTGCCAAATCGTGAGTCTTGAGAAAATCGAAAATTTTCCCAGGCATGACTGATTCATTGCACAATCGCGGCCACTCGTAAGGATTTCCTTCGACAAAACGGATAAGATATCGACGATATAGTCTAGAAAATTGAAAATGTGTGTTTGTTTATGAACTGAAACGATCGCGAGAATTCCTTTGGGAAAATTGTTCAAGTCTTTCCCATACTCGATTTATCTCTAATTAGTTCTTGCGATATCGATGGGTATCGGCTTACAAATCGACGTGATTTTTCGAGTTACTGATACTTTCTCGGTCCTTTAATTTTTTTCTGAGGATATTTTGTGTTTGGAAAATTAACGAACAATGGTCCTTCGATTTTCTAGTTGATTGGTTTTCAGTATTGCGTTACAAGTGGCCGACGCGTTGTTTATTCGCAAGGTGAAAATTTATATCGGCTAAAGGATAAGAAAAAAAAACCAAAAAACCAGAGATATCAGTTACTGATTATAATTTGATACTGTTTACGTTGAAGCTATTACACCTGGTCGTTTTTTTCATGTTTGGTAATGATACCATAAATTCGAGCAACTTGTATGGCAAGGGGTTGATCAGATTCCTTGTATCAAGTAAAGTATTAGTTTCTGACATTTTGTAATCAAATTAGAGAACATTTTGAACATTAAATTATATAGAATTATTTATTATATTTACGAAAATATAATAATTAATTTTTCGATACTCAATATTCAATAAACAATCTTTCTATAACGATAGAATAATTACTAATTTCTCGAAAAAACAATTTTAAACAGGCTTATTTGAACACAAATTCCTCAAACCAGCAAGTATGGGCTGTGATACCGCACGATTTAGAGCTATCTAGGACTATGTTACCACTTCAAATAGAATATATTAAGGAAACAATTCAGAATTCATCTCAAAGACGGAGCAGACTGCTTTCATACATGAAAAAGAACGAACGTTATCAGGAAGAAGGTAGTCACTATCAAGGAGTACATCTAACCCAAATACCAAAATAGGAGTACTGGTGCATTGACACCCAAATACCAATTTGTCGCCGCCTATTTTGTAAATACTTCACATGGGTTTCATAGGAAAATGTCATCAACGTACCTAATGAGAAGTGAAATCAACTGACCACTGTGATTCTGGAAAAGTCTAAAATTAACAGGCATATTCGACGAAATACGTTGTTGTGTAACGTATTCCACGAGTATAAGGATATCAAGCCAAGCTTGGATACAAATATCAAAGATAATATTGGTCAAACCATCCTTTCTTCTGCCTTTGCTCTGGAAGTAAGGTGACCAAAACAGTTCCAATGAGACCATTTTTGATAAAAATTGAAGTTGATATTATCATCGTATGCTACCATCTATCAAACGCCGATACAATAAATTTCAAACTAATTGAAAGGTTAGTTTGGATTTGGCAGCCATTCAAATCAGACGTGTTTCGTGATTTTTGCTTAAATGGAAAAAGAGCAGGATCGTTCGGTAATTCGTTTTTTGTTTTTGGATAGAAAAAAAAATGAGGAGATAAAAGGAAAGTTGAATGCTGTTATGGGGACCCTTCGCCATATACGCCCACAGTTAGATATTCGTTGAACGAATTCAAACGTGGGCGAACACCCGTTTCTAATGTGGAGCGAACAGGATCCTCGGCGGACGTTGTTACCGAGGGAAATCATTAAAAAAGTCTACGACATGATTCTCGTTGATCGACGAACGAAAGTCCGTGAAGTAGCAGTAGCCGTAGATATGTTGACCGAACGGCAATTAATATTTTACATGATAAGTTTGCGATGCAAAATTTATCGGCCCGATGAGTGCCGCGATTGTTCACAATTGACAACAAGCGGATGCGGCTGTTAACATCGAAGCAGTGTTTGGAGCAATTCAAGTCAGATCCGAAGGAGTTTTTGTGTGAGTTGTCATCGTTGATGAATCCTGAATTCTTCACTACACACCAGGAATAGAGCAACAATTAATTTCTCCCGGTGAATCTGTTCCAAACAGGACGAAGATGGTCCCATCGGTCGGAAAGTGCATAGCGATGGTTTGGGATGCGAACGGCGACATCTTCATGGATTTTTTATAAAAAGAGAGAACGATCCCTCGACAATTCTACAGAGCTGTATTGGACCGCTTCAACACAAAGAAGACACGGTCGCATTTAGCGAAAAAAAGGTTCTGTTTCACCATGATAATGCATCAGTACATTGATCCAGAGTTGTCGCCTCCAAACTGCATGAAATGTTTTATGAATTGGTGCTGCCTCCCCCGTATTCAACCTTTCTAGCTCCCTGCGACTTTTGAGGAATGAGGATGAGGAAATAGATCGAGGGAAACAAATTTAGCTCAAACGAGGAAATCATCGCCGAGACAGAGGTGTCTTTCGGCGAGTTCCAAAAATCCTAGTTTTTGAAGGGGTTAAAAAAATGGTAGGAACGTCCTGAATCTTTTTTAAAGGGGACTATGTTGAAAAAAGAACAATTTTTCGAAAAATGGTGTCTTCATTTCTAACACGGGTGCTTATCGAACCGATTTTTCAGGTTCTATGCTCATTGTTAAGTTGTTGGTTACCTTAAATATGTTATCACGGGAAATATCTCTTGTTCTGCCAAGTTCTTTCTACTTTTTAGATAATAATGGAGTATTAGTTTAACTATGGTTGCATGCTTCCCATTTATTAGATAATTTTATCTATTTTATAATTTAATTAGGCTAGCTTGAGGGGTTATAATCGAGTATTAGTTCAGCAAAACTTGCAACATTGTCTCTATTTGAAATTATACGCATACGCAAACATAATAATCAAACTCGTATAGTAAAGATTCATGTCCTTACAGCACTTTGTTCGATCCTTCAGTTAACGAAGGCATAGGTCACTACAAACAGCTTAAACACATCGAGAAAACTCCCGCTCTAACGGTATTTAACAGAAAAGAAGGGAACTTTATTTGAATTATTATATTACCTCTCTTTTTTGCGTAAAACAAAGTCTCTCACCTCAATTGTTTGCTTTAAACTGCAGAACAAATACATACCTCTTTGCACATTTTCTCTCTCTGTTTGAAAGGATCTGCCCAAGACTGTTAGCGCTTGATTAGTTATGCATCGAAGCGACCTCTTCCTCCAAGTTCCTGATAAAATCCTGACGGGTCATCAAGTTTGGCAGCTAGGGACACCATTATTGCGAGATCTTGCAGCGTCGGATTGCGTTCTTTTGCCTAAAAGATAAAAACAATCAAGGTAAGGAAATCCTTCGTCAACATTAGCAAAAATTGAACGCTGCTTAAGCGTGATCTGAAAAACAATTCAAGCTAATGCATCAACCTTTTATGGCTTTCCGATCACTGCGTTACCGAAACTCTTTTTTATATATATGTTGTGGTACCCTACGTAATAGCATTACCCTTACTGAAAGAAGAGTATCTAAGTAAGAGTGAAATTGTGCTTAACTTGAAAGTAGATGTTAAGGAATACATCATTATAATCATAAATGTAACACATGGTAGGAACTACATATAAGAATAGAGAGAGTTGAATACCCGTCGCTAAATTATTATTAATTATTATAAATTATTAACGGTCAAAGCAAAAACGTAATTACCAAAAATAATCAATAAACGAATAAGACATATAAAGAATAATGAACATTAATAAGAGGAGAGAGTTCGGTGGTTGGTTAGTACTTCATTGTTGTTTTACTGAAGAAATTCGAAAATGTTCCTATCATTCTTAATAAAACGAAATATGTACTAAGAAAGGAATAAAAAAATGTAATAATATAAATGAATTTCTACAATATCCGTTGTAGTCCTGTAATATTGGCTCTAATCACTGTAGATCAATTAGATCAATTAGATTAGATCAAAGCAGGAAAAGGAAGACGCAGTATTCAGTTCTCCTGCAAAATTTCAAATCCGAATTTCATGAATTCTAAAACTTAATTCAGTGTTCATTTTCCACCGTTCAACAAATATGTTCCTAATGAAATTATCAAAGAATTCGATCCAGCAGGAACATGCCAAAGAATGATAAGCATACTCTTGCACAATCCATTATTACTGCTTGTGTGGGCCGGGCCTTGGCGTCAAAAGCCTTAAAAAAGAAGGTTCGTCGCACCGAAGCATTTGTATAAAATAATGTCTGAAATAAGAGTTTTCAGAATCATTCACATGACCATAATACAATGGCGAAGCAATAACACTACTATACATACAAAATAAATAACAAAGATTAGATACATTGGAAAAAAGCAGGGAACCTATAATCGGGAACAAATAACAAGCCAGGAAAATCAATCAGAGAATAATGAGTGAACAGCTCCCACACTATATTTTTAGTCCCCAACCCAATTTTTATCAGAAAAAGAAAACGAGACGAAGGCAAAAATGAGAATCCTACGGAATCTAAAACCCCAATTATAAAAACCCTCATGAACCCTAAACGTATCTGACACATTCCTTTGCACGGACTAACACACTAACGTTCTGTTTATAAAAAGGTCCACATCGCCACTAGGATAACTTACATTCTTACGGGAAAGAGCCTCTCGCGTCAAAATTGACAAATGACTCTCTAACCTGTAAAAAATTCAGGCTGGAGTCCCACAATGACCGTCCATCACACCGAGCTTCTATAAAATATATACGTCGGACTTACCTCGGCAAACATCGTACAAATAGCTTCATACATAGATGATGTGTTTGTCCAACCCACATCCAAAAATCATCACGTTAGAATTGCAATACTACAGCGATACACTACTCGCTACTCAATACGATACTCTTGCGTAAATTTAAGTTTAAGCTCAACAACGATTAGATTCAAGCCTTACTTTTCACAGGACAAAGACAGAAACGAACCTGATCTCTGAAAAACGAATCAGACAAGCTCGAAGGAAAGGAGACCGCAAATATATAGAACTAACATTTGACCATTAACTGACTTGAAAAGAACACATGTGACACAAACGAAACGGCTGCCCAGGTGTCCTCAAGACCCCACAGGAGTGCTCAAGTCCTTACAGCAGTCCTCAAGTCTACTAAATTGATGAATCAAATAAAACAACCAATATACAAGCAGATTATACAAACTACATTACTCTACGGTAGTACTGCCCTTTTTCAGGCGACAAAAAAACCGCCCTACAAACAATACAAAACAGGACCTTTCAATGGAACTTTTCAAATTCTTGGTACATTAAAAATACCAGTATTTACAAGGACCTGTGCATTGACATAACTCAAAAATACAGATCTGATACAGCTTTCAATATTCTCGACAAAATTAACGACAAATGACAAAAGTGGTTTGGAATTCTTCGACAAATCAGAAAAAAGGGTAAAGTTGGTGTATCAAATCTCTGATCAATAAGACACAAACACAACTAAAGATGTTAAAAAACTTGAATTAAAGATGGGTGGAATGAAGCGCTTACAGATAAGAATGGAGTAGAACTGCTCCATGGCCTTAGCTAGAACTAAAAGGCACTCCTAGGACCCAAGCTAAAATAAATAAATTTCATCCTAAGGTAACGAACTTCTTTTTCGATAGTTAGGTTTAGAAGGTTGTGAAAACTGCAATTGTCAGACTATACTCCATTCACGAAATCTGATCATACTCCATTAACGGACAAAAATAAAACTCCTTGCAAGCTACGTACAAGGCAAGCTAAAGTAAGAAGTATAATACGAAATCCCAAAGAACACAATCCTTTCCTTGAAGACAGATTGTGTACACACAGATTATGATTATTGTTAACCGGAACAGTAAAATGGATACAGCACATTCAGACTCCACATTAAATTGAGGCTTGCGAAGAATCAGCGTCGAAATCCTGAACATAATAGACTTCATCTACCATATACGTTCAGCATAAACGGAAAAAGGATCTTTTGAAATCTACTGGACATACAGCACTATAAAATAATAAAATTAGAGGAATCGCTAAAAAAGCCTAAAGATTATAAGTCTAAACCACTAGAGTTAAAGAGCTTCGAAATAAACGTTTAAAAACCTGCAGGACGAAAGCCACTGAATCAAAACAGAAACTTCCAATCTAGTTTAATTTGTGTTGTCTGAAAACCATTTCTCACAGTAACTGATTAGAGGACGCAGTTGAGAAACTGAGACAACTCAAAATGAATTGTGCAGCAAGCAAAAAAAGTTTCCAATTGTTGGTTCGGATGTTTGCAACCTTCTAAAAAATTAAAAAAATTCTTGTTAGATTCCATTTTTAGGTTGATATTTTTATTTTGCAACAGACAGCTGTTTCGAGGCCGATATGGTCCCTTCTTCAGTGTTATGTCTATTAAAGTACAAGTGGGCGAATTATCTTTTTTAAACCTACAACATTTATCATACAATAAGTTTGAGGATAATGAAGGGAAACTTATTGTATGATAAATGTTGTAGGTTTAAAAAAGATAATTCGCCCACTTGTACTTTAATAGACATAACACTGAAGAAGGGACCATATCGGCCTCGAAACAGCTGTCTGTTGCAAAATAAAAATATCAACCTAAAAATGGAATCTAACAAGAATTTTTTTAATTAAAAAAAAGTTTAATTATTCAGAGGTACATCAACGACGATCACCTATGACTCTTTAACACCAGCAAGGACACTATTTCAGAATTTCTTGTACATAGGTCGTTTAGTACTTTTTGGGAATAACAACCACCAGAAACCCGTGAGATCTCTTTTAAATAAGCCAAAAAAAGGGTCTTCCCAGGCTTTAAATACTTTGTTTAAGAAGCTGTTCTATCTTATTAAATTCCTACTTTTGAAATTAGGTTAAGGTATACCACGCTACCTGAAATAATTTTAACCTGATTTCCCGTATTCCCAGCAAATTAATGCAGAAGTATTTTATTATTCTTATTATTTGCTAAGATCCATTGTTGAAAAGACCATTGGTTAGCATCAGCTCTTTGCACCACGCGTAATGCGATATTGTTTACAGATGGTCCATCCTGTTGCCCCACAGAAATCAAGCGGGAACCCTAGCTCAGTGGTCACTACGTGTAACGGTAGTACACGACAGTGTACTATAGGACAATTGAGGACATGCTCGAATTCGAAGGAAAGTGTTCAGAGCTATCTTACCATAAGCTTGACAGATGTCATACAATTTGAATTTAATTTCTTTAACATGTTGATCTAAAAGATGTGGCCTGTTCGTTTACGAAATATATAAAGGATCCAATAAGAGTACACGATTCCATTTAAAAGTTAAGGTCATACTTTTGAGGAAATCGCTGTACATTCAATTGCATTGTAACCTATTCCAATTACGTATCAAATATAAAATCAAAAATAGGCGTCCCAATGACAGATCGTTGCGTTATTCGATGAATTTACAATGACATTTTGACATAAATGTGGCTCCATCTGGCCGATGTCATTGATTGAGCTAAAACGTCGGTATGGACCATTCGGATAGTTGAGATACTCATCAAAATTACGGAAAAATCAATTACCACGAGATGACATTTCACGATTCTTAACCCTTTCGCTACGGCAGTGTGCTTCGTCGGAGCGACACCACTGAACCGGCCACCGGCCGCCGGAGTAGCGGCACTGTACCGAGTACTTCGCCGAAAAGTGTGTATCGTGCTTAGGTAAACTGGTGTTTAAACTTACACCCTTCGGTATATCTTCGTCTTTCTCTTGATGATACCATTTTTAAGTGGTATTCAAAAGCACTTAGAGATATTTCAATTGTTAACAATAAAAGTGTATTTATAAATTATAAAATTTCACTTTACACAGGCCGTTACGCGGATGTCGTCTCCAGGCGACCCTCGTTCAAATAGATCGTCGCGTGAATGCCGTCTATAGGCGAGGCTCGTAGCAAAAGGGCTAAATCACTTAAAGCATCAACATTTTGAGTGATGTTTCGGTCTAAAAATGAGTACTCGAAAAGCTGATTCTTTTAGTTGAAATCAACTTCACTCTATGGTCCACTGGTATGAGGTCCTCGAAGTCCGTACTCCAATTAAGCATTTGTTTTATCTGCATTTACTTATTTTGGTGCCAGAGCCCAAAGAAAGAAATACTCAGAAAGAATGACCTGTGACCTATACAGTCTGCTAATTTTAGGTCCTCTAATTATATGCGGTTGACCGTGGAGGTTTCTCTTAAAATTGGTCGCGCAGTATTTTTCGAAACAGGAAGTTATTTTGACCGATACCGAGTGTTGTTGATGCTTATTTCTTTGACTAAGCTCATGAGAAGCCATTGGTCTTTACAAACCATTTATAGGGTTTTAACTGATATCAAAAAAAAGAATCGCTTATTACCATCATTGCTTCCCGATAGTTTGCCCGAGCACTAGCAAAATTTTAACAAAATTCGTAGAAATATTGGGTGACAAGAGCAAATAGTCCCGTTATTATAAATTCCAATAATTTAAAATCTTGTAGCATCGAAAACCGAGCATGCCAATTTCCAGTGTTCACTATCAGAGCCCTTTCCATGAAGTGTACAAAGTTTTTCACATGTATTTGCAGCGATTTTATATTTGCTATATAGATACACATATTTCACTCATATTTCACTGATATTTCACTCATTTTTTAATCGAGACCATTTTTTGCCCTAATGATAAACTACACAACTGAATGATACAAAATGTAGGCGTGATCTGAAATTCCTCCTTCCAATCAGTTGTTCGTTTGACATAATCGACTTAGTGTTGACACATTTGTTGGTATTAAGAGCGTCTTATAGAACGAAAACCGCAGATACTTTTTAAAGATTCGTAATGCTTCCGACTCAAAGTTTTGGTGACATATTTAGTTATGTTCATACAAGAAGAAATTCTAAACTTTAAAGCTAACAGAAAATTAAATTTTAGAAGTAGAAAAACATATTTTTGTGGCACGGTGATGTGTCAGTTTTTTAGAGGCAAAGAACGATAGGGCAAGAAAATGGCAGTAGTTGGTAGAACAAATGAAAAATGAGAATAATTTAACTCTACTAAGTATTCATTTTAAGAACATTGATTGACATTAAACCTTTAAAATAATTAAATGGAACATCGAAGTACACTCCCGAGAACAATCAACAATTTTTTCCCTTTTCTGAACAGTACACAACATATGTATAAAGTTTACGCTTTTGTGATAAGTCGTCATGTCTATGTTTCAGAAGATAGCTCCGCTAAGAGGGTTGAATAGAATTTATCCGGTGGTTGACACAATGTGTGGGGTATAAGAGGTTAACATGCAGATAAGAGAAGAGTTGGGAGCGATACAGGCTTCCACGTCTAAAATCCAAATTATGATCACAACCGATTGTTCCAGCACGAATGAGGGAACCGAATGAATTAGGTGCAGACATCTCTTTCTGGGATCCTCCATAACTTATCTAAAGTTACAAATTAGAGAGCAATTTCACAATTTTCCATTCGTAAAGGCTTGTAAGGAAAGCGGCTGCAAAAAACGCCATCAACAACATACGGTTCTGAATTCTCGCAGACAACTAGTCTGCACTGAAGACGCTTGACTCTAACCACAAAGTTTGACAAGGAGACAGGCCCTCAAAATCGTTTCAATAAAACTAACATGGATCCCTGGACACATTGGTGAAACTCCACCTAGAAAAAGAGAAATGGTGTCAAAACACTGGTATTGACATTAATGTTCACAATCTTCTAGGTCAAAAGAATAAGTTTCAAAGGGATGACACTTGCCAAGCTCACGGTGAGAAAAAAAAAGCTTAGAACACTTCCTTCGAGATTGTCTATGCCAGGTTAAGATGCAACTCACTTGGCTGACCTTAAAAACGTAACAAAACTGAAACAATGGCGACTACTGAGCTAATGGGCCTCCTTGATTTCTGTAGGACGATATGATTAGCTACCTGTATGGACAGGACATGATAAATTATTTAAAAGTTTCATTGAAAAGTAAACTCTGTGCACAGCGTATGTGAATGATAGTTTACGAAATGTTTGTGTGGAAGAAAACGAATGATGCGTATCAAAAGGACACCTGTGCTTTACAATAGCACTGCTGAACATTTAGTTAAATATTATTAGAAAAAACCTATTAGTGGGCAGAGCCCTTCGTGTTATCATAAACTACCATGCTCTGGGCAAATTTCAGGACAAACTAGGTCTTACCGACTGTCTCTTGGGGATTGTAAAGGAAAAGTATTGAATTGCGATGGTGTTCCACCACATTCATCAGATGTGACCATGTATAGATCATCGATTTTGCCTGAATGGGACGGGAATATTATCAAGGTGGGTATAGGTCGGATGGGAATGACAGTCATATCCATTACACTTCTACGCTTCACTTTTAAAACTTCCTTTCTGTCCCTTTCTTCCAGCTAGAGAAGGGTTTCTCGTTATCGAAGCGGCCCATTTAGGACTAGGAACACAAGAACTATCCCGAAGTTATGTGTCAAATGCGTCCAGGCTTGGTTCTCAGGCACCTCTGGAAGTCCCACACCCAGGACGTAAACAGCCTTGATGGTAGGGATTACTAAAAGATAATTACTTCCTAGATGTTTTTGTTCTTTCAAAGTCCTTGCGCTGGAAAGGAGTTCATCAGGCAAAGGGTATTATAAAAAAGGTATTTTGAGCGTTGTAAAATTTCTTCGTTTGAAATTTCTCTTCTAGGAGTTTCTTCCCCAAAAACGTTTGCAAAAATTGAATTCATATGTTATACATCATTCAATTCGATGCTATTTATATTGGGTACAAAAGGAATGCTCACAAATATATACTACAAAATAAATTGAAAATCCTTCATTTCATCTAAATTGCTGCTATTAAGTTTTGAGCAAAACGATTTTCCTTTCAAATTTTGCAATCGATGCAATCATTCAGCCATTTGCGCATTGTTTCAATCGAAAATTATTAATTAAGTTGGGCTTCGCCCAGACAACTCCACCTGCATTGGTTATCTAATCACTGAGCTATAAAATTTCACTTCCCAGGTGTTAGTCAGAAACTCAAAAGCCAACAACTTTCGCATAGTCAAGCCGCAAAGTATCTTCCGTATGCGCTGAGTTTATCTGAGCGAGAATTAAAGTATCTTTATATGCTTAACGGAAAGTACGCGCGTATATGGACACAGTAATAGTTTTTTCCAGGGGCCAGGGATTTTGTAACCGCCTCGGCGGAACTAATGTATTTGGTGGGTGTTTAATAGCTAATTACTCAACAGGTATTTTATGATTGAGGAAAACGCCCACTCTCCGACCATTGTCACGGATGTAGTCTTTCGTCAATGGAAAAGGAAAGCATTAGCAAGTGTTATCTTTATAGTGCTGTTCATTTGCTCCGCCAATAGTAAGAATGTTAAGTTTAAATGTTTATATGACGAAGGTGATAGCTGCTGATAAAGGGTGTATACAGTTCACCAGGTATCTTGGATTTAAACGCAACTATCTCATTGGCTACCACTTCGTGGAATTTTTGAACACTCATGACGTAGCTCCTCTCAGGTTTGTCAAAGGCTTACATTAATGTTTTTTCTATCTTCTCAGACCTAGTTTGTAAGTTTGGATTTTTCCAAAATTGAAATTTAAGGAGCTTTAATATATTTATGAGACTTGATTCCCTTAAAAAGTATCATAACCCAGGTGACATTGCCTTGAATAAAATTTTTCATCAAACATGTGACAAGGATATGTGAAATATATTTCCACTTCTTACGCTTTACTTGTACATGAATTAATTCGATGGAACATTTACTTATAGTTTTTTATATGCCTTTGATAAACATGGAATTTTTTTTAACAAAACGTAAAAAAAAAATTTTTAAACTTTATTGAGATCGTTTTTGTAAGGTTTTCTAATCAAGTTTCTACTGATCTTCAACTTTTAACCAATATTATATATTTTACATGGACTAACTTTTATTCAGTCTTCTTCTTTCAGCTTAGGCATAACATGCCAATTTTCAAAGGAAGAAAAAACATTATCTAAAATAAGAGATTTGAAAAAAATGCAACAAAACTCGGAATTATTCTTTTTACATTAAAACTACTTTCTATTATTTAATGAAATTAAGGTCTATCTTCCCAGAGTTCGAATCTTTTATTATGATTGGTAACACCAAATTGTTCAGAAAATCTGTCAAATTTTCTGACAGATGCATCGAAAGCATCAATTTTGCCTATCATCGTGGGCACCTTAGCAAGAATGTACAGAATCAAATGTAATCTTGTCATAAGTCTTTTTTCCAACACTTAAATATTTTTGATTTGTTTTTATAATTTTCAAGGATGAAACGCACTGAGGATCTAGAAATTTATAGCTGATGGACAAATAACTGGGCTACCCCTATTTTTATGACTTATACGTTCATTACGCACTTGCCAAAAATCCAATCATGTTGAACAGTTCTGGACGGTTATCAACACTCTTAGAAGAGATTAATTTGGCGCATTTTATAAGTATATTTAAGAAATTGCGTTAAAAGTCAGATAACTTGTTTTGTTGTTTCATGTTTAAAACTCTGTCGTTATACCGCTTTTTGAAACGGTCATTAAATTCATATCAGTGATTACTTCAATCACTTTCTATGATCTTTTTACTTCTTATATACTGATAAATATGGATCTTCGCGAAACGGAAGTTGCTCGAATTGTTACATTAATACAAACAAGTATGAGCAAGCGAAATGTTGTTCGTGCATGTGAAGTAACGGTTCATTACGTCTACAAAAGGTACTTAGATACTGGTGGCTATATCAGACGACCTGCGGCGGGCTGAAGGAGGAAGACATTTGAACGGGATGATCGATTTATTGTGTCAGAAATCGTCATTGTTTTGGCGTTGAATTGCAGCACCTGCTCAAAGATGGTTGAGTTGTTGTTGTAATTGATAAAACAGTAAGAAGATGTCTTAAAGAACGTGATTGAAAATCATACAGACCGCCAATAAGACCCAAACTCACCACAGCTTATAAGGTAAATTTTGCACACAACGCCGAGCTTGGAATTTGGCACAATGGGGACAGGTAATCTTTTCTGACGAGTCGCGTATGTGTCTTTATGCTGCTAATGGTCATGAAACAGTATACCGTAGACCAGGAGAACGATATGCGCAATTTTTCATATCCAAAAGAGTGAGTTTTGGATATGGCGCTCGTAAAGAGCTGTTTAAATCAAAATCATACATCAGTGACATTCTCGAAGAGCATTTAGTGCCAGACTCAGGATTTATCGGCCAAGGATTTAAATTAATATACGATAATGCCCGCCTTCATATTGGGATTTGCGTTAGAGATAAGTTGCGAGAAGTGAAGATAGAGGTTCCGAACTGGCTAGCACGAAGACCTTGATCTAATAGATCACTTATGGGGCGAGCTAAAACGTGGAGTAAGACAGCGAAAAGCGGCTCCAGAAAACCTGCAATAACTGACAACTGCTTTGGCTGAGGAATGGCAAAGCATACAACAGCCAACCATCAAAAAGTCGATAGAATCCATGAATAGAAGAATGGTATGTGCTATCAAACTAAGAAAGCAATACCTATTACTGAAGAAGGTTAAACATCAGCGAGAAAAATTGTTTTCTTTTTTTTTTTGAACTACAGTGAAGTTTTTTTTATTTTCTTAACTTTTTCCATTTGCTTGCGTATTGGTAAGAAAATAAAATTGAAAAATAAATAAAAATATTTCGTAATGTGTTTTTCGGATTCATAATTTACTAAGAATTAATGAGGAAAATGTTCAACTACATATATTTTTAAAGACAGCCACAAGAAACGGTTTAGGCCTAATTTTTTAAGTCCTTGGTCAGACTTTCTCTTGCTTCCCTGCTGCTTGGCCCTACGTGTTTTGTACGAAAATATTTTGTCCAATGTTCATCCAACTTAAAGATCACAAGGGGCTTCACTTTCATAATATTGACATTTCTTGATACCATTCCGTAAAGGAGCCAAAGAATGATGATGCGAATATCGAACAGTCTTTAAAAAATTCGAAAATATTATTTTCTCGTCCCGATATTCACCAGAGATATAAGCACGTTGTTCAAATCGATTCCACCGATGTGTAGATTGTATTCGGCAACAACAAAAGGTCATGGTGCTTGTTTGTCCTTTTTTAGGAACATAGCAATATAAGGCATTGCTTAGGACCCTTTAGACCCGCAAATGAAGAAATCAGGTGGATAGGCTTTCCGTCGCACTATGGCTAAATAAACACTTCATGACCAGTATATTGGTTCCTTTCTCTGCTCTGAAATTAAATGATTCTCGTCCTCTGTGTTTTGTCTTTCTGTTTTTTGTGAAATTTTGTCATTCATGAATTGTATTCTTGTAAACGGCTTGAATGAATAGCTCCTACCGTGAGTATGTTTTTCAATACGCACCCCAATTTTTACGCCGAGAAACAGCTATCGGTATAAACTTTAAATTTTTTTTTTAAATTTTGATTTTTTCGCAAAGATATATAACAACTGCGTCACTATCACCGAGATCTGATACTGATCACATCTGATTTGCCAGTATAGATCTCGAAATCATACTTGAAGCCTGCAGAACTATAACGAGCAGACATTTTAGGGTCCCATTTATGGGGTTTGATCTGAATGACCCGCACCATTGCTTCGCCGCTCTTGCAAAGTGTAAGTACTTCCAATTAAGGAATTTTCTTAAAGTTCTTTCTATCTTTCTCGAAAAATGGCTGAATCTTTAAAGGCTTTTCGTTGTGCAGGATCACTTCAATCTTTCATTATTGAATGGTTGCTGAGATGAAGATTCAGTTTTATTCTGTCGGACGTGTTCTTTGACAAAGCGTCGGCATTGCTGGAACCCCTCCCAGCGTAAGCCGAATTCGTCCTGTAACTAAGCATTTTAATGATGCTACTCAGGATGCTTTTACAAGGAAATACTCGTAATTCCATTTCCGGAGATATGTATAAACATCCTTTTAGCCGCAGAGTGATTCTTTTTCGCGGCAATGTAGCTGATTACATTGTCGTCGATGGGGTGACGAAAGTATGCGAGCGGAGTTCAATCAGCAATTTCATCCTCATATATAGGATCAATGGAAAAACCAGCATTGATATCGATATAATTATATTTATTTATTTATATCGATTGCTAAGAAGAGTCTGTTGAAACTATACAGGAAGAGATGACGTCCGTTTAGTGGCAATCATTCCCGACCAAAACCATGGTTTTATGCGGGGAAGTGGTACAGTCTCTTTAAACAAGGAAAGGACTCACTTATAGACGACCCACGGCTTAGACGTTCGATTGAATCTACTACTCCGGAAATGATTTAAAAAGTTCATATTGGGAAATGCTAGACTAAAGGAAAAACAGTTTCCAGAAAAACCTAGAGTATCGGACAGGACAATTTTTAAAATTCTTCAAGATCAGCGCAATATGGATACCTAGAACGCGCATGCTGCCTCAGAGAAAATAACTTATTAATGGACAATTATTAATGGAGGTGAAACTTAAGGTCATTATTATGAATCTGAGTCCAAACACGACTCTATGCAGTGACGCAAAAAGGGTACATCATCACTGAAGACTATTGAGTTGCCACGGACGGCTGTCAAAATCATTGCGCCAGTCTTTTGGGAATCAGAATTTGAGAATCTGTAACCGCAGAATACTACGCTTCAATAAAATTGAAATAAGGTATCAAAGGGAAAATAAGGAGTAAACTGACAACGACAACGTGCCCATTCACAAGTGGCATGCTGCACTGTCCTGCACAAGGTGGGCTTCGATATTTTACATCATCTACCTTACTGCACTGACCTGGCTCCCAGTGATTACTACCTGTTCGTTTCGAAAAGGACTTCCCGGGGAAAAGTTTGAAGCGATGAAAATCAAGATAAAAATAAAAAATCAACTTATTAGGAAAAGTAAAAGAAAAAATTAACCTTTCTTGCAGGCGTTATTTAAAGATACTTGAAAATTTGATGCTTTTTGTTATCAGTAAAAGGGAGAAGCTTCAGCATAAATGCACGTATGGGAAAACGGTAGCAAAGATACATGATATTTTGGTAAAAGTTCATGGCATTACCACACCATCATTTCCAACTATCAGTTTCTAGATGAACGAGTTCAATCTTTGTCGAGTGAGTACCAAGTACGAATCACGGCTTTTAATGAAGAAAGGCTGGAAGATGCATAATCTTGTGTCAGCTGATCATCACGAAAAGCTGTGGGAAGCAGTAGTGGCTACAAGGATCTGAAATGAGAGTGGACAAAACATCGTGCACGTGGATTTGGACATGAGGAAACTGTCAACATCGAGGGTACAACGTTGGCCGATTGTGTGAGACCATTGAAAACATGCCTGATCATCAAGAAAGTGTTTCACCGTGTTGAATTTGAAATCTAACGCAATAATTCCGCCGATTTGTAACAGCGGACGAAACATGGTCTCAGCAGTTCGCCCGAAATACCAAGCATCAGTTCGCACAGTGAACTTTTCCAGGCGAATCTGCTCCGGTGAAAGGTCAGACGGTTTGATTGATTCCCTATGGCCAACTTTTTGCGTGTTGATGAATTCACAAGGTACAGTCCACGTCGCTGTTTTGTAGTCAGGAGGAACAATCTCGGGGCAAAGTTACAGTGATTTATTGAAACGATTAGACGCTATATTAAAATTTGCAGCGGCAAAAATCGCTATTCATCCACTAATGGTCTTCGCTTTTTTCGTCACGCTTGGTTCATTTTCACCTCCAGATCGTTCTACGAACTCTACAACTTTCTCCCACATTCCCAAAATCTCCTTTATATCTCTTGTACAGATAACCTCTTCCATCTCCATCTCAAAATTACAAAGCTATTACTAATTTTACATTGAGCCAACGTATACTGCTCCGAATGTAGATAACGTAACTCCTCGGTTGTCAGCTTCTGAGTCTGTTCCTCGACCCTCGTTCTGTAGATATTTTTTAACAGAAGGGACAAACACCAAACTCCACAAAGAATTTCCTGTTGACCCACGCCTTTGGATTTACCCTCCACATAACTTGAAGTTTTTCTTTTAAAAACTTATGTGACTTAAAGGTCTGAGATTTTCTGATTGGTATACTTTATTGGCTTGATTTTGCAGTCGCCATCACACTGGCGCAAAATGCGAGAGTTATTCGATCCTTCATTGGCTTGTGACCCGGCATCGTGCTCTCCTCTGCCATTTTGTAAGTCCTATTCGACATCCTTTTCAACAAAAGCCGTATCTCGTCACAGTTGAAGACTTGCTGGGTGATATATCATTTTGTTTCTGTCGGTCCGGAAAACGTTTTGATGTAATTCTCAGCTGCCTTGACATCCGAACTTGCTGCCTCACCATGCCTTACAAAAGAACGAATACCGGACCTTTTCCTAAAGTTGTCAAACCAGCCCTGACTGGCTCTAAACAATTCTTCCGATTCCTCGTTTGTGGGATCTGCTGCAGCAAATCCCTGTAAATCACTCGTGCTTTCTCATATATGATGCTTCCTCCTTGATGCTCCTTCTGTGTCACCCACACAACCAGTAGCTTCTCCATCTTTTCATAGAGAGAGGTCCAGAGCTTAGAAATTATTGCTACGCCCTTAGCTAGCGTTACTCCCTTTATCAACTCCTTTTATTTAAGCAAAGTGCAAATCATTGATATTCTACGCCCGTACATCCTCGCCAAGTCAAATACTTGCATAGCTTACTCATGTTTTTCTATGATTTCACGCTTTAATTCAGTAGACATCAACTTCTTCTTGGGACCCATGTTTATAAATGTACAAAAAGCGACAAACGCGTACCTAACTGATCAAAAACGCTTCGTAAACGAGGGTAAAAAGCACCCAGACTGAGGTCTAGTCTGAGCGGTCTGAAACGGTTAGATGCTGCGCTGTAATGTGTGATTGCTCGTAGCGAAAATGTTCTGATATCATCAAGGTAGGGCTCAGAGGGTTCAAATGCGGAGAAATTTATGTTACAAATAATTAAACTTCTCATCTAAGCTTAGCGTGACCACCGCACAAAAAAAATTATACAATCTTTCTCCAGTTAACAGAGAAGGATGTGATTTTGTATTCACATTAAATTTTCAATGGCAAAGTAATTCAGATCGGATCTTTAAATTTTCATCCCCTTTTGTGGAGTAACAGCAATAAGAAATGCAAAAAAGGACTAATTAAACATAAAAACTGGACCAGACATTGAATTTTCGATACAACCAGAGAAGTTCTCGTAGTGTTCCGCATCCTTCGATTGACTGAGACAAATTATTCCCAAAGTAAAGTTTCCGCTTTAATTCAAAACGAAAGCCGATGGTTCTGTACCTTACTCCTGATTATAGTCAGACCACCCAAAGTGAGCAATTCATTAAGTCACATATGTTACTGCATATTCTATTCTGCAACGACGGAATTGAACCAAATATGCAACGCAGTAATGTCAGACCGAAGATGAATTGGGCGTTCTTTTCCACAATTCTTTTATTATGGACTCTACACAAGTGTAAGCAACATCGAATTGTCCAGATCATTTTATTTGATCAACTTTAATTAAGTTAAATTGACATCAGTCAAAGTACTTCATTCTTGCATCTGTGAAAATTCTTGAAGGCTCTTTCTGGACTGCTTGGTTGCAACATCTTTGATTGTTGTTACTTTCTTTGAGTCGAATTGAGTATGATTTGTGTGTTCTGCAAACGAGATTTCGCTTGTGGGAAAATCGAACAATCAAAATATCCATTAAATAGACCCGAACTAAATGGATATTTAAGGCTTCAAACAGAATATCGAGCAATTTTCGGACCCAGGATGACCATTGAATCGCTAATCAATGTTTTGGTGATCGCATGTAATTGAATCCCATGGAAAACTTGTCGTCCGAACTCATGATCGGAATTAAACCTGTTCGCGTCGTTCCTTTTAATGCAAATCAACCCTTTTCCCAATTGTTACATATCATCCCTCCGATACAAATTTGATTGTCCCGAAAAGGTTTCAGCACCTTAGCAAAATATTTTCAACAAGTTGTCGTTTGCGAGGGTAAGAACCTCTTCCAATTAAATGGGAGTCATGTGAGCTCATTTGTAACAAGAACTCATGGGAAAATTTTGAAATTTCGGAACTTCTTTTGTAGTTTGTAGGCAAGGTAAATAGTTATACGGCTTTCAATAAAATTCCGAACTTGAAGTTCTCGAAAGACGCATTGAAACATATTCTCCCGACACATGTGTGCGTACTAAACATATTTTAAGTGATTCGAACAAGTAGTTTTATGTGGTTGCCTAACAAGTTTATCTTTTTCGACGACGACTTCCTTCGCACAACAATTCAAGTGAGTTTAAGCTGATGACCAGCACTGACCTTATGTGAAAATTTACATATGTCCCTTCTCATAGATTCACCTTGGTTTTTTGTTTACATGGCGAATAAGAGTAGAGATTCTTGCCATTGTGACATTAACATCAATTTTATTCTGGCGAAAGCAGCATCCATTCGGAGATGATTTGATTCTAATGTTGAAGGTTAATTCTTCCCTGCAACATCATAACTTACGCGAACATTTGACCGAAGGAGTTGAAAAGTTCACCCCATTAGATGCAGATGGAAGATGATGAGGTGCGAGTGAGTTATCTTGTATAAAATTATGTTTATTGTCATTTAATGCTCCTTCTTTTGTTTGTGCTGAAAGCTTTCTAAAAATAATGAGTTATAAGGTGAGGTATTTGTAGCGCAGCCTTTATCTTCATATTAAATATGAATCAAATATTTTTTTCGAGGAAACAAGGCTGGCGGGACATAAGATTGTTGATCTGCTTTGTTTATTTTGAAGTTTAAATCCATAATTTCATGTTCAAACAGCAATATGGTATCAAGCCAATTGGGTATCATCAAAACAAAGTTACCTCCCTCATAGAAAAAGAAATCTTCTAAGTGCAATTTTATTTTGTTTATTATGAATGCAATTTCCTCGAAAATCGAAAATCATTCCTGACAAATTTTCCATACTTGCAATTCATGAAATGAGCGATTGTGTTATAAGTTGATCTGGCCCGAGTCACATAAAAAAAAAGCACAAATACGATCAAAAAATTTAATTAAAATTTTTTTTTAAGTAAAACAATAAAAAAGAGAAATTCTTTTATTTAATAACGTGATGATAAACAAATCAAACTCATTTCGAAGCTCAGCGAAATAACTCAAAGAAATAATATAAGAACGGAGAAATGATACCAATGTCTACCTACAATGATACCCAAATCGAAAATGTTTTGGACACGTGTATAGCACAATAAAATATTTCCAGGATTAAATTAACAATTCTTTAGAATATTAACAATAAATTTTTAGTATTATTTTCACCTTTCTTAGTATTCAGTACTCTAGACAGAATTTTTGATTACAGCCTGACATCTACGCGCCATACTATCAACAGGCTTCTGACATTGATCCTTTGGAACAGAATACCAAGCTTCCCTTACACCATTCCAGAGTTCATCAGAGTTTAAAAATTTTTTGGACCAATCCTGACCTTATATTCTATATGTTCTCTATTAGATAAAGGGCAGGACTTTGAGCTATATTACTCGTGAAAACCAATCTTTTATCATGCAAGCTGAATGTTTAGGATCATTATCATGCATGGATTTCCATTTCAGTCGCATAAAGTCAAACGCATATGGTTCCATTGTATTTGTTAAAATGTCCAAAACCCATGTTTCCATTAATTTTGACAAGAGGTCCTACCCTATGCCTTGAGAAAGCTCCTCTCCATTATATAACCCCCACCATGGTTTATTGCCTTTTGTGTATATTTGGGATTCAATGCTTGACCTTTTGGACGATGGGTAGTTGTTCTTCCATCTGGCTCAATTCTGTTTACTTTATTTTCGTCACTCTAAAGTACGTTTTTCCAAAATTGGGAATCCTTATTTTTGTGATGTTTAGCAAATCTGAAACGTTTTTTAACGTTTTGTTTTTTGTCAGAAGTGTTTTTTCTACTTATGCGTCCAAACAGTTTAGAGTTTATTTAATAACCTTCTCACTAATCTATCCCTTGCGTTTATGTCACATTCTTCATTTATTTCACGCATAATCTGCCTTGATCTTTTCGCACTTAGCAAAAAGCTCTTTTTAACACTTTCGAACTATGGCTGCATCTATAGAATCTGTAGTTTTCCGTGTTTTTGGATCTCGATTTTTATTTTTCTTTAAAAAAATACAATTTGTCTTTCCTAAACGAATCGCATTGAAGACCATTTTCCTGGTACACTTCATTATTTCGGCGATTAGCAGGCCACTACACCACTATTGTTCATTTCATACATTATTTTTCTTTTTTCCTCTGTAAAATGCATACCTCTGCCCAATTTGACATTGAACGAAATTCACTTAAAAAAGAACACAATAAGATAACACACGAATGCAATGCAATGCACACCAACGAATGTTGCAATGCTTAACAAATTTGCGAGCAAATAAACCGTCTACTGCAATTTATGCTATTTCGATGTCCACGTAACAAACTCTCGAAACTTACTAAAAGTAACGCGTATAAAAACTTATGAATGATAACCGTAAATTTTTTTCGTAGAATTTTACTGCACTCTCGTGGGTAACAGTACTGTTCATAAAAGTTGGAATATTTGTAATTATTTTTTAAAAGATTTGTGTATTTAATCTTCTTACGAATTTGTGCTATTTATATGTCCATGGTTGTATCTATTCTATTCTTCCAAGCTGAAAATTTAGTAACAGCTTTTATAAAACAATTTCACGATAACCTAAAGTTTAGATTACATTCCTATACGAACCATCCTAGTATCTACGAATGAACGTTACCTTTGAAAATTTGGGCATAGTGTCAATGTTGCTAATATTTTTGCGTGTCAAACCAGATATTATCTTATCAGTTCAAATGTAATTTTCAGCAAACTAGCGCAAAAAATTTCAATTTATTTAGTGTCTTGTTTGTTTAAAAATTAACAAGTTCAAATGAATTCGAACGAATACAATTTTTTTTTATTAAATTTAATTGTTAGGTACCCCCACATCATACCTGCGGATTTTATGCATAATCCGAGAAATTCAGTGTTTACAGGAGCTTAAATCAGAATATTTCTATAAATTTTATAACAATATAAAAAACTGCCTTTGCAAGTAGGTAAGCATAGCCTCGGGCAAGTCGGGCAATAGACATATCTTTGCTGTAAATCTTCAGTAAGGGCGGCTTTTCGTCCTGAGTGTGGGGCTCCCAGACGAGCAATGCTTCTGGATTATCCACTAAACAACCTGTCCACTAAACAACGTATCCCCTGTCAACCTGAGAATGTATAATCGACCTGTTGGCACACTACTTCGAAATCGAGTCGGAATCTTAGACTTAGACTCAGAGACAACGATTGCGAAAAGGAGCGGCTATCAGGCGGGAACTCATTACGCTAACCCCAGTCATTGTTTGTTAATCCAGTGAAATCCTTGCACACTTTTGTGACCAAAGGTACGAATATATAGTGGATTTGGTTCGTGTAGAAGAAATATTCCTTCTACACGAACCAAATATTTCTCGTTTCCGCTACAAAGGGTCCCTCTTATTGCCTCATGTGGATTAAATTTTTTTTTATGTGTCAACTTTCTCCGACACTTTAAACAGGTTTTCTTGTTTAAAACTGGCTGATTAAATATTGAAGCTTGAAGTAATTCACATTAGGGATCGACGCAAATTCGCATACCTCACCCAACATAGCTGGTCCACCAGCAGCCACCAAATTAGAGGACTTTGGAGTGGCCGAACAGTTGACCCAAAAGGTATAGTTTCTTGCTACACTACTACTACACTACTTGCTACACTATTCAAAATTCTCATCCTTACGTTAGTACGACACGTCTTAACGTTGTTTTGGCTTTGACCGTGATCATAAATCCTTTACAGTTGACTGCCTTACAAAGACAGCCTTGAATACAAAGTCAATCCATGGCGTACCCTCTTTGCTCCAACGCTATCAGTGTTTGTATCAGCTTCTTTCTCAGAGCGATGTTCCTTATCTGTAAATTCCACGTTGACATTTGTCTTCGCTAGTCACTTTCCAGTTTTGGTGGACATCTCTAAATTGTACTAGCTCACAAGTCGACTGACAACCAATACGGCCATTGAATTTCTTAATTATTAATTGAGACTGTGGGCATTTTTTGTTTGACATGATCATGACTTTGTCAATTTTCCAGAGGTCTTCGTTGGTCCCCAAGCGTTCATCGTCAATCTAAAGTCTGTCACCAGTAGACTATGACCTCTTTTCTCGAGGAGAGAATTGGTGCAAGTAGTCATTTTCATGTAGTTTCGTATATTGCACAAAGTACATTGACTCCATTCCATTGAGAACTCTAACTGAGAACTGAGGACATCGGGAACTCTCAACTTCATGGAGAACACCATACTTTTATCGCTTCTTGTGAATTCCTTAAAAAAATAAATACAAACCAGCAGATGAGAGAAAAAGGCAATCTTGCGTATACGGAGAGTATAAAAACCTGCTCCTCCTGTTTTATAAGTCAGTAAGTACCAGCCAATAACTAATGTTCCTTAAAAATTCTCTTGATTGCCACATACACAAATATGACTCTGGAAACACACACACAATTGTATCTTATCTTAAATGGTACCTTAGAAATTAACTGATCAAATTAATAAGGTATTGTACAGAAGTGTATAAGTAAAGCAAGATGAAGATTGAAGATGGCCGAATGTCAGTTAGCAGAGGCGACCCTAGTGCACAATCACTGTGGGCGACCCTGATGCACATCAGCACAAAACGTCAAATGTATGCGACTTATGATCGAAGAAGAACGTCCTTTGACTACAAGCGAATTTGAAACAACAACAAGGACTGTTTGAAGAAATGTAACCGAGCATTTTGGGAATAACTTGCTTGTGTGCGAAATCCATCTCAAATTGATAACAGCAGAATAGAAGAATCTTCGCTTTGAATTGGTCAAGATCGTTTGAAATGATTTCCAATTGGATTCAGTAACAAGGCGACATTCGTCACAGTGGAAGCATTCTTAATCGATTGTCAAAAAATTCACGTTAATGTCGTAGCAAAGTGAAGACCATGTTGACTGGTTTCTGTAATTACAAATGTGTTGTGCACCATAAATATGCTCCGCAAAAGCCAAACGATCACTGAAGAATACTTCGTTGAAGAACTGAATAGATTGAGTGATGCAGTAATAAGGAATCGAAAAAAATTTTGTCGAAATTGGTTGGTTCACCATGACAATCCGCCAGTGTATACATGGAACTTTGTCGAGGAAAATGTGAGAGAGCAGAGCCAGAGCCAAAGAGCCAACTTTCGTGTAGCCATGACTTAGCTTCGTCGACTTTTGGCTCCTTCCTACGTTAAGAATGCCGCTCGAAGGACATTGGTTGGACAGCAAAATGACAGTTGAAATTCGGTTGCACCGAATGTCTACGAAGTTTCTGGTTTCAGGAAGTGGATACAGTGCGAAGAGTATGTTCTTCGATCAAGTGGGGACTGCTTTGGTGGGAGCAAATCGCTGGAAGGTAGAAAATAACAACGACGAGGAAAAATGAAGGTGGATTCGATACTTTATCCGATACTCGATACTATAAACAAGCATCGAATATCTCATTTCATCCAAGCACGAGGCTTAAGGCTGACTTATGTTTGATTAGTACCTGGAGCATAAGCAAATAAAAAAATTCCAAGTTGACTTTCGGAGTTATTCAAGGATTAAGATATGGTTAGATATTCTTTGAATCCTTATTAACTCAGGTATCCCGTATTGTATGTATAAATGTTTAGCTGGACTTCATGTGCATAAAATTTAAACGATTTTTGATGGAATTTCTTTATTTTGCATTCGAAAATGCATTCGAAAGAGAATGCATGCGCTATGCCATTCGGAAAGCATATGCATATAGTTTATGCATATGTTTATGGCAATATTGTAATAAAGGAGTTAGAAAAATATGTTTTTTGAAAACTGTAAACTAATTTACCAGTTTTTTGCTGGTATAAACAGGCCTCAAATAAAATATTTAGCGAGTAATACGTTAGCAGGACACCATCAGTTATTTTAAAGCGCTACTCTCCTCTAAAGCATTTTTTTTTTAAATTCATATAAACAATGTCAACATAAACAAAATTTCTGAAAAATAAATTCTATCAAAATAAATCTGAGCAATGATTCAATGCTCCAAAACGATTCTGAGGTTATCAAGTTTAGACTTTGTTCTTTTTGTGTCTTGTTCTCGCAAAATAAAAACATTAATTTAGTTGCAACAATAAAAAACTTCCCTGCATGGACACATATTAATTTCGTGATCGAAAAATTTATGAAATGATTGCAAGTTTGTGTGTTGATTTCAAACATTTTCAAACAAATTGTACAAATGAACTCCTGCAACAGAAATATTTATGGAAGTTGATCAAGGGAGTAGCGAGCAACAAACGGATGAATCCAAAGTCGCATTCGATTCAATGGAAATTACCATTTCGAGTCATTAGTATCTAAAACACTTCAGTTTGGAAGTCGTTTTATGCAATGGAACGTGTTTAACGAACGTTTTCTATTTACGTCTCGTTGGGTCATCTACAGGTCAATCTTTTTAAATTTTTCTCTGCATCCCTAAAAACCCTGTCGATAGGGATTTCGATCCCAGCCAGGGCTGATATGAAAAATCGTACAGCACCCATAATCTCCCAAACAAATTTCGAACGAAAGCATATCTTGGATTTCAGGGACGAAACCACGAACATCGATGAAACAATCACAAGGATAACTATATTCTGGGAAAAGCTGATAATGTCCCCCTTAATCCTAAATATCATGCAGAGCAGCCCTGCCTTCGTGAGGTGTGCTCCGGGGAAAGTACCCTATTTCCCTTTTCGTTTTTCCGAGAGACATCTGTTTTTTCCCATTTCTGGTATAAAACAACCAAACTGGATCTTAAGTGGATTTCGAAGATTTTCAGATGTCATAAATGTCTCCGCTTTCCTCACCATGTCTCAATCGTATTGAAATGGACGAGTGAAATGAGTCGATGGCACAAATGATTGCATGTTAGGGGGAATCGTTCTTCCATTCTTGTTGTTTTAAAAATAAACTTGTCATCTTAAGCAAACATAAATCCAAGATGTGATAATTTTTAGTAATTAGCTAACTTAATAGAATATTTCGTGGGAGATTACAAAGTCGTTCAGTCTTCCTTATAAGATGAAAAGAAAGATTGGACGCATACGAGACAGCCGTACTGAAATCCTCATAGTTTGTTAATGAATCTGCCGGATTAGAGGCATTTGTCTGCGGTTGACTTGAATTAGATAGCTACAAAAACGCTAATAAAAACCAAACTCCGCTTGATAGAATCAACCTATCAAAACAAAATATGAAGTAGATTAAGAATAGCAAAAACAGGTATAAAAAACACAACAACATGAATACAAGTAGTAAAAAACGCTTCGGAAAATTTTAGTTCGCGAGAGTAGAAATTTGCGCAGAGGCCAAACTGAAAACCATTTTGTCTACTTATTGAATCTTTGTTTAGTTTAGTCCAGTTCTTTAGTTCTCTTTTTTAGTGATAGGGAGGCAAAGGTCAATATACCCGGGATGTAGAGTTCTCAGATGGGCAAGGCTCCTAGAATGCTCTCCGAACACTTCCCTTATCCATCTTTGAACTTAGTCTGGAATCATTTGAAACATTACTTCGGGCCAGGCCCCATTTTCCTTCTCCTAGAGATACTCTCAGACAACAGAAGTCCCTTCTCTACCAGAAAAGAACGACAGCTAGAACTTGAATCTCCGATGGGAGAGGACCCATCCTATAAGCGACTCCATTTCCGACGAACATGTATACCCATTTTATCCATCAATACGGGTCGAGCATGATGTTGCACGTGCTTTTATTTCTCCACAGTTCGTTTCATCTCTCCAGCAAAAATTTTCAAAAAAATATCCCCAAATTCAGTGAAGAGGTTACTGGTGAGCTTGCTCAAGTTTTCTATGGCAATTAATGTGTGGTTCAAATCCATTTATTAATTGACCTAGTCTGCAGATATTGCAGTTTGGATGGCTTCCGGTCTTACCGCTCTCTTGATTTCACGAAAGACGTCAGTGCAGGATTTAACTGTCGCTATGTTTATGAATAGTGCCTCCCCGATAAGTTTGAGACGCCCAGGTTCCTTCGTATTTTTGATCCTGTAGAAATTAGCCTGCTTTTTTATCTGTTTGTATTGGCAGTGGATTCCATCCTTCCACCCAATTTAACAATTTCGCTTTATGATAGAGAGGAATTGCCAGGAATATTGAATCACGCAACGTCCGTATTGACGTATCGTGACTCAATCACTTCTGTGTCGACTGCTGTAAATAAAGGTTTCTCAACCCTTTCGCTTTCATCAATCATTTTCTTGTCCGTCTCAGATTGCAGGAATATCTTTTTTTTCATTTGTTAGCCGCCCCTGCGTAGGTATTGTGATGTATATTATTGCTTAGATTTCATGACTCATTGGTCCTCGCTCAACGGCTTGGCGGTGAAAACAGCCTAATGGTCTCATAGCTAGCAACTAGGACCTAAATATAATGTCTGCGAACTCCGAACGTCAATTTCATTTCTTTTGTGGAGTCCTAATTCATTGTAAAGTTCAGGATCATATACCAAGTAGTATGCCGTTACTACTCCGGTAGTTTGGCATCTGTCAACTAATGATCAGGATGACAGAAACGGGAGTAAGAGCACTGATGGCACTCCCATCTTGTCCTTAAAATATCCAGCAAACGACATTCTTGTCGTTCAAAACTATTTGTTGTGAAGATGACACTATTACGCAGTAAACTCGGATTGTTTTCGAAAGGATTGCATTATTATTTATGAAAGTTACAGGCAATTCCATCAAGTGATTTCATCAACCCATTACAGCATAACGTCCGATAAATCGGACGGACGAAAATTCTTTATATTTGACTGACAAAATAATTAATTTGTTAATTTTTTGTTTGCAATGTAAAGTTTAATATTTTTTCTACTCTCGCAACCCCATTTCAAACAGCTGAAAGACATAACTCACTTGTCAGTTGTCATTTTCAAAAATGGTGGGACGTGGTCGGATAGTTTTGAGGAAGCAGTAAGTGATACTTTGAATTTTCTTGTAAATTTTTACAATAAACATTTACCAAATCTATTGTGTTTATTGATATAGTGTATACCTAGGTATACATAAGCTTTTTTTCATGCCAAAATTTGCATATTGGGCTCTAAGATGTGGTTTTTGCTTGCTTGTAACAGCTTGAAAGTTCATGAAATTTTACCGGCTTTAGAATGCGAGGATGATAATGAGACTGCGGAAAACTTTATGTATGTTGAACCACCTATTGTACGAGATGCTCAGGCTACAGATGAGGACAGTGACAAGTCTGATGAGGAGTATAATGCAAACCTAAGCCACTTGGGACGCAAATTGCTACAAAGTAGATGTGAACTACAACTTTTTCAAGCAAGTAGAGATAAAAATCTGCTGTCAACATCTTCAGGGCTCCAATCGTCAAATACTGGAATTTTGCGGCCACTTTCATCGAATGAAGAACGCGATGATGAAGATGATGAACCCCTTTCTTCTTTTCAGACTAAGAAAAAAAGGACGACTTTGTGGAAAAAACGATTACCTAAGTTTTCATGCAGAGAGTACAACACACAACCAACATCTGAAGAAAGTCAGAATTATAAAGACCCCCTAGAATAGTTCAGGCTAATTTTCCACAAAGATTTAGTAAAACAAATTGTAGATCAAACAAACCTCTATACGGGACAGAAAAATAAGTCATTTAAATTTCGGGTGCAATGTGAAATTACCGAATAAAAGGCTGTATTTCTCTAGAGATAATGATGTGCCGAAAATTCTTGCAGAAAGTATAAGATGTAACATATTTGAAGCGATATTTCAAAACTTCCATTTGAATGATAATACGCATTTGTCAGCGTCTTCTGACAGGCTGTATAAGTTGCGTCTGCTACCAGACAGTTTGGGCCCATAAGATTTGGCTATAAAATTGGGCTATGTGCGCCAGTACTGGTTACATGGTGGCTTTTAGTTTGTACACTGGGAAGAACTCTGACAAGAAAGACTTCGGATTAGATGGAGATGTAGTTCTCACCCTCATAGAGCTCGGAAAGTTGCCAGCCCAAAGTGGCGTAAAAATATACTTTGACAATTTTTTCACTTCGTTGTCATTGATGAGACATCTGCGAGAGTTAAGACCGAAATACAATACTGCGTGACGGCGATACGTGAGTGCGATGCGATTCTCCCTCGTCGTCACGCAACGCATTCAATTTACAATGCAAGCGATGCGGGGAACATTAATGTTTATATGACAAATGTCAAATTGGTGACATTTTAAATGAAATTTGCTGGAAATTGTTTTTGATTTTTTAAAAGTTTTGAATTTGGAATCTTCCTTCGTTTAGCTAATAAAAGCCTTAACTAGATATAAACTTTGATATAAATTCAACTGGTTTGCTTATAACTATTTGTCCCGTCAACAGGTAGTGTATAGTTCCGCTGTGCATAGCGTCCGATAAACGGACGTTTTTTATCAAATAAATCCTTAATTTGACCGCCACTGTCCATTATTTATCATAGTAATCGAATTAAGTACTATAAAAAACTTTAGACAGTAATGGGTCAAGGTTCTAAGGAAAATTAAAAAAATTTTGTTCCTTCGCCAGAATGAATGAAAATTGAAGACGCCAAGTTAGAGAAGACAATTAAAGACACGGTCTCTTGATCGTGATTGTACATTGAACTAAAAGAGAAATGATAATGAAGGGCGCCAATCCACTGGAGGATGCTTCAGTGGTCTATTCACAAAATTAAGACAAAATCTTCGTCATGGTTAAAAGAATGATCAACGAAGCTAATAGTATGGGATCGGCAGGACTACCGGCATGCTACTTTTTTTTATTATCACATAGATTTAATGCATACATGTACGGCCATTATGACCTTAGGATGAGACAAGGAAACAATCAAGGACGAAAGGTTTGGATGTCAAACACTCATTAAAATCACCAAAAAAAAAACTGAAAATCGCCGGCAACGTGAAGGACACCTTTATGAAAAAAACCCTGTCTTCCTGCTATGCCGCTAAAAAATGTGTTAAAGCATTTTTTTTTTATTCACAGATTCAGATTCAGATTCGGAACTTTGACATTTACTTATACTAAGAATGCATTTTACATAAAAAATTATGTTGATGTGAGGTATAATAACGAGTGAGGTATAATGACGCTTTCTCAGGCATATGACATATCAATTAATTATATAATGATTCCAATAGAGTAAAACTTAAAATCAAAAGGTAAAACAAAAATTAAAATTGATATTTGCAATAACAAAAGTTAGTGATAAGGGAAGGCTATGATAAATTTTACACACCGAACCAGGTGTAGTATGCCACAAAGGCATATCAGAGAATCTTTCTTTTTTCATTAATTTTTTGCAATTGTTTATTTTACTTTTTTTAACGTATATTGAGTTAAAATAGTTTCTTATTGCTAGGTACTATTCGGATGTACTTATCTGCATTTACTTCTTGTTTTTTTTTTTTTATTTATTTTTTTTTTTTTGATAGAGAAAGGTTTCTGCATTTTGTCTGAGGAACCTTGAAGCCATTGCACCCTCTCGTCTCGCAACAGTGCAAAAAGGAAAGCATCATAATATGTCAGTGCTGATGCTACCTTATTTACAATAACGATTTTTCTAACGAGTGGGCTTGGGGGTTCATAATGTTTTTGTATTCTTTTGCTGGCTTGATTAGTTGCATAGTTTAGGAATAGTGTTTTTTGCGAGTATTCATAGCGTATAGAATTTCTGACATATTAAAGATCAGTTGTTCTATATTTTCCAGGGCAGGCCCTAAGTATTTTCCTCTCAAAGACATTTTCAGCTATTGTTGGCGACATCTGCATCCATAACGGATACCCATATGTGAGTATCCGTTGAACCAGCGCCTCATAGAAGAGGATTTTGGATTCGGAATCGAGATGTGGGGATCTAAATAGGGTCTTATGAAGTTAGGCTATCAGTGCTTTATTGAGTACTATTTTTGCATGTGGATTAGCTTTAAGACGGTTGTTAGGATAATTTATGTGTTGTTAATGTTGAGGGTGATATTTTTGCTTTCCTGAACTGTTAATGAGTGAACTTTCCCACTTGCGTTACGAAAGCAAATAAGTTCAGACTTGTTGGGGTTAACTTTTAATCACCAGGTGTTGAAATACACCAGTATCAAATTTAGATGCTTTTTCACTGCATCAAGCGGTCCGTTGGTCTGTTTCCTGTTTCGTATAGCATCGTATCATATGCATACATGAGAGTCTTTGGCTGATAGAGACAATGCTGAGTTTGCGGGACACAGGGAATGTCGTGCATAAAAAGTTGAATAATTTGGGCCCCAGAACTGAGCCCTGTGGGACACCACTTTTAACATCAACAAGTCTTGAAAGGGAGTTATCAATGGCAACAAAAAGATTTCAATCCATTAAATACCTAACCATGAGCCTGAGAAGAGGAATAGGACATTGATTTGTTATCAGTTTGAACAACAGACCTTTGTCCATACCTTATCAAACGCTTTCTCTAGATCCAGAGAACAGGCCACCGTTGCCTGTTTCCTTCTCAGCCCAAAATGTCGTTTTGCAGTACCAGGGCAGTATGTTTTGTATAGTGCTTGGAAGTGAAACCAAATTGTATATTTGGCCGCCTAGGAGCGAAGTAATAGTTGAAAATTTTCGCGATGATCTTTTCCAGGATTTTGCCAAGTGGTCAGAGTATTGATATGGGGCGGACATTTGCAATTTCTCCGTTAAATCTTTTTTTTTTTTGGAACTCGAATTAATCTTGCAAACTTCCAAGGCTTTGGGAAGTACCCATTATTAATACAATAATTGAAAATTATTGTAAGTTTGAGAGCTATGGTGCCTGCAACTTTTTAAAGTAAGAAATTAGAAACTCCATCTGCTCCAGTAGATTTTTTACTTTTTAGTGAGGTTATTGCTTTGTGCACCCCGGACTCTTTTGTCAAAAAGGCAGAGTGGGCTCCCACTGCCAGGTTGTTAGGATCATTTCACTAATATTTCACGGGTTCACTAAATATTTGACTTAATAAATCGTTCCTGTTTAAAGACCAAGTAAAAAGGACTTTGCCTTTCTAAATTTGCTGTCGATAACCTGCTGTTCTCGTTCGAATTAAAAAAAGTAAAAATATTAGCTTACCAACAATCGAATTTTATCAACAAACAAATAAATTCAACAATTGAATTGCATTGGGGAATTCAAAAAATGCTATTGAAAATTGCGACCAGTTTCAATTTTAACTTCTCATTTGAAATTGGCAGGTTAAACAAGGTAAGCATGCATTTTAACTACAATCAATGGTGGATGAGGGGGGGGGGTTCTTGACATAAGGCACCACCCTTTGAAGTTTTTCATCTTTCATCTGACAGATCGATAAAGCAGCAGCAATGACACTAACTGAAACCATATATGAAAAAATATCCATGGACGCACAAAAGGCTTATCCTTAATATCAGCAAGGGAGGGGCGACGTGAGAAAGCACTAGCCGCCAAAATCACTTCTTTCACAAATTGATGCATTTATTAGGAATGCGAAAGCCAACTTTTATAGACTCGAGGCCTCGTACAACTAGGAATATATATTGCGATGGCAAACTGTATATTTTGAAGAACGAATCGCTGACATTGACTCGGTTTGTTTTATACTCAATAAGGGATCTTAGAATTGTCCTTTGTAAAGGACAATGTTGTATATAAAATAACTCGGGGATGTTTTGTGCACTCGAAACCGATTTTAAGACGATAATCACTTGGTTTTCCGTAGAGATTGAATTGAGTTTCTTCACTTTTCTTGAGAATATGGAAACATTTCGGACAAATGATTAAAGCTGCTAATATTAAAAAAATGTCAGCAAAAATTTATTCAATCGCCGAAGCAGAATGTGACGTTTCCTGCTGTATAGTCGGGATGAAGAAATAAAAACAAAAAATAAATAAATAAATAAAAGAGAGCAAGTACGATTATTTGTTATAATTAAGTTTTGTTTAATATCTTAATTGGCGATTATAATATTAAAAGAAAATCATACGAAATAAAAAAGAACTTAGATCAGAATTAACATAAAAGTCTTAGTAATTAGATTCAGGTATGCAGTAATATTTAAACAAATAATATCAAACAAACCAAAAATAGTTTCAGTACAAAAGTCTCAAAAACAAAATCTCAGTAAGAAAAAAAAATCTCAGGTTCGAAACAAATTTTCAATGAATATAAGTCACTTGTTTGTTGTGAACAACCAGCTTTAAGAAGGAGAAAAAAGTAAACTTAAAAGTTAAGAAAGTGAACAAAGTAAGAAGGACATGTGAATTAGAGGAAAAATTAAGGAGAAGCAAAAGTGAATAAAGTATAAAGTAAATAAAGAAGAAGGAAGTTAGGAGGGTAAAATACATATAGAATAATGGATAAAATAAGAGAAAAAAATGAATAAAGTGAAAAGAATAACGTACATATAGAATAGGGAAGATGTGGTATAGAAATAATGCCAAATTTACTGGAAAGTATAGAAAATGCAACATGCTTATTTATTGGATATGATTCCATTAATTTTATGACGACAGAATCAAATCGGTAACATACTTGCATTTCTAATTTATACAGGCCCGATACCAAACAAAACAGTAAAATGGACTGATAAAACTTTTCCTCACATGAAAGTTTTTATTGGCTAAATTATTTTAATGGCACAAGTCCGCAAAGGCGTCATAGGTGATTACAGGTCTCACTTTAAAAGCACCTTTTTTGCGAAAAAAATGAAAAGAAATAGATTCCGACAAATCCGCTAAGCTTGACATTTCTCTAAAAATAAAGAAATTACAGCACAATCTACACGGATTGGAAAAATTAGTCCAATAACAGAACAGGACTTATCTTTGGATAAGAGAAGGAAGAGTCGTATTTAAAACATACAATGCAAATGAAAAAATATGGTATCCTTATACGGAAAGTTTGTGAGGCTAAAACAGGATATACAACTTTGAGTAACTTTGAGATATATAGCGCCCAAGGAAAAAACTGCAAGAGGCAATTCTTTCCGTGCTCCAATCTTTTAGAAATTTATGGTACCATGCCTATCAGGATAATTTGTATTCATCAGAATCGATTTCTTTAAAACCAACAAAGCGTTCACGAAAATGTGACCCACCGGGAAGACAAAAGTATGATTTAGGTAAACATAAATGCGTTAAAATAGTAATTGCAGAAAAGACAAAAGATCCTTTAAAATATTACAAAATTGAGCGGCACCATACCCTGAAGAATTATTAATTATTTATAAAAGTAAAAATTCAAAAAAAAATGTACACTATTTTTAAAAAAAAGAAAATAATGACTTTATATTTTTCAAAATTCATTTAAACTTTTTTTAGGATTTAATTTTTTCGATTAAAACTTAAATTAAATTGATGGATTTAAGAATGGATTGAAAATATGTGTTCAAGGATGGAACTGACTAAAGTCGTGGTGTCAAATTTGTAGCTACTGAGAAAATGAACTAGGGTAACTGTATTTAAGGTACTTTTACCTATTAGAGTTTTGAAAAAGTCGATTTTTTTATATGGATTTTGGATCTTTAGACATTCAAAAGTAATTTCCTAAAATATTATCCGAAAATTCCTAACAGAAAACGAGATACATCAACCTTAGTATGCGCGCACTCTTGGCTCGCCACAGGTGCTCTATGCCCCTGCCGCCTGCTCGGGTTGAAACTGTTTTGGTTTTTAACCAAAACAACCGTAATATATTCACACCGATATAACATGGGTTCTCAGTTCTATTTTAGTCACTATGGAAGTACTTTGCCATAGAAAATTTCTCCTAAAAGAGCCAATAGCTTTACAAAAGACAGCAAAGGTGAAAACCGAGAGAACAAAAGATACGCGAGGTTTATTGGGAATGTCGATTTAGATAACAGTTGGCGCAACTTTTGCATATGATTTGTATCCATAACAAATTATATGGTATATTGGAGGGTAAACATCTGTCATTAATTCTCACTTATTCATAGAACGAAAACAATGTCGAATTGTGTGCCTGAAAAAGTGGTTTGCGGGGAAGTTTAACAACTTTCTTTCGTTTCCAGAAAAATGCTGCTGGAAGTCATCTGTATGTCAAATGTGTTATCTACGCTGAAAGAAAGTTGGTGGAAGCTAACAGTGAACATGTTCCAACTCAAAAAACTTGCGAACGATGAAAGTAGTGATTTTAACTTGAAAGACAAATAACGGACAAGTCTAGAAAACAATTTGAAGATCCAGAATTGCAAGCATTATTGGATGAAAATTCGCAAAAAGAACTAGGTTTATAGTTGAATTTCACCCGATCAACCGTTTCTGAACGTTTACATGTAATGGGAAAGATTCGAAAACTTTCAAAATGAGTACCACATCCACTGAACGAAAATCAACTCAATGCGCAAATCATAGCATGCAAAAAATCTCAAAGAACATCGTTCTTAACGAGTTGGTACTGGGGATGAAAATGGGTTTTGTTACGATACTCCAAAACGTAGGTTGATCCCGGTCAACCATCAACTTCACCACCAAAACGCGATATTCATTGCCAAAAGTTTATGCTGTGTATTTCGTGGGAACAGAAAGGTCTTGTTTATTTTGAGCTACTAAAACCGAATGAAGCAGTCACAGCTGATTGTAACCAACGCCAACTGACCAATTTACACACACACTGAACGAAAAACGACCATTGATAGCTCGAAAACACCACAAAGTTCTGTTCCACGGTGACAATGCCAGACCTCATCGGGCAAACATCGTTAAAGAAAAATCAGAAAGGCTCAGTTGGGAGCACCTTGATCACCCCTCCCCCCGTACTCACACAGACCTTGATCCTTTTCACTACCATTTGTTTCTATCGATGTAGATCAGCTTGGCGGACGTACGTCTTCAAAATGCTGAAGAAGTGCGAAAATGGGTCGATGAATAGATGACCTTTAAAGATAAGGACATCTTCAAACGTGGTATCAACAAACTCCCCAGAAGTCAGAGGAAGTCATAGCTAATTATTAGCAATATATTGATATATAGATTGATATTGATGAATAGAATGTACTCATTCATTTAGTAATTGAAATAAATGTTGTTTTTTTTTCAAGCCAAAAAATCAACATTATAAACTGACACTCCCAATACACTCCTCAAAATCATCGAGCTCATGGGCTGCATCATAGCAAACCACTCTTACGATTACGCATTCAGGAGAGAAGAACAAAGAATTTCAATGGTTGAAAGAACTAGCAAGGTGGCCAAGAAGGAAGGGCGTTCGGATAAAATATGCCCAATTTCTAGAAAAACAACATTTGAGGATGAGATTTGACTTTTATTCCATGCAGATTAAGTGATAGAAGTCCATGCATTGCAGATTAACTGATATTAAGCCATATGAAATGTACTAATTTAATTTAGAACGGTATGAACACATTTTTTCCACATGGCGGTTCCATGTGATCCCCGAATCAAGGTAATCACCAAATCTACTCCCTCAATTTAAACTAATTTTGAAGCATTTCGATTTCGAAGCTTCCTACAAGAATCGAAAAAAAAATTGTCCAAAGCAAATGAAAAATTTTTTTAGCATTTTAACGATTTTTTAAACATTTTTCATGAACGTCTGCCATTTTTTGATGGAGTTTCTCAATTTTTTTTAGTGTGAGACGGTTCGCTTTTCAAAGCGCATTTTGGCTTTTTAATTTTGAATCGCCGTTCCAGAGATTAACTGCTCGCCATCTAGCAGTGGTTTTTTTAGAGTCGACTTTGGCGCCCTCTATAAGATACGCATGGTTTGAAAGATAAAAACAAAATTGTACATAACAAGAGTTGTTTGATACTATAGAAAAAGTTTGATTACCTTATCTGATAAAAAAAAGTGTAAGAAAAATGAGAATCTATTTTGTGAGCTGTTAATATGTAAAAGTACCTTTAAACTTTTATGATACCGCACGTCGTACAGGGAAGGTAAACTCTATGCAACTCATTCAATTGACCGTTCAATGTGTTCAGGTGATTTGTATTTGAAAATGCCTACCTATCGGTTGCCATATCTTGGAAGATGGCTTCTAGGACGAAGATTTTCGGACTTCATTTTGATCGAATGACCAGCAAAATTTCAGTCATTTAAATGTGCGAATCAACCTTTTTATAATAGCTGCCACCAAAGGACTGTCGCTCATTTTTCCATATTCCATAATATATCCATTGGATTGCAAACGAGGCTTTTAAGCTACACAAACAATTACTTATTACTAACGAACAAATTACAAAAGCAGAAACAAACGTGTCGAGTTTTTTCATTGCTTCCTTCTCTAATAACCAGATCACTCCCACTAATAGCATACTTTCAAGTTGAACTCAATAAATTGGCAAGGATCCCCATATTTTTAATATCATAAATATGACTTGAACATGCATTCTTTTCGCTCTTTTGCACATACTTACATATTTCACATGTTAAAACCATCATCAACCTCAATCATTCAATCAATTTCGACCAAGACCGAACATTTGCGGTCTCATTAAATTACACCCTCAATAAGAGTAATATGGCCAACAGATCTCACCGCATAAACTGCCACAATGAAACCCTCAACCGCCGACAATGGCTTTTATGTGAAATCCCTTAAGCAAGAGTGCATCATATTATACAGGGGTGTAGAACCGTGCCATATCCATTGGACATTGAATCGAGGGAGGAAAAAATCTTTCCACCCTCATTGCAAAGTATTTTGTTACGCGGCGCAAAAGTCGAGGGGGTGGGTCATGGCTGTGAATATTATAAAACAGACAACAACAAGGACGACGAGGACGATAACAATGACGACACGTTAATTCCGAAGGGTCTACTCAATCAAAGTTTCCGGGAGTTAAACGAAAGGGGTTGCCCTAGTTGAAGCCACCCCACAGTTGCGGAAGGATCTAAGTTGTGGGTCGTAATAGTTTGTTCCTTTGTAGCGTTATAACTATGTTTTCGTTATTACCCACTTCCTGATAGCGAGTAAAAGTTAAGTGTATTTTCTGGTTAAATATACATATTAGTTGGGAAGGTGAATAATTCGTTGCGTGCATCTTAGAGAGGAAGTCCTGGCTCTCAGTTAGCACAATTCGTTTCATCAAACAAATGAGCAAGGCTCGGTCTGGTTTGAAATTTAACTCTTCCAGCAGAACAACACGATCCACCGCACAAAACAGTTTCCAATTCACACATAATTTTTCCCTTCCTCGACAACCCTCCACTACACCCGACATGGTAGCGTTAAATCCCCGCAAGGGAGTAATACATAACTCCAATATGACATGACACCACCCACGTTGCCTATGAATAGAACTGGTCATGATATCCCCAAAATAAGGTTTCGGGTTATACGTATCGTCCGAATGAGCCTGAATGCTCGTTTCTCGGCCAGTTGAATGAGTGCTAATTGAATTCCTACTCGCACCGCAGTTTCTATCCTTGAAGCTATACGAGCACGATGGGAGCTCCCGGGAAGGGGTGGTTAGCTTTATCGAAAACTACCTAATTGGTCTCCATTTTTATGTCCGCGTAAAGTTCAGACCACCCTGACTCGAGGGTGCACAATTTGTTAACGACATGATGGAAGTTGCAGCGTGACATTTACCAATTGAACGTACAATAGTTCAGCGTTGCGTGTCCTGCACGACTCCATTGGATCCCGATTTTGTTTGCTCCCAACACGGGGCCATCGGCTGGGTCCAACATGGAAATGTCAAAGAGATAATCAACTATCAATAGCTAGTGAGTGACTTTTTGTGTTAAGCGTCGAATTATTTATCATGAAATGACGATTTTATTGTCAACGAGTGAACTCGTTGGCTGATATGTGACTCTGATGATTTAGTACAGACACCTGACCATGTAAATCGGACCCGGTTAAGTGCAAAAGCTTTTAATTCGTGTCATGTTAATAAATGAACGGGGCTAGAATGGTGGATTGGATGGCGGATGGTTAAAATTGATTAGCAGTGTCACACTAGTCTTTTGTTAAATCGATTTATTTAAATGTAACGCTGATATGGAGAAACGATGATAGATTCGGTTCGATGGAGGCGTGAATGTGTCATTTAAATCGTAGCATAAGGAAATGGCAACTTATCTCTCATGTTAACATTACGGACAAAATGTTTTATTTGACATGGGCATTTACTTGCTGATCTTCTCTATAGAAGCGGTTTACGTTTTTCATTTGTTTTCGAAACCGAGATCCTCGACCAGGTTCTGTATGCAGTTTGGTATGCGCCCTAAATAACAGTATAAGGGCCTAGCAAATGTAACAGTCCTAATCCTTCAACTTGTCGTTTAATTCCTGCTATGCTCTTGGTTCTACGAAAGATTGATTGGAGGAACTATTGATTCCAGATGTATTACGAATCTTAGGTCAGGACATAAAATAACCAATGGCATTCCATGGACTCTGCCTTGTCAGTGTGCAAAGGAGGCGACGGAAGGTGTGCAAAGTGAGCCTCCAACATAGCAAAGATGGTCTGAGGACGTCAATGAGGAGGCTGTGAAAAAACATGTCAAAAAGCCTCTAAATAAACTCAAGCTACAACAACAATGTCTGTGAAAAAACGACCAAGAGCTCCGTTCAGTAGTGCCGGCTTAGAGCTGTTGCAAAGGGATATGGATGGCATCAAGACGCTGAAAATTAAGCTTTTATTAAAATGTAAGCTATCCGCTATTAGTACTGAACCTCAAATCCAGCGCGATAAACACTTTTTGCCTCCCTTAAGCAGTGAAAATTATCTCCCAATATTAATCGTAACAACAATATGTCATCTTTGTGTTCCCCAATATTTGCAAAAAATCTTTCAGCAATTACAACCGATACAATCACGAACGAGAGTGCTACAACCAAATACAGAGTCAATTGTTTGAGTTCTGAAAAATTGAACATTATAGTGGATGATGTTGTCGTCCACAATTATATTCTAATGATGATCCACATCTCCAATTTTAAAGGCTTCATATATATTCACCACAAAAGACTGCAGACATTACGCTACTGTCCTCAGAGGAGTAGACTCCTGTTTCGGAAAGAAGAAGTTTAGGGAAGACATACCAGATCAAAGCGAGTTAGTATATAGTACAGCTGCATAAAGCACTATCACACTCGGACAACTTGCCTCAGACAGAGATAGAAAAAATATATTTATATTTGTATGGCAATTGTACGTTAAAGTATTCAGTACGATTATCCCGTTTTGCATAAGACTGAGGAGAAATTCACCAACTCATATAAAATTCCATTTATTTGGGTCGAATACCGTAGAGTGGTATATTTGTTGGACGTGTTAGAGCTGTATGTAAAATACTGTGTGGTCCACGTATAAAGGTATGCGCTGTTTCTCCATTGCTCATTGGTTAATCCAAAGCCAAATTTAGATCTAAAAACGAAAATAATATGGAGTAACCAAAAAATATGAAGACGACAAACACCACATTCTGGAGCTATGGTTTATTCTGCACAAAATAAAAACTTTTTGGAAAAAACTAAGAAGAATTAAAACACGCCAATTTTTCAATGCTAGTGCTTTGGCTGCAGATCAGTTATCAGTACCTCACAGACAAGATGTATAGCTTGCGGAGGAGGCGCATACTTCCAATTATAATTGGAAGTATGCGCCAATATAAGGGTAATTTTTCTTCGAAAATGAGGAAGGAAACGCTGTTATAGTAAATGACGATCGCTATTACGCCCTTCCAAGCAATTCTTCCTAAAATGGAAGAGGCTGACATAAATTTTTGGAATTTTTGCCACTTATTTTCTGCGCATTATTTTTGAAAACTACACAATCAACTGAAATGCGGATGTCAATTGGCCACTTCGTAGTCACGATTTAACTTGGTTGGACTTTTTTTTGAGGGGAACTCTCAAGGAAAAGTGTTACACTAACCATCCAGAGACGATTTTCTACTCGATACATGAAATTGAAGTTGCCACTTATAAAGTACAGGCTCAAACAATCGAAATTTTACTGCGAAATTGGACCGATCGTAGCAAACTTAGCCGCAGCAGCCCTAGGAAAGATATTACCTTCCATTCTTAAATGGAAAGGTTCAATATTTCTAATAAATGCATAACTTTCAAAATATTCGGTATTTTTAATAGCAGATTCCAAAACTTAAATGGCCCAGCCTGTAGTAGAATCACTTAAATCTCCTAATAATTCTCATCCTCCTCCTAACTCAGACTTCCACGTTTTTTGGTTTGCCTTTTGTTAAACAGGATCGTGGCTCAAAACATAGAGTTCTGGAAGCCTTTCACACGCTGAAACTACAAACGGATCGTATACAGAAATACTATGTAGTGGATTAGCCCTGACAATCCCCTTTTGACTCCTCCAACAGAAAACTGTGCTACTGTTAGTTATTGTTAGGCCATCTCTTAAAAATATCAAAATTTAATCCAAAATATTAAAGCACTTCAACCCAAGTCTTACCAATTGGACTGATAGAGTTGTATTTCAACTTATATATTGACAAGCTAGATGCAATACATTGGCTTTAATGTCTAACACTCGAATACTTCATGCCAAAGTTTTTGAAAAATTTTAAATTTTTTTTTATTTATTTCTAATTCTTATCTCAAAAACCCAACTGAATCCGTGTTAATTATCAAGAAGATTTGATTCGGGCAGAGTAACAACAGTTCAAAAAATCTTTCCTTAGAACGAATGATCCTTTGTCTTCACGGACATATTCTGCAGCCTTGTCAAACCACCGTGAGGATTTTCTACGGGAGGATACTTACAGGTAGTCAATACATATTCCGGAAAATCTTGGAAATTTTACTCAACCATTTCTAGATAGGATCTTAGCTATAGTTTCCAAACATGACTCCATCATTCAAGATGAATATTTGAACGCAAGGAAGGAGCGGTGGATGGACTCTATCCTTAGGTAAATGGCTAAAGTATCCATCAGTGATACTATTCCAATGCCTTGTTGCGAATGCCGACATACGCAAAAAGCATTCTGCATTTATTGAATTTCATGGAGTCCTCTTATTTGCAAGCCTTAAACTTAATGTCCTTAAATTGTGCAACCTTCCAATCAATATTCAACCACTGATGTCTATGAAAATTGATTGTCTCACGACAATCCAAGAAGGTATAATTTCACTCTTTTGTCAGGTCGTCTAGACAGAGTTAACTAAATACCTCGATATCTTCATTTTGCCCCCATCTGTCAATAGGAATCTCAACAACCAAGAAATAGACAGACAGAAGATTAGCGTGGATGGAACAAAAAACATTAAAATCTCTACACTAGGGCCTTATGGAACTTTCATTAGCCTTCATTATTTTAAAGAATATCATAGGCAATAAACCAATTAATTCAGGAATGTGTTACAATTTATACCGAGCTGAACGTCATATAGCAATTGTCATCTAGCAATTTAGAATGAAAGTTAACAAAAACTGCAAAAGTTGACTGACTGCTCTTAGGCCATAGTTGGATGTTTTTCAAGTAATATTAGGTGTATAAATATGAAATGCGGATTTTACTAACAGATGGCATAACCATTACATATGGTTTGTGTCGGCGATAACTAATATGGCATTTTGGATGGTAAACATCTGTAAACAAATTCCAGTATGTCATAGGTTTTGATTGTACAAACAACATAGTTTTTTTCGCTTCAAAAATGTCGAATTAAGTGCCAGAAAAAGAGGTTTTCTGGGGAAGTCTAATAACCTTCTTTCATTTGAAGAAAACCGCAGCAGAAACTTATCGATTGTTAGTTGAAGCATATGGTGAACATGCCCCAAGCCATGTGAACACACTTGTGAACGATGGTTTAAAAGATTTAAAAGTGGCAAATTCGATGTCAGCAACAAAGACCGTGGAAAACCACCAAAAAAATTCGAAGATACAGATTTTCAAGCATTATTGGATGAAGACAACACAAAAACTGAAAAACAGTTGCCAGAAGCATTGGAAGTTACTCAGGCAACCATTTCACAACGTTTAAAAGCCATGGGAAAGATCCAAAAAGCTGAGTGCCGTATGAATTGAAAGAAAGAGACATCGAAAGGTGAAAAACCATTTGTGAAATGTTGCTTGCCAGACAGAAAAGAAAAGGTTTTTTGCATCGGATTGTTACTGGCGATGAAAAGTGGATTTATTTCGACAATCCCAAGCAAAAAAAATCCCAGGCCAGCCATCAACATCACAACCAGTCCGAAATATTCATGGAAAGAAGACTTTGCTGTGTTTTTGGTGGGATAGTAAGGGACCTTTGTATTACGAACTGCTGAAACCTGGTGAGACTTTTACTGGCGAACGTTAACGACAACAACTGATCAAATTGAACCGCGCACTTAAGGAAAAACGACAAGGAATTTCACCAAAGACATGATAAAATCATTTTTCAACATGACAATGCTCGGCCGCATGTTTCAATACCTGTCCAGAACTACATGGGGAACATTAATTGGGAAGTTGTGCCTCACCCGCCGTATTCACCAGACTTGGCTCTTTCTGACTACTTGATTGGATCGATGCAGCACGGACTTTCGGAACAGAAATTCCACTTTTACGAAGAAGTTAAAAATTGGCTTGATGAGTGGTTAGCCTCAAAAAATGAGAAGTGGTAATGGGACGGAATCCATCAATTGACAGAAAGATGGGAAAAAGTCGTAGCTAACGATGGCCAATATTTTGATTATTGAATTCATTCGTTCTGTTATTCAAATAAATGCATATTTCAAGCAGAAAGAATCCGAATTTCATATTTATACACCTATTAAATATTTTTGAACACAATATTTTAATTGATCGTAGAGATCCTGTCAAATGTGGGGGACAGTCAGTCTCTACACTTGGAGAAAAAATCGAAGGTGTTTCCTTCGATAACAGTGAGGTTTATTGAGAATGAAGCTCAGATAAGATGAGAAAATCTGACATGAATTCTTTACAGAACCAGGAACAATGATTACCAGGATTAATATCTAACCTTTTTCTCTAACTCAAAGGAAAAGGTTTCATTGGGTATGCTATTATTAGTGATTTTCTCACTTACAAGGACTCATCATCGTACCAGTTTGGAGTGGATACTATATTTGGTCTCGAAAGTCCTGAGGAAAAAGGGCGCAGTTTTTGCGAACACTTGAATGGTCACTCGTAACAACTGCATTAATAATGGTTATACTCTCCAAGGCAGCACTTATGATAAGTTTGCCTTCATATCTAAGTCGTATTATTATAAGAATATTAAAAATATTAATCAAGTTAATATAAATATAATTAATATTAAAAATATTCAACGAACCGACAAGCTCTCGTTCGGACAAAATTTTCGAGACTCTGAAACAGCTTCGTCGAATTCAAAGGCATTTCTACAATGCTATGACAAAATCCACAGATATGACAATGATAACCCATTTTTGTCCATGACAAAAAACCACAAATCCAAAGTATAAGGCTTTCTCGTAGCAACAAAAAAATGGGCATTTTTCCTACTGGCATAACAGGAACACTATCGGCTTGTAGAAATGTGAGTCTCTATAAATAAGGATGTTAAAGGTGGACAAACTTCATTCAGCGTTAAGTTTATTAAAGCTGGACAAACTATGAACGATAACAAACATAGGAGAAAGAACAAAAGGAGAAAGGAAGAACGGACCGTTCTTAAAAATTCAAATACTGAACCAACATTTGAATTTCCTTTAGAAGGGGTTTTTTGCTTGGTGGTTTGATGACTCCTTAATGAAGGTGCATACTTACTATGCCATTTTCGTTCTTATCATCTTCTTTTCGAAGAAATGGAACCATGGACATTCATTTTTTTAAAGCAATTAGCTTTTTTGACATTTTTTGTACCAGTATTTCCAATGGGGAGACTTGTATTTGTTTAAGGGGTTACATGGGTTTCGCATTTTCACAAAAATCGATTTTTTTAATTATCTTATTAATTTCTAAAACCTTTCGAGAATATTGTCGTAAATTTTCAGGTCAATCCGAATAATAGTTTCGGAGATACAGCCTTGTGAAGGTGCGTGCTCGAGATCAGCTAGGCTCCGAGCGCCGTAGCTGCTCGTCTATTGTTTGTCTGTTTTTATTGTCTATTGTTTTGACTTTCTAAGTTCAACTAGTTTGAAATGATTTCAGTTGGTGATTACTTTTTGAATCACGAGGTTCATTTGAAGTTATCCAAAGTGTCTGTTGTGAAATTTATTTAAAAATGCCTAAACTTTCGAGAACTCGATTACTCGATTGCTCCAAAAATATTTCCTGCTGGTTCAAATATCGTTAATTTTGCTGCATTAGTCGCTGCTTGCACTTTTAATGAAGGAACATCAGCTTTATTATCATTTATGCACGTATGGATTTGAAACTTGGCCAGAATTCCCACGAATATGCCCGAAATGCTGATGAAAATCGTGTGTGCGCAGCCGAAAAAAAATCTGCAAGCAAGACTCGTGCAGCCAGGATTCGTCATAGACAGGAGCAAAAGGATGCCCTGGACATTGCAGCTTCTGCAGGTTGTTTACTGTATGGCCCAGGAATCGACGATTCAATGTAGGTTATAATCTTTTTTTTCCCCTAGGTTTATTGTGACTCAAAACTTGAAACACGTTTTTCTCGAAACTGTGTTTTCAAAATCGGTTGTCAAAAGTTCTCGAAAACTACTCAACCGATCTTGATGAAATTTTACACTAGTCTTTGAGATACAATTTTCAGGAACTTGGACGAAGGATTCTTTTTTCCATCAATTAGAACTATTTAAAGTTGACCAAAATTTGCATTGTCTTGTAAAAATGTCTGCCAAAAATGTAATTTTCACTTCTTCTTTTTTTTCTTCGTCCAAGTTCTAGTTTATGCTCTTAACTAAACCAAGATTTTGTTTTTTTTTTTTTTGAATTTAGATGATCGAAGCGTCAAGAAGCGACATTGGAAATGACGTCCCAATGGCGGAGTTTTAAATATTTTTCTTTGAAATGAAAAAAAAATTATTCTTCAAATAATTATCTTTAAGACAGTAATAAGTTTGAATAAAATATTTTTTTTTTTATGTAAAAAAAAAATTGTTGAAAATTGACCTTTTTTTGCCCGAGTAAACCAGAAGAACAAACATCCTAACTCTAGTTGCTATTTGATTTTTCTGTCTTGTTTCTAGCAAAATTGTTTTATATTTTGATTTTAACTACCAGGTTCTGCTTGTTCCTGACAGAGGACGCGATTTAGGCCATACACTAAACTTCTTTAGGAACTATACCATAGTATTAATGCAAACAGTGCTGAAACCTCGAACAAAATTCAGATACAGCATAACTCGACCCAAAGAAGGGGAACGATTTTTGAATTAGCAGATATCCGTTAAACTTTGTGTAGAATAAGATCTGTCCTCTCAAAGTTTCTCCGTATCGCAATAAAATTATAAATCCACGTGTGCTTCTTCTATATCTATCTCGGAGAAGTTTCCATAATCCATGGCAATCATCGAAAAAGGCCGATCTTATCTCTTACAGTCCGCTTGAACCATCAAATTTCAAGCCAAATGGTTCTTGAGGAGGTAGCACGTTCTGAATCACCACGGACCTACCCACTGTCGCAGAAGGACTAACACAGCTACTAGCACATTCCAGAACCAGTACCATCAATCAAACTTAACCCCTGGACTTATTGCTCCAAAAGAAATTGTTAATCTTAAATGTCCATCCAAATGTTTAATGTCCATCTTAAATATGTTGTTCTAAAATGTAAGGGTGAAATTAATTGTCTCGAAAAATTCCGCGAATAGCGTAATACCAACAAGTTTGGAATTCTCGTTACCTGAACGCCAATAAACTTTATTTTTTATGCTCTGGATCTTCGGGACTAGATAAAAATCATAAGATTATAGCATATATTCAAAATCCTGACTGCTTTTTCGTTTTCAATTGGGTGATCGAAAGGTGGTGAGGGTGATCTGAAAAGTTTCCGACCAAAATGTAAAGATGGCGGCACTCGTCAATAGCAGCTAGTGAATATAGTCGTGCATCTTTTGACAGTTTCAGCCATTTTGAACTACCAGTTTTTAGTTGAAAGTCGTTTGAGTGAGTCGATGTATTTTTGTGAATATGGAAAAAATTGAGTATAGAGCTGTTATTAAATTTTGTTTTTGAAAGTCAATACACCTAGGCAAGTCAAAAATGGGTTGGACCAAGTCCATGGGTTGGACTGTCTATGGGAACTCCGCACCATCATATATAATAGTGAAATTTTGGACAGCTGAATTCAATCGTGGCCGTAAGAGCTTGGGAGATGATGAACGTTCGGGACATCCAAAAAAAAACTGCGACTACTTACGATAACAATGAAAAAGTGAATTAGTTTGAGTTATACGATATATTATAGTTAAAGTTGGAGTTATATGACCACCGAATCAAAATGAGAGAGATAGCAAGGGTAATGAAAATGTCCAAAGAAGTGATTGTCATTTGTGAAATCAAGATTAAGGCATGAGAAAGCTCTGCGTGCTCAGGGTGCCGCGTTTGCCCACGTTAGATCCACGTTCTGTTGGCGCAGTTTAGGCACAATAATTCCGAGTTTTTTCACCGATTAATTACTGCAGATGAAACCTGGATACAACATTATATCCCCGAAGGAAAACTACAGTCAAATCAGTGGTACAGTCAAACCAATAATACTAGTTTGCAACCGCTTTGTTCACCAGATCTAGCCCCCAAGGACTTGTTTTTGCTCCCTTTCGTCGAATGGGGCTTTACCATTAGATTTTTCGTCAAATAAGGAGGGAATAACCTTCGTGAAAAATTTTTTTGTTAAGAAAACGCCGAGTAAGACTTTGACAGGTTAATGTGATGGGAGCATAGCTGAGAGAAGTGTGCACACTTACAAGGAGAAAATTTAAAAAAAAATTAAGAAATAACGTCTTGTAGGTCAGAAAGGTTGTCTTGTAGGTTGGAAACTTTTTAGGCCAACCTCGTATAAGTATGTCAAAAATATTTTGATTTGTATTACATCTGATGCTGCTGTGCGTAACATTCATGTCGTATTCTACATGCAATATATCATTTTACACTATTTTAAGAATCATATCCTCCATTCTTTTTTGTTTTACGCCAATAGATTAAATCCATTTTCAGAATAATTGAACATACCGGTCTTTTTGTTTGAGCTCTGAAGTCTAATGAAGTCTCGTTTTACACGGTTTCGATTTGCACGATTCCTCCAAGAATGTATCTACCGCGTAAAGCGAATGATGAGTGTATTTTATTTAGTAATTTCAATTTTATCAACTTACTGCTCATTTTTATAATGACCAATCCAAAATGGAGTGTGCTACTAAAGAAATTTGGGATTACATTTACTTTTGTATGCGCCATTAAGTCCTTATTTGCAATACTTTCGGAGGCGAATTCGTATCCAATATCTCAACACACATTATCGATCTTCATAGCTTTTGTCGATTGCCCTTTTTATTTTCTGAAATTTATTTGTTAATTTAGTATTACTTTTAACGTCACTTTCCTATAAGTAAGGATACAACCATAAAATAATGGTGATCTTATGGAAACTCCCTTTATAGGATAACTGTGTTATGTATCAAGAGGTTAGAATCGATTTCATGCAAAATCCTGCTCAAAAGTTCCAAGGTGGGACGAAGTTTTATCATTAGATTTTTCTCCGGTAAAATTTTGCAACTTTGATCATTTAAAAAATTGTGCATTCGTTGAAAGAATTGCCTTCTGAGCATCAGGTCCGTTGTTTATAACATCAAATTTCAATTCGAGATGCCTAAAATGATATAGAAAACTTGTTTTTGTTGGTTTGAAATAAGACAAATGTGTAATTGCTCCTTGCATTGTAATATTTAAGGAATATTCAATGTTTAATATTGCAAGGATTAATTTTCAACACGAGTTTCAAAACGGATTCCCATCGAATGTCAGTCTGTTAAATGTTTTATTGCCAAGCAGTGCAAGCGTCCATAATTAGTGTCTTACAGACTATACAGTGCACATATCTCTTAGCCTTAATTGAAAAATAATAAAATCTATCTAGGAACAAATAAAATGAATTCCCAAGTTGTATAACATGATTTTATTCCACATTATTTCTGACTGCGCCACCAACCAAACACTCTATTTATTGCTGGCTTTCATTTTGTTGGGCACTTGTTTTCCTGTTCGAGCCACCGATAAGAGTCCAATCTTGTCTCGATTAATAATATGTTGAAACATTTTCTACAGCGTCTTATAATAAATTCCCGATGATAATGATGGTTTTTGCTGCAGCTTTGAGACTTTCAAGACAGTTTGGTAGATCATTAATTTTCCCTTATCAGACGTTGGGGTCGACCTTTTAAGATTTTTAATTGCTTCTGTTGACATCACAAGTCGTTGATTTCAGAATAAATGTGATGATTTTCCGAATTCAGATCACTTGGGTTGGAATTTTCCTATGCGATCTTCACGAATCGGCAACAATATTGTGAAATATACAGCGGGCAAGAAGTAAGCCAACAGTTGGAGTATGTTACATATAGAAAACATACAAATCGATGGTTTGGTGGAAAAAAGCAGACCTCTGTCCTTTGGCATTTTATGCAGATCTTTCGACTCTAATTTGTAGGGTGAGTGGATTCAATTAGATGAGACAATTGAGGTTCGCACTCGTTGCAGATTGGCTTAATCGCTATTGAACTTAGATTAAATGTACGGGCAGACTTGCCGGCTCGACTTATTTTTTAGTCCAAGTTCAAGGATTCAAAAAAGTAAAAGGGACCGCATATGTTTTGTTACATCAACGCAGTCGAATCTTGTTCACTAAGCAAGCCGAAGAAACGCTTCCTTCAGATGAGATAAATAAATCAAACAATCGTTTCAATATTAACAAGGTACAGTGTGTACAACCCGTATACACCCCAACTGTTTATTACCCTGAATATGCTTACCCTGAATATATCTGATCGCATATGGAGTACGCATGTACAATATTTAGTTCGGAGTCTAAAGTGCATTTGCTATAACATTTGTTTATAGCCATGGCCGTGCAAAAGTACTATAACTCAATTATCCTTTTTTGTCCTTCCTCCGTTGCCAAACTAAAGAGGTCATGAATATTATAGCATACGTATTCACTTTTCGAACTTCGCCATAACTGAAACCTTAATATAACACTCAGGCATTAAAACAAACTTAATAGGATAAAAAAAACGTATTCCCTCCTACGTACTTCTTACCATCGCATTTTTTGTGTTATGTCCTAAGGTATGCAATCAACATTGGAAAGATGAAATATGGAATTCCATTGTTATTTCTAAGGACCTACTAGAATACGAATAAAAAGGTATTGGCGACAAGGCAACCTAAGCCCGGAAACTTCTTTCAATAGCACCATTGGTAAGAGGGTAGACTTGATTCTCGCCAATTTCCTGAGAAGCTTCAGCCATATATATTTATATATATATATATTACCTACCCTACTTGGCAAGTATCACCACCAAATTCCTTCAATGGAACGGCAGGCTGGGGTTCTCAGTCGGGTTAATTCCTCAGGATGAAGTCACTCACTTATTCTTAGATACTAATAATCCGGCTTGCGAGAATACGTCAAACCGATATGCACTCTTTGACGGGATACACTTAAACCAAATTTCAAAGTTTTAATTGTTGGCGGGTTCTTTATTAGCTTCGGTCTGATGCGCATCCTTTCACCCTCTTTTAAGAAATCTTAGTTGATCTTGACTCCTTTAATGCATAAAAACCAAAAGGTAGCACATAAATTACGTGCTGCAATTCAATGCCCGACTTTTTTATACAACAAAAGAAAACCCTACTTACTCACTACTTACTCAACTTAAAAATACCTATTAAAACCAAATAACGCAAAAGTGAATTTCATATCAATCTCCTTCGTGATTAACAACGGGACCCACATCGCTATTCATCGCGTCTCTTGAAATCCTTCCAAACTCTTCTTATCATCCTCCAAACAAACCAAACATTTTTCCTCATAATTTCTTATATCCAAGTTCCCTACCTTCACTTCAGGCATAGTTCTTGTCTGTTTACTCCTATTAACCATAATCATTAGCTATGGCGGGACAGTCCAAGCCGGAGCTTTGCCTCCAAGAACCTCTCCCAATCAACAAGGCCCTGCGACCTCGTTCCTCAGTTGAACACTCCCAAAGGCTGCCAATGTCTATCGCGTCTCCCCATCGGATCCTTATTTTTCTTGCTGAACATTTTTTTCTCGCTCCCCCTTTCTAGGCCATTATGGGTAATCGGTTTCCAGCAATTCTATCTGCCTGGCCAACCCACTGCAATTTGCGTTTCTTATCGCAATCAGATACAAGTGCAAATCAGGTACAAGGAACCGTTTGACACATTACTTCGGGCTAGACCTCGTGTTCCCACACTTCAGATTATAGGTGGTAGAAAAGTGATCCCTCCATCTTAAATGCATTCCAGCGCTCCAATAAAGCTTTTTGTAGTATCAGAACTGCCCGAGCATATTTTGCCACGCGATTCCAATTATCAATTGTTTTCAGCATTTCTCCGACCATCGTTTCCGGACAGAAGTCTCCAATTTCACTGAAGAGGTCCCCTTGCGGCCGGATCCATCTTTAACAGTAGAAAAATGTATGATAAGTAACCAAATCTCCTGCACAAAACACACAGTTAGGAGACCGTGCTCTGTCAATTTTGTACAGGTAGGACCGAAAACAACCGTACCTGCTTAAGAGCTGCGTCAAGTAGAAATCGGTCTCACCATGCACTCGACTGAACCATGGCCTCAGGTCAGGGATCAGACGTTCAGTCCACCTTCCGCTTGTTTTTTGCTCCCAGGACTGTTGCCAATCGCTGAGAGAGCGACGTCTCTCTTAGCTGGTGATCTCTTCTCTTCGGTCTTTGCCTCTGCACAGGTATATACTTCTGCGCTCTCTTGCAAGGAGGGTGATGGGTATCACTCCTGTGATTACCAGCAATGCAAGATTCGCAATTCTCCTTGTCTCTGCACCTGTCCGAACCGCTTCAAGTGTAACTCCTTGCTGAGAGCGTCGCCCCAAAGTTCTGATCCGTAGAGTAGAAGCGACTGCACAATGCTCATTGAGAGTCGTCTCCTTGATGTGGTGGGCCCCTCTATGTTGGCCATTAATCAGGTGGGTGCCGTAACACGCGCTGCAGCCTTCTCAGCTGCTGTCCTGATTTGTGAGGAAAAACTCATCTTCGAGTCTATCAGGACGCCCAGGTACTTTACTGCTGATTTCGATTCCTCCAGCTCGTCCCCAACACTGAAAGGCCTTACTCTGAGGATTCTCTTCTTTGTCAGGATGACCACTTCGGTTTTTCCATTGCCAGCTTGAAACCGCGAGCGGTTATCCAGTCCATTACCCACCGAATTAACATATTGAGTCTGAGTTGCGCATGGTCTACTGTGCGTCCAGCGACCAGCGCCGCGATATCGTCCGCATAGCCGATGAAGCGTGACTCATCCGGCAGTTCAAGCTGCAGCAGTCCATTGTAGGATATGTTCCACAGGCCCGGGCCAAGAATAGAGCCCTGAGCGACACCCGAAGTAAGAATTATACTTTGCCTGCCTTCCTTCGAGTCGTAGAGTAGGCTGCGGTCCTTCAGAATCCGCATCAGATATACTGGTCAAATGCTTTTCGGACATCCAGAGTAACCAGCAGGGCGACCCACCGTGTGGAAATACTGTGAGATCCCGCACGTTTGACCACTCTCACTACTTCTCCAATTGCATCGATGGTGGAGCGGCCTGCTCTGAAGCCATACTGCCGTGGAGATAGGTCCCCGGCAATACGAATCACGTCAGCGAGTCTTCCCCTGATAAGTTTTTCAAAAACTTTTCCGGCCGTGTCAAGCATGCAGAATGGGCGTCATGCAGCTGGCGACTCGGGATCCCCTTTACCCTTAGTAAGGAGCGCAACTCTCGCCACCTTCCAGTTTTCTGGGAACAGCCCTTCGCACAGGCATGCATTGAACATGCGGAGGACTAGGTCAGGGGAAAAGTGGAAGACCATTTGTAGCACCTCTGCTGGAATCCCATCTGGTCCTGGAGCCTTTCTGGCTTTCATAGACAAGACTGCTTTCTCCAATTCCATCTTCGTGAAAAATGGAATTTCCGTTGGTGTTACATAGTGAACGGCTTCAACGATGGGGGGATGGATGGAAACGAGAGCCCGCACGATTTCGTCCATCATTTCTGCCTCGTATGAGTGAGGCGACCTTTGGACACCGAGCTTCTGCATCACTATTTTGTAGCCCAGGCCCCATGGGTCTTTTTTCACGCCGTCCACCAGGTTTTGCCAGTGGCTGGCTTTGCTGCTGCTGATAAGTCTGCGAAGGCATTTTCTAGATGACTTGTAAGCTGCTAATTGGATACATGTCTCTTCCCGGGTTCGAGCTCGCTGTGACTTTCGTCGTTGTTTGTGACGTCTTTCAAATGTTTCAAAGTTTTAGTCTCCGTAGTCTACGGTTTTAGTTGTAGTCTCCGGTCACGATTTGTCGGGCTAGAGTTTGCTTCCTCGTTTGAGTCATGGGTTTGGTTTTGGCTTCGTTAATACGTTAACCAATTCAGTTTTCTTGAAATTCAGGATTCGCAAATGCGATTTTGGCATCTAAGATACCAAAAAAGTGCGATAACGTTGATACTATCGGCATACGCTATCATTCGTTTCGATTTTTATCAAGGTGTACTAAAGGTTTCAGCTGTTGTCTTTCTGAGAACGTAAGCGTATCCAGTGTAATATAGAAGAACATTTGTGCATGTGCAGCTTTTTTTGTAAGCCTTGTTTACATTTGTAAGGAGTCTGTTTATTTTCTGTTTACGTTGGCCTGAGACACTGTTTGAGCATTGTAACTATAGCCATACGAACTAGTTTTGTTGAGACACCAAAGCCAAGCATTCTTTTGTACAACACATTTGTATCTATACCAGTACATTTCTACCGTCGTCTACTTGTCCTTTGTTTCTGTCTAGGCTGTCGTATGCTTGTTTGAATTCTGCAAGAAGTTGCTACTCGTTCAAATTATATGAGCAAAACTTCTAGAGCACTTGCTTGAGTGTTTTATATTATACAGAATATTTTTTCTATTATAGACCTACTTCATTGAAAGCCTTACTGACAATCTTATATAATGCCTTTAAAGTAGGACTCCAATTTACTTTAAATGATTTTGGAGAATACTTTATACGATGTACACAGTACCTCATTGCCTCTTTGGTTTTCACATATCAAGTAACTTTCCTTTTCTGTTACTTTTCTGATACGTGATCCTTTGATGATGAAGTGAAGAAGTGAAGAAATGTACTTCGATACGGGCTCCTCTTCCGGAACAGTTCCGCTGAGATTCCATTTATTCCAGTTGCCTTATTATTTATGAGGTCAAGTTCTGCTGCTTTTATTTCGTCTCTGGTTGGTGGTGAAAATGCCACCTGTTGTTCTGCTCCTTGAGCGTTCATAGCCATAATTGTTGTTATAAGCACTGTAAAAAAACATCTTCAAATATTGCAGCCATCTATTGGAGATTTCGACTGGAGTATCTGTGATTGATCCTTGTGTGCTTTTGGAAACACTCGATCGTGGATTAACTCCTTCTCTCAGTTGTTTGATAGAGTTGAAGTCGATCTGATTTGGATCAATAGCTGAATCTTTCATTTGATGTTCAGCCGCTTCTTTTTTCGGTACCTCTTTCTAGTTCGTCGTTTACAGGTACGTCGGGTATTAGAGCGGTCTTCCTTGCCCCAGTCAATTACACGGGATCGCAGATAGCTTCGCCCAATGAAAACGTGTTCGATATTTTGAATGTTCGACTATCTGTGGATGCCCACGTTTTCTGGTGGACGTCTTCATACGGGAAATAATTTGTTGAGTTCAACTTATTGGAAGGATTTTGCTAGTAACGAAGTCTTTTAGGCATTGTCCATTGTCACTGGTCTCTGCATGAAGGCTATGCCTGTCATTTAACTCTGTAACCCCCTTTCCTCGGCCGATCTGCGCATTGAAGTTTACCAGAACATTTCTAATGCCATTTGATGGTAAAACATATATCATTGCGCACTAAGAATCTGTAAAAATCGTTCTTGATCCTTTTCTCCGTGTCTCTACTTAGGATGCTGTGAAAATTGTCCTTAATGCTCAATTCTTTGTAAGAATAAGGGGCATAACAATTTACTAGGCTGACATTAAAAAATTTCCTCTTACAATGATTCGTACCGATCCTTTCCCTGATTCTCGTAACCGATTTGAAATAGTTTGGATGATTGGAAAAAACATAATTTAAATATTTTACTCCTTCTTTAGCTGTTATACAATCAATGACGACGGGTAACTTATTTGACCTACATTATATAAGAGTGGTAATGTGACAAAACAAGAAGGGGCAACTTTGGCAAAACTGGTGGCGACTTTTACAAAAAAAAAAACAAAGCTCAGACTTTCGGTGATAAGGAATGAATATTGCCGTACTAGTAAAAATGAAAGTTATCTAAGCGTGTATAGTATGTCACTATAAGAAGTTCAGATTTAAGAATTTGATAAAACAAAAACGGCTTTATAGTTTTGCGAATTAATTTTTTGTTTGAAAGGCAAATTTAGTTATTTTTGGAAAATAATTTTATTCAATTAGGAGCTACAGCTGGCCTTCTCGTACTTCATTCAGTTGGTCCGATTTCAGAGCACATTTTGGATTGTGTGTGGCTCTGTTTCTGCAATGGTTGCTTTAATGTTGGCTTTCTAAGAGTCAATTGTAAATGGATTGTCCGCAAAACACGTTCGCGATTAAAAATTCCACCAATATACCCCACAACTAAAAAGCCAAAGGCGTTAAACCATAGCTCGTTGGTGGCCGATTTATGACACCATTTCGACTAATAATGCAGTCGTCAAATTTTTGACGCACTTTGGATAGTTTAAGGACCTATGTATGGCATGGCACAACATCCTGCTGGAACCAAAGATTGTCCGAATTAATATCTACATGACATGGTGGTATATAATTTCGTTGGTATATGAATGGTGGTATATGATTTCGTTGACCTTAGTGGTCGCGCCTGCCTGACTTTTGCAGAAATATGGCCCAAAAATGCAACCACATCATACTTCGCATGGACGTCTTTGGTCTCTGTCGATATCCGCAATGGATACTTTGGCTTCGCAAATATTCTTGTGGATTTTCCGAGACACAAATGGGTAAATTTTGCTTGTTTACGTACCCAGCGAGGAGGAAAAGCATCAGGATAATTTTTTTAAGCACTATCCTCATTAATTTCAATTTGGCCGCATGCTCACACAACGCATCGACACCGAAGTGGAATGTCACTGGGCTTCGATTTCTGCACAAACGCACAAATTGAGCTGTATAGGGCCAGAAGCCAAGATATTTAAGCAGAATTCGTTTCATTGTAGACCGGCTGATATCCATTTCCGATGCAGGATGATACATTGATGTTCTCTGACTTTCGGCTTCGCGGTGACATAAAGGGCAATAAAAATTCTTGACACCACGGCGTATAAGCGCCGTTAGCACACCAAATTTCGTACGACGTTTTCTTGCGATTTCGGAACAATTGCTATTTGTTTTGGAAATAAATATTTAACGTTTCCTAATTATGTTCAAGCGTTACGAGACATATTTCGTCAACTGGAATCAATACACAGAATTTCTGTGAGAGAAAAAATGACATTAGTCGTGTCATAATGTCAATGTCAGCCGATATGTCTGAACCGTTTATCAGAACATACTGTCTAATTTTATTAACAAGGAACATATAATGATGAAAAATTTTTTTACTAGTTACTGTTGAATAAATATTGCACCAGTCCTTGCATAAAATATTAGGAACACTCAGACGTTTAATGATTTCTTTCAAAAATGTTCTTCGTATTATTTTGAAATTAAGGATTTCGAAAATGTTTCCATTTTATGCGCTATGGAAAAATTCGGGCATTTGAAATTTTTTTAATTGTTTTTCTTTACCATATCCTAACGGGTATTATCTATCACATTAAAAAGTTATCACCTTAAAAGTTATTCTTCTGCAAACGTGGAAGAAAACTACAAACATTGTTAGTTTCTCACCAGTATTTGGAAAGGTGAAAAGAGTTTGGATGCGATTTATTTTGAAAATCAAAATAATATAACTTTTTTTGTGATTAATTTGAAGCCTAAATTGTTTCGTGTATTTAGTTTCAAATTTGGATTTTTGAGAGCAACATGGGAATGCGTAAGTTGCAATGTGTAAATTTTGCAACAAAGAGCGTCCATAACTGCGTTGCACAAGATAAACAACTTTCCTTTACATGGAATCGCACGAACGGAGAAACCTTGTCCTCGAACGATGGTGCAAATTAATAAAATTTTTTTTACAAACTGCTAGTAAACGAAAGAATTATGGACGGGAAACGGCTTCAACGACTCGAGCAACCCCAAAATCACATAAAAAAACCTGTAGAAGCTGTTTTTCGTCCGTCAGAAATTTTCACTGGGCTCTGCTTGCCAAAGGAATATTTATATCAAGGTTGAAATTCTGGATGCATTGAAGAAAAGGAAACCAATTATTAACTGACCAACATTAGAAAATAAAATTGACGGCCAAATTGCACAAAGCTGGATTGGAATTCGCAGAAGATTTCATCATTATTTCCTTGACGACAATTGCTATCTTTTAATTATTTTCTGCTGTTCCCCTCCCTTCAAAGCAACATTTTCGAATTTTGATATTTTCAGATCGTTTTTCAGGACGAAAGTAGTTTAAAATTGGCAACAGAAGGTAACCAGCTCGTTAGGAAAAGACCACATGAGCGATAAACATTGTTGTTGTAAGGATTGTCAAGTGTCCATCAGCTTTTATGATTTCCTTTTACATTTCTGAAGGTGGATGTGGACCGATGTATTTGTTAACCAGGCAATGATTACGCTCCAGGACTCCTGTTGTTGTTGTTGTAGCCTGGTTATTCCGCCGGGCTGGACCCCATTGAAAACATATAAACTCTTTTAAAATTCAATATTTATACTTATACTTATCCCACTGTATATATTTTGAAGAGAACAATATTTGTAATAAATGGGAAAACACTGAAAAATAAAGGACATAATTGATAAACGCATCGCCAGTAGTATGCCCGCTAGAACAAAAGCGGTTAAAAAAGCTAAGGATGGTTTTACGGTCTCTTAATGGTCTTTTTTATTTGATTTTTCTAAAAACATGTTGTGTTTAATTTGTTATGAATAAATAGTGAAGGAATGAATAGTGTGGGTCATTTTATAGAGAATCTTTTATAGAGTTTCCAGACAAAAAGTGTTAACTTTTGCAAAAGTCTTAGGGATCCTAAATTTTTGATCAAGGACTGTTTGTGTTGAAACGATTAGATGAGACGAATGGAGTATAAAGATTGTTCTTGGGACAGTGTTAGTGGTGCGACGAATTCTGTTCGACAAACACAACCAAAAATGTGAAGTTTTATAGGAATATATTTGCAGCTCCAACAGGATCCAATTTTATATCAGGAGTACAAAATTCAAGCCAAAAAGCCTCCCGAATTTTGCTTAACTAGCACGCTCCCGTGAATCCGGCATTATTCCATAACATGGTCGTGTTTCAGGTAACGACTGGTGGAGTTCCTGATGCAATACAGATATCTACTGACCATATTCGTAGAATCTGTAAACTTTTGATTTTTTAATCGCATTTTCGGTACCTTGCACTTACTCCGTAATCCAGTCGGTGCTCCGGAAAATTATGCGACTGAAGGAATGTTAGCTATTAACAAGAAATCACTTTTCCCCATCCAAAGCATAACACACATTCTTAAATTCTAGGATTTCGAGATCCCAAGACCAATTTTAATCTTGAGGATAGGGCAAGGCACTTATTTATTTATTTCTTCTTTGAAACAGTCCAACAGAAGGATAATAAATAGGTGCCAAAACTTCTTATGTTTTTTGATATTTGAATCGATTTCGCTGAAGTAATGAGAGGAGCTTATTTATTTTTCATAAAGTCATCATTGTCTACCGTGCATCTCTTTTGTCTACTTACATTAGCAGTAGACTTTGAGTCTCATGAAAACTCGGTTCACATAAGCTGCCAACATTGAAATGTTCTCAATCAATTATAAAATTGTGGTTACATGCTTAACATAACAACTGTCAACATGAAACTTCACTAACTTTCCCCTAACATTAAACACGCTGACCAAAAATCAAATTGTTAGTATCCTATTAAATACGACTTGAAATCAGGACTTGTTTCCTGTTTCAAGTTAAGCACACAATAATTGTTTTCAAATGTATTCAATCATTGCACAATCATTAACTAAACGCAACACTCCAATCATACACCCTCTATTGGAACGCAAACATGCATTCATGTATTTCCCCAGGGAGGATATTCCACCCCTTAGAATTTTCTCGGTCGAGCAAGCCTGAAGAACGAAAATTCCCACACAAAAGTCAACAACCAAGGAGGCATGTAGAGGGTGTTTATGTTTTTCTCGAAAAACCACGAAACACTTGGTCTAATTACTCCGACGGAATGAGAACCTACCCTTGATATTTATTGTACTATTTGATAGTTTCAATCAGATTTTCCGGAAAATGTTCCGGAAACGTGATTTAACAGAAAACAACCCTTTTGTCAATTGAAAGTCGAACAAAAGATAAATGATGCAGGTGAGGAAAATTATTTTACCATATCAAACGTGTACTAAGCGGCAACAAAAATAAAACAAAGATACTGTGACTTTCGGCAGCTGTAGGCTTTTCATAATAGAAAATTTTTCCCTGAAAAATAGGATTTACAAAAGCGATTTGCCTGACATTCCTGTAACGTAAAACAAGTGAAGCGGAAACATTTCGGACTCAGTCCTTTTTCGAGAAACCTTCAAAATTAACAAGGCGTGAATATGCATTAAAAGTCTCGACTTATGTAAGGACATGCAAATAGTACAGGGGGCTTACATCACACTTTGCTTCCTAGCTAATCAATGAACGGAAATAAATTTAAATTTCAGAAAAAATCTCCCTCTTAACATGACGCTTCTCTTCTCATATTTGGAAAAATTCCTAAAATCTTGATTTAGGAAAATGATGAACACTAACTCCTCAAAGGTAGCATCGTGATCGCAATGTTTCAAAGAAAATCTTCTTACCATGAATAATCAAATTTTTATATTGGCGGAATGCTTTGTATGCATTTTGCATATATTGCACCCTTAGCTGTAACAAAGGATCTTACGTGATTCATGAGCGGAAATATTGGCATCGTTGTGTCAGGGGTTGTTCTAGAAACGTCCAGGTAAGATGGAAATGAATACATAATAGAAGAAATACTTTCAAGGCGGTTTCACGTGTGGGAAAAAATTATGTAGAGATAATTGAAAATTTTCCTTTATTTTTTATATTTTCTGCGATAATGTGTGGTGTGTAGTTTCTTGTTATTTTGTAAGGATAGCTTCCTACTTACAACTACTGCATATATTACACGTTTGATGCTGAAACATGTTTTAAAAGATAATGCCCAGAAACGCATATGGAATTTATTCGCTGAACAAACCTGCAAAATTTTTCCAGAAAACCATCAATTACTCTACATTTTCAACCCCCTGAATTCACGCCTTGTTAGTATACCCACTCAACATAAATGTATTAAAAACTAAAAAAAACTAAAGGAAATAAATCAGATCAACCTTTGATCTTTTTACTTCACTGATCATCTATTGGGAATTTGTTCGTTTAAAAAATTGACACAGGGGTGAAAATGTTCTCTATTTTCACTGTGCTAATTTTCATTATAGATTTGACAAAAAAAGGAAATAGTGCAATCTTATGAATTCGCATCATCAGTTCTTATTTTGAATATGCAAGTAGGATGGTCAAATCCTCTTGAACTAATTTTCAGATTTTTTTATCGATTTATGTTTCATAATCAACATTTTGAATTTGTTTTGCCCATGTTGCGAAAATAAGGGCGGGCAGTTTTGAAAGGAAAAAATTCAAATGTTGCAGCGTTTAAGAATAGCTCAATTAGACTCAGTGTCACATAATTCATTTTGTTTCGTTTTGAAAAGGTCTTAAAGAAAACAATTTTCTCAAGTGAAAATGTAGTTCGAACATTGATTGCGATATGGAAATTGTTTGGGCCCGGTGTTGTTTACAATGGAAATCGACTTTTTGTCAGGGGAAAAACAAGACATTTGTGTACCGAAAATGCTATTAAAGTTTATTTTCAACTCACATTTATTAATGTAATTTCAAATTCTTCCTGATTTATGGAAACTGGCGGTTGGTTTTTTTTCATTTTTTTTTGGATTCTTGGATTTGGCTCGATACCGTTTAAGTTAAAACATTTTAAAGTAAAAATAAAATAATGATAAACGGATGAAATTCAATAACATGACCGCAGCGACACAAGAGCAAATTTTTTTGACCGATCCTCTCATTTTATTAACTTCACTATCATTCTGCAAAAACATGGTTGGGATAACACGGGATACTTGTGAAAGAATTTTTTTTAATTCATAATTTTTAACCATGATCTTCTTTGATGCTGATTAACTTCCTTTCATTTCGGTCCCCTGAAGCAGTGACAGCGCTTTTAAATTCCAATTAATCGAGCCCCGCCAAAGCCACATTAATTTGATTCACCCTTCAAAACACGCATCAACAACATTGAAAACCTCCACGACGATCGCTTTCTTTTATTTTACCTTCGAACCACTTAAGAGGATCGGCAAATAGATGATAGGTCCTGGAGGTGAAGTCTGGTGGATATGTGCTGAAGAGTAACTATTGAGATTGTAACAGGAAGTTTTGTTCTTGCTAGGTCCTTAAAACGCTGTGAACACTCTAAAATACACTCTAAAAAGAACACACTAAAATATTTCTAAGCCAAGGTATTCTGGTTCTGAAGACCTTCAAAAAACGAGGTCCTTTCTCAATCCGAAATAATAGTCGCCGAAATTTTTGTCACTGAAGCTTGTCGTTTTTTTTTATTGAGTGTCGAGTCACCCATGTCAAGTAATAGTGAGGAGCATTATATCGATAATATTTTTGTCTGAGGTGCGTCACGTTAAACCTAACCAGCACGAAAACCAATAACCAAAAACCGATTTTGAGTTAACTCGACAGACTTTCTCGTGCAGGGTAGCATCCACGGTCGACAGCATCTTGGTTGAATCTCGGTCTTTTCTGGCTTTGCTAGAGCTGACTGCCGGCCTGCCAGTGGCACATCGGCCTACTGAACTACCGACTAAATACCTCCCCTGTCAACCAAAGCGCATATCCATTTGACACAATACTTCGGGCTGGGCCTCCCCATTTTAAGTATTTTGGCGCCTTCGAGCTACAGCGATTCCTTCTCCAGCTTGGAGGGAAAGAGAAGGAGGATTGCTAGAGAAGGAAACCCTCAACCCTCAACGCCTCCAGCCGATCAAGTATGCCTTTTTTCGTGGCTAGAATTGCCCGAGCATAATGTGCCACTTGATTCCATTTGTCAACTGATTTCAGCATCTCGTCAATTAGGCTATCTGGACGAAGCTCCCCCACTTTTTTGGCAAGACCACCGCGCTGTTTCCACCTGTTTCGCCACCACCTTCTGCGTGGAAAGGAAGTATGACAGGCGTCCTCCTTCACCCCAGTGCAGAATATGCAATCTGGAGACCGTGACTTACTAATCTTGTGCAGGGAAGACTGAAAACAACCGTGTCCGCTAAGTAGCTGGTTCAGGTAGAAGTCAGGATCACCATGCTTTCGACTGAGCCACGATCTCAAGTCGTTGATGAGCCGCCCAGTCCATCTTCCTTCTAGCTCACGTTCCTATGATTGTTGCCAATTGCCAAACAATGACCTTACACCTTACCTTACGCAGCCAGTAACTACAGTTACACAGTTTATCATTGCGAAAGCTGCTAGCCCTTCTCTTTGAGCATGTTAGTGGTTTACTTACCGCAAACGTCAGATCATATCGTGACCCCGATACATTCTCCGATGTGTAACCATCCGAAATATCCATTCAAAAATCCATTCGAAAATAAATCAACTCTTTTCAAGAATAAATAAACTAACCTGAGAGCCTTCTCTTATTCTACGAAAGCCAGTTCCAAGCTGGATTAGCTTGGAACTGGCTTTCATGAAAATAAGGTACAGATAGTCTTAGGCAATAGAGAAATGCGTCCTTTTTGACGTTTCGCTGCTGAGCAAAAGTAAGAAACAAATATTAGTAATCGCAAATCTTCCTGGTTACTCACAAAAACAATGGACACTTCTTCTCGATACAATTTGCGTGATAGTCTTATGTGTACTACAGATGATATTTTTAGGGGAGTAAACCAGCAACAATTCACTGATATGGCTAACATAATTGAATGCTATTCACCCGTGATCATACAAAGTCAAATACAAATCTATTCGATACAAATTTAATACAAAGATAGCAATTTTACATTTTACAGGTACGAATGGAAACGTCCAAGCTATAATTCCACACTATAATTGTTCCAAAGATGCTCAAGATACAAATTGCACTGATATCTCAAAAGTTTCACCTGTCAAGCTGTGATCTTCCGTGACAATTATCTCAATAGGGACGTGCTGAATATTGGGTGTCCTAAATATGCTTCGTTATTAGTGCCTTACTTGAAGTTCTGAAACTCAACTATTTTAAAGTTGAAATGAAAAAATGTCTCCCAATGTGGAATCCATTTTTTCTTCGATTTGAAGTGGTCTCAAACTTTCAAAATGAAAACAATAAACAACCTTATTTCTGCCTGATTTTACCATTTTTCCTTAGAAGCCAAAACTAATGTTTTCAGTGACCTACCAATGAAATAACAAAAAAGTAATCAACCTGAAATTAGACTTGCAAGATTGCAATGGATTGCGCTATCAATTAATCAATTTATCAATTAATGCAGACAAATCCAGTTGTGTCGTCGGTTTGGTTGGATCAGAATTTCCAACCCACCTTTCTAACTTCATCAATTGTCAATTTCGAGCAAACTACAATACTTCTAACGGCCAGGAATTACGAGAGCAACCTATCTACTCCAGAGTAAGCTCAAATGGCCCTTCTCACTCATTCTCACTTCTCATTTAAACATCCGAAAAAGGTGAGAGGGCCAAGTAAACTTCATTACAGTATATCTGAACGTCACGTCATTTTGATTTTTGTACTGTTTTACCAATCTTTCAAGAAGTTATGGTATTAGATTGATTTTGACATGAGACGCTGACTTAAAATTGCCTGCACCGATCGAAGTCACTCTTCCGATCTTCGATCATCGATCGAAGCCACTTTTCCGAAAAAGGACAAAGCTTCCCTGTAAAGTCCATATTTCACATTGTTCTACATAAAATTGGTCAACAATACCGTATTCAGTCTCTTTAAGGGACTAAATATGACCAAGAACTGCAAATCTTCCATACCTCCTTCAACAAAGGCGGCACTACGGCAAAAGCACATACACATCCTGTATTCTGTGTCCAAAGAATACGTTGTCAAGGAAGAGCTTGCCAACAACGATTACGCTAGCGTCGTTCATTGATATTGAAAGACCATTCCACAAAGTCTATTCGCGTGGTGGGCGGATCTGGTTGAAAGGACTATGTATTACTGGGCTTGAGTTTATATCCTAGGGAACCAACCGAGCGTTGGTGGTCTTTAGATCCTCAGTAAAAACATTAGAACTAAGATCTTACTTCGAAGCATTGCGGCTTAGGTTGCTAGATCCTACCGTATGGTAGTATCCTTGCGACCCATTCCACAAACCTCCACCCTGCAGATATATTTAAGTACTGCTAGTCTCTAGTAAGCTCCCATACAGATGGAGGAGTCAGCTTGTCTGGATTCCGAAGATCGGTGAATATCAAGTTGGGGAATGATTCAAGCGTTGTCTTTTATAGTGTAAGGAAAAGCTGGTTTTCATATACAACAGAATAAAAGGTGTAAGTGATCGATTCAAGCTGGTGACTTAATACAATCTAGTAAGGGACGGTAGTTGATGAACCTCAACTCTTGTCTAAGGTGAAATAAGGTGAAATAAGGGCTGGTTTACTTGGATTATGCATGCCTCATAGAATCGGATTGAGGTGTCTGTACAGAACAGAAATCCGCAAGGATCTATAGTGAATTCCCACATATATAGGGCCTGGATAGTATCCATATCCATACTGTTTACATCATAGACATAAATGGAATTAGACGCTGAGACCACGCGATGCATGTTCATTTTTGGAACTGGAGGAGAGCATAAAGGACTTTTTGGAAAAAAATTCAATAATGCTTCCTTCGTTCTCCATGTTACAGGTCTGAGGGAACGTCTCACGCTGTAATCCTCTACATTACGTAATTTCGTAGTGCATTCAAAACAATAAGCGAAAGACTGTTTGTCGCACTTGAGGCATATGTGGCACACAACTGGTAGAAGCCTCATCACGTAGTGTAGTGTTGCTTATGTATCCCCCTGTATATCACAAAGCCTCGATTGGCGCTATGCAGGTCCTAATGGGCGTTACAATGCTTGACTTCAAAACCATTCGTATAGGCTCCTTTAGTAAGTACGCAGGGAAAGCATGAATTATTCAGAGAGAATGATGTTGGATCATGGAGTAAAAAATAACATGTGTAAAGTCGGTACCACCACGGTCTGGCTATCCTAGGAGGTATTAAAGTCCGCACGATTTTAAAAGAACATATTTGTCTTCCATCTTGTCTTAGGAAATGGGATACCATGCTTTGATTTCCAATAAACTCTTTAAATTTCAACCTTTTCAATCTAGGGTTCTATCCCACAAGATTTAGGAGTTTGATCTCATAGCTATGTCTCACAACTGATATTGAGATTTGCAAACATGTTCTTCTTGAACGTTCAGTACATTTTGACTTCCATACGATAAGTAGAAAGGACTCACTTAGATGTTAATGGTTTAGCGAATTAAATAGTTTTTTTCAATAATTAACACAAACTCTTGATTCTGAAAGTTTGAGGACATGTGTAGATACGAATAATTTGAGTTTATTCTAAAAAAAAGCGCCAACGTAAGCTTATCTGTGCTGGGAAGTATCAAATACAACCTGAAAAAGAGAATTAAAATAAACGGTTGTCTTGTTTAACATTGCAATAGATTCGGTCATTAGAAGGCTTTGACATCAGAAGCACAGAACCCTTCAGGTCTAGTAGCCAATACTAGATGATACCAACATCTACACCAATCCTTCTTATCTGTAATGTGGTCCTCCTTTTTATTATATTTTATATTTTTAAAGGAAATTTAATATAATTTTGTATTTATTCGCACGTTTTAATAAGTGGCCTCAAAGTTGTTCTACAAATAAATAAAACAACAATGGAATTTGTTCTAGAACAAGAAAACTAAGATGAACGAAAGAATTCGACCTATTTTCAAGCTTGTATAGCTCTAAGGAATAATAAAGGAATATTCATTGCTTCCAAAATGGTAAACGCCATCGCAAAGAGAGTCCTCAAATGAATGATTGGGGTGAAATGAGATGGAGACCAATGAAAACCCAGACAGGCCAATGAGGAGTGTCAAAATATTTGACGAGTAATAGGCCCCTTAAAAATTCAAGCTGCATGAGCTTTAGAGGCATTGCAGGTCTAACAGCCTGAAGATGAGATACCTAAAATTTTATTTAATGGGCAGACCGGAGGATGATGACCAGAAAGCTTTTTTAGATTCAATCGAGGGAAGACTGTGCGACGCCGCCCGGACTCCGAAATTGGAAAACTCCAGCAGAAGATCGCAGAATTTTGAGGCTTCTTGTAGACTAAGGTCTGATATGAAGTGAAGAATATTGTACACTACTTTACCTACGGACATACGGACGACTTACGGACTTTCGAGCCTTTCCTGAAGCTCAACGTGAACCTGCCTGGATTGTTGGCTAACAGCACCAGAGATTTCAATTCTTCTATAATGATAACACATTCATTGGAGAGGTATTCCCAGTGAAAAAATATCATTTCGTGCAATTCTTGCAACTTGACGGTTTCGGGGTTATTGCAGGAGCAAAAAAGACCATAAGCGTACTTGATGCAAACCAATCAAACGCTCATGTGTTGCTGCAAATAGTAAACACCGGAGAGGCTCCCTGCCGATTAAGTGTAGGCACCTCATAAAAACGACTAATAACCTCATGATTATCTCTCCCTGGCGTTAATTTGATGGTTTTCATGGGGACCACAAGGCAAAAAAGGTACTTCACAATGTCTGTTTCGAGCTAGTCGTTGATGAAGGTCAGAGAAACTATTTAAATATTATTACTTATTGCTCTTCTGATATCCATTTGCTGCTGTTACTCATCCCAGTCAATAGTTCGCCTTACAAAAAAAAACCCACAATGGAGAGTTCTTGCAGTTCGTTTTCGAAGCACGACCAATGTTTGGAAATGAGATCATTTTTCAGCAGCACTTCTCCGTGCATTTGAATATGTTGGAATGCCAAAGTTTTCATCAATCAAACATTCCGTGCACCTTATTAACCTGTCAAACATGAAGTGTCAATGGATATCGAACGTGTAGCACACAGGTAAGAGGTCCCCATCCTCTTGGGACCACGATTAGCTCCATTTGCTCGAGCAATCGAAATCGGCGGTGATTAACTTTTTTCCTACCTATCTATGGATACATCGGTGGTGAGATTGAGTTCATCTTCTTCGCAAGCGGTCCGCCTTCAACAGTGAACTCAGCAACTGACCGACACACCGTCGAAACTCTTCCAAGGAACGATAATGATTCTGGCAATAAATTAAATCTTTCTGGTAATTGAGTTGTTTCGTGATTAATTGTGCTACCATTTATAATCCTGATTTGGAGAGGTCAACTTTTTTCTTCGGCTGGGTGGATAGAAGCTCGCGCTGTCTGGGATGATATGTGTTGGACCACTTAAGATTTATCGAAGCTGAGAACAGTTTGGTAATGTACGGAGAAGGTGGGAATCAGAACACGTGTATGGATGCAAGGAAGGTATAAGACGCATTAGATGATCATATACGTAGCTAGTACAATTGTTTCCAACCAAAGAGATAGAAAGATTCAGAATCAAGTGTAGATAGTTCGAATATTTTCCCACAAATCGAATCACATGACGCCGATTTCGGCTATGATTCACATTTCATATTTGATTCCTCGAGGGGCTTAAGAATTGGCAGTTAAATGCAGAGGAATTCGACTTGAACAATACTCAAAATCGTAACACACTTGAAGTCGATTATTCGCTGAACTTTCAATCCTACTGTGAAATTAAAGTAAAGTCTTTTTGGAACAAAAGGAAGCAACATTTAAGTTTAAACGAGCTTTAATAGTTATTCCTTCACAGACAGCCCGCATAGAAATATCTCGAGTTGAGTTCAACAAAATCTAGATAAAATTCCTACTTCAATATTTTCTGCGTATCAACGATTGTCGCCGCTGCCACACCAGCAATCCGACAAAACCCAGTCGCCACTTAACACAACAACAAAGATGCCTACAGATAAGATAAATTCATTGGATGAAAAGGATTGTATCCTTCGAGTCCGGAAGACATTTTTCACAATCCTTTTTTGTGCTTGAGTCCTTATTCCACTGGAACAAAAGTGAGGTTCTCTTTTGAAAATAAAATGGATGCAAAAGTCACATAATGGTCCTTGAATGTCATTAGAGTCGTGTCGTGAATGAGAGATTTCCAAGACTTAAGACGAGTGGTCGATTAAGTGACGAAGGCGGAGATGAAATAAAGAATTCGAGTCGGGTCTTAATGGTAAAGTTGAGGCTTGTGGTTTGCTCTTTACGTTGGATGCGACAAGCAGTTTTGGTTGCTCTTTTCTTTTGCAAAAGGGTTGAAACAGTTCAGAGGACTAAATTACGACAAAGTCTCTTTTACGAGCACGAACATCTTTCTATTATGTGGAACGAAATACTATTGCGAATGCCATCGAACCATTTCAACATTCGCTTACGTTCGCAAAATAAAACGTGGATCTCATCGAATCACTGTTGATAATGCATGCAAACATTAACAATTTCACATGTATGGGTTTTGGTTATTCGTTTAAAATTATTTTCGAAGAAGATTTTCCGCCAATTGTACGCCACTCTGGCTTGCCTTCAAACTCGGAAAGTTACCCTAATTTAAGTTTCGCAAGAAATGTTCTTCAACAAAATGTAACCGTCATTCAAATTCATTCAAATCTGAAGATGAAAATCGTAGGTGACATTGAATAGCAGCTCTGATTGCAACTAGTAGATAACCTTAGCAGACCAACAAATTCCCGTCAACCTATCGATGCCCGCAATGAAAAGATGCCTTGTCCTTAAGAAAAAAGATATAAATATATGCATATTCAAGGCATTCTACTGTGAATAACGCTCCCTCAAAGATCCTATCAAAGCTTATCAAACAATAAGGACATCTTCTCATATTGATGTTACTTTTTCGAACTACTCAACCGTAACTGAGTGTTGTGCAAAAACAGCACAAAAGTGGCGGGGGTTGGTTGACAAAAACCCTTAGTGCGGTGCTCATACCGCAACAGCAACCGACGTTATACAATAAGCATTAAATGATATTTTAGAAAGATATAAGATTTTGCTTCACTGCTGACGTCGATGATATCCTATTGTACTTATTGAATGAGTTCGCCTGATGCGTTTTCGAGTCGACGACGAGAGCCTTTCGATTCTAGTCGCCTGAATCTTGAGAGCCAAGAGGTGATCAATGTTTGATATGTTTGTGTCTTTTGTGGTTGAACAATTTATTGTTTGTGGTCCGTAATTTCACTTCAAAATAACAGCGGGTCGTCATCATATGTAGAGCGTGGGACCACTTAGGTCATGTGATTGATTGCAATCTATGTATGCACACTGGAAGGTAGAAACAGGCCATGCTAACTGTGCGAAATGATGCAAAGGATACAAATGCTTCCGATTTTCAATAACACTCCATCATCTTGATTTCAGTGGTAGTACTTACGCTATAGCCTAATTGCAAAACAGCGACACTAAATAAAGAACTAACTTCTCATCTGAAGGTGTGCAACCAATGAACTTCCAAGTGCATTAGTATGCGATAATAAACGAGATTATGATGTGCACATACACGCACTTTTATGATTTGTAGCACAATGCACAGTGACGTGATAAATTCACATTCATACAGCTGGTCATTGCATTGTTTCACCTTAGCTAAGTCGTTCAATGTACAATCTCTCTATCATGAAAGATTCGGTATCACTTGATATTAAAAATATTCTTCTCTCTTTCTACGCATTGCTCCCCGGGAGTGTTAGCGCTACTAAAGCGTGAGACAAAATAGCAAGACCATTCGGGTGGCTTATGATAAAAAGAGATAGAGCAAGCATTAGTAGATATATATTGGATTGTTAGATAATTCATGTCGTTGTTTTTCTCATAGATGATCTGACCTGCATACTTGATTATTTTTAAATAATCATATTTATTATTTTAAAGTTTAGACTTTAGTCTATCTTCAGTCAGAAAGTGCACATCATTAAACAAGTTGGTTAAAAATAAACTTGAAAATGGACAATCTAAGAGAGAATTATCGGCATATTTTATTGTTTTACTACTAAAAGTCCAAAAATCCAATGCAACCTCGAAAGAAGTTTAGTGAAGTTTATGGTGAGGACTGCATTACTGAACGTCAGCTTTCAGCTAATGTTAGCGTTGGTTTTCTCGCTTTTGTTCTGGAAATTTTAAAATGGAAATTCATCACATACTGTTTGTCTAGTGGTTCGACAACCAAAAGTCATAACTCATGACGATAAAATAAAGGCGTTAATCTCTTATGAGAACTCGAGATATAGCAGAAAAGCTCGACATATGGAATTAAACTGTTTACTTGTACTTACAACAATTTGGTCACGTGAACAAACTGGATGCTTGGGTTTCTCGCAAAGTAAAGGAAATCCACTTCACCAAACGCATTAACATATGCAACTCTGTGCTGAATCGAAATCGAAATGACCTGTTTCTAAAAAGAATTATACCGGGTGATGAGAACTGGATTTTTAGCGATAATGTAGTCTGTAAGCGATCACGGACCCAGCAAGATAACCCCCTCAAATGAGATCCAAAGCTGAAATTCATCAAATGGAGTACTCTGCCTTTTGTATGGTGGAACTACAAGGATATAGTCTATTTTGAGCTGCTCACAAGAAACCAAAATATTGATTCGAATGTTTACTGTCGTCAAATATCGAAATTGAGCGAAGGAATAAAAAAAACGCCCTGAACTGAAAAACTACAAAGGCATGATGTTCAATCATGATCAAAAATTATTGGAGTTCCATTGAAAACTGATGCCACATCCACCTTATAGCCCTGACTTGGCACCATCAGACTATTATTTGTTTCGCTCCCATAAATTTTCTTTGAAAAACATTAAAAAAACGCAAATAACTATTGAACAAATCAATAGTTTTATTGTTTTTATTCTTGTGTTATTCTTCTCAAACGAAATAATGAGAAAAAAGAAACTAAAACAAAGAAAATTGTACCAAATTTGATTGAACCCTAGCTAGTAGTTAGAAGTGTTGTAGTTAGAGCAATCACTGTTGGAGTAAATATTAAAAATTGTGCTTCTGGTTTCGGAGTATCAGCCCACCTAGCTACTATAGGGATCTTCAACGATCTTACGATGTCCAACGTGAAATGGATCAAAACTCTTCACCCAGAATAAACGTGGCTTTAACACACCTCTTGGCATTAATTCTGCATTGTGCTGTTGCGCCATTACAAACAAGAAAACATTTTGAATTCTGACTCATTGTTGCGTTTGACTTAACTGGAAAATTGGAATCGTAAAATAAGTCCCTGAAAAGATGGTAGAAAAGCTTTAAAAAGTTTTTGAGCAATTATAGTGTATGTGGAACCTCACAGACACTGTACAATGTTGGTCACAATTATATCATCAAGGTAAGAACCTTTGAAGTCGAAAAAGTCTGTCGAAAATTATAATCATTCCCGGAAAGGTATCGCAAATGTGAAACATTTAGCATAAAGCACCGTCGTTTAAGAATATCAGTAAGACCAGAAATTTCCAGTAAGACCAGATTGATGAGGCCCAAGAAATGAAGTATTTTTTCAAATAAAAAAAGGATTTATAGGGGTAATAATAAGCCTTTTTTGTTTAACAACACCCAGCAGTTTTACTTGAGCCCGACTATATATTTTTTAATTTAAAATTAATTTGAAAATGTCATTGGCAACTTGCTCATTCTGTGCTCCAGGAAATAACTAGTTTATCATCATTTCTACCCACAGGTGCTTGCATACGCGAAAATTAATTCGAACACTCACTATTTTTTGTCGAATAAAAACTCCTTCCGATCTCTGTTTCAGCTTTGCATTAGGAAATGCAGGTACCGGCTTTTTGTAAGAAAAGTTGTCTGCAACCCTACAAAGCCTTTCATTGGAACGCCCAGTGCTCCTGAAACACAGGAAATAAAACTAAATAACCCCCTTAATAAAACTGTCCAATAAATAATGAGAAATTCTAGGTCCTGCACGTTAATTTTAATGCTCAAGAGCATGAAATGCAAATGTTTTACATGAGATGCTCGAGGGTCCAGGGAGACGGTCGCTGAGCATTAGCTGAACCACTGTCGTAAACTCCCTTGCCCCACCTCTTCCCGTTGCTTTGTTCAAAGGCATCAGTTTGTGTCAAGGATCTTCAACGTTCGTAGTGGTAGATGTGAGGTTCAACCCTTGCTGACGCAGTGTGTCGATATCAACACGATACATTTTTAAAAAATAAAATAAACTGACCAGTATACTGACCTATCCTGTGTACGGGAGCTTGTCAGCTACACGTGGTATCCGAATTAATTCCCAGGATCAAGATTTGTGTGGCATTTTAAACAGAAGCTCTAAAAAAGGTATTCAACAAACTAGCTCATTGTTCGATTTTTAGTCTGGTACCATTGCTAGCCGTCTCTGAAGCGCAGGAAAGTCAACTTCTTTCGCTTTCCCCGAGACTCTAGATTTGAGTATAAAGTATAAAGGAGAAGAAAATTTTCAACTGGAAAGCTGAAATCCTTCATTGCTGTAAATCAACTTAAATCTAAATCTTAATTCCATTGAATGAAAATTTAAAAAACCTATGTCATTCATCGATAATATGTGGAAATCAGAGTTTGGATTTGTTGGCATTTAGAGTTGTGGAGTTCTCTACGCTTTGTTAAAAATTAAGAGCAATTTTATAAGATTTCGCATGTGATCGCCGCAGGATTGGAAACTTAAGAATTGCCTTAGAGTTGTTAAATAATTCTTATTTAAGCTAAACATCAACTGCAAATTCATAAAAACAGGAAAATTTGGGCCATTCCTAATAATGGGTTTGAAAGTCTCCACTCACCCCTTTAAATATAAGACCATAAGAAGGCTGACTCGCCCCAAAAATTTGCAAGAAATCTTCGCGATTTATACAGCCCCGTGTTGACCATGCGGAAAAAAAGTAACGATGTTACTCGGTGTATCATCTTCTTTTCGTGAAAAAGGACACTTGCTAGAAGTATCTCAAATAATCGCAGTGTTTTGTGATAAACTGAGTGCGTGGCCGCATGCGTTTAATTGTTTCAATGGTGGAAGTGGGCGGGGCAAAAGTGTGGCTGTTGGCATGAATAGCACCTTTATTTCGTGGAAGCCAGTCCAACCTACGTTGGAAAGACAAGGACAGGGGATCGAAGGTGCTTTGTTTGTTTTTAAATTTAGAGATTTACCAAAAAGTGCTGAAAATCATACCTTTGAGTAATGTCATTTGCGCAATGAAGGCTTCATGGGAAGGCAGAGGCGATATGCCAGAGCTAATATGACGTTGCCATATTGGCTCGTAATTACCGTTATATCCAAATTTATTCTAAAGGGATATACGAAGATCATTTTAGTTCGAACACAACCTACGCAGTTGTATACTCACTCTCAAAAATGCTGGAGCTTCTTCGAATAATATTTCATGGAGTATTAATTTTGTTTTTATTTTTTAACATCATTTACTTAAAGATGCAGTTCAATATGAAACATACATCGATACTTTTAAGCGTACCATTCACACATTCACAGAGATTTTATTCCGCCAGTGATATGTACATAGTGCAAGAGTAGGTCCGATCGTAAAGTGAAAGGGGAGTGGAGGGTGCTTTTTTATTATTTTTATTATTTTTAATTATTAAAAAACCTGACCAAACTTTGTGCTTTTCTATCTTTCTTTCTTTATTTCTTTCTACCAGCCCCCAAGGTACAGAATTGAACAGTGAACATAGGCTACCTATGTTTACTGTTCATAATCTTTTCGTTGAAACACTCTGTTCGATCAATTCTACAGTTTTCCTTTGTATTCAATATCACATATCATACTTTACCACAATTGGTTATGAAAAAAAATATGTACACTTCCCCAAGCCACCATGTTCCAAGCTGAAAAAAATGCATTTAATGTCTTCATTCGCGTTCAATCTTGGCACAGTGACCTCGATTTCAAAACACAAGCAAAGCAAAGGATATGCTGTTATGTTACATTTGTCAAAAACTTCTCTTACATAGTTCAGACGCGTCTAAGTCAGCACTCGTAAGTTTTTTGCCGCAGCCACGTTAATTGGTGAATATCCTTGAAGCCAAGACGAAGCAGTCTTGCAGCTGTCAGATAACAAAAAAGCTCGGCTGCAGAAAGGATTAGGACGAGGCGCTGAGAAAGCGGTGGTTGGCGCAGCAGCCGTGCTTGCACGAATTTATGAGTCACTGTAATGGGGCTTTTTGGGCGATCCTGTGATGATTTATCTAAATACGTCTACCACTTCATAGAAAGTCAATTCATATTCGTATAGTGTCAAATGTTCATGGTGAACGATTCTTCTCAAAACAAACCACAAAACTCCTCAGGCCGTGTCGAAAAAGAAACTTCATCAAGCAGCCCAAACGATTCAATAAGACAGTATGTTGTCCTACTGAATGTGGATTACTACAACGCTAAACTGTCAGCATTACACAGATATCCTTACAATTTTGTCTGAACCGAAATCGAAGCACAGACGCACTCAGTTGACTAAGTTGACCTCAAGCGCACAAGAGTTGACAGCAAAATCGAGCCACTTGTCATATGGTTCAAAGAAGCTTGGCATTGACATAAAAAGACTTCGATACATGACCGTGTAAAACTCGGTTTCCATTTCCCTTCATGATCTTCAGAGTTATATAGCCGCGAAATTTATCTATATGTGAAATGTAAGATAGAATGACGTATGTCCATATGAGGATCCTTTATAGACGGTGATGATTGAGGAAAAAATATTCACGACTGAAATTGTATCTAAGATGGAGTATCTGTTCATGTGTACCTCCAGTTGTGTTCAGGAATCCAGAAAGCCTTAAATCAGTTGGGACTTGGAACTGAAACATGTTTTAGTTCCAAGTACCAATTTATTAAAAGTCCCAAATCACAAGGCAGATCTTGGGGGTGGTGGTTGACACATTGTTTTAACTCCGTCTGAGAGGCCGTGAGGTTAGGCCTATTCTTGGCAGGTATTCACGTTGAACAACTCGACTTTATGTTCATGGGTACCTCATATGCTGCAGGAGAGTGAACCCAGCTATAGGGAACAAACTAAAAATGAGCTTCAATAGATAGCCACCATTCGCACCTATCTAGAGTGTGTATATCGCAACTGAAAGTCGATCCTGGCAGAATTGGGCATGGGAAGGACATCGGAGGGTTAATTCATGTGACTGAAAAGGGTTTGTCTGATAAATGATAATTTTGTGATTTATTCCATCTTGGCAAACTTTTTTTAACTTAAAAAATAAAAATAAAATTATCCTTTCAATTTTAACTAAAAGGAGAATTTTTTTTTATTTTTTTGGTGATATATGATGTAGAGTATGAAATATGATTCCTGATGTTGACAATTGTATCTGTGTTAAGCCTAAAAGTTTGTATTAAAGTTGTCATCACTGGTGTAGATTGTGTTTCGTTAAATATTGTCAGCAAATTGATGAATTTACATTGTCCTATAGTTGATAGGTAGATAGATTTACAGGGTGGATGGGAAACTTGCACATTCGCTGATCATTACAATGAAGATTGTAATGCTGTTTGTGATTAAATTTACGTTTTGACCATTTTCAGCTCAGAACGCTTGATAAGTCTGCTATTAGACTCTGTGTAACGCTGGAAGGCTAACAATTTCAGATCTCAATTTGATCATGTTAGATTTTTTGGGAAGGCCGTTCCAACATGCTCAAGTTGAACAGTATAGGAAGGGGAACACAATTTCATAAGGTTCCTAAGATAGTAGAACTTCGTCGTGCTAAGAGATTTATCTCAACCACTGGTTAGGGGATGTTAATGACAGTTTACTGTCAACCGCACGCTGTGAGATACCTGTCTGGTTGAAAGAGCCCTCTTTGAGCCTTTCTCTCGCTCAGCTGTGCTTTGGTTGTGGTTTAGAAAGTTGAAAAGTGGTAGACAGTACACACCTGCTGTTCTCAGGTTGCCGGATAGTTTAAATGAATTGAGACCTTATTTTTGTAAGAATGTTTCAAGTAAAAAGGTGGCATTTGGCTCACGGATCAACTCCGTCTCATAGACCATGAGATAAGGCTAAATATCTTCTATCGTTCATGATTAACATGTCTGGACTTTTATCTTTAAAGCTCCTTAAAGTCAGCGGTATCCTTTAATAAATTACTGATTTTGAGACGAATTCGAGAGTTAAAATTGGCGTATGATTGCAGACATTTTCAGAGAAATGCTGCCCGTAGAGTCAAAAAATGTTGCAAAAAGACTAGAAAGTACCCGCAACCCGTAATGGGAGTCTATGAAACATTCAGTTTTTTTATACTTCAGTTGATCGAATTTCATGATAAGGATGTTAAGTTAATTCAGTCTTCTCCATGATAATAGAACAAAAAAGAAAATTAAACGTGAGAAAAGCATTTTCCTTTGTAGGTAAATTATTGCAAGATGGCATTACTGAAGTTTTTTGTTATTCCAAAATAAACATAGAGCAAACTGCATTATAATGAGATAATTAAGAAAATATTAGCCGACATTTTCATGTCGACTTCTATGATAGCATCATCAAAATGACAAAAATGTAGAAGAAAATATTTTTCCCATGCTGAAATCTTTTATTAACTTTCTGAGTGGATGAATAAAAAATGTCGTCAGAAATTTAGCGATGATAAACGTTGGTCCAAGATGTTAAGTGTTGTGATTAAGAGGTAATGTTCTTTTGTTTGCACAATAAGTCACCCAATTAGATTAGTGCGACGCGAAACATTTAACACAGGTATACATTTGTTTATGACTTGTAACCGCGACCGTGAAATCCAATGTAGGTCATATAAAAGCTTTTATCTCTGGAGATGATGTTAGATTTCCTTGTTTGTTCGTATTATGACTATACATCTAAAGGTAGATGTTAGGCTATAACTTTTAACGCATTCTAACGAAGAATTGTTCGCCTCTATTCTTCCCCGATTGTGCCTTGCAACCCTTTTGAGAAGAGGTTTCTAAATGATACGTCTTAGTTCATAACAATTACATCAAGAAATTTTGTGACATTTCAATTCAAACTCAAAAAAGTATATTTACAGCCGACTGGTCCTAGCGATATACTTAACAATGCCAACTTTCATCCGCTATGGAGTCCTTCAAAAGAATCTTAAAATCAGCAACACCATGCCGTCATGATATGACTGTGAAAAATATAACATCACACAAGCGGAAATTCAATGTCCTGACACATGATGCAAGCACGAGTATGCCTAGATATAAAGGAGTACTTTCGTAAGAAACATCAAATCATTCCATTGAAAAGGGTGCCATTTTCCAGACACGTGTCATTTTCCAGCCAAGTAATTAAATTGATCACTGTAGAAAAAATTTTGTCCTGTCTGTCTAATGCCAACGAAATATATTTTCTCCAAAGTTTATTGAATATTATGGAAAAAAATTGTAAGGCTTACTAACTTTTTTCTACTTCAATACTATGGCCGAAAAACTAAACTAATTAGATATCTCTGAATCAATAAATACAGCATTGCTTACAATTGAAAATCTATATACCACACCGGAAAACGTCTTTCACTTATTGTTACCTTCCAGGCTTACCACACCGTGCTCATTTTCAATGCCCTTGAGCTTAGGGTTTCACATAAGGTACAAACAATCTTTAGTCTGAAATCTTTTTCATGCATTATTAACATTTCCCTCATGCAAATTATGTACGTGATGTATAACGGATACGAAAGGAGAGTGAAATTAATATTCCTGGAGTCTAATTTCAATTTCGGCTCTATACTAACGAAACGATAGAATAGTATCCGTCCTTTAGTTGACTCGTAATTACCTCATCAAGTTGACTGATGATGCCATGAATCTTTGTGCAGACATGTCACAACCCCTTTTCAATAAAGTATTATATACCCGAAGGATGTTACTTGGTTGATTCTCCTTCTTGTTGGTTTCATAAAAATACAATGAATGCGCTGACTATTTTCTTTTGCATTTAATGAAGAAAATATAATTAGTTTCTCGTTCTTACAATTAGTAAAAGTTTTGTCAAGCATTATTTTTTGAATATAGAGAATTAATCCGTAAGTTTTGTTGAGATTTTTGAGTTTGTTGCCCAGTGAAAGATCAGTTTTCATCATATTTTAACGACTAGATTTAATTAAACTAGTCTGGTTTAATTCCTATGAACATCATTCAAATTTCAATGAGGCTTTTACAAGAAAAATTTGTTTTACATGTAGAAAGAAATTAAAGAATATAGTCCTCTTCCAGTAGCGCATTGTTCCCATCGAACTGATATTCATATAGTACCAAAACCATTAAAACAGTCTACTGAACTAACAGGTTGAAAAGCTATCCCAACGGAAGAGAGATGATTATCCTATCTAGTGAATAAAGTGAGCTTCGCAAGATAGAGAGCTTATGAGAGAGCTCGCTAGCTTTCTGAGCTTTAATGCATGTAAGAATAGTTTTTCCAATGTAATGGTATATGTGATTTATTTGTTATGAATACCAAAATTTAGAGAAAGATACTTTGAATCTCTCTCGGCCTTTGACTTAATGCCTTATCGCAAAAAAGTTTTCCTTGGAAATCCCCATACATGAAAATGGTTAGAATTGGAATTTGTTCGAAATTTTAGTTAGTGGTCACTCTATGACTCTATCGTGCCGTTTGTGATGATGGATATGGTAGAGGCTGGTGAAGTGCTGAGGATGTGCCAGCGAAGTCTAATGCATGTTCTGTTAATTTTCGGATTATGAGAGCCACCGTATGTTGTCTAACATTCAGACTGAAGATGCATAGACACGGCACCTCTCTAACATGGTCAAGAAGACAAAATAAAAGATAAGGTCTAGTGATTATATTATTCTACGGAAGATGATTATAAACAAAATAAAAAGTTAAACTTCGAAAAAACCGTTGACATCAGCTTTTCCGTTGAGAAGCAAATTCTGGTGTATCAAAGTTCTGTCATGTCGTTAATCCGCTCTGTACGAAACTCCTGCCCCGTACTTGTGGGGGTGTTCCCCTGAAACTAGCTTAGTTTTAGAAAAAAGTTTCTTCGATGTGTTCTTCGATGATTGTTATAAAATAAGCAAAACTACTTCAACAAAACTCGCGATGAAGAGTTCTTCAGGAATCATTTTTTTTTTGTTTTTTGGAAGCTGGAACGAGATAACTTCCAAGCTCTTTAGGTCTCAAATATTTATCTTGGATTGATAAGACAGCTGGTAATAATATGGGTACAATTGCTCTGCCACAAGACAAAGTTTTCACGAATCAAAAGGATTGACAGAACAGAAGGAGAATCGAAAACGCAGGAATAAGCAAGGAAGAAAGAAGAAAGAAGGAAAGAAACCGGACGAATTTCAAAGACTTATCGAAGAGTTAAAGACGCTGAGATAAACTGGCTGGAATTGTGCTTCGATAAAGTTGAAAATTGTTCTTGATTGTTTCTGAACAATTGATATTTTGAATATTCAAAGACGGCCAACAACCTCTGCAAAATGTTAAACCTTTGAAGAGAGTGGAGTTAATATGAACAAAATAATACTAAACTCAGTAGCCATGGATAAGTTGTTCGATAAAAAAATCCTGTGTTATGACATAGTTAATAGATTAAATCCAAAGTGGAAAGCGATACCTCAAGTTTTATCTCGGACTTTTATCTCGGAGTGTTTATTAGACGTAGCTTGGTATGATTTTGGTAGTTTGTCAGCATCTGGTATGTGGTCTTATGTTTAAGAATGAAACCTGTATGCGAGGGATAGAATGCTTTGCAGGAGACATTTGGCGATTCAGAGGCATAATAAAATGGGTCCGGTGGAACAATGTGTTGGTTATTAAGCGCCGGGATGTTTGAGGGGTAGGACCATGTTTCAAAAAAGCTCAGCTTCGTGGGACCGTCGATCAGCTGGGATCAACTGAAACGTAGCTATGGGGTACTTGCTCATGAATACCATGGACATCTCAAGGAAGAAGCATTGGAAGCATTATGTTAGTGATAACGTGTATGACTCGTGTAACACACATACAAGGTACGTCGGGGATGGAAAACCAGGAACTGTGTCTTTTCTGTCTTTTTCTTGTCTTTTTTGTCTTTTCTATGTCTTTTTCTTTGTCTGTGTTTGAAACACTTATATAATGTAATGTTTCCTAGAACGCAGTCTTAAATGCAGCATCTGGATTCTGGGTGGAAGAACTCTCTTCCTTTTCAGATATCTTTGATCAAGGTAAGAGTTAGCAAACTATGCTGCAGGATGACATCTGGTTGGTATGATAAACTTGACGAGATACATATATTGATCGATAGTTTTATCAGACTATATCCAGTGCATACTATAATAGTGTCTTCGGACTGGTTTTTTTTCTAATGCTGTAAAGCGTGCTAAAATTTTTATTTTTCTGAAATCGACAAAATAGATATCCTAGTTTGACTAGCTCGTATCGGAGTATATTTCTTTTCTTTTATTGAACACTTGGAAAAGTGTTAAATAGAGTGATGATTCAACGAATGGAGGAATGGGTACCCTGTATTCTGTCGGATCGGCAGTATGATTCCTGACTGATTAGTTGTACTTATGATGCATAGCTATACATCTCCAGTGTTTTTCGTCCTAGTTGTTTGAGCACACTTAAGGTAACCTCATTTATTTAAAGAGGTCATTTGGCCAGCAGTATATAGTTAAATCCACGTCGTTCAGTTGTAGAAAGCTGGATCCCTGGAAAAGCTATTTTTCTGGGAGAAATACGTTAATCTAAGTTAGTTCCGACACGGTAGGAATTGATGTTAAGAGCAATTCCTAAGACGCATTGCTGGTTTATTTATTTGGGATCGAGACATGGATTATGTTTTAAAATTTTTGCGTTTGCGGATAATTTATTGTAATAAGTGGAAGGAAATAGCCAGCCTGAGATTGAGTCAAAAGCTAGCAATGACTTGCGTGTTGTCAATAATTGGTCCCTGGGAGTACGTTTGCAGTTTTCGGTTCAGAAAACTTCCATGATGTTACTTAAAGAGCATCTTAGCCTGCGTCATCCTCTATGGTCAGGTAAGTGGAAAGGATACTTGTGACAATTGTCTATCAACAGAGGATTATTGTATAGGAAATTGTATCCTTCTGTCCCTATTTTGGGGATTCGCAGGACTTTTTGCTCTTAGAGCCTCCATGTAAAGGCGAGTATGGAGGAAGTGTTGGGGCCTGACCAGGAGGGCCTTTAGAGTTATTTATGGGGTTTGTTTTGTGCGTGATTTATGTTGCTTAAGTCTTCTTGGACTGTATTGAAACTATATCTGCTGGTTCCCTTTTGTCGTCTTGTCATTATGTTTTTCTACTGTGTTGCCTTAAATGTTAGTGAGGCTCTTCGTAGTGAGGTCGTAGCTCTTCGTAGTCCTCTCGGCATGCTTGCTTGGTTTAGAGAATTTCACCCGGTTTATATGAGCATCATAGGGTTTATGGGGCTTCTTCAGGAAGGAATGCTTGGCAGCGCACAATCAAGGTAGAAAATGTGTGACCGTTTTGATGAAAGACCGTTTTACTTAAACGTTTATTCCCGATGTCATGACGCTCTGCAGTAGCCCTTCCTCCTACCTTTCTTTGTGGTTGTGCTTGTTGCTGACTAGTCATGGTAGAATATATACATGGATGCTTGGTCAAAGTTTGTCGGATGTCGTGATGCTCATGAGGAAAACAGGCACCATTTCTTGTTCTAATGTGTTGGGTATAATTTTTTGCGCAGAACCTTGTTGTTGGTTCACTCAGTGGATCTGTGGATGGACCTAATGTATTATGTGAGCATTATTGGGTTTGTAAGTTGAATTGGTGCGCACGACAGGTGCTTGTTAGACGATGGTGAATTGTCCTATTGTGTCTAGTTTCTTACTCCAAAAATGATGACAATCTGACATGTGCTTGGTATATGGCGGAGGCGGGTCTCGTAGCAGTGATGTTTCTCAGAATGGTGTCTTGCCAAGAATATGTTGTTTTCATGGCTGGGAATGGGGGTTTTATGGGGAACTGCCGAGTTGCTGAGTTCAAACTGTTATCCTGGCTGGGAAAGAGTCGTTCCTTTAGCTTGAACATAGAGTTAGAAAGCCGTGATAACAAGGGCCGAGTTGTTCATCTCTTACAGAATTGTCAAACCTGACAGAGGTTTTATCTGTCTTCGGGAGTAGGGGGCCCATGACAGGTTGCTGCTATTTCCTTCGAAGTGAGGAGTCTAGGTGTTCATCAGCTGATGGCTATGGTTTGTGTTGAGATTAGGATGTGTATCTTTGTTCTTATTTATTTTAACTGTACCTTCTCATCTTAAATGAAGTAAGGGAGAGGGGATATTTGTAGACGCTAAACGTCACGCCCTGTTTATGAAGATCGTCGTGTTAAGCGTGCAGACACAGGTACTAATGCAAATCCAAATTCTCCCGTCGGATAAGAGTGAAAGTCTTACAGGTATCGTTCGTTGAGTGAGGGAAGCTGGCATTACACCACTAAGCTGTTAGTGATTGTGGCTCGTTCTGTAGAGTGGTCACTACTCGGATAAGTTGAATTAGAGAAACATCGTTAGTGCAAAATTATCTTGCTGTCATTGATGAGATCATTTTTGAGGCACTTTTTTCTGTCCACTGTTATGTTCCTGATAAAGTTGCTTGTTTGATTGGGATGCAGCATTGAAGGACGATCGGGAGCAGTGAGAAGAATTGGCGTGTAGATCCTTGTGGTCAAATTATTGCATATCAATCCGAAACCGAAATGCGAATGCAATTATTTTGAATTGTTAGGATGGAACAGACAATCCAATTATATAATAAACTTCCAAAGTCCAACAACCAACCGTAATTAATTAGGGTCACATGAAAAAATCAAGATATAAGCTTGCCGGTAATGATATATCTCTTATTTTGATTTTAAATTGATGGCACTTAATCACAGGCTTCTGTTATCCAGCAGGATTTTTGGGTTTACCAATTGATTGGTTAGATACAATTAGTATTCAGAAATATATATTAAAAAATGAATACCATGTTGAAAGGAGATGCATGAACTGTTCTTATACTAATGAATAATAATTTCCCCAAAACATAAGTAAATTATATAACATATAAATTAATTTTATAAATATTTATTGGTTGTAATGAAGAGATGATGCACTTGCTTTGTTTGAATTTTCGAAGCATTTAGAGGGCATTTAAAGGCATTTAAATTAATAGGGAAATTCACACAAGCCTGATTTGGTGCTAATTTGGCATAATGATTTTTTTCTTTCATTGGCTATTATAGAGATCCAAACAAGAATACTTCCTACTTAGGGCTAGAAACAAAACCGTAATTTTCAAAAAAGGGTGCGAGAATTCCATGAGAATTTCACGATTTTAATACTTGATTGCTTGTGTTTAATTTTTAATTTTATTGAAGTAAGCATTAATTGCCTTCAGTTTTTCATTTGGTGAAGATCCATTTGTCACTGCGCCCAGTGAGTATAATTGAAGTAAACTGCACTTACGCGAGTTCTTTTGTTTTATTTCCCTTTCGTCGAAAAATTTGATTAATTAATTAAATTATTTTCAGACGAAAGAGAAATTTCTGGAGGACAAAAAAAAATTACCAATCTTTAAAATGTGTTGACTGTATGTGTCCAACGAATAAACTCGTAATTAGGAGGAATACAATCTCGATGTCAAAAGCTATCAGCAAAATTGTACGATGAAAACGATAAGGAAGTGCATTTTGCTCTCATATTAAAAAAGAAATTTACGTGTTGATCATGAGGAATAAATATTCCTATAAATTATTATTTGTTTATAAGTTAGCAATCCATGAATCATCGTAATCAGCAAAACGAGGATTAGCATACGTTGAACAACAGAACAGTGGGTCCGTGTGATAGTCCATGTGTGCTAGTCAGTAAGTCAGTGGATCTTTGTCGTCTGCATATGTGTTCTTTATTTCATATGTATATGTATGCAATGTGAGCTGAAGATGTCCATGGGAGCGATCATTGCTTGTCTAGCTCAAATGAAATGTGAAAGAACATCAAGTTAAATTAAAGACATCTCGATCGAAATGCTTCCCATAAATCAGTGTGGAGCACGCTTAAACGATCAGTAAATCACGAGCCTTCATCTAATTTCGATACAGTTGGAGATCAGTCAGTTCGTCTGGGTATGGGATTCCTTGCATAGTTGTTTTGGCTGGCAAGCTTTCTTCTTTCTTTTGCTGGATTTCGCTTGAGGATATAGCCAACAGTTGGCTTCTTCGTGGCAACTAAAGAATGCATGTGGACTTCCATTTGGCTTATATACTATAAAAAATTCACTACAGATCGTTTAATGCTTAGTTAAAAAAACAAGGACATATGGAAGACAACGGGCATAATTTTTATGGTTCTGATTGCGAATTGAAATTGGGGCTGACAACAACTTAGAGCACCTTCCAGATCCCAATTTTCTGCGTGATAAAGACACAATTCGGCTGAAGTAGCAGCATGAACTTTGCGTAGCTTTTACTAAAGGCTCGGTTTGTCCTTTTATTTATTTTTAAGATTTGATCAAGCTGCCCATCGGCACATCTGCTGGATAAGAACATCTTTTCACTGATGAGAGATGCCTGAGACAGACCACTTTAACACATTGTTGGTCAAATTTCTTACGCAAATAACAATGACCGATCGAATCGCAATAGCTGTGCGTTGCAGATCAAAAAAGATGCACCCACAACGTATCCTAGAAAACTAGCAAACAAGATCGACACTTCAAAAGCAAAGTACAAAAATTTTGTTTTTCCTCCTGCAAACGATAGCGAAATGCATCTTTGAAATTGTCAGCTTTTTGTTTATTATTCCTAGAATCGCGTCAGTTTGTGATCTGTCGCGTGTGAATTGTTTTCATTTTCCAGTTTCCTGATTGGTTGTTGTGACAATAGGAGATTAGTTTTCACAAAGGTATCTCTCAGACTTGTTAGTCCGCAAAGTTCTTTGATCTTTTTTGGACACTGCTCATACTTCGGTGTTTCAACACAACTTAAACAATGTAAACATGTTTACACACTTTTGCCCGACAAAAAAGCTTGATACGGTGATAGTTGCTGAAGATTTATTATGTGCCAATAGATGGTAGAAATGTCCTGATAGCATACTCCGGAAATGAAAAAAAATATAGTCCAGATAAACTCATTGTGTACTATTCTAGCGCCAAATGGAACACGGAAGCAATAATTTTTAATCTGCTGGAATGTTTTTGTAGGAAGTAGTCTTTATTTGAGTGTGTAACGTTTGGCTAAAGAATGTCCTCAAATCGAAACCAAGCTGAAAGTATGTTTTCATTCATTTGAAAAATGAAGCCATTATTTAGCGTTCTTCTCTATAAATTCAAAATTCATATTGAAAATAAATTTCATTATTTTAAAACTTAGTGATCGCAGATTAATTTTTGTGCAACATCTGGGACATTTCTTTTTTCTTAAAAATTTCACTTTTCGTTTGCACTTTTTTATGGAAGCGAGGTGAGGCTGTTTACATCCCGAGTGCGGGACTCACAGTCCGGCAATACTTTTCTTCTACCCAATGAATCCTTCTCCTCAATGATCCTTCAGATCCTCAGATCTGATCCAGATTCAGATCCTCAGATCTGAACCTCATCTCCTCAGATCGTCGTTTGGAACCGTTTGACACATTACTTCGGGTTAGGTCTCGTGTTTCTATGGCTAAAGCCACTGTCAAATACTGACTTTAATGAAAGGAGTGCTCAAAAAGAGATGCCCCCTCTCGCCCTGGTTCACCATTTTTGAGTGTCTGAACTGGAAAGCCTAGAATCCAAGGCTTTACAGCTGAAATAGTCCGGGTTATTTCGAAGACTGAAACGCTCTAAATTGTAGAGTGGTTTGCTGAAGAGCCTCACGGCAAGAAACCTGGTAGGAGTGAAATGGGAAAAACTATTCATTGTGTGAAAATTAAATTATAAGTTTATTTCGATTCAAAGTTTATTCGATCACTTAAATTGAAGGATTTCATATTTATTGATATTCTACTGGGTTATCCATAACCCAATAGAATATCTGGGGTTTTCGGACATTGTCCATTTGTCTTTGAATCTTGAGCTGCTGCCAACAGGCTACACGACAAAATCAAATCTCATTTTTTAGTTAAAAATTTTCAACAAGTAACAGTGGAGTTAAATGGTTTAGTCCATCTAAGACATGATTTATTGTTTGTGTACAACAAGAAATACGCGCATTATATGGCGAGAAGGCCATCATAGTGTTGTCAAAAATTATAGACTCAGCCTATTTTTCACAAATTTTATAAAACCGTCTGAGAAGATGAATCTATTTATTTAGGTTATCTCAGGAAACCGTTAAAATTATCTGTTTGCCTCGCTTTTCAACTACACTGGTTACAAGGTTGAAAAATAAAATTCAGAGCTTTGTTAAGACTTTTTGTGTGGTAAGTTTCGAGTCTTGAGCTATCTGGAAGTTTTCTAAACAAATTTATAATAAAGTGTGATTTTTCTGGCATTTTAAGACGTTTGCTTACTCCTCAAATGCAACGAGGAACAAATTTAAGTAACAACAAAGAATTATTGGCTTGACGAGCCTCGAAAGACTCAACGAGTTCTCTGAAAATTACAAGAATGAAATCACAGGGCCTCAAAGCACAGTTCAAAATTTTTGACGCTCAGAATCGAAAATGATGGGAGAAAAAGTCACGTGAACGGCCCCCAATGTATTCGTCTGTTGTCGTATACTTTAAACGAATTATCGAAAACAGAAACTTCATCCTCAGAAACGTTAAACCGGTCAAGCTGGATTCTTGTTGAGTGCGAAAACGGGTAGCGTCTTCGAAAATATTCAAGCAAGGAAAATGTTCGTAATTGCCAAAATTGATGAATCAAGATTATTGATGCAAGACCGAGATTCGCCGGAGGTTTTATACAAAAATCATCAATATCATCTTCAGCCATAAAAAAATGTTATCTTGATGAACCAGATGGTCTTATTTATGTTCAGAAAGGACGAGAAATGACCTCAAGAAAAGCAAATGGAGGTAGATTTGTAATGGTTAGGACAGCGTGTATTAAATTTTTGACAAGCCAGTGGTCTTAATGAGTGCAAAACTGCCGAAGTTGCAACGGGTGGGCCATATGAATCGTATGGAAGAATAACGGATACCCAAAAAGGTATTCGTTGGCAGGACTAAAGGGCATAAACCAGTGGGGAAACCAAGGAAACGCTAGACGAACTTTGTTGAAGAGGACAAATTAACGCTGCTCGGATTTGAAAATCAGAGGACGGGGCCAAGACAGTTGTAGATCTTGTTCAGGAAACGACGACCGGCAAAAGGGGCTATAGTGCTAAGAAGAATAGTTAGCCACTTGTTAGTGGTTATTTTCAGATCCGTTCTAGAAATACGATTGTATTTCTTCTATAGAAATACGATTGCCCGCCCGCTCGTTCCCACTGAAAACGATGTAAATTTGGATCTTATCGAAATTGATCGGAATACGACAACTTACGAGATTGCGGAATATCTAGACAGCTGACTGTGACTAAACAACTTGGTAACAAAACTTAGCCTGATTTAGGGATGGAATGTGACTTGCTAGAGCCATCACAGTGTATCTGAAGGGTTTATTTTCAGAAATCTTTATTCAATTAAACAAGAATCCCTATTATTTTCATGGTTTTTTTTCTTGGAACATGATAGATTTGGGACAAAAATTGAGGTAATGTCTCAATTGACTATCCACTATTATCGGAAAGGCAGACCTGTATCTGGAACAACTGTTACTAATTCTTAAGTGGAACGATAAAGGTACATAATACTACGTATTTGTTTCAAGCTACCAAGGAGACAACACTGTTGATTTCAGGGAGTCATGCAACAAACGATCAAATGGTCAAAACACTAAAGTCTTAGATTTTACTACTGAGGGCATAAGCCTCATAAAAGCCGATCAACACCTTCATTAGTTGTTGGATCTTCCACGGTCGACTCACTACCTTGTCTCTTCCGAATCTTTCATCGAAATCTGAACTGGTTTGATTCTGCGGAAGTTTTGACAGCAAAAATCAACCAACGCGCTAGGACTAGATGAGTCATGCAGCGCAGAAAATGTCTGTCTCATACTCCAAGCCTATAACACAATAACAATGGACAGTGTCTAGAAAAAAAGCCCAACCAAAATTTAAAAAAAATCATATGAGTCAACCGGCCTTACTAAGAAGTCCGCTAACTAAAACATGGACGTTTGAAACTTTGGCTAATGATCTGATAAACGAGTAGTGGAAACCTAATACTGAGCGGCAATAAAGAAAATAGAAACGCTGCACCAACGTATGGCGGTGATAATGTAAATGTTGGGGCTTGTATGTCAGGCCTGTAGTCTTGAAGGACCCCTCACATTTGTTTTTACTAGAATAACCAACCCAAGCATAAGTCTTGATTTGTGCAGTTTTGGCTGATATGGAAGGTTCTCAAGTTCATACCTCGCCGGCATATAGCTCAACTTTGAATGTCATTTAAAATTAATAGGAGAATTTTAAACGCAGTATTTTCTACAAGGAACAATTTAATGAGGGCTGTTTTCGAGGAAAGGATAAAAACAATCTCAGCAACTACCTAAAAACTTGTGGATTCTATGCCAAAAATATCTAAAAATGTTCGAAATGCAAGGCGGACCATACAAAGTGCTGAATTCTTTTTAAAATTCCATTGATTTTTTTATTTTGGTTGAGATTTCAGTTTAAGTGGACGGACAAAGCTGAAACATGAAATTACCTCATTTGTGCCCAAATGAAACTTTGCAGTAGAAAATCTTTGCGCATAGCTAGTAAAAATCAAAAAAAAATTATCATTTAAGAAACATTTGCTGGGCTCATATGGGCTCATATGAGCTCATATGATATGAACATTTTCGACGCATTGTTTTTCAATTCATTACGTTTTTCGTCATTGTTTCCACACTGTCAGATTTCGGAGGGTGGAGGCTAACGTCATTGTATTGCAGACGGAGAATTGCTGAAGATGTTGGTCGTCGAGTTTGTTTGTTTGTCTATCTAAAATAGTGACCGGGGATACAATGGTGAAACTGCTGTTGATCGAGCCTCGAATCGTTGTTCGAAAAATGGAAACACCTGAGGGAGAGGTTGAGAGTCTTAGATGCATGAGAAATTGTTAGATCCAACATAAAGGTAACAAAAATCTACCACCGCTTCTTTCCTTGAATAGCTGTCTCATAGAGAGTAGGGGATTGTACGGCTTGAATTATTGCCCTCATTATAACTTTGGACCACATTGGGAATGCTGACATCAACTTTTTGTTTATCGACTGAGCCCCATCTCTTAACTTTCCGCAGTGGGTGAATCCTAGCGTAAGTTGTACCTATATCAGCTGTAATCAAGCCGACAATCAAATAAAATTCGATTGACAGTATCAAAGTGATATTCAAAATATGCTCAGTTCTTTTTCTTCGGCTCACTAACTGACAGTAATGAAGTTTCCTTGGTTCTACCATTACGTATAGTATAGATTCCTGATTGCCATACTCCTTTAGATTTTGAAGCAATATATAACTAGCGAAAATTGTCAAAACAGGTAAAATTACCAGTTGCATAGGTTTTTAATTTAGCCAGCAATATCCTTTGGCCAAATAGTTCTATATTATTTTTTTCCGTAGATTTACCACAATCAACGAACGAATACCTATCACTGTCAGAAGTTATCATCATCCAGTTCTTCTAGTTAAATCGTACTGGCTTTCCTCTCATAAATTGCTTGAATGAATGACGCCGAAAATCCTTAACCATTGACTTATCTGCAGACATAGCTCGATGAAACACATGCCACTTTAAGAATTTCTCCATTAGATTGGCAAGACGGGGCCGTTCTTTGAACATTTTGTCTATAGTAACAGTAGCCAGACTATTTTCACACAAATTTAAATATTTTTCTTTAATTCAATCAAGCTGTTTCAATACATTGATTTAAAATGTATGGTCTTTATGGCGAGCCCAGTATAAGCGTCCTCCTGGCAGTGAATAAAGCTCTCTTGGAACAAAATTACCAAGGAACGTTCTCAGTTCATAAAAAGGTACTTTGAAATCATCCTCATTATTTTGCCCAGCGTAAAGCTCCGAGTGGTGATATATCACATTCATGACTTCGTCGTCAAAGAGTTTTTCAAAAATACTAAATGATATTTGGTTCGTCTGGTCTTGAATTGAATTCGCAAGTTCAGCCTTAAAATTTTCTTCGATAGAAGCAAAACTGTCATAAAACGGCTTCCTCTGATGCCAGCCAGAAGCTCGAAATTCTGTTCTCGTCCTTTTATTGCGAATAAAGACTCGTCATCTCCTTCATCACATTCTTCTTCCTACTTGTTCACAAAAGCCTCAACTCTATCAGATATTTCGTTTGGGAGTCAGTAAGGACACATGAGGAAGCAGTGCCTCTATGTCAACCTAATCATCTTAAACGTCTTCCGCCTTAATAACACCCAAAGCTTCCTGCAGTCCAAAGTAGTTTTTTCGGTTGACACAAAAAGGACGCACCCATGTTTACTGAACATTTGCCTATATTGGTCCCATTTCGGGGCATCATTTTATATAATTTAATTAATATTTCATTGTTCACCATATATGTACTTTCCATAGCTTTTGAATGAAGACAAAAAAAATTTGAAACTCACTGTCACTCCTTTTTTAAGAAGCTTTGGGAAGCTATCCGTTTGGGAATGGTAGTCAAACTGCTTTAGGCAGTCTATTCACTATGTATTATTATTGTATATTTGTTATTTTTGGACCATTATAAGAACCAATTTTTTTGTAGTGGTTAATTTTAAGAATAAATATTTATGTAAGTCTTCGGATTAACATCTTATCAATTTTTTATATAGTTTCCCTATAGAATAGTAACAAATTTTCAAGTTGGAGCTGCATTGAATAAGTTGTGATCCTTGGTGTATTTTGTAAATTTTAGTCATTATTTTAACAAAATATTATCAAGCACATTTGCATCTTGTTTAGAAAATAAATATGACTCCAGGCAACGTTAAAGTTCAAGCTCTCTGCGGCTGAAGGGTATTCCTCAAAATTCAACTAACATCCTCTTCACAATTACATCAACGTACTTCCAACTTGACCCCTAAAATGTTGCAGATAATTGATATGAAATTTCCGTGTTTATGCAGATCAGAAGGAATCATAAAGGTCACTGAGAGGATGCTACGCAACATCTTCCAAGGATTCTGGACCGAGTGGTCACTATTTCTCGTGGCAGATGCTGCACGTACAATGACCCACAGGCACAAGAATATTAACCCCTCGATCTCTTCTTGTTCACGAAGAATTCACGGTTGTCTTCATTGTTCGCAAGAGATCATAAGAAAGTGTAGCATAAGAAATGTACATAGTCATCAAAGCCATTCATTTTCATATCGAAAAGGACCGACTGACCATTCCCTATAAGACAAACCCAAGGATGTAGTACAAAAAAAATAAATCCTGATTTTCATGATTCATTTACGCAAGGACGCAAGGACGCAAGTAAAGGGAGTTCGGTACGAACGATGTCATAAAAACCTGATATATTCGTGAGAACTAAATGGTCATCTGGGCATAGTGTTTTTTGGTTGGGCGGAGGGTTGGTTGTTGTGTCCTCGGCCCGTTATGAAATTCCCTCAGATACGCCGTGAAAGTTATTGCTAATCCGATTTTAATGAAGCACGACCATTGCGGTCGGACGGTTTTTGTGCGGCCGACAATCCATTGACCATCGGACGTAGCATAATTTATAATTGTCCAGTTAAGGGACGAAATATTGAGAAGTTCGCAGCAAAAACAGTGAGAACTTGAGGCTTTCGGAATGCAGAAGGACAACGATGATAACATATGATTTTACATGCTTCGATATAAGATTTCTTCGAGGAAATTGATGTTTCCATAAATCATAGGTTGTTTTCCCACACCTTATTGTCCAATTTAATATTTCGTATGTTAACATTAAGTTAAATTCGATTAATTCCACGGATACATTGTTAAGACGATCCGCTTTCCCTTTTTTACTTTGCGCAGTGAACTCATACTCGCTTACATTCCCCATAATTTCGAAGAAATTGCTTTCAAAATACGACTGAAATTCCTTAAATGTTTTTCTTCTTCTTCTTAGTTTCTGAAAAACGCCAAGACGGACGATATGTGATGGAATGCTTGTTGTTTTCCATTTCCATTTAAAGTCTAGGTGAAATATGGGGTCGTAAAACTCTAGAACAGAAGTGACTGCACCTCAGGTGCATTATTCCCTAAATAAAAGCACCATGAAAACAACGTGCACATGAAATGTACGTGGAAACAATCTAGTTTTCGTTGATGGATTGAAAGTGGATGATGATGGCACACGCGGCTATAATAAAACACCACTTTAGAAAGGGTTGAAACGGTACGCGGCGTTTAAAAATTCATGCTCAAACTAGACCATGTCAGCTTGTCTATTCAGTTTGGGTCGGTGCAACCGGCAGGGTTTTAATTGTTTTCGGTAATGAGTCTCAGTAATGTAAAATAGTGATTTTACAGATTTATTGGCGCATTAAGATAAAATGCACATAAAACGCAAGTGACAATTTATGTTTGGAAGGAGTGTATCATTGAAGGAGTGCGGCATCTGTTTCGTCGAGCAGGTGACGTAGAAAATATATCACACGGAGTCTTTGTATTCCATCCGCAACCGCTTAAGATAGGAGTCCTTTGCATTGTATTTTCAGCTGAATTTTAGAAATTTTGGATTTTCAACTCAATTTTCGATACTTTTATTAATTATTCAGCTTAGCACCCATGCAGGACAACGTATGTGTTATCTATGGAATACTGACCGCATCCTGTCTGATAAATCGAACGCAAACTCAAAATTTAAGCGGATTGCTGTTGTACTATACATTTGTTTTATGATATATTTTGGCTATAACGAAAACCATTTAAATCGCACGAAAAATCAATTAATCATTCTAGTTAGGAATTTTGTTATCCTGGATTCATAAATTCGCAAATTAGTCTGAGGTTTGTTTAGTTTTTATTCGAAAGTTCTCACGCCAAAGTACTTCCAGGTTATCGAGAAAACTCACCTGATTCATCTTTATTCGCTGACACCTGATCTGACTCTTCACCCGGCGCCGATGAGGTCATATTAACCCAAAGAGGTTTCATAACCATATTTTTATCACTACGATTATTACGCGTTGAATGCTGCTGTATTACATTCTGCCTTTACATGCAACGTCCCGGCATTCAGTTCAACGCCACCCGCTCAGTGAGGCACACGTGTGACACCTTAAAGTGGGTACGTTTGGCCGGGCGTTTTCAAATGTGTAAGATGTTTGTGGTCTGCATCTATTGACGAGTTAACTGTTCGTTTGCCCGCTTTTGTTTTTTATTTGCTTTTTTTCATAAATGTAGCGTAAGAAGAGTCAGGTTCTGAGGATGAAAATCCATATCCTGCTTCGACATTGAAAACGAAGAACACTTGTCTGAACGCAGTTATAGCAGGGATACTGAGCAAGATGCAACCGATTCGAGTGGGACATAATCATGTTCGTTTGATGATCGTGATCTATTGACTTTGCATCAACGGTTTTTCAAGGCAGAGATGGACCAAAATGGGAATAAAGAACCAGCAATGGCAAATGTACGTACAAGATCAGAAAATATAATTACGCAGACACGGGGTGTGAAACCAGTTGCTCAAAGTGTCAATCCTGTATCAAAATGTTGAGATTTATGTGTAAAAAGTGATATTTCATGCAAAACTCGAACATATATCAACCTACAAATTCAAGAAAGGAGAGCAGCATATGCAGATTTGACCAACATAAAAACATGAGTGAAGTAGAAATGAGTGGGCTAAGAACATTTATTGGACTTAAATATGTTGCTGGATTGCACCGTTCTAATCGACAAAACTTGAAGGATTTGTATCGAACAGATAGCACTGATTTAAGAATATTTACACTCGCAATGTCAAACTAACGATTCTATTTATCCATAGCTGTATGCGTTTTGATGACAAAACTGCATGTCATGAATAACAATAGCTCGATAGTTAAACGCACATAGGCGAACTTATTGAAGCAATTGTTTAAAAAAAATGTATTTCCCAAGAGATAATTACACCAGTGGTGAGAAGTAAGTAGCTTATAGCGGTCGCTTCAGACAATGTACAAATAATTTTTAAAAATAACGGTAAAGCTGAAAACTCACCTACTTTCGGGCATTAAAAGGACATAACTCTAGTTTCCTATACCCTAAGAAAAAAAAATTTTTCCTTCTGATGTTTAACTTATATCACGATGATTATCGATGACTCTTCAGGCGATAAGCAAAAACCATAGATTCTTACTTACTGAAATTCAACCACAGGTGAATTAAATGTAAATTGTTAGCAGAAACTCAAAAAGATGGGCTTTGACACGTTTTTTTCCTATGTTGAATACAACTGGAATCAAAGTAAATAATAACGATATGTACACGAAAAGATAGGACTTCTCTAAAAATTTGGGCCTCTGTATGTTCGTGAAAAATTTTCTGCCGCAGAACTCGTACTAATTTGGCTCAATAGTTGCACAAAATAAATCGCATCATCAAAAATTTATTAAGAACTTACACCCATTGAAATCCTCAATTATGCTTCACTTGGATGAGGTGTACAAGCGTTAAAGAGCTGTTGGCCACCACAGAGCTAGAGAAGCAAGCTCCTTGTTTTTGTGGGACGACAGGATAGACCATCTGCGTATAATAGTATCATACGACGAGAACTAAGGACCTATGCGGATCTTGAGTTATTCTTCACACAGTGATCCTCGGTAGATTGAAATCATAAATATAGTTCAATATGTAGGTTAATTATTCTAACGTAAAGCAAAAGACTGGAATTAAATTTTATTTTCAACATGATAGGAAAAAATTCAAAAATCCACATACTTCAAAATATAACCCAACTTCAAACATGAAGGGTGCACATTTGCTAAAATGAACCCGGCGGCAAGGGACCACTAAAACTCTATAGATCTAGTCTAGTTGGAAGGCAAACGAGGAGTAGTAAAGCTAAGTGATAATTTTTAATGAAAATTACTCTCCAATTTAATGAAAATTACTGTCCATTTTTGGCAAACGGGGGTTGGATTTCCCGGGGAATCGGAAACTGTTGTGAGCAACAACACTAGGTTACCAGAGTAATTACGAAAGCCCACGAGTTGACGAGCGACTACACCTAGAAGACAAGTTAACGTGACTATCCCAAATATTTGAAAAGGTATAAGTGTTAGACAGGATGCTAAAAGGAAAGGCGGGCAGAGAGGACTGATGTTGAGAATTTCGTCCCCAAAAAAAGCGATAAACGATCTGAGAAGCCCAGAAGTATGTTTCGTTGCTACATAATTCGTTGTCCAGCTTATTGTTGAAGCGGGAAACAAAGTCTTACCAAACTGAATGCGCTCGGGCAACAACGACCAACGCATTGTGAAATGAGAAAGCAGGTTTAGCAGCGGATAGTAGGAGGAGGCTGGACACACAGAGTAACTGGGACACCGTAAAAACGCCTTTGTGGGGGGTGTAGATAATCCCGACCTGTAACCAAGAAGATCCAGTAGGGCCTGCTCAACAATCTGTCAGCATTCCTTAAAGGATCATTCCAAAAACCTACCCATAAAGCTACAGATCACACTGGAATTTACGAGATATGCCGGATATTGAGCAGTCTGATCGCGAAAAGTAGGTGCAATAGGTCCGAAAGAGTTTGTTATCAAAGCTGTGTAGAATTGATGTTTACGGACCGAAAACGGACGCCATATGAGCTACTGATTCTCCGAAATTCGGGATGCCAAAAAATGCTTGAATCTCTTCCACAGAATGGCTCTCGTTCCTTGCAGCGTGAAAAGTAGATTCAAAAGCGATAAAAGGAGTGCACGGCCATCTCAACAATGTTTTCGCTAAGTCCACCAATCCAAAAAGGGCTTCCAATAAATGAAATGGATGAAAAGTGACTCTAATGAAGCTATTCTACAGCAGACTGACAAACACAAAGTATCAACATCTAATAGATGGGGGTACTTATGTAACATTAATCCATGAATACAATGATAATGTGATAGGGCGCAGTGTCAAGCAATTCGAAATATTCTCCTTAAAGATCATGATTAAAATCCATTTTGACATTTAATTCTGAAAAGAAGTGAATCCTTTTGCATGTATTGTACGGAACCGGCGATCTAACAACGGGGACTAGTAGAAGCACCCACGTAATTCTGACTACAGCATCTCTTCCCTACGGGGAAGCAATGATCCCGATCAGTGAACCTTGCGCGCTGGTGGAAAATGTAGGAGGGAAGTGAGCGTTTACTTGTTGTTACGTCAAAACGCATTACGAGGCAGGACAAATGGTGAGCAGTTTATTATTTTCCAGATGATTAAATAGAAAATATGAACAACAAACCAAACTCTACTCAAAGCATTAAGTTGGATGTTTATGCCACATTGATCACACTAAGGAGAGGTTCTGAAGCCCAAATATCTATCACCCAAATTAATTATAAAATAAATTAAAAATAAATAATTTTATAAAAATGTTTTTAATATTTGTAATAGTTATCATTTCACAAAATACTGAACCTTAGCATAGAGATAAAATGGTCCCTTTTCATTTTGTGATTCTTTTATTTTTGAAATCGATTTTGGACCGAAAATCTTCTTCAGTGACTTAATAAATTTTTATAATAATTTCTGATTAAGTACTCACAGGTCTAAAGGTACTTAATCTATAACAGGGAATAAAACATTTTTTTCATAGGTAATTACGGAAGCTATAAAAAAATAACTGCAATAAGTATTTCTGAACAATATTTTAAAAGGATATTTCTTTATTAGTTGAAGGGACCACGACCTACAATTTCCTTCATCCTGGGTCATCTGTTTTTCTTTTCCCGGATTATTGCGGGGCTTATTGTCTTCAAGGAAAATATGGTCCTTGAAACCGCTTTTTCAGGGCTCCATTATATATTATACGAACTGTATGTAAGAAATCCCGTCTTCTATGCTCGAATCCTCCTCTGTCTCCACATCTTCAGTATGTGCCCGATTTACCGAACAACTCGATATCGTCTTTTCCATGTCCTAAGGTGTTTGCATTATGTTAATATGAAACCACATTTTCGATTTGGGGATTTCACAGACATACCACCATGATACCGAAAAAGAACAACATTTTGATTATTGTCTGATAATGGTGCTAAGTGGTGAAAATGCTTACAATCGGGAGTGCGATCATAATTAGGCCAAGTTTTAAGGTTCCGTGGTGTCGAAATTCCGTGATTTGAGTGTCATGCTTAAGATTTCGACGACCAATATTTTGACGTCCATGAACCCAATATTTTGGCGGACGAGAACCCCCATACGATAACCTCTGACAAATACTTTGAATGTAAGAGACTTACAATCAAATTAAATACAATAGCAGGTCGCGATTGCCTTGTACAATATATTCTACTAGGACTTTAAGGATGTTGCAAATTCCGTATGCACATTTAGTCGCAGCGCGATAAACGCGATTGGACGACTACTCGCGGAATATTATTTTTATGATATTGAATTATAAGTTCATAATATTGAGTATATTACATTCAGTTAACTGCCACTCTAATGCTTCAATGCTTCTTAGCGAACGCTGATTTGCTTCCGTGAACGTTCCATGATGCGTAGATAAAAAAGCATCGTCAGTCAAAACTAATTTATTTTAATATAAATTTATATTAGTACTTTTAAATAAAGAACACTCACCTACGGAAATAAATGTGTCACAAAGACTGCTTCAGGCAAAAAACTTAGCCTTGCAAATGGTATTACACTTACATTATCTACAGGTACATAAAAAACAAAATGTACTGGTCATCTCTTTTTATAAGTGACCAAGCGAATTGAAAAACTAGAAACCTGCATTTCGCCCTACATGCACTAAATTTTTAATAGATTATCCCTATTAGTTGAATCCATTCTTATATGGTTAGCTCCGGGAGGTTTTTTACGTGTAAATCACTTCAGTTCCTCGACACTACTATACGAATGTGCAAGTCAATGCGAAGCCAAGGTAGGACGCTATTACCCAAAAATTCCTTTCGGACTCTATACCCTTTAATGCGCTGCCTTGCCTTATTAAAGAGACTCAAGTCTGCGTCTCATACAAGAAGTGTTTGGGCTGCATACAAAATTTAACACTACAACATCAGAGTTTACTGTAGAAAATCTGCATTAAAAGACGCAATTGGCATTCAATAAAATCAATCCAGTCATGACAGCTCCTAGTCTTTTTCAAAGACTTCTATAAAAACTGCAGCTTGCCGAGAGGATGTTTTGTTATGCTTATATCCAAAACAATATATTAGGAGTTCGAACAACAGTTGGTCCTTGGCAAACATTACCCTTTTTCAGGAAAAAACTAATGCCAAGAAAAGGAATTATAATTGTTGTGAAATATAATATATAATGAGATTAACGATATGTAGGAATTAAATGCCAACTTTTGCTGAATTATCAATAGACATGTGTGCCAACAATGACAAGCCGACATGTGTAGCTTTAGCTGATTTTCATTCAACATCACAAAAGGGACATAATATCAAACAGATTTTTGATGTTTTTCAGGAGTTTTTGAGGGAAAAGAAATGGTTTTAAGTCATTCAGAATGTAGAAATTAACACTTTACCCACTGCCCAGAAGAACGATATACAGCTGACAACCCATCCAAATGGCAAATGTTTCAAAATTATTAGGAATCTTGTGTTGTGGCGGTATGTCATGTGCTGTCATTCTAACAAAATTTAAGGGAATGCTGGTCTCTGTTTTTAATACAAATACCTTAAAACCTAAACAAAGCTTATACTGGATTATTACTTTAATGCATCTACTGCCAAAAATGCTACATCATCAGGTACGTCTAGACTACATAAGTCACGCTTAGGTCCCCGCTCCCCCACAGGTCACACACGAAGATTCTTATCTCAACGAGTTTGAGGTCGACTTCGGTACTTATCAAAAGTATTTTTATGTTTAGAAAAAATATTCTTTAAATCACAAGAAACAGATGTCATGGATTGAAAGGCCGATGGAACAGGAAGGTGAGTTAATTGCTCCTAACCGGAATTGAAAATTGATGGAAACCTTCCGAGAAAAATACGTTACACTTTGAATACAGTTAAGGACATCCATGAAATATCAAAATAAATCCTTATATGAAGCCATACACCCATTTGAATAGAAAAGCACATTGGCACAATTTCTCCTGCTTTATTCCTCTCATGTCTGTGAAGTTCATTCAAAAAAGGAAATCATTTAACAAATCTACAGGTAGTATATGTCACTAAGATGAAATATGTCAAAGTGCACTATACAAACATTTACTTCAAAATCCTCTACTATACAGAATAAATATATAGCAGAGCATATATATAGCAGTGTCTGCAGCTCCACTTCAGCCCCATTATGAAAGCATTCTGCTGAATGGAATGCATAGACCACTTCCGTTGCATCCATTATTGCACATGACCAAAGAAGGATAAATTCAGGAGGTGTACAAGAGGCGGACGCAGTGTTTTACATTGATGGTCGTTGCACTATTTCGGGGTTCACTGTTCAATCCATAAATTTTCTCTCCCGGTATCCACATCTGACTTCCAACCTTGCTAGCCAGAGTTTAAAACGGATGACTACAACCATTGCTGGGGTGAGACAATTTTACTGGGTAGGTTAAGGTACAGCCATAATTCTTTTAGCCTCGCCACCGAGTCCTGTGTAGTAGTGGTAAAGGGAGTAAACACTATGAGATTGGTGGAGAAAGGAATCGAGCTGGGGCGGAAAGGCGGTATGGTGAGAAAGTAGTAGGGACTACACTATACTGGGTGCAGACATTTTTTTGTAGAAGATCCAGTACCATCATCATTTTTGCACTCGACAGCTTTAAGATATCTCAGTTTTTCAGACACGAAGTTTTCTTATTGGCGTCGAAGCTTTTCAGTTTATACAGGACAGAATTGATGGAAAAGGAAAATACTTGTTTCGGCAGGAGTGCGCATGGCGTAGGTCATGCCATGCGATAAGCAAAAGAATTCGTACGCTAAGTTCTAGCAATTATGATATTGAATCGATATCCAATCAAGATTTGATAATTTTTCACGCTATAGATTTCGATGGGATCCTTTTTTTATGACATGGAATGCATTATTCAGCAAAACCATACTTGTTTTTTTTCGTATTTATGCATCGCTCGTCTTAGTTTTTGTTGTGAACTCATTATTTATATATTTTAATGTGAAATAATTTCTCAGAGCTTGAACGGATTCGAAAAAGAAGTTATGATTGAATGATTACCAAATAAATGCCTACAAAAATACTGATTGAAATAAGCTATGGCCCATCTTTGCTTTATACGTATTTCCAATGCGTTTAGAATTCTGATGGTAACATTACGTTTTTCATAAGTGTTCGAGTGTTTGACATATGATTAGTTCTGTGGATCCGCTCACAACTTTGTTTCATGATAGCTACCGTATAGCTGTTTGTAGTTTTCAATTGTGTTTATTTCTTATTCATCCTTTGGTATCTTCTCCGCATCATAGCTTTATTCATAAGGCTTCATTAGATACGAATCTGCTTGAGTCACAAATGCCGTATCTTAGAACTTTTCTAAGGCCTGCGATTTCATTTGTAACGCGTTCCTGATTCCTACTTATTTTTGGGTACAGGGCGTTTCACAGCGCATGGAGTAACACGAAAGCCTGTTCTAGGAATACTAGTATTCCATAGAGATCCATGATCGGACCACTCATCTTTAATTCTTTAATTGATCACGTTCCATCAAAGTTTTCCTATTCCGTCCATGCAACATACATGATCCAAATATTTTCAGAACTTTTCAAGTTTTCAATACTTTTGTTTGTAAGTTAATGATATTATCTGATGTTACGCCTCAGTACTTCTCAATGTCATTAAACAATGCTTTCAATCGAAAATCCTCTCATTTTTTGCCATTATCAGCATTGACATTACTAGACATACTTCTATTTCGCAGGTGCATCTCGGTTGTAAAGCAGAAAGAAAGAAGAAAGAAATAGGTTAACTCTTTCTATGCGGTGTCAGAAGCGTGAGCACATAAAACGAAAACACTTCGAACCAATTTCCCATCCAGCAGTGATTTTGTGCAACAAGAGTAACACTCTCGAAACACTTGAGAAAAACACAATACACGTATGAAATTACTGTTGCTTGCCCTACCTCTTTCTATCAAAAGCCACCCAAGAGTTGTGCTGCTGTTTTATTAGCATACACAATGTTGATACTATGAAGTGACTATCGAGCGTGTGAAAGATGTTTCTAGCTGAAACATAGAAAAATTTGCTCCAATTTTGGGTAGACATATATTTGGTCAGAATTTCTTGAAACTGTTGAAAATTCATTTTAGTTTCATTATATTCAAAGTTTCGCTGGAGTACATAGATGTTTAACATCAAAAATTTTTGAACAACAGGATCGTAGAGCACGATTGTAAAATTGATCGCCAATGAAGCACAGGGTCCTTAGAAATGCTTTTCTGTGACCATATATATAACTCGCCTACTGTATCTTACCGAAACCTTTTTGTGGCAGCCGATGAAGCTCTCAGGAGCTGCTTATCGACTAATTTTTAACACCGCAAATCAGAAACACAATCAGTTTGGTCCTGCAGGTCGAGTGATTAGCTAGATTGATGAGCTTATAATCTTTCTTTTGTGAAGAACAATTTAAGTGTACAGGAACAGGATCAATTCCTCAGACTAGATTGACTTTTCATCGTATAGATTTTTAATCTCGTCTAGGACATCGGCCGAATTGCGACCGAATAATAGGGCTCAAAACCATCGGAAGGCTCCCAGTAATCATATTTCCAGGGTCGTGACCACTTATGTAAAGATTATGAATTAGGATGAGGAACTTATGTAAAGATTATAGACTTGAAGTGATTTTGTGTAATTCACATTCGAACAAAACTTTTTGACAACTTTTTGGTGCATATTCACGCTCCAACTGAAGGCGAGAAGTACAACGACAAAGAGCTTTCCCTTTCACTAAAAGACTATTGGATTTCTGCCTCCAAACTAAATCAAAATCATTCGGTAGCGATGACACAACGAAACAATTCGTGATATAGTTCGAGCTGCGTTATTATTTTATTGTCTACAACACGATAGACATACTTCCAACATGAAGGACATGAAATCCTCAGACCAGCAAAACATTCAAGTAGATAGACCACGTTCTGATCTTGGCTAGATGAACTATCAGCCTCCCTGATTTAAGATAACACAGAGGAGCGGCACCTTATATCAACGATTGTAAATTCGGGTTACCTGGTAATGTCTGTCGTTTGAAATTGATAATCAAGGAACCGAAAAAAATCCAGCCCGCAAGCCTAGGGGTCAAAAAGTAAAAACGAGTCTGGCACCGAATCACATAGGAATAGACTAAGAAAAATCATTCAGAAAACTTCTGTCGAATCCCAAATATTGATAGTTGAGCAAAAAGTCAATTGAGGTACGTAGTCAAGCCAGGACCTGAAATGGTCAATAGTAAAACTTCTAAAACTTCTCGTGTACTTTTGCGTCTTGAAATGAGGTGACTCTAGCTCACCTCATGGACTAAGTTCTGTTGAATACTGTTGTGTCACAACCTCCGAAAATTCAAGGAAGAAGAGAAAACAATTTCACAACCTCAATCAAAGTATAAACACCACAAACGAAGCTAAGAGTATTGTAAATCATAGAAAAACAAAGCTTAACGACGATTCGATGAAAAAAGCTAATCGCAGTCTGGTGAACATTAACACAGGACACGTCCACAATAAAAATTGAAAGGCCTAGTTCGAGGTTTTGTGCCAAAAAGGTTCACTTTAATAGTGAAAATGGAACAACAATAGAAAAGGGTCGATAAGGTCAGGAGCCTGGGCCTATTGTTTAAGCCCTTTAAATGTAGCTCAGCTGCTTGGCCTAATAAGACTGACAGATGTGACAGATATCGATATTCTAACACAAGAAGGTATTGAATAAGCAAAAGTAAGCATTCCAACTAAAAAGCAAAGCGCGTATAGTGACGACGTGTTTTTGAAATAAAAGAATAAGAGTTAAATAAGAAATAATAAAATAAATAAGCAAAGAGTTCGATGGTCCCTCATACTCCGCATCGTGCAAAGGTTCGACTTCTTGGCATAATTTGGCAGAAAGTTTCAAAAATGGTGATGTTAAGTTCTGGTATCTCTAAAGACAGAGCTAGTTGAATTTCTGAGTATGATTGCGTAAAATTACTGACATTTCTTGGAAGGGTCCAATTGAAAAATTGGTAAGTTTAAGTGTGATTCAGACCTATATATATCTTTGGTGGTTGTAACATGCGTCAATGCTCTAGTTCAATAATAAACTGTTTCGCTCTACAGCAGCAGCAACTACGATTCGAAAACGGAAAACCATTTTGATTTGGTACACCAAATGTTTTACTTACAACAGGTGCTACAGGACTGCTCAAAAATACTAAAGCCCCCTATTGACTTAATCGAAGATTAGATACCGTAGTGAGAACTATGGAGATGCATCACAACTTTTTTAGTTCCTAAGAAATCTTAACCAAAATATTAGATTGTATAATTTACATCCAAGCTGACAAACGGCATCATGGTGGCTAAATACCGACGAGACTTGGAAGGATGGAAACACAGCCTCAAGGAGATGCTGAAATTTAATACTTTGTAATACTGGCAGTGCAACATTCATCGAATTTTTGTTAAAATCAAACAAGCTTATGGGAAACTAAATCGGAATACCCTGTATAATATTATTCTGGACTTTGGAAATTCAAAAAGTTTATTCCACATGCAAGGATAACTATTTTGAAATCACTTGGAATCAATAGTAATCTGGCATTCAAGTAAGACATCGTGTCAATCATTCTTCTGCTTGATTAGGCAATGGGACAAAAGGGGATCATCAGAGAGTTCCCAGATGACACCTAGGACTCACTGCTTTACAGTTCTAGCCATATAGTAGCCTATTCACTTATTAAATTCATCTCCGGCTGCTTTGTTTCTTGAATGGAGATTTCCTCCGACCTCAAGTTAGTAGTTAACGAGGTTTACCAAGAAATTAAAGAAAAAATGTTGACTTAACAAGATATTAACAACTTTACTTCCCTTGAGAGATATGATGAGTGCAATAGAATATCTAGACAACTTTATGCACTGAACACACGATTAACGAGAAACAGGATCCAAACAGTCGACACCAAATTACGCATAACTCTTGTTAATTTACTCGATCCTGGTGACTCCTATATCAGACATATAGGCCTATATCAGACATATAGACTTTTATATTTTTATCGTCGTTGATTCAAAACGTAGCTACGATTGACTTGATCGTTTCGGGGAAAAATTAAACATCCTTATTTATACCTTTATTGAAAATAAAATGTAATATTTTATTTGCGATGAACGACTGTCAAATTGGTGGAACTAATGAATCGATTGACGAAACTGATCTTAGATTCTTCAACACAGCACACTTTTTCCGCTCGTCATAAGCTGTAAAAGTTAATATGGGGAAAAAATAACCAAAAACCCTTTCACACTTCGCCTTTCACCCAAAATCCCACAAAGATCTAATCAAATTCACGCAAATCCTCTATCATCGTTTATATTACGAACATATCCCTTGTATCATTAACGCAAGCAAATCCAACATTTCGTCGTTGATTCTTCAGCGCTGCCATCACAGGATTTTTGGTACAGGGATAAGGCGTTGAAGCGCACGGAAAATGTCCTATTGTAGTGATGCGGTTGCGTTTTGTAACCAGGGTATCTATTTAAAAGAGAGAGCACCGCATCGCTTCTATCCCATTTACCCCGATCCCTTGATCCGCTTAAGCACCGCATTGAAAGGATTACGAGATGATTTTGTGGTAGCGTGTTTTGTTTGTTTGTTTGTCAGTCGTCTTGGGCGGCCGGCAATATTCTCCATTCCGCAATCGCTTCTCCCTTTGCATCCTGCACTCGAGTATGATGCGCCAAGAAGGCTTCAAGATACAAAGATTGGCCGATGAGGATGGGAATCGAACATCTTTACAACAGTTGCAATACCGCAACATTTTCGAATTCACTATGTTATAAACATCGGATTAGAGCAGTCTAATGACAATAAAAATCGGATGGTTAAAGTGTCGACTGCAACCGGATTACTCCTTGAAATTAATGTTGAGAGGCGTTTGAGTGGAACAACGGCGGCGACTACAATGACGACAAGTAGGGATGAAATTGATTGACTGAATGCGTACCTTGCGGTAGGCCACCTGCTGCGCTATTTAGAGCGATTTCAGATGTAGGTGGGTAGTAATTGATTCTGATCTGCTTTGGGAAACACAAGGGGTGCAAGGATGCTACTGATTTTGCTTTGAATGATACTTTAATCAGGCGTGGGAAACCGCAGGCAGTGCATTCAGATTCGCTTGAAGAGATCGCATAAGGACTTATAACTTAGGATTTCTATTCATAAAGTATAGCAGATTATATTGTTAAACTCTTATAAAAAGAACCCTAAAATAGTATAGAATTAATTATCGAAATTTAATGGTAATTGATAAATATTTGACGAATTTAATATAGATACAAATTTATTTAACCAATTTATTTATACAAATTTATTGCAATACAAATTCAGAGCTTCAATTACATGTTGACAAACCACTGAAAACACATTTGTTCAGATGTTTAGTAAGCCACCAAACCCGTATGGGTACCACCTGACATTTAAATAATTAAATTGAAGATAATAACTCAATTTTTATTAAATTTGAAATAATTTTACTAATAAAAATGATGAAATAATTGTTATTTTTTCCATAGACGTGCATATATATTTCGCGACCAAACTACAGAACATGGAAATCAGAATGAGAAACCTTACTAATTATTTCCATTTATTTTCCTTATCATATTAAATATTCCGTGCATCAAAAGATTTATAATGATATGATATAATGTATAATGTAAAGTTTAGAAAACACAGCACAGAGAAAAACTACAAAATTTTGATACTTGTTGACACACAAAATTAATTTGACATCCCATTCGTTCCACAGGATAATTTCAGGTCGAAAACTTATACAACACTATCATACTCAATACGTTGCACACCCTTTTTGACAAAGAAGGATGTAAATGTCTTAAATAAATTTTGTTGATTCCGTTGATGCTATAAACTCGTACCAATTCGTTTGAAATAAAGTTTCTCATTTTCTCCACACGTTTTGAATATTTTTAAGTCCAAAAAATATCCGGGCAAGTTGATAACTTTCAAATATTGGTCTCTAAAATATCAACACATAAGCCGGGCATTGTGAGCAGGTTCTGTATCTTGTTGACAAATGTCACTTTTACTAGAAATTTCTATAATATGACGAGTAACCTGCTTGTGAATTACATTTGAGCAATATACCAGCAACTTCCTATTTGATCGTCTTCGAAAATAATATTTGTTTTTCAATTAGTACAAGTTCCCACTCACATCATGGCTTTATCACCGCTCATTTCACGTTTGCTTTAACGAAGAAGGTGTTCCCAATGATTTTGAAAATGAAAACGGAAAAAATCGGTGTCATCAATTTTAAGCTGAGCTTTTCAAAGTCTCGGAAAAAAACCAACAACAAAATAGAAACAAAAACCTTGAAACATTGTTTGGCCGTCAGAAAATGTTCTCGTGCGAATTGTAATCGAGCGTTCTCATGTAGTAAACGTTTAGAAATCGGTAGTTTTATCTTCTGGTAAAACTTACTTGGAAATGGGCTTCAATTATCTATTAAATTTTCCACGCAAGAGAATGCCATCTAGATGCTGACGATTTGGAAAGATTCTGAGGCTTACGTGCTTTATCTATTTAGATGTCAACAAAGATGAGAGTGATATTGTGATCTCTTTTTTACGCTGTACTACTTTCATCCTCATTTTAAACGTCATTGTCTTCAAATTCAGAAATATCTTCATCGTCGCTATTTTCTTAAAGCAAGGAATGTTCTGTTTGTTCTTCATTAAGAAAAAAACATAGAGCATCTTGATAGTATAATACATAAAAAAACGAAATGTTGACTAATAAAAATAAGACGGTCAAATAGTCATTGCTGGGTACAAAACACTCTTACGTATCTTATACGTCTGTAATAGCTAAGCACCGTGCGTACACTGGCCGCGTATTCACAATGACAGACAGAGAAATAGATACGTCAAAACGTTGTCGACTACGTCAGTATTATGTTGTCAGCTGATTCAAACAATTCAACGTTGAAGTTATATTTCGAAATTTATCCGAGGCTGCTAGTCGCCAGGTCGAGAAAAACAATTACGACTTTTCCAGAACACGAAACAGTTATATTAATAGGGATATGTTTGATGTTTAGTTTACGGTTTAACATTCCCATGCAAACCGTGCGAAAATCTCGAATAAATTTCAATGATTATCATAAAGTGTAGAAACTTCTTTTTATATAGAAAATTTTTCAATGACATAAAGTTTGCAAAATAATGAAGAGGAAATCTAATAAATTTTATCGACTTTACAAAATGAATGCTACTTTTGGTCCAATTTAGTGGTATGAGTCGAAAATGTGAAGGCGCAGAATCAGCTTATGAGGCCTGAATGAAACGCAAAGTGGCGCTTTGGAGATATACGCCGGACAGACTGACTGCTTAACGAATTACTGAACGACTGCTTAAGTGAAATGCTTGGGTAAAATGACTTCACTTCAATGAAAGCCAGGACACATGATGTGTCCTCCGTCAAGCATATTCGTCTTCTTAAATCTTTGATTATCGCAACCATGTTTGCTAGTCTTACAAGGCAGCTTATTTTTTTCAACAATCCATTTTTTTCTAATTCATTGAGGATTTCTCCATTCTCTTCATCTTATTATTTCCCGCATTTCATACCCCACCATGTGCATGTAGATTATGTCTGTAACTTTTAAACTCATTTTTTCCCTATTTCAAGCTTTCTCCAAGCGTTTTATTAATTCCGGTGGTAGCTTAGTTCTCAGTGTGAAGAAGTTTAACCCAGTTCCGGTTAATCTTTCTCTTCATTGTCGTACAGACAGATATTCATTGGGAGTTATCGATATACGTGTCTGCATGAAAAGCTCTTTTTTTTATACGGAAAGTATCGAAACTGACGAACTTCGGATGAAAATACTAAAATTTTGCTATGACCCAAGAACAGGATTAATAATTCAAAATTGTAGGACAAACATAATAATTTGTGGCTAATAAGTCTCGTGGGAATTTCGAAGAAGAACAGCTACCGGATCTAAACTCGAAATAGAATGGCCCAGGCCTGGCAAAACAAAACTGAGAAACCTGATCATATAAATTGTAGGTGGGATTCGATTCAACGAATTTGATACGAAGCAAATGATAAGCCTGGAAACAGCTGAAGCACTACAACTCACTCTGATGAACGAGAGGCAAATATCAAGTGAAAGGAGTTAAGATTTGTGAAGGAGTTGAAGCATTGGCCGATCTTCTACATGCGGTCTACTGGCATTGTGAAAGAAAAACTACCACGAGTATTAATTCATCCCAGGAAATTAGGAAAATTTGATGAAATTTCTGCAAACTGAGAAAATACACTCTGCCGGAATCGATAAGATGCGTGCCAAAGGCATTCAGAGATCACAAGTATATAATAGCAAAACATATAAATTTGTGAGTTACTTCCATGAACTTATTCCTTGCACCGAGAATTAATGAAGCAGTCCATTGTCTTTAGTAATCTAAGGCACTTCGACGAATTGGTTTCGCAAAAAGTCCTGAATTTTTGGAACTTATATTGCAATCAATGTGTACACTAGGCTCTAAGGCTCTATAAGAAACGAAAACAGCGTTGTTGATGAGTATACTACCAGGACTTTGCAACGAGATTGTGCCAGTTAACTATTTACTATGTGTGGAAGCTTAGGCGTTCAGATATTTATCCCGATTGTGCACACACAACTGATCATACTTTTCTAACTATCCTTAAATGTTTGCAGTCAGACTACAATGATAAAATCAATTAAAGCCATTTTCAATAAAACATTTTCAAAATATTAAAATTTGCAGGAAACTAGATTCCTTCGAAGAGTCCTACATGGTACATGGCTACTTCAGTTGCTACAAAAATTTCATTAACTCATTAATAATGAATAAATACCCGCCAATATTTCATAACCTGGTATCTATCAATTGTTTCGCAAAAAGGAGCTTTCTTGAAAAGATGAGATCCTTGAAAGTTACCGGCTTCCATGTCGGATACATCTTTATTGCATGGATTTATGGTCAGCGCCGATTGCAAAACTGAAATTTCTCCAAGAAATATTATTTTCTCATTTAATCTTATTACCTTTGATTATTCTTACTATGGGTGTGATAACAGAATACAGAGAATAAATAGCAGGTGATTCGTCACAAAGCCTTGTTGCTGAATTGGAAGATAAAATCTGCCATGTCTCCATCATTAAAGCCCTCAATTTTCAGGTATTTTCCAAAATTCTAATCATGAAATAAGTAATACATTTTTCTCCGGAAAAAAACTCGAAAAAAACATTTAAATACTAAGATCTTGCCGACGGGGGAAAACTATGTAGTGTGTATGAAAATTTTTTATTAAAGCAAGGTTGAGTTGGTGTATCAGGCATAGCTAAGGACGCTAAAGAAATTAATCTGAAAAGGAGTTAATTTGCATTTTCAGGTAATGAGCGCATATTACAAATCGCATGTGTGGCGTTGATAGCTAATACTATTATTTTGTGCATAGGAAAATCTGATTAAAAAAACGGCCAGAGATCAATTTGTAATTGTTTGCGTATAATGGTGATCAATACGCAATGACAAGCACTTGAGGTTTTGAGTTTGATATAGTGGATACAGAGTTAATTGCAATTTTCGTTACTTCAATCAAACAACTCCAACTTCACTCACTCTTTTAGCAGTTCTTGCTTGTGGGCTTGGCACTGAATTTGTTCCTTTCACTTTTTCTTCTGTGGTATCCGAGATGTAGGAATTTAATCCTACATCTTTACTCATTCAATCGATTTGTACTAAGTTCACGATTGGTCTAGTTTGAAAAGGACTTCGCTTGGCAGAAGAACAAGTTTCGAACCATGCCGGCTCGAATTTTAGAAATTTTGGTTCCTGTATGATCCGTGGCATCGAGGATCAGGCAAATGAAAAGAAAGAAAGTTCAAGGATATTCCTATAAAATCCATCTATGCACAAATTTCTCGTGAACATTCCACAATAACATAGTCGGAACGATGAACAGTCTCTGGTTTCGAATCCTGCTGAAAGTATAGCAAATACAAACGGTGGGTGTATTGCCGGGATATGGTGGATCTTTTTACTTCATAACAAAAGATTTCCTTCGGATCAAACTTTCAGGTTAAATATTAGGCAATCCTAACTCGCCGAGAGTCAAAAGCCATAGCAACTGATTTCAAATATTATCTATAATCACAATCCAACAAGTGACAACCCTCATTTTCTGACGGAGATATGTAAAACTTCGACTGTTAATGCCTTCAACTAGTATCCTTTCATCCCGGAATTCAGCCTGCCGAAATTGATTTCCTCTACAGGTGTAAATAGGTCCCTTAGTAAATCGCCTAACACAAGTCTTGGCACATATTCCAACGTATCTAAAATAAAATAAACAAGAAAACATCACAGTTTCAGAGCTATATTGCTAACTCAGTTCCTCGACTAACACCATGTCCATCATTGTCCTAAATACCTCGATCCGTTTTTAGAGTACGACTAACAAGGATCATAGTTAGAATAATTGTCTTTTGATAGCACGACTAACAAGAGTTACGCAAAATACAATCAGAATATCCTTGAGCATACTATAATTGAACACTTGGGCAAACTCTAATTTAATTCAATTATAGTATCATTCATACTACAGTCACAATAATACAGAATTGTCTGGAATATTTTCAAAATATTCGAAAAAAATTTAATACAATAATGACAAATGGATAGTTGAATTGAAATTAAAATTGCTTCATTATAAAATATGCGTGATCTTGAAAACAAACAGCAAAAAGAGAATCTTACTCTTGAAATATTCTATTCTAATCCCTTATGAAACAAATATTTATATCCTGTACAAAATTAAGTTTTTTTAATGCAGATTATCTGAAAACCGCCTCCAAAGAAATACTCGTAAATAAGAAATGCACAAATAATTCCAAATCGTTTATAATAAAAAAATGTAATGAGCACGTAAAGGGTTAACGCATTTTCAGTATCACAACCCTAACTGTAAAAGCTATACATGGTTTTTTCTTCTTTTAATCAAAGTACGTGTATGAGGCATTTGGACGTATGAAACCTATCTAGCGCACTTGGGGCAAAAATAAATACTGCCTAATTTTTGAGAAAAAATCGGATAAGCCAAACAGACAATCTGAGTAATAAATTTTATTACTAATAAGTTTGAGAAAGGACACAGAACATTTGACGTTCTCGATTTGGTTTGGGTCTAACAGCTTGAGCTCGTGCTAAGGCAATCAAAACAACTAATGAATAGTGTTTTGCAGTCTACAAAACTTAAAAAGTGGAACGGACAAGTGAACAGTGGACAGTGGAATAAATCAATCACTCGAATTTAAAAATATTGTCTTCGATGCTACTTCCTTTTCTTGAAATCTCGAATCCTTAACTCATATTTCACGAATCAATTAGTCGCTCAATTGAAAACCATACCATATAGGTAATACATCATCGACTGTAGGTGTACATTTCATGGGAAATATTGACCACATTCTATCGAATAATTATCAGAGTACTCAGTGTACATTTAGCTTGGATCGACGAGCTAATCTGTATCCTTTTATCATTCACAAGTGCCGACATCGACAGGTCAAACATTAATTAGTTAATAAGCACACATGCTACGCCCTACGATCAGACCAATGTGCAACAAAAGGATTCTGTATCGCAAACCCTCGTCAACTTGACTTGCATCGCAACGCCAACGTCCTTGTTCACAAAGAGTCCGAATAATTTCCATCGTAGTATACCGACATTGCTGACATCCAACAAATTACTGAAGTGAACAGAATCGTCTCGGAGTTAGAGGATCTGTGCCCATCAGTTTAACCGCGATGACATGGCCCGGATGCCCGGGCACTGGCTTTTTCGTGGCTTACCATTGCATTTGGACGGTTATCCGGTCAGAGTGAAAGCGTATAAGGCCAGAGGGTGGCAGTCGGCGTTGAGTGCTGAAGCGAGCCAACGACTACTAGTGGGTGTGAGGTCCACCCTATATACCGTCTCACTTTCAGACGGGGCTGGCCCGAACTACCACAAACAATGGGAAGTTAGAGTATATAATAAGTTCGTAGCCTTGTTGCTACACCGCATCGATTTCCCAAGCACTCGGATTCCCCAGGCAAAGAAAAGCAACGTGTCATCAGCGTTCAGTTCACATGGTAGATCCTAAGTTTCAGCTGGCTCCTGCAAATAGCTTCTAGAAAATGTCACAGTTAGTTGCGAGCATTTGATCCCGTTCCACTAGACATGATCTGCGTGCCCCCTTCTAGCCGTATAAATACTATCATTTACCATGGCGCACAAACCTCCCCGTTTTGCGAGTGTTGTGCTGACAGCACGTACTTGCACTAGCGACTTACATGCTTTTACATGGGAGTATGTGACGCGAACGATGGCAAAGCCCATAAGCAAGATTCAAAAGACTGTTTGGTAGGACTGGCAGTAAGCAGTGGCGGTGTCAGTGCCATGCCACTTTTTACAGAGCAAACACATTTCAGTCACCAGCAAAATGATTAGAGCGAGCAAAAGGCCAATCCCGTTATAGACCTTCGTCTTCTGGGGGTATGATACACGACAATGGGGCGGAGCTACAAAGTTCGTCGTCAGTTGTCACTGAGCCCAGTCTATTATTACCTCGGGCAATTGGAAAAATTGTTCCCTACGTACGTAGTGTGACTTTATCTATTTCAACGCACAAAACTTCGCAGGCTCCAACGCATTCTCTGCTCCTTTTCAAGCTGACTTGCATCACAGCAAGAGTATCTTCTGTTCAGATATTCAAATGCATTCTAATCGGAATTCCGACGATAATTGGAATCTCAAGGTGTCAGTACCAAACTGAAACGGTCCAATGTCCCAGCTGGCTCATTCCGTTTGAAATTTCTCGGATACGAGCTTATGAATGGTAATTGGTCAGCTTTTAAATAAACGAAGCTAATTGCATAGAAATCGGTTCAAATAGGCGCTTGTGTTGGTGCGGCATTCTCATATCCGCAAGCGGCCATCCACGTACTCTCTTTGTATCTTTCTGTATGTTCAAAGTCTGAAAGTAAATAGCGGCACAGATAAGAGAGCGAGTGCGAGTGCTACACAAACATGAATGCGATAGGGGTGCGACGAAACGGTCGACAACCGAGGGTGGAGAGTTGTGTGCGAGCAAGAGTGTAGGGAAGTATCTTTCGCGTACCATGAAATGAACCAAACAGAGAAGCGAACCGATACGAGGCCACGACTTTTTAGAGGTGGCATCTTGCCGGCGAACAAATGCCATGGCATCGGGGGTATAACCTTAGTAACCCGTCCCTCTTTGGCAGCTCCCATTGCCCCATTGCTCCCGCCTGACTTTGTGGGCCACGAAAGATACTTTGCGTGAACTCACAGTGATTTGGAAGTGAATTTCAAAGGCAAGGCAGCAATGGGTGCTGAGTGGTTCAATGTGTATCTAATGTGACTTGATTGCGAGAGGGGAAGGGAATCGGTGCAATCTTCACTAAAAGATACACACACAGACAATCGACGTGGATTTTCGTCGGTTAGGAAGCGGGAAGGGGCCAAAACAGAGCCAAGAGGGTTGAGAATGTGGCCGAGATTATTCCACCACGAGTTTTCGTCACGTACATGCAATAAGGGTTGCTTGGTAAGTTCAAAGAAGAAGATAGCACCTTTAACCGCGCCATCGAACGAATGGTTCCGCACAGCGCAAATACACATTCGCCGATGTGTGCAGCGTCTGGATGAGTGTGTGAAACGGTTTCTAAGTGCAAACAACAACCGCAACAACAAAGCAGAGGAGGAAATCTTTAAGATATTTTTATGGAGTACATAGGAGATAAGACACCGCGCGTTTCGAGTGCCAAGTAGTAGGGAGGGCTTGGCTTCTCGTTCGTCGTTTTTCTTGTGTCTTTTAGGTCGGGTTCTGGCTCCGGTTTCGGCTTTAGCCTCACAGGTTCACGTCTTGTCTATGTGTGGCGCGACGGAGGCAGCCAAAGATAGTAGTGCTGTAATGTGCCAGGTCGGTACGGTTACGGTCGAGTCGGGTCGGGTCGTGTACCTTTTGGCACCGACTGTTTTGCCAGTCAGGCTCTAAAAGGCCTTACGAGAGCACTGTTGTTTACGTGTGTGATTCCGTGTGTGCTATCTAATGTATTATACTCAATCAGCACTCGAAACTTTAATGGATTATCTTAATTATTAAGACAAAACGAAATTAAGTATCGAAAAGTTTGAAGAAATTCATCGGAAAAATTTAATGTCTCAGCGGCGTTGATTTTCATTGAAAATCAACTTTGATTTTCCGCTTTGCAAGTGCCACCCTATCCTAATTATTTGAGTTCGCCGGGTTTTATGTGCAATGATAATTTTCACATTTAACGCGGTTTCTTAATTGTCACGGACAAGGTGCTCTTTCGCTACAGTGAAGTGTTAGTGGTCCGAAATTCAAATTGAACTTTTTTTGGAAATTGGCGCGTAACTGAGTGATCTTCATCAAGTCTTTGGAAAAAGGCGGCTAGACTTTCTGATCTTTTAAAAAAATAGCAAGTTCAAACTTGCGAATAAAGTCCCTACCCTGAACTACATCATCGGAAGCTCTAACTGGGAAGTGGTGATAACATTTATAGAAGGATAAATATTTGTCGAGGACAAAACATTTTCTTGAGTGCACAAAAACGAGTAACGAATAGCTTTGTTGAAATGAGTCCTTTGCAAGTGGGAATAGTTAAATAAATATTTTTTTTTTTTGGTTGACTCTGAAGTGACATTCGTTTTCCACAAAACAATAACAAGACCGTGCATTCAACTCTTATTCTATTCTATCCTTTTGTTTTTGCTTGGGATCCCGATCGCTCTATTGCTAGCGGCAGGATCCTAACGTGTACCTCCATTTTTTTCTCTCGGCGTTATTGAAAAACCGTCAAAATTATTACCCACAATTCTTTGAGTGTGTACGGGGGTGGCGTTATGTGCGCCTCACCGTCCACAGCGACCGGGTTTTTCAATCCCCGGTCACAATCGTCCGAATTAAGCGCGCTTGAACTCGGTTTTCCGCGTAGTATGGCCCTAGTGGCCCCGCCACCCCCTAGCGCATGGCACGATCCAAATTTAAGCAGTCACATACCCGTGTCGGGATCAGCGACCGGCCTAAGCGCCGGCACGGGTGGTGGTCCAGGTAGTGGAGCCGGGAGTGGTACCGGGGCACCTTCCATAACACCCAAGGAAGAATTGACCAGCTTATCGGGCGGTCATCACGGAAGTGCCGGTGGCGGTAGCTTGGCGCCGTTAGTGAATCCAAAGGATTGCCTACCAGCTAGCACAACACCTGGCTCGCAAGCGAACAGTTCGCAAAGTAGTAGTGGTGGTGGATCGCAAATTGACAAAAATCAAAATATTGAGTGTGTTGTGTGTGGTGATAAGAGTTCCGGCAAGCATTATGGACAATTTACGTGCGAAGGTGAGTTTTAATGTTATAAGGAAATGAGAAGCCAATATGATCGATTTGTTATAAGAATATGTTTAGAAAGAACTGAAGAAACTCGTTCCCCCAAAGAACCTCAGATGTCTTCCAGCATAAGTTCGGACATTTCCAACAAAGTCGTTCCTTCTCTCTAAGATTGCCATTGAAAAGGAAACAAGATGTTGATACTTTACACCCTCACAACCTAATGTGAAGGATATTGCGGCAAAGTACCCACCTCAAGGCACTACAAAGGATTCTTTATTCTTCTTTATCTTTTCTTCAGTGAATTGAAGTTGAGGTGACTTTATCAAGGATATATGGGATTGTTAGTACTCAGCATTGCCACAGCTGGTTTCAAATGACCCTGAAATTCGAACATGATTTTTTTCAATACTGTGATCAATTCTTTGGCCATTCAATTGAAAATTGTAGAATCCAACTGTCATCAATCACCTGTTCTTAGAATACCCAATATATTCAGCAAATATTACTAAAATTTAGGTTGTCCTCCTTGAGATCAGGGATCTACGGTTCAAAATCAAACATGTTGAAACCTAACCTTGTCAAATAAACAAAATTTCTGATTAGATATTAGCTGATATGCGTTCAGCAACTCTATTTTTTCAAATTATTTTTTTGACAATTTTATGCGAAACACGTGACAAATTTATTTATGGCTATTCTGAATACATTTTTTTGAGGATTATAAATAGGTTGAGCTCGTTTGGTTATGATTTAGTGATTTATAATAGGTTGAGATCATTTGCTTATGACTTTCCGTCAGGTAGCCTGCTGCTGTTTGGATTAAATTAGGAGGAAAAGAACAAACAACTATTTTATTTGGGATAAATTCATTCAGATCTTGTTCCACAAAATAAATGCACTCGTTTCATTTCGAATTTCGACATCAAAAGTTCAAATAAAGTCCTTTGTATAATTGTATTTAGATATTATCGCCTAAAATGTGTCAGCTTGTATTTCAGTCGTATTAAATAAAACTTAATTCAGCGATATCCTTTTTTTATGACCTTTTTGAATAAAAGGGATTATAATTTTATTTTTTATCCGATATTAAAACATAAGAACCAGAAAACACGATGAGTCTGGCCAAATCCTAGCAGAAATATTAAAGAATAACAGAATAAATGCTAGCTTTCACTACCCTTAATCTGTTATTTCGCAAAATTTTGGATGTCAGTAGATCCTGAAAGATTTTGAATGTTTGTACATTTGTTTAGCGATTGTTTCTTTCGAGTAGGCATACAGGGCTTACATGGATGCAAAAACAAAAATTGAATTTTAGTGTCCATACTGAATCGGCAGCATAAAATGCCAAATTTGAATGCAGCCTTATAAAACACAAATTATGTTTTTCAAATCAAACCGGAAATGACATGTTTGAGTTCAACTCGAATCCTTCTTCGTGCGTATGAACCTTTGAGGGACTATGATACTGATAATATGATATTCAAGTGAATATGTTGGTTTAGTATATATTCTGTACCAGCTGACTTTAGTGCTTGTGTTTAAATGTATTTTGTACCTTCAATCTCCAAATATACGATATCCTTTTGATTTTCACTGAGTATGATTGATTACTTTTGATTTCCACTAAGGTTTTTTTTCAATAAAGGGTAGAGAATTTATTTGGATCTAAAAATCCACCCCCATAATAATGTAAAAACTCTATTTAAGTTACTTAAAAACTACAACTACTTGCACATCTCAAAAACAATAAAAAGAAGCTTCAGTGATAACATTTATCCGTCGGTTAACCAGTCAACAAAGCCGTTTATTATTTGAAATTTGAAAAACAAGTCTGTTAGCATTGCATGTAAGGACCTTTTGCTTTACGCTATTTCATTTACTCTATTTTCTCTATCGATACTCTATAGTAATAAAGTAAATGAAACAGCGTAAAGCAAAAGGTCCTTACATGCAATGCTTACAGACTTGTTTTTTTCTTCAAAATTCAAATAACAAACGGCTTTGTAGGCTTAAAATTAGACGCTACGACCGAACTTAATTGTGATCTATTGGAGGAATCAATCCAGAGTGAAATGATATTTGTATGCAGTTAGTCCTTTTGACATGGATCTTCTGTTTGGAGGATATTTGCATGGAAATAGTCAGCCGTATTGTTATCTTTGGTGTTACGGATGTGAACTGAATTTTGGTAAATTTTGTTCGAAATTTGACAATGTGTGGGAATGCTAAAATCCTATGGTCAGCTTTAAAGTCGTCCAGGTCATCCGTTGATTGCTGTGAAAACTCGTCTCAATCTTCTTTAGTAGTCTCCTGAGCTATTTCAACATGACATGTGAATGGAAGAACGTATGGTTTGGAGGAAAGCTCTTACTTCATTTTGAGCCTGACTATCTTCCCACCTTTGTCTTTATGGCTTTGTAATACACCGATTTCAAAAAATGTGTGAACAATTTATTTCTTACAATAGAAATGTAATATTACAAATAACATAGAACACTTAAATTATCATAAGAGGTTTTTAAAGTGTAAATATCGTATATATAGTGACTCACATCTTATTTAAATCATTTTACGTTATCCTTTATGCTCTCCAACTGATTGTGGGCCACGGTCATAATAAAATTCGCTTTCTTTTTGTCTCAGCTTTGCGCCTCTTCGAAATCGAATCAACTAAGTTTTCTACCATGCTTGACGCTCAATTTCGTTCATTTTTCTTGACAACGATTTTTCAAATCAAATAACGTAACGTAAATAATAATGTAATTATATTTATACAAATTAAAACGAATCATCTTCGGTAAAAAAGCTTATAGGCTTGTTATACTTATTTTCACACCTTCCTTTCCAGTAGGACGTTTGTGCTTTACGAGCCATTTCCTTAGGACGATTTGAAATGTGCTAAGACTCCTCAATTTCAGCCTTACTTTTAAGGCCGTTGTCGTGGTAGATTCAAAATTCACAGCTAATTGCGAGTTAGTAGACACTTTGCAAGAAAATATCCTTTTGCATGTTAATGAATACATAACTTTGTCTTTGTTCTCTACAACAAAAAGCCAGCTTTCTAACTCCTGTTGCTGACCTAAGGCCAAATCTGCTAAGCAATCTAAGGATCTCATTATAATAATAGGGTATGTGTCAGAAATTACCCTTTTCCTAATTACAAATGTCTAGTTATGCAAAACTTTATTAAAAAAAGCAAGTTTCGTTTTTCAATTCATTTTCAAAAATGACAACTTCTTGTCTTCTTTCTTCACTTTTAATGATAAATCAAAAATACTAAAGACTCTCGTATAGACAATATTTACAGGCATAAGAATGTCAAACAGTGTCAAATTTAAAACACTAATGCAGGGATATGACAAAAAAGATGTTAGTGCAGGCTGAACACTCATTTTTAATTCTCATTGATTATATCAAGGGCTCATTTCTAGGATGCGAATAATTATAAACAAATTTTCTTTATTTTTCACGCATTCGTAAACCGGCTTTGACCTAACACTCCGTATGCAGGATGTCATTGATATTCACAAAATTTAATTTATTTAATTAAAATTATCAATTCGTTTGTTATTATTTAAACGGTTTACTGGAAATCACAAATCCTAGCATTAAAATATCAATTGAAAAAAAAAACATGAAAATAATGCAGCATAATGTTGAGTCATTTGTTGTCCGTGTTATTCCTTCCTCTATCACCTCCTTGTTATCGTCCGTGATTATAAGAATGTTAAGTTCATACATGAATCGGCGGGCCTCACTGCTATCATGCATGACTTTATAACCTAACACCGCAAAGAAAATCCCAAATACTGAATAAAAGTGAGCAAAATAAAAAAAAAATCTTCTAATTTTTTTCTTAAATTTTGTTTTGTAATCGAAATCAAAAGATCGACGGACCAACATTTAGTTCTTCACAAAACGAACACTATTCTAAGACGAAGGAAAAAAAATGCTGTCTTCGGAACATTCCAATAATAACTCGGGGCAAAAGAGATATTAATAAGGCGTGAATTATTGATGGTGGATGCATGGAGACGAAATACCACGAAAGATGTGTAAGGTGTGTAAGACCGATTCGTTTATGATCTATAGCTGCACCATTACGCTTCCTTCTTCATAGAGAATCGAAAAGTAAATTCATAATCGATCAGATCTTGTTGGTTTTCGGTTCTTCTCGCATCCAAGCCTTGAAAGATTTACGGAGATTCAAGGATGATACATCATTACCTATTTATTGAAAATTATTGTTTTATACTGTTTCTGCTGAAAGAAATTAATGGCGCGAATTTCAATCAAAATGGTCCTTTGTTTTGATTAGTTGACGTCAAAACAATGGTTGAATTTTCAAAATGTATTGTTTCGCGGAATGGTTTGTAGTTTTTATCTGAGATTTTCTTGTTCAAACGAAGAAGTTTGGTAAGACAATCAATTTATAGCGAATTCCAACCTTTCAATTTAGAAGTTTTTCTTTTCTTTGTAATTGGGATTGATTCACACTTATCATACCACAAGTGTATGTATACAATTTTAAAAAGTGGAGAAAATTAATTACATTAAGTCGTTGATTAGAAGTACTAATTTTTCCTTGATATGTTGAACATTACTCATTGTGGCATGATTTTGCTGAGTTGTGAAAATTTGAAGGAATATTTAATCATCATCAAGTCTTTACTTTGAAATTAATGAATCAAACGCTATTGATAGTTTTTCCATTGATAAAAATGGAATAATTTTTTTTTCTCGTTCTTCATTTGAATTGAATAGTAGAACACATTCTCAAATAATTAGATAAAATGCGAGATTTGGAAATTACCGGAAGATAGTTTTTGATGAATTTTTGAAATCAAAACGAAAGAACGTTGAGACCATTCCAACGCTTGTTCAAACGAGACTTACTTTACATTATCTTCTAGTTGCAAAGGACGCAAAACTCGATTCAAACGGCGCTTCGAACAGCAGCGGCAGTTTTCTTAGACGGTCTGAAAGGCGACATAACGTCCAATGAAGATCCATTGAAATATACAAACGAGGAGAGGCAAATCGCCTTCAAATACATGTTGATATGAGAATAGTTGACAGAAGTCCTCTATAAAGACTCTCTAAAATGTTATCTCTCTATCAGTATTAAACATTGTTTTTTGTTTTGGATTTCAATTCCTTTTATTACTCTGAACTATAGTGTCTCGTATCCTCAAAACAACATATAACCCTGGAAATTGAGCATGCACTAGGCTTTGTACACATATAATGGTGGAATGGATGGAAAATCCTGTCAATTTTTTCGGAATTTTCCATGTTTTACCTCTGATAAAGACATACCTCATGCCGCGTCAGGTATGATACATATACAACTATTGCAAAAACCTGAGTTGGTGTACTTTCGAACGCCTTTCTAACGTCTTCTCTAACGCCTAAACGCCAAATAAACTTTGACGCACGTCATATCCAAAAATTAATTTTGAAATGTACCTTCATCTTGTCCGGGCTTATATCAAGCAGATATTGATGTTTCTTCCGCAATGATTATTATCTGACAAGAACCGGTGAAGAGGTTGTTTTTTGGGAGACTTGGAAGTGTAGACTAGGAGGGATGTGAAGGCTTAAAAAGGGTTGTGAAAGCTGTCCAAAAAGTCAAACTCCCAGTATCGAAATAATCTGATGGACTATCTAGCAAACTACTCGGGACACCTCGTTGAAAAACGGCCGAATTTTTCATCAAAACTTTTTCTTAAAAACATATTCTTTGTTATTGAGTATTGAATTTCCATTATCTTTGGAAATTTCAAACAGTTTGTTCCATTTGAACTATCCAGACTGTTGAACAAATTGTTCAGCAAATGAGCTATCTAGACTCAACCATTCCTAAATCATTGAAAAAATTGGTTAACACCCGATTTCTGTTTCATATCTGATTGAATTGTGAGTGAACCTTGTACCCTCAACTTATTGATAAAAAAGTTGTTGTTCATGTATCTTTTTATTACGTATTAAAGATACAAACCTGAACGCGGTGAGCAACAACTTTAATGAATGTACTTATTAATGTATTACAATCATGTTTCCGCTTATATCAACTCATAATTTGAAAATCTGTATCTGCAGCTGTTTCAATTTAATTAAAGTGCGATATATCCAAGTTATTTCAAGGATACTAAGATTTCATGAAGGAGTTGTCCAGAGATAAACGTCAGAAGTGCAATATAAAACTCGGAACATCATAAAAGCATGAATGTGTCACTGATTTGCATATGAAGTCACTAAACATGAATTAAAAGTGTAAAGGCTATGTTGTTCCTTGCATCCATCTGTAAAGGCTACTGCTAGGAGCACTCGTCTTCAAATCAACGAAACCTAGGTTGAAGCCCTACTAGTGACAGTAGTCATTTTACTCGCTTTTTCGTACTGGAAAGCAATCACCTCTCAATTCGAGCCTTCTCTAGTAATGCGTATTTTAATTAAGGTGAAGTACGCCGTTTACGCATAACAAAATGCTTTCAAACTGAGTAAGCAGAAATACATATTAGAAGTCCTGGATTGTAGTTTTATCTTTTCATCTTCAACTAAGTACTACTGCCCCTGTCAGTCCTTAGTTTCCTGCAACAAGCGTTTCCAGTTGTCTCGGTCCATTGACCGCGTCCTCCAATTTTGAGACGTACCTCTTATTACTTGTACATTATTGTATAATGTAACCATGGTCCATCTTAAACTTTCAGAAGCCGTAAACACTTGATTTATATCACTTGAAATAATTTTTAAGATACATCAAGTCGGTGGGAATGATATAGTTTTGGTCGTTCGAATTTCTTTGAGGCATTTGTGGATGATAGGAGTCTTTACAAAAGAAAGTACCGTTGTCTCAGTTTTGGCGCTCTTTTCAAGCCTTAATAGGTATCGGTATAATAGGCCGCATAGGTATCACTAACAAGAATCTTGGACCATCCATCTCGTCCTTATTCGACTTATGACTCAGTATCCCCGTTCATCTCTTCCCAACCCAGCGCTTCTTGGACTTTTCACTCATATTCGTCCTTCAGCCTTGCTAAAGTTGCCTCGTTATTCATCCGTTGCACGTGGTGAACTCATTGCGTCTACCGCAATTTGACAATCGATTCGAAAGAATTTTTGCAATTTTTTAAACCTTGAAGCTGCGTTCATGATAGATCGAAGTTTTTTCAGTATTTTCAGTACCAAAATAGTAAATCGAACACTGGTATTTAAATGCATTAAAATATCCATAGATACCCTTACATATGTTACTAGATCATCGAGTTTCACTAAAGAAACCAATTTTTTTCTTTTCGAACTCTTCAAAAAGGTGAAATTGCGAAGTAAACAAAAACTGAAAGTTAAAAGTCCAGTTGTGTCAAATATTTGATGGCCATCGATGATTCGATAGCCCAAATTGAACTTCGTTCTTCAGTTGAAAAATAAACTTGGCCATTCTAAAATTTGACCGAAATCAACAGAGTAGCTTTTTAGAAAAGTTTGATTATTTTGATATTAATTAAATATGGTGAAGCTCACATTTGTTTACTGTGGTCTTAACCGATTTTCAAAAACGATCAATTTCATTCAAAATATTTTTAAGAATAATTTTAATCAAGATATTTTTTGGGATTTTTTTATTTTGTCCGCCACGCTAGCGGTCGTCTGGTCTCTTTGTTGTTTCATATTCCGTGTTTGTTTTAGCTCATTTTATTTTCTGCGGTCTTAGTGTTTTTATTTAGTTTCGTTTAACATTTTAGGGCAACGTAGTAGGAAGGTTTTTCCCAATTTACTAACTGACAATTAGTTTTGTCATCATCGGAAAAACACAAAAAATTATGCTTTCATCTTTTTATCGCACATGCTTGGTAATGCATCAAATTTTAAAGGCAACACAAATTGAAAGTGTTTGCCATGACAATCTGCTGAGCTCATAGTCGTCCACCGCAGGATAATGGATTTCCTTCTTCCTAGCCTATCGCTAATTGCTTTTAAAATGTGTTTCGGTTTGCTTGAACCATCCTGGACTAGTTCTAATGAATAAAATGTTGCAGAATGAGCTGAGACAGTTTCATAAATAAGCCAAAATGCGTGCAAAAAGCAATTTTGCCAAAACCAGATAAGGCTACAATGTGGTTTTGCTTCGACGACCTCATTATTTTATATTCTGTGTTATGGTATGTTTCCAGACTTGGTTTTCAGGATGGAAGGGAAGATATTTTAAGGGTTCAGGGTTGAAAGAGACTTCAGCTGTCAACCTTAAAATACCTTATTTTATATTCTATAGACTGTAACCTTCCCAACGAAAAAAAATATATGTTCTATAAAGTATCCTGTATCTGCAGATAGTATCCCTTTTTATTTAAATATTTTTTCTCTACTTTGAGGATCGGTCTAGTAGGTGAATAATTTACTATAATCCATGTTTTGTCTGACAGGGAGACATGTAAAAGTTGCTTTTTTGTTCTCGGTTGTCGTTTGTTTTCTTGTATCTATCACATAAAACAGAATATTTTATTAAAAAACTTCGTCATAAAATATGAAATTAAAATAAATCTAAATCAAAAAATTTAGAAAAAAATTTGAAAAATTTGATATAAGTAAAAATAACTACGCAAGAATGTGTAAAAATCAATGAGTGTCCTTACAGTTTTAGGGCAGGCCAACATCTATACAACTCTACCTCCGTTTACATGGTCGCTATCTCGACATTCAAAGCTTAACAGGGTATACTGATAGTGAAACTTAAAGATAAAAGAATTTATTCACCTAAGAAAAAAAAAAAAATTTGATGTTCAGCTTTTCACCCCTACTATCTTGAATTTCCAAGTTCTTTTAAACTTAGTTGATAACAGCCCGATCAAGAGATTTTCCAAATATTTCATATATAACTTCGTAAAATCATCCACCGTAAGTGGTTTCAAACTAAACGAAACTAAAACCTATTTGATACTGAAAACACCAACGACTAAAAACGTTCAAAAAAATATTTTGGACGATTTCATTCCTTAAAACCATGTATTTTTTGATTCAAAGCTTTTAGTCCGTCTTTTAATTGTTACTCGGGGCCTATGTTGGTTTTAGTAAAGAACTGCGTCCGTCTCTAGCTACCGGCATGTGTTTTGGCTCGAATTTGTTAGCATTTACAAGTCCAGGGGAGCTTCTTGTCCCGAGGTGCCCAGGTTTTTCAACTATGCTGCCTGATTTAACTCTGTTCAATTGAAGTCCGTTTGTTGACTCAGAAGGTTGTAGAGGACTCTTCCCGAATTGTATCCTAGAGCTCCCTAAGCTTATTAAGAGTTTTGTTTTTTGTAATATTTCTGATCTTCCTCTGCTTCAAAAGTCGGTTCTCTCTTTTGTCAATAAGTTTACTAATATCCATATACCTCGTACTTGCTGGGGTTATCTGAACCATAGATTAGAAAATTCAACGATTGTTCGTTCCATGACGGCTGGTCATGACCCTCAATGATTATCGCGTCCTGTTGATTATATCGTGAAGGAACTTCTACCATTTCTGAGCTTTTTTCAGCCATTGAAGACTAAGGAGTCATTTTCTGAAGTTCTCTGAAGTTAAGCCGTCGGATATCCTACTCTTCCCTGTTGGTGAGCTCGGTCATGTCATTGAACTCTGTGTTCACTTTGCGTTTGCTTATTTTGGTTTAACGACTGCTTGCTAGGACGATTTTCTCCATAGGTTGCAATTCAACAACCAAGAGGTGATCCATTGATCATTGAAAATCCGGCTGTTGTCTTTGTCCTGAGTTTTGGTCCGATGCTTAATTCGGATATTTTTTGTAGGACATGATCGTGTTGAGGGCATTAGATTCCATGGTAGGAGCATCAATTTTCATGCTTCCGTTCAAGAAGGGTTGGATATCGTCTACTTGATACTCGCTTTTGGTATTTTTCCAAGGATTCGGTCTCGACAAATGTTGACGTCGTTTCAATGGCGTAGTGATGCTCAGGTAGACCATTGCTTGGACGTTTTCTGATTCTTTTGAGATCAGATTAGTATTTTTTTTGTGCCGGTCAATTTGCTATTTCTATCTGATTGGTAAATCAAGTTTATTTTTATGATCGTTATGAGGAGCAATAGAAGTGAGATATATGCATTAATTGTTTGAATTCAATCGTTTTGGTTGTAACAAAAAATTTGAAGGAAATTATAATTCTATTTGATAAAATTTCTAGTTTTTTAATTAATTTCTAAAATCTTCAACTAGTTGATAAAAATATAAAAATAGGAAAAACTAAAACGGTTGTTCCAGTACAAACGATCTTTATAGAACTTAGGTTGTGAGATTTGTTATAGCCTACTCGTTTCAAGTTCAAAATTACACAAGACCCAGACAGAATCATGCTTGATGTCAATAAGTTCGTTGATAAAACATATCAGGGTGAGGTGAGCTAAAACTCCGACCCCTGAAACAAAGAATCAAATATATCACAATCAACAGCGGAATTCGAACGCGATTTCTGTTCCACAGAAGTTCTCGTACTGCTACGTCATCCTTGACTTGATTTTTACAAGCATTCGTTCAGGATTCCTAGACTTAGGATGTGCGTTGCAAAGTCTCCAAATATGCTGGATACTACCGTATGAAGTATCACTATGACTTCTTCTGCAAACCTGAACCCTTGAGGTTTATCCAAGTCCCATTGCTAAGCGGGTAAGCGCAGCTTCCTCCTCCTTGGTAACATGTATATGTGCTCCAAACGCAACAGCATCGCATTTTTCCAATTTAAGTTTGTTTCCTGGATAATTGAATGAAGTTCTTGTAAATTTTTAATGTAATATGAATGTTTGAGCTCTTCTGTTGTTTCATCTCAGTCCACTTTTTAACAATGATCAAATAGTGTCAAAATTCAAGATCGTTGTGTTTCCGATGCATACTTCAGACACCATCCAGACACCTGTGTCTCATATGAGTTTCAGTTGCTCCTTTAAATAAGAGTTGTTTATTTATTTTACATTTATTTGTAATAAAAATAAATGTTAGGGAGTTTTTTAAACTTGTGTTTCTATCATCAGGTTACCATGATATCTTCGGCGACAATGTTTGTTAAATATATTTGAATCACTTAGAATAAGCGTTACCTCAACGTTCATATCTGCCATAATTTTAAGAGGGTTTTCCTAGAATCATTTCCAGAAAAATAAAAGTGAAAAGTTTGCATACTTTTTGGGGGATATCTTCCCTTTATATATTTGAATCCCCTCTTATCTCTTGACGCTTTTAATTGAAATTCGTTTCATCTTAATAATTTTAATAACATTAAAACCCCGAGGAATTGGATTCTGAAGTAGTTTGTAGGTTGCACTAGGTCCCGATTGACAGTCGAATATTTAGAGTAATGTAAAGCATATGCAGGTTTTTATATCCAAAGACGGTCTTTCATCTGCATACCAAAGATATATATGATAGGATGCCGTTGGGCCTATAGGTATATATGATAGGTATATATGATTGGATACCGATAGGATGTGGTTATAATAAGGAGTCATAAAACTATTGATTGAAACTGATTGGAGAGAAGTCTGTTGTGCTTCAGCCTAAAGTTTCTTCTCTTTGAACTAAAAGCTGCTTCAGAAACTCTGGTGAGGGATATTTTGGCGATATTTTTCAGGAAAACAAGATCAAGAAGCATTAAAAATTTGTAAGTGCTCTTATTGGAAATTCTAATACATTCACCTGCTTCCAATCCAGACCGATGTAGTCTTTTCCTGCTCCCATTCCGCCTTTTGTTGACGAGGCTACTTAAGACCACTATAATTAGCATTCAATTCGCTTGTGTACAAAGTCAATGTACGATAGGTATTAATTTTCTACATTGAAAATCTTCATAAGCTTATTATTCATTTTAAATATGAACCAAATGTTGCAGTCAAACAAACATTCGTTGTGACAAGGCGACATTTAAAGTACAAGAAGAAAAAACATCAACACCACTCTTTCTTTGGCAGCGTGCCAAATCTCTTTCAGATGAGTTTTATTGTATACGGCAGATTTTATGACAACGTTAATAATTATCATAAACAATAAAAATGTAACATTTAAAAGTCATCCGCGTGCATATTTACTTGTGATTTATTGGTAATCTTCATTATATTTATTAAATGAGACATGAATATCTACAAATCTAGGTAAACATTTATTAACTTTTGAATTCATAGTTGATTTTTTGTGTCTGCCGACAAAGAAAAAACCATGCGTTTGAATTTTTATTGTACGCACATGTGTCAGCCTTCCTCTCTCATGAATTCTTGAAATTTTCTGGAGATGATGCATGGATCCCGAAATTTTCATCAAACACCTCCTAAGTACTCAATCCTTCATACAGTTTAAACTAATATGTTAAAAGCAGATCGGTCGCTTCTTAGGAACACCCTTCTTTCTACCTAACAAGATAATTAATGACAGATCAAATCAAAATTCTCCTCTTCTTTCGCGGTACATCATGGCAATGCTACCTCCAGCAAAAAAAATCCTCTACTCATTAGATATCGTTGCGAGTGAGCCTTCAAAGTTTGAACGCGGAACAATTCGAAGACTGGAAACAAGTTTCACCGTCTAAATTGATGTACCATCGACTAGGGCAAAAAGATTTTCAAGCAAAAATTTATAATTATATCTAACGATGCATAAATAAATCGCTTAGTTATACCCACCCTTAATTTAATGTACAACAAAGTCGTTCCCATATGTGAGAGTAGAGATGAGGAACTCTTCGTCTAAAACGACACAGTTAACATATCGTGCAACATGTCGATGTAAGGTATCTTGGAATTTACGATCCGAAGATCATCTTGGTAGTGAATCCCATTCAGCTAAAACAAAAAGGTCAGTCGGAACTTATTGATCCGTATGGAGCGATGTTCATGGTACTCTTTGAACCAGCATGAGGAGTTCCTATCAGAGTCTGAAATATTCCTGCTGAGGTTCTCAACGACCAAATGTCAAAATTATGCACCTCAATTAATCTTGGTGTTCGGCTATAGGTTTTCTGTCGTGATGTGTTGTGTACTACACGATTGCAAGGTATTTATCAGCGTAAAACCCTTTTGAGGAAGGCAGAAAATGATGTAATGACCCTAGCATGTAGCTCACAGCATTTGATTTTGGAAAATGTCAACTGACTTGACCTCATTCTTTCATTATTTAACAATTTCCTTTCCGCTTTGATGGTCAGGATTTTAATGAGAATTCAATATTCATTTCATTTCAGCAGGATCAGTAAAAGAGCAACAAATAAGTTAATATGTAGCTATTTCCATCTTAAATTAGTCAAAAATCAATCTGAGTATCTTTAACCTAGTTTCTCTTTTCATTTTATATTTTTTACTCGAAACAATTTTTTTTCAAAAGGAAGTTGCAAAGACCACTGTTTTTATTCAAATGTACAAATAAAAACACTAAAGAAAGATGGTCATTTGACCAACAATCCATCAGTACGCAGAAACAACCGAATTAACACTGAAAAGTTGACCATCAGACAGCCCAATAGGAATGGGAAACGCTTGTTGAACTGAAACAAGCTCATAAGGTCAAGATCCTTGTTCGCTGCATACTTAAACATACAGAAGGATGCTACAAAAGTTGGTGGAATTACATGCAACCTTAATTTGTGTCCTGAAACTGATTGGATCGCCATAAGTCCATTTTCCAGGCTTGCATAACTCGCAAAATTTTCCAACCCAAAACTTCGTTCATCTCCCCAAGCGCCAGCAGAATTCTAGGATCCTTGCAGCACTCACGTGTATATCTTGGATATTTATCACTCATTCAACCGCCAACATTTCCATTTATTATCGTATCAGTGGAAACAATGGAATTCACACCTTATCGAAAGATAGTGAAAAATGTTTGTTACCAATCTCTTACAAAACACCAAACTATCTTTTACCTTCCTCCACTCGATTCAATCCAATACCTTAGATACGAGCGTATCTACACAATGTCTTTTGTATCTTTTAAACTTAAGCTTTGTTGCCATTGCCGGAGTATTGTACGTGTATTGTCAGTTTGGAAACTTCACATCCATACGGATATCCCTGCATACATCGATGTGGTGTGCTGGGTTATGTATGAAATAATTGTGAACTGGTTTGTTATTAAACTTACTCCGGTGGACTGACTCAGTTGGAAAATGTTTTGGGATGAACATTGTTGGGATTGTCTTCTGTGCGACTCCGTATGACGATATGGACAACACAGACGGCGGCGTGTGCAATACAGATTAGGAGGTATACAACAAATAAATAATGATTGTAATAAATGATCGTGACCGGATCAAAGGTTGAAGAGATGTTTGTATAATGTGTCCGTTTAAATATGAAAGCTGTTTGGCGGTAGTTTTTTTTTGTATCTCCTTCGGTCATGCATATCGTTGATCTTATATCAAGTTCAGTGGATCGCGACAGTGTGTGGAGAGCTAGATGAGGGATGATGATGGATTCCATGATTAAGTGAGACAGTGAATTTTCGAATGGTTCCAGCTAATTCATTGAAAATATTCAATTTTAGAGGCTTTTCCCACTTTTGATCTGTTTCGTATGGCTTATGATTACTCTGGACCCCATATGGAGTCCTCTAACACAAAATTCGGGTCCTTCTACATTTGAACATGGCTAGAATTGAACTAAATCTCATTTGTCACAAATCAAATTTTAAACAAAATTTTGGTTAGGTACAGATCGATCTTTTCAACATTTTCCATCATTTTTTGTAGCATTTTTGGTGTAATTTGGGCAATCCTTTGGAGTGTACTTGCGTGGAGTTGTGTGAGAGTATCAAGTCTTTCCACAACTTTCAAATTACTCCACAAGAAACAGTCTGGTGCTACATGTTTTTTATTTCATGTGAATAAAACTAAACCAAGCAAAATAATCAACATTCGTATCCTTTTCAACATAGAACCATTGGAATCCTCAAAGAGTTTTTAGGATTTTTAGGATCTCATGAGTCATTCCGAGCATACACCGCACCAGTGACACAAACAGTGACTTTTGGTGAATCAAAATGCTAAACAACATACACTGGTAGACTTGAAGGGTCCCAATTGTGAAAATTTTGCGTATTAGAGTAAAATGTGCTCCGTCAGTCATTATAAACCAACTCCAGAAATCAGTTTCACTATTCAATATGCATTGAATGCTTTTATCGTTGTGAATGCAATGCGGCTTGTTTTCGTCTTCAATTTTTGTACCGGTTGCTAATTGTATTTTAAAAGCAAAATCACTTTTAAAATGTTCCACAAAGTCTCAGGAGAGATGACAAACTGCTGAGTACGTCGGAAAAACGAAGTGTTTGAGTTTTAATCAACATCGGCTTTTACGGCTCCAAAATAATCTTCACTTCGATGTGGACGAACTTTTATTCTTAGCTTCGATGCTGCCATAGAACGACTTTTATCGAATTTAGCCACTAGACTTCGAATCTTCGTTGCTAGTGGCGCGTTTTAAAAACGATATTTGGCAATGAGCTCTAACGCATATTGCATTAGCGCACGTAGGACTAAACATCGGTTCGAGTAGCTGAGGAGTTGCTTTGAAAATAAAACTTCACAATTTTAGCAAGTTCTTTCGTGGTCTAGTATTCCATAGTCGAAATAAGACTGAAATGACGTTTCCAACGCGTGCTGACACATGTCGATCTGACGATGAACTGTCAAGTAAAAAGACTGTCAAATGTGCTGTACACAATATAGTACACATAAATGCATAAACAGATTTGTAAACAACAATCAGACGATTGAAAGAGCAATTAATCGTTTAGTGTTAAAAGTAATTCTATTTTATGAACTAGAATTGATAAAAATTTAATAAAACTGATGAATTTATTAAAAGCTAATTTTAAGTTTTTGAAATTTGAGGACAATTCTGAACAAACATCGATTGTTTTAAAATTTTTTCTTTGGTTAGACCATGAATAGAATGACGTTGTTTTTTCTCGTATATTAGGAAATTTTCAAAAATGGAAATAAATGTTATACACAAAATAGATCAAGTCTACCCCAGAAAATGGCTACTTTTTTCCAGGGAAACACGAAGTATTCTCAATCAAACACAATCCAGCATTGCAATCCATGAAATATTTTCCTCAATTATCTGAAATCTCTCACCAATTTGAAGGTAGCTTTGTTGTTCCATTGTTGAAGAAAAATTTTAGGTTTGATGCAAAAAAATCTTGAAATTTACGTTCATTTTGTACGTCCTGTATAGAGTTTTACTTTTCCCATCGTAATCATAAGCGAAATTCCAAGACGACGTAAAAACAGAATACGGCAACAGATCTCACTTAAATTGGTCAAATTTTTTCAGCACTATTCGAGCCATATGTGATCTCAAGCGAACAACACTTTCTTGAAATTCAGTAGCCGCAACAATTTTTTTTTATTAATCATATATTTATACAACAAATTTATTGAAATTAGTTTGATTATAGCCCCAAACTGAAGTTATGTTGCGTCTTATGTTCACTGGGCAGCACCGTCTTGCTGGCAACGCTGTTGAGAGGACGCGTTTTTCCCATTTGAATAAACATGATGAAAATACAAATAGACGAAATGCGTCTTCATCAAAATCGCAGCAAGGCCCGACAGAAGATACAAGACAAATTTCTTGACTGTAAATATTAGCAGCATTCGCTTGATTTTTTTGAACAGTTCAAATGAATTGCTTCCTACATATTCCTGAAAATCCTCGAAGGCTTATTTGAAGGATGCAGACATAGCTGCTGTTTATCTTCGTCTCTTATCTGACTTTTTTTCTAACGATCTGATACATAATCTATTTTTCATCACCTAATATCAAACAGCTTGAATATGGCTCCCTTTTAAAGAGCAATAAGAAAAGTACGCAGACTTTTAAGGAAAACCTAATTGATTTTTGACAGTCCACTTTTCTTCGAAACTATTTCTGTCATTGGCAATATCATTGCAATCGCCTCTTTAATTACAAAAAGTCTTCTTAAGGTCTAAAAAAACGTCTTCTTAAGGTATGTTTATGTTTATGTAAGGTTTATTCAGTTGAATGATTCTTTCGTTGTCATCCCGAAATTTGACAGGAAACACGCTGCCGTCGTCGCTACCTAAAACTTGCTTAAAAATGAGTTTTAGAAATGGTATTACTCACTGTATACTGGACTGGACGCATTCGTTTGAGTCATATGTCCATTGTTGAACTGGCACATTCTTAGCAAAACTGTCAGTGTTGGGTACAAATACATGTCACTGGGATAAAAATTGAGACAGTATAAGGACGGCGAGGTTGTGGCATATTTGTGTCTTAAACTCGGCACGAAGCTTAGTTAAGACGATGCAAGACCATCATCGTGAAGAACCTAGTTGAGTCATTTGTTTCATCGCAGCTGTTTGTATCTTCTATTTAATTCACCTCTCTCTATTCCTCGAACTATCACATTTTCAAAGAAATTCAATCCTTGACACAACCAGAAGTCATAGGAATTTTTGATAAGACCGTATGGGAGTTGTGAAAGCTGGGTGTTTGCATTAGTTTTGTTAAAACTAATGAAGAAAATTGCTATGAAAGCTCACAAATGCAACGCTTTGCACTTTTTGGGCCATAAACGCAAGAAACATTAGCCAATGTAAACAATTTAAGCTCATTGCAGTATATGCACTGACAGTGCACTTCATTTCATCGTTTTGACAGTGTCTGGGAAAATTGCTTCTTCGCTGCCCTGTTCACAGAATGCATTTATATTTAAGTTGTGATGTCTCCTTTTCTTATTTTGTGATTCCTTTGATCTTCGAAGGCGATGCTAAGGTTGCAGAGGTTTGCAGGGTCGTTTCTATGAGTTGTCCAGTGATAATACGTCCCTTGGGAACTGGAGGATTTCCTCCTCATGAACCAAAATTTCATGATAAATGCTCGTTATAAGTAACATTTTCATGCGGATTGCACCAGAATTTTCGTTTGTGAGTCACATACGTTAAGAATGCTATCGACGGGTATGTTTGTTGTCTCTGCAGGCTTATGTGCAGTCAGGAAATATTAAAGTGTTTAGAGGTGGAATACCCGTGGGCCTTACACCGTCGGCAGCCATTTTGAGCAGCAGCTGCCTTAATGTATGCAGTGTTTTCAATTCAGCTATTCGATCCTGTCTAACAACATGGCAAGGGTGTGCTTCAAGTCACATGGATATAGTGACTAATAAGTTTTCAACAGGTAAAATAGGAAAGCTGTGGTTCACATGACTCATGTATACATGAAAAAAAACCACTCACATGGGTTTTAATCAATTGTTTAACTTTTTCATTTCCGTCCAAGTCCACCCATTTAATTGCTTTCTGGATCGAATTCCACTGGCATGTTTTAGGTATTGATTAAATTATAAGAGTCCTCTTATCGTTAAATATAGATTGAGCTAGGATCCGCCTCCAATCATCAGATGGTCTAGTAAGACGTTCTAGTGTGTCGTCCTAGTAAGGCATAAAAAATCAGTCTAGATTAGACACGATTAATCCCGAAAGAAATTCAGATTTGAAACCCATAAATCTAGATTAGAAACGGTTACAAACAGCCTGACAGCTTGCATTATTTGATCAAAAATTAGTCAAAGGATATTCACTTGGCTGTTGCATTCCTGATGGTATTGTGATTACGAGCGCATCGGTCTCTTTCAACTTAAATTGTGTAATTTATTAGTTCGTGGTCAATTTAGCTGCCGTTAAAAGCTTCTATCATTAAAGAATACAAAGGTTTTCACTCATCAATTTCAATGAATAAGCTAGTACAAGTATGAGGAAAATCCAAAGAGATATATCGCAACGCTTTATAACGTCTTATACGATATAAACTCTATCTATTCTTCGGATCCTTCTTGCAGAAATCGTGATCGAAAGCAAAACTTTCCGGTAACGGTTTAATTAATTACGATGGTTGAATCCAAATCGACTAAAACAATACGAAAAAACCGCAACAACAACAAAAAGAGCTATCAGCTCAACAAAAGGAGAAGAAACGCCATCTGAAGTGCCCAAGAAAGGGGTAGTATCCATAGGTAAGTAAATGTTAAAGACCGGCCAGTTCTTGACTCACAGCTAAAGACCCCAGACAGCTATTCATATTGCATTGATGCGATAAGCACCTTTACGAAGATGAACCATGGGATGGATGTAATCCATGATCAGTGCCTGTTGCCATATATAAGAAGTTTATGTGTATGAGCTCAGCCAAGCGTGCATTGTGGTGCATACCTGTCCGAACTGTTCTCAACATTTGATTTCGTTCAGCGCTTTCTTCAGTGCATCCGAAGATGTGGGTAATGCACTTTGCACCATGCAAGGAAGAAGAAAAATCAAAGAGCTAACAACCGTCAGCTTGTATGGATTGCTATGACCTACATTCCGCGAGTATTCTTCTAGGTGATTCTATCCAAGGTGCACATCATGATGCACCATATGGATAAACACTATTAACTCGGATGTAGCATGCACTTTTTACATTGTTCAAGATGCAATTTTTTATCCGATTGCATGCTTACTTGCATAAACCGAGACTCGGCGGGTTTAGCGAGGTGACGATAGGTGAGGCGCAGATTGGGGAAAGTTCATGCTCGTTCAAACCCCAGTCATAATTGAACTTTTACTACGATTGCCTCATGGTGTTGAATGCGAGTTAAGACAGTAGATTTTAGTTAGATGATTCGAAGAGACCAGTGTTGACTTATAATTACTACATGGTTGGCTCTAATTAGTCATCTGCAAGTCAAAGCCGCAGAACCCTGATTCGGGTTGAAGCTTCGCTTAAGCAAGGTGCATGGTTCGAGGAAATAGAAAAATACCAAGATGTTCTCATTTTCTTTTACTTAACACGCATCCTATCCCTTTTTGGTTTGACTAGTTTCTTCCGATCCTCGACTTTTATGGTCGCTACACGAAGGATCCAGGAGCTCTCCGAAATACAATGCGCCAGATTCAAGATTTTTGCGTCACCCTATACTTATTAAAAGATTTCTTTCACATATGCATATCGTGCAAAGATGCCACACTTCAACTCACGGAACTAAATAAGGTTGTTCAAGCTGACTGATGCTATGATGGTTTTTGCACTTTGTGCAGAACGCTCTGACTCGCAGGATGCATGCACTTCTATTCATGCATCGATGCGTCTTCATTGCAAGCCGTCTCTCAAAACTCAACAGAAAATTGATGTGAGCTATCTACTTTTCTATCCAGCGTTCTGTGCAGAATATCTATACATCTGATGTTAACAATCTTCTTGCAATAATTAATGCTTCTCACTTATGGGGAGTAGTGTTATGTCCGTGCTAGTGTAATGTTGAATGTAATTGGCCCGTGCAATAGTTCCGTTTAGTATTTTTCTTTATCGGGATGAACTAGTTCCAATAGATTAATTCTAACGTTCGCGGAACTTCAAACGCGAACATAGTTAAGTCTTTATTGTTTTAATAATTGTTTTAATAGGGGAGTATGTGAAAGCGTTAAATTTAAAGCAGAATACACAACAAGCGTGCTGTTGATCACTCATCGGATAAAATAATTTCTAATTTTATTTTCTTCTCTTTAGTGGCAGTTAAAAAAGAAAATTCTTAATTCTAATTAATTTATTATGAACCGGATCTCCTATTTCAGACTAAACGCCTGCAATATTTTTAACGCTTTTAAAAGATCCCCTCGTCCCGAAAAAGCCAGCATCCAAGGACCAAATAGGAAATCTCCTAAGAATCTCGTACCGATCCTCACATCAAAATGCATTGAAGCAATCTAACAAGATCACGTATGATTAACACAAAACCTTATGATTCAGATTTGAAAATTTATATTAGAGGCATAAAAAACAAAGATAAAGAGTTTCGCGTGATTATCATCCTCAAGCCGGCAGTGGATACGGTTTAGATAAACAAAAGATCGTTGACATATAATTACACACTTGTTATTTTTTTGCTATTTTCCCTCATGCTGCTTTCACGGCTGCCTGGGCTCGATTTTAAGACGTTTGTATCTTATCACAGTGCCTTTGTAACGCCTTCAAGACGAATACATGATGGTCAGATGGTCAGATGCATGATGAAAAGATTTATTCTGAATTTCTATTGGTTGCGTCATTTTGAGAATGGTTTTAATTATAATGTTTCAGAATTTGATGAATTTTGGCGTGTTTCTCCGATATTCAATAAGTTTCTTTCAAGCGATTCCCTTTTCGCGAGCAGTTCCTTACATACGCTCGTGTAAAAGGTGCAAAAATTCTCACATTAAACGAAGAAAGTCCTCAAACAATTTCCGTTGTTTGCCAGTCTACAATAAGAAGCATTTTCCCAAGGCATAGGCAAATTATCCGATGTATATAAATATTCCTTAAGCGACAACAAAAAGTAACGATTGAAACGCCAAACAGACAAGATCATTGTCAAGTAACTTGTCTCAAGAAGATCAAGAAAAGAAAAACCTTAAAAATCAACACTGTGTTGCCTTGCAACATGTATGACGGCGATGATCATACGTTATTCTTGCTACCACATATCACAATAACTTTAAGATCGCTTCGGAGACAACACAGTCATCTGTATCCATGTAATAACAGCTTCATGAAAAGCATGAAAATTTGCATACCACGTTCATCATACCGCCACATCATAACATTATAAACATGTTAAAGCAGAAGATCATGCATTGCCACGGATTGTGCATCGCTGAGGATTCAGGAGTGTTTCTTGACAAGGTTCCGTGCAACGCAATATTATTAGCCGGAGTTGCGCATAAAGTTGCACGGCAAGAAAATTAGCCGCGGCAAGTTTTCCAGATAGGAAGTAAACTAAGATAAGATAGGATAATAAGAATGCAATGTTCAAATTTAACTTCTGATTCCAACGGAATCCCGTGGACAATTTTCGCGCTATTGTTCAAAGGTGAGACCTTTGTCGACAAGCGGCCTTTTATTGCTCGCGAGTCGGCCATCATCATTGTTGAATAGTTTCGTGACTTGGTGAGTAGGAGTATAATTAGTATCGTGTTCCATTTAAAAGATAATTTTGGGAAACAATCTTTTCGTATTGATGAAAAGAAAGATCGAAAGAAAGTCGCTTGTTGGTAAGTTCACTTTCTGCTGCTATATGACGGAATCAATCATTGTGTTATTGACCGAAATTGCATTGTATAAATCAAATTCTATCTGAACTTATTTTTAAATCTTAACACACATCAAAAGTCCCGAAAAGGCTTTAAAAAATTCTTGTGTTTTTCCATTTTTCACTCATTCTTCTTCACGTTGAGTTTCGTTTTAGAACAGACAGCTGTTTCAGGGCGGATATGGTCCCTTCTTCGGTATTATGCCTATTAACATACCAGATGTATGCATAAATTTTTATCGGTTTTAGTAAGAGATGGCGCCAGCGACAAGTACGCAGCGTAATAATTTGACGCATACGTCATTTCAATCGTCTGACGTTTAGCTACAAACACACAAAAATTGTGTTCGTCAAAAATAGCGTGTTTCTTTTATCGTGTTGATCAACCATGTCGAATGTTGTGCCTGTGAATGAGCATTTCTGCCACGCCTTACTTTTCTTGTTTACCCAAAAGAAAAAGGCTGTTGAAAGTCAACTCAAACTCAATGGCAATTAGTAGAAGCATTTGATGTTTAATGACGATACCTTAAGTTGTGTAAGGATATCTATGGTAGAAACAATTTCATGAAAGCAAAAACAATAGTTTTACATGAAGGATCCTAAGTCTTTTGTTAAAGTGTTTGCCAAAAATTGCCGAAGCTTTTTAACAAAAACGAGTTCCTAGTAGAAAGAATCGTTTGGACCATTGTGGTTCAATTGGAAAGACGCAGTAGTCTGGGTACTCAAAACCCGTGATTAAAAAATGGACTTAACTTTACGCATCCAATTACTAGAAACGGGACGAATAGTGTCTCGGGCCTCAATACCAGCAGGACCTTAGGAATTCAGTTGAGCGATTTCGAAAACTCAGCGTTTTTGGCAGATGAATAAAAGATTCTATTTTCAGAGTTTGTCACTGATAGAAGATATTTGAGGGAGATCAATCACGAATCCTAAATTATATCACCATAGCTTGTATAACGCGTCCAATGCAACATTTTTGCAAGGTAGGCAAATGAACAAAAAAATTAAAACAAACTCTTGAAAATGGATACTTAATTGTAAACCTACAGAACAAGCAAAAAACTATTATAAATGAAAAGTAAATATAAATGTTGTAAATATTATAATAATACAAATTAAATAGCAAAATAAAGTTTTCTACGTAGAGAAATAAAAAATGAGAGACTTCCTGTGAACAGAACACAGTTGTTACAATTGAATGTCACAATTCAATGAAAAATCAATTTAAAAAATGCCAACACCCGTCAGAAAAAAATATTCGGTGCCTTTGGAAGAAAATCGATTTATAAGCCTTATCCTATATAACCTCATCTTATATCTGTGATTCGGTGGACATAGGTGTCAATAACTTGTATATTGGATAATGTCTATCCAATATTATCCGATAAATACTTCACCCGTTCAAACTGATCCAAGTCCGCATTTATTCTATAAAATTTAGTATGGTCAGTAGAATCCTTTAGAATTTTTAATAAATGTATAGCTAACATTGAACAGCAACCGTATGAGTCCTAGTGGCATTGCTAATAGCCACAAATTGTTGGGTCAACATAACAAAATATTGAACATTCTTTCGGACCACATATCCTTACCTTGCATATTTTTTGATATTCTAAACTTATTTTTAAATAAGAATTAATTTTGTGGCATGAGCAAATTGTATTGTATTGATGAAGACAAAGGACGTCCAGGCTTTCTGCGGTTATTTTGACTAGTTCTTTTGCTAGATTTAACTAGAAATTATAGTCGCCATTTCTATATCTTTAGTCAAGCCAACATATACAGTTTTGTAATCTTTCAGAGTCGGAGGCGTTTTGACCCGAATATCGGCTAAAGAGGCATCTGTGCCCGAAAAACCACCGCGAAAATGGGATACCGATCTTATTAAATCAATTGTAATTTAATAAAAAACATTACCTATTAAATCAAAAATTTTTTGATTGAACTATATTACGTTTGTGCAAATATTTGTTGAAAAACTAAGTAACAATGCATTGAAAAATCAGAGGTCTTTGCATCGCGTTATGCCTACTATACGTACCTCAACAAGATCCCGAAGTACGTGAAGGATATAATTATCGATGTTGAAAAATTCTCAGAACTGACATTTTCTGCGCTATGATGTTGACAGTCATTACTAGACGGTCAGCTCCAATGAGAGCTTTGTTAGGTACTCGAAAAGTCATTCCTAAATTATCTGGCGGCATTTTAAAACAATTTTTCATAAGACAGAAATAAATAAATAATTTATCAAATTCAATTACATATCAGCTGATAACCTTCCCGGTGGGTCGGCAAGAGATGTTTTCCATTCAGTTCTAGAGGAGGAGTTCGGCAGATCTCCTTCTGGTTGCGGAGGGCCTTTATAATTGTCCTTCGTTATTCAGTGTCTATCCACCGGAAACAGAAATTGTTTGGACTAAATTTGAGCATGATATGAGTTTATTGTATACTTCGTTAAAAAAAGGAAAGGAATTAAAAAGTCCACAGTTCATAAAACAGTGGACTACTTTTTGGTCATAGTTTTCATATTTTTCATTATTTCTTCGTTTTCGCAGAATGGGAATATACGAAAGGACCTGATCCTCAGGGCAACCCCTTTCATGTGGTTATTATAGTCATATTTGCTGGTAGGTTATACAACGTTCTCTCCCGTTTTCTAGTGGTTGAGACAGAAGTGTTGTAGATGGCCGAGATCATTCCGATAATAAACTTGTCTTTGCATGCGAGGAGAAGAAAATCAAATTTAAAAAAAATATTATAATCTTTATTTGATCGTTGATGACTTCATTTTCAAATTTGGCGCTAAGCCTCCGTTCTCCCTAATCCCTAATAAAAGTTTGGTTTTGATACAGCAATTCAGCAGTAAATTTACTTATAATAAATATCTTGATAAATATGGTGCCATACATCAGGACAGGGACCTAGCATTGCAAGAATAGTTTGCTCGATCTGTTGTCATTCAGCAGTGCATAATGACATGTAAAATATACAGCCAGGGTCACTCTCAAATATACAAACAAATAGACCTGTCATTTCCCTGGGTTATACTTGCGAAATCATAGGCACCAGCTCCCCTCCAGGGGATCATTCTTTCACCCAAACACTTTGGTTTGTGAGATGTTCTGAATTGATGCAGGAAGTAATCCAGCCAGGTTTGAATGTCGAATAGTCTCCCCCATCGACTGTCCATTTTCGAATTATCATTGGAATTTGGAAATGTCCTGTCAATCTAGAAACGAGTTACTTCCCTCTTAGGAACACCTGATAAATTATCGTCATTAACTTCTGCAACAATTCCTGCTCCGTTCGTTTCTCTTTTTTGAAGGAGCTCTTTTTGAAAAGGGCGAAATCGAGGTTATCACTACCAAAAAGGAATACAACGAGTCGGAATCTGACTGACGCTGAGTTGTGTTGATTTTGCATTCGTTTTTTTATGTTTCTTGTAGCAAGATCTGTTCGTTGTTCACGAATGAAATCCTTTCCTCCGGTGTGAGTGAGGCGAAGATGAATCATCGCTTGTCCTTATGAAATTCTTGAAACAGAAATAAATCAATTATCACGTTTAATACATTGTCTATTGATTTAACTTCTTAAATACGGAAACTAGATACAGTGTTTCAAAGTAGGGGCCATCTAGAGACAGGATGTCCAAAGCACGGAAAACGAGAAAACTCGTGAAATACGAGAAACTCGTGAGCGGTCATTTGTATGTTACGGGTTTACTCAAAAAAAACAAAAAATTTTACTCAAACAAACTTCTAATAATCTCTTGTGGCTGATTAGTTTTTTGATCAAGGATACGTACAAGCTTTGTGTTTGTTCTTGAATACTCGCGTATGTATAGTCACATTGCAGACAAGCTCATACAAATACATCCTAAGCAAAAACATTCCACATTCATTAAAATAAATTATCTGCCATTGAGCACTTCAGCTCAGTGTGCACTTTTATAATTTTCTTGATTTAGTGTGTGACTACTTAATTACCAGCATTATAAAACCAGGTCATGATTAAAACTGCTTGTTTTTTCGTTAAAATTTTAACACCCATTTGTGTATTTCCACGCAAATTCTATGCATTCTCCCCGACGGAGCTTATAAAAACTTCGCAAATATGAAAGAAATCAGAGAAAAACGCGCTTGGATTTCTTGTAAAAACAGATATTCCATTGCATCCAGCATCCGTAGTAGAACTAGGTTCAAAGGCAATCGAAAACGACCATCTCCACCTCTGATGTATGAAGCACATCAGCCCCAAACAGATATCACGTCGCCTATACCCATCTTGATTTATCACTGTAATTGGTGTCTTAATTATCCTATATGGCGCAGGAATATGTGTTGATAACATAAGAATGCGCGAACTGAACAGTAGTTCGAAATTATTGGCATTTCCACTGTGATTGTACTCGCAAATGATGATGTACCCTACTTGAGAAAATTGCTCACAGGTGCAAAAATTAAATCTTCCTAAAGCCCTGCAGACACATATGTGGAATCAGCGATGGTGTGAGCTGAACACGTAATCACGTCTGGAAGTGTAGATTACATGCATTTGATTTCCCATGTGTCCGGAATGTGAGGAAATTTAACAGTGCATACGATATGCGTTAACCCCTTAATGGTTGTTTTGGATTCAAGGCTCAAGGCTCAAGGCTTGCCCATCCTTTGGCCGGTATGGGATACACTTTGAAATCAGAAGCAAATTACTCGTAATTTAATTGAAAAAAATTCAATTTGATCAAGAGCAGCTACCAGCGAGTTGCACACTCTGGAGTTTCGGAAAATTAACTTCTATATAATCATTGGCCGAAACAGAGGGCTAAAGAGTTAATAAACACTGCAACCCGATATCACAAGAAAAGTTAAGGCGCCATATCATCTTCAAATTATTTCATACCAACTTTTGAACGTACCGCAACCAGGCAACGTGAGGATGGCCTCTATACCCAGTAGCGCTAAATCTTCACCCGTTCAAAAGAGGTGATGACCCGGAAGATTGACGCACTACCTTGGTAGTGCACTAATTTCTGGACCTGGTTCCTTTCATCGTTCATTTCTTCAGTTATATTTTTCTTTGGCGTCTTACCTGTATCCATTCGCGAAGTGATTTTACGAGTATCCGCCAAAAGCACTACAAACAAATGTTCCGCGCATTTGTCAAGGAAATAATCTTCAAGGTGGCCTTGTGTTTCACTGCTAAATTACTCACCTGGAAATGAAGCGTATTTACGTCATTATTTCAATTTCAATGCGGTGGCTACGAGTTCCCTTTGAACAAATATAATTCCGCTGAAAAAAAGCATTTAACGCAAAATTAAGTCCCCTGAAATGAAAAAAAAAATAAAAATAAGAAATAACCGGCGAATGGTGTGACCAAAAAAATTACATATTTAATCAATTAATTTTCATATAAATCTGCAATTCGCATACTTACCAAGCAATGAATTGGAGAGTAAATAGAACACTTAGCAATTTTTCATGTCTCTGCACTAGAGTTTAGCATTTTTTCTTTTTCACTTCATTTTCTTTCTGCTTTTTAAGACCGCGCCGCCAAAGTTGACTTTATTTTCCTGTGAACCATAAATCTTCTCCTGTAATTTAACCTACAACGATGCTTGACAGATTAAAAGATACCGAGAAGCCAACTAAAGTTTATATCTTTTCTGGAAGATTATCAACGGGCGTTTTATTACGAAAATAAAGTACATATTAAACGTATAAAAAACGTGTGAGGTGTTGAGCACGTTTATTTTTATGTAATCTTAAAAATGGGTTCCCACTATTAAAACTACAAATAGATGGAGACGATATGTGTGTGTATGTGGAATAATGCGTGGAAAATATTGTCTTTTGTGTTTGAGTATGTCAGCATTAGCTGTGTCATCGAGTTAAGTTGAAAAATTATTAGAAATGAATGTTGATTCTGAAAAATTGACTTTGAATTCGCAGATTTCTGGTTCGTATGAGACTTTTGGAATTGTATCTCGAGAAAAAAGGATAAAATTCTAACAGCTGTCAAGAGTTGATAATTGAACCCATTGCTTTGTATGCTGACCAGCTAATTTTTACAAGTCATAAAATGATATTTGTTGGATAAGTGCTTGAATAGGATCCCTCAGAAGATACGTTGTTAGTATGTTACATTAGTTAACCGTTTTCGATTTAAATCATTCTGGAAAATTCTTCTCAAAACGACGGCATCAAACTCTTACTACTTACTACTTACTACAAACTTCAAATCGGAACCGAATTCACGTCAGAAGACGAATTTTTTCTCGTATTACCGATGCAATTCTTAGCTGTGTGATCAGTTCATACGGCACCATACAATTATTCCATTATTACGCCAACCACTGGGTTTTGAGCCGATGATTTGCTGTGTTGAAAGTAAATGCTGAAGCCTCCATTCCATGGACAAATTTCAAAAATTTCATTTATTTTTTTAGTTATTATATACTCTGTAGTATCTAATCAGTGGATTCCATGGGCCTGCTACTGCTTAAATTTAATCCAGCTCCTTTTTGATTGAAAGGCCATTCTTTCTCTTTTGTTTCGAAATGCAACGATGTTTCGTTTGGGAGTGGATTGATAGCCTCATGAGGATTTCGTGGATTTCAGCCCGGGGCTCGCCAGCTATGCCTTTTTGAAGGTGAAGTGGTTTGCTTGCATGAAGTCTAGTAAAATTCATCATTGCAGCAGTTGGCACCATCATAATGGCTTCTATAATGCCAAAGCAGACCATTTTTTGAATCATCTCTAATTCTTTTGAAATGATTTTCTTTTCCAGTGTCGGCCTCCATACCAATGCTTTACGGTGACTGGTTTCCCTACTTTTCTGTATATCCAGCACGCGATTCTAGCAAGTACTTGCCAGCAGCTTTCTCATTGCGACGAACGCCGATGAGGTACTACATCTGCCATTTTCCGCTTGGAAAAATCACTATTTTTATCTTAAGTACTGAATCCAGCCCATAAATATATAAATTCTAGAATACAGCCTGTAAATATAAATCAGGACCTTCAATTTGCTGTTTTTAATCTGTATGGAATTGGTAAAGGGGAAACATTTCCTTATGCTTTTTTCCACAGACTGTTCCTTATGCTTTGTTCTACAATAAATTCTTTACAGTGAATCCATTTATGTGCCAATGAAAATTTGCGATATTATGTTACAATGCTCCAATCAGTGCCATGTTCCATAAAATCGCCAAAGTTTCTTCCTTGTATGAACCTTTTTTTTTTGTACTTTAAATATTCTCTTGGAATTTTGCAGTTTCTAAGACGTCATGAGCTCAAATTATTTACAAAAAAGAAACCGTTTGTATCATTATTTTTTTAACTTTATTCAGGGAAATTACAATATTCTTTATTTTATTTTTTTCTTCTTCTTAATGTAAATTTGCAAATGACACAAAGTCCTATTCGCAAAGTACTTTAATGTATGTCCGAGTTCTTTGAAAAGAAAAGTTTAAAAGGTGTGCACAGTTCTTGCTTTCATTGTTATCCTTGAAAAATAATTGATTCCCTTCCTTGAGCGCAATCATATGGTAGAGGTTACTCTTTGGCAAATAATCATGGGCAAAAGCTGTTGATTCAAACTTGCATAAATCACACACTATAGCAATGCGATATTATTTCTCTTCAGCAAATAAATTGAAACAGTTTGGAGTATATCATTGATAACGTTGCCTTATTCCACAAATTCAATCCTTTAGAATATGCACTGAAGCTAGCGATTCAAAAAATGCTGTAAATAAAGCACTTGTGCTGTGTAAAAACATTGTCGTTAATAAGATTTTCCAGGATGATCGTTTTTAAAGATATTGCAGAAGCTGCCTCTCCACACCCACAACGGTTCAGCTAAAATACGCTTGTCATTCGTGAAAGAGATGGCAGCAATCTGTAATTGAGAGCTGCATAGACATCAGTGAAAAGAAGAGTTGACTTATAGCACACTCATTGTATAAGCACCGAACAGCAAGAACACTCCCTGACAACTTCTGACTGAAAGAGATAGAGCATAGTAAATTTATTGCTTTATAACTTTCCCCCCAAGCGTTTGGAGACTATTATTATATGAACTAATGAAAATGAAATTAGTAAATATTCATGGATATAAGTAAAATTTTAGTAATTTTTATCGAATTCCCTTGACCAGCTGTTTGCTCGGAATATTTTTGTTTGTTCGTTAATACTGTAAGGAGCAGTAATGGGCGGCCGAGCAACCGAGGCCATATTCTACTCTACGTCAAAATAATCCGAGAGCGGCGATAACGCATTGGACACTAAGTGACTTCACTCTGTGAATGGCTTGTCTCATTTTACCTCGTAACTATTAATCTGGAATTAAAAGGACTTTAACTTCAAATTTTGTCAATACCTATCGAGGCATCGATATTTCCGTAAACATGGTTAATTACGGTTGTCTAGGATTGTATAGAACGGAATTCATCGTGAAGAATGTGCCGTCTTTTTTGGAATAGGTTTCAATCCAAACTGAGTCATAGATAAAGTTATCAATGATTGCAAATTCACAAACCCAGGTGGGTGACATGTAATCTAAGCGTTTAAGACATTTTGACATCATCCTGGTCGTTCTTTGTTACTCCAAGCGGCTATTTATCTCTTCCATTTCAAGTGATTCCTTTGTTGTCACAGAGATCTTAATCTGAAAACTTCCTGAAGTTTCCACTTTTTGGACAAGTTTGCAATTTTTTATGATTATTCTGTATCAATTCTACCATTACTGAATAGTATTCTTCTTCATTTAGAAGTTTTTGTGCAAATTGTTAAGAAAAGCTCCGAATATTATCAGTATATATCAGTATATACGTATTTCGGTGATGACATACCACCTTTTTCAGTACATAAAATTGTACCGGAAGTATTGATAAAGGGAACCTGTTTTTGTCGTTTCAATACCATTACTACACACTATAAAATTTTCTGGAAATTAGGTCGAAATATTCATGTATCAGCTATAGTTTCTGCAAAAAGTAAGTTTATTTTTCAAAAATAGTGATTTAATAAACAGTAAACATCCATCAGGATACCTAATAAACAAACTTCATTTCAATTTTTATTCGTATTATTGCTTATTTGAGGTCCTCCTTTAGAAAAAAGCATAGGCCAGCAACAAAGCATAGCTCCCTGTGTGTGGTGTTTTTGTCTACCGGTAGTCTATTCCGTCGTTCTATAGAAACCAATGAATTCACCTACCTCTGTGGTCGCCTATTGTTTCATTGTGTTACTTAAGTACGTGTCAACCAAGTGAATCAAACAAGTCAACCAAACAAGTGTTTGTTGCCCAGGCTCGGACAATATAGAAGAAAGTGTTTCACTACAAGGAAAGCAAGATGCGAATATTCAATAGATGCGTCAAGACTTTATTTTTTATCGTATTTTTTCTTGAAAATGCCAAAAATTTGAATTGTTGTTTTGTTATATATGCCCAAAATTTGAAAAAAATACTATCAAAGTTGAATTATCTTTTGGTTTTTTCCTACATTAACATAACAGCAGTGCAGTCCAAACAACCAATAGACACACTAATGGTCCCTCTCTTATCATTAACGCAACGTAGTACGGTTGGTAAAATGAGTCCAATGTTTACCTTCAATTCATCCAGTCTCGAGTGCAAGTACAATTTGTGCTACTGTGAAGTGAGTTTGTTTATCGGCTCCCAGACAAACAGACTGAGAAAGAACCCCAAAATACTCGTAAAAACGAGAAAAAGGGATCAAGCATATTTCCTTGATACCTCAACTATGAATCATAATCAACCTCAGTAATACAAGTAGTGTCTGTTGTTAGTAAATTCGTAGGTCACTGCAGCATTTTCAAGTATATTGGAATCAACGACCATGCATAAGGGATCACTTGTTTTTCTTTAACTGAGTATCAACACAAGAAAGCAAACATTACGTTTCATCAACCCTCAGGTGACTGCAGACCGAAAAGCATTTAATTTCTAGAATCTTACAATCTACAAAGTTCCATTACTAAAGGACCTCGCAGACATTTCGTTGGTATATTCAACTCATATTACACTTTTTTTCCTCTCTTCTTATACGCGCAACTTCCCTTTTTCACCCAGCGATGATTAATTGTAGTCAAAAATCAAAATGACATTTTTAACCAAGCGTAGAGTCAACGTCATAGAGCCCATGTAAATGTAGTTAACATGGGCTTTTACTTTGCTTTTGGCAACTGCCAGCATCCTCAAATCACATTGAGACAAAAGTCGTTCGTATAACCATATAACATTTTCTCTGTACCACCAGCGCATCACTTACGTCCCCCATTCTTTTGCCGGGACTCAACTTCCTGAATATCTTTTCTCTATTTTTTCTTTCATCGTTATTTTTTTTGTGTGTTTTTATTACTCCCGGAAAAATAGTAGTCGTCCCTTTTGGGAAGGTAGGCTTACACAGTGTTATGCAAGGAATAGAGAAGAACTATAGACGAAAGGAAGTATGTTGATATCTTAAGAAAATACGAAAAAATAATATCATTTTATATTTCAACAAGGATCCGATGATTGTATATTAGGTTGCCTTATGTGCTCTTACAAGCGAGCTACATATCATAATTTGTCAAGTGAATGCTCAAATGATATTTTTATGATGTTTTATCGTCCGGATATTATGTGATTTGAATGTTATGACTTAAGTTAGTGCCACCATATTTGTGGAAGCATTGATTTTATTTGGAAATATGTTCCCATTATGCAGACGCGAATACATTTAGGGTAAATACAACTTTAACTTTTCGTTGGATGCATCCCGGAAGCGATTTGAAAAATCGTTTCGAATTAAGGGTTTGCTCTGTTCTTAGAATGATGTTTAAGATCAAGGTTGTAATTATGCATTGATTTGGTTATCACTTGTCGAAAGGATCACATTAAACATTATGCTCTTATTTTCTATATGGTCTATCGATTATCATATTCACATCGCTGTTAAATTTGAATGCATAAGCATGTAACATTATCCTCCGCGGCTAACGCTGTCCTCGATCTCATAACTTATCCAAGTCGGAACTGTTTCATCTACCGTTCCATGCATTATTCCCAAACAAAGTGATTATGCTCAATTCAGTAATAAAATCGCTTATAAATCTGAATAATCGATTTTCCATATTCCTGTCCATTGAATAAATGTTGCATACCTGAAGGTTCTCTGTGCTGGCCCTTACTTTTTCACTTGCCAAGCCAAGTCTTCATCGAGCTCGCCGGGCCCATGCCTGGATTCTGATTCAACATTATTTTAACTGTTGTTCAAGTAAACGAATACTAGAAAATCCCTAGTGCAGTATTTGACCGTCCGAGCCGAGACCACATGTTGCACATATAGAAATAATCTTGTGCAATCCTCGGCACATTATTATATCTTAGCCATAATATATCTGAAGTAATCTTCGGAAACGTTGTAATGTGCAAGCATAAAATTGAGGTAAAATTTCAAAGAATGTGGTGTACATGTCGAGAATGCGAAAACTTCAAAGCCCAAAAAGAAGAGCTGGAGGACGAGGAGGAAAATGAAGAAGAAGAAGAAGAAGAAGCGGGTGAAAAAAAACTGAGTCGGTTTCTATGGGTTGCTGATTCGACTACCTCGTGAATGTATCGAGCAAATGTGGATTTGGAGCTCTTCACCGTCGAAGACGCTACGACGACGAGTCGAGACGCGATCTGCTCTATTCCGTCGTATCTTCATGGAAAAGGAAGATAGCGAGGCTGCTGCCAAACCCCGATATTGTTCAAGTCACGATTTTATACTCCATGTGAAATACTCGGTATATCCCAAAAAAGGGTGGATACACGTTGCAGTTTTTTATTGTTTTCACCGATGTATTCCTGCGCTGATGCCGTTGCTGTTTTCCTTTTAATTTAATGTATGAGAAATTCTCAAGACGTTTTATTACCAAAACGTTTTTGGGTTGTGTTCATTTTATTATTATCGTATTTGGTCTTGTTTTCGATAGTTTTCCTGCTGTTACTCGATTGCACAATGCGGATAGTCGCTGCCCGAAAATTCGCTTGCTTGTACCATCGGCAAAATGAAAATCAAAATGTAACCACTTCGGACAGTGGACAATGGAACATTAGACGAGACCATATGGGATATTACAGAAGACATGGTGGGATCTCATGTGGAGAAGGGCTCCGTAAGAGCCACTTTTTCAAATTTTCAATTAAGTTCAACAAGCTTACAAGCTTTTAGGTGACCTCCTAATGGGATTAAACGTAATGCTATTAGTATCGTCTAAATGTTCTGCGCCTTGTAAGAACTAGAAATAAGTTGTTACTGGTACTGTGTCGTGTTTGAATGCCAACGCCTATTTTGTCAAGTTCTCTGCTTCTAAACACACTTTTGAATCAGTTTGGAAAAAAGTATTACCCATAATACAACGAATTTACAACAGTTCTGTGTTGTCTGCGCGAAAAGTTCCTGACGGGCCCGTCTAGAATTCCTCGATGAATATTCAGTACAACCCAAGAAAATCGTAGCTATATTTTGTCGTTCCAATAGCAGTGTTGTGAAAAGGGAATGTCATGAAGCATATGAGACGCCTTAAGTCGTCGACTTCAGGAAAGGATTGGGACTAAGCCGGGACGGCTTTCTCTTTCACCTGGGCAAAATGCATGTAAAAATGTCAGCAAATATGGTGCAGCCATTCAATCATAAATCTGCGACTCACTTTAGCCTCAGCTACCACCTTTGTGCCACGGATTGCCATCGGCAATTTGTCGAAATAGGGAAACTCCGAAGCACAGTGTAAGTAGGTGTAAAAATTGCATTTGTTTAAATATCCATGTAGCAAATCGCTTACATTTGAAAGGTTTCCTAAGGTTGGCCAAGTAACTCGCGTTGCTGGCAGCTACTAGGCAAACACTCGCTTCAAAGAACGACGAACTATCTAGCCTCCTTTTTCCTTCTAGAGGTGAACCGGGAAAATATCACGACTTAATTGGATTTCGCTGGAAAACGCTAGTCTTACTAGGTTGCGGTTTTAGGGTCGCGCTTATTTGTATTTTGTTTGCGTATTCGTTTTTTCATATTTAATAGCAAGTTTGAACGAAATGCAACCGTAATGCTAGGACTTAAAACTGGCCACAGAAGCTCAACCTAATCGCGAATGCAATCAATGGAAGCAAGCTAGAATAATAATGAATCACTGGTACAATCATAATGAATTAATAAGATTTGATACTTTAGGGATGGATAATTGGAACTTTTGTAATCATTTAAGTTGCCTTCCAAGATAAAATTAAAGTGAATGACAATTTCAGAGTGTTCGAATATAGTTAATCGACTTATAGTATCCACGACCAAAAAATCCATTTCCCAACAATAGGGACATTTTGGTGTAATGACCGTCTTGTAAGATAATGTGATAATGGTTATCAAACATTTTATTGAATTTGCGATGGAATCTTTGACGTTTATAACATCAGAAGTTAATGTTACGTTGTTTCGAAAGGTCTTTAGGGCTGATAAACTTTTCTTCTCGGGCGAAACACCTCCTAACACTCGTCGTTGTCAAAGCAATTTTTCAAAATTGTAAAATTTTATTTATTATAAAATTATATTCAAAATTATATAAACGTTTTCATGTATCATTTTGTGGACGTTACATTGTTTTTCTTTCACGCTTTCTATAATCTTATTATCTTTTATAATCTTTCTATATCTTTGCATTACCGTTCTTGCATAAATTTGTCTCAAATTAGGGAGTCCTCCGATTGTAATAGAATAATATTTCCTTTCATTGGAAGATGGAGGCTGTTTATGCCCCGAGTAAGGAAGACTCAGCGTGTGAAGGCTACAAGACTATCCTCCAAAAACCTCTCCTACCATCCTGAAAACCCTGGCTTGAACAAAGCAGATGACAAATAAGTCGGTCAAATTTGCGCACCCACTCCAAAAAAAACAGGCCCCAAGAAGTGACCAAAAGTTTGCTCAAATTTCAAAAGCTGTCGGTCATCAAAAAAGAAGGTACTTGGAAAAGTAAAGGAAACAGATGCGGAGATTTGTGTAACCATATAATGAAGGACGAAAGAGCAGGAGTTTCATCGGAATCGCCCCATCTTATAGAAATAATGATCAAGGCCAAATTGAAATGGGCGAAAGAAACCAAAAAAAGAAATTTCTCTTGTTATAGATTTGTTTCGCCGACGAGTATATGCTTCATATATTGGGAAAGAAGTCAATCTTTGTAACCTGAGAAAAAGATGAACTGTTTAATCCTGACTATGCCTATGTTAGTGTGATAGACTGTTTCCTGGTGGCATCTTCTCTGTTACTTCTCATCTGTGTCGCTAAGTATTTCTGAGCTTCCTAGCGACGAGGAGCATGGCTACCTCCAAAACTGCCCTGTTATCGGCCTGCTATTCTATCGCATGCTATTCGCAGCGCTCCTTGAGTTTTCACCTATTCCTACCGCTCATGGGGCAAATCCTTATTGAGAGCGTCAGCTCATATTTCAGCCCCATCGTATAGAACAGAATAATGGTCCTCCATTAGTTTCGTCTCCTTGATGTTTTCGGTCCCAACATGTTAGGCCTTGAGCGAGAAACTCAACTATTCTACGAAAACATTAACATTTTACCCTGCCTGGGAAATTCAAACTTTTTGAGATTTTAAGAAGTCTTGCTTGGAACTGGAATGGATTAATAAATTGTGTATGTTTAAATCCAAAAAATCCTCTTAAAATTTTCAATTCCGCTGAATCTGGAGGCGGGTGGTGTTTATTTTTGGAACTGAAATAAAGCCTTGATTTCCTTGGGTCCCCTTTTCCATTTGCAGTGGTTATAGCTGTGCGTTCACACACGTACCCAAAAAAATTTCTGAAAATCGGCCACTGATTAACATATCACAATGAATTCCAATGATCACTTATGTACGTGCACTAATGATTATTAATTGGATTTGAAATATAATTCGCGCATTATCGCGGGCACATTTCCACATTTCTACCGTCATATTCAATTACCTGACGATGTTATTGCGACATTGCTATCCGTCCGACACCTAAGAATCTCAAATCTGACATTATCAGACCCAATAACCCTCATATAAATACATAAGTATGTCGTGCCTGAAGTGGTGATATGACATTATGATAATCGAGACGGCTCCTTAACGACCATATTTACTCGCATCAAACTCAACCCATTCCGTATCCCTTGTCCCCAAAACATCCCAGTCCAATAAATAGTTAGTTGGTTACTTGCTGCAACCAAACTATCTTCCTGTCTAGATATCAGCACCACACTCATATTGCTCCACGAGGCAAGCCTTGATGTCTTGGGTCCAAATAAACCACATGTGAACATTGAATTTACATGACTAGGCTCACGATATGCGGCAACGCGACACTCGAGCAACGTGGATGGGGTTTCGGTATCCATCCACCGCAGCAACATGTCTTCAATGTGATGATATGATGTGATGTTTGGTGACTTAACACGTTAAATTGTCTTGTTTGAGGTTTTCGTTAATTGAATCCCATTAAGCGTAATTTTATAGGCGTTAAACGGAGAGCCCGAGTGGGGCAGCGAGCCAGGGTTCGTTATTTTATGCGCTTCCATAATGTTACGCGACTCAGCCGAGACAAGGAAGCAATGGTAGATACACGGATAATTTACCTGTATAAATATTATATGATGGGACGACATGGGATGGATGCGGCCCGCGGATCATAATGGAGCGTTTGGTGTATTGATGCAAATGTAACATTTTGTTGACAGAGAAAGTGATAGGACGTCGTGGAAGCATAGCGACCATGATAATTTGATAGTGCTTTGTGCTAGTCACGATTGTGATCAGATAAGCATCGCGATTTTGTAAGTTGATTTAGGCAAATGAAGGAGTGTTGGTATCAATACTCTGCGACATGTTGACGGTTGTTTGTGGTTCATAGGAGTGTGGTACGCGTAAAGTGAAAGTATTCCCCGCTTTTCTCACACGCCCCAGCTAACGAATTCCATAGATAAGAGAAACTCTCATGAGCAGAGTTTTACTTTTAATCGTTGCCTAATTCTTCTTAATTTTCAAAGACAAAAACCAAGTCCTCACACATTAATCAATTTATTTTTCTGCTTTCAGGCTGTAAATCATTTTTCAAACGATCGGTGCGGCGGAATTTAACATATTCGTGTCGGGGCAATCGGAATTGTCCAATTGACCAACACCATAGGAATCAATGCCAACACTGTCGATTAAGAAAGTGCCTGAAGATGGGTATGAGAAGAGAAGGTAAGTAAATAAATTGAGACGCTAGCCTTTAGGTTGATCCCACTTTATAACCTTCTCTTTAAATTCAATAAAATTTTGTTCGATCACTAAATGTTCAAAACCACAAGAAAATATTCCAATGATTTTGTCCAGGATTAAGAACGAAATCCGAATAAATTCGCTATTATTAGGTTACAACGATCCTCACCACATGTCAGCTCTAGTAATTACAACCCATTAGTTGGATTGCTCCCAACATGAAATCAATCTATTACTTCCAATTGTTCGTCAGATCCCTGCCTGACATCGAAGCGCGAATCTATTTTTAACTCGTCCACTACGTTTATTTTTAGCTTCAATTGCAAATTCACATTCTGGGTTGCACTGAAATGTCGTTCCCCACAAATTTATTCGACGACACGATCACATTCCGAAGCAGCAAACTTTAGATCCTCGCAGATTGGCAAAGAATTCCAAAGAGCCATAACATTTGCCAGAACCGAACAACCGGTCAACCATTTCAGCATTTAAAAAAAAGAGGATTCTATCAGTTTAGGGATGTAAGTATCTCAACTGTACAATGTATTCAGCGAATAGCTCAGCGATTTTTTCTTCGACTTCTTCTGCTTTCACATCAAAGTTTCGTTGCAAATAGTCCAACCTCCCTATTCAGGACCCTATAATTAGAGTATGGTTAGCAAACTTTGAACAATGGCTCTGCAGGCTGTTGAGACTATCAATTGAGTTCAAAGAACAACGAATGTAATCCGCTTTTTGGCAATGTGAATTGAATGTTCCGTGGTCGTGGACGGTGTTCACGGGTGAAGAGTGAGTTTATTGGGGTCAGGTAAAACCCAGGTGCAAAGGTTACGCAGACACTGTTTATGCGTCTCGAGGCGACGCGGAGCAGTGGTAACATATTCCGGATGGACGAATTAAGACGATGATTGATGATGTTTTCGTACTTGTTGATTTTATTATTCGGCGAAAAAGGATTAAATTTCCATGAATAAGGGTAGTTGAAAGTTATGCAAATGGCTTCAGATTATAAATTTGAGAATATATTAATCCGAGTTTATGATACAACCACGATCTATTTGGAAAATTCTTGCCAAGAATCCTTGCCTTGAAGGAACCTTTGGCTAGTCTTCAAGACAACGTACTGTAAATTAGCACCATGTTGATGCTTTGCAGACAAATGAGTCGTTAGACGCTTAAAAGTGCAAAATCCTATTTGAATTTAGTCAATGGCATTTGCCATGAGAGCTTACTTGTAAAACGTGGCGCCCATTTTATTACGACGCTTCCAAGGAAGCGTAATGATTGGTCGAAATTGATTATCCCCCTGAAACGAAATGTATTTCGCTCGACTGCGAAATCGCTTAATTAAATATTTTCCTAACCAGCATGTAATGCGTCATAAATTACCATGCTAATGATATTGAAGGCTCTCTTTTCGCTTGTCAAACGATCACACATGCATACAGACACCTATGAGTATATTGGATGCGTGATATGCATAATGCACACGTTGTTGATTATGAACCGTTGTCGGTACCATGACCTAAGCATATTGACCGATTCTGAATTCAACTTATTGTAAATGCCGACCTATTGTGCAATGTCATTCTTTGTAAAGTTTCTTGAACTTATCCCTGTCTACGAGCAAATTGAATATTGTCTTTTCGATACGAAAAGTTAAAACTGCTGAATCACAAATGATAAACGTGTTTTGATTGGAACCCGGCATCGCTGAAGGTTAGGATAGTCCTGATTTGAATCAAAGGTGAAACAATGGAAACTATGTTATGGTTGCATGCAATATTATGGAGTAGATTGTGTAGAATTTATTTATAGACTTGATTTCTAGTACGTTTTTAACAAATAACATGGAAATTCACGTTGGAATTCGACTACTAACGTTGAGTCTCAAATAACCGGGTAAGGCTGATTGCGGAGGCTCAGATTTTTTGCTGAGTCTATTCTATGATAAAAGCAGGACTCCGAAGAATGGTTCGAGCGCGCTCTTTATAAGCTGCGGACCCTGCTTTCTCATACTGATTGATCACTGACTCTACACTGCAAGCCTAAATAACAATAATTTGGAATGATTGGGAAGGAAGGAAGAGAGAGATTCTTGGAGAAATCAAGATATTTTTCAAGATTTAAAATCAGTTCCTCGTGCCAAATGGTATCGCAATGTAGAAGCTCTGCGACACCTTAACTATTATGTTGTGAAAAGCGCAATGTTACGCCGTGGGTCATGTTTAAAGTAAGGTATCGCGATGGGTTGTGACCACATGTAAGTCTAAATTTTCACGTACGATGGAAGTCCCCATCATTTGCACTTAATATTGGATTGCCCATAAATAGAGGAAAACAAAAACGGTCATTCATTAATTATCCTTATCAAAGTTAATTAAAATGTTAACCAAGTTGCTTAAAGCTTTATTCGATCGAAGCATTGGCAACAATATTTGGAATTATAAAAAAAGGAAAAATTCGAATTTTACAGCCACTTATGGGTAAAATTGGGCTCGATTGTCGTTAAGATCGCGCATCCCCATCAATTTTGTATTCAAAATATCAAATTATTAAAGTATTTTGACAAACAAATGTCTCTTTTGATAGGTATACGCTATAGAATCCTCGTGCCACCATTCGCAACAGTCAGAAAAACCCGATACAATCCTAAGAAGTATGGCCTATGCATATTCATTGCAACTGACACATTGACCAATTCTTTCTTTGCTAAGATGCTTTCTTTGCAGGTTTTGTAGTCTCACTGTTTTCGTTCGTTATCTCCTTTTTTAATATATTTTTTGACTTCATGCTCGTTGTTAAGTTGTGGTTTGTAGGATTCCTTTGTTCTTCTTATTATTTCCTGCTTGTCTTACATCTGAATAAGGAAATTGAGAAATTTCTATATTTTAATTATCTTCGGATCTTGTTGTGTATAACTGCATGGAACAGATGGGGGATCTTGAGAAGTTTCTTCGTGACTGGTTTCTGGAATGGACACTCACTGCGACGATTCGTGAACTTCCGTTGTATTAAACAGGGAAGGGAACCATTTCTGTTTCAATGGCACAGCAAGGTAGAAAATCTGAATCAGTAAAGATATGTGGATTAAAGGGGAATAGGGTAGGAATTAAAGGGGTATATATGCCAGAGACTTTTCTGCAGAGTAGGCAAGCTTTCCCGATTTGTTACTGGGGTAAATCAAGAAGTTATTTGAAAAATGTTTCTTGAAGAATAAGTGGATGAGACAGAGCCGATCCAAGGTGGTTTCTCATCCACAATCTCATCTCAAACACTCATCCAAGCAAAGTCAAGATGAGGACCAGGATATTTCTCATCCACTTTACTCCTCAAATTCTTCTCATCTACTCCACTTCTTGAATTCACTTGAAAAATATATTTTCAACGCTCTAAGAAAATCTTTGTCCTTAAGTTACGTTTTGTGGCTGCTATGAGGTGGCGATTGTTCCTTAATTGGGCAATGCGTGACATGATTAACAAACACCAGTTAAAAATGGATTGTCGTCCGTTGGTCTAGTAAGATCTTTGAAATGTAAAAACCATTCCAAAAATAGATTAAACCATTGATAAAACTGGAATCAGTGACAATGATAATGGACGCTGGTGAAGCTGTGGTGAAAATGTTTACCTTCCATCTTTTTTACATTGTTGAAACGGTGGGGAATTTCTTTTTTTCCAACAAACTTATAAGCTACGGTTCTTAAATCAGTTTATGCTTGCGAAATAAATATTTTTGTAGATTTTGTCCTTTAAATGTCTCTTTTCGAGTTGCGCAGATTTTTGAAAACTGAGTCTTTTAATTCGCTAGATACACTTAAGCAAGCTCAGTTGAATGATGCTGATTTCATGCCGAATGTTTTCTTCAAGGGAAACAATAATTGACGTACCTTTGCTGTTAAAATATTATTTTCAGACAGCCTACAAAAACGATCCATTGAAGTATAAAAATGCGACCTCGGTTAGCACGGGGTCCCACCAGATCGGCTGATCAGTTTTTGGGAGAAAGCTTCCCAGCAAAAAAACATTTAACCTAGGGTGGTATGCGCAGTTGCTTCACCGTTCAAAACCATGTTTGTGTGGCAAATGAGAGTGGAGGTCGCAGATTTGGCAAAAAGAGATCGTTGATCATGCTCCTGTAAGAATCGGTATTACATTTGTCACCGTGCCTTGAGTATTCGGGAAACAATAAGGCCCAATAATTTCGTTCGTGAACAAAACTCAACAAACTTGTTTCCTAGAGCTGTGCATAGGTTTTCGGTCCTTGATCCACGTTTTTAATTTTCGGAGCCTAGTAACGGTAATTTTGTTGTTGACGTGGCTACTTAAATTAAAACAAGTTTCCTCATTTCAATAAATGGCAGGACCCGTCCAACATAATTTCGAAAAATTGTTTTCGTTAAACTAGAAGTGATTTTCTGTCAATTATTGAACATTTCAGATTTCAAAGGGATAAAATTTATGATAGTTCTAAAAAAAATTCCAATTCCGCTACTCTTCTGAATGCTGTGAGTCAAGCGTTTTCTCGCAAGCTTTTTACTACGAGTTCGAATTTCAACCCTTATTGGGAGTCCTTTAAAGATCGACTATGCTCCGGTTTTGGATTGTTTCTAGACAAAGTTTTCAGTATTTTTTTTTTTTATATTTAAATTAACACATGGACCATCACTTATTCGGCGGGTAGATCTGAAAGCCAAATTATGGACGAATGATAACCTTTGAAAAACGCCTCGATAGCGAAGGTGCGATGACATCGCAGTCATTTCAACATGGTGACTAATCAATCCACATGAATAAAACCGCCCTCACTCCGCAACGCTTATTAATTCGTGAAATAGTTGATTTTTTTTTTAAATGGAAACCTCCCCATTTACCAAGTCCATTTTTCATCTGGATGACAAATTCGTTTTAAGTTGAACTTGGTAGCAAGCCTAATTACAAGCCAATCATTAGACATTTCAATGAACCTTAAGCTGAATTTAACGGTTCGAAATACCTAGTTAGATTTTAAGGTTATTTTGACGATTATAAACCAACCGTGACAATCTGTTGCTTAGCCTTTTGACGCAAAATAAGCTATGTAATCTTTACGCATTAGTCCTACAGAAAAGGGTAGCTTGCCGAAAACGACATTCATAGGATACGATAGGATTCATAGGACATAGGATCAGGCTAGACTTCCTAAAACTCTCTGCCCTCCCACTTTGTACAGGTTTCGTGCCTCATTACGAAGCCTCACAAGGCGGTCCTTTCGTCACGTCATTTTTACGAGTAAACTTGGACATATTCTGCTTATATGAAGTCGTCGCTAAAGCAATTTGAAAGTCTTTTGTGATCATTTATAATTGTATAGTTTCTGCTTTCATTATGTCCATCCTATGGGTTGGCACATTGTTATTTATTAAACATAAGAATCGTTATAACATTATGACTTGACATTGTCGCCATGCCCAATCATTCATTTGAAAATTGCGTTTCTGAAGTCATAAAACTATCGGTGGCAATTATAACAAAAACACTTAGACGTTGAACGGAGCTAGGAACTAATTTATCTAGATGTCTGTTAATTTATCATTTATATAATAACATCTACTATTAACTATGCTGTTCATATTAACATTTTACAGGCAAATATTTTGGTGTTAGTCGGGGTTCGGTCTCATAACTACATTCCAAACATTGTAGATATGAGACGAAACCTCGAATGACTCGTTAAGTATATTAAATATTCAAATCAATAATTATTGCCTAACGAAAAAAATGATTTCCGATGAAAACAGCGTTCCAAGTAGCAAAAGTATAAAAATCTGGAAAGAGTTTTCCTGAATATTTTTGTACTCCAAAATTTTTTTTTCTTTTATTTCTTTTATTCCGAACGCAATATAATATGCTCGCCTTTATTCCAAATTCATACGTATCCATTCCGGTGGACTTTAGCCTTCTTACAATCCTTAAGCTACAATTTAAAGTGTCCACACATCCAAACGTAGTACAACAATTAGCTTTAAAAAAAAGGATGAAAATTTGTAACGCTCTCACGACCTCTGGCAAATGTAACCTGGACATCATTAGCTTAATAAAATACCTTCAATAATCAAAATGATCGGAAAATACGACCGCGAGGGGATCTATAAAATGAAAATATGATTCTTGTGCACCAAAGTCCGCTTGCTTCAACCATTCATCATTTTGGTTTCGTTTCAACCGAGAGGGTAACAAAAGGGAGGTAAACGGACAGCAGTGTTTGATTTACTTATACGAAACGAAAATGAAGAGAAGGTTCGGTGACGGTGAGTGAGGTCGCAACAATTCTACTGAGTCATTCCCTGGTTTCACTTCAGCACTTCGGCACTTAACTTGTTGCGAAAGTTTCGCCACTACTATACCGTCGACATCTCCTCATCGTCATCTCAACAAAAGAACGACCTTCTTTTTACAGCCTCCTCGTCCACATCATGCGGTGCCATATGAAATACCTGAGTACTAGAAGCATTAAATATTGTAGTGTCTTTATGGGCTATTGGATTGTGTGGAATCCACCTTTTGGTATGTGGCCGAGGAGAGGTGTTGTGCCTGGAGTCTTGGAAAACTTGGACCAGCGGTCCAGGAACTTTTGACTCTATGCTTTGGGAAATTCTTCACCAGAATTGAGCAAGTCGACAAACAGTTTTTTGATTAATTGAAGTCATTGCTTCATTGGCGTTGGTGTTCCTTCACATGCATGAGACTTGTTGAGCCTGACTAGGAAACAAGTAACCGCCATCCAGGACCGTCAGCTGAAGCTTACGGGCCTCTAACTTAGATCAACTCGTGCTATCTGCTATCATGGACGATTTGCTATAAATCTTTCCGGAGACTTCACATTTCCAGGCGCATTCTTATTACATTTTCGCAGTATCATCCTCGAGAAGGAGGCGAAGGAGAAGATGCTTTTCAGGAGAATCGCTTTCCCGCACTTACCACTCGACTAGGACATAACAATATAATGTGTTGCGGTTCCTCGAACAACTTTTCAAATGAACGGGTTTTTGAGTGGAAGAAATTTATTTGATTATTTTCATTTTTTTTCGCTACACCGCGCACATGAGATTATTTATTGGCAAAATATTATTTATTACATTTGTTGCATTCTCGCGCCAGTCATACGAGTGTTATTTATTTCCGAAATAAATTTTATTGCCATTTTCTCGCACACTGAAATCCTGCCGTATGGTGTGGCGCAATAGAAGTCCCTGGCCGATGTACGCTCGGCTGAACCTGGCAGGGTCCGGAATGGGAAGAGAATTTGTACAACATTGCTATGAGAGGAGGTGAAATGGTGATCTCCGCTTAGGTGTCGTGGTCATTTGGCCCGGCCAATATGTCATTTGAAATGACTTGGACAAATGAAAAATTTCCTCAACATGTCGTTTTTCATTATATGGTCAATAATTAGTTATTACTAAAGGTGTTCCGCGAATTGATAGCGCGGCAACATGGAAGGGATTTATGGGACTGCAACTTTGTGCTGCGAAACGCTGGAGCTCATCGTTTGATTTGTTCAAATCTGGTTAGTTATCCGTTAATAAAACATAAGATAACTAATTGTTGCTAGGATTTTCTAAAAGACATCACAATTTACAAATTGAATGTTTTAAGGATACGTCCACTTAACATAAATGATGAAATCCATTCATAATCACCTTCCTAGTACATTTATCAACAAAATGGCCCGTAAGCACCCTCAAGGGCCAATTTCCACACGATGTCGATTCCACAAAATTATTTCTTTATCATCCGAAATATACTTGGCAATAATAAGAATATCACGAGCACGCCTGCCAATAATTTATCGGGTTCAAAGGAGCACACAAGGCTCTCATTCCCGAGCAACATGATAAAAAGTACTTTGGCACGCGACTTGCTCTGAATACGTGCGGTGAGTGTTTCACACTCTGAAAAAATGCCACGAAGAATAGGAAAAATTCCATAAAGATGCGATGAGGTCGAGGACCATTCAGCATCCCCTTCCGAGAAATAATAAAAAAGTGAATGCCGCAATCAGGACCTCTATTCACTGAATGAAACGTCTAATGCGATTCAGGCTATTTTGGTTACGAGCTCACACGTTTCAAGGTTCGCTAAGAAGTTTAAATGTATTGTGAAAGGTGAACCCTTATCCGGTTTGCGGGACATTTCTTAAAACCCTTTTACATTTCGCCACATGAGAATGTAAGTCTTGAGCCGGTGTCCTAATCAGGAATCACGTACAGATTTGAGCCGTACGATTATGTCCGTGGCATTGAAATGCCGCATCAAAACACAATTACGCAAACGTATTGTGTAAATATTAAACTGAATTACCAAAAAGACAAATGGGACGACAGGAACGGAAGGAATCAAAAGATTATTTACCTTCTCACAACGAAAGATACGTCATAGCGTCCATCGGACTCGGACAAAGTTATTATTCTTAGTTTCGATGCGGTCAAGAATTGGATAGTGGTCAAACTTGATTCCATCTACGAATAATTTGCAGCAAAAACAAAATAAAGGGTCAGTTGGTCATCAGCATATATTACAAGGAACCACCACTATACGCACAACAACGTGTTTGCCATCGTTAAAGAAAACACATAAAGAAGGACATTATGTAAGAATCTTGATATGGTCAAGATTTATATTAGTTCCTTTCTTAGGCAATCCAGTCGGACAAAAATTATTTTCTTTTGTTATGATTTAGTGTCGTGTGAAGATTTGACCAAGGGGAGAGCGAGTATATTCGATCAGTAAAAATGACGACAACGGACTGTGAAAATGATGGTCAGTTTTTGTCCGCCAGTTTATTTGATAATGACCAGGTGTCGTCCTCATCAAAGTGCTTTTAAAGGTCCTTTTAAAGGAGGAAAATGGATACGAGGTTGCGTGTTCAATAGACCTATAGGATTTTATTTATGCGAAGCTCCTTTCTATATGCATCATAAAATTTCAAAATTTATGCATGACGAAAATTTGATTATCGTAACGGTTTTCGAATCAATCTGATAAATGCAGATATCCTTGTGCATAAGTCACATCGGCCGAAGGATACTAAATTACGAATAATGAAATTTTCGAAGAAGTCATATGGGAGATGAGCAGAGAATTTAGTTTTAGAATTTAGAAACAACCAAAGATTCAGTCGAAATAGTTTCAATTTTGATCCTTGGGTATTTTGTAAATGCATAAAATAACTAGCAAAAAAAACTAGCTTTTTATGAAAGATTTTTGCACATGGGTATGTTATATTATATCATAAATTATCATACTGACATACATATATAAGTATGTATGCCAGGATGATATTTTCGGTATTGTGAAAATCAACATTAAAAATAATAAGTTTCACACAGCCAGAATATTTCAGGCGTCAATTTATCGTGGACTTCGCTGAAAATTTCAGTAAAGAGGCAAAAATTTCGTATATTCAGCTCGTTTTTATAATTTAAATTTAAGCAAATACGAGTCTTAAGCCTGTGTTATTCATTCCATTTGATATTGAAGAGAACTTCCTGTAGATGTAGAATCCACATCATTTTATACAGCATCTGTAGTCACCAGGACCCGGGCTGGTCTTCTACGTGCTATGAGCTATGGGCTATAAAGAGCACTTGATCAATACAGCCCAGGATTCGGGGATGCATTTGCGGCTTTGTAATGCAGAGCGCATAAAAAACCAGTTTCCATGGAAGATTTCTAGAAAGAGGATCCAGGGGAGAGGTCAAGAGGAGGTTCTACAGAGAAGACATAACTAAGGTTTACATGAGTAACCATGGTGGCAGCGTAACCTGATGTGTCCTTAGACTGCATTGAGACAACGCTTCCCCTCTGCTCCCATCCACTGAGTTTTCTGGCTAGGAAACAATATTTGTAGGAATATTAGCCGCCAATTCTCAATGATACCCTGAAGCCACTAGCGTGAACCACTCATGGTTGAACCTGGTAAAGAATGACTATTATAAAGAATGAAGAGTGCAAAAAAGGACGAGAATCGGTGGGACTTTTTCTGATTTACTTTCATTGAATTGATCTAAAATTTATGAAATATTACATAGATAAATATTTTGAGGATAAGACCAATTTCACCAAACGTACCATTTTTAATTCGAAATCCATCAATTTCTGCACAAAGTGCTGCTCTAAACGACTCTTTTTGTAAAATGGCCTCGCGATACACTAACACAACGTCATAAAACTGGACGTTCATAAGACCATAAGACTGGAAAACGTTCAATGTTCAGCGATTGCATATTAGACACTTGAAAAATAGCACATACTTCGAAAGATCCTTAAGAAGTGAAGTTTGATTTTCGATACTGACCGAGAGACTTACAGTCAAAAGAAAGAAGAATTTTTGATTTGTAACTTTTAAGAGATTTTCATACGCTTCAAAAAATCAAAACTAATCAATTTGTCTTCAGTTCTCTTCTGATTTTTTTTTAACGCCTGCTTTTCTCCTGTAAGCGTAAATAGATTTTCTTGTACTTAATCGCGCAAGAAACTAAGAAATTTCAAGCAAACAGAGAGCTATCTAGGGTACCAAAGCAACTTATTTTAAACTTTGGCAGTTAAAGTGGTTCAAACTTTTGATTCCTGCAATATATGTTTCAATGAGCATTGAGGAAATTTATTTTACACGAGTTCAAAAGTGTTTTATGGAATATTTATTGATATATTTGAACATTTTCAGAACCCTTATTGTCCCAATTAATAGCATTCCTTCATTGGTACGCAGATTTTTATATTTTACGTAGATTGTTCAAAAAGTCATGCAAATGACAGCAAATACCGTGACAATATTGAAAAATAAATATAAATTTTATTCTCTATAAAGCCTGCTAATAATGCAATAGTCCATTTAGTGCATAAACCTGCGCATTTTACATCCTTTTAATGAATTCAAAATAATTTTTGAAAAAAAATACTAGTCTTGAATCTCCCAAAACGCTTTGACAAAGATGCTAACATACATAGCTGCAGAAATATATGTTTAAAATGTTCAACACATTTGACTCGATGGTATTTCTCAAGCTGAGAAAACAGGCAGCAATTGCTGGGATCAAACCTAGAAAATAAAATGAATTATCGACACGAATCCTATTTCAATGGTGGCTTTGTGCACCGATGCAATGACTTTGAGAAACAGCACTGCAGCTCACGTCTTATTTGTTCTTCGTACTAAGACCCTGAAACAGTGCCTTCCGTTTCGGAACACTCCACGATAATTCCACCTAAAGTCGGGTTTTTAACCAGCTCTGCAGCCAAACTAGGCTGTTCGAGTTTCTTCGGTTTCGATAAGAAAATTGTCGCTTGTTCTTTAGTTCCAGGACGCTTGGAACGCTTGGGTCAGGCTTCGTTCATGGTCAGGAAACGTGCCAGATGTTTTCTTCAACTTATTGGACAGTTTCGAAAGTCAAGCTTGGAGTGTCTCGTTTTTAAGCAATTTTCGAACCCTATGCACAAAAATCTTTATCATATGTTTTTCATTCGCAAGGATCGTACACCGGCAATTAAGTTACCTGTGGTACCAACTCTATGCCTGAAGAACATATTTTGATCTCCCAAGGCAAAGTCTTAAATTTTTTTTGTTACCTTCAGTGAAAGACGTTGACAAGCATTTTCAAAATATACATCCTGGATATACATACACAGCAGAATATTTTTATACAAATGGGTATTCTGCTCAGCTTAATCTCCTTTACTAAGCGAGCAACTATGGAAAATTGGAGAGCAGAATGTCCTCCAATGTTCCCACCAATTCACTGACGAAGTCTTATGTAGACATTTTGTTTTTCAAACAGAAATACATCATGACAGTTTTGATTTTGGTTTAGGGTTGAAAGCTTTACTTATATTCAAAAGTTTTACTTTGAATTCGGCGTCCATTGGAAATGAGTTTTCTTGTTGCCTTTCGCATAAGCATTTGTGATTGAGCACTATCCTTTTAAAGTACATAAGAGTTACTGCATGCTGTAAGCTTTTTCGATGAGGGAATTCATACGCAACAAAGCATCTCAAAAGCGGATTGTTGAAGTCTTTTCTATTTGAAGCAGCTTCAACCACATTGTATAGATTATAATCGAAAGCTTGACAATCTCCTTGAGTCTGCGCTGTAAAATATGTCAGAGATGACTAGTGAAACACGAAGCTCATTTGTGACGTTTGTTATTACAGCAAAGAATGTGATTTTTGTCAGACCGAACTATTAAAAATCATAACTAGCAGTGGGACTAGCACACTAGATAAGCTGTACAGAGACCTTGTGCACTGTGTAGAATACAATTTAGACCAGAACATTGCATTCGATTTTGAAATTCTTCAAAATCACATAAACAGATGGTGTTTGTTTTCCTGTTCCCTTTATAGTCCTTAACGTTCTTAACTTTATAGTCCATTATGACACATCAAATCATTTCAATATTTCAATGTTAGACTCAAAAGGATCCAGCATGTCTTGAAATAATGTCGAATTTATTCTTGGCCTTCTGAACAGAATTCTTGAACTCTAAATAAGGATAACTTTTGACATGCCGCCAAAATATGGCAGACATTTTTTTAATTTGGGAATAATTAAAATCTACTTAAAGGATGTTTCCTACACCTTGTATTTTTAATATTTTTCATTTCATCTAACCCCCCACAACCAAATATCAAACCACATATCAGCGCCATAACTGCTCACGAAATCTTCGAAGCTGAAAGACAAATCAACCCTTTCTTCGAATTATCCTCATAGGTAACGGCACTACTGCCAAGCGCATTCTTCCTGGAACGTATGTAAATGAGAGTTTTGAAATTGCTGAGTGAAGTAGAGCCTTGTAGAAGGGTATATTATAAATATACATGTGAGTGTCGTTGTGTGTGTATTAAAATGAAAATTGATACAAAAACGAGATAGGAAGGATCAAGGTTTTACCAAGCATAATATAAAGGAAGGTAAAGAAACTGATGACAGAATCGAGCAAATAATGAGGGAAAATATTTGCATCGCATTACAATGGAAAGTGTATTTTCGTTTAACTAAAATAACAATGTTTGGTTAAATTGCGCTAAGGATATTAAATAAGATGAATTTACTCATACTGCCTAAAGTGTAAATGACAAACATTGTTGACATCCTGAGCAATTGTATTATGTAAATAATTTTACTGATTTGATGGGTTTGTGTGTTAGTTTATTTATTTATTTTGTGTTGAATTAAATTAGTGAAATTAAATTTTTATTTGTTTCATATTTTAAAAAGCTTTAAAGGGACTTGAATTTGAAACACAAATATTACTGATTATCTTTGTTATTATCGTACTTAATCAAACTGATAGTACTGAAGCCATAACTGACATGGCTTGTTTTCTAAAGCTACAGGATATCAAATTTAATCCATACAGTGACAGCGCATTAAGATTTATAATATGCCAACAAACAATGAATTTATATCATGATCAAAATGACCACCTAAATCAAATGAAGATAATTCGCGTCCGTAGATTATTGAGCTAAATGTATTTTTGCTGTTGTTATTCAATTCACCTACACTCAGAGATTATTTATCAGCTGATCAAGTAATTATATTATGGTAGGAGTAGTAGTAGTAGTAGTAGTAGTAGTAGTAGTAGTAGTAGATGTAGTAGTAGTAGTAGTCGTTGTTGTTGTTGTTGTAGAAATAGTCGTAGTAGTGGTAGTAGCAGTGGTATTAGTTAAAGCAGTAGTATCAGCAATCATAGGAACAGTAAGAGTAGTAGCAACAGTAGGAGTAGTCTTCATAGTAGTAGTAGTAGTAGTAGTAGTAGTAGTAGTAGTATCAGCAGTAGTAGTAGAAGTATTCGTAGCAGTAGTAGTAGCATTAGAAGAAAAAGTAGTAGTAGTAGTAGTGGTACTAGTAATAGCAGAAGTATTAGTAATCGTGGTAACAGTAATAGCAGTAGCAGCAGTAGTAGACTTATAGTAGTACTGATAGAAGTAGTTGTCGAAGTAGTAGCAGTTTTAGTAGACATAGTAGTTGTAGCAGCAGGGCTGTTCCTAACCCGATAATGAAGAATCCTTACCATTGGACGAATTCGAGGTGATGTATAAAGCAGTGCCTGAACACAGGATAATTGAGATTGGCTCATATAGAAAAACCTCCAACTTAAAGTAATGCGGCCTCGGATGGTAAAGGAAGAGGTCACGATTGAGCGATTTGCATTGAACAAAAATTTTAAATACGTGGAAAGCTCAGACACTCTGGATGATGAAAGTGGACCTGAATCGCAATGAGAATTCTTACCACCATTGACGAAAAAAAGGAAGTAAAAGTAGAGCTGGTAGTAGTTGTAGCAGTTGTAGTAGGTATGGTAGTAGTGGCAGTTGTAATATTAGTAGTGATACTAGTAGCAGAAGTCATTGTTGAAGTTGTTGTAGTAGTATTAATAGTATTAGTAAAAGTAGAAGTAGGAATACTAGGAGGAGCAGTGGTAATAGTAGAAGTGTTAAAAATAGCAATAATAATGACGGTTTTTATACATAGCAGCAACAGTAAAAGTACTGAATACAATAACAATATTAACGCAAAGGATGTTCAACAAGTCGTTAGTATATAATTGGCCATATATGTTTGGGGATTACAGGAAAGGGTTCATGTTTAACTTTTAAGAAGGTTTAATAAGACTAAGAGCAAATTTGGGTAAATTTCATAGAATACCCACTATATTGTTGGGGCGTGTCAACATTTTTTGAGAAAAAGGACTTAGGACTGAAAAAGAATTGAACAAATGACGACTTTTTTTCTTGTTTTTCTTTTCTTCTTGGCGAATTTTCTTTTTGTGCTGAAATAAGGCACTGGTACTAAACAATAGGTTTGGTTGTCAATCAATCGAATCAAATCAAAATAGAAGAGGACGTCAAATTATCCACCATGCTTGTAAGTCAAGTCTTTTCAATCCCATTTCAACAAAGTCACCCTCAAAGGACAAGTGACAGAAGCGATCCAGATTCCTAGTCTAAGTTCACTTGCCAACCTAAGCGATACCTGATACAAACGATTGTTACAGGTAGACAGGTAGACTCTAGGCATGACTAGCCGTTATTAAGGTTTTTACAGATTGACTATGGTGAACTTACTTTAGTAAGGATCCTTTTGATTGTAACACTTTGTGCATCTAAAACTTATCGACAAGGACCCATCGATACAAGTTGCAAATATCAAAGTCACCAGACCGCAACATGAAAAAAACGAGGACAAATCTGACCTCTTTATTGCCGCTGAGAACCTTTGTTTGCAGGAGTCAGATTTAAGAGCACGAAGTTTACCTATCGATGCTGTTGTCAAGTTGGTGACTGGCTGGCCAAAAACCTGAAGTGGTCGCTAATTGGTTAAGTGGTGTTATTGCACCTGACGATGTTGGACATCTGTTACGCAAACAATCCTGCTAGATGGACGAGTACCGTCCGCATTATATATCATTAATATATAATGCGGTTCCCAGGAATTTCCTTCAACGATCAGAGTCATAAATGTCATACATAACGCATTTAAGGTTAAGGTGCTAGCCATATTAGACTTGGTTTAGGGCTCTAACTTCAGTGCAGATCTATGGCGTCTTCTTCGATAGGCTACGTAGATTCATACTGCTGGATTAACCGAAAGTAATTGGATATTCAGAGATGTTGCATTACTAGGGGCTGGGTGTATTATTTATCGTGGATAATAATGGCTAATTACGATATGATTTATGACTACTGATTGGTTTAACTTATGACAAACGATAAAATCATAGAAAAAGGGTGACACCTAGAGTGAAAAAGGATCAGCAACTAAAACTCCTCTCGATGATCGAATAATCTGAATATTAACAATATCTGATGCGGTTAGCAAGGATTCACCTTGAGGGTCATAGTCTGCGGAGTCAAAGTGCTAAGGTCTTTTTTCTCGATCCAAACTTTGGAGTTACTTTGGAAGCCTTTCAGACCTATGAAGACATTCAAGACCTTGAAGAGACTTTGAAGACCTTTAAGACCTTGAAGTGACTTTGAAAACGTTCAAAATTTTAAAAAGACTATGAAGACCTTCAAGACCTCGGGGTAGAGGTTCAACTTGCCGAATTAGTCACCAATGATTGGATATCCAGACGATGTTACTGTTACAAGTTAGTTGAGCTCACAATTGGACAGGCAAAATTATTGCTTAAACGTGAATAAGCCAGGTAAGGAGCTGAATGGTCATACATTGATTGACCTTAGTACCATTCCTACCAGGATACCTACAGTAAAACGATCCACGTTGGGAACTATGTCATTGGAATCGGAACTATCTGTTAACTATGTGAACTTGCTGATTGTCTCCAAAATTAGTTTCTAAGAATAAATCAGAAAAACAGATACAAAGCCACAGCAGTGGTTTCGGCTATTCTTCGACTTATGGCCAATGTAACGAATAAAGATCAGTAATAAGATGATGCTCTTTATGAGTATCGCACAGTCTGCACTTCTATACGATAAAGAAATCCAGAACGCAGCTCTCAATAAGGAGTTTCTCTGGCTTGCACTGGTGCCTAGACGAGGAACACGGTGGACTGCTTCAGCATACCAAGCAGCCTCTGAGTTAGCAGTATTCGAATACACAGCGATAATACCCTTGGTCCTGGTTGGAAATTGATTATAATAATCTGCCTTCGAATAAACGAGGGTATTAGTTGCTAGCAGAAGAGGATAATCAGTTGGTTGACAAAACTCTGGGACGAAAAGCCCAACAGAAAACAGAATGTGCTATTCAGCAGCGACCTGAGACCCTAAATTGTGACAAGTGAACCATCACGTGGGAACACGACCATGAAACGCAGAAAGCAACTGACTCTGTCAATAGATAATTCACAGTATTCACTTTGTATCCTGCAGTATTAATTAGAAGATTGGCGTCTTTCATACCTTCCTTTAATGCAGAAGGCGATGGAAGCACTGTAGTGAAAGTGTAAAATTTGTAAAATGATGCAAAACTCGATCAGCAATTGAAACCAGCTGGTATATTGCACTTGGGCTATGTTAACAATAAAGAATGGTTTACTTCGTTCTCTGAAGAGTTGAGAATGGATGAGTTCTAGCAATCCTCTTTTTTCTTCTTTTCCCTGGAAAAGAGATTCCATTTCCATCCTGACCCAAAAGTTTACTCAAGGCATGTGAGACCTAGCTCGAAACAATGCTTTAGAAGCCTTCAAGGTAGGTTGCTGTATGATAGGAGAGTCGCCTATTGAGTACTCGAGTTGGTTTGTGTCACAGGGAGTTTGACAATCAGTGTGGAGATCCTTTTCTTCCAAAAACAAAAAAAAGAAAGAAAGCTTAAAACGAACTAGACTTGGATAGACTGATCTTTTCGGAGTCCCTCAATTGATTGATACGGACTTGCAAGCATCCAGATGACATCAAAGCTGAAAATCTTGGATGTTACTGATTGAGGCTTGATAAGGCGTGAACGATCAAAGGTACTGGATGTTAGCCGAAATACTATAGTTGACATTATCGAACATCAAAATAACTTCACTACGCAGGCGCATATGAAAGCGACCGGTGTGAGAATCATCGTTACAATTTAAAAAAGAATGGAAGCTTAATACATGGAACCTGATGAAATATTTTCTTGGAAATATTCTAATCAAAATAAAAAAAAAAGAGGAAGAGCAAAAACGGAACATGTAATTGGCTTATCCGCTATTGAATCATTTAATCCTTTGATTGAATTAGGGATGGCTCAGCTACAATTCGAGGTGACGAATGAGAATCAATTATTCAGACATGTAGGAGCGATTCTTTCATCATTTTTTGAACATGTTTTCTCGCTTTCTGGTTGGTATACATTGAATTGTTTCTCATCATACATTCAAATGATCCTTACTTGCATTTCAATGTTGTATCACTCTGATAACGATATGCTGAAAACTTAGCAACAAAAAAAGAAGCTTGTAACTCTGAAATCTTGCTATATAACACAAAAAAGAGTTAAAATACATGTCCGCGAACATGAAAATCCAAACGGCGGGCACATGGAGGTGTGAACAGGTTATGATGCTATACATTGTAATAATTTATTTAGTAACAATTGTTTTCCCAAAAACGCAGTATGCAGTTTAACCTGAAATTTAAGTTGTCTGAAAGAAACACTGTGTAGAATGTTAGCTTTTACTTTCTATGAACTTTATTTATCCTGTTATATTGCATGTTATGTAATTGATTTGGTTATGTATTAAAATATTTTTTTGTGCAAAATGTGCAAAATTTCTTAGTTGTTAACAATAAATCTCCTGATGGACAGATCCTCTCCAGTCTAGTTAAGTCAAGTTTGATCTTGATTTTAAAGATGATTTTAAGCTCATTCGCAGAAATAGTTGCAAGTGTTTTCAGCTGGAACTCCCTGAAACTAATGAAATGCATCGGCTTGTGTATATGTAGAAAATGCATCATTTGCCGTAACCACTACATCTACAAAATAAATCATCAATCTATGAATTATTTGATTACACGTCGGACAGTAAAGAACGTACTTTGCCTGCATGTAAATAAAAATTTTCTTCTTCTTCACATATGCGTTCGCCTTCACTTGTTTCATTTCAAGCAATTAATAATTTTGTTATAAATAACTCTTTGATGGATTGCCATTAACGTTTGTCTTTTTTTTTCCTCATCTCGCGCTTCATCTAACAATTAGTCAAGGTTGTAAAGTAACAAATTGACAACTGAATTTTTGTGAATTGATGCATTTGTTGATGAATGAATGCATCTTTTAGCTGGACGCACGGCTAAAAGGAACAAACAATCGGTCGTCTGTCAAATGCGAAAGCGGCGTCAATCCTTAGACTTGGTTTGTTCTTTACTCAAATGGAATGGAAATCCTTCGGATGCATATGAATAACGTTTTAATGATAGTCTCGATTCTAGCAAATTGTGTCACTTAGTGCAGCAATCAAAATAAAGCATTACCTGCATTGCACTAGCGAATATCTGAGATTATGATGATTGACTTTGTGTGCATTTGCTCCTGTTTCAAAATCGCCTGCTGTGTAATAAATGTATGCATGCAGGATAGTTAGATAAATCATCGGATCTGACTGCTCAATCAGATAAAAACAGACGTCAATAAATTTTCCAAATAGCAACTAGCGAAAAGCCTCTCAAAAATTCTTGTTGAAAAGTGCTCGCTTAATTACAGCGAATAGGTTAATTACATGCAATCACTATCGCGTACCATTGGGTCATTTGCATTAAGACAAATATGCACATTTGTAACCTGAATTTTCCCGAGATGTAACATATTGATATACTCATAAAATTATTACAACGGCAACAACGTTTAGGTAGTTTGCATTAAAATAAACATTAACTTTTGCATTGAAACTTGTCGCGCTGGGTGCATTGCACGCTGACGAACCAAGAATGGTTTCCGCGCCGTTTATCGTGGTATGACCAAAGACTAATGTTTGTTGCAATTTTACATAAATCTTAGTAATATACAGAAGTCGGTAAATCATTTGTAGAGAAGATTTGAAGAATTGTGTTTATATTTGGTTGGTCATGTAGCATGCATGCGTAAATGTGTCAATTTGTTCGTATGTCAATATTTGATTGTCTTTTACCATACGTGATGCAGTGGGGCCATTATTGTTGGCACATTTGCAGTTGAAGGCGCGGACAGAGAATTGTTGTTAAAAAGACATTTGGATAGGTGTAAGAAAATGTTGCAATTGACTCATTATTTGCAGAAGGACTTCACATTGGGCCTTGTAATTTTATTTCATTTCGTCTGAACCATACGTTGTGACCGCCAGCTTTTACAAAGTGTTTAAACGCCAGACTAATAGTCGTGTATCTACATATGCTGTGTGTTACCAGAGAAAAGTTTCGAAATCTTACCGGGATCGGTGCCATACATAACAAATCACTCGTACATAACCTTTCAATGAGTCATTTATATTCCACAAAATGCATATGTTTTACATGTGAACTAAACACCCAAAAAAATAGTTTAAAAAATTAAAATCCATTCAAATCCGGTAAATTATCCTTCCACACTGGGATCTGCAATTCAAGTTAAAATTAAAAATCAAATTAAATTCTGAAGGCTTTACAATCAAAATAAATGTTACTATTTTTGCAATTCTTCTTGTATCGGTAAGATTCAGAAGAACAGAAGCCTAAAGTTTGCATCGTTGCAAAGAAAGTAATCTCAAATTTCTTCACTTTTTGAGCTTTTGTTTGGATGATTTGACCGAAATTTATATCATTTCTTTTCGCAATTTCGACTTATAGTGTTTCATTTCCGTTTAATCATTGGAAAGAAACAAAAAGTGAAAAAAATTTGGACAGTTGGTGTTGCAACGATGCAAACTTCAGACACTTCAGACAAAACAATCACGCAACATTTTTCATAGAATACATATGTTTGTCCTTTTCATTAAGGATACTTTTGGCGTTGTCTATTCAAATTTCATAGAGGAATATGATCCAATCCATTATTTATTTATTATATTTTTATTTATAATCTGATCAAATCATCCTGTATGTATATTGTAGATTTGGACTTTTTTGGCGAAAAATGTACCTCTAGATTTTCTAAAGATGTGAACAGTCTGAACTTTTCATGTAGTGGTTACCAAACGAAAGATCATGAAAGGACAACGGGTTGATTGTCGTACTACTCATCTGTATTGACATATCTCCCATCTGCATCAGCAACTTCCTTCTCTGAAGAGCTCAAAAATATTCTACATTTCATTCTTTCCTTCCAGAGATTGACTCGAAATTTGAAATTTCTCATAATAATTCCAACAAAATGCTTAGATAAACATATATATAATTTTTTTTAACATGAATTTCAATTCTCATTCCCTGAAAGGAGTCTAATAGATCAAATCTTCTTGGATTTTAATTGCAGATTCGAATTGTTTTGGACAATCTTCTTCAATATACTTTTGTTGTTTTTTGCAATACTGTCCAACGAACCGAGCAGCCTACCGAATGTTGACTAGCAAAAGATGAAGAATGGGCGGAGAGTGGCTTGTCGTCCGACACTGCTGTCTTGGCTTTTTTTCGTTTATATCAGTAATCCATTCGTCTTAGTAGTTCCTCAACGTCTTACTTTATTCCATTTCTTTAAGAGATGCCAAAAGACATTCGTTGCATTTGTGGAACACCTATGTTTGTCTACAGATAGTGCTTGTATTTTCGGTATAATTTGGCATTATCATTATAAGACTCTTAATATTGACCTTATTTTGTGGAGACGATCGTATCTGGGATAGACCTACTGGAAATTAGTTTAAGGAAGTTATTAAATGAATATCGTTCTTCAATTAATTGAGCTTTCCTTTATTCATCATCAACTCGATGAAGGTGGTCTTTATTCGATGTGATCTGCGTACAGAATGAATCAATGTTTTAGACTATAAGCTTATCTTCAAAACCTATTCTAGTGAAAAACTGTATCTGATTTGAAGATGTTCAAAGAATTTCATCGTACCCTTTGTAACTTGGTTGTTTGTATTTTTCTTCATTTTCAATCTAGTTTTCAGACCGGCCTGAAAACTAGATTTTTATCCGTTGTGGATAAATAACACATTTAAAACTAAACAAGACCTCAAGACAAGATCTTCAACAAGACCTTTGTGTCATTGTGAAGAGTATTTGTTAGAATCTACGATGTAACAAATTTTTTCGAATCTAATCTGGGCCATCGTCTCTATTACTCAAGATAGATTCCTCAGTACATCCGAATATTTGGCAATTGAGCAGTGCTCATGACTAGACATGCCTATATTCAAAAAAAAAACATATTTTTTTTTCAATTCTCCCATTAAGATGCTGAAATGTTTCGATGGGTCTATTTATGAACTAAATTCATGCCTTTAGTCAAAAATGTGGTTGATTTGAACGTCAACATGATATTAGAAATAATTATTTCAATGGATTATCTGACACTGTCAGTTAAACAAACATTTATAGTGCATCAACTTATTGATGAAATAAATTGAAATTTATGCGACAAAGACGAGATACAAACATACTTCATTGAAAAAATCGGTCACAAATACCGTCATTGTCGCTTTGACAAACCTCAAGTCTCTGGAACCTGGTCATTTCTCGTGCAGCGTTATTATGCATTACACTCACTTTCAAACCACTAAAAGTTGACGTGTTTGGGGTTTGGACCATTGCAAACGCAGTGGTCCTATTTTTTTGAATTTTTTATATCTTCCGACGATTTATACTCTTTTGAAAAACTCAGAGAGTGTTAGTTGAGACAAATAACGAAAAGAAATTACAAACATTTCGAATGTAAATTGCAGGCACCTTTAATGTTTTATGACGACGTAAACTAGCTCTTACCCACCTTATTTACCATTTGGTAGTCTAGAAGATTCATGTGTCCATTTATTTGAGGAGATGAAAATCGGAACATGCTCTGACAACCATTTTTCGATTTTTTTCACACTTTTCATCAAGCTTAATGAAAACACCACTTCCCTCCATCAAATAAAGTATTGGCTAAGGGCTCAACTTCCTCTCTCAACAAGGTTTGGTACATGCTGGAATTATTTTCACGCCAGTCTAATAGAAGTGAATATCAGTAACCCAATTTCACAAAACTCACATTTCAATGTATATCGGATAATTTTGTTTGTTAATTTTTTCTTCAATGATGAATATTTTTTCACGGGCAATCACAACATCATTTAAGAAGTTCACCAAATCGAATGAATCGTATTTCTTTCCGTTAGAGAGTCAATCAATGGTTAAGGCATTGCCTGAACGCATTGAAATGAATATACGTACCAGATGGCTTACAGTTTTTGAACACTGAATAAGCTATTTTCAAACAATCTCGAATTGATGCGAAAAAAAATTTAATCCAATGCTGATGTGTCAAATAAAATATTTTGACAGTCGACAAATAGTGCCAGCTGGTGGCAATCACTTGTAATAACGAGTTGATGAGTATGAAGAAGTTCTTTCAATAGCCAACAGGTATCGGTAGATGAATTTTACCAATATAAATATAAACGTTATTAAATTGGTGATCAGTCTATCATCTTAAAATTGCATCCATCTATGTAGCGTAATGTTAAAGTGATTGCACATCCTGATGGTGTCGTAATCAGAAAAATTTAGTGTATATTTATATCTAACTACCTTAAACTTGCGAAATCTGTAATTTTCTTTCCACCATTTTTCATTCCGATGAAAGAAATAAATTAAACTACAAAGTGACAGATTTTGAAGCAATTTAGTAACTAATACTTATCAGTTAAAACTTGCAAGTTTTTCAATTTATTTTTGAACTTTTAAAAATTATGCTAGTTATTATTTGGTCAAGCATTATTATTTGAAAATAATCTCTATTCAAAGATTGTAAATTCTCCCAAATTCTATCGAACCAACTCTTCTAATACTTTCATTCCAGCCCCTTAGCTCGATATCTAAAATTTTTCTTTGCTTCACCATTTCTTTTCAGCTGTTCAACGAGGACGAGTTCCACCTACACAACCAGGCCTCACCGGGATGCACGGGCAATATCAGTTAGCTAATGGCGATCCGATGGGAGTGGCAGGTTTCAACGGGCATTCATACTTAAGTTCCTATATATCCTTGCTATTACGCGCAGAACCATATCCAACCACACGATACAGCCAATGCATGCAACCAAATAATATAATGGGCATCGATAATATCTGCGAGTTGGCCGCCCGCCTATTGTTTAGTGCAGTTGAGTGGGCGAAAAACATCCCTTTTTTCCCTGAACTCCAAGTGACTGATCAAGTGGCGCTCCTGCGACTAGTGTGGTCTGAATTGTTTGTACTGAATGCGTCACAATGTTCGATGCCTCTGCATGTTGCACCTCTTCTAGCGGCAGCTGGGTTACATGCATCACCAATGGCAGCGGATCGCGTGGTTGCGTTCATGGATCACATACGAATCTTCCAGGAGCAGGTGGAGAAGCTGAAAGCGCTACACGTTGACTCCGCCGAATATTCGTGTCTGAAAGCAATTGTCCTGTTCACAACAGGTAAGCTGTTGGACATCTTGTACAAGGATGTTCCAGCCTTACTAACCAGAATTTCAGATAAAATTAAAACATATAACAATAGCAATAACGACAGCAATATTGACACTGATACACTTAACAATAGCACAGCACTTTATGATGACATTATGCAAGTGGTCAAAAAACATTTAGACGAGCAGAACCAAATGGACATTTCGTCCGTTGTAGATTCTGATGCTTTTAGAAAGGATAAACTAGCTTTCTCCAACACTCTCTCGTCCATAGCTTCGCTAGCGACGACGGGCACGTCTACAACGACCACATCGGCATTTAGTAGTCACTTAACCAACAACAATCATTTATATTTTAACAATAATTTAAATAGCTCAAATCCTAACCACACGTCAAGTAGTAGCACGACCGCAGCTTCACCGCTCAGTAACCCCAGCACAGGTAGTATGGGAACATTTAATTCACCTTCGATGTTTTTTCAGACGCCTCCACGTTCGTTCGGATCATTCGATATGTTCCACCCTCATAGTACACCGTTTGTTAGCCATGCAAATAGTAGTAGTTCCTTCAGTAGTCCCACGTACAGATATTCACCGTATCATAGTAGTTTTGGTAGTAGGTGGCAGTTGTAAGTTAAATTAGGCTTCGCGAAGAGGAAGATGGTCTTTTTCAGTGCCAGGAGTTCAGCGTTTGAATCGCATTGCTTGCTTTCATGCCTAATTAATTATTTCACGGAAATACGTAAATAACACTCGTCTCGACATTAAATTAAAGAAAAGCAAAGCCTACGAAGTACTGTAGTACTATACTGATTTTTCGGGCAATAATGTCCTTCGGTAATTAAACACTGAGCTTCCATAGTCATCCCTGATAATCAGCTGGACCCAGTGACTGAAAATGTTGTTTCATTTTCCTCGCAAAAATCTTCTCTAAATCCCTATTTCATTTAATGCTGAATTTCATCTTGTGGGGATCACAACCCAGGCTATAGTCCTTCGTTAAACGCTGATTGAGTAGATGGATTTGTTTTTAACAGGAAACTTAACCACTTATTCATTCAGCCACCTCTCGAGTCGCTCCTTTTTCATCCTTGGAAACAGTGCTATCAAATAATACGGAAATTCAGATTGCATGAAATAGAATCCTTGCCTTTCGTATTATTTTCTTATATTCTTGTTGTGTACAGTAACTTGGCTTATTAGTTATTAAGTTTTTGTTGCATTAGTTCTAACGTATTTGTTTTGTACTTAAGTCTTCCTAATTTTTAACCTTAATCCCGCTTATTTAAATTTGCTATAATTTATTTAATTTATTATGCTTTCATTGTATTTAACAACACATTCGTAGTTATTTCCTTTCTAAGTGCTCGTACTTAGTCTTTTTATTATATCAATAAAATTTCTTCTTCGCTAAATAAATGGGACCTAATTTCATTTGAAAAAAAAATAACCATGTGTTTCATTTAATTTAAAAAATTATATTAACCTTTTATATGCCCTTTATTTCGTATATATTTATATTAACAAAATATTTATTTAAATCATCGTTGGATTATTTTATTTTTGTGATCGTTTTTATTATTTTTCGACATACTAATTTCTTGTGGAAGAACAAAATGGATTGGCGGATTTTTTTGGGTCATGGTTTTAAAAGTCACCGGAAATTAACTCATTGGAAAATTATCATTAAAGGCGGCGATACTCACGAAATAGACTATATTTATGTTCTTATATTCAAAGAAGGTCAAAGTATTCTCACATTAATCAGCTAGCAAGTTTTAACAACCTTTTCTCTGAACTTAACGAGCAAAAAAAACCTATTAAATTTGAAATAATTCAAAGGGGTATGAAGTAAGTTATGAAGAAAAAGTGAAACTTATCGGAAATACAGAACCTTCTCATGCTTCTAATCTGGTCTAGGTAACCTTTTAGATTGCAAAAAGCCCCAAAAACCACTCTCGAATTCTTTTACAGAGATATTGAATGCAATGTCCAGACCTTAATAAGAGGTTACCCTTTGGCGAATCCGATAAACAAATTTGGGCTATTTCCTAGTTCAAAAAAAGCAGAAAGCAAACGAATCATTTTTAATATCAACATAATTTCCTCAAAGCTAATACTTTTTCTAAGAAAGTGTAGGATAATGTCAAATTGTATGTTGAATTTGAATAAGGGTTTAGCTGTCTTCAATGAAAAGATCCCGGCGACTCCTTTAGGATATAGTACTTTTGTAGTTATTTCCTCTACCAAAATGACGCTTTATGTCAACTAAATATTGCCGATCACTGCAGCGATCTGTGATATCTGATCTGTTGTCAGCAGATACTATGTTGTCATAGCAGATACTATGTTGAGAATATTCTGTCTTACGAATCATGAATTCCTTCAATTAAAACTCCACTTAGTCCACATTAAATATATGTTCAGAAAAGTATTTTTTAGTTATGACACTTACTTCATATACGAATTTGGAGCGTGTATACAGGCGAAGTCCTTAATATTCACTCCAGACTTTTGGATTCATTCCCCGTGAAATTATTTGAACTCAGTATGACCTTGCAGGAAAACGAAATCTTTCCGATTTAGAAAAATTTGCGTGGAAAAATTATCGTAAGGGCAATAGGTATCCTGCTGATGTAGCACTTAAAGTGAATGCCTACAATGTATCAGGTCCGAATATACTAAAAAACCCATCAGTCCCTGTTGCAGTCCCATGCAGCCGATATTTTTTGGCAATCAGTTTTGTGAGACAGTTTTTTCCTGGGACCGCAAAGAAACACAACCTTATCAGAGGTTTATCTGAACCAAGGATGGGGGACGCCCTTGACAGATTACTGTCACCCCACACACTGTCAATAGTCTATCCTGGCTAAAACGTAGTGATTGTGGTTTGGAAAGCTTGAAAGCATGTGGAGCACAAAACAGTGGTGTTGTGGAATCCTAATAGCTTTAACAAAGGTGGTACCCAAGATTAAAACTTGCTTCAGATTATGGGGGCGGATCATGGCTGACACATTTTTTCAAACCCGTCTGTTGAGACCCTGTTGAGATTTTGACACTTTCCACTCACTATTTTCCAAATTGCTTCCTGCCTGGAAAAACTATTGCTTCCTGCCTGATCGCATGTTTTTGTTGCAGATTTTTTTTTGTTCAGATAATTCAATCACATGTCTTTCGCGATCTTCTGGTTTGATTCCTGCAGTTCGCATTGAATCACATTATTCTAATTTCAGCAAATACAGAGCATTACCTTAGAGCATTCCTTTCACCTTTCAGCTCTTCTCAAGCTCTTCTTGCGTTTATCATAAGTGCTCATTGAAAATTACCTTTTATTCTTCATTGTCAAACTTTTTCCTTGCCGTCGAGGCGTTGTTTACTACCGATATCGCTGAAACAACCACCGATCCACCGATACATTTTTTCCTATGGCGAGGAAATCAGAGCAAGTTTTGTGGCCGTTAAAAAAAGGAAGTTTACTATAAATTTCTGCAGCAAGTTTGCTTTCGCAAATATTGTTTATTATTTTCGAAATTTTCAACGTCTGAAAAAATCTGTTTTATAAACTCCGATCAAATGACATGCTGTTTGTAATACTGAAAGTTTGTTTCTAACGAAAGACCTTTTTATTGAGTCATTCTACTGAAAATTTTTGCTAGGACAAGACAGAGTTATCATTTGACAGTGACACATAATGGTTCTTCTAATAATAAATGAATGTTTTCAATTACAAAATACAGCGTTCTTGTTTGACAACGACATTAAATGTCAAATGTCTTGACTTAACACGACCGTTTTCTTACTTTCAAGGATATTTTTTTTAATGACTAAATCAATCCTAGAGTTCCAAATTTCGAGCCTCATAACCAAATAAATTTTTGCATCTTTCGCCACTGTTTTTGTCTAAGAATATTCTATCTTTCTTTTATACTATGGCTACCCACAAAGTCTTATTTAACAGTTGGTCGGAGTTTCGTTTTTCGTTGTCCTTATTGCAGGAATATTCTTAAAGCAAAACAACGACAGGCTCGCTACAAAAATTTTAAACTTGGGCCTTATGAATAAAAAGCTTCAGAATTTTTATCGTCTATTTACGTCGAATATACTATTTCATTTGACAAACCACATAAACACATAAAACAGTTGGTCCTTATTGTTTTGTTGCTTCTAGTGACATATTTTTAAGGATAGATAGCAAAACAAGAGCAACCAAACTGCTACCAATATTTAAATCCCGGCGCATACAACCAACATTTTTTTTGTATCTTCATTGTTTCATCCAATATTCCATCTTCCTTTTTACTAAGGCGACACACAAAACCATGATCAGATTTTAATTTTTTTCGTTTTCGTTTTTCGAATATATAAAACAAAAATGAAACATTCTCTAAAAAATTGCAAAAACCCTAAATAAAGCCTCATAGCCAAAGAACTTTTAGCATCTTCATTGTCGACTTTGACAAATATTCCATCTTCGTTTTTTGTGTAACCTATTTTACTAAAATAAACCATATAACCATACAACTAGTTGGTCCTTATCGTTTTCCTACTTTTAGGGATATTTTTAACGACAGAGAATAATATAACTACCACCAGACATTTGTAAGCAGGTAAATTTCTGCATCTACATCATCGTCTCTTTCATTTAGAATATTCCATCTTTGTGCAGGACATAACGACATGGGATCATAGATATCTATCTTAATATTTGCAAATCAAAGGATAAGCACGAAACAGCATACACACTCTTTCGGGACTTTAGGCTGAAACAGATAAGGCGATGCAGAGTAGATTTATAGTTGTATTGCGTTTCGCACTCGATCAACACAAAAAAGGACACATACAAAGTTTTCAAAATTATTTTGAAGAAGTTTGACTATTGGTGGTTTTTGAAGTTATTTTTTTGGTTTTTGAAGGCTAATTCGCGGTTGGTAAATGATTAGGAGGTACGCCCTGAGTCCGGGACTACCAGACGCGCAATGTTTCTAGACTACTCACCAAACACCTCCCCTGTCAACCTGTAAACCTAGCCTGGAACCATTTGACACTTTACTGGGGGCTAGGCCTCGTGTTTCTACGCCTAGAGGCGCCTTCAGATTATGGGAATCTCTTTCTCCAATGAGAAGGCAAGAATTGCTAGAAAAGAGATCTTCTATCTCCGATGCGTTCTAGCGCTCCAATATAGTTTTTTTAGTCGCGGTATGGCCCAGGCATATTGTTTCACGCTATTCTATATGTCAACTGTTTTCAGCACTTCTCCGACCATAGTTTCCGAACCAATCTCTGTTATTTCACTGAAGTGGTCACCGCGCTGCTTACTCCATCTTTTGCAAGAGAAGAATGTATGACAGACGTCATCGACCTCTCCTGCGCATAGCACGCAGTTTGAAAACCGTAACCTGTCAATCGTGTGCAGGTAAGGTTCTTTCTTGGAAGAAGTTCACAGCGTTCGGGATATAGACTGATCTCCCTTCAACTGGTAACTCTTACATCATACAACGACTGAATCGAAATGCGTAATGGGACACTTAGAGCATTAAATTTTGATTTTCACCATACTTCAACCCCTTTTTTTGAATGGGGATATGAAGACTATTTATTCCTTTATCTTGGTATTCCAGTGATGTGAACTAGCATACCTACTCAGTAAACACCTCTTTCCCGTGCCAAAGTTCCTAGGAAGGAAAGTAAAGTGTTAAATTGGAAGGAAAACGATAGCGAATCTGGTGTTACCGCGAGTTGTAGAAAATTTTCGTAGTGGTTCCCACATCGCCGGAGTTCTCCAGTCTGAAAAAGCTATGAAAACAAAACCCTCACGTCAACATTGTGGCTTCACTACAAAACACAAAACATCTTCTGTAGGAAGCTAAAATTGAAGCTAGAATAGTTTCCTGCAGAAGCTCCAATAGGGCGATCATTTGCAAAAGACGGATGAAATCGGGTACCTTGAAGGTTTTTCGTTGGAAAAAGCAGAGGACCTAAGTCAATAGACTCCGCAGCAACATATGCTGCTCAGATTTGGATTTGGAGCTTGCTATTGATTGGAGAAGGCGTTGGTTGAATGTGTAGCATGCGCAGGAAGCCAAAGTTTGAAAAAGGCTCAAAGCTATAGCAATTATAACGACTAAGGATGGACACGGACTTGCAAACTGTATACAGTTTCCGACATTTTGATTGCTTGTATCTGAGTAAATTCTTCATTACATCGATGGTTACGAAAACTTTCATTTAATTCTTGGTTAATTTTCGTGGATAAGATACAAAAGCTAGATTGAAAGGAAAATTTTAGGCTTAGATTTTAATTAAACTAATTTTTTATATTGACTATGAGCTAATTAATCAACCATTTAGCCTAAGTAAATCTATGAGTGAGTGTATGTAGTGCTATGTAGATAAGTAAATTCAAGGAGTTTTTAACTTTCTTGAGGAGATTGCCTCTATACAAATCTGGAAGTTACTTTATAGGGCAAATATTAGCGATTTTGGTAGCAATCTGGAAGAGATGTAGCAGGGTTTACCTATTTGAGGTGACTAGAAACATTATTTTAATGTGTTTAGCGCATTAGTTACATGTGGGAGCTGCGTAGATTATTCTTGATTGAATAGTCTTTTTAAGGATGAGCATTTGATGACGAAGGCTCAGTGTTGACTTTCGATTGAATAATGGGTACAAAGACAGGATAGACTTGAATAACTTAGAACTTAGGCGCTTGATATGGTTTTCAAACGTTGTTATTCGAGCGATCATCGACCGAATAGGTAAGATTTCGGACTAGGGAATCATTTGGCTTAGGAATTTTATGGGTCTTTTTGGCAGCATGGTGTCATTGCATATTCTGCTAAAGAATATTGCTGTGGTTTTCTTAATTTGGATTTTTATTTTGCACCTTTAGAAGAATTGGCAGATTTTTCCAGTATTTTTAACTTAGTTGGATTTGATCTGGTCAGGGTTGTTGCCAGAAATGTAAAAGCAAATGTCGATGGCAAAAGCAGCTGGTTGGGAGTTGTGGCTTGTGAGTATGCCAGAAGTGTATTTATTGCAAAGTGTAGGAGTCAGGCATGAACCTTGTAGAACACCAGCAGGCGCGGTTTTGAAAGTGGATGTTAACACTGGTAAGCTGGTATTTTCTGCCTCTCAGAAAGAACAAAAGCCAATTTGTGCTAGTATGGTGGGATTACTGAAACTTTGAGCCAATGGATAAGGTAGTTATACAATTTGGAATCCAATTCCTTCAAGATTAATTTATGAATATCGACGGTCAGCATGGAATGGAATGCTATGGAGTGTTTCTATTCAGGGCTGTCTTTTGAGATGCATAGGAGTTAGTTCTTTAATGAGTATTTATCCTTCAAGCCCAACTGAAAGTTACGGAGCTTGTTATTATTTCCAGCGTAGTTAGTCAATTTTTACAAGATAAAATATTGAAATAGTTCACCAAGTACTGATAGGAAGCTTTATACCTTTGTGCATGTTAGAACATTGTGGATTTTTACAAACCTTCAGCAGGATCTTCCCACCGTTTCGAAAGTGCGAAGTTTTCATACAGGTGTTGAATATAAGGCCGATCGCCAGTATTGCTATTTCGGAAGATTTTTGATGCCTATATTTGTTATTCCTTCGAATCCAGAGTCCTTACTATTCTTTCGTTCCTTAATTTGCCCAATTATATGCTACGTTTTCATAAGAGCTCAGCGAGTTAAATTAGCAGTGTTTGCTCCAGTTGGCTGTGAATCAGCTTCTATTATTACTATTCATGCTCATTCTATGAGAGATGTTGTGCTGTTTGTTTGTTTTTCCTTCACAAAAAAGAGTCTGTATACCATATTCGTCATTAAAAACCTATGAAAGATCATGGTGTTTGCGTTTCAGTATTTTTGTCAACTTCAAAACTTTCCGTGCATTGTAGTCTAGGTTGCTTAGATTATTTCAGTGGTTATTCAGAAAGTGTGTATTTTCGATCTTAATAGTCATCGATAGAGAGTTAATGCCAGTCACTCTGCAAAGAGGGGTAACTCTTCACTGACAGTGATGCCTAGAGAATAACGTGCTTGAATCAGCTTTGAAGCTTATATTTCAGCTTAGCTGCGAAGAGCTTTTATTACTAGATAAACGAAAAATCTTGCTTGGACTTTGGTGAGCTGTTATTCGCATTCCTTGCAGACAGAAATAACACTACATACGCTGAAAAATCTCAGGATTTTAATTGAAACTAAATGTTTTTTTGCGAAGTTATATTTATTCCTCAAAATAGTGGCCTTTACTTGACATGTCGATATTCAAATATTTCGATGCTCTTCCTTATATATGAAAAGTCCAAAGCTTCGAAATATGCTTAAATTTTGGCGACGACTTCTTCATTCGATTCGAATCTCTTTCCGCGGAGGATTTCGAAAGAGATAATAGCCGCTGGAGACCCAGTCTGGGGATTAGGTGGATAAGTGGCCGATTTGAATCGTTATAAGTTCAATTTCCCCATAGTTTTCTAGGAAATGTGTGACGGTTCGTTATCGTGAGGGTAGCGAAATTTTTATTGGTCACATGGGACCATTTTTTCATTATTTTGTTGTTCAGTTTGTCCAATAACGCTGTTCTTCTCTTTTGCATGTAATTGATGAAGATTATGCCATGAGCATCCCAAAAAACTCAGACCATAACCTGCTGAACTTTAGCTTTTTGGCCGCCATAGTCGGCTTTTCCAGCATGTCTGCAGACTGTCTATTGGACTCGGCCGTATAGTAATGCCCTCATTTAATCCATCGTTACCAAACGTCGAAATCAGTCCGCTCGGTTATGTTGCAGTAACACAAAACCGATTACTGCCGCTTTTGATCGACGGTCAACAAACGCGGCCCCTATCGCACCTATAGCTTTTTGCTCGCTACAATATCGTGCGAAATGTATTCTGCCCATTTTTTTTTGAGATACCCACGGCTTTTCCTTATTCGTGGAATTTACGATCTTTACGAATGAACTTTATGATTATTCCAAAGATTCGATGCACTAGCTTTAGGATTTCCGCGTTCGTAGCCGCATTTTCCCTTCCAGAGCGGAGTGCCTGCCATCACGAGCCATTTTAAACTCACAAAACTACCGATAAACTCTTGTTCTCGAAGAAACAGGTATGAAAAAAAATATTTCTGCAACCATTGCAGTGATTATTTAGAAGGTTTGCCAATTAAAAACGTTTGATCAAGACGCGATATTCCAGTTTTTTCATTTTGTTTACGAAGGTGAAAGTAACGACACTGAAACGACTGTAGTTTGAAAACGAATGAACGAAATGTCATGAAACTTTCTACATAAATTAGGGACAGATGAGTTTCTCGAAAGAAGTCATGTTCATTTTTTAGTGGTGCCATCTATCGAGAAATCCCGGAACTGTTCAGCGCATAAAGTAAGCATTGTGGTGTTCTTCATGTGAACAAATGACAATGTTCTCCCGACTCAAACAAAGATAAAGGTTGCAAGGATTCATATTGGCATAAATAAAGTTGAGTTCAAACTTAAAGTTTATCCAACCAAATAATTCTTAGAAAGATAAAATTCACTTGAAAATTAGCACTCAAGTCTTTCCATTCATACCTGACGACAGTTCCACTGTAGTCACAACTATCGTGGGAACCAACTGCCCATATGAGATCCACAAAATCTTTTTGTATCAAAAACGGTGACTCAGTGCTCGAAATATACTTAACCGTCACATTTATGCACATTTTATAGCGTATTCCTCTTTAAATTCCCATTAAAATTGTTATGGTCAGCTTTCTCGAATGCAATTTAAATTATTCAAATCTGCTAAAAGGCGCTGAATCAAACTTAATTTTCCCACATTCCTAAATGGTAACTGTGCCGAAACAGCAACAACACCGAAAACTTTCATTTATCATTGTCGAAAAATTATTATCAAAAATTCATATGTTATAATTTCGTGTTTGGAAAAAATGTTTTTCTGTTTGCAACCAACATTACAAACATCAAAAATCGCCGACACTTTGCAATTCGCAGTTGAAGGACTTTCGTGAGGTGTTTGAATGAAAGATTGAATATTGTATCGATTGAATGTAATTGTATTTGATTGTACACTTGAATACGGAGAAGATGATTACAGCATCTTCACTTTGATAGGTATGTTCCATACAACACGTTGATAGTTTCGCTATTGTTACCGAATTCGAATGAATCTTCAACGAAACCATTTTAAGGGTATCCCGAGCTTTTTAGATAGGTGGGTTTTAGTTTTGTGTTTTTCTTATGTTAAATTCGGAAAGATTTTTGAGGGGAAAGCTTGCTCGCGTGACATCTGGGAGGACTCAGTACGCTGTTGCTGACGGGAATCTTCGAATTTTTTGAAATTCAGACATCAATATTTCAAGGACCGCCTTAAATCGTTTCGATTACATCCTGCATTTCTAATAGTTCACTCTGCAATGTGAACAAGGAACAGGCCCCTATGCGAGGCGAAATCCATTAAATCCATCATTCACCATTCAGAGTCACAATGAAACCTATCATAATCAATCCATTCATCATTAAACAATGTTTTCCGAAGCGGGAAAGAATGAGTGGGAAAAACTCCAACGGCCTGTCCGCGGAGCAAACAAGCGAAGTGGATGCCATTGTTGCGTATTGAACCTATCAAATGTCCACTCGAAGGTTGATGGTTTATAATTATCATAGAAGACGCCTTTGTAGCTGCTATCTCTGGAGTCTCATCGATGAAAAGTCGACGATTTCAATTGATTGGAATCGCGCAGTGGTGCATTGAATCCGCTCTTGGCTCGAGTGCCAGTTACCGTCCAATTCAATCATTTTCTTACGTTCGCGGCCTAACGGCAAGGTGTGTTGCAGCAGGGGGAGCCGAAGAAAAAACTCCAGCAAGTACACCTGGGAGAAGACAACAGTTGGAGCATCGTCTTGGAAGATGTTGTCGCGGATCAATGGTCTCGAGGTAGAGAAAAGTGGGTGAGATGGTTGAGGTTTTGCTACGCGCCCTAGAATTAGGCACGTCCTTTACGTGTTTGCTTTCGCATTCAAAGGCGATTGTGTTATCCTTGAGAATGTGAAGCTAATTTTTTCCTGATTCGTTGCAAGCGAGTAAAATGTACGAACAAGGAAGTAGTTCATTCAACGATGTTCTGAGGAAGAACTCGCGGCTCCCACCTTTGCTGTGTGATGGAAAAAAGTATCTTTGGAATAAGTATCTTTAGTGCCGGGCTGATTCTTCGGTTGTAGATTTGGATTCCACCTTCTTCTCATCGTTGTCTTTCAATCTCTTCTTCGTGCGAGGCCTTGTCTTTGATATGGTTGCTCTTGGAACCCCTCGGACACGATTCCTGGTGATCTATCGGCTATTTTCTGATAGAGTAGACCCGTTGTCTTTTTCTATGCCAAACAGCCAACTCGTCGGGATGAATTTTGTTTCTACACATGCACCTACTCATATATAGAAAAGAAATGTTTTGTAGCCACTCGATTGGAGTCGTTGGTTGTTGTTGCTGTTGTTGGTGGTGTTTTTGCCAGTTTTTATGTTTGGTCGCTGGTACTGCAATGCCCAATAGTGTTCCAATATATTTGACTTGAGTATCCGTATTTTTTGAGTGAGGTTTTTGCAGTTAACTGTGATCTCATGTGCTTCAAGTCACGATCCAGCTATAGAAAGCCACAGTCGTTATATGGGTAGCATGTGTACCATATCGCGAGCTTATACCCCACTGACAACAACCACTCTCTACTCTGCAAGGAGCACCTTCGCCGCTATAAGCACAGACATATGTTTGAACAGGATTTCCATGTCTGATACGAAACGTTTCAAATCGATCTTCCTATTCTTTATTATTTTCTCGTCAACACTTTTACTCAGTTCCCTGCTAGCTCTCCTGTTATCAGTCAATCTGATCTTTTGGTAGGAGCGTATAACTGCAAACATACTTATATGGCGAACGGTAAAAGTTTTAAACATTCCCTAATTGATCTATTGATTGTGTATTGATTTACAAGGTAAAGTGGAAACTTTGGAAAAATTTTCCTTTTGCTCGTTTTCCAAGCATCCTAGTCTAGGCGAATCACGGCGAGGTCGGGAACGATAACGTGAAGTGAACACGTATATGATGGGAAACTATGAGTAATTGAACTTGGGTCGTTTCAGAGATGATAGGAGAATTTTGAACAATTCGCAAGTTATTAGTATGGTACGGATAATGATGTGCTGCACTACAATGTAGTTAGTAAAGCGAAAACTCTTATTCTTAACGGTATTAAATTTCCCACACATGAAGGCATACCTGCAAATCGAAAACAATTATTATGAGAGGATATATGGAATGCTAAAGCGTAGTATTTACTCGATTTCCTGTTAGAGCTGAATTTGAAAAAAATATGAAGAAAAATATAAAAAATAATAGAGGTAAACGTTTACACTAGTACATATCTATGTACCAATAAGTATATATTTATATTTATTCGCTTTTGTGCTATAAAAAAGTCAATATTTCTAGTAATTTCATTTCACAAAATACTCAAACTGAAAAAACGAAACGAATTCGGTCGAAAATCGATTTTGTAGATAAAAACTTCACAAAATTAAAAGGAAGCATCCTATTTTTATGATCACAAAAGTCTGTTATTTGTTACTGATGACTGAATCTTCAGCTTTAGTTTTCAAAAAAATCTTCGATTCGAATTAAACTCTTCTACACGGGATCGGTTATATATTCACTGAATTTTAAATAGTAGTGTAAGACCCTCAAATAATTTTCAATCAATTCGTTAGAAGATTGAAAATTCGAAAAATCCTGAAATTGCTGGAAATCATCTTCTAATTCATCATCCGCTGTGTTACTTTGGCAATAATCTTCGTTGTTCAACTCTACCATTTCGGATCTGCAGGACTCTATAGTATCTTTATCGGTCGGAAACTCCGAATTAACAATATCGTAATCCACATGTATACAATCGTTAGCTGTGCTACCTTCTTCTATTCTTTTAATATTTGTCCAAGCTTCGTACACGATTTGCAGTTGGATTTCGTCTTCAATCTTCGTCTTCAAAAAAAATGAAAGCCTGTGAAAATCAAATGAAATTCAAATGAAAACCTTGAAAGATGAAAATCCTTGGAAATTTCTTCTTCTTCTTCTAAATCAAAGTTCGGACCAAATCCGGAAATTGTTTAAGATTTGGCGTCGATATTCCATGCCTAATATTCTATGATTAATATAATATTTCTTCACGGTGATATAATATCGTCAACACAACCCATTGATGTAATGGTTCAAAATCCTTCGGTGGTAATGACATATTTAACATTGTGAGATTCCCTAATCAAGTTGTTGTAACTTAGACGTCAGATTTGGTGAGGAAAAATATGTTTAATACATTCTTGATTAATTTGGATGTTTTTTGTATGTGCCAGACGGTTATCAATAAGAAGGATAATTTTTCTTCGCTGTTTTGTTTATCTAATTTTATTACACAGTCATCGAAAAGAACTTAATTGCTCATCCTAGGGAAACATTCTACGTATTCAAATTTTTTATTCCCTTTATAGTCTTATCACTTGTCAGCTCAAAGGCAGCAAGGTTGGTTACTTTTACGTATTAAAAGCAATTTCAATTTTTCTGTTGCATCCATGTTTGCAAGAAGCATCAATTTAAGTCTCTGTTTACTATACTTACTTCTATGACACGTCTGATTTTTGAAAGTTAAGCTGTTATCTGGAAGACATTTGAAAATTAATCCTGTCTTATTTGCATTAAGCACGTGCGGTGCTTGATAACTTTCTAATAAATGAGCGCTTGGAGTGCTAATAAATCAGTGCTTTCTTCACAAACCTTTTAATGACGTACGCCAAGCCTAATTTAACATAAAAAACAATCATAAATTTCTATATGAACCGTACCTGCGCTTCCCACTATCGATTAAACTACTGCTGGCCTTAAAGCTTAATTGTCCTAATTTTTCCCTAAGGTCGAATACCTTTTCTTTAAATAAACCCCGGATATAGATAAATCTTGCCTACTTGCCGATTAAAACCACTCAAAAACTGTTTAGTTTACATTATCAGAGAAAGGCTTTTTCAGCCTCTTGACACTCTCACCTGCACTATTTCCCCTTTTGGTAATAATTTCCTTTTTTTGAAATAGTAAACACTGTACTTGCTAAAACATCGTACTCCACAGCTTAATCCTTATTTTTTGAGCTACTTTCCACTTCATTTGAATCATGGAATTTTTAAATCGCCGAAATTTTTAATCAGCAGACCACCAGAAATTTTCCAAGTACGTTTTAACGACATTGGCAGAGTACGTTTTATTTAGTAGGAACTTGTTAGTCTGACAAGCAAGTGAGCTAACCAACCGCAGAAACTTAATTTCCTGCATAAATACGTCAAAAAAGACTAAAATCACTCGTAATTAAGGGATTCCCCCCGAAAATTAAACTTGTCAAAGTTGGGGTTAAATATTTCATTCAAGTTATCAAGATGTTCGAGTAATCGAAGTTCTAGTAACAAAGGCAAGACACATTCCTTACCTTTGATGTTATTGCCAACCGATTTGGTTGGAGTAATCGAAGTTCGACTTATCAAAGTTAATACAAACACAAAACAACACGAGACAAATTCAAAAATTGATTCTTTTCCCTAACAGCAAGTAAAAAAGTCGGTTCCATTTGACAGAACGGAAGGTGACATGATTTGATAAAAACAGGAAAACGTCAAGGATAGTGGTGTGGAGTAGCACATCATCTTTTTTATCAGATATTTTTTATATTTTATAGTCCACAGTATACGAAGTAGTGTACACTTAATATTGATTTTACATGTTAGAACTGGATAAATTCCAGAATTTTAAGAACATATAACCAACTATGAAATTCGGTAACAACCTGTGACCCGTCCAATACGTGAACTGTATGAGCTTGGATCCCCAAAAATAATGCTTTCAAAAAACTTCTTATTCGTCAACAATTTCCAATTAAATATATTCCATATTAAATACTCAAGTTTCATCTTCACTTCAATGTAACGAGATTTCCAGGACAGTTTTCATTAATTGAAGCGTAAACTCAAAAGACACGCTCTTCGGATTCTTTGTTTAGTTTCTATGATTCAGTGCGGTGATAGAATGCAAGACCATAATATTGCAGACAAATACTGCTGATTTCGCATTGTCAGGATGCAGCCAGCAACCACCAATATGAAAAAGTGGTCCTATATGTTGCAAGTCATTCACCAGAGAAAATCCAAACAGTTTATTGGTGATGGGAAAGCACAAGAGATCGCAAAGGTTCAGCACATAAACAATCTTCAACCACCCTTAAACAACCCTTAAACTCTCAAGATTTTTGAAATTTTTCAAAAAATTCCACCGAAAACTTAAATGTTAATTACCGTTAAATCTCTTTGTCAATCCACCGTTTGTAAGGGTATAAACAAAGCGAAACCAATAACTATCATTCCTTTGGACAATCTGTTACAATATAGCCACCACTTTTTGGATTCGCTATACTTACTTAATTTTTGACGGTTTTTGACGTTCCAGTGGGATCTCTTTTCTTTGACTAGCTAGTGTGCATGATTCAAACATGATCTCCAGATTATTAGACAGATTTTATGCCGGTCAAAAATTTTGATTTTTGGCAAAGAGTCACAAGAGGGCAGGCATAATTAGAAGAGGTCGAGTCTGGGAGTGGGGAACGACTACCACAGAAATTTTGCCAGATTTATAGCCAAACGAACAATAAATGACATAGCGCATTGTCATTATTGGCTGTTAACTCCCCATCTACTGTAGTTTTAACTACAAAAGGTCATGCTGTCATCCTATAGAAATCAAGTGTTTCAGTTCTGTGACGTTGGCACTAGTACAGCTTTTGCTTTGGTGTTTTTCTAGGAGCACAAGAATTTGTTCAGGCTTGTATTTACTGGGACATGTTTTAAGTTTCTTTTTTTCTTCTATTTAATATTAAATAACGAGCTATTAAATAACGATTAAATAACGGCTATTAAATAACGAGACTGGTTAAGAAAAACCGTTTTATTATAAAAATTATTCTACACTCGAATGCTCCCCTTCAATATACTCCCCTTTCCTCGCCACACGCCTTTCCATACGTTTTTTCCATTGATCGAAGTTGTGCTGAAAGTCTTCTTTGGTGAGGGCCTTTAGGAGCTCTACCGTTTTTTGCTTTACCGCTTACATCGACTCAAATCGGGTCCCTTTCAAAGCAGATTTTATCTTCGGAAACAAAAAAAAAGTCGCACGGTGCCAAATCTGGCGAGTACGGCGCATGTTCGAGCACTGAAGTGCGCTTACCGACCAAATACTGCTTCACAGATAGCGCGTTATGGGCAGGCGCGTGGTCCTGGTGCAAAATCCACCAGTTATTCTTCCACAACTTGGGCCGTTTCTTACGAACTCGTTCTCGCAGTTTTTCCAAAACTGACAAATAGTAAGTCTGGTTGACAGTCTGACCCTCTTGATCCCATTCAGTCATCACGATACCGTTAATGTCGAAAAAAACGATCAACATTGCCTTGAATTTTGATTTGGACATCCTTGCCTTTTTGAATCTGGGCGATACAGGTGTCTTCCAATGCATCGATTGCCGCTTTGTTTCAACATCGTATTGAAAAATCCTAGTTTCGTCGGAAGTAATAATTTTTTTCATCAGTCCGGACGCTTTTTTTAACCTTTCAAGGAAATCTGGAAATCTGGAAATCTTTCAAGGAAAAAGACGGATAAGGGTGGCAGGTGTCTTGGAATTATTCTTGTCCCACCAAACTACCCATCTTTCCTACGAGGTATTCTACGGCCAAACCACATAAACTTTAATTTTTGGACATGTCACTCCTTCCAAGTCTTACACAAAAAGTTTTTTATTGAAGTCTAATAAAAATATCCAAACTGGTATCATTCGCTATTGACTAACTCGTGATCAGCTCTAAAAAGATGCTCACATTTACGCTGGAGTCATAGTGGTCACACTTTCTTCACGGGGTCACTTCACACGGGGTCACACTTCCTTCGAACGAATTCCCGACCTGACTGTATTCGATCAGAGTAAGTGAAATTTAATTTGGATTGGCAAATTTTCACTCATTCTTGCATAAAACGGAAAAACGTTTGTCAAAAATGCAATGCAAATAACGCGTAAGATCGCAATACGAATATAAATCAACTTTTGCTGCTTTCTATCTCTGTCTACGAGAAGCCACTAAAGAGTTTCAGTGCTATTTCTATTAGCGCTATGATATCGGTTTACACTCTTTTGCATAAACAAGGAAACCCAAAGGCTGCTTCCTACTAACTTAAGATTAATAGATACATAGTTAACTTTGGATTTTCAAATTCTTAAAAGCATACAGTTACAGTAATTTGTAAATATTTGAATTTTTATTATTTCAAATTGAAAATCAATCATGGGGAAGTAACGGTCTATGGGAAACTCGCGGTCTCGTGACTGCCTGTTTTGCCCGGGGATTGCGGATGATGCTTGTCACACCGTCTTCACATGCGAATGGTGGGTGAGACAGCGTTTACATCTCAGTGAGAGAATAGGAGAGATCTCTCCAGATATCCTGGTCGAAAAGATGCTGGTGTCTAAGGACAAATGGAACTGTGTGTTGCACTACGCTCGGGCGGTTTTCACTATGAAGAAGGGCATCGTCGTTCACTTGTCGGCGCAGAGGGAACAGGGCTCACTCTCTCAGTAATCCCGCTCCTTTCTGTCCATCTCTGCAGAGAGAGGGATCTCTCTAATCTGAAGGCGCCGCTAGGCGAGGCTTAGGAGGCCTCGTCCGTTGTGATGTGACAAACAGTTCCAACAGTTCTCGGTGTGACAGCGGAAGTGTTTAGTCGGTAGTTCAGTTGCTGTGTGCCACTGAGAGTCCGACACTCACGGCGTAAATAGCCTTCACCTCCCAACCACAAAGAAAATGAAAATCAATCAAAATAAGCGTGAATCCTGTTTGATAAAAATAATGCCTTTTTCTGAAATTTGCCTTTAAGGGAGCTTGAGTCAATCGTATCCTAGAATGTGCGAGGTGTGATGGTGGTACTGAAGATTAAAACTATCATTCATATAACATATAATAATATTTTTCGCTTTGCTGAAAATGGCAATCTCAATCTTCAAATGATTCATTTGGAAAAACGAATATAGCCTAAACTTGGGCAAAAATTATTGAAGGTGTAGCTAAAAGTGAGATGCAATGAAATGTATTGGCATCTGAAACAAGCATTAGATTTTCACTTCCGTTTTTCACTGGATTACTTGATGAAAATCTCGAAAATTTAATTTCAAAACCCGCGAGGATGTGCCAACTACACCGCAGAATCCGATATCAGAACGCTATATAATTACCCAAGTAGAAAACGCATCCAATGTCTTTGTATGTGTCAGACTATCACACTTTTGTGAGGGTAGATTTTCCGTTTGTCAATGCACTCCTTTATCTTAGTTTCAGGACTCGGTCATCGTTTTAAAGTTGGTAAAACTATCTCAGAGCAGTATCATTTACGTTTCGTTTATTAGTGTAATAAGAATGTTTAATCACTTTATTGTGTTTAATTTTGTTATTATTTTTTGAGTAAAAAGCGAAAGCTAAAATTTATTTATTTATTTGGATTTAACGGAAAAGTCAATTATTGAAAATTTAACCTCTTAGCTCACCGCGCCTGGACATTTGTTAGGGCATATCTCATACAGGGTTAAGCTTAGATTGCAGGCGGAAGTTTCCCTTTTCAAAATGTACTATCTCGTGTCTCAGAGTAGGATTTGGTCGGCTTAATTTTTGAAAAATTCTATTCCCGCACATGTGAAGCGGATCTAATCCTTGAAACTAAATCAGACGCTATGTGATAAAAGAACCACAAAAAAACAAGTTTCCCCGCTCGTTGATAACAAACTGGCAGTTGAAAATGGCTGGAATGTTTGTTTTTTTCAATTCGATTTGTAAACCAATCAAAATCTACACTGTAGCGTCATGTTTAATCCATCATAACATATGGATTCCATGTTTCCTTTTTTGAAACTACTTCCTTAAGCTTAAAAACAAGTTTCCCACGAACTAAAGCTCTCAATAAAATATATGTTCTGATAACTCTAAACTAAAAGGTGAAAACAATTTAGTGTCCAACAAAGGAACACGCATGAGGCAGATTTGTTGGGAAGTTGGTCAAAGAAATGACCACCGTTGTTAGTAAGAAAACGACAGGTTTTAGTCGTTTACCAACCATCCCGCCGTACAGAAATCATATTTAACTATTCGCAGCAGTCGTTGCAAAATCCAAATTTATTGGGATCCCATACACTGGCAACTTCTAACTTATAATTAAAGCAATACTCGAAAAAGAAGAGAAAAACCACCTTTCGAAGGTAGTAAATTCCGTACAATAAATTCCATAAAGCTTGTACCACATACTGTTTACCGGACCAACACCATCATCATTACCATCGTAACATTTCTGCAATTCTGGTGCGCAACATAAAATCGAGAACGGCTTATAAATTAAGATTTATTTCATTATTCACTTAAACCATTCAGATAATCTCGGTCGGGGTTTTCTCCCATATTACAAATGGTTCAACAGATAACTCGAATCCATAAGGTATGCCTCCCATTTAGTTAGTCGGTAAAACGCATCTATAAAATTATCGATAATTATCGACAGGGGTCATCATTTCATACTTTGTCGCCATTATAAATATACTTTCGTGCAGCGGTGGAGCCTGCCATATTGTGGGGTTGTTTGTTGTTTTATAAACATTTAAGCAAATGCGTTTAGTGCCTTTTCTGTGGCATTTAAATTCTTTTAAGTATCTTTGATGGCATTGTCGGTATTCACTAATAAAATGAACTAATCGTGCATCACTGTTTTGAGATAGTGGGAATTGGATTGTTATTATTATTCGTCCTGCAAATTTAGAGTTGTTTTAGGGGGTGAGTGCGAATATAAACAAAATTAAAAGCTTGAAGTAGCTTTTTGCATTTTCAATGTAATTTTTTTTATGAAACTCTTAAAATCTCATTTAGGTGAGACATTTTCCCAAACACCTGCTTTCTCGCAAGTCAATATAAAATAAATAAAATGATTAATTATTGCATAATACTTACTTTTTACACAAAGTCATATAATATTATAAACCAATTATTACTATAATTACATAGTTTTCGTCAAAAGTCAGAAAAAATGAGCACTGGCAAGATTGTTTAGGTAATTGGAATATATGGAGAACAAGGAAAAGCTAATAAAATATTTTCTGGTTTGCTGGATTGCTATCCTTTCATTAGTGTCTCAGCTTCCAATTTGCAGTAAAATCCGTTTTAACAGCGAAAAGTTCAAAAAGGTTCTGTTTTACCGCCTTATCTGAATGCGATACTACCCCATTCAATGAGCTTTGAAAAAGCAAAGTTTAACTGCGCTATGTCACGGAATGCGTCCTGGGTGCAATAACACAAAAATTACGATTCAAAAGTTCCTGGACCTATACTATAAGTTCTTCAATAACTATTTTGCACCTGCGAAGTAGTTAGTCTCCGCATTGGTGCACCGCCCCCCATAGACTACTTCACTCTAGGGACATTTTCTAGAAATCATTTTCTGACAACGGATTGACTACAACCTTCGAATGCTTTCTAGAGTACAAGGAGAACTTTCTGACAAATTTTGTTTGCAATCGATCTTCACGGATGCTTTTTTTGGACTTCTATTGTAGCTTTTAGTGCAGTGGAAGTGAAAGGATGTGCTTCGTTCTCCATCTTCAACTTCATTATCATCATCTGTCCGAACTTGATGGCTTCAATTGAAGGCCTGTGGACGGTTCTGGAATGCAGGTTTTTATGACAACCCTCTTCCAAATTGATTCGGTTTTCCAATTGAAGCCCGAAAATAAAAAAAGCCATACAATTTTTGGTTAAGGGTATTCAATGCTACAATTCTCATCATCTACCTCGGAAGACCTTCTTGATCGAGTGACATCTTTCATATGAAAATGTATTTAGTAAAACATTTTTGGTCCTAATGATTTTGTAGCGCATCCTCTCCGTGAAGTTCACAAAATCAGTGAAAATCTACATGGAAACACAGGAATCGACGGCAATATCAAGTCTTTTATATATTCCTTACCGGATAAACCCCTTCTATTTATTTATATTATATATTTGCATAGCGTTTGAATGAGCTGACCGCATCGAACTGTCATTCTTGCTACGATACCAGAAAAAAAGTCGGTTTTCTTGATAGCCATAAAGTTGATTGTTGTTCAGGTTTATATGTTGATATTCATTTGTATGTAAATCACAGAATTTTCATTGATTTGCTCTGAAATTGCATTTTCCTAACAAAGTAAACCCAATTAGGCGGCAAACCTTTCTATTCCAAGGGACTATTATGTTCCTATCGGTGCACGTGTAAAGCGCGGCTACCAAAGCTGAAATTTTTCCCACATGAACTACGACATTGTATTTGTTTTTAAATTCATTTTCTAAAATTATTAAAAAAAATTTTTTTGATTAAAATAAATTTTTAAAAAATTAACTAAGCTGGATTTTGACGGAAAACCACGTTCTCCTTATGTTACCCACATTCGGAGGCGCATTTAACGTTAATAAATCCTGGTATGTTCAATACCTCACGCATTCAAATCATTCATTCATTTCACCTGAATCACAGTGTCCGGTCTTACCTATCGCAATGATTAGTTTTAATTAAAATGAATTATTAATATTCATTATTAATTAATATTGTATTAAAAAATCCTTGCAGAATGGTCGTTCAGAAACTTTGTTCTATTGTACACGGAACTATTTCTGAAGTAGTTTTTTGACATACTCCCTTGTGTTTGTATTTGTTTCTTCGGGATATAATATGAATCAAGGATATAACATCGATAATTAGTTGAAGAGTACGTGTTCCTCGCTTATTTAGGGAACCACTTGCTCAATTAACATTTAAATTTATAGTACTCATAGGTTTTAAACACAGAATCAAAAATATGGGGCTTTGTAAGACCAATTCTTTTAAACAAATCAATGTTGAAGACAATTTTTTAAGTCAATTTGTAACTCTTTAACTCGAAAAGGAGCCAGCTCAGTCCTAGAAGCGTTTCTTGGTTTTGAATTATTTCATAATATTTCTCTGGCTTAGTTGAAATAGTCTTCTAATTTCCTTTTCATGTCTCCAAAAGTCGTTGCCTCTAAATAGGAAACTGTGAGAATTATACTTTTTTTCAATATATTTTAAGGTGATCATGTTTGCCTCCAAAAAATTATAATTTGGATAGTTTTCTGTCTATTCTTGATTCGATCACTGCCAACATGGCAAAATATCTTTATATTTTCCATACTTTTTTAAAGGTGGAGAGATGAAAGTTAATTACGCTCTAAGTGTGAGACTCCCAGACGCCAAATGTTTCTGGACTATCCACTGATAACCTCTCCAGTCAAGCTAAGAACCAAGCCTGGAACTCTTTGTTACATTTCGTTGGGCTACGTCTCGTATTCTTTTGCCTACAGGAGCCGTCAGATTATTGAAATCTCCTCTCTAGCGTGTAGAAAGGTATATACAATAAATTGTTAGAATGAAATGCCTCTTTCTCAACGTAGTCTGATGCTCTATCAAGCTTTTTTAAACGGTCATTCGATTCGATTTGACAGTCGCTATTTCAGATCATCAGATCATTCAGATCATCCACCTCTCCGTTGCAAAACATGCCTATAGAAAACCGTGGTCCGTGAACATTGTACAAGTTAAACTAGAAAATCAATGCCTGCTCACCAACAGGGTGAATTAAAATTCAGTTTTTCCACTCCCCACGATTGACTCCCAGCTCCAGGTCTGGGATTAAACTTTCCGTTTAGACACAATGGAATACCACACGATGAACATGACTTTCTCGTTCGATGCGGTTCATCTCGTGAGCTACAAAAAACACAACGGCGTGAAGTTCCGCAAGTTCTTGCATGTGACGACATTCTTCATATCTCTTCTCTTGTGGCACGAATGTCCTAAATATTTTTGGTGGTATATTGCCACTTGTTGTTGATCTTCCCCTTTTATGCGGCAGTATTCTTGTCTCCATGAGACCTGAACATACTGACATCCGAAAAATTTTTAATGAAAGAGTCGATGTAGGCAGTCTTGCTTTGAATATTATTTATGAATTTAACACTGCGAAGTCAAGGAAATGCCACAACAATCGATGCCACCATTTTTTGGATTTGCGATCTATTCCATATAGCGATTTGAGCATATCTGCTTTATCCATGTAACCCATATGCTGATTATAATCGAGCACCATTTTTGGGCATGTAACTTCACGATGACTTCCATCCCTTTCTCTTCTCGACGCAGTATCATTTACTGAAGGATCATTTTAGTTGCTCAGCAAATAAACCGCTTTCCTGTCTTTCCACTTACAAAAAACTAGGTCATCCTTACGAACACGCCAGTCAGACTCACCCCTCTGTATATTTTTGTCATGTCTGAATTCCTTCGGCCAAACTCTTTTACCTTTTCTTAAAGTTCCACATGCATATATATCGCGAGATTTCAAGTTCAAACTCACTGAATTAAAATAGTTATTGGAGACGACATTGTGATATTTACCACCTAAACTCATGGTCAAGTCATGCACCACACGTGAACCTAAATTTTTTTCCGCAACTGGCGAGACCTTGCAACTCCTGACTGGTTTGCACGACTCCATATTTTGCATCCTCGTCTTATGGGATTCATCGACATTTACTGACGGATACTGCTACAGCCTTTGAATTTCACCATGGACTTGTCCACAGATTGATATTCGGAAGGTTCCAACGATGTTTGGAACGTTTTCGATAATGCATCAAACAGTGGTCTTATTTTGTACCATTTGTCGTACTGGTCACTACTTCCCACAGCTTCTTTTGTTTCGTCGTTCAGATGAATATTGCGGAGTAGCCAAAAAAATCGGTCTCTAGGCATCAGAGCGCTTATGTAATGGTCTCTTATTTCAGACATTGACAACCAATAATCCAAATAACTTGGCAGTTTCTTTACATCCAAATTAGCAAATTGATCGCCAAAAAAAATTGCATTTCACGTAGATCAGTTGCCTAGACTGAATTGCTCTCACCGCATTTTTGAACAGAATACGCATTTGTTTCGTATACCATTTTCTCAATCAATTCCTCCGGGAAAATATGAAGAAATACATCCACTGGTGTTTCAAGTAGTTCCGGGACGTTGGGACCACTATCCTCCATAAATTTTTCTTTTGCGTGGGTGCAAAAACTGGCGTTTTTGTCCAAACTGTGGGTCCACTTAAGGTTTTATGGCTGACAAGGGGAACTTCATCCTCATTATCCCCGGTATATTCTTCGGTTTCCACATCCTCTGCAGTGATTACGTTCACTAGTAAGGTTTCTACCAACTTTTCTTCGTGCTCATCAACAATACTTCTTGAAACTTCCGACTCTACATCAGATGGAACGCTCTCAAACTATGCAAAAAATTGCTCATACGTCATTTCCTCTAAATCGCGAACAGAAAACTTGGTTTTATATCTTATAAAATAGAAAAAAATTTATATTCAGAACACGAAAAAAGTTACCTGTTTTCTAGTGGTTACATATAAAACCACAAAGAAAATAAGCCGTATGTAAACCTATATTTTTGACGGAAACTACATTTATTAGAATTTTCGAAAAAAGTTTTCAATTACCAAAAACAAAGATTTAATAATCACAGAACTAAAAATTTAAAACTCGACTTATCCAATCAAAGAATGCGCTACAAATGCCTTATCTAACGAATTTTCCTTTCTCAAAAGATTTCCTCATAAGGAAAGAATATCTCTTCCCCGAAATCCATAAGTGGTTCGAAGAAATTATAACCAGAAAAAAAAAATTGTTTTCTAAGTGGTTTCATATGAAACCACAAGTAAAAAATGGGTTAAATAAAATGTAACTTCGGACAATTTTTATATATGTTTAATATAAATTCAATATGAGATAAATATAAATTCAATAAGAGCTCCTTGAATTTTTGAAGAAAATATAACTGAGAAATATCAATTTCTGTAGTCTTTTTCTTATTGTTATGTTTAATTTCTTATTGTTATGTCTATATTTACCTTTTGGTAACATCAATGAAAGCTTAAGATGTCTTTCAATCGAATAAGCCGAGAAATAACGAGATTAGTGAATTAGTCTGAAGTGAAGTAAAAAATTATGAACTTGGCCTGTCAGTTGATTTTAATCATTACCATCAAGGAAGTCCTGCTTCCAAACGTTTGGAGAATTATACCTTGCAGATTGCTTATAAGGATCACAAGCAATCACCTTGAAATTCTTTAACGCAAGTGAAGTTGAGATCTCGAAAGTGAATGTTTCCTTGAAAAACGAATTTTCTGGTTTTCTTCTATCAATCATCAATTTTTCGTTAAGAAACGAACGAATAATTTAATTTTTACGAAAATTTAAAAAATTATATGTAATATTTTCGAGATATTCTCCTTTTGTGAACTTTAAAGTGTGTTGGAAAGGAATCCAAACTCTGCTTTTATTGGGCGTGGGCGTTGCACCCACACTCAAGGAGGGCAAAGAACGTCAAATAACAAACTTTGATCGGTAAAAAAGTGTGTCAACTACAACAAGGCCCAGCGGAAGACAAAAGCAGATACAATAACAAGTGGCCATCACTGATCGTTCCTGAAACCAAAAAATAAGGATCCGAAGAATATCCGAAAATAAACAAAATATAGGTATTGAGCACCCAAAAATTTATATGTCATGATATATGTCATGATATATGTCATGTCAACGTGTCAAGAACGACGGCGGACCGAGATATCCAATTCATAGAGGTATAAGATATAGAGAGACCCTATCCGGATACATGAGCGTACCTGAGCGTCCGAAGCTTTAAACTTATCTTTCCTTCCCCTCAACAGCTGTTCAAATCATCGGCCCCATTCGTTCCTGCCATTTGAGTCATATACAGCATGATATCCGAAATTCTATCCACATTTCAAAGTTTTTCGCTCAATTAGAAGCACATTAACTTAGCATTCACAATGTACTATCCAATAATAGGCAAAAATACGAAAACTACATTCATAAATTACTAATAACAGCTGAAACTGCACAACTTTCACGTGTTTTGTTGAAGAGCGTATATCTGCCTTGAAACTAAAAATTAAAAATCAATATTACTGCCGACAATTTCACATACAAGTTAACTTACCAATTACAGCATATAAATAGCAAATCAAAAGCATTTTCATTCATTGAATGTAAAACTATTACAATATTTACATTTTCCAAAATCTTCGGCTACCTTCGGTTTTAAATTTGACAGCGAGTAAACATTACAGTTAGAAATACAAATTCTGTAAACGAATGGTCACACATACCATGCTGAAAATATTATCAAACCGTTCGCTGAACCGTGCACTTTAATCGGTCAACGTCAATTGAAAGTGCGCAAACGCTTATTTCGAGCATTTCTAATTCTCATTAAGCATATCAAACAAATGGATATGCTCATTGATGATATTCACAACGGAATTATAGATTTGAACACATGTAATTAGCTTAGTGTAGCCTTGAGATCAACTTCAGTTTGCAATTTCCCCATATTCATTCGGCTCGAGCAAATTAAATCCGAAGTGAATCACCTGTGAAAATTGTATAGAATGTGCGGGGCTTAATTCTTTGGGAAATGATGTTCGTGTGGAGTTAACATTGCCGCTAAGTCGATTCTCGTGTGTTCATGAGCAGTACAAATATGTTAATGGTGGGGCACTTAATGCGCTGACTTTATTTCGTAATTTTATTGATCTAAAGACAAAGTATTATTTATGAGTATTCGGATGATAAAATGCGAATGAAGACAAAATATGTGCTTGAATTATTGCAAGCAAATATGGTGAAGTTTGTGACTATAGTGAAATTTATTACGATTCATTTATACTACCTCTGATTATTTTTAAGTAAGTGTTGGTAAGTTTGTGTTAATATGCGTTACTTTTGGTGATTTCGGATTGAAAGGAGAGCGTAGGGCCTCTCTATATCTACTTGCTCTTTGATCCAATCAATTCATTGGGCTTGTAGAGCATATTGACAACTGTGTAAGCCACTACTATCCTCAAATTTATCGCGATTTTTCAACGATTCAAAAACGAAGAATTTTCATATGTTTTGAGCTAGCATATTGTTATTATGTGAATTGCGGATAAATTTCCACCTAAAGTCAATCACAAAAAACAGGACAACCCAGACGAGATACTCATTTAGAATCCCTGTAACCCAAGTCTAGAATTAGAACTGGAAGTAATGATAGAAGGCGGTTTCAGGGGTTATGATGAGAACATGTTTCTTTATCAATTATTTAGACATAATATTTCCATAATTTATGTACTTGGTCTAGAGAACCACAAACAATTTTCGAGAAGAGAGCTCGTGATATTGGTGCTAGGTAGAGCCAGAGCGCAAACGGACCCTAGAACTTATGAAGTTGATTTTAAGAATTTCTGATAGGTGAGGATAAACCGGGTACCTTGCCACAGAAATCCTCCTGATCTATACCTAGTTGAAGTTTTGTGGCTCAGGTTGAATAAAAGTATATTTAGTTATTCCAATTTCGATAACAGGTAGCAACTGACTAGCACAAAAAAAGGTATGGAATTCGAATTCCATTTTTTAAAAAAGCTATGAAGATTGGGAAAATTTGTAAGAGTATTTTTAATTTAGGCTAGAAAGTTCATTAAGAAACTTAAAAACAAAATTTGAAACTTTGAAGGTTTCAGTGGAACTAGTTGCAGTGGTAGCCAACCTTTTGAGCGACAAATGACCTTTTGAGTGGCGAATCCTGACAAAAGACTACATGAACTTACGCTAGATCAAAACAGGACTTGAAGATTCATTTGTTTAGGACTGAAATGTTTCTTGATTTTCAATCGACTGGAAAGTAACTTCACCTCCTTTCAAAACTGGAAAGATACTTAATCTCCTTTTAAAACAAGTAAAGGACTTGAGTATTTTGATATATGTCAGGAAAATTCTGCATGGAACAAGTCCCAAAGATATTTTTATGGACTAGCATCAACGAGTCGCAGTTTAGATATACATAACCGCCTAAAATTTAAACGATCACGTAATACTCATCCAAGCAATCACAAGGTCCTACCAATTACTCATGTATTCACAGAATGCTAAATTTTTAATGGACTTTTTTCATGTTTGTTCACTTTATTGAAATAAACACGAAATATAAAGCATTCTCAACAAGCCTGAACTATTTTTAGCGTTCAATTCAGTACAACGTATATTCTATTTTCCTCTTCATCAAACATTTATTATCGTTATGTACTCAATATTGGACATTTTAAATTAGTCTGATCATTGCGACTGATTTAGAGAGAAAGAAAGATAAAATAAAAATTGAATAAAACATTTCATAGCTGGAATGAATACACTTATTGTTCCGACACATTAATTAAATTCAATTGTTCATGAGAGAGCGGAGAAAAATAACTAACAATTGAATAAAACGATTATGAATGATTTCGATTGAGGTTGATTTTATGGTGAGGTGTTTCTTTTTCATTTCCAGTCGCAATGAATCCCAATTGTGAAACGAACGGTTTATACGCATATCAAAAATTCGATACACACATGAAATAAAAATTGTAGTAGTTGAATGGCTTCGGTTGTCATATTAGATGAAACATTTAAGCTGCTTTGTGAAAAAAGTTTCTTCAAAAATAACTCCTTCTACACTTTAAAAACAAATTCCTCAAAATCATTCACACTGCCAAAAGTATCCTTCAGTTAGTTGAATATGTTCAATCGTGTAGAATCAGATAAATAATTTTTGTATAGCAATTGGCAAATCAAATTTAAAAAATTTACATAGGTATGTATCGTCACAGTGTGTGTGTTTTTAAAAATAGTGAGAAAAGAGGCTCTTCCGAGTAGTTAGCCCTTTTTCCGAAAACTTAGATTCAGAACACAGTACAATCACATATAGGTGCTCATAACAATAGTACACAAGTATTCAGTTTTGTTTTTCAATGTTTTGTTTTTGGTTTGATACTAACACAAACAACTAATTTCCAACTTAGCGCACTTGAAATACATTTAAAATTCATCTTTATTTCTACAGATGCCTGCGGTCTTTCTGATGTCACACACATAGAATCGCTGCAGGAAAAGTCTCAATGTGCACTGGAGGAATACTGTCGGACCCAATATCCTAATCAACCAACTCGATTTGGAAAACTGCTACTCAGGCTTCCTTCATTGAGGACTGTTTCTTCACAAGTAAGTTGAATTATTTATTTATGTTGTTGACTTTTTTAAAGTGGCTTTTACACCCCTGCTCAAGTTTGCTAGTTATTGGCTACTGAGCACGAGATCTGTAGAAAAAACATACCAAAACCAAAGCGACATTACACTTATGGAATGTTTTAAGACGAGGAATTTAAGGAGAAATACAACTTTACTATTTTTTTGGGTTGGGGGGTAAAGGCAATTTACGCCTGGAGTGTGGTACTCCTAGGAGTGCATGCTACCAGACTTCCCACTAAACACCCCCCCCTGTCAAGAGACACTAGTCTGGAACCGTTTGACACATTACTTCGGGCTCTTTTTACGTCGCCCTAGGGCGCCGCCAGCCTACAGAAATCTCCCCCCAGCGGGAGGGGGCAGGATGGAGGAGGACTGCTGGAAAGGAGAACCGCTTCACCCCGCGGACCAAGGTTATGGTACACTTTCTGGCAGTAAGTATTGCCCGAGAGCAATTTGCGACACAGGTCCATTTGTCGAAAGTTTTCAACATTTCTCCGACTAGATTGTTTGGAGAAAGCTCTCCCATTATCTCCCACAAGTCCTGCCGCATCCTGTTCCACCTTCTACAGTTGAAGAAGGTGTGACATGCGTCATCCGTTTCCCCGGGGCAGAAAATGCAGTCTGGGGACCGTGATTTACCAATCTTGTGCAAGTAAGACTGAAAATACCCATGCCCACTAAGAAGCTGGGTAAGGTAATAATCAGTCTCACCGTGCCTTCGATTTAACCACGATCCCACGTCCCCTATAAGGCGGGCAGTCCAGCGGCCATTAGAGTCGCCTGATCAGAACTGTTGCCACTCGAGTATTGTGCGCTGCCTCTCCTCTCGGTTGACAGCATATCTTGAGCTCTCCACTTGTCGGTCATAAATTCTCCATCGCTCTCTAGCAAGGCGGGCGATGGGTATCACTCCTGCAATCACCAACACCGCCAACTCAGAGACAGTACGGTATGCAAACGGAACCCGCAAAACTCCTCGTCTCTGTACCTGCACCAAGCGCTTTCGGTACAGCTCTTTACTGAGAGCTCCGGCCCAAACCTCAGAGCCGTACAGTAGCACTGACTGTACAGCACTCATGAGAAGTCGGCGTTTGCTCGGTGTGGGCGAACCTATGTTGCACATTAGTCGACTTAAAGCTGATACGCCTATCGCGGCCTTTTTCGCCGATGCCCTGATCTGTTCCGAAAAGCTCATTTTGGAATCGATCAATAGTCCCAAGTATTTTATTGCAAGTTTAGACTCAACAGTCGCATCTCCGATCTGCAAAGGAATTACCGTGGGAATTCTTTTCTTCGTGAGAATGACCACCTCGGTTCTTTCTAGTGCCAAGAATATCCGACCTTCTGGCGGAGTTCAAGGCATTTCTGACGTCAAGCGTCACTAGCAAGACGACTCGTTTTTCAGTTTTGTGCGCTTCGGCTCGACGGACTGCATTCACCACTTCCATGATGGCATCGGAAGTAGATCGCCCTGCTCTGAAGCCATACTGCCGAGAAGATTGGTCCTCTGCAGCACGAATTGCGTCAGTGAGTCTTCTCTTGATGAGCTTTTCGAACACTATCCCGGCTTTGTCCAGCATACAAAGCGGGCGGTATGTAGATGGCAGCCCGGGATACCCTTTTCCCTTGCTGATCAATGTGAGCCTCGCCACCTTCCAGCGAGATGGGAATACACCTTCTCTAATGCAAGCGTTAAACACATTTAGTAGCAAATCAGGACAAACTTGGAAAACCATTTATAGCACCTCGGTTGGAATGCCGTCTGGTCCTGGTGCCTTTCGGGTCCTTACTACCTTAAAGTTGAGTATACACCACATCCTTGGAACCCCTAATCAAATTTTCTCCAAATGCATAAAACTTGAATACAATGTCATACATCAATGCAATGATATAGAGACAGTGTTTGCCAACAATCATAATAAAGAGCAACACAGAGGGGCTTATCAATTCGTTGAGGGTTCGCTAATGGTTTAATGATGAGTAACCATCATGTGAAATCAAAAAAATATAGTCCTAAAATAATGGGAAACTTGCTGAATACTTGTTGGTCAATGTTTCCGGCTCGTTTTCCTTTCTCAGATAACTGCTAGTATCCTCATATTCATCGACCTCAGCAACCTGACGATGACAGCGAAAGGCAATGCATTAAACTATTCCTGGTCGCTACCCGTGATTATGGAAGCATGTTTAGAAAAGGCACCCTGAAGTGAGATTTAAATTTCAGATCATCCCATAAGTGCTGAATCAGGTCTATTCCAGGCAAATACATACGTACGAAAGGTGACTCATTTAGATACTCAACTACATGAGCACCGCAAAACCATGCACTGCCGTGTATCAGACGCATATCCTGTTCAATATATCCTGTGTAAGGTAACCCATAATCATCGAGGAATTTATGGATGGGGCGATGTCGAAGTCGATTCTCCTGCATGGGGCGTCAGTTTCATAGAAACTTGGATTGAAATGCTGCCCCAAAATTTTATTGATCCTTCATAAGCAACGATTCCTCCAGTAAATCAATGAGGACAATGTTCTTCCTCATTTTAAGAGTGACGATGAACTATGATAACTATTATGACCTACGATGACTATTGTCGATCACTCCCAGGAAGGCGTTGATCTCATCATTAAAAACTTATAACCAGGGTCAAACTTCGAACAATCTCCTGTTTCGACGGGATTCAATCGAAATAAGTGGCATTTCATTTGAATCGCTAAAGTTCTTCACAGTTTGCATAGAACAAGGATGTCCCTTTCAAAATTTTTGCGTAAAAAATCCAATACAATTATTGTTCTCCTTATGCATTTTCTTCCTCCTTCTCAAAGAAGCAGCCCAGGAGAGTTCTCGCTGCTTGTGCATACTCTGGATCCTAGTCTTATCAGCGAAGCGCAAAATATTCTACTGCTCTAATTCCCTATCGTTATGCTTTTCAAAAAATATTGTGTGCTTTAGTGGACTGTCGTTGTTACTGGTAGCTTTGGCAGCTCCTGGTAGCAACGACTGGTAGCTTTTTGTAGCTTTTTTTGGAGTCAAGTGATTGTACCTGAACTAATATCCACTTAAACTTCACCATGTTCTTGGAGTTTATGATCACTTAGAGTTTTGGAGCAGAATAGCGTTGAAACGGCTCTATCACAGAACGAATACTTGAAAATAATGACCATCAGTGAGTGACTTAGCCCTGGGTCTGCCCGTAAATATCTCTCAGTATCGTTAGTCTCTAAATATGGTCTCTAAGCTTGATGCTCCCAAAATCATCGAGTGAACGCACGCTGCTTCATCCCGGCTCTAAATAGGAACTTGGATGGCTTTCTTAGGTATTGAATCCAACTTTCGCTACAAAATGGACCAAAAAACATGTGTCTGAAGAAAAATCAACGATAAGAAATATCTAACTACTAGCAAGTAAAGCAAGAACTCTACTGAAAACAAAGCGGGACGCTAGCATTTGCTTCATTGACCAATAAAAGCGTGAGTTAACGGTACTTAAACCTAAATTTTTTTGACATATTTTAACCGCCAATAAGCGCTCTTTCTTTAAGTATGACTTTATTATTATAAATCTTATACTTTTTCCAGAAATTAAAATTTGATTGATTATTCCACGTTGCCTAGCATGTATTTCACGTGTATAGTTACGTAGATAACTACGACCTCGTCTTATATTATACCTCAATGTATTCACCTTTACATACTTTGGATTTTCTTAACCATTGCACTGAAGGACTATTGGCTTCCTAATTTCAGGTTCAACTGCAATCCCTGACTCACTCTATCACCGTGAACAACATGATTCTAAACATCAATAATTTTTTAATTTTATTTATTTTATCCGAATTTGATATTGAATAAAGGTCCTATGAATATAAAATTGGGTTAGCAGCAGACGGGATTTGGGAGGGTCCCTTTGTATCACAAACTCTTTTATCTCTGGGATTACATCCCAGGGTTTTGGCAGACGCAAGTGATAGTCATTTGCATGGTAGCCAGATTCTCTTCAGCAGAATGATGAACCAAATGGACGATAAACGTCGTATCCTCATGACCACTGGATTAAATCGATTTGATAGCTTTCACTAAATTTCTTAGGAAGCCACTATGAAACTTGATTTCCGACAGGAAATTCAAAATAATGGAGATAATCAATCTTTATCAAATATCTACGTTTAAAAAAGCGTGCATTGTTTCGACATTTTACTTCAGTTTGCAGCGGAATGTTTGTTTTCAAGAATGAAAACGGAGCCCCTACTCGAAAAATTTGTCCTTAAGAGTCCACATTGACATTCATAAGGAGAATAGCTCGAATGGTAACAGCGAGTATCGACCTCTCTCTCTCTCGGATACATTCTTCGAGTACTTTCTCAGTGGGATTCACCATACATAAAAGCCGATATATATACATACATGGACAGGATTCCCCTGCCCTTACCTTATCAGCGCAAGCCGCGTCTCCTTCCGCAAATTTATAAATGCACCTTTCTATAGGCAGGCGTTGATTATGCTATTCATATTGCTTATACAGGGCAAAGTCGGTATACAAGTTATAGCAATTCTTCTGAAATGCCGTTTCGTTCTGTTTCTATTCAAAAAGTCTGTTCAAAAAGGATCGCGAATTTTTAATTTCGGTAGACCACGTATATTCTATTTTCGATACTTTTGGGGCTTTGGGGGCTTTTTTCCTTCACATTTGTTGACAAGTTCGGCCATTTTGAATATTCAGTAAAATTTGACAGATTGTCAGATCTTTGGATTGAATGATCTGTATAAAGTTTTGTGCGAAAAACAAAACGATTTAAGTGTACAGACGCATTTCGAATGTTGACTGTGATATGTGGTGAAGCTACCTCGGACCAACAACCAACTTTTCTCGGTGTTACAAAATATTCTTGGAAGGCCGAGAAGTTATGAACGACGAATAGCGTGCCAGACGTCCGAGCACGTTCGGACGTGCGTGCAATAAATATCGATATGGTGAATAAAACAGTTTTGATCAATCGTCAAATCACCGTTAGAGAAGTTTCTGAGAACCTAAACATATCGAGTGGTTCGTGTCATTCGATTTTAACCAATAATTTAAGCGTGAGGCGGGTCGCCGCGAAATTCGTTTCAAAATTACTCAATTTCGGAACAGACCAAAAATGGACAAAGAAACAGCATAGCATGACAATGCTAAGGAGCTGTGCGACTTTGCCAGTAACGTCCCAAATACGCTCCAGGGGGACATAGCAAATAACAAATCACACGTGGAAACCAAAGCCCAATCATCCCAATTTTAGTTGCCACACGAGGCAAGACCGAAGTAGGCACGCCAAGTTGGGTCGAATGTGAAGACAGCGCTTACACTTTGTGTTGAGCTCTTCCCACAGCGTGGAACGGTGAAAAGGAATATTACGTGCAATTAATTCACAATTGGCCTAAAGCAATTCGCCAGAAAATTCTGGGTTTCTAGAAAAACTAAAATTCGGTTTTAAACCACTAAACGCTCCTGGTCACTCATCGTTGCTTGTGAAATAATGCTGCGGCCACTGTATTTCCCAGACCAGCTCCTCAGCGACTTTAACGTATAGCCAAAACTGAAGAGGAATAATGAATCGTCCCATGGATGGAACGTCCCATTCAAGGACGGCAGTACGCCACGATTGAGGAGATAAAGACAGCGTTGAAGAGGACCTCAACAAGATCACAAAAAAAATATTTTTGTTGCTTCCAAGATTGGAAAGAATGCAGCCACAAATGTATTACCTTAAAATTAAAAAAATAATTAAAAAAGAACATAAAATTTGTCTAGAACATTTGCAGCGCTTAAGAGTCAGAACATGAGTCAGAACAAGATACACACGAAAGAATGCTCAAACAATGATATAAATTTGGTCTCTACAGTAAGCTTCACATTTTTTGAGAAATGATGATATGATATTTTATGAAAAATGATGATACGATAGACACATTTTTTGAGAATGTCCGATATGATGATAAAAAAAAAATTAAAAAATTGTTTTGGTGTCTGGAGGCTATTTTCACCTTAAATTTCGAATTCCCCGTGGCTAGTCAACTAACTCAGCACCTTCTCTGTCACACCGAGAATTTAGTAGAACTGTTTATCACATTTCTTCGGACTAGGACTCTTAAGTCTGGCCCGATGGCAACTTCGTCTTAGGGTAATTGCCATTTCAGCAGGAATAGTCGTTAAGAAGGGTATTTGTTCTTTGGAAGCCCTTTTCTTTGTACTTCTAGAAGTGCTTAATGATGCTCTTCGTCCGTCTGTTCTCTTGGAATGCAACACGCAGTTGCAATTGTCTTTAGATGTCTACATCTATCCCGTTATATTTTCTTGGATTTCTATTTTTTGGAGAGATGGTAATTGAGCCTCGTAATTCTTCGCCCCCGAGCAAAACATGCAAACAGGTGACTTTCCCATCTTATGCAGGTAAAACTGAAAAACCCGTGCCCGCTCAGTAGTTATGTGAGGTAATAATCAGTCTCATTATGCTTTGAGCAGAATCACGGCGTCAGGTCACTGATGAGTCGTGCGGTCCACTTGCCTCTCGCTTTGTGCATCAACATGTACTGCCACAAAGCTAGGATTTATCTTTCCTCTCAGCAAACAAAATTTCTCTACGACTCCCCCTATATTTGTGTGTTATAAGCTTATGTGTTTTTATGTTAGAGACTTAAAGTTCAAATCAACGACACTTTTAACTATTCACTTCCGTGTAACACCGTGAGCTTAGTCAGGGGTTGCTTGTCACATTTATTCTGGTTAGGGCTCTTTAGTTAAACTGAGTGGAAACTTCAGGACTGGAAGACCCTTTTTCAGTGAGAGCACATGGAAAGAAGAGAAGTTATTCAGACATTTATACGTTTCTTACTTTCTCGCCTTATGACAGTAAGCTTGAAAATACCTATCCCTGACGATCAACTGCATCAAGTGTAATTCAGTGTCACTATGTCTCCAACTAAATTGTCCCAAACTTCACCAATGAGACTGTCCGCTTTCATGGTTCCACATTCATGAAGTTTGCCTTGTCAAAAAGAAAAGCTTCTGTAACATTCACCCAGCATGTGAATGAATTGAATGAGCGCTGAATGAATACTAAAAACATGTCTGCTATCGCAACTAATAATACGCATGAATTGTGCCTAAGGTCGTAGATTTGTGAAGCATTTTGATATTGTATAAAGAATTTGTCTGAAGTTAGGGCCAGTAGTGACACGAAATTCTTCTGATTTATTATGATAACTTTCTTTGTTTGACTTATGAAAATTTTGCCCGTCGCCAAATTATTTAAATTTTTTTGAAAGGAATATAAGTTTCTAATCAAAGTCTTATTTCTCTAATATTTACAGGTCATCGAGCAATTATTTTTCGTGCGTCTAGTCGGTAAAACACCAATTGAAACCTTAATTCGTGATATGCTTTTGTCCGGGAATAGTTTTTCATGGCCGTACTTACCGTCAATGTGACATACAATGTGGCGACAATTGGCAACAACCTGATCATCAGCAATGGGACCATCTATGGTTCCCACCCTATCATCCTACTGTGGTGCTACTACAAATACTATGTTGAATGCTTCAACTGACATGAATCTATCGTCAACCTCCCTCGCCGATAGCTTGTCATCATCATCGAATTTAGTTGACAACAGTGAGGTTCCAGTTGTTGTTGATGTCAAATAGACCTGGTTTCAAAACCGCTTCCCCACAATATCAAATTTGCTGTTCCAACAGATGAACTACGAATGCCAAGAAGAAAATTGTTAAGCATATGTTTAAGGATAAAGATACGAAAAACAAAAACGAGATTTGTTTCGAAAACAAAAACCCTTTGATATTTAACTATACCTTCAAGGAAAGGTTGAAATTTTTTTTTGCATGAGGCTAGAAATTAGAACTAAGTGACTGTCTGTTTGCATATTATGTTCAGTGCCGTCTTTCGTTAAACGAAAAATACTGATAACAACAACAAAAATTATAAATAAATTCTCACATGGCACTTTTACTTAATTCGTTATTTAAAATCCTTCGCATCAACCCGCGATGCTTGACTTTGATATTCTCTTCAGGTGCCATTAACTTTAATTTTCAAGACTAACCACGAATGTTGACTGAAGGTTCCGTGGAAATTTTGTGCAAAAAAAATGCAAATGCAATATCTTTTTATTTTCAAATTTTTTTATTCTTACGTAAGTTCAAACGAAATCAAATAAACGACATTTTCGAAAAACAAAAGAAATCGAATCTAATACCTTCCATTTTTCTTTTAATTAATCAAAAACTTAAAGCTTTTCATGTCCGGAGCTTGTCTGGATAAACATTTTCTCGAATTAACGACAGGGAAACCGTCCCATTTGAATATGATTTCATTCGAAAGACATTCAAAGAATGAGAATCATTGAAAACTTGCACAAATTGTGCTTAAGCTCAAAAGAAACCAAAGTTTAACATATAATAATTGATGCTTAACCGTACTTTAACGACTTTTTATAATTTTGTTCACCAGAAACTTGGATTATTCTCAAGGATCAATGATTCCTGCACAGTTTTATCACCTTATGCCCACTGAAATGAATCTGCCATTTGCGGACACACACACCAAATCACAGTTTTTCTGATTCTTTTGCTTTGAAACAAGCCGATTTGGAAAATTGAAAACGACATTAATCAAAATGAACCCAGTTTCCATTACGTTTAGATGCAATTTTTACTGTTGTGATTTTTCTTAGTTCTTTTTTACAGAATATTTTATACAGAGAATCATTTTTTTTTTTACTTTAGAGTAATTCTTATATAAATCTTGTACATAAAATTTGTACGTTAAAATAGCATTCTAAGGACATCATTGTAAAGAGATATAACGAAAGAGAGTAAGCGAAAAATCAGATTTAGACGAATTACTATAATATATATTTGTTTAGTGAAATTTTTAAGTCTTCTAATGTAATTATACTTAAAGAATAAAAAAACTTTGATGACAAGCAAAAGTAAATAAATCCACACCATCATCATCAAAACTGTACATAGTACTTTATTGTATAAAATTTAAAAATAAACTGTGTTAAGACTCAGATAAATATATAATCTAAATATTTTAAATAAAATATTTCATAAGTCTAAGCATAAACTTAAATTATATACAATGGAAAAATATCTATGAAATTTATTTAAATATAATGAAAAAAAACACAAGCAAAAAACGAAAAAAAAAACAAAAGAAAAATAATTCTTTGGGCCACCAACAATAAATCATTCTTAGTGAAAATTTAAAACCGTTTAAATAAATGAAAAAGGAATTCGAGACTAAGACATGTTAGTTACTGTATGCGTGACGAGTGTGAATGTGTCAGAGTATGAATGTGATTACCATCAGCGTGTGCGTTCAGTGCGATAGTATGCATGTTGCATTATGTTATTAAATTTGTATGATGAATATTATGAAAAAGTTGTCTAAATGAAATTATTAGTGGAAAATGTAAAGCCAACTGTAATAATCTCAGAAAATTGAATAAAAAAGAAAAAAATATAAATTAAACGGAAATGAAAATCTTTTATTTAAATTGAATTGATTTGAGTTGCACACATGCTGGGGGGTACTTTTATCATCATGCTTAGGCGTGGCGGAATATATGTCATTCTCCTCAAAATTGTATGGGAATTATAAAAAAGCCAACCCTTCAAACGTACTTTTCAAACAGGGAATCCATTCGTACTCCGTTTTTATCTAAGGCGATGTCAGCTGGTCGGTTTTTATTATTGTGTAAATTCCTTCACTTTGAAGATGACTTACTTCACGATGAGACAAGGCCCAGAACAAAAGTGATCAAAATTAAAACGGTTTTAGACAATATTAAAAAAGTGCCAGGCAGTTTACGAGGTTCAGTCAGAAAGTAAGTTTAAGTATTGTAGCGCTCCGCGTGAGGAAAAGATAAACTAACAAAACTTTAAGAAAACTTTATGAGAATCATTACATCCGCCAGCAGGTATTCAATGCCCCTACGAAGACCCCGGCACAGCAAGCCTCCAGTATACTGGTGATCACCTGAAATTGCCGAAAAACGAAGGGAGTGTCACAAACTACGACGCAGGACACAGCGAGCTCGAACCCGGGAAGAGGCATGTATCCGATTAGCTGCTTATCATCTAGAAAATGCCTTCGTAGACTTATCAACAGCAGCAAGGCCAACCGCTGGCAAAACCTGGTGGACGACGTGAAAAGAGACCCATGGGGCCTGGGCTACAAAATAGTAATGCGGAAGCTCGGTGTCCAAAGGTCACCTCACTCATACGAGGCAGAAAAGATGGACGAAATCGTGCGGGCTCTCTTGCCCATCCATCCCGCCATCGTTGAAGCCTTTCACTATGAAACACCAACGGAAATTCCATTTTTCACGAAGATGGAATTGGAGAAAGCAGTCTTGTCTATGAAGGCCAGAAAGGCTCCAGGACCAGATGGAATTCCAGCAGAGGTGCTACAAATTGTCTTCCACTTTTCCCCTGACCTGCTCCTCCGCATGTTCAACGCATGCCTGCGCAAAGGGCTGCTCCAGGAGTGCTGGAAGGTGGCGAGACTTGTGCTCATTACGAAGGGAAAAGTGGATCCCGAGTCGCCAGCTGCATACCACCCACTGTGTATGCTTGACACGGTCGGAAAAGTTTTTGAAAAACTTATCAGGGGAAGACTCGCTGACGTGATTCGTATTGCCGGGGATCTATCTCCACGGCAGTATGGCTTCAGAGCAGGCCGCTCCACCATCGATGCAATTGGAGAAGTAGTGAGCGCGGTTCAATGTGCGGAGTCTCACAGTATTTCCACACGACGGGTCGTCCTGCTGGTGACTCTGGATGTCCGAAATGCATTTAACAGCGCTAGATGGGTGAATATTCTGGATGCGCTAGAAAATCATTTTCAAGTACCAGTGTACCTGTTGCGGATTCTCAGGAACTATTTGAAGGACCGCAGCCTACTTTACGACTGGAAGGAGGGTGGGCGAAGTACAAATCTTACTTCAGGTGTCGCTCAGGACTCCATCCTTGGCCCGGACCTGTGGAACGGCTCCTACGATGGACTCCTGCAGCTTGAGCTGCCGGAAGAGTCTCGTTTGATCGGCTATGCGGACGATGTCGCGGCGCTGGTCGCTGGACGCACAGTAGACCATGCGCAACTCAGACTCAATACGTTAATGCGAAGGGTAATGGACTGGATGACCGCTCACGGATTAAAGCTGGCACTGGAAAAAACTGAAGTGGTCATCCTAACGAAGAAGAGAATCCCCAGAATACGGTCTATCAGTATAGGGGACGAGCTGGTCAAATCGAAATCAGCAGTAAAGTACCTGGGCGTCCTGATAGATTCAAAGATGAGTTTTTCCCAACAAATCAAGGCAGTAGCTGACAAGGCTGCAGCGCGTGTTACCGCACTCACCCGATTAATGGCCAACATAGGGGGGCCCACCACATCAAGGAGACGGCTTTTACTGAGCGTTGTGCACTCACTTCTACTCTACAGATCAGAACTGTGGGGCGACGCTCTCAGCAAGGAGTTACACCGGAAGCGGTTGGCACAGGTGCAGAAACAAGAAGCATTGCGAATCGCATGCGCATACCGAACGGTCTCCGGGGCGGCAGTGCTGGTAATCACAGGGGTGATACCCATCACCCTCCTTGGGAGAGAGCGCAGAAGTATTTACCTGCGCAGAGGTGAAGATCGAAGAGATGAGATCACCAAGGAAGAGAGACGTCGCTCTCTCAGCGATTGGCAACAGTCCTGGGAGCAAGAAACAAGCGGAAGGTGGACTGCACGTCTGATCTCTGACCTGAGGGCGTGGTTCTGTCGAGTGCATGGTGGGACCGATTTCTACTTGACCCAGCTCTTAAGCGGGCACGGTTGTTTTCGGTCCTACCTGTACAAAATTGACAGAGCACGGTCTCCTAGCTGTGTGTTTTGTGCAGGAGAGTTGGATGACGCCTGTCACACATTCTTCTACTGCAAAAGGTTGAGCCAGCAGCGAGGGGTCCTACTCAGCGAAATCGGAGAGCTCTGTCCGGAAACTATCGTCGGAGTAATGCTGGAAACAGTCGACAATTGGAATCGCGTGGTGCAATATGCTCGGGCAGTGCTTACATTAAAAAAAGCTTTATTGGAGCGCTTGGAGGCATCGGGGATGGATGGATCTCTTTTGAAGCACTTCCTTCCTCTCCTGTCCTTCCCGTTACAGAAGAGATACCCATAATGCGAAGGCACCTCTAGGCGTAGGAACACGAGGCTTAGCCCGAAGTAATGTGTCAAACGGTTCCAGGCTAGGTTCTCAGGTTGACAGGGGAGGTGTTTAGTGGGTAGTCCAAATGCATTTTGCGTCTGGGAGTCCCACACTCAGGGCGTAAACAGCCTTCACCTCCCTACCACAAAAAAAAAGAGGTTAATTTCTCATCGATTCTAATCGACGCATCGCTGAGACCAATTAGTCTATTTTTGTGTTTTTTACAACGACTTAAAATGGAGACGCCGATAGAAGTAGCGTCCAAATGCAAACCGCGTAGTGTGATACGTGTTTTGAACGCAAAAAAATTATCCGCTAGTGAACTTTATCGAGAATTATCATCATATCGCTCATTAAGTGCTCATACGGTGAACAGTGTATGAGCCCTCAAATGGGTACGCGTTGGCGAACAGCGTAACAGTTTCCTCCGCATGCAAGGTGTTTGCGACAGTGTTTTGGGTTTGTCTAGATTTTCATTTGATTGATTATCTCGACAAAGGCAAGACTATCAACGCAGAGTACTACTGTGGTGTTTTCTACTACGGATCGTTTACGCAAAGCTATTAAATACAAACGGCCAGGTTTGTTGAGTCACAAAATTATTTGATTCACAATAATGCTCGTCCACATTCTTCCCATTTAACCCAAGAAAAATTGGCCTCATTTAAATGGGACGTTTTTGAGCATCCTCCTTATTCCCTTGACATGTGATTTCCACCTTTTTCCGGCGATGAAAACAGCGTTTGGCGGCATACGATTTGACATGACAGATGACATCTCTAAAGCAGTCACAGCGTTCTTTAAAAATTTGGACACAAAGCATTTCGACGTCGGAGTTCCGAAACTAGTTTGCAGGTACAAAAAATGTATTCAGAGAGATTGTGGTTGACTTTGTAGAAAATTAAAAAAATGTCCAAATTTTCCGAAAGTGACCTTGTTTTTTGTTTTGACCACTCCTTCTATCCCCCCCCCCCTAACCGGACCCTTAAATTTACTTTCTGACTGACCTTACTTTCCTCTCTGAACTCGTATATTCCGCAAATGGATATTTGTATCGACGAAACCCTTCTAATGTGGAAAGGACGACTATCATGGAAACAACATGTCCCGTCAAAAAGAAGTCGATTTGGAATCAAATTTTTTGTTTATGAGTGAGTCAATCGGGATATATATGGATTTTTTCATATATACCGGAAAGATACTGATTAACACCAGCGTTATCTGGGATTTAACATTTCTGCACGTATTGTGCTACAGTTATGTAGCGATCTTTTAGATCGTGAATACAGGCTTGATCCAGGGATAGGAAACAATAGATTTCCATCAGACCTGCTTGTATTCAGGAGGAAAGTAATGGTGCCAAGGTAAGTGCAGGAGGATGTAAGGCCCCACCAGTGTTTCGCCGGTTCGGGTTCCGCAGTGCCGTTTGTAGTTCGGTACGCAAATTTATTTTGGTATTCGCGTAACCACTCGATTTATTTCTGCGATAGTGTTAATTAATGTGGTGTATTATCGGGCACTGCGGTATTTAGATATTCTGGTGAGCGGAGTCGTCTGCAAACCTCGCCGCACTGAGCTAGTTCGCCAGCAGCCACCATTGTAGTGAACTTCCGAGTGGCCGACTCGTTAATCCTCAGGGTACAACTCGTTGTCACGCCTCCAGGTGACGGTGCGAAGCCAACTCGTCCTGCAGTCGTCACCGTGGCGGTTGCGGATCTAAAATTTACTACAATATACTGAATTAAGTAGTAAAATGGACTAATCCAGAGGTAATAATACAACGACAAACATATCAGAATATTCAAAGGACACAAAAATTAACCGATTTAATATAGATAAAAGCCTTAATCGGTCTGTTTGTTTTGACTACTGTTATGAAAGACAATCACTTGTCTAGAGACGCGCTTTTTGACGTATCGTATTCTGGGTTTCGATATGTATCGACAATGAGTATAGAGAGATTTAAACTTTTATCACGTTGTGTACGATTCGATGATAACTCTATAAGACCAAAAACACGACAACACGACAGATTTGTGCCTATTCGCAACGTATGGGAATTATTCATAAAGAATTTTAGAGACAACTATAATTCTGGACCTTACCTGACTATTGATGAACAATTGCTAGCATTTAGGGGTAGGTGCCCATTTAAGATGTACATTCCTAACAAGCCAGCCAAATGTGGCATCAAGATTGTCATTATGTGCGACAGTTCGACGAAATACATGGTCGGTGCAATTCCATATCTTGGTAAGAATGCAGACACAGGAGGATTGCCTCCAGGCAAATACTTCGTCAAAGAAATTATCTTCTTTGCGAACCTTAAAAATTAACTATGGTCGGGACATTACGCTCAAACAAAAGATAAATTTGCATAGAAATGGCCAATTTGAGAAGCAGAAAGACAGGTACAGCAATGTTTGCTTACGATAATTCGTTAACAACGTTGTCTTACAAACCTAAACCAAACAAGATGGTATACCTTTTATCTTTCTGTTCTGAGCAAGGGACTTTTCACGAATTAACCAAAAAGCCATCAATGGTAGAATTTTTTAAAATCAGACCAGACGCTGCACAATACTCACCTTGAAGAGAAACCTACGAGAAAATTAAAAAAAATATGAAAAATTATATTAGTAAGCACTGTACATAATGGCAACTTAATGGAAACAGAAAGAAGAAAAATAACAACAAAGTAACAAAACTAGTGATTGAATATAATTAAAAAAACGGATGGAATTATCATAGCGTACTCCACAGCAAGAAAACAACTGAGAAATTACTACAAAAAGATATTTCGCTATTTCTTAGACATTATGTATCTGAAGCATTCATATTATATAGAAACATAATGAAACATTAAAGTAAGTTTTTGCTCAAAATTATTGAAGACACTTTTGTGATGCATCCAATTGAAAAAATTAATCGACATGAACTCGGCCATTTAGGCCTAACATGGGCCATTTAGGTGGGAATCATGTTCCGGATTATATACCCAGAACATCGTCAGCACAAAACCTTCCGCGAAGGTGTTCGCATTGCTACTAACGTAAGATCAGGAAGGAATCGCGTATTTGTCTTGTATTTGATTTGCAAGGTCCCATTGTGTATAGTACCCTGTTTCGCAGGATAATACTCCACAGTAGGAAGTACGATTCTTACTTTTATATGTATAATATTTAATAAAATTTTTTGCGTTTTTAGTTTAAAAGGTACGTAATATATGCTCATTTTAACCAAATAAGTAAATATTAGTAATTTTCAATTTTATAATGTGACATGTTCGAATAATGTCATGCACTACTGTAGTCTTCTTAAGAGCAAAATCATAAACAAGTATCAATTACCAATACACCGATTATTCTAAAAGGGGAAAAAGACAGCTCGTAAACTCGTAAATGATCCACGTGGAAGATTCCGGATTGGTTGGTACATGCATTAAAGCGACGACAGCGAGCGGCAAAAAGAAGTCTTGTTGGCTAAGCGAAAAGCGACAGTGTTGCGCTTTCTCAGGTGCGCGACCTGTTTGCCTAGCAAATATTCGCAAAAGTGAATCAGTAAGATTGAAATTCTTGAAAATAATTGTAAAGTGTTAGTCAACTAATTTTAAATTAGTTCCTGGGTGTTTAATTCACTTTTGCGAATATTCGCGAGACAACAGGTAAGGCGAGGTAACAGGTCGCGCACCTGAGAAAGTGCAACACTGGTGTCAGAAAGTGGGATTATTCTTGCAATAGTGAAATGAACAAACTCGGACACTTAAAAAAAAACATGAATTATTGTAACACTTTTGTGTAATTGTAATTATTGTACTATTGTAACACTGTTGTGAACTTTTGCATTAAACACAACTCTTCAGAAAAATGCCACGTAAAATTAACTAAAGGAGGAATTCGAAAAGCAGAACATTTCCACCCAAGGAAGCAAAGCTAGACTAATCACCCGGTTAAACGAAGTGCTGGCAGCGGAAGGATGGATCCAGAGTCGTTTGTCGTTAGGAGTCGTTTGAGTTTCCCGATGCTGTAAGTTGCACTGGAGGCGAGGAGGAGAAACAAATTCTGACTGCTGATGGGCTGAAAGGGCTGATGCAAACGTTGATGATAATGCAAAAGCAATCAACAGAGTTAAATGAGAAGCTCGACTGGCAGCCAACAGTGATAAATCAGCAATCAGTAGACTTGCACCAGAAACTGGACCAGAAATCTGCAGACTTGAACCAGGAACTCGACAAGCAATCACTTGACTTAAGAGTAGATTTAGGTGAACTAAGCCGAAAGCTTAACCTTCAAATTAAAGGTTTCGAAAAAAGGGTGGATAAAGTGGAAGAAAGTGTAAACAAAGTAGAAACGGTGTGTGAAGAGATTTATAGAATAAAGGAAGACATAGAGCAAGGCAAAGTAACGATAGCGAGCAACCCGAGCCTGATAGCGAGTACCACCAGTATCTTAACAAGAAATGTAAAAGCACCAACTTTTGATGGACAAATGGCTTGGAGGATTTACAAAACCCAGTTTGAAACTGCCACTGAACCAAATCACTGGAGTAAGCAGGAGCGAGCAACAGCATTAATTCTTGCCCTGAGAGGTAGGCAGCTGCTTAAATTCTGCAAATCATCACCGTTGAATCGCAGTCAAACTCCAACGCGATCATGAACGCACTCGACATGAGATATGAAGATAATCACCTTAAACAAATCTACGATTCGCTGCTACGCAAGCGGATGCAGAAACCAGGCGAAACTCTACAGCAATTAGCAAAGGAAATTGAAAGTCTTGCAATACTGGCTTACCCGGCATACGGCCCAGATCATCGAAACTAGGTGGCAACTGAAGCATTTATTAGTGCGTTGCAGCACGGAGAAATGCAACAAGCTGTCTGTCTAACCAAAAAACGTTCAGTAAATCAATCTACCACTCGTAAAACAGCCAGAATCCGAAGGTTCACAATGGAAGAATGAAGATGTGAACTTGCTGACAGGTGCGAAGAGGCGCAGGTGAATGGTACGCCTATATGCTGGAATTGTGGTGAACGAGGGCATCTACAAAGAACATACAAGCAGCAAAGGAAAGTAAGTTATTGCCCGTCGTGTGCTGCTAGAACGAGATTAACGCCAAAACAAGGGCCTGGCAATAAGGTCCCTCAAATCAAGGGGTCGGAAAACGCATAAGAGCCAACTTCGTGGGGCAAAGGTTGGCTAGGAGGATCGAAGTCCCCAGCACCACCATCTTAGTGTCCAGGCCACATCGGAAAGAGGCAGACCTATGTGTTCGTGGACAAGACGACGGTGAATATTGCAACCTCACTATTGATAATGGTAACAAGGTCAATATTGCGACCAGATCTGGTGAGCGGGCGTCTACTCTCCAAAGGCAATCCACTTTTGCTACGAACAGCAACGGGAGAAACAGCACCCGTATACGGCGAGATCAGCCTCCAAGTAAAACTAGGGGATTTACTCTTTCGGCATGAGTTTCTTGTCGCCAATATAATAAACGACTTCATTCTGGGAACGGATTTCCTACGACCACATGGCATTCCGTTGGAGCAGACGGGTCTTGAGATGGCGCAATGTCGAGATCCTGATGGAAGATCACTACGACAACATACACAACGACAACGTACCAAAATCTTCCGAGAGCATTGTGTGGGCTAAATTTGAAGGTGATCCTGGAGACCATAGATCCTACCTAATTGAGCTAACGAAAACACCGGCACTGCGTAATCTGATTTTAGGACGGACACTAGTAAGAACAAATAAGAGTGGATGCGTGCCGGCTAGATTCCTTAACTCCTCGGACTCAGTTAGACACATCAAAGCTGAATATATTATTGGGAGCTGTCAGCTTGTCTCTACTGTAACATCTTTGGAAGTGGGAGATAGCCAACATCCAGCTAAGAAACAAAATACCGGGGAATCCCGTGAGTTAGTGCCAACCTTATTAGAGCCAACCAAGTTATCACCAGAGCAGTTCAAGGAAGCCTCGGAATTGATGAACAAATATCGCGGTATTTTCGCGACTAATCAAGACGATCAAGGACGTACGAGTATGGTGACTCATGTTATAGACACCCAAAACGCTAAGCTGATTCGACAAGCGTCAAGACGACTCCTATTAGTCCCCAAGCAGCCCGTGGGCCTCACCTGTAGTCCTGGTAAATAAAAGGATGGAAGCACTCGTTTTTGTGTCGACTACAGGCAGCTCAACGATGTCACCAAAAAAACCAGCTACCCGCTTCCACGCATCGATGACATTATGGAGACAATGGCGGACTCGAATTGGTATTCTACTCTTAACATAAAGACTGGGTACTGGCTGGTTGAAATCGATAAGAAAGACAGATAGGAAACTGCATTTTCAGTGGGTATTGGACTGCAGCAATTTGTAGTGATGCCATTTGGGCTTTGCAATGCTCCAGCAACATTTGAACACCTCATGGAATGTGTACTACGCGAGTTAAACTGGAAAACGTGCTTAGTGTATCTGGATGACATCATTGTCTTAGGGAGGACGTCCAACGAACATGTGCGCAACTTGGGAGAGGTGTTCTTAAGGCTACGACGGGCTAACTTGAAGCTGAGTCCAAAGAAGTGCACACTTTTCGCAGTTGAAGTAAAGTATCTAGGACATTAGGTTGGATTATAACAATTTGCTCCGCTACAGTAGTTGCCCCCTCGTTTTAAGCACCAGTCCGAAGGGGCAAATGCTTCCGTTCGGAAGAATAGCTGTGGACATCGCATGATCCTTTCCCGAGTCTGAATGGGGAAATCGGTATTTATTGGTTGCAGCTGATTATTTCAGTAAGTGGCCAGAAGGATACCCAATTCCCAACCAGGACGCAACTACTGAAGCGAAGTAAATTGTTTCACAGTGGGTTAGTAGATATGACGTACCCCATGAACTACATTCAGACCAAGGCAGAAACTTCGAGTCAAAAGTTTTAGCCAAAATGTGTGAGTTGCTGGGACTACGGAAAACACGGACAACACCACTTCACCCCCAGTTCGATGGAATGATCGAACGGTTCAATGATACGCTAAATAAACATTTGGCCAAGATGGTTGATGAAAATCAGAGAGATTGAGATCGACGCATATCATTCGACAGGAGAAGCGCCAGCGAAAGTCTTCTTTGGAAAAATCATTCGGCTACCAGTTGATGTAAAGTTTGGAACACCCCCAACCCATGATCGCATGGAGACGAGATATGACTTAATGTCAAACTTATCCCGATTCCAGCCGGATGACTTGGTGTGGTTATATAACCCACGGCGTCGTAAAGGCGAATCTCCGAAGCAACAGCCAAATTGGGAAGGACCCTACAGAATCATCAAGCGAATCAACAATGTGGTGTACAGAATACAACAGCACCAGAAACCAAGGGCAAACATGAAAATTGTGCACCTGGACCGCCTTGCCCCATACTATCAGCAGTAAGACTTGGAGACAGCTGATGTGGCATTTTTCCGGGGCGAAAAATATATAAGGCGGGGATAGTGTGACTTGTTTGAATATTGTTACGCGCTACTGTAGTCTTCTGAAGAGCAAATTCATAAACAAGTACCAATTACCAATACACCGATTATTCAGGAAGGGGAAAGAAGACTCAGCGCGTAAACTTGAGAATGATCCACATGGAAGATTTCGGATTGGTTGGTATATGTATAAAAGCGACGACAGCGAGCGGCAAAAAGAAGTCTTGTTGGATATGCAAAGGCGACAGTGATGCGCTTTCTCAGGTGCGCAACCTGTTTGCCTCGCAGAAATTCTCAAAAGTGAATAAGTAAGATTGAAATTCTTGAATATAATTGTAAAGTGTTAGTGAATATAATAACGAGAATAAATACTCAAACAACTAATTTTAAATTAGTTCCTGGGTCTTTAATTCACTTTTGCGAATATTTGCGAGGCAAACAGGTCGCGCACCTGAGAAAGCGCAACAATAAAGTAAACTTATCTTCTTCATTCAATATCTTACCAGCGCAACTCACTCTGCGATTGACGAATAATACTCTTCATGGCACAATTCTAGCGCGCAAAGTGCTGCGCACTCTTCAACGAAGCTACCACAGTTAACTGGTTAAGGGTTCTTATAATCAGCGCATCATATTATATATCAAATTACATGAGGTTTGCCAAAAAGATTATTTATCCTTTCGATGTTTCTTCAATTCATTCCGTGGTACGATTCTGGTAAAACTATCTTGATTCGATTCGGGTCCAGACTCTCCTACTCAAAACCTTGCACGGAAATATCCTCATGGGTCTCCTGATCTAGATCTGCTGCTTGGTTGCGCAGTGTGAGAACTATCTTCAAAACATCTCCTCACGCCGATCATAATTTTGCGAAAACATTTCTAGGCTCCTCCAGATTGCAGTGAAATTGCACTTTAGCACCTAATTTAAACCATTTACCCATAACCGCTGCAGCACGATTACGTAGTTTATATCCGTAATTCTGCACTCGTATCCCTGCGCGAGTATCCATGGGCAAGTTATTGTTGATATTCCGCATAGGCTTCACTTCTTGTGCAGGTTGCACGGGCCCTCGGGGCGGCTCGCCTTTGCGTATGCATACATCAGATCGGCGAATTACATTTACGTGAGAAAATTGATCCATCAACGCAAAGGTCGATGGGATTGAAACAATTTCGAGCTTAATTCTGTCATTTTCAGGTGAGAGACGAATTTATGCACTGATACCAAAATGAATCTGTGGTTGAGCCGGTCAATTTGGTGGCCGCGAAATGTGCAACTGCAAATGATATCTTTGCATGCATGCAGGGGAATTTTGATTGATGGAGTATGTGTAATGGCTGGATTTTCAATTATAAAATTACCGGTTGGAGCGAAGAAGGTAAGTCTTCCTTTGAACTCTTGTTTTTGGCGCGTATCGAGGGTAGCATACATCTCAAATAATTAAGATACTTAGGAAGGACGAGAATGGCAAATCACTCAACTATACCAAAGAGCAGAATTCATGGAATGGAGATCCAAATCTAATCTAATCCTGGATCTATATCTGCCTGCAAAGGTTCAATGTACAAGTGCAGAACAGCTCTAAAAAGTATTGGCATGGATGGTCATTGAGGAAAATTCCAGTATAGCGTACTGAAGCGCCAGCCTACACATTGAGATACATTTTGCAAGACGCGTGGAGCCGACGCTATGGCCCGATGATGAAGATGATGTTGGTGGTTGATGCGGTGATAGAAAAGGCATTCCGTTCCACCGGGTGCCATGTAGAGGACAATTTGTTGGATTGCCAACATGACAACTGACATGACAGTTATTGATGGATTTCTCTCCCTCGCATTCACTTCATACAATACGTACTCATGTTAAACATTGTCTTTTGAATGTTTGTATTGATTTTTCAGACATCCCAACCGATCCCACACATGGCGATGAATACGATGAGTGTAAAAAACGAAACAATTTTTTGTACTTTACATGCAAAGATATAAATAAAATGGGAGTGAGCTACGATTGGATTGTATGCGCTTGAACAGGAGTGAATTAATCGAATTTTTTCGTTAAGAAAATTAATTTCACTAGGATCAAGTTTTTAAGGCTTCGAAATTATCTAGTTTGAAGACTTGCGTGTATCATTCTCAACTGTGTTACACGAAATTCAGCCGCATGCCCTGTGTGACGAACATTTCGGAAAAATCTCTTAAATACTAAAAAAAGTGAAATGTTCAAGAAATGCTTTCCTCTAAACAATCTCGTTGTGAAAGCCCCAACCCTTTGCCTGTAGTATTGCCACTAACATTTAGGAAAGATGGTCACAGATGGATTCAATCATAAGTTGTTCATTATTTGACCCTCTTAACTCCATAACACATGATTAATTAATCAGCGCGCGCGACACTTACCAGTTGATTGCCTCTCCGTTTTTGAGCGCATTGTCATCATCATCATCATCACCATCACCCATCAAGACATAACACACACACTTGCATGAGAGCTGGCTTGTAATTAAGAAATATTTGTTGTAAAAGGGGTTCACAAAAGCCTAATGTTTCATGTTTCTACCGCTTTCATCGAGCTAAAACTGATGCGCCTTCCAGTTTATTGTGCTCCCAAGGCGAATGAGTGGCTATTTTGAGATATGCCAAGTTTTGTTTTTTGTCGGAGGAATTCCTCACCATAAATACGCTTATTAAGAACAATTAGGGATCCTCACTGCCGTTTATGATCATTGAACGCAACAAATGGACGCAATTATTGCCTTAGTGTTGTATGTCAACTAAATTAAAAAACTGACCCGTGGGTTATCCTCGATGACTCTCATGAATTGATTGAAATGAGATTGTTACAAATATTGTAGGATTCGTTGATCCCCGAAATTCATTTGAATGGAAGGCGAATGAAGAACGTTAACCTTAACACGAAAATCACGAACGCATAGCGTATTCCTATTTGTAAGGAACCCGTGAAAATGACTGGCATACTTTTTAAGGTAGAGATATTTTCAAAATTTAATTCTTTCTCAACCTCAATCAAAAGTTAAACATTTTCAACCAAAATTATGTTTTCCCGGCATTTTGCATAGAGTGGTCTCGAAAAATGATCGGTCTGTAAGCAGCATAAGCTTCGAAGTGAAATTAGTGACAACGACAGAAGCAACAAAGGATTCATAGAGAAAGTGATCTCATATGGTTCTCTCGCAGAAGATGTGACGTTGTTGTCCTTCAACATGAAAGCTTTCCTCCAGTGCTTCGGTAATTGAAACATTAGGTTACATTTAGGAATAATACCAAGTCGGAGGTCTCAATGATAGTAATACTGCGGTAATACCCGTGAATGGATCGTATAGACGAAGAACGGGTAACCAAAAAGGTCTTTATTGGGAGCAGACCAGTAGGGAAACCTAGAAAACGCTGGTCTGACTATGTTGACGAAGGCAGTTCACCGCTGCTCGGATTTCAAAATTTGAAGATGCGCTCAATAGACCGAGACAGTTTGAGGAGCTTGTCGAAGGAAACAAAAGCCCAAGCGAAAAGAAGAAAGAATATATACAAAAGAAAATATGTCGGAACAGAAACAGAAACATTGGAAACGGACGGACAAAAAATATAAAATCTGGTACAACCAGAAATTCTAAAATTTGTGCATTCGGACGCAGCAGGAAACCTATTCGCACACCAAAGCGACCAACAAAAGAAGAACAGAGACTCTCGCAACCTCGAAGAGACAAACACACGGTAGAGAAAGGCGAAACGCCATGTGCTCGTCGGAGGTGAGTTCAACGCAAGAGGAATCGATTGGAGCATGGAACAATCAGATGTTCGTGGTATAAGAATCGTGTACATAGCAGCACGAACTGGGCTCGTCGTACTGAACACAGGCCACATCCATACTTTCCTTCAATGGGGTTGCGTTGGAACCATACCTGATATGACATTCGCTTCGGGGTGCCTAGTTCAATCAGTTGAAAATGGGAGAGTGCTAGAGGATTATCGCCAGTAAATAGTTCTGGGGATCCATCATGGTGCTTCCCGAAGACCACGCGCTTGTTCTTCTGCGCTCTGGTGTAATACTGAGAAAGCGGGTACTGAGATGTTTATTGAAGTACTTATGGCACAATCACCGCTGTCGGAAGCAACGCTGGAGAGCGGAGAACCTGCGGTATGAGCTGTTGTTATCTCAACTATGAGAATCATTGCATCCGCCTGCAGGTCTTCAATGTTTCTTCGAAGATCCCGGCACAACAAGCCCCCAGTATACTAGTGGTCACATAAGATTGCCGAAAAACGAAGGAAAGGAGAAAAAAAAACGAAATAAACTGATACGGTTTATAGATTCGAGTAGCGTTAGAGATTGCAAAACATCCTAAATCCACAAATCTTAAGCGACCGGAGCATGAAAGAGCGGGAACTCACCTTTTTGTCTTGAAAACCCATAAAGTCGTAGCCGGGCAAACAAGACTATTCCCGGATAAGCAAGAACACGAGAGCACATGAATGACACAACAACTTCAATATTGAAATTAAACTCGATCATGAAAGGATGATCATGAAAGGGCATGATAAAAGTATTGATAGCGCGAAACCAGTACAGGAAATAAGGGATACAAGAAACCTGCCATGGATAGCCTGACAATTCTCAGAAAAAAGGCTACTCTTAAGAGTCAAAATACAGATGGTTGCAATTCCTGGCTTTTCGGTGAAGCAAACTCATATTAGAACAATTAAGGTGACCTTGATTATCCTTAATTACCTGTTTCACCAAATCACTTTCTGTCCTTAACGTTGACCCTCTCCTCTGTAGGGCAAGATATCCAATTTTTAAAATAAAGATTAAAAATTTCAACCGAAAGAAAAAACAATACATGTGTATCAGGAAAATGCTATTTTTTATCTATTTGAAAAAATCAAATTAAAAGTGGGCGTGACACAAATTTCACGCAGTTGAAACAAATGAAAGGAGTGTGACACAAATTGTTGGAAATAATTGTTGTGATTCTTATGACACAAGAGCAATGCTACACTTCTCGCACAATGTTTGTAAGACACCGGAGTATTGGCAGCGTATTCTTTTTTTTTCATCCTCACAAGCCAGTATCCTGTCCGATCTTGCCTAATTGCCACTAGAAGAATGTTTTCTACTGGACCTTTGTGTCGCTTTGATTGAAGTTCGTTTTTGACAGAATAGACGGTTCTTGGTACACTGAGAGCCCAACTATGGTACACTAAGCTAACATAAAGTTGTGCAGTTTCAAGCTGAAAATTAGCTGAGTTCTATTGCTTCTCCTGCAAACCTTTTGCTTTATTAATTGTTTTGTAAAGAAGCCATGCTTAAATCCAATGAATGGTACGCGAAACTGCCACTTTTTGCTGCGAAGCTGTATTTTGAAGCATCCGATGATGCTATCGATTAGATCCTAGCTAAAGATGAGGTGATTATATACAATATTTGGACTAATAGTTATTATGTACTGTTTGGTCTTCTTGTCATACCTCATCATTTGTGCTTTTGGCATTTCACCAACAAAACTTGATGCCTACATTTCTCCACAAACATTTTATCTTTCCTTGCCACGTTTGCTACATCTGCATCGTTGTAATTACATCCACAGAATTGCTTCAGTATTTTTTGTACATATCTTTGTCTGCAGGTAATTTGGAATCGGGAATCCTGAATGCAAATTGTGAATTGTTATTTTGACGTATAATACCAAGACCTCTAGCAGTGGCAAGATTGTTAAGTATTTATCAAAATTACTGAAGTACATCGATATTACGCGCATAGGAACGATATTACGCGCATAGATATGATATTACGTGCATAGGTACAGCAGCTGTTAGTCTGACGACAGCCACCGTGCATACCACAACGATCTTCCGTGACATTCACTACGTTTATTTATATTTTGCAATTATATCAGTATAATATCAGTTTGTTTTACATTCATTTTGTATTCCACAAGTATACTGCGTGCAGAGAATATATCATGGCTGTTTGTAATAAATAAAGTATTTTGATCATATAGTATAATAATATATAATAACATAATCCATAATTTTGTTTGCGAAGTATTTCTCATGTTGGACGCATGATAACACATCGTCTTTTAAATATAAATAAAATAGTCTGTGTTGCTATGAAATCAATGAAATCTTTGGAAAACAAACAGGAAAATCTGAATTTGCGTGTAAAGCTCTAGAATTTCCTAGTAAAGCGAAACTGATGCTAATACAAAAGCAGACTTCTCATCTTCCATCGCAGGTTGAGTTTAAGTGGCTTTTTAGAATGTTCAACAGATTGGGTTTGGTTCGATCCAGTTGGCAGCAGAAGATGATGCTGCAGATCAGGTTGATTGTCTTGTGAACTATGAATAATCCCAGCAAGATTCACTTCAGCATTTTCATTTTCATCGCCATCTCATTCTCAGCTTGGTGATCAGGATCTGCAAAACTGTCATCGTCATCATCCATACCATCTTCACAGTTTTCATAATAATTCGATACCTTGGCCATTTCGCCAACCCTGAAGAGGTCAAAAGGTCTTTCTTTAACGAAAACCAACGAATCATTTTATAAGCTTCCTCATAAAGAAAAAATACCCACGCAAGGCAATGTGACGTTTCCCGTAAAAAAAAACAGGACAGGGAGTCAAACTCATCGTGAGCATTCAAATACATAAAACCCCACGTTACGCCATAAAGTAAATTTACGGACCTTGTGTATTCTCGGAACGTGCACGATATTTATGACGTTTTTTTTATTTTTCATTGATATTTAATCAATTCTCAAAAGAAAGCAGGAAGTTTAAGTCACGCGATCGACAAACAAGCGACATTCAAACCATCAAATTTAAAACGCTACAAGGATCGGCACACCCATCAAACAACAATATGAGAATCAGCTGGTATAAATCAAAGTCAACTGTCAAAAACTCTGTCTTGGCATCAAACCGCTATCCTTGTATTACTTGTGATTTTCGTGTGCTTTGATTTTAATCACACCCGTTTTGGAATTTTTACATAACCCGAGTTATTCTCTAAAGTTTTGCCGCTCTAACGCCACCTACATTCTTTGTGTTAAACTAAACCGATACTTTGGTTTGTTGCACGTATGCAACAGTGACTCTAAATCATATTTTAATTTTAATTGGTAAAGAATCGGTTTGTAATGGAAATGTCACACGGTGCTACAGGGTTTTAATCAACGTTGTCGAAGCTGTCTATGTGGTCTGTGATACCGGCATAGTATTTAGCTTCACAATAATAATGGACAGAGATATGAGTAAATTGCACTGCATTTTTTGGAAACATTATAAAACAACAAAAAGAAACAAATTTTTTAAGGTTAGGAGGTAAAGTCTATTTAAGCCCTGAGCGTTGGACTCCTAGTCGCAACCGGACTACCGACTAAACACCTCCCCTGTCACACCGAGAACCTAGCCTGGAACTGTTTTTCACATTACTTCGGACTAACTCTCAATAATTTTCGCTAAGCAGTGCCATCTGGATAAGGAATATCCCTCTTTCAGTACAGACAGATGGAAAGGAACGGGATTGCTGTCAGAAAGATCCCCTCTCCGTGTGCGCCACCAAGCGATCCATGATGTCTTCATAAGAAAAACTGTCCGTATATAATGCGACACGCAGTTCCAACTGTCTTTTGACTGCATCACGATTTCTGGAGAAAGCCCTATGTTTTTTCCGAGAGATGCGAACGAAGTCTTTTCCATTTTGTACACGTAAAGGACGTATGGAAACTCCTCTTTCAGCACGGATAGATGGAAACAAACAGCTTGCTGTCAAAGAGATCCTCCTTCCGTCTGCGCCACCAAAGGATCCATGATATGCATCTTAATAAGATTTGTATATGGTATTTCATTGATTTAATCGATTGAGGAACGTATGGCAGACGTCATATGTCATCCCCGGGCAGAACAAGCAAGCTGGGCACGGTGACTTTCCCATCTTATACACGTAAGACTGAAAATACCCGTGCCCACTGAGAAGTTGTATTCTGTAGAAACACAATTCACTGATAAGCCATGCGGTCCACCTGCCTCGCGTTTTGATTACCCATGTCTACTGCCACATAGTTAGGGTCCTTCTTCTTTCCTATCGGCACCTCCAAAGCAACAAGCACCGCAGGTTCAGAGCCTGTGCGATATGCAGCCTCAATCCGCAGAGCTCCACACGTCCTCGCTGCGACTCTTTATTTAGAAAATCAGCCCATACTTCGGGGCCGTAAAAGAGTACTGACTCAATTGCGCATCAATAGACGTCTTTTACTCGAGGCAGGTCTTCTCGTGTTGGCTATAAGGCGATTAAGAGCTGATACTCCCCCAGAAGCCTTAAACGCTGATGCTCGAACCTGCTCGAGAAAGCTCATCTTCGAGTCATTAATTAAGCCAATGTATCTGATTAGTTCTTTCGACTCAATGATCATTTCTCCCACCCGAACGGGAATAACACGAGAGATGCGCTTCTTTGACCTCGGTCTCTTCCAGCATAAGGCTAGGCCCATGGCCTGTCATCCAATCGCTCGCTTAGTGTAGTACTGCACTCAGTTTTAGTTGCACCTGTTCGAAAGTACGTCCGGCGACTAGTACTAACACGTCATCTGCATTGACAAACAGACGCGACTCCTACGGTAACTGCAACCTCAAAAGCTCATCGTACGAGACATTACATAGGTCCGGGCTAAGAATAGAGCCCTGCGCTACCCCTGATGTCAAATCAATTCTTCGCCGGCCTCCCAATGTGTCATAGACCAGCTTCCGGTCTTTGAGATAATCCTTCAATATCCGCGTAAGATTCTTCGTAACCCTGTCAGAGCACCAAGAATATCTGTCCATTTAGCAGAATTGAAGGAATTCCTCACCTCGAGTGTTATGAGCAGAACTATTCGCGTCGAGTGGAAATTGTTGGCATCTGCCCGCTGGACTGCGACTATAGTGAATATAATAATAACAAAAAGAAAAATCAAAACAATTCATGAAGATTCAACATATATCTATATTTGAAAATGTTCCAAATTTTTCGAACCCGTAAAATCAGAGCTCAAAAATATCTCAAGAGCTCCTCAGAAGAGAGCTACCTCAGAGCTCGAAAATAATCTATCTAATTTCGAGATCTCAGTAAAATCATCAAAAACTGTACTCTTTCCTTATTATAGAAATGAAGTAGAATGAAGAAAGCGTTGAAATCACTGTTGACGTTCTCGACTTACTGGCACATTTTCTGCATAAATTGTGCCTAGATTCCAATGAGCTTCTGATGTGTGGTGTCCAACGATAAACTCGAATAGTCAACTATGCGTAACATGCACTTTATCAGATTCCATTTTTATTTTTCTTATCACCTTATTACTGCAAACGCCAGAACGATTCCTTTTTATAGTTGCGATAGGCAAATGAGGTTTCCAATTCGGTCCTTGCGGCCAAAATAGGGTTAAGGATTTTTGATTTTAAAAGGTTTCAAAAGTTGGTTCAAGGAAAGTCTATATGAAAGGAACCTTTGCATACCCCTAATACTTGTTGAAATCGCAGCGAACTGAACCATATTTTGGGATACTCGTCATTGATCTTCTTCACATACTTCTTCATTCTTCAGCGTTTCCTTAGGGGTTGTTTGGCGCCGTAAATATTTTCTTTAATATCTCTCAATGGAATTTCTTTTCTACGCATGGATCCTCTGATGCATAAAGGGATATAAGGTTTACTATCACCTGCGCTGAGAAAAATACATTGCTTAGTCGAGTGAATATAATCTTTGTCTCTCTTGTCTTCCCACCACATCGTTTACGCAAACGCTGTTATTCCCGTAATCTATCCGTCTTTGAATATGAGTTCCTTCATCGGTAACTTGAATTTTTTTCGGAGGAAACAGCTGAGAACTTGGGATGTGAGGTGTGTCAGTCCTGTATTAGTTTACGTGGAAAGGTACACCAAAATGTGATGTGGTCAGAACCACGCTTGACCTCGATAATTGTTCCGAAACCACTTATCACAGCTCGGTGGACGGATGCTATGGTTGCACTACATGACTTAGGTAATATGTTATTTGTGATCATAAACACTTCCTGTCCTCATTTTCTTCCTCTCTATATGATGGTCTATGAGGGAAGAATTTTGACATGTGAAGATGTAAGTACAGAGATATCAAAGCTTTTATACCATTTGGAACTCCGAAAATGTGATATTTAAACCAGTTGAGCTTCTTATTGAAGTGGTTCGGGTGAAGGGCAAAACAAGGATAAAGCCTAAAGTTATTTTGAGGCAGGTGTCAACTATATCAGTCTCACATTATCCACAACGACAATTTGGTTTATTGGGGATAATTTCCGCTATGTTGATAGTGTGAATTCAATTTTTATATTATTTTTTCACCCTTCTTTCGATTTCTGAGGTTATCCCATTGACATGGCTTGCGAAGATTCTCATAGGACTGAAATACGATTTTCACTCAATGCAATGTGGTGCATCCGCGGTCAGGCCAAGATGCATTGCTCAAGCAAATCTAATTGTACGGATCTGTCTCCTCCAGATCACGGACTACTCCACTTTTCCAACGTGGATCTAAGCAACTCATTACGTTTCGTATTCCATCTTATCGTCTCATTAATTAGACTTTTATGTCGTGAACACTTAACTCGTAACTCGTTCGCAATCAATGGCGCTACTAAGTACAATGCAGTTTGGCGTCTTTGTGCTGATCATTTATTTTGTTACTACACAACCAGCATCTTTTCTCGACCGAATCCATCGGATCCATCGGTACGGAGCGAATTAAAAAAGGAGCAACTGTTCCATCACTAATTGATAAAGATGATCTTCTAATGGCAGAATGTACTGAAAATAATGGCTGAGATGGAATCTAAGACTGCATAGAAAATAGCCTTTAAATCGGTTCGTGATCGTCTGGTATATGGGCGACAAATTGTTTGAGTCAATTTTCGGCCCCGTTTCAATTCTTTCATTGCGACCATTAATAAATTGAATACGACACCCGAATAATAAGTAAAATTTTGATGGATTTAGCTAAGGGTGATCATGGCTGGCGTCACGCGTTCGAAATTCGAACACGAACAAATTCAAAATAGAAGCCCACATGTTTATATCGGCAATTATAATTTTGACTGCAACAATTAATTGAATTCAGGGCTCGTGTATTGACGCGGGATTTTCGGCTTATGGAAATGTTTACAGTCCGCAGGACGCTTTGCAGCGATGAATGCGATGATCAAGGTCAGTCACCCTTCCGTAATTGAGGGGTTAGTCAGATTTTCTTCCAAATTCAATTGATCACACGACAAGCCCCCATGCATTTCCACTCATCAACTCTAAGCGAGAAAAATGCTAAACAAAAAGGATCTCAATTTATTGTGGAATTATAGAAGAAAGTTATCGGTGCATAGTTGAAAACTTTCTATTTCTCGTACTTCATAAAACGGTTCAGCTTACTCCTTTTCAAAGGTATCGCTTTTCACCTCTGTCTTCAAGGACCGGAAAATATTGTCATGAAATTGGACACCATTTAACCCCAAAGCAGTGATATCGCATTCGCAGATACACCCTAAGTCGGTGGTGGTTGCCGATGCTGAAAATGAATCAGTTCGTCCTTTGAGGTATGCATGCGGTAGTTGCGGAAAGGCACTATACCAGTAATGAATTAGCGTATGTCATCGGTTGGGATCGTTGATTAGCTCCTGGGCAAATTTGACACCCTTGTGCGATGTGTCCTATCCTTGCTTGCGTCCGGATTTCACATTTCCAAGGCTCGTTGTTCTCGTTCGCCACTTTCCCAATGAAATTTGCATATTTGAATGGCAATTAGTTGTTGGCAGTGAGAACGGTGACGGTGATACCATACCACATAGATGGCGACGATGATGATGATGATGATGGGCTAGTCTCGTGCATATTTCATGCTAAGGGTAAATGTTAACAAATGCCGCATGCTAACCATGCGAATGATATACACATAACGCCAAACCCGGTTCAAGACCGGGGGCATATGTAGAACATTGCATGGTAACTTACCCATCTACGAAATTTGATTTGGTTTGATGGATGAGCTCTGCTAATTTGATAATTTCATTCTTTCGAGTGATGATGTATGATACCCTTGGGCAGCATCCCAGTTTTCATTATTATGGATGCCTTCAATAGGTATTCCGAAAGCCCCATGATTAGATTATGTTGAACGACAAAAAAATTGTATTAACTTTAGAAATTGGTAATTTTTTTTTTGCTAAGCGTGAATTAAAAAAATTTCTTCATTCTCAAAAGATTTTCATCTGGTACAATCACCTTCACAATGCAATTATGGTTTAAATTTTCCTTTTATACGAGTACCAAAGTAGGCAAACGGACCAGACTAATTCATAGACGCTAATAAGTTCCTATACGACAAATATCCTGATTTCCCATCTTCGAATTAGTCAAGGGGGAACACCACTGCAGGATTTCCGAAAAATCAAAATTCATATTTGCTCTAAAGTATGCCTTAACATCATAGAAAGCATGTAGCAAAGATTCATATACTGGAAAAATCTCAAAGTGTTCGACATTTTAAATTAGCACGGCGCCGCACACTTCTCTTCCAGAGCGCGATTCGCGCCAACTGGAAAAATAAATTAAACTGTACACGTGGTTTGTTAGTTGAAAGGTAGTAGAGAACGCTGAAGTACGTATTTTTTATCGTTTGCACACGATCGACTTTTATTTCGAAATAAGTTCTGTAGTTATTTGTGTTTAATGTTGTTTCTTATACAGATGTTTTTATAATTGCATGGAGAGTGGAAATAAACCGATTAATCAAAATTAAAAAGGAGTTAACCCTTCTAGTGGCACGAAGCTGAAAGCGCGCGGTAGACATCCTTCGAATCGCCATGGAATGAAGGCGCCCGATGATAAATGCCAGTGCATCAGCTAATAAACTTAAAGGTTGGGAAGATCTATATAACATGATCATTCGGATCATTCGGACGCATCATCGTATATTAAATTTTATTTCTGTTATTTTTCTACGATTTCGAACTATGCTGTATGTAAGATTTGTAATTTCGAAATTGAATTTAGTGAATCTTCTATACGAGGCTTTGGATTCCAGTTAGTGATATCCTGTAAATATTGTGATGAAAAAGAAATAGCAAGTTCCTCATGGCTATGAAATAAATCGGCGTATTATACTTGCAATGAAAATGCTCGGACTTTGTCTAAACAGGATTAAAAAATTATGTGGAATAATGAAACTGTCTCACCCTGTTATTCAAAGTTATTACGATAAACTCATTTATATTATCAATTAAGCTACTAATATTGTTTGTAAGACTAGTATTACAAAAGCAGCACAAGAAGAAAAAGCTAAAGCGGCCGAAAAAGGCGAACGGGACGGCATTTCAGTGTCGGGCGATGCGTGAAGGCGAAGACGTGGGTTTTCATCTTTACTCGGTGTTATATTCGGGAAAATTGACGATTATGACGTGAAATCAAAATTTGTGTAAGGCTTGTGATCTATGGAAAAACAAAACGCATATTCAAGAGTATGCTCGTTGGATCGAAACTCATGCGAGTCGGTGTATAGAGAATCACGAACGAGCAGCCGGAATCACAGAGGTTCATGGGGCCATTGAAATGTTTCGAAGTTCTGAAGAGTTACACGACATAACATATGCAAACAATGTTGGTGGTGGTGAATCAAAAACCTTCGAAGGTGTCACAGATGCTCAGCCGTTTGAATTTGATACAAAATATGACTTTATAATGTATATGAATGCACTAATCCACGTAACTTGAAAAATCACATGACGTTTTGGTTGAAAAGGCAAGTTGACCGGAAAACTGATAGACGAGCTTTCTATGTATTATGGATTAGCTATAGTTAACTTCTGATTCGATTAAGAAGATGCGAAATGAAATACAAAAACCCTGGAACAAAACATATCAACGGATGCTAAGCTAATACATTATCGGTGCCCGGCAGGAAATTCGTGGTGTACATGGCAAAAAGTGAACAAAAAAAAAACAAACATAAACCACCACTTAATGATGAAGTATGTGTGACCTAGACTATAGAAAGATAATTATGGCCGGAAGAATCAATTTTTGTTTTTTGATCGAAATTTATAAAAAATTGAACGTATTTTTCAATGGAACAAACCGCAGACTCCTGTGTTTGAAACTTTTTCTGGAAATTATCCTTAAAGTCCAAAACGAATCATAAAAATCGCGAAACAAAATAATAAATAGATCAAGAATTTATGTTTTTGATCTTTTGCAACTGTGGCCGGAAAAATCGATGTTTTTTAATGAAAATTTGTAGAAATTGAAAGTTGAACGCCTTTTTCCATTAAACAAACCATAAATTCCTATTTATATAATCTTTGTAACAAATTACACAAGTTCAAGAGAAATTACCTAAATGCAAGAAAGCAAAATAATTTTAATATTTTAAATTACAGAAATGCAAGGAAAAAACAACATTTCTTTTTTTCTTTTGGGCTTTTTCGATGTTTTCTCTTTCTTTCCTCTTTCATTTGGTTCATAATAATTTTTTTGGGGCGCGGATGTAGCGTTCTGTTCAGTTATTCCTTTTTGTTTTGTGGATTTTTCAGCTATCTTCTTGGATGTTTTCTTTGTTGATGTGGATGCTGCATTCCTTTTTTTGAGGTATTTTCTGGGTTGGTAGAGGTGCAATTGAGTCAGCTTTTACTTTGTCGTTAACCGAATCTCTCAAATTATTGTAAATATACCACTGCATTGCCAGACTGAGACCTTGAAAGCTACACCTCCATCTTGATCTTTGTAATTTTCATCACAATCCGCAGAATATTGTTTCTCCACTGTTTTAAATTCCTCTTCTAAGTCCGTTCTGCACTTTCACTAACTGAAACAATTTTAAATGCTTAACAAAGAAAAACCACAATCTCGAAAATAGAATGTACGAAAAGCAGCACGTATTATTCCAACTTTTTCAACGTTCACAAAATTAGCTATTTAGGGGAAATCACTTGAATAAGGTACAAAAATATTTATTGTAAAAACATCACTGTATAGTGGAAGTCTAAAGAGAGGTGGAGAGCCAAGGGTAAGACAAAAAAGAAGAAGTATTTGCGCAAATACTAACGTGATGCACGCATACGACTAATTATCGTTAACAGCTGTTTTCTCGTAAACTTGATTTCTAACCATATGAACCTTTCCGTAGTCTAGGTCACATATAAGGCCAATCAACCGATTTACGAAGAACGTAGTAATGACAATCTACTGACACGATGTGTAGTCGGCTATAGTCAAAATAGCAATGTGTCAATGAATTCAGTTATATGCTAATTGGCACCAAAATCTGCTAGCGGTAGTTTGAAAATATTAAATATGGCCACTTATATCGCGAAATGTTTTAACAATGGCTTTGCATCATTATTCCATATGTGAAGTACGACGGACTTTCAAATTGGCCAAAATGTGTACAATATATGCTATGAAATCGACGCCACATTCATTACAAGGGTAGAGAAATCCATCGCCGATGAGGCAAAACAAGCGAGGATTAATGCGCAATCGATTGGGAAGGAAAGCCCAGACGAAGAGGAGAATCTGGAAGGCCAATCATATGGTGCCGGCATTGCATACTAGAGGTATACCAAATTTATCCATGATTTTTCAATGACTTAAACTTTAAACGTTTTTATCTCGTAAGAACGTTTTTCAAACTGGCCGGACTCCTTGGTCAAAAAATTTTCGTTTGGTTTACTCGAAATTCTTACAACATTTTCAAAACAAGTGTCTCTGCTAGTGAGTGCACAGGATTTTTTAAAGTGTATTTTTCAATTGTTATTAAAAATTTTCGAGAATTTTCTTTTGTGTTTTTCACACTCTTTTTCGAACGACGCTATTTTGTCAAAAGTCAATTAAAACAAATCCTACGCACTTCTCTGGCTGTTATTATGTTTTATCGACAATTTTTTGATTGATAATCAGAACTTGAACATTACAGGAGAAAACGGTCCGGCCGCAAAACCATGAAAAAAGGTGTTTATGGAGAAATGCTGGGGAATCGCCATTTTGTTTTTTTAAAGTTCTGGAAAAATTCAAAGAGGATGTCAAATTTCTATATATTGTTTGGATTTGTGAAAAAACATTCCAAATAATGACTTTCCCCTTTCCCCCCTTCAGTTCATGTTAAAAGTTTCTTCCTCTATAATTTAACCTCTAATGGATATATAGATGGATGGATGAATACGTGCGTCTGACAAGTTGGAGTGGTAACGAAAATTTCACAAAATATTTTAAATTTTCATTGAAAATGAAACGCCTGGTGTTTTTTTTCCATACTCATACGAACACATTTCCATACTCATACTTAATTAGAGTATGAAATTGGTATAAATATTTTTTTATAATTTTTTTTTTTTTTTTGGTTTTTGTCAAAAATGCATTTATTTCAGAATGAAATAAATCAAATTATTGCCTCTGATTACTTTTTGATGAATGTTTTTTTTGTAGACTAAGAAAATAAATTTCAGAAAATAATAAAGACTGTTGATCAAAAATGCACGCCTGCGTTTTTTGGAATACATCAATTTTTTCAGTTTTCAATACCGTATAAGTTAAGCCAGTCTAATGAAACGATACGTTGAAATGTGTAGAACATATGAGTAGCAAAAAAGCGGTTTACCTGTTAAGGGCTTTGAATATATTAATCATCTGTCATCATCCATTTATCCTAATTATAGAGTGGACAAAAAAATAGATATTGTATGAGAAATCTTATTGAAAAATTTCGTTCTTTTCAAGAGAAGATTTCAGTTTGATTTTGTTTTTTAAAACATCAACTTAGTAATTTATTGCTTGACCCTTATTTGTAAGAATTTAGTTGCAAAGGGTTGGCATAGAATCCACTAAACGTTCACAGCTTTCTTTTGAAATCAGATGCCACTCTTTTATTACTGCAGTCAACAATTCGAACTTATTTTTGAATTTATGCACAATTCTAACCCCTATCCTTGCCTTGCATCCACAACTTCTCAATAGGATTACAGATCCATGGCTGCGCGGGCCAATCGAGAACCGCCGCAACCAATTCTTCACTATTTTTGCAGTGCTTCGGATCATTATCATGTTGAAATATCCATTAAAGCGGCATGACTTCCTCTGCAAATGACAGCATTATTTCCTTTAGTATATCCAAATAACTTTATTTGGTCATAGTCCCGTCAATCAGCTGAATTTGGCCTACACCACACCGAGAAAATGGTGCACACACTATTATGTTACCTCCACCATGCTTAACAGTCTTTTTGGTATATTGTGGGTAAAACGGGTTTTTAGGAGGGTTTTTTCAGTCATCACTCCAGAGAAAATTTCGCCGTTTTCAATTGTCTTCTTCTCCACTCCAATATAAATGGGCCCTTGTAAGATTTAGCCGGTTCAGTAGTTTATTTTTCTCTAGATAGAGGCACTTTTCTAAATGGTCAGGCTGTTGTCTGCGTCCAATAATCTTCTACACATTGTTCTAGCACTCACGTCAGCATTTGTCCACCGCAAAATCAAGATTGAAGAAGCAAAAGGTTTTCTTTTGTAGACGCGCACAATTTCCGACTCAATTATGAGTGAGAACTTTGTGCAATCTCTCGAAGAGAGTAGCCGCCGTCCCTTAGACATTGAATTTCGATTCTCTTTCGCGGAGTACAGTGCTTATTCGGCCCATGTATAAATAAGGAATTGTTATGAAATAAGATAATTTGAGGTTATTAGAAAATTTTTCACTAAACTAACTGGAAAGAAAATGAAAAAGTGGCCCAAAAGTACTTATTTAAAAACACTGTATTTATTTTTTTGTCAAATGTGAAAATGCTCCTCTGACAATCAACTTCAATTTGACGTGTGCGAACAAATCACACGAACAGGCTTACATACAAAACTGTCCTTCCAATCAAAGGATTCTTAGCAGCTGATTGTGTCACTTGAAAAGCATTGCCAGCTGAAAAGATAGATGTTTCACATCGGGGTGTTTTCATTTTTTTGACCATCAGTGATCATCACACAGACTATTATTTTTGAATTTTGAATCCACTCAGTGGTAAAAATTGAAGGAAAACAACTTACCTTGATCTACAATCGAAATCCGCTCCAAGACCAAACACAGAAGAGAATTGTCCTCTTTTGTTGGAAAATCAACTACTCTCTCAAGGCAGCCATCAATTACGGAGTTCATCGGATTTAGAATGTCAGTAAAGATGCAAATGTTACATTCTCATTTGGATAAATTTAAAGATAAGATGCAAGTTTATTCGGAAAACAATAGGAACGCTTCCATGAAGATATCATGGAATTGGAGAGACATTATCAAGGCCAGTATACTGAGAGCATGATGGGAAACTTTATTTTGGGGTTAATAAGAGAAACTTCTTATGAACATGACAGGAAAAGTCAAAATGTTCATTTTGAAACATCTTCACCCTTTTTTTTAAAACTTCTATATTAAGAAAAAATGATAAATGGATGTTCAGTATCTCTATGTAAATTTTGTTTTGCATTTTCACTGACTTTGGTTTGCCTATTTTTTACCCATAAAAGCAAACTATAAACTTTTTTTTGTTCTTATTCTTTTTTTCTTATTCTTTTTATGTTCTTATTGTTTTTTTTTTCTAGATATACAAGCAATAAAAATAAATTATGTATAACGCGTGGGCAAAAATGTCCATAGATCATAGTCAGTAGATGACTCTTTCATCGTACTGTTTGCCTTATTTCAAAGGATTAGGTGCACCTTACCCCTGAGTGAGCAATAAAGATTATCCACATATAGAACATTAACGAATCTTTCGGTATGAGGTAATTTCTCAACAGAAAGTGTTTCTCCGGAATTCAGGGTGGCACAGCAACCAGAATAACCTTTTTTGGGATAACTCTGGAAGTCTGCTCACAAGTTATGTTCAGACACGATGAAACAATAATCGAAGGATACTACGTAGTATTGTTTGAAAGTCCAATGAAAATAATTCAATATAATGAGGGTGTTTGCAACTGGAAAAAGGGATTTTTCATCAGCGTAACGTGCCTGCGTACACTTCAGCAATTCACGTAGCCAACGTCTATGAATTGAAATTAAATAAATTTTGTTTGATTTTCGTTTGTTTCCCCACCTTAAATTTTGGTTTGAAATACAGAGATTGTCATCAAACGAGGAAATAATAGCCTATTCCTATGCCTTTTCGCATAGGAAGATGGAAACCATACTACTGTGGGCCAAAATCATTAAGACTTTGTACATAATTTTAAACTCTTTATTTATTCTTCCAAATCTATTTCCTCCCCCTCATAGTAGACCTCCCGGCCCCACTACAATACTTTTGTAGCAACTCTTTTTCCAACCCCCCGAAACAGTTGCTAAAGTCAATTTCTGGAATAGCCTTCAATGTGCGTAGCGATTCACGTTTAATGTCTTCAATTGACTCAAAATGGTTTCCTCGGAGCGGTCTTTGGGTTTGCTGAATAGCCAGAAGTCACACGGAGATAAATCAGGCGAATACAGTGGTTGTGGAACAATAATGGTTGAGTTTTTGGCGAAAAACTCACGAAGAATGAATGCAGTATGCGACATGATGCATTATCGTGGTGCAAAAACCAAGAGTTGTCGGGCCATAATTCCGGCCAGTTTTTACGAATAGCTTCGCGCATATGACGCATAACACTCAACTTGTATTCCTTGTTGGTAGTTTTGCCGGTCGGAAGGATTTCGGTCTGCACGACACGTCGATAATCGAGAAAAACTGTCACCATGACCTTAATTTTTGACGTGCCTTAACGTGGTTTTTTCGGTTTCGGCTCTCCTTTGGCACGATATTCTACCGTTTGATCGTCTGTTTCCGGGTCGTAAGCAAAGATCCAAGACTCATCGCCCGTTACAATACGTTTCATGACATAATGGAATTCCGAAAGCATTGTTTCACTGACGTCAACGCGACACTGCTTGTCAAGACAATTGCGTGAGTTTGGAACCAATCGTGCTTTCACTTTTCTTAGGCCCAAATAATCTTTTAAAATGGTTTTCACTGATCTTTCCGATATTCCAATAATGCCAGTAAGGTATCTGACTGTTAATCGTCGATTCGCGAGCACCAATTCCTTGATTTTATTGACGTGTTGATCATCACTTGATATTTATAGCCGTCCTGAACGTAGTTCGTCGCCAACGCGTTCTCGACCCTCTTTGAACAAGTGTACCAATCAAAAACACTTGGTCCCAACATAAAATTATCACCGAAGGGCTTTTGCAACATTCTGAACGTTTTCGCACTAGAAATTTGATTCGGCATACAAAGTTCAATGGTATTTCTTTGTTGAATAATTCTTTGTTGAATGTTCGATGCACTCATTGTAAAAATCGTCGAATGCACTTTTTGTACTTTAGAAAGACAAGCGTATACTACACATTAATCATTATTTTGATGTGACCTTTGGCACAAATGTCATAGACAGTCATACCAACCTAGAAAAAACATGTTTCGACGAATTTTTCGAGTTTCCGCGCGAAGTTTGAATTAAAAAGTCCACATTAACAGTTTTGCCCACAGTAGTACTTCGGAAGGGTTGAAAAAATTCGAGCATCGCTGGAAAATGTGTTGAATTAAAAGCTTTTATTAGAAGCTTTATTTAACCGAAAATGCCTTGTTAATTTGTTATGTCGGGAACTTTACAGGCAGCCCCATATATATCAAACAACACTCTAAATTGCCTGTAGTAATCTTCCTGAAATCATGCATCGTAATTTATTTTTACTGAAAATTGCAATTATTTGCTTCACTTTCCCTTCTGAAAGAGGGAACAATTAAACGGGTAGCACCAGCAAAACTTGAAGACAATCAAATGCATAATTCACGCCATAACTCACCGTGTCAAGGAGTAAATTGGAACCCAAAAAGGAAAACGCTGAAACACTTGTACGTGCTTCCTCGCAACAGTGCTAATTACCAAGACAACATACCAAAAATAAAAATAAATCCTTAATCATGAAGCCACACAGTGTCATTTCTATTTCGTTGCCATCTGCCTAGAAAATTAATTTCTTTTTGCTAATTTATATCCAGAATTAGGTTATCTTCCGCATCATCTCGAAGGCGGTGGATCACTATCTTGGTAGAAAAATGAATGGGCGAATGAAATAATGAATGTTAGATGAAAAACCAAAAACAAAAACAAAAAACAACAACTCCGAATTGGTCATTTGAAGGCGATGCGTTTCCGCGTGTCATTGTTGCCGTTGCCGTCTTGAATCAGCAAGAAACCAAGCTAAGAACAAGAACAAGTGAGCTTAATTGTTATTAATTGAAAATGAAGCTAAATTTCAAGTGAATAGACAAAGCAACTTTTTCCATTTCTAAATATAAACTTTTGTGCACTGGGTGTTTCATTTAAACGCACGACAACAATCACAAGACGCGGTCCATGGTCCTTATGGCGGTGGTGACGATGGCGATGATGGCGTAAGAAATTAAAACTTTAATGAAGTTGTCACTCGATTAATTCTATCATGCAGATATGCGAGCAAATGTGTGATGCGTTAGGAGACGAATGTTGGTGTCAATACTGAATGGGATCGGGCAAATTGAGGCAATTTAGAGTATTCCTAGTGCCTATGAATGAAAGAATTTTGATGACTGTTTTTATTTCAAATAAATTAAAGTTCACTTCGTGGAGAAAATTCAATGGACCAAAGTGAAAAAAATTTCCCAATGGAATGCGATGAGACAAACGCTCAAAAAGTCATTTTTTCTTGATCCTTGCAGACGTAATCATCATGCGTCAAGGCATTGCACACGCCTTGGGCATAATTGGAAGAGTCTGCTCAAGGTGCAAACATTCAATAATGTCGAAGATGTTTTCCGATGCCGCATTCACTATTGCGGTCTATTGTGTACTAAATTTGTAAGATTATGAGGGTGAGTATGAGTGACTTCAGTTTTCCCAATCATAATAGCCTTGCCGAGAGCAACAATGAAAAAGTAAACTACTGAGTACTTTCATTCACGTCGAACATCTGGATTCCTTTGTCACACAAATCCACTTTAAAGGCTCATCTGGCTGAGGAAAGGAAAATTAATAAGATTTAAATATTATGTGAATATGGAAAATCTAATCGATTTTGCTGGGGTCGAAGCTGATCAGGAATTTTGAGATATATAGTGTGTGTGTTAGTGAATTAGGGATTAACATACGAGTGAAGAGCAAGCAAGTCTTTTCAATAAATCGGCTAAGTGTGAATCGAATTGCATTGCATCACATGCATTATAAACTTTTTTGAATATATTAAATTGCGAAATCCTTATAATTTATCTTTCAAACAGAACTTTCACCGAGCATGTCTTCCCATCATATGTCTTCATGCATGTTAGCTGATCGAAATAAAAATTTCTCATTTCTCATGAACTTGAAGTATATCCAAAGTATATCCCACCCCGTTCACTTTCCGTTGATCATTGCAATCAATATTTGCACATAATCATTATGCAAGTATAATTTTCTATTTATTATCACCCAACCCCCACCCAAGTGTACTACCTAGGCGTGGTGTGGGGTTTGGCAAGGTTGCCCGCCATCCAGACGCGTGACTAAGTCACTGAAAATACCCATTGAAACATAATGGTGAACAAATAGAAAAAGAATAGAACTAGGGGTAGGGATATACACCCCGACGTGTGAGGGAGCCTTGACTTCATGCGGGCTTCTCTCATCATCAGGACATTTTTCAGTGATGAAACACTTGAGCATTGAAGAATCAAAATTTACAAGTGAAAAAATCACAAAGGCGAGCATGTTCGCCCGGAGGCCAAAACTGCTGCGGACTCCACCTCAAAGAGTACCTAAGCATACGCAGAGCAGCGAGATGTGCTCGTCCACGCCACTTCTCCTACTCAAGGCGATGAACGTTGGGGGTCGAAACCATCAACCCCAACTGCCATTCCCACATACCGAACACTGTGGAAAGCGAAAAAATTATGCCCAGCAGCTATGAGACCCTCTTGCTCACAGTATACCGAAAAAGTGACCTGAAACCGAGCTGATTACGAAGGTAGCCGTCGACCGAAGTGAGGAGGAGCAGCTAAAAAGAAATATAAGCGCAATCATAAAAATAAGGAAAAATCCAACGAATGTCCAATATATGTCAACAAGAATATCAAGAACAGGATTGGCGAACTGGAGGACCTCTGCGAACGAGGTTATCCATGTATCCAGCATTACCGCTGCAGATGGTTAAAAAGAGAGAACTGAAAGAGCTCGAGAAAATTTCTGAAAACAAAGTCATCTTCACCCGAAATACTACTCATTTCGAAAAAGACAAAAGGGCGGCATGTAGTCCACTTAAACCTGATCGCAAGAGAAGGATAATGCGGCCGCCACCAGTCGAGACAAGAGACATCAGTTAAGTGGAGAACGGAGATGCTGGTTTTCAATAGGTGCCCAAATCGCAACAGAAGGCAGCAAAGAAGACAGAGCGCGTGACAGCAAAAGATTGGTCAAACAGACCCCCGAAAAGCACGAAGGCACAAAACACAGCGCAATGCCTAAAAATACCAGGCGTAAGTAGCGTAGCGACCGAGGTCCTCAAGGAGTTCAGACTAAATATGCAACCCGAAAATAACGTTGTCTGTATACGAACGGTAAGAGTAACCAGGAGGTTCTCAAGTAGATCTGGCAAAATGTGGACACGATAAAGTCGGAGTTTGCAAATAAATGGTAAGAGTGACCAAACTAGGTAGCCTCTTCGAAGAACGAAAAGCGGAATTCACTGGCAAGGGCCTGTTCGAGAGCGCCCGCAAGGACCTCCTTAGCTTTAAAGCTGTTCTCACCACATTGCCCTTAACGGCCTCTTTTGAAAAAAGAGACATTAACTGTATTGTGGATGCAAAAGACAAAGACAGCCTATTTTACAAAATCTTCCTTACAATCTAAAACCTTTGCCCACCGTAAATGTGTGCAAAGAGTCGCACTTGCGGACGTCCCAGAAAAATACGCTGTGCAACTTTTGGCCAAGGAGAAAAATCGGCTGGGTTATGTGCAGAATATGCCGGAAGGTAGTCCTAGCTTGATGCTTTAAGTGCTTTAGCTTCGGATATATCCGCGTGTCTTGCACTCCCGCCCAGGAAGAGGAAGACTGCCCAAACGAACTTAAATACATCTTGTGCAAAAGTCTGGGCTTGAAGTCTGAACATTTGGCCCCTATTGTTGGAAGTAGTAGGTGCCAGGAGTTCAAAGAGTCACTTAGCAAAAGCAAAGTGAAGACATCACCCAAGTCTTACAGATCTACCTACACCGTAGATCAACCACATAAAACTTACTCGATCAGGTTGCTAGGGAGAAAAACTCGATCCGTCGCTGATATGGGAGTAACATCACAACAGGAAGGAGGCTGGATGGTAACATGATCGATCTCGCATAGCCGCCATCTGGGTGCGGAATAATGCTCTACTCTCAGTTCGGACTTGCTCCAGCGGGGATGGCTTCATGTTAATTGGGTGTGCGGAAACGGCACGCAAAAGCACCTATTTTTCACCGAATGAGACAATTTCATTCCTTAAAGCAGGCTCAATGAACTGGAGTAAGCTGTTTCGAGCACAGAATAGCAAATTCTTGTGGGTGATAACTTTAATGCCAAGCCAATAGAATAGTCGATAAATAGAAAACGAGTCCTAGAAATTGCGGCTAGGAGACTTGCCTTCATAAACTTTCGATAGAAGGCTGCTTTGGAACATGTTAGAACATTTGCTGTGAAGTCCTTAGGGCCTAGAATAAACAAATGGAGGCTGCTGGAGGACTACTTGCCGAGCGATCACTTGTACATAACTTTCGAAAGTGGCGAACGTATTGCTCGACACGTAACAACCAAACTTATAACTGCAAGTAGGAATATTACTGGATGTTTCAAACTATATTTGAAAGATGAATGTTGGCGGGTGTTTACGCATTCACCGCAGTGATTTTGAGCAGTGGAACTACGACAGGGACGACGGGAGTCTCAGTTGAAAACATAGTGAACTCCACCATAAGACTCATCAAGTCTGCGTGCGATTGTTCTAAGCCTGGGCAACGGCCAGGACACGATAAGCCTGCTGTGTATGCGTGGTAAGAAGAAATCGCTGAAAAGCGAAGAGAATGTCACAGACTTCGCCACGAAGTTCAACGTTCAAGGGATCTAAGCAAGTCCCATTTCCAAACGCTAGCATAAACGTCGGCTAAAAAACTCCTCCGAGGACTTATTAACGAAAGAAATGCTAACTGCTGGCTCAACCAGCTTTACGGCCATTGATAGGAATCTGTGGGGCGTGGATTACAACCTTGTCATGCGAAAACTAGGAGCGGCACGGAGACCAAGGGGGCTTGAAGAGGACAAATTAGCGAGCTCGAGCTCGTGTTCCTATCGTGTGTTAGAGCGCGTTTTCCTATGCATCCCGTTTGCCTCAATGTTTTAGACGGAGAAAATCCTGTAGAATGCCCACTTTATAGTGCCATTGAGCTGGACAGGTTGGTGAAATTCTGAAAAACCAAAAGAGCAATGGGATCAGACCGTATCCCAGCGAAGCGTCCACATCAATTTCCCCTGACCTGCTACTTAGTATGTTCAACGACTGCCTGAAGCAGAGCATATTCCTAAACTGCTCGAAAGACGCGAGGCTAGTACTAATTAGCAAGGGTAACAAGAACCCGGAACAACCATCTTCATTGGCCCCTATGTATGTTGTGTGCAGCTGGGAAAGTGCTCAAGACGCTAGAGACTTAGGGGGGTCATCCGAATTGCTGGGTATTTATCGCTTCAACAGTACGGCTTCAGGGCTGGCCGACCCACGCTCAGTACAATAGCAGAGGTTGTGAATGCGGTCCCGCGGGCAGAAGCCCACAATCACCACTCGATACGAATATTACGGTGCATAACACATGACGTGAGGAATGCCTTCAATTCTAATGGATGGGCAGATATTCTCGGTGCTCGGGAATATTTCAGGATGCCGAAGTATCCGCCGCGGATATTGATCGACTACCTCAAAGACCGGAAGCTTGTCTACGACACACCTGGGGCTCAGCGAACGGAATGGAAGTCCATTAGCAGTGACGCAAGGTTATATTCTTGGCCCGGACTTTTGGAATGTGTCGTACGATGAGCTTGCTGTTACCAGAGGAGACTTGCCCGATTGGCTATGCAGATGCCGTAGAAGTACCAGTCACCGGACGTATTGACGAACAGGCGCAGCTTAAACTGGATGCGATGCTACGTCGGTACAAGTGGATGGCTGACCGTGGACTAAACCTAGCGCTGGAAGGGACTGAGGTCGTCATACAGCGACCACTTCAGTGATATCTTTGAACCACTTCAGTAATATCGGCAAAACACTTTTCTTTGATGTCTCTTTTCATTGGTGAAGGTAAAACAACGCAAGCGGCAAGGCCGGGTAACTAAGGGAGATGAGGCATAGAAGTTATGTCATTTTTGATCTAAAATTTGCACACAGATAGAGTTGTTTAAGCTGGGACAATTTCGTAGTGAAAATACCAGTCACTCAACTGCCACACATTAGTGCCTTCCACCATAAACTGTTGTGCAATCCTCTGGAAACTTGCAGGTAAGAAATCTGGTTAACTATGTGAACCTGTTTAAGGAACTCTGAATAGGTGGCTCCTTTTTTGCCGAATGAACAAATCAGCATTGTTTTAACGTTTGAATTCACTCAAGGAGCTTTCTATGGTACTTTTCATAGAAACGTAATTTGAATTATTTTGAAGCGCTTCTTTTAAAGCAAAGCATGTTTTCAAGCGGGCTTGTTGAGCAGTCAGGGTACGAATCCATACTATTCCATACTAAATCCATACTATCCATACAGAGAGTCCAGATTTCTCCAGATACTCCAGATTTCCTCAGCTGGTTGCTACACCTCAATTATTTCTTTAATAGTTCGTCGTCAAACTTTCAGGAGGATTTGGCGAAGTTTTCCAACATTTTGCGGTTCGGGTCGTTATCGAAACGGGAATTCCACTCAACCACTAGAGTTTTCCCAACAGGATTTACCGTGTGGGCTGTGTTGAACATTTCAAGAGTTTCTGTGACAAATTTTTCGGAGCAAGAAGCAAAACTTTACGGACGCTTACTATTCACGAGCATCAGCTTTTGCATAAACGTCGAGCATATAAAACAATTGTCAGTAAAAACATCACACGAACCGAACAGAACCTCCTATAGCGACGATGCTTTGCTTACTGACTCAGGAGTGGTGGCTCTATACGCCTCTAGCGACAGAACGCGCTATTACAAAAAACGATTCCGGGAACTCCATCGTACCTTCGTACCTCAAACCCCAAAATTCTTGTTTGCCATCGTCTGTGACCAAATTTTCAGTTGAATTGATGAAATGAATTGTTGAAATGTTGAAAGGTGAAATATTTTTCAGTTGGTGAAATTTGTGAGAAAATGATTCCTCTCATATTTCAGTTGAAACTGTGTGAGAAAATCGAAGAAAAGTTATTTTAGGATTCTTTGTGTATATGATTCAGATGACCAGTATGAGATCCTGTCAAGAAGCGCATTCATGCATTTTTGCATTAATATTTTGTTTGGCCGTGTAAAATCAAGGGAAAATGAGTATAATGTGATAAATATTACATTCAATAAACCAATCATTTAGGCAAAATTTACGAACGGACCTGAGCATTTCCGTAACAATCATGTAGTACTTCACCTACAACACCAATCACCGCGCAAGTATTTGCGGAACAGTTCAGAAAACCGATAATTTACTTGATAAATCGAACTCGACCGATAAATTTGCATAATTTCCTTGCATTCAATTTAGTGACACATAAATTATGAATTAACGTAATCCTTTCAAAACCATAATTTCTTGTTCAATATAAAACCCGTCAGTTCTTCGTTTTGTGTGCAAATTACGAGCAAACCACATTACGAATATCTCATGATTGCGTATTGTATGTGAACACACACGCAAGTGCTTCATACGAGCACACATGCGGATAATCGAAAATGAAGATCACACTACAGCAAGGAACTGATTACATCGGCTTTAAATGCTGCAATTGTGGATTGTCTGATACATTTATAAGACATTCGGTGCCTATCAATAATCTTTCTAGCATTTGCATCCTCACCTGCATTTTTGATTACTATCCACCTGGATATAACACAGAAATTCGTTTCGGGATATAATCAAAATTCCATTTCTCCTTCGAAAAGATGATCATAATATAGAGTAGAGAGAGTGTAGTCATCACAAAATCAGTATAAATAATCATTCGGCTCAAGGCGTTTTCTTTGCTTTCCTGTATATCCTCTACCAATCTTTCATTTCCTTTAAGCTGCTAATTACAATAAATATGCATTACATTAGCCACATATTTATGGGGACGGGGACGTGTCGATTCATTCTTTCTTGAACGAAATCCGCGAGGTTGTTTCCACTGCGAAATGATAAATATGCCACAACGAATCCTCGTCTCAGAGGCGGCCACACGCATAGTCATATGTGTAGGTCACTTGAAAGTTTCTTATAAATTATTATTTGCAATATCATGTAAACTGCGCGACATAGCCGCGAACCACTTCCATAGGGTGGACACTATGGGATCGCATGGAGCTGGGTCTGCAGGAATTATATCTTTCAGATTTTCCAATCGGAATGCAAGATGAACATATTCTATTTGGAAGTATAGTTAAGATGATTTTATGTTTTGTAATTTATGATTGCAAATATATCATGGGATTTCCAATTCTCGTTTGATTTCTATCGAATTCTAAATTGGAATAATCCTTTCGAAAGAGGAAACAACGTGCGTAGTTTCTTTGTTGGAAACTCAAATCAGCACACGAATTGGAAAGAAAACACATATCATCGATCTGTATTTCCAATTCGTGGTCTGCTTTGATTGGTTGTCACTATGAGCTACATATGTGTAATTTGTTCAGGTTTCTCTGCAAATGAAGGCTCCCCATATTCCCACATTTGCCTTTTGATTTGAAAAAACTTCTGTGATTCGTTGTACACAAACGCGAAATTATACATAATACTCAGATTTTACGCTGTATGCGTTAAATCCCATAAGAATTACTATCCATATGTTGAGGAACAATACAAAACGAACCGTAGAGCTTCTAAAAATTCCCGGCCATTAAAAATAATAAATTATTCACCCAACAATACGCAGCCCTTAAATAACTTACCCACGTTCCCGAGAAAATGCAGAATATGAAGTGACACAAGTTTTTCTCGAACAAAGTCATAAGCAATCTGCGTTCATTTCGAAAATAACTTCCCATTCCAGGAAAACCGCGAAAGTACTAAATACTACCATCTTCATCTTCGCCATGCTACCATATTCTACCACCGTGAGTGGTTATATAAAGGATGTCAACGGAGTACGAACTGATCAATTTTACATACTCTGGGTTTGTCTCTGAATTTGATTATTATGGAATTATGGAATCGCTGAAGACGGTGCTTCTAGGGATGGCACCAGCGTCTCCGTAACGGGAGAGGATAGGGAGATATATCTTCGGAGTTCAGAGCCTCTCTTCATGTGCAAAAGTAAAAAAAGAGGTAACGGACTCTCGCCCCTTTGCAAAACACCTGAAAGAGACGCGGGGTAGGTAAGTGAAGCCATGACTTAATTGAGAACACAATGAGACCAATCATTGCCTGACACAGCTCCTAAATGATCATGCAAAAGACGCAGATGAGAACAAGATGCAGCCTAGTGACGGTCTTTCTATTAAAGAGCGTGGACTCTTGTCTACGCCAAGGCCTCTCACACCATTGTCCACTGAGTGACGGGTTAAATCTTGGACTGTACTTGATTAATTGATTGATTTACTGTCGGGATGGTGCATGTCAACCCTTACAGGTTTATTGTGCCCCCACTTCTTGTGCTCCGAGAACGCCTCAAGCAGATCAATCTTTAGTTTGTGTTAAGTCAATGATCGTTTGTGTAAGTCAATGATCTGCTTCGGGCTCAGGTGTTCCAATTCCTCCTCGATAAGGAAACAGCTTCTTAAACTATTTCTTCTCCTGCGGAACAGTGCGTCGCAGTATTCCAGCAGATACACTGATGTCTCCTCCACAAGATTACAAAATCTGCACTAATTATTCGCTGTCAAGCCAATCTTTTTGAGATGCCCTCCGTGTGTGCAATGCCCCGCGAAGATCCCAGTCAGGACCCTCAGTTTTCTTTTATTAATTCATCGACATGAAAGTCCATTTCAGAGCCTCTCGCATTCTCTGTCCTAAGTTTCCTTTAGGGCCCTGTGAATGAAATTCATTCCAGTCGCACTAAAGGGTTCAGGACCGATGAATGCTGTCGATGTTCCCTTTCTCGCCAGTTGATCCACCTGCTCATTACCCTCGATATCTGCATGGCCCGGCAACCAGTATAAGGTAACCCTTTTGTCAGCACTCAATTTGTTGCGTGTATTGTAAAAATCTAGAACCATTCTCGATGTAATCACCAGGGATTCTAGTGCTTTCAGGGCTGCTTTGTTATCGGATATTATAGCTATGGTTTTGGCTTTGTATCTTCTCTCTATGCTGAGTCGCACGCTTACAGCAATGGCATAGACGTCAGCCAGAAAGATACTTGGCACACTTCTCTTTCGTTGGTAGTATTTGGTGCTAGGCCCAGATACTCCAATTACTGTTCCCTCACATGTCCTGGAACCATCCTTATACCACCCGATTGCATTCACTAGTTTAGCTTGGTTCTTGAGCCCAATTCCGAGCTCATTTTCTCTTCCTTCATAGAAGATTTTTGTAGATTTCGCTGCTGTTTCTATCACCAAATGAAGTGGCGATAAGTTCAAGATTTTCTGTAGACCTACAGTGGGACATGACTTTATGTCTCCGGTGATACAGATATATGCCAAACGCTGAACTCGATCAAGTGAATGCATCGTCTAGCGTACTTTTATTTCTACCCAGGCCACCGCTCCGTAGGTGATGACTGTGTCTCACCATCATGGTGTACATCCACCCCAGGACTTGCCTGTCATGTTCCTGCGCACCATCAGGGCCCTGACAGCCTTTGCAGATACTGCCTTAATGTGTAATGGTGAAAGAACGAAAAAAGTTTGCAAAAAAAGAAAAAGAAACAAAGAAAAGTTTCGATATTGGCACAGAAAAAAAAGATTATTTAATTCAGTAACCAATGGCCGCAATTTACAGAAAATGTTACATTTGTAGTCTCCTCCCTTATTTTTGGTGTTCATATCGATGAAATTAACCCCTTTTCGAAATTCCAAATCATTTATTCTCATAGTATGACCAACATTTCTTGTATTTTAGCAGATGAATGTGGACTACGGTGTGACAAAACACAATATGGGACAATAAATACTCCTTAACTTTCTGAGGTCATGGAAGACACAGTAGTTCATTATTTTCCATTTTTTACAATTCCATATTTTTAAGTTACAGCGGAATCCAAAATGCTTATATCCACAATGGCGCGCATATATTTGATGGTGTTAGTATCCTTGTTCTTCCATGGCCTTGTTTAGGCCCAACCTGAACACTATTGATACTATATGGAGCCTTTTAATCCGAATATGCCTTCAAGATCTATCACTGAACATTAAATTTGATTTCTCTTATTTCCGTAGAGATTCACTTGCGCATTAATACATTAATGACATTATCAGTGATGACGTACGGTGATACGAACTGCAGAACTCTGATCTGAAGATCTTTAATTCTGAGTTTTTATCGGATCGGCCTATTGCAGTATTTTCCGAACTGTCACAACTTTTCATTACTCTAGAGACCTGCAATCTCATTCTTTCCTGTGACGGCGAAATTAGTTATAAGAAATAATGCAATTAAAGGGTGTTTTCAAGAGGCGTCTTACTTTGCGTTGGCAACACTTTTTAATGCTACATATTGTGTGACAGCTCTTAAACGTTCATTTGGTTCAATATTGTGACACTTGAGCAACGTCATCCAATTGTGCCAATTTATTGTAAAAAGATTTTATTATAAAAAGACATTGCTATTCATGCAATTTATTGCACTCGCCGTCAGTTTTATGGCCGACCTAATCGTCCATCAGAAGAATTAATTCGACTAACCATGGGTTGTTTCCGCGCCATGTTTAATTTCAATGATAATACGCATTCAACCAGACGTCGGATAGTGCGTCATTAAGTGCAACCAGTAGTAGAGCGTAGTATCGATGAAGACCCAATCGAGTCCATTCGATATTGTCCTCAACAATTAAACCTGTGCCCACCCACGCTATGCAAGATTTTAAGGAAGGGTCATGGTTTGCGGGCTTACAAAATCCAACTCGTGCAAGAGCTGAAGCCGAACAATCACCGGACCTGGCATGGATTCGTTGTATGGGCCCGAGAACAAATTTCTTCTGATACAGAGTTTCATAAGAAAAGATTTTTCATTCTGGTTGAATGGCTACGTTAATAAACAAAACTGCCGCATTTGAAGTGATGAGCATAAAGGATGCCAGTGATTGGTGTACTTAATGGGTCAGTGGGATCATTTGTCTATATGCCTTGAAAAAAGCTGCTGGGAATAACATTTTAATCTATGGTGACTATTTCAGAGCAATGATCAATTTCTTCTCGTTCTATAATTAACTCGCCGTAGTATGGAGGACCTCTGATTTCAACTGGATGGCTCCGGATACCATGCAGCTCGTGCAACCATCGACTTATTGAAAGAACATTTGATGATTGCCTAATTTCTCGTTTTGACCGAGTTCATCTGACCTGCAAGATCTTGTGATTTAACATAGTTGGAGTATTTCTTGGAGTATTTCTAACATGGAAACTTTGTGTAACTTTTTCGTTGACCGAGAAAATGTTCAGCATAAAATCAGTATAAGCTTAAAATCAAATAAATTACTTTCTTTAATGTTTTTGTGTTATTTATGTATTATTTTTGCCTAAGGATACTTTATGTATATGTTTTTTATTCCAAAATGATTTATCAGAGAAAACTGGTAAATTCTAGAGGGATATGCATACTTTTTTGGGAAACTCTACCTACACTTCGTGCAAAAAGCGCGATTCGAAAGGAAGTCCAATTTAAGTGAAAAATATGATAATTTAGTGGGAAAGTTTTGGCGCGGGAAAATGCGACCACTCGTGAAACAGATCATAGGCTGGATATACTTCAGCGCACTGTGGCATGACATTTGGAGAAGTTTCGAGAAATGGGCACCATTGTACGGAAGGTGGGATGAGGACGTCCAAGGGAAACTACGTCTTTGGGAAATTGCTTCGTCGTTTTGCAAAGTCGTCCAAACTGATTTAAAACTTCATCAAAAATTATGGACGCTCTTCTCTAGGAACAGTCAAATTCAGTCAGTCAACGACAACCAACAGTCACGATTGTGAAGAAAAACTGTGTTAAAAGCCGAGTTCCATGCGTTGAAACCTGTCCATAAACCAGGTCATCGATAAAAGCCGACAAAAAAGCTTACAATAGGCTCTGGTTCAGATGAATAGAACCAAATAAATGTCAAATACAATAATTGTTTGGGTATGTCAAAATTCTAGTGGGGCGGAAAAAACGGAAGAGTCTCTGCGTTCAATGCTTTTGAAGACTTCCTACAAAACAAGAAGAAGAAGTTACTTAACTCTGTAGGAAATAGTAACTTCTTTCCATAGAAGAAGTTACAGAGTGAAGATGTTCTTGCTGTGTGAACCGAGCGGCGAATATGCTTCATTTTTCAACTCAAAAATAACGCTTCCATCTATATTTATGTCCTAGAAAACGGGTTTAAACCCTATATGTTAGAGCTTTTATATATATTAATACAAAATCCCAAATAAAAAACCTCATTCACAAGAATATTTGGACGGGTTTCTCGCTAGAAGTCGCTTAGAATCAATCCAGACATTGAAAATTTAATGAATCAGTGCCGATGCACATGTAAAAATTATCGAATCAGAGCACCCAATAGTTATTGAACAGGGAATTGGCTGAACAATGTACAAGGACGATTCAATAAGTACCGATGTTTGACGGTAGGGGACGTTCCTGAGAGAAGTTGGTGGCAATATCGTGTGCTGCCACCTACCAAATAAAGATAAAACAAATTTGAAACTGATTGAAAGGTTAGTTTAGATTTGGCAGCTATTCGAGTAAGACGTGGTGCGTGATTTTCACTGAGATGGAAAAAGAGCAGTATCGTTCGATGATTTGCATTTTGTTTCTGGATGGAAAAAATTGCGAGGAGATAAAACCAAAATTGGATGCCATTCGTGGGAATACTTCGCAATCTATGACCAAAGTTAGATATTGGAATTTACACTTACGCGAATATCCGTTTTTTATGAGGACCCACCAGAACGCCTGGCCGACGAGGTCACCGAGAAAATCATTGTAAATGTCTACGACATGATTTCTGCTGGTCAACGAATGAAAGGGTGCGAAGTAGCAGAGGCCGTAGGTGTGTCGACCAGAACGGCAATTAATATTTTACATGAAAGATAAGTTAGCGATGAAAAAATTGTCGGCCCGATGGATACTGCGATTTCTTACGGTAAACAACAAGTGGATGCGACTTTTAACTTCAAAGCAGTCTTCAGAGCTATTTAAACGGGAAGAAGTTTTTATTTAAACGAAGGAGTTTTTCGTTGAGTTGTCGAGTTTTTGGGATGCGAAAAGCGTCAACATCCTAATGGAGTTTTTATAAAAGGGAAGAACGACTGGAAAATCGTACAGTGAGTTATTGAACCGCTTCGATACAACCAACCGATAGAGTTTTGGATGGGCAGGACTATATGAGAAAATACATTATATATGATTATAATGATCTTAGCTTGAGGCTTAATCTTTGAATATCATATATAATAATCAATAAAGTGATATCAAAGCAGATCAGATGGCTTGTCATTTCTATACGGTCAAAACGTCAGTGCAACTCAGTGAAAGTAAAACGAAGAGGTGTTTCAAGGTTCAAGGCTAATCCTATTTGAACTTTGACCACAATATCTGCTACTATCCATTATAAATGTACTTCATAACCTACTTTTCCGTAGTGGTGTTTACCAGGCAAACGTATCTAGTCAAAGACCAAACAAATACCACCTATAATACATTGTATACGACGCACTTAACTCCATTTCAATCGATCCATCTCTGAGGCTTTCAATATTGAAAACAGTTTGTCTTGTTTCCATTCTGATCGTGTTGCATCCTATTGGGAATCGACAACATGACCTCCAAGATTAGCATCAAAATTTGCGTTTTACTTGCCCGCATGTGTTCATAACCAAATAAGATACAAAAAAAGTCCAAGGAACAAAATGAAGAAACCAAAAAGCAGCAAAAAATTGTAATGTGGAAGACTTATCGACAAGATTAAAGATAATCGGTAACGAGAGCTCCAAAGATTCAAGACAACAAATCGCGCGATTACAGAACCTAAACGAACATTTTGCCCAGCGTGAACATTCAATTTTCTTTCTAACCAAAGACGGCGACGACGATACGATGAACTATGCAACATATTTTTGAATATAAGTTAACGAAATACAAGATACAACTGATCCAGGTGGTAAAACTTTATGGATATCGGTTGGATAGCACTCGAGGAAGCAGAACTATACTCAAGAAAGCGTTTTAAAGACAAATTAACTCCTGCTAGGCAACCAACAATCCTGGGATAAGAAACCAATATGTTGGTCTTGTTAATGCACGGCTATGGGTCCTCGGGCAGCAGTGAAATATTTTAAGTCTATTCCTTGGAACAGAAATCATGGAACAGTTATAATTCTTTTCGATTTTAGTAAGAAATCGATAATCGGTAGTCATTCCTCACTGCCTGTAACTAGATTTCGTTCCCTGAATTCGATTACGAAGCAAAAAACAAGCAACTAGCAAAAGTACACAAAATACCTTTGATGATGTCGCAGACAGCAAGGATATATGATCCTAAAAGTCATTTCTTATAGTCAACATTGCACAATGTCCTGTGTCTAGTATACATACATGAATTAGCCTCATTTATTGCCAGCTATAATAAACACCTTTTCAAGATCCGAAAACATTACCAAAGACTCATCCGAACAAATAACCAACCTTTTATCCTTTTATTTTCGGTGCGATCGTTGTCAGACAACAAGAAGTCCGGCCGAATGATATAAATTACGAGAAAACATAAGTGACCATTGAAATGACCAAATGTTTACACAATTTCGTTAAGGATGTCCTGCTGGGCGTTGAACAAACCCACCGACCAACCGACCGGTGGCCAATCGTAGGAAAAACGACTGGCAATGTCCTCGAAAAACTCCTATTTTCTTGCAATATGAAGTGATGCGAGAGTCGAGACTATTGTTTTCATTGAAGGCTCAATAATTTCGGGCCGTGCCAACATTCAGCTTGTTCTTCTTTTATCTGGGAGTTTATTTCATATTGAGATTTATTACCTTGAAGCAGGAAATATTTCGGCAAGGTAGCGCGTATTTATCCATTATTCGAGCTCCAGACGGGCAGTGAATTAATGCTGCGGAACAATGATCTGAATGGGAGACGAGATTTTGCGCCAATTATTCGTGTCCATTAGATGTCGATGTCTATATTGTAACGCGAAATTAGGAAGAATGCTTCAGACACGTGAAGTATTTTAGAAAGGATGCACTTTTTGTTTTGGCTGTCAATTACTGTGATTATATCCTAGCCAAGTTGTAAGAGTCGACTCATTCCAATGTTTTCGTCTCATACCAATGAAACAATAGACTTTGTTTTGACTGGTATTCTAAAGTTCTAAAAAGGATGATTTTAATTTGCATTGAAAGCTTCATTCGGGTTTTGTCCGGAAGATTTACGTGTGCATACTTTTTGCATCCTTATAAAAAGCTGAAATAGCCACATATGCGAATAAGTGAAGTTTCCCATTTTTTTTTGGCAAACAATTTTCGTTTATGAGCTTGCTTAAAAGGACGCATTCAGTTCAAAAGCATACTTCATAGCTACGTTCTAGTAAAAACATCATTTGTGATGTATACATTTGTATCTTTCAGTACTCGGTGAACAAATATACAATGGGTAAAAGATGATTAAATGTGTAGGTTCCAAACAAATTCAACTAAAAAATTTTTTTAAATGATAATCAATATGAATAAGGATACATAGCTCAAACTTTTATTTTTTTATTATCCTTTTTTTTTGTGGGGTAGGGAGGTGAAGGCTCTTTACGCCCTGAGTTTCGGACTCCCAGTGGACTCCCCGTGGACCTACTGTACTACCGGCTGAGCACATCCCCAGTCAACCGGAGCGCCTAGCCTGGAACCGTTTGACACATCATTTTGGGCAAGGCCTCCCAATTTTACGCCTTTTGGCGCCTTCGTGTTACAGGGATTCCTTCGCCAGCTGGGAGGGAAAGAGGAAGAGGAATGCTAGAGAAGGAAACCCTCCACCCTCGACGCTTCCAATCAAGTATACCTGTTTTGTGCCACTTGATTCCATTTGTCAAATTATTTCAGCATCTCTTTGATAAGGCTATCTGGATGGAGCTCTCCGACTTTTTCGGCAAGATCACCGCGCTGTTTGTCTCATCTTCTCCATGAAAAGAAAGTATGACAGGCGTCCTACTTCACACGAATGCTGATTATGCAATCTGGAGACCGTGGCTTACCTATATTGTGCAGGTAAGACAGAAAACCACCATGTCCGCTGAGTAGCTGGGTCCGGTAGAAGTCAGTCTCACCATGCGTTTGACTGAGCCACGATCTCAAGTCGTTGATGAGCTGCTTGGTCCATCTTCCTTTTAGCTAATGTTCCCATGATTGTTGCCATTCGTCGAGATTGCATCGTTTTTCATCGCGAGCAATTTTTTCTTTATTACCCTCGTGCCTGTAGAGGTAGACTCTTTTACGCTCTCTAGCAAGGAGAGCGATTGGTATCACCCCTGCAATTACAAACAACGTTGACTCAGAGACTCGGGGCCCGTAGAGCACCGAGCTTCCGCATAACTGGTTCTTCGACAAGGTTCTTTCAGCAACGGGTATTACTCCTGTTGATCAGTCCGCGAAGGCATTTCCTGGCCGACCGATATACTGTCATTCTGTTGCATGCCTCGTCCTGGCTTCGCGCTCGTTGAGCTTCTCGCTGGAGTTTGTGACACTCCCTTCGTTGTTCAACTTTTTTAGTGGACCACCAATACACCGGAGGCTTTGCGTGTCTAGGTCTCCGACGGGGCATAGATGACTTATAAGCGGAGTTGATGGCACTCATTGTAGAGTTCACCATGTCTTCAGCAGTCAGTCCTCTGCCAAATGGTGGGGAGCATCTCATGGGCATGTCGACAAACTTCTCCACGTCCATTCTCTCAGTATTTCACACGAAGGCGGAGCGCTGAGTGTCTGGGAGTGTAGGAGTAGTCCTCTTGAACTCTGCAATCGTGTGTCATAGAGGAGAGGGACTCCGAGGCGAATGTCACATCTGGAATGGTACCCACGCAGCCCAAGCGGCGGAAAGTGGGAGTGTTACCAGTGTTCACCACGGCTAGCCCTACTCTGGCTGTCATCACAAGGATTCGGTTCCCCCAGAGATCTGATTTAGGCATGCCCTATTCAATAGCCTTGGCGTTAAAGTCTCCCCCGATAAGAACATGACCCTATGAGCTCAAGACGGTGTCCTCTAAAGAGTTGAGCTTCGCCTGGAAAGATGTTATTGGTTCTTTAGGTGTCAAGTATATACTAAAGAATGTTATTATTGGGCACCAGACCCACACGAAACTATCTTTTCACCCACGGTCCTGAACTCTCAGTTCAGTGCCGTTTCAACCCCATATGGCGCAGGTACCAGATTCATCAGGGTACCATGCTGATGAATTTTTATGTCGGTGCTGTTTGCTAAGCAGCAATAGATCGGCTTTCATATCTCTGGCGAACTGGTTGAGCAGGTTTTGGGCGTTTGAGCTCCGATGTAAGTTTATCTGCAGGACATGGGTCGTTGCAAAGGTGCTTTGGCTTTGGTTAGAGCTTCTTTGAATACCCGGCACTTCATCATCAGGTCATCAGGTCTGGGATCATCGTTATCGTATTCTGGTACCGTATTCTGCAGATCACACAACCTATTTTTATTTTGCTCATGCAAAGGAGTTTCTCGGCTTGTTCCTCGGTTAAGTTGACTATGGCCATGCGCCGCCCTCGATTATTTTCAGGGGTTAGTCGTAATTTGAGCCCACTCAATTCACGTAAAACCCTTTTGAGGCACTCTTCCACCTCCATCCTGTCCCTAACGCAGTCAATGTCTCTGATTTCGAGGGTGGCCATTAGTTCAAGTGAAGCCACTGTTACCTCTTCCCCAAGCGCCATTTTAACTGCGTCACGGAATGAGTTGTTATTCTTTGTCTCAGGTCCAAATTCTACAAGGAGGCTGCCAGATCTGATTGGCCGGACGGTTCTGATCGCAGTTTGAGTGTCATCTGGTGTCTCAGCTCCCTTGATTTCTTGCAAAACGTCTGCGTAAGTTATCCCATCTGTTGGTTTGACCAGCCAGAAACCCCATCGGTTTGACCAGCAGTGCATGCCTTAGGGCTTTGCGGCGTAGCTTGTTTCGTAGTTTTTGTTTTTTTGTTTCGGGTTTCTTTGCCTTTGTCCCCAGCAAAGAGCTTATCATTTGTGACTTTTTCGAGGAGGAGCTTTCTGGGCGCTTTTTTCGTGCTCTTGGTTGCCACCACCTGCAATCCATCGTTCAACGTAACCTGTCAGTTCGCTGATTCGCCCTTCCTTCTTTTGTCTCGGTCCCCTTGGATTGGGCTACTGGCAAACCTCTTTTATTATCAATTACGATTATCTTGCGAAGGGCAAGAGACTGATGGGATGGGCAAGGAAAAACTTAAATTTAACTACAGACGACTGATCTCTTCATAAATTCGGATATCTAGCCACTTGGCTGTTTTTAGGCTACTAGGACATCATGGCACAAAGCTATTTCAGCGATTCCATAATCGAGACGGCAGTATAATAGAAAGAACATCGATGAGTTCAAAGGGTAAAGAAATTCGCAAATCTTAAATTTTAAGGACGTAAGTACATGCAAACGATATTTCTAATAAAGTCTATTTCAATTCATTTTTATTATTCAAGTTATTTCTGATAGAATTAATTCGTTTTACGTTCAGTTTTTTTTTTAGATTTGAAGGGCCTGAATTTGTTGAACCCCTATTAGAACCAACCGGTCAAAATGTCCGGTTTGATGTCATGTTGGAAAAATTTTAACATTTGAAAAAATTTTATAAGATGGAATTATTTTTAACAAAATTCAAAAATGTATTTCATTTAAATATTGAAAGTGGATGGTTTTTATATTTACCCAAATATAAGTTACCCAAGTTACACAAATATAAGTTACTTAAAATTTTTTATTTAAGCTGTGTGTATTTTCTAAAAAGCTAATGAACAACAGTTGAGAAAAAAATGGTGAGAAAAAAATGGTGAGAAAAAATGGTGTCTTTTGACGTCAAATCAAGTCACAAGGACAAGATGCGGGCAACAACAAATAAATGGAACTTGGTATCACATCACGAGCAAAATCCAAAAACATAACCTAAGGCGTTTCAAAAGGAAAATGGAACTAGATGTCACATCATGTGTTCAATTCTCTAAAAGTTCTTCCCCAAACCGTCTTCCTTGTATCCGTCCTAGTTGAAACAGGGATCCCAGTAACCAGGCAGATTAAAAACGTCTAATCTATGTGACAAAAAGTTTCATGCTAGGTCCCTATGGAGACCGCTGAGCAGTTTAGTCGGTCGTCCGGTTTTTTGTGCAATAGAAGCCCGAAACTCAGAAAAACTTCCCAAACAAAAGAAGCAAATTGTCAATATTTTTTTACTATTACAATGAAGAATATTTATTATTAGTCTTATTGCTGCAACGAGCCATAAAAATGTTTGAAAAAAAATACTCAGCAAACATTGTCATCTGTACAGAAGCTGAACACTAATGAACATGAACGGACTAATTTTTAACCATTTCATTAAGTCCTTCCTAATATTAATTCACTTTTGTATAGGACGAGATCATAATTCACGAAGTGAACCATCTGTGGCCAAAAAGTTTTCTTCTTGCATGTTGCACACCCAAACTCTTCGCACCACGTAATATTCACGCTATTAAGAAATTAAAAATTTATTAACACCCAAACATTCGTCCTATATTTTGCACTTTGTCTTCGTTACTCCACCGCTAATAAGTTAAAAGCTTACATTCTATTTGTGTTGGTTGACTTTGTATTTCGCATAGAATTAAGGTGCGATTTTCGGTCCATTGTCGAGCACCAACTACAGCTTGGTTGCGGGCAGTTGTTTTGTCTAATGGAAGCAGTCTGATAATTCCTGCCACCATAAAAGTCATCATCTTAATTAATAATGCATGCCCTCTGATGGAGTTTTGTGTAAAAACAAACTTTGAAGTTGCCACAGCCGCGAGTCATTGTTTCAAGGAAAGGAAGTTTCGCTGTAAGCTCCTGATAAAATGTAAAGTTTTCGTGATTTAGACAAAGTATCCTTCTATAAAGCATTGAATATAGTTTACTGAATTACTTCCTGGGGGTTATTAGTAAGCAAGTCATCGCTTTAATCTGCAATTTTAAATTCAAATTTATCCGTTTTGGTCCTTTTGTTGTAGGCACTAGCAATAGAACGACGCAGATTTCTTTGCCAGACAAAAGACGGAAAGTACTTCTTGGCGGCTGCTATGTGTGATTCAACGTTGTCCAAATCAAATGTTGACAAGACTCGTTTTGGAATTCATTTTCTTGTTCGTCAATCGCATAAATACGGTTCAATAAAATCAATTAGGCGGAATGAAAAATTATCTTCCACTGATGCGACTGACACTTTCACTATCTCCACTTTCCTTTTGATTTGCTTTGTTGTAATTTTCCTGCCAGCCACTTCGAGGCTCATCCTGTTTCATTACCCAGTGGAAATTTCTAATGAAATTACGTAGAAAGGACATCCCCATTCTGAGACGTAACCTCGACAACCTTTCTCCAGTAGACTATCACACCCAATCAATTTATCTAGTTGACCATTTATTAGAGAACAGATAGAAAACATCGTCCTACATGTGATAGCCATGCGAGATACAGAAAAGATTTTATTCATTTTCTTGTCGAACAGGAGATTTAATGATTAATGATGCCAATGCGTCGTTAGATGCTGCTGACTTTTGGTGGTCGACTGGTGAATACCTTCAGCCTTCCATCACACAGGTCATTTGCTTAGGATCATCTTTGGCCGGTATGACACTGCAACATTTTCCGTGACTTCTTCGTATTGTTGGTCGTTGCTTTCACGTTACTTCAAGTATCTGAGTATCTTTTGTACTCGGGCGGTTAGCGATCGTTGGGAAGTGAAAAGAAAGGGTGTCAAAAGAATTTATTTATAGTCGCATTTTAGACGATTTCGAATAATTCAGAATTTTCCCAGTTTTGATACAGTCATTAATCAAATTGAATAAAAATTTTCAAACAAAATTTCTGAATTTCACACTGATGTTGGCCTAGCGCAGTAAGAAATGTTGGGAAAGGTTTGAGTATATGCATTTGTTAGCATACGGGGGGAATCGTTTTCGTTATCGAAAGGTTGGATTTGTACATTCGAAAGGTTAGAATTAATTCAATTAGATTCGTAGCTTGAATAGAGGACCAACAATAGAGTGTTAACCTTTAATTTGTGCCCAAGCATTATCAAAGGCACAATGGATATGTAAATTCGCGTATGGGAATTGGGGCAAAACTGTAAAACTGATGATCATCGCGCATGTTCTCATCATTGGCACAATCCAAGAAAGAATAACATTCGCTTAATTGAAGTGTTTAAGCTGCAATAACGTTCATATCTACCGACTTCATCCTCATTTCACATTCCTCACGTTGCATTTTCGCAAAGGCTTTTCTTTTTGCCGAGCACTTGATCGATTAGGTTCCGTGTGGGTTTCAATGTGATATACAGCATCTTTCTGCCCACACGTTCCTCATAAACACATGTCGGCAATATATGTTAGCTCCATACCAACCGGGTTCGCTGTTATGAATGTATCTTATGTTAAACCGAATATAATCCTCGCTTCCTGATAGTTTTTGATGTTTTCAACACGATCGGGCGATCGCGGCGATAAACAGTGGTCAGTTAGGAACATGTTCTGGGAATATCAAAAAATTTATGAACTTCACCAGCAAACAACAATTTCATCTTTTGTTTCAACAGCGACGGTGCAACGCGAAAAGTGATTTATGTTTGAACGTAAGATAGAATGAAATTCGTAATAAAGTTTGTTATTGTTGCTATTTTTGTTGTTCCTTCTACTTAAATTTGTAAGGTAGCAGACGTTGAGTGTGGGTTATTTGATATGTGGTTGCAGGAAGATGGGTTGCATTATCATTTGATCTTAGATCTAAGAGCTGCCTAATGTAAAGCGCCAGAAAGTAAATTAATATGCAAGTAGAGTTTAGATTAAGGATAAGGATTCCATAAAAGATGGCGTTTTCTCATAATATGTGGAATCATATTCATAAAGTTTTATTATACAAAAATAATTTATAATTTTTGACACTCTAGCTGCTAAAAATTTCGCCCTATTGTTATTGACGCCTCCAAAACATCGTTCCTTCAACTACGTCCTAAAATTAACTAGATTCGAGCAGCGACCCCTTTTTCTCGTTAAACGACCACGAAGATGCTTCCTGGGCTTTCTGCCTAGAATCCGGCGCTCAGTTTTACATACAACTATTTGCGAAGGTTTCCAATACATATGCAACATCCTTAGGTCCAAAATTTTGAAAACCTTAGGCTCGTCAAAAATTCCATACAGTACATGGTTGTATACGGTACAGGCAACCATTAAATATGGACAAAAGCACCAATGAAGCAAATTATTTAAGACTCTCGTTGGCCAACATTGAATTTTCAACCCCAGGGGCACCTTTGGAGGTTGTAGGGTACCCCCCACAACAACCTCCAAGTGTAACTGGGTGGCCGTCACCCCCTCAAAGACAGTTACACCCTCCATGCTACGAAAATGGCTGACTTTAATAAAATTCAATTTATTGGAACAGGACTTGTTCGAGGGTGTTTTCGGTGATTGGAAAAATGACGCTAAATTAAAAAAAGGATACGAATGGTATTCAACCCCACCCCTCCCCAAACAGAAATAAAAAACGGAGGAAAAAGCGAAAGAAATAGCGGAAAGGCGAAAAAGTAGCGAAAAAGTGAATAACTAAGAAAGCCTATTAGAATTTTTGCATGCAATATTACTTACGTTGTTATGAACTGAATTTCCCCACAATAATGACCGAAATTTTGCGCTGCTGGTACTCATGCATGAGTACTCACTAGACGAAGAAACTTCAATGAAATCATCGTCAGCGATCGGAAACATATCCTTTATTATGGTGACAAATTGCTCAATGCTCTGTTCGAAATCGAACTTCCGAATACACAACGGCCAATAACCAAATAACGTTTATTTTCCAAACCTTTAAGGGAGTGTAACTGTTTTGGAGGGGACGACCGCCACCCAGTTACACTTGGAGACTATTGTGGGGACCCTTAGAAAAAACGTTCAACGGTTGGGCTAAAATTTCAACCTTTACCCTCTCGTTATCACCGCTGCTGTTCAGCGTTCGAATAACCAACTGGTGAAGATTTGGATTTAGCACATTTTCTAACTAACAAGCGATGAAAGTTCGAACAAACTTCCAATCTAACTGTATTCCAATCTAACTGTACTCTAATTTTCCAAATGTATTGGTAATTATAAGCAGAATCTCTATCTGCATCTGCTAGCAGTCGAAGGTCCAGGGGTTGTGCATAAACATTCTCTAAACCTTTACGCTCATACACATTGACTTACATCCACTGACATCGCGAATAGTTACTCAAATTGAGACTGTTACGATTGAGACTACACGTCAACGTAGCTTAGTTTTCAAGCTCTTTACCCTGTGAGCTCACATCATCTGCTACATGGGGTACTCGTATCTCGTTCTTTGTGATTTGTATGTCTATCAGGAATTTGATTTTGATAAATTTTTTAGTAAAATTTTCTCTCGTTTTTGCTTAGAACAAGAATCTTCCTCTCAAAGCGTTTGTTCCACACAAATACAAAATAGATTGTGATTTTGCTATCTCTGTCGGAAACTAACCGGCCGATAGTGTTAACGCTGGATACGTTGTGTCCACGCTTTGATTGTACCGCATAGTTCAAAGAATACAAGGTATGCCCCAATACGAAGAAATGGTTTTGTACGACATCACTACGATAGAATGAATTAAGGCTTATATTTACAATTTATTCATCGGGTGCTCGGCAATTTCAACATCGAGTGAAGTGATCATCATCGATTGACAACATTATATCCGTGATTATCATGTTTTCCCATCAAATCCTTGGTCTTCCTGTTGGACGTTTGCTTTGGACTCTGCCTTCCAATGTCCTTTGAGTCAACTGGTTTTTCCCATTCTTTCTACATTACTGAAACATTGCAATTTGCGTAGCTCTACGTAAGTAAATCAATCGGTTCGTCAAAACTTGACAAAATTCAACGTTGTAACGTAGTCTCAACTCTGAACCTTCCTTCACTGGGCCACTGCCTTCTTTGCACGCAAATTTAAACCTTAGAATGGGAAGTACAGAGTGTTCAACTTTATTTACGGTGCTTGTGTGACAGTGGAATATCTTCTGGCTGGCTTCAGGATACAAAAAGTTATCTATGTTTTGAAAATTATAGTCTCCAAAGGATAGGTTTTGTCGGGCTGAAGAATTCTTCCACGTTTGTATAATAAGGTAAGGTAAGTTTTGTCGAGCTGAAGAATTCTTCCACGTTTGTGTAATAAGGTAAGTTTCCTCTTCATAAACTTGTCCTACACTCAAAAATGCTTCTTTGGTTTCTGAGATTGGTCGTGTCATAATATTGAGATCATCCGCTTGGTTACCAAAGCAAAGAAAAGCCTCCCTGATACTCTCTTATCAATCTTTCCACGACAAGGCTTGAATTTTTTTTTCTATTATATTGGAAAGCATTTTATATGACACAAGATACCTCTCGAATTTTTACCCATTAACCTGTCTCACTTTTTGTGCTCAGGATAAATAATACTTTTTAGCTAGATGTCAGATAACCGCTCCTTTGACCATTTTCACAAATCAAGCGCAAGAGTAGCAACCACTATTTTCATGATCAGCTGTGAGGGCTGGATACCACATATTTGGAACCAAAAAATTATCAGCAATCTGCAATACAATATTTGAATTGTTTTTTGAACATTGAAGATTGCTTTTTGTTGTATATACAGTATTAGCAGGTTCATTTGCAAGGATATGGAAATTTTAACAATAATGTCAGAGACTTAGTTTTCGTCAAAAATGTATTCAAAAACGTTCAGCACTATCACAAAATATTGTTAAGACTTAAGACTTTAAGGAACATCCTGAAAATACTCAAAGCAGCGCCTGAAAATATGCGCATCCGACCAAAACGATGCGCAGTATTTCCTTAGATAAAGAAAATAAGAGCCAGACAACCGTAGATAAGCCAAGCTTTCAGCAAACAGCAAGAGATTGAAGCTAACTTTTATAAAGAAAGAAATGTGCAGACTAGAAAAAAAGAAGGTCGAGTAAGATACTACCAAAAAAAAAAGGGTTGGACTGAGGGCAGAATACACAGACAAGTGGTTCCACGAAATGCTAACAAAGATATACCCGGGTTGAAAATAAGGTTCTTGACTCTTTGCTTATTGACTTCTATAGAAACAATAGTCATGGAGTGTGATTAAAAGGGCACTGAAGTAGAGAAAGACATTGGACAAGCTTCTCTTTTTTTCAAACAAACAATTTTACGTTTAGATTGATGCCTGTCAAAACTGAGCGACTCCTAGTCTAGTGGAATATTTGAACAAGCTTCATACTGAACAAGATTCATCAGAAAGTGCTTCGTGCTAGGTGCGTTGGTTTTAGACACATCAACTGCATAGGGCCATATCATAGCAGTCTGTGTTACAAGTCTGGCACTCTCAAGCAAAAGGAATAAGTGTTCACAAATACAGAGCGTTTCATTTTGTACAAGTTCAAGGATCCAAAGAACGGAAATTTCTGATGATATTATAGGAAAGTTTGAGGTATACAAAAATGCAGCGAGGAGGCTATGATCCGACTAAAGTAGATCAACTTGCACCAAAGTGCAATCGCACAGAACTTAGTGAAGAAGATCACAACGGGGATAAGCGATGATTTGCTCCTGATATGTGAGAAGTACCGAAACGTGGAGAAGACAGTTGGGTTTTGAGCCAGTGCATTTCTAACTAAGTCTAATGATGAGTTTTTTAAATGTAATGCTTATCTGCTCGCAATGACTACGTGAAAGACTGACCGTGGTGCCTGAAAAAATGGAGTTCTTTATGCTCGCCAAGTAGTGTATTCCCATGGTGAGAAAAATTAAGTCATGATTGTCATTCCGTCGAAGGAACTATAAAGAAAACAAATTTTATCGTACTAAGCCATTATTGCCAGTTAAAATCTTAAAATGGGATATGATGTTAATGTCTTTCTAAAACAATGATCTAAGAATTCGAAAAATGATATACTCCGTGTAGTTATACTTAGTGTAGTAAAATCCTTAAAGTGTTGTTGAGAATAATATCGAATTATATAATTCTTCGTAGGGGTAATGTTAAGAAAATTACAAAAAGAATAAGAATTGAGTTAAATTATCATCATTTGATTCAATTTTCAACCAGCAAGGAAAAAGCCTGCGACAAGACGGCCCTATTAAATAATATAAATACGGATAAAGGAACATGTTTCGTGAATACAATTCCACCACACATTTCATCAATATTAACAGCATCCTTAGCGATAGGAAATACCAAAAGTATTTCCTATGTTTTCAGGGACTACCACATTACGTGCATTTGGCAGGAAAAGTAAAAAATACCACTATCAATTGATTGAAACGCAACTTTCTAGGTCCGGCTCTACTATTCGTACACTCTTACGTTTTTAACCGTCCCGATTACGAATTGTCCTGAAAAAGTTAAAATTTTATCAAGTACTTAGCGCATTGAATAATTTCATTTGCATCAGTTTCACTCAGTGCTCGCTTGTCAGACTCAAGGGCTTTCATTAACGACTTGGATAAACTCTTATAATTTTATTACCTCCGTCCGAAAATCGATAGCATCAGCGATAAACTTGCTGAAAATTTGCGTAGCTAATTACGTGGTTCCGATGTTGAGGAGCGAAAAAAAATGTAAGTCACAACCAATGACCATGTAAGAAAAAACGAGTTTTATTTTATTGTGCAACTTCTTTATTATAATTTTCCAAGTGCGATTTTCGCATTGACTTCGTCTATCATCTCTACAGTATTCGCGTCAACTGAGGGAGAAGTTCTAATTTAACGGATTTTATACTATCTAAAACTGCCGATTAAGCGTCGTATGTTTTGAGAACCGCGGCAAACTCATTTCAGACGGTTTCATTTTTCTTGTCTTCTAATCTTACTGTATTCTCGTATGTTTTGAGAAACGCGGCAAAATTATTCCACATGGTTTCGTTTTTCTTGTCTTCTAATATTACTGCACTTAACGGATCTGATGCATGCGCGTGTGAACTTCTTGTATCAGTGTTGTATGCTGACGCATACATAACTAGCTAGTTTAACATGAATTTTTTTCCTGAAATAAATGTGAACTAATGGCAGTTTTTTTCCCACGTGCTCTTTCCTTTTCTTGAAGATTGATTATTCATGAATTATTTGTGGATTCCAACTACCACCATATCTCCCGGTGAAAAGTGAAGCGCGCAAACGACTGAATATTTATTTGCGGCGAATCCTTTTTTCCCATTTGTTTGGATTCACTTTGACCCACTTTTCATAAATTCCAAGAAATCTAACTCATCGATAAAAAGCTCATATAAATGTTTCATAAATAATAAAAAATTTCCTCTCCCTATGTTCACAACTAAATGGCACCACTAACAGAATTCCACTGTAATTGTAACAGCTGACTTCCTTTTGACAGATAGTCGAATGATTCAAACAAATATGGTTACCTTCATCTTAACTTATAATATATTGAAGGGAAAACACAATTTTATAAAATGAAAGTGGAAAAAACAAAAGCTAGAATATCCGCGCAATATAATGGTACATTTTTTACCTGAAAAATAATTTGCCACGAAGTAGAGACGACTTGTTCAAGCATCCAGCAAATCGAATATCCATTTTTTCTAAAACTTCGCACTTGATTAGTATTTACCAATAAAAACTTTTTTGTAATTGAACTATTATCCATTCCGCGCTGTGTTGGTTTCACAAAAATTAGTCCGAGAACTTAATTACTGTAAGGTAAAATAGCTGGGCGATGAATTTTTAACGAGCAGTTTTCAAATGACGTTCAAGTTAGATTAAAAATGGAACTGTGATAAATTGACAGCAACAACCACTTGTGTGACTTTTGTTTTCATATACTTTGTCTAGTTCTAATACAATCTCCACCGTTGGATTTCAGTACACTTATGTACAGTGTAATTGGTCTATACAGTTGTTCTTTTCTTTATTAGTTCATTGTACCAAAACTATAATGGTTCCAGAACTATGATAAAAGTAAGTCTTTATAAATCCTCGAAAGAAAAAATGCTGAGTGAAACTCATGATAAACGATGATATATTTGAAAACCGATTCTACCATATTAATACCGCAGTAAGAATAAGTGGCAGTGCACCTATTACACCAAGTACTTATAAAGACCGCGAAGGCTAAATCAATATAATACAGGGTGGGCCATTTAAAGTGGAAGCATCAGGCAACCCAATAATTTTTGACAGAATTGTCAGATCGACTAATGACATACCGCGTTGGAAGCGTCATTTCAAGACAATTTTATCATAGAACAGTACACACCAAAAAAACGTGCTGAAATTGTTCAGCTTTGCATTCAAAATATCAATTCAAAATAACTTCTCAAATGTGCAAACCAAAAGTTCGTTTCGTTCGAAATATAATGTTAAAAATGCTCCCGGTGATAACACTATAAGACGTTTATACACAAAATTTGTGAATTGTGGTAATGTTAGTAATACCAATCATGCATCCAGACAACAAACAAGACGTTCCAATGAAAATATTGAAGCCGTACGAGCCAGTGTTGAGGAGGAGCCGACAACATCGATTCGTCGTCGTTCTCAGGAGTTGGGCATCGCTCGGACCACTCTCCGACGCATAATTCGTGTTGATTTGAAGATATTTCCGTACAAAGTTCAAATGGCTCATAAACTGAACCCAGGTGATTATCTGCGTCGCTTCGATTATGCCAAATGGATCATCGAAATGGCCGAGAACGAGGCCAACTTTTGGCGAAAAATCATCATGTCAGACGAGGCACATTTCACATTAAATGGAAGCGTTAATAAGCAAAATTGTCGGTTCTATGCCACTGGAAACCCTCCATTAATTGAGGGACAGCCTCTATACGACCATAAAGTTACAGTTTGGTGTGGTGTTTGTTCGGATAAGGTCATTGGTCCATATTTTTTCGAAGACGATGATGGAGCAACGAAAACTGTTAATGGTGAACGTTATCGAGCCATGATAGATGATTTTGTGATGCCCTTTGCTCGTGAAAATGGTTTGAATGGCTTCTGGTTTCAACAGGACGATGCAACATGCCATACAGGTCGACTAACAATCGATTTGTTACGACCATTTTCCCCGGACGAGTTATATCGGAGAAACGGTGATTTTGACTGGCCTCCGAGATCACCCGATTTGACGTCACCAGACTTTTTTTATGGGACTATTTGAAATCCAAGGTATACGCTGACAAGCAAAGGGCCATAGCTCTACTTCAAGACTACATACGACATGAAATCGCCGCCATATCAACCGATACATTGGCCAAAACAATGGAAAACGCCGAAAAAAGGGCACATTTTGTACTCAAGGCCAAAGTTGGCCATTTACGCAATATCATTTTCAACAAATAGTTGTAACATATCTCCTTGAACCAAAATAAATGAAAATCGAAATAAACATAAATAATATGTTTATTCATATATTTTTTTCAGAAACAAATCCTTCCACTTTAAATGGCCCACCCTATATAATACTTCTGCCCAAATATAAGTGAACAACTAATCTTCTCTCGGCAAAATATTTTGTTATGCTTAAAATGGGTAGAACAAATGCTATATTCCATATGATAGAACTCCTTCGACAAAAAACTTTGAGGGACTTACACGGAAATCAAAATAATTAAAGAGTATTAGTAAGTCTATTAGTATTAGTATTTGAGTCGAAAAGAATTGATTTGAGATGTCGGTACCGTTACTTTTTCGAATATAAAGGAAATTCGTTATTTGAAAAAACTACGTCAAAAGAGAAGCAGCATTGCCCGGCGGAACCTGAAATAGACTAAAACAGGTTCAATTAATATTTTTTTATTACATAAGCAACTTATTAAATAAGCAACGTGTGTTGTTGAGATATGTAGTGAGATATAAATAAATATATTAGTAAATATATAAATATATACCTCTATTTTTAATGATAATCATGCAGTCTTCCTAACTATGGTATTTGAGCGTGAGCATATGTCTAATGTTAAGCCGATTAAAAAATGATTGTGAAATAAATAGGTTGGAAACTCATCTAAAGTTCCTTAATTGTAGTGACTGAGATTCGTAAATGTTTGATACATTAAGAAATTATGTCGTAAGTATGATTTTTAAATTTTCAATTCTCGTAATCTTAAAAACTATAAATCATAATCTAAAGTCTTCCAATAAAATTGCCATTTTAGTTGCTAACGAATGCAATGAATATCGACTTCAGATAAAAAAGGGTTGTACTAATAGTAAGAGAAGAACAATGCAATCAAAATTTGGAATTGACATTAAACAGACTGTGCCTGCAGCCTTAAATAGATAATAGATTGAGATAGCAGATCCCGAATACACTCACTTCAATTTAAGATATAATAGCTAGTCAAAAGTTAGATAGATAGATAGTTAGAGTTAGTGAAGCTTTAGTAAATATACGTATGACTTTCGTTTTAAGCGTTCGTGAAATGCAAATGAAATACAGCATCTAGGTAAGAAAAAGGACACTTTCACGACATACAGAAAAAAAATGGCATGAAATGTAAATCAGCCATAAACTAGTTACAGCGGCTCACATTTGAACTTATATATGTGATATATGAAATAGATTTACAATTTGAATGTTCAGACTTTAAGCATATTAAAAACCAAAAACCAAGTTATCGAAGTTAAAAGAAATCGAAGTTAAAAGAACAATAAACAACTGTTAAAAGTTACATATTTAAGATCCAAGTAATAAAAGGGCACATGGTAACCCTAATTCAGTTTGGTGCAGCTAACGGTTAATTTCCAGATATTTTTATTTTTCATTTGCATAGAATCTTACTCCTTCATTTCAATTGATTTGTGGATCAAGTTAGCAGTTATTTAAACACAATAACAGTGATGGCATCACTAAGTCCTCATACCTCAACCAATATACAAGAACTAATATAAGCTTCCGAATCAGGAAAATCTGTTCGAAATATTGCAGAAATCGTGAATTAGCCTCGATCAACAGTGTTTTATGTAATCAAGTGGTATGACGGCAAACCAAAACCGAGCAAATACAAAACCGTTTTGGATTACGACAAACGATTACTTTGAAGGCAAATCAAAAACCGGCCACACCTTAGTCCACCAAAACTTGCTGATATAGCCTGTAATGGAATAAACGACCCAATAAGGGTCGTTTCGCATCGCGACGAGTCGACCTCGCATCGACTCAAAGGACGTGAAGTCCATGGAGATGTGGCAACGAAATGTACCCCTGCGGGTCAACCTTACGGCCACACGAAGGTCCACTAATTTGGTGGCTGTTGGCGGACTAGCTCCGTTCGGCGAGGTGTGTGAGGACGTGGGTCGGACCCTAGTGGACCTCCGCTCCGGTTCCATTTTAGAACCAGCCACCGAAAAACCCGATTTTCCGACGCGCCATTTCAAAAACAACAAACGGTATCCTACTTTATGTTACCTTTTCAACCCGAGTCAAAACAAAACAAAATCGCAACCCGACCTAAATCTAACGCGCATCCGCTAACCGGAATCATCGCGGTGCCCAAACACAAACTACTTTAACTGCGTATTAAAGCCAATGTCAATCTACCGAGAAAATTAAAAAAAAAACTACTGCACCGCGGAACCGAATCGTCGGAACAACTGCCACTTACACGTCATAGCTACTCACCTGATCGCCGATAAGGTTCCTCCTGAAAAGAGAATTCCGACATGTGGAAGGAAACGCGAAAATTTATCTTGAGCAACTCATTTTATTCATTCTATGTATTAATTTAAGATATGAAATCAAACGCTGCTTACACTATTTTCTTTTTTACAATAAACGTTTTGTATAATTTTATTCTTCATCAGAATTGTTCATTTCTTACTTAAACAATAAACTGAATTTTCATGATATTCTATATTTTTGGGATCCTATACAAAAAAAAACGATGCCGTATATTTTAAAGAGAAAACTAAATGAATTTTTTTTATATGCTCTTAAGCAAATCTCTCAAAACAACTACTTTTGTATTTTAATCAAGTTTTGCATATTTCGCATCTTCATATTATATAGGCAGCACTTTTTGACGCTTACGCCTAAAAGTTAATATTTCAATCTTAAGGCATTTCACGCTTTTATCACTGTCCCGATGTACTTATGACAAGCTAACTTATCACTTGCATTTTCTTAGTAACCACGAAAATTTTTAAAAGAATAAAGTAAAGTCGATTGTTGATCTGTTTTATTAATTTTTTTCCAAGTTATTCAATTTTCTCACAGGCAAATGTAAACAAAACTATATTTACTTGTTTTCACGTTGTCGACTCTCGAACATTTCACTTCTGATCAAGATTTCATGCCTTCGACCAGTCCAACGTTTGGAGCCACGGATTTGTCATCGGACTGTTCGCAGCCGCAACAACCAGCGACATTTCTTATGTAATGCTAACATTATACGACTACCACGTATCTAACGATCGAACTCAAGGCGCGATGACAATGGGACCCAATCGAAATTATGACATGATACTGTTGCGGCCATCAAAATGCGCTTTATTAAGGGGGCACTTCCCGCGGCCAGGCTGAGAAGGGTCGGCGTGAATGCGTCACCAAGCGTGGAATCAGCGGGTTTATGGTAACACAACACAAAGGGTTGATGGTCTTATTGTTTTAGAAGCGTTTTATCTCACTGTTTCATTATCTAATTGGTGATTTGCAAGGAAAATTCTTCAAGCCCGACGTAACTGTCGACAGACCAACGGTGCGCTCGAGTATTCTTGTGCAGAAAGGGCAAAGGCGTGTGTTCCTCGACCATGTTGTGTCGTTATGCAACGACGGCACAACACCAAACCGCAAACTTTCCCATTTATCAATATTTCGCCGGGTCCTCCGCGCCACGAATCCTTTCTGCACTGAATGTAAGTATTAGCTATTGTCAAGGGTTGCAGAGCAGTGGATTTGCAACTTTCTCTGTTTACAACTGCCGCAACCACAAAATTTCCGCGGCAGTAAATAACAAAACCGAGTCCTTCACGGCATGAAACACTGCAATATTGTCCGTTCGCGCAGATTTTCCACGAATTTATTGAACTCGAACAAACACTTCTCACCGACGGCAGCCAGAATTTAGCAGTGAATAGGCAAGTCCCGTTACAGCTTTTTATGGCGAAATGTGTTCGCAAGAAAAAGGTATACAACGATGGCGGCAATGAGAATACAGAGTAATCCATAAGATGTACAGAATATTAGAATAGAACGCTGTCCAAGACGAGCTCGAAAGGAGGGACATAGCAACAACCGTACAAGGTACCAGCAACAAACACGCCACTCGCGACTTGAACACGCCGCCACGGTCACCTTGACCACTTGCCGTTACTCCACTAGAACCCAAATCGCGTATAACTGCACTCCGCTCACGGTGAACGCGAAACAAGAACCTGTTTCTTGTGAGTCAACCGACCCGTCCCTTGCAACTTCAGAAACTCACTGCCCGCCAATTTCCGATCGATCGTCGATCATGTGGTCAGCTGACCTTTCGTTCAGTTGCCCAAACGTGTCTCATGAGACCCACCATATCTGCAAGCCTGTAGGAGACTTGCCTACATCAGGCCTGCGGTCATTACAAGCCGAAAAAGACCTTGGAAAAACTTGTAATCCGAAAAACAATCAGTAATATATTGAGGTAGCACAACTTCAATGGCAGAGGTGCTAGGAAGAAATCCTTTATAGGTAAGGCAAACAAGAAAAAACGTATAACTTATGCAAATGAATATAAAAACCAAGATTTTATTATTTGGAATAAAGTGATCCGAAAATAATTGATTAAGAATTAAGTAATACGGAAGATTGCAAGTTTAATGTTTTCCGGTTAGCTGGAAGTTCATATGTGTGGAGAAAGAGTAATGAGAGATTGGGAAAAAATAATGGTAATGGTATGGGTAACGGTATTATATATCGAAAGCAGGACCCCGAAATCTTCATATAATAGAGCAGAAAATGGGCAACAAATATTATTTGAACATTTTGAGATCGAATCTGATGCAAATCGCTGTAAATTAGGACTTCTGAGAGAGAAAATTCGTTGATTTCAACTTCTATCTGGATATCGATCCAAAACACAAAGCCTTTTATGGTTGAAGGGTGAGGGAGGGCAGTTTGATAACTGCCCTCATGTGCTCGAAACGCCACTAGAATCGCCTGATTAAAAGCCGATAGAGCATGTGCGGAGCCATTTGGAGAAAAAATTAAAAAAAAACATCATATCCGAAGCAAAGCTGATCTGATTGAAGCCCTGAAGGATAAATGGGGTAAAATTCCGCTAGATGATTGCCCGAAGATAGGCTAAATCTGCGATAATTTTTATTGTTTAAAATATTAAATCGTCAGTCTGAATTGAATTTTATTTTCTGTATTTAAGTAAAGTATCGCATTATTTCTTTAACCCGTAATATGTGACTTTTCAAAGTTTTTTATTATTTCTTGTCTTTGGATGAATGCATAAGTAAATGAGTTGAAAATATTAATATTGAAATTAGATTTTTATTTCGTATTAAATGTTTATGAGATACTAGAACATAAAAAAACCATTTTCATATTTGTAAGGTGCAAGCTTCACCTCTCACAGTGTTTATTTGATGTTTATTATAGCCAAGGCGTAAGTTTTGGCCAATCTAAAAGATGTTGATGAAAAAGATGCTTTCTACCAGCCATTTATCCAAAATTTCTAGTGGGAGGCATTATTCAACGATACATTAAATGACATTTTGATCTTTGAAAGAATGAACTAGTTTTAAATAGGATCATGACGCCTACAACAACCAATGGATTTTTATTGAAAAGAAATTATAACAAAAAATATAAAGAAAAGTCTTCGAAAATTGCAAACAAATTTTGTGTTCACCTTGCAATTAAAATTATCAAGACATTTTCTGCTATTTCTGTTCATAGACGATCCTGCAACGAAAGTATTAACTGTCGAGTTTTGGGGGTGGGGGCAATTTTGTTCTATTCTTCTAATGTATTTTCTTCAAATTGAGCACGGCTAGTTCTGTGATTTGCAGGCACCTTTTTCCTAAATAATCCCAAAGATGCTCAATCAAAATTTGGGGATTGAGGTGGAACAATAGAAGAAAAATTATAGGGCAACCACGCATGCACTAATGTCGAAGGATACTTTGGATCATTATCTTGGATAAGTGAAAATCAACCGTTTATGCTTGTTTCGCCTGCATTTTTTTCCTAGATTGTTACTTAAAATATCCAAATACTTTTGCATTTTTTGTCCATTCTAGTTTCAACTAATACTAAATAAGCTGCACCATTTGCCCCAATTCCACCCAAAACCATCACATTTTCCTTTCCGTGTTTACTGGTAGGTTTCAAGTTTTGCAATTCCAATGCAGTGATAACTTTACGCTACATAAATTGCCATCCATCAGAGCTAAAAACATCCTTATTGGTTTTGTCTATGAAAATTATAGTTTACACGTTGAATGTTTGCACCTGTTCGTCCTACGATTTTCCCAATATCTGCATTACTTTAACCTTCCTCTTTGAGCTTAACAGTTAGTTTTCTTACTTCAATGGGAAGCTTTTTTGTTGTTTGCGACATTTTTAAATGATCTGCGTGAATAAAACTACAATACTTAACACTTTTGCGAGAACTTTGGAACTGCAACTATCATTAGGACACAAGGGAGCGTATACCTGTGTCGAAAATTTAGTACCGCTACTTTTGCTTTATGTGGATACGAGATAAGTATTATGTGTATGTGCCATTTTTTGATGTACATATAATGACTTATGAAGCACAAATGAAAATATCTGTGAGAATAGAATATAAGAATTAATAAGTAATAAAAAAAAACGAAAATAAAGTAATCTTTTTTGATCTGAAAAAAACCACAAACTCTATTCCCTATTATGACTGCTTAATGTGCTTTTTTGATATAGTGTGAGTTGATAAGCAATTGGCAATATATTCAAATGCTAAAGAACCATTTGTAGCAAAGGAAATTCTTCCTTATACCACATGTGCTAACAAGATGAGAGTAAATACTTTGAATTTAAGTAAAAACAAAATTTATTCTTTTATGTACTTACAACTGTAAACCTATTTTCGTACAAAAACTAAGCATTCAAATTTTCTTCTTATCGCAACATAAATTCGATTTTTGTTTTTCGAAATTTCTATTCGATTTTATTGCCATATTTGCCGAAGAATTGAAATAAAGACTTAAGTAATGCTAGATCTATTGTATTTCAAGGGGGAAAAAAAAACAATAAAAATTTGCTTGAATTTCGTAGGAATTTATTGCACACCGCTGAAACAAAGTGTTACAGTACATTTTCAAAGATACGTCCAAGTCCATGCAGACAAAGATACCACCATAAAAAGAATCGCACATACAGGTATCATAGGTTGCGATTTTCCAATCGCAGCTTATGTGGGTCTGATATCTCTTTAAATTCTATTCCTGGCAATCTCGCGGAAGGGTTGGCGAGAGTTGATTCTATTATTTATCTCAATCTTTTATTTATACATAAGAGTGACTTCAAGCGTTGCTCAAAAAGATACCTTGTTTCGAAACCTAAGTGGTGGTAACAGCAGATATCTAATGGAGGCCTCATGGTGACGTGCTGTAAAACAAGATATATTTAAGTATACTTTGATTACAGGTCATACTGTGTCCTAAAATTGTCTCTGTAGGACCACATGGTACCCCTGATCCACTCCTTGCTGTTTTATAATCATCCGCCTTCGCGTATTTCACACGATTTCCTTGCAATCTTTTCGTCCGTCTCGTAAGTATACAATAGATACGTTTCGGTGTAGGCAAGTTATCTATTGATTGTCTATTCGATCTGAAGACGCTTAACATGCAGAAGATTCGCGGGTCCGTTGTTGCAACGAGGGTAGCGTGAATCTTCGGATCAGGTGCTATGCTCCTTGTGATCAAGACAATCTTCAGCCACACACCAACTATGTGAGTCTTGTAATGGATATACAACTATTTTACATTATTTATAACAAAAGGTGAAAATTACAATTGCTTTTGCTTATCTGCATATGAATACAGTACAGTACACTTTGCGATGCGCAGGAGGTAGAATGCCGTGCTCCAATGTGGATGTGTGCCTGTGATGCGCATAAAGGTGCAAGAGGCCTATCTGCAATTTGCTGTGTTTAACCTTTCATAGTAATGATATGCGTGAAATTGAAGTTGTTATGAGGTGAAGCCATCGATTGTTCACTTATTACTTCCTCATTTCATAGCTCGTTCTCAAACAATTTATCGATACTTAAAAATCTGAAGTCTCACTGCTGAATTGAGGATCTTTTTTAAATATTCAACTTTTCGTGGCTTCAAAATGACTATTCATCTCAGCGACGGAATGATCCTCGAGACTCAACTCAATGAGTTGATGAACAATTTCACGTTCGCCCACTGACAATATATAAGCTATATTTTTGAACCCTCACGGCTTCCCTTTAGAATGTATTTGTAGCATTAATTCGCACAAAGGATGCTTAATTGTCTGTAAATGGGAGTAACTCAAGCTTATGAACGTGATCAAGTTCAAACAGTAGACATGCATGTTCCACCTTGATGTTGTGACATTAAATACACATGATAATGCATCAAAGGCAATGAGTTCGCAGACAATGAATCCTTTGACACGTAAAACCAGCCTTGCCTTTCAACCAAGAAGCGTAAATGTTCATAATACGTTGATTAAAAATAATGCAAGGATGCCGCTCACAACAACATGTGCACATTCGTTTAAGTAAAGGATAATCTTTTAAAAAGGACAAGGAGGGGTGCATGCTTAGTTCTCTCACAAAAAGGTACTTAGTGCTGTGGCTGAATGATAAAAAGTATTGTTTTCTAAAAGAATATTTAAGCGTTGCCACATGAAGAAGAACCGCCAGGGATGGATTGTCACGCATCTCTAATTGCAACTCAGCTTCCTATTTTTGATGTTTAGTTTCCTTGATACAAAAAAAAACGGCTTCATTCAAATTTTGTCAAATATTTTGAAGTATTATTCAAATATATTTCGTTACATAATATTAGTTAAGTTGATAGTAATAAAGCTACTCATTTTACTTTGGCTTGATGCTTGACCGCAATATGATGTTCGGGCGTCAACGAATATGGTTTTCTTCTGAAGTATCGCAGCAACTAGTGTGTCGATGTCAGCCCGGACACTGGGGGACCAACGTTTGTCAAAAGACGTATTGCACGGTTCCAAGGTCTGCACTGACGCTTTTGGTAAAATAACGCCTTACTGAGGTCCCTTTCACAGGTACAGAGACAAGGAGCCAAGCGACTGCAAACCGTACTGTCTCTGAGCTGGTGGTGATGGTTATGTGGTCGCCATAATGCTACTTACTGAAGACCCAAGGCAAGTCTACGTACATACGGAAAGTCAAAAAGAAAATTTTTAACGGAGAGGAAAAAAGAAAACAGAAAAGAGAACGCGGGTTCATGAAATATTTGGCAGGTGGATCGCACAACTCATCAGCGGCAACGACCATGGATTTGCAGAAAGCATGGTGAGACTGATTATTTTTCGCACATTTTGATTCCACGGATATTTTTCTTCTTATTTGCATGACGGGAAAGTCACCGTCCCTTGTTCTTCACGGGGAACACACACGACACCTATTACATATTCTTCGCATGCGGACGATGGATCAGGTTTCGAATGCATATCACCTAGAAAATTGGCGTTCTCTCTCCAGAAAATATAATGGGAAATGGATTCTAATGGAAAGAAATATAGCACTGTGTATCACATCTCATGCGGAGGACGGTATTTTTTATAAAGAAAGGAATCTGGGATCTTTTGGTGACGAACAGGGAAGGAGAATTTTTCTGACAGCAATCTTTCATCCAATCCATTTCTGCAAATAATCTGTCTAGATTATCCAGGCTAGTTTCCCAGTGCAACAAAGGAGAAGTTTAGTCAATAATAAAGTTGCCAGGGAATTCGATACCTAGGAAAAAATTGCTTTCACCTTCCAACCGCCAAAACTGCTTCTACTACTGCTAGCACATTTTCGACCACCACTATCCCTAGCTACTACTTCAACAGCTATTACTAACTTTTGTCGCTACCAGAATTAAGTCTGCTACAATTTCTGCTAAAATTATTACCAATGCTGTGATTATACTATTACGTAGACTGCTGCTAAAACTAGTACTGCTCTTACTACTACTAGTACTACTACTGCTAATATTAGGTATGGGAATAAGTTAGTGCCGTTGGTTGACAGATGCCCTTTCAGATACTATTTTAGTTTCTGCTGTGGTAGTGTTCTTGGAATTGGAATGTGAATGTGTAGGTTCACAAACACAGTAGTCGAAATTCCTTCAAAGCGTGAACACCGTTCTTTGGCTTGTGTTTAAAATGTCAACTTTTATACCGAAAAAGTTTCATCTGTGGGAAGTCTGATCATTATTCCATTCTCAAGAAAAATGCTGCGGAAACTTGCCGTATAATGCTCGATGTTTACAGACGATGTTTACAGACTTGCTTTATCTGAGACGACATGCAGACGGTGAATTTTGACGTAACTGATAAAGACCGTCAAAAGGAACCAAAAAAGTTTGAAGATTCACAACTTCGGGAATCGTTGAATGAAGATTCAAGTCGAAGCCCAAAAAAATTGTCACGGGAGTTGAATGTTAACAGATCTTAGCGCGTGCACGCCATGGGAATGATCCAAAAATCTGGGACTTGGGTGCCGTATCAACTGAAGGAGAGACACATCGAACGGCGTTTGGTGTAGTGGGAGATGCATCTTTAACGACAAAAAAGAAAGGGTTCCATGCATTGAATTGTGATAGGGGATGAGAAATGGATGTACTACGACCACCCTAAGCGACCAAAACATAGCATAATGCCAGGTGAACCAGGTTCATCGACGCGAAAGCGGAATATTCATGCTTGCCAGGTCATTTTGTTAATCTGGTGGGACCACAGTGGCGTCATCTGTTGCGAACTCCTGAAACCATGTGAAATAATCACTGGGGATGTGTACCGACGGCAACTCATCCCTCTGCATAGAGCTCTGAAGGAAAAACGGCATGAATGGAATAAAAAACATGACAAGCTAATTTTGTTGCATGCCAATGCAAGGCCACACTTAGCCAAGCTGGATAAAATGTATTTGGAAGATGTGAATAGGGAATCTTGCCCCACCCGCCGAATTCCCTAGACATTGCTCCTTCAGATTTCCATTTGTTCCGCTCCATGCAATCGGTCCTCAAGCAATCAAAGAATGGCTTGTGACTGCATTCTTTAATGTTGAAATCAATTAAAAACGTTGTCCAAAAATCGGCGGAAACTTATTCCCATACCCAATACTACTACTACAACCATTACTACTAGTACTACTACTACTAATACCAATATTACTAATTCTACTAGTACCACTACTACGGCTACTACCTATGTTACTACCAGGACTTAATTGGACTACTCCTACTGGGACACAGTTTTCACACCAAGCGTATGATTCCGAGAAGTAACAAAACTAAGAATATTTTTAAAAAAATAGATAAAATTCAGAAAAAATCAAGTAGTAGTGCAAAGATGTTGTTTTTTTTTTTGTTTGGAAAGGATAAACGGATAGAACTAACCGTGAAAAGCGCATTTCCTAAGTCTATGCCAAAAAACATTCGCAAATAACTTCTTTTATGATAAGAAGCGCGCAATGGCGATTAAAAACTTACTTTTAAACCGATTGTTCCAGCGTTTATGGCTGAAGTTCGGGAAGGCTGCGTAAGTATTTATTACTTTTCTTACGATGATTTCCTCTGAATCTATTGATTATGAAAACACATTGTTGTCTTCCTTGAACTCAATTCAGATTTAGTTTAATTAAAATACTGGTTTGTAGTGTCAGAAATGTTTGTTCTCATTTTAGACAGTTCACAGTCTAAAGAATATAGTATATATATTATCATAATTTTCCTGTTTGTTCTAGTTTCTAGGCCTTCTACAGAGAGTTCTTCTGTTCCTTGAACTAGATACAAGCCGTGCTTCACCGAACGTATGTAGGCTCAATCCCAAATCTCTACGCCAAACAAGCAATCCAGAGGCTGCCATATCGTAATCTTGTGAAAATGAAACTGTCCAGACCTGCTGAATAGAATAGATAGAAATTCAGATAGAAATCTGTCTCGACATCCTTTCGGTCACAGCATAAGCAGAAAACTGCAAGAAGACTGGGAAAAAAACTGTTGACCAAATGGGATTTAATCAAAGTCAGTAGAATTCACATTATTACATATACAGTAAATTGTTCACATTATTACGTTTGGCAAGAATGACTCTCTCATAGTTGAAGCGTCAAAACACAATGCGAACATGTACTGAATTATTCTTTTACTATCTCTTTCTACCAGAAGCCACCCGGGAGTGTACTTGCTGTATGTGCTTACGTTATGCTTTCGTTTTAGCTACAAATTCAGGTGATTTTTTGTCACGCAGTCCTCTTACTCGCGTTTTGTCTACCAAACTTTGTTTACTCACTCCCTTCTATGCGCAACCCTCTCGCTATCATATTGTCTGCTTCCCAAGTAGATCCTCGTAGGTTTTTTAAGCCAGGAGCAAAATGTGGTCGAAACGCATGATAAGCAATGTAATCGGTTTGGATATAGAAAAATTGGAAATTCGCTAGGCTCCCACCTTTTCATTTACACTAGTCCCTTCCTTTACTTATTTACATCGACAACTATAGCATTGACTCTACTAAGGTGCTTTCAAATTTATATTTGCTTGAGACAGCTGTCCTTGTGTTGTTCTATCAGACGACTAATTCCGGTAATATTGATTTCCGCTTTATTTTTTTGCTTCGGAAAAACGTATCCTCCAGTCAATCATGAAACCAAGATATTGCACTATCATCATGGCCCTGCCCATCATTCCTCCATCTGAGTGGGAATAATTTTGGGAATCCGTTATTAGCCAATTTGATCATCCCTGTTTTTCATATGTATGTTAAGACATTCCTTTTACAAGTAATACCACAACATTTTTTTAATGATGGTTATTTGCATTACTACTTCCTGCGTCAATGAATCCTGTGATAGTGTCGATGGTGGACCGTCCCTTCTTTAATTGTTCTGTTGTTGCTTGACAGATTCCCGTATTGACCAGTACCCCGGTGCTGAACATTAATGTTAGCCGATATAAATATATATATATATATATATATATATGGCACTAATTTAAAGGCACTCATATAATTCACTCCTGGCTTTCTTTTCTTGTGAGTCATCACCATATTCTGCTCCTTCCGAAATAGTGGGAATAAGCACTCTTTACCCACTTTACACACTCGTTTACTGAAACAGCCGTAGAAAGGCTTAAGAAGAACAAAGGACACATATCGTACCACAGCGGGTGTACCACAATAGTTAGGATGCCGTTTGGATCTGTTGTCTTTTATGTCTTATTAGTCTGTATTCCTGAATCTTTTTCCCGTAGCGAAAACTAAGCATCCTTCTAGCACCAGAAATTACTATTGGTCTTCTAATAGATCGAGTGCAAAAGCAGTATTTGCTTAGCCTGAAAAAATAAAAGGAAAGTTTTCCTATCAATTTTGCGTTTTTATTTTTGTTCGAATTTTCGAATTCGACTTTCGACCGTAATCGTTCGGTCTTCTTCAGCGTCTCATATTTATTTGTTCTTTTTTGTATCAGGGAGGTGGTTGAAAAATGCAGAAGACTTGCTGGGTAAATAAAAGCTGGACTTACATCACACCTGGATGTCACTTCCCTGTCACGTTGTCACAGAACTGCCACAAAACCAGAGCTCGCATTCATGTCAGGAAGATTTTTTAAGTAAAAAGAGGCGGAACGAAGAAGGGTTACCGAGAAAGTGGATCCCAATCCTCTGTGCCATCAAGGAAGCCACCAAAGAGGAACTTGTTTAAGAAAAGAAACTCTCACACGTAATCTAGCATGAAATTTCGTCTGTCTTTTGATGCCAAATCTTGTCTATTTAACTATTTTGAGAGAGCTAGCCATTTAGCTCAGTGAGATTCAATAGAAGGACGACTGTTGTCTCTTGTGCTGTCACGACTCTGTTGTCAAAAAAAGCTATCAGTAGACTATGATTATCCAATATAATGCTAGTAAAACATACTATACCCGTACCTATTGAGCAGTTCTAGTGAGGTATTTACCAGAGAAAGTCGGCCGACAATAGATTACAGTCACAAGTCACTAATAAAACCTGCAGCTCACATTTGCTTCGTGTTTTGTTTACTCATTATTCGAGCTTCAAAGTTTAAGATTTTTATATCTCCTTCTCAATTGGATTTCACTCTAACGAAAGCCCGACTCTATTTTCTCAACCTCGTCGATGTAAACAGACCCGTCTTGCTTCTTCAGCAAGAAGTATCATAAGGTCAATGTCAAAATTTAAAGACGATACTTCTAAGACAGCTTTGCTCAAGTTTGCTTTGTTTTAGTCGAAGAAGCACGTCCTCCTGATCATTTCCATTGACTTGACAGCCATTTTTCCAATACTCGTGGGAATATCCCAATGAGAAACTTGTTTTTCAAAATGATGGCTTCTGCGTTTGACATTCATTAGCTCCCTCAAAACAATATTATAGTTGGTTACACTTTTTTGATAGTAAGTCCGGCACCTATGATGGGATGTGCCATCAAATGTTACTCAGTTTTTTAAAACTCATTAAAGGATCCAATGCAGGGATCGGGAACGAGAATCAGTAGTAGTGCTAGTAACAGTAGGAAGAGAGGAAGAAAGAGTAAAAGTAGTACTGGTAGCAATAGTGATAGTTGCAGTAGCAGCCTTGATTATAAACAAAATCCGGTACACTTCGATGACAATCGTATTCAAAGCTTTTTGGTAGGAGTATATTGTCAAAAAATTTACACCAAAAATTCAAAAGTCAATTTCAGTCCAGAGTTTCAAAGTGAATACTGTCAAATGACACTATTCGAATGAAAAAATGGCAATAAGGGGTTTCATCAAAGAAGGTATGAGAGTCTGAACTCATTTAAGGAGCTAACTCTGAATAGATTAACATTGCCTTGTGTCAAAAAAATTGTCATGAGCCTTCTCTTTGATTCTGAAAACCCATCATTAGATTCTTATCAGCTCTCAAAGTAATGGAAATTTCAACGTCATGAGTGCTTCGATACGATACACCCTCTGCCCAATTAATTAAGCAAAAATTTAATATACTGACGTAAGTACAATGTGGACTGAAGTTTTTAGACAAGCTCTTCATCATTTATGTGTTCTAGACTTTTCTGAAATCTTTTTTTGCTAAAGGTGTCTGTGCGGCTTACTTTTTTCTAATCGAGGCCATCTTTAGTTTTTTCCGAGGTCCTTTTTCTGCGTCATTTGACAACAGTGTCGACACAACATGTCAACAACACGTGGATTTTCATACCTAATTTCTTCTTTATTGTCTTCTGAGAAATCTTGACATCTGACACGGCCAATAATGAACCATTTCACTCTGAAGGATCTATCACAATCATGTTTGTTGTTTGTTTTCCATTAATTGATAATTTCTTTCAACCTGTTCTTCATTACCACCAGAATCAAATCAAGGCGTCCGGCTGTTCCGAACCGGTGGTGATTCGCCTGTTTCTAGCGTAATGCACTTCGACGATATTGCGTTTATATAAAAAATTGTCCAGTAGTTACCACAATTGATTGAAGGAATATCAGTAAGAAGCAATATGTATTATGGCTCGAAGAGTGGTTCACTCAGTTTGTCTATCTTGTTTCTTTTCATTCCAATATGAAGATGAAGCCTACTTTACTGTTGCTAGTGCACTATCCTAGCGGAAAAAAAATCGTTAAGAAAATGGGCGCCGATGACTGCCACAACTATTAAATATTAACATGAGTCTCCTATTAATATTGTCTGTTAACTTTGTTGGTTTTCAACTAATGGTCGAAAATTTCGTTTTTCGAAAGTTTTCGAGTTTTCGAAAAATTTCGAAAAAGGAGAAAAGGCTCCAGGTGATGTACATTTTTGAACACAACCTCCTTTCACGTTAAATTAATTTGAACCATGGCCATCTTATGAGAATTAAGATCCAATACAGAGTAATCACAACCCGGAAGAGATACTGGTTATATAACCTTTCCTGCTCAGGTTTCCTGTTTGACAACTCCTATTTTTGCTTTATTATCCTTCGCACATTAGGCCTTTATTGGTACATTCGAGTCATGTTTCAAGTCAGACATGATTCTTACACAAAGGTCCTTCCTGGTATTTTTTGATCTATCTTCCAATATAATTGAAGCCAAAAGCTGAACTTTGATTGAAAGATAGATTTGACAAGTTCTTTTCAGACAGATTTTAATTTCACACCTACTTTGATGAAAAAGCTGTTCAGCCCTTTCGTCTTTTATCAGGTCTCAAAATTTATTGTGGATAATTCCCAACACTGAAAACGATTTCTTGTCGAAGCAAGAAGTGTCAATCTTCTTATTCAGGTTATAGCGAAAAGTGAATGTCTGATAGCAAGTTCCCCTTATGCTTCATATTGTTTTTTAAGCATAAATAATTCGCACTTTCCTCTTGTGCTTCCTTTCGGTAATCACTCAACTATCTGCTTAGCTGATATTCCTTCCATATGACAATTTCATTGCAATCAGAATGGTTCTACGTAAATGGGTTAAGATAGCTTCCCATAAAAATCTTGAGTTGACGCCCTTTTTTGTACCACTATCTTTGCTCTATTCCAGTGTCCACTGTTCCGAAAATTAGCAATAAGCAATTTGCATTTAAGCGTGCCAAGATCTTCTTAGAAGCACTGATTAGGATCCAGAACGTAACTTCTGAGTGACAGCAGAGATTTAATGAATGAAAAGTGTCTTTGTAAAGTACTTTATTCCTGTTCTTAGTCACGCTTGGTCGGCTATGCGGATGATGTCACCGCGCTAGTCGCTAGTCGAACATGTAGTCCAACATGTGCAATTCAGACTGAATACGCTAATGCGACGAGTAAGAGACTGGATGACCACTTACATATTCCGGCTAGCACTAGAAAAAACTGAAACAGTCATCCTGACCCAGACGGAAATCCCCAGAGACAAGCCTGTCAGTGTTGGGGAAGCGTTGATTGAATCGAAATCAGTTGTGAAATACCTTGGCGTAATGATAGACTCGAAGATGAACTTTTCCCGCAAATCAGGGCAACCGCTGAAAAAGCTGCAACGCGTGTAAGGGAACTCACTCGGTTAATAGCCAACGCACCGTATCTTGGCTGTACCTTGAGCTATATCCAAGAGATAACTTCTTCTGAGCGCTGTGCATTCGGTTTTAGTATACGTGTGAGAACTATGTAGCGACGCTCTCAGCAAAGAGTTACACCAAAAGCAGTTGCTACAGAGGTAAGGACTGCTGCGAATGACATGAGCATATTGAACAGCCCAGCAGTTCCCGGAGCAAGACTCAAAGGAAAGGTAAGTTCCACGCCTGATCTCCGGCCAGAGGCAGTGGCTGTATCGAGCACGGGTTGAGACTCATGTCAACGTTATCTAGCTTTAAGCGACCATGGCTGTTTTTGGTCTTACATGCACGAATTTGACTGGTCCCGGTCTCTTCACTGCATGTTTTTACACGAGAGGTGGAAAACGCATGTCTGCAATTATTCTCACTTTTTTTATCTTGCAAAAGATTGAGTAAGCAATGCGGTGACCACTTCAGCGAAATAGGAGAGCTCTGCCCGGAAACTATGGTCGGAGAACGATTGACAAATAGAATTGGGCGGCATAATATGTTCGAACAGTCCTGACACTATAAAAAGGGCATGCTATTGCGTCGGAATGATCGTTGTTTAAGCATTTCCTTCCTCTCCCTTCCTTCCCGCTGGAGAAGAGACTCCCGTAATCTTGCCGCTTTTGCATGTAGGATCACAGACTTAGCCCGATTTATGTGTCAAACGGTTCCAGGCCAGGTTTTGAAATTGGCAAGTGAGGTGTTAAGTTGGTAGCCAAAAGCATTACGCATCTGAGGCCTTATAACCGGGGCACGTAAATATCCTTCGCCTCCCTACCACAAAAAAAATATTCTTGTACTTGTCGTGAATCGTTGCATAAGACGAACATAGTAATGAATCAATTGCATGCATTTATTTTCATACGATTTTTTCCTTCCGATACTTGGGATCATCAAAAAGAAATAACTAGTTTGATTTTATATTTAATTTGTAAAAAAATTATTGAATCATTCAATTTTATGGTTTCTAGCAGCGAAAAATCGACCTTGTTGGACAAAGATGTGCATCCTTTTTCCGGGATAATTGTGAAAAATAAAAATAGATAATTGGATAATAAAAATAGAAATTGTTTCTAATTTCATCAATGGTCAGGCTGAAATTTATACTTCAAATTGTAAATGTGATATGGTGAATTTATTTGGCTATTCGAGCTTCTTACACCATTCTAGCGATTTGTATGTTAATGAGTTCCTTCGCGCTTGAAGAAGTTTTCAAATATTCCTACCCTCCACTTACGGTCAGTTCAAATGTTTGGTTCCGCTCCCACGTCTGGTTTTTAACAAATATTATTTAATATTACTACTGCATAGCGATAAAAAAGTCACATCTCACCCACGCTACCATAATAAGAATTTTTGTCTATAGTCTTGCCATCAAATTTCAAAATTAGTCCTTAAGAAAAAACAAGGTCCAGAAAAATGTTATAAACAGTTGGCAACGCTATGCGATATCATTCCTCACGATTCCTTAATAACCGCTTATTACTGTCACCGCAAATCACTCATCCAGTCAAAGGAGCAAGGATACGGCTTGTATCACAAAGGCTGCGCAACACGAAGTGCTCTCATTTACAGGAGGAGCGATGATATAAGCAACCCATTAGTTAAGTCTTCTCATGGAGCAAGGATAATGAGTCGCATGCACGGTTAGAAGTTTGTTTGTTCTAAGACGACACAACCCATGCCACCCAAGGACAAGCGAACGGAAGTGGTTGAAATAGCAAATTATGACGAGCATGACGGGTAACGATGAAGGCGAAGATAACACAAGAATTACCTCCAGTATTAACACTAAGCTCTAAAACAGGATAAGTAAACATGTATTGTCGTCATGCAAGCAAGGGTTAGTCTGTCGATCGATGTGTACAAAGGGAAGATAGACACACTACATATGTATGTGCCTTGTGAACTCGATATGACAACAGCATACAATGTAATTTTTCCTTTTTGATATGATTAACTCCAATGACATTTCATCATCGATATGATGTTTTAATGATATGCAAATAGGCTTGACTATTTCCAGCCAGAAAAAAAACGCCTGACGGGATTTTTAATTGAAACTCGTGCGTTGACTTGTATGAGGGGTTGTCTTTTTAAGGGAAAGCTCAGTAAATTGGAATTTGACAAGAAAAATATTTGACAAGTCCTTGTAGTCTATTTCCGAATGATGGAAGCACGTTGACAAACATAAATGTTAAATAAATCTACTAGGGAGGAATATATCTCAGGATATTGAATAAAGCAGGACTTCGTTTCTGAGTATTAGAATATAAATAGTATATCCCTTGAATAACTTAAGAACAGATGAAAGATAGTTGGCTGCACCGATGCCAATGTAAAATGGCAAACTTAATTAGGAAAACAGTAGTTTATTTAATAACATAAATAATTCAATTAAATTTAAAATGTAATTTGGCTTTAAAAGTTTAAAAAAGGATTAATCATTAGAAAATAGTAGCACTTTTTTTCCCACAATCGCATGCGGTTACAAAATTCTCAATTTTGTGATAATGAACGATTAAATCCTCATTGTTGTCGTCGTGGCGTTGTAGGCTTTCTCAGTCCTTCCTCATGTAAGGCGTCTAAAAGCCTCGATCTAGTGATTACATAATCCAATGAGAACACTTGAATTGAAATTCACTCTCCTTGTCAATCGAGTCCAACCAGCGCTTCTTGCGTTTTTCATTGGTCTACGTATCTCAGTCTTGTCTGAGAATTCCTACCTCAGTATCCGCTCCTCATTCATCCGGATCAGTTGAACCAGCAAGCTTTCGTTGTTTTCCAGCATTGGAGACCTATTGGAAGTTCAACATTCCATACACATCATGGCTGTATCTTATTCGCCATTCACCTCATTCTTTCCATCCCCTCCAATTCATTTAATTCGTCTCCCGCTATGCGGCTTAGGATCCACCCTTAAAATTCATTGATTTTGACGAATTTTTGCGTCAGAGTCCCCGTCTCAAAAACGTGACATAAAACGGACATTATCCACGCCTTTGAGAGCGTTTTTCTACTGTGTATTCAGTAAATTGAACATGATACAGCTAACATGATTTTTGATGTTTGAATTTGGTAAGTGTCCTGAGGTAATACGGGCACGTTGATTCAGAATGCGAATTTGGTTTGAGCCCATCACGTCGAGATTTTTCACAAAATTAAAAAAACCTTGTGAGACTCGTGTACTAGAGCATAGAAGTTCCTTATTGATATTTCCTGAATTGATGACTTGATAAATCGATAGAAAATATTTTAGTATAATATTATGTTTATTTCACTTCAAAGGAAACACTATTACATTTTCGTATCTGTCAAAGTCAACTTGACGGCATCGGCAGTTGTTTACGAAATAGTTAGTTAGCATCAGTTGTGTGTAGCATGGATTTGTGCTTTGTTATCTTAGTGTATACGGCGTCATAATGTCATCAAGAAGTGTGAAAACAGTCCTGGTATATGTTGTTACTTGTGTGGTGATGTGACGATAGCTTATCAAGATTATAGAGATAGATTATCAAGAAAGCTCATCACGCTTACCCCGGTGTAAAGCTTGGTGATTAAGACAAACCTTTAGCTCCGCACATAGTGTGATTTCAGTGTATTTGTGTCCTGAGAAAATGGACAGAAGGTGCCCATAGCTCTTTACCGTTTGGCATTCCTATGATATGAAGGGAACCAAAACACCACGGAGAAGACTGTTATTTTTGCTCCTGCGATGCCAAGGTTTTCATTTCGAAAAATAAACATGATATTCAGTATCCTGATTTACCGTCTGCTGCACCTTTTCTTCACACCATCCAACCTGTCCAACGAATCCAATCCTGATATAGACTAACCTCAACAGTTTATCCAAGCTGAACTATATGACTTAGTGAGAGACTTAGACCTATTGAAGGATGCTGCACATATCATAGGATCACGACTGAAAGACAAAAATCTGTTGGCTCCAGGAACCATATTTTCGTGGTGTAGGCATCATGAAAAAAAGTTTGCGGAATATTCCTCTGAAGCGGGTTCACTGGTGTATTTCAAAAATATTCCAGAAGTCATGAAACAAGGAGCTGACAATTACGATTCCACATCATGGAGGTTATTTAGTGATTCTTCTATGTGAAGTATGAAGGGTGTCTTGTTGCACAATGGTAGTACTTATGCCTTGCTGCCTGCTGCTCACTCTGTGCATGTCAAAGAAACGTATGAGGATCTTGAGCTGTTGCTCAACAAAATAAAGTATAGCCAATATTGTTGGTAACTCTGTGGAGACCTCAAAGAAATATTCATGCTTTTGGGTCAGCAGATTGGATTCACAAACTATTCATGTTTTTTTGTGCGAGTGGGATAGTCAAGCACAACATTTACATTAAATTTACATTTGGGGTTCGCCCAAAATTAAGTTTTTTGCCTCTCCTTCACATAAAGATAGGGTTGACGAAGCTGTTTGCCAAAGCGTTTAACAAACAATAAGACTGCTTTAAATATATGTGCGATGAATTTCCTCCACTTTCTGAAGCTAAGTTTAAAGAAGAAATTTTTGAAGGCCCTCAAATTCGAACCTTAAAATCGGACAGATTGCACCAGAATACAATGACCCAGGATGAATCCGAAGCATGGGGTTCTTTCGAAGAAGTTATAGACGTTTTCCTTGGAAACAACAAGTCTCCAAACTATAAAAAAATTGTAGCCAACATGGTCAAAAATTATAAAAAAAACTGGGATGCAATATGAGCGTCAAACTTCATTTTCTGGATTCCCACGACTGTTTTCCCGAAAATCTCGAAAACATAAAGGAGATGAAGAGACGTTACCAATCAAGATGGGATATTATACTGATGGCTGATTACTGCAGGACCTTGAAGAGGGACTCACTATAAACAATCCACAAAAAGAACTTCAAAACGCAGTTTTCAGGGAAAAAGACAACTATTTTATTGAAAAAAACAAACGGTTGTCTAACGTAACTTCTACTGCATTATTTTTGTTATGAAGAAGTCACTTTTGCAGTGTAATTTTCTATTCAATATAGTTTCAATGAATATTGTCTCAGTATTCTTGGCAGTTTCTATTAAAAATTTCAAACACACTTTTCCTGAAAACGTGACGTGCTAGAGAAAAACTTAGCACAGAATTGTGATCAGCACACCCCCTTTTACTATAGGACACCTATTAAACTTGAAACACTTTGTCTTGCAAAAAAAAATTTAGGTCTGTGTTATCAGTTGTTATGTCCTTGTGGAAATGTCCTTTGACTCATAACTACCAGTCTCAGGATTGGTCAGTAGGTTTGTCGAACTTCTAGCATTCAGGTAGTTAGCTCGGACCGTCTGGCATTAACCCATTTCGCTGGGAAACACCTACATCCGTCAAATGTCATTCGTATTAGGTGTATGTAAACGTTTCTTTTGTTTCTTTTGGTAAAAAATATACGTAATTCTCTATGATAATGTTTTTCTTATTCAAAATACAGGCCATACTGGCTTCTACAGACTTTGCCCATCTTCAGGTAATATGTGAAGACCATGCTAGCAAAACTGCCTGTCTATAAGGCAAACCATTCATCGAGGCACTTCCAACTTTCTCAAAATCGTTGAAGTGCAATTCTGCGAGCAAATGCGCCATTAATGCGAAGAGGTGATAGTCAGATGGCGACAACTCTGAAGCGTATGGCAGATGAAGAAGGATGTCCTTTCCAAGCGACTTCATTTCTACGGCTTTTTCTACGTTTAATGTGTGCGACGACGCGTTGTCGTGCAATAAAATTACTTTGTCATGTCTTTCGGCCCATTCTTGTCGTTTTTCAATCAATACGTGATTAAAATTTATCAATTTCAGATTAATAAAGATAGTGTTGCGTATCAATGGTTTCGCCGGGCTTGAAAAGTTCATAATGCACAATTTCTCTCTGGTCCCACAAAGTATAGAGCAGGGTTGTCTTGTCGAAGCAATTTGACCCTGGTGTATAAGTACCAGTTTCACCAAGTGATAGCCACGTTTTTTTCCGCCTCAGGTAGTCCTTCCTTTGAAAAGTTGAAAAGGGCTGAAACAGCATTCCACAAGTGACTTTTCCATTTGACGTTTATTCAAATCGTGTCGGAATATTTACTGAGTCTATTGATGTTACCCATTTCTCATAGACGTTTGCTGATTGTTTCCTGCGTTACCATCTTCTTGCGTTACCATAACTTCTGCAATTCGTCTTCTTCGTATCTTTGTGGTCTACCACAGCGCTCACCGTCTTTCACATTGAAATTACCTTTGAATTGTTGAAACTATGTGTCGCATGCCCGCATTGATGAAGCGTGTTCACCATATGATTTTGGCAGAAAACGACGACTTTCACCTCTTTCTTTGGTTAACTAAGAATAGCAAATCCACTACAAAATTTGACATGCTTGATCGCCGCAATAAAACAAACACGCTAGATTGGGAGGACTCAACTTATGTTTATTTGTACCTAAATGTTAGACGATGGAAATGGTGTACATGTCAAATTAATACGCTGCGTACTTTTTGCTGGTGCCATCTCTAAGTGAAATTGAAAAAAAAAACCTGATGCATACACCTGGTATAATAAAGCAATAAAAGGGTAACAGACAAGAAAATCTCACAAGCTTCACGAAAGTCAATACACTTAGAAAAATAGTACATCGTTTGCGAGAGGCTCTGCGAAACAATTGATTTCGATGTCAAACTGAAAGATGGTTTTTATCACATTTTCTCGTTTTATTTCAAATATTTTTCCTCTGAACCAAAACATGGACACTCTGAATAACATGTATAAGCCTGTAAGAAATATGTTGGTATAAAAAATGTGGGTAAATGTAAGTTTGACTTTTTGTGGTGCATGAAGAAAGAATTAATTAAACATTTTTATAAATATTACCAAAGAACTGATTAGCTCTTATTTATTTATTTTTTAAGGAAAAATCTTAAAATTTCCTTGGAGAAAACGTGGAAGTAATATGTTTATTTAAATATATTGGGTGGTTGCATTGAAATTGTCGGTTTTGGACATAGTAAAATATGTAAATTTTTTAAATGAAAATTTAATCTTGAAAATATTAATAATATATTCCTGTTTGATAAATTTCTCTGTCTCGCCCATCGAAGAAATTTCGTAATGCTATTTCTAAGTCCTCCTGGTCGGTGAATTTTCGTCCTCGCATGAATTTATCCATCGCCCGAAAAATGTGAAAATCTGATGGCGAAATGACGCGAAAAAATGGTAGATATGGTAAAGTTTCCCAGTCAATTTCCTTTATGGTGTCTTTGGTGCATCGCTGTATGTGGTCGTGCGTTATCCTGGAGGAACAGGACTCCCCTCCTATTCACGAGCGCTGCATGCGTACGTCGCGATTCCAGATGAACTTTTAACTGCTGACTTTACACTTTAACTGTAATGCTTTGGCCAGGTTCCAACAGTTGATACCACACGATGCCTGTGAGATACCACCGTACACACAACAAGGTCTTCTGCTGATGAAAGCTTGACCTTAGGATAGTTCCAAGAGGGTCGTCTGGCTCTTGTCATACATAATCCATTTATCATCGCAAATAATTACTCAATTCAAAAATGCCTCCCGTTCGTTGCGCAACAACAGCGAAATACAAATCCTTATACGCCGCCTTTTGTTGTTGTCGGTAAGTTAATAAGAAACCTACTGATCAAGCCGTGATTTCTTCCCCAGACGTCGAAGATGGCGACTAATGGTGCTTTTGTCAACGTCGAACTTTACACTTAATTCGTGCAAAGTTTGGCGGGGATTGTCCTCTATGTCGGCAAAAAGCTCCATGTCATTTATCCGGAAGATCGCTCCACGATGATCGTCGTCTTGAAGGCTGTCATCTCCGGTGCGGAATCAGGCAACTGACCATTTTTATACTTCAATATTTTCCAAAAGATTTTATACATTTGAATCACACTGAACCTTTTATAATCACCGCCGACATCCCTTTTTCAGGTAGGAATACGGATTCCGGGAAAATGACCTGACGTTCTGGAATAAAGAGGTATACAGATGACGCATCCCTAAACCAACACTTTCAATGCAACCACCCAATACTTTTCAAAGCCCCATGAATCTTACCCGAATTTCGGTGAGGTTATTACTAACTAGAGGAAAAAATTCGACATTTAAATCATAGAAATTATATTGTCATACCAGAACATGTTATTTAAAAATATGTGTAACTGACGTAGTAAACATGTTTCCTTGTCTGTTATGCTTCCTGCAAAATAGTTTATCTATATGCCTACATGTTATTTGTTGTAGAGCAGTATAATGGGCGGGAAAACTGTGGCTAGGAGAATAAGAGAGTATCGCCATCGAATGTCTATTACGAAAAAGGAAGATATCAGGAAAAATAATGCTGAAAAAAAGCGGAAAGAAAGGTGGCAACTAAGTACTGAGGAGTAAAAAAGGAATCATTTTGCCAGTAGGGAAAGCATGCGACGATTGACGACATTATTTAAATAAATGCTCCAACAATAATGAAGTAGAATGTCCAATTGGTTTCAATCAGGCTCTGATATAACTTATCCATTTCCTAAGAGTATGACTAAGAAAAATGAGTTTCTAGAAACGAGAAATTAACACTACTACTTAAAAAATCACTATGAAAGCGACTCAATACCAAGGAATGAATGAAGTTTTTTATAATTTTAAAAAAGAAGAAGGAGAAGAAAAACGAGAAAACAGAAGAAAACCCTTTTAATGACAATAACCAAGGGTTGAAAGCACTTTAAATTTGAACAATTAGAATGTAAGGTCACCGTTGGCTAAATTGCGTCCGAAAGCTAGAGCTACAGTATCAGAAAAGGACCATCACGGACCATGAAAATACTGAAATGATGTTAGATTGCTTAAGGGAATTCTATTTAATGCAAAGAACAAAATGAATCAAGGATTTCATTGAAAATCATCTAACGAATGGTTTTGTTTTTTTTGAAAATGTTCAAGCTGAAATAACAACAACTAAAAGGCTGTAAAAAGAGAATTTTTTACCTTTACAAAAGCCCGCTTATTTTATTTTAGGCTCACCGTTATTTTCTGTTTGCCATGAATATCCTGCAGGGAGGACAGGCCTGGTCGACAGATTGATAACCCCAGTGAACACGACGGGTGTTGACGCTCCTGAAGTCCCTACATGCTTATTAAAAATGCAAGAACTAGAAACGTAGTTGGAAGAATAATGGCCAAGCATGTTATATACCACCGTGTGTAGAATCCTTGTGGCTTTATATATGTATACTCCAGTACTGCGGGAATAGGGAAGCTCTAATCTGTATGGATGGGCCCGTTTATTTAGTGACTGTCTTTTAGGAAGTTAAACAAAGTTTCCGTATTTGCCAGTATAACAGTTAAAGAGCCTCAGTGTGAAATTGTACCCTATTACTATGTAAGGAGGGACGGCAGTTGATGAATCTCAAGTCTTATCTAAAGACCAAGGGCGTCCAGTCAAATTAAAACCAAACCAAAATCATGTGCACCATTGATACTTCTTTGTGATTTGAAATATTGAGTGCCCTCTATAAATGTTTAAAAAATTTTAGATTAAATTAAACAATTCAAATAAATGATTTTTTATAATTCCAAAGTAAATTTTTTTAACATAAAAATATTGACTTTATTATAATAAATTATACAAAATACAAATTTATAAAAGTTTATGCTTAAAAAAATATTTTAATATATGTAAATTTTCCATCTACCCAGAATATTAGTCCTCAGGATGTTAGTCATGAATTGAATTTTATAATTTTCGTCAATGGTTTTTAGCAATCCGGGAAGCCTAATACATCTGCAATTTGTTCTTAATATACTTTGAAGTTTGTTTCATGGATCCCGAAGCAAAAAATATATGATCAACCCACATCAGCCTACATTTGCAATCCGATGTAATTACCTACATCACATACATCAATAATTAAAATTCAGAATGAAACATCCGTCACCAAGCCATAACGAATTATCAAACAGCAACACGAAAAGCATCCTTCGCAACATCACCCACATTTATGCGATGAAATTAGCTGAAAAACCGAAGGGAGTCCTTAAAAAGCATCACACGCATCCCAAACAATCAAATATTGTGTACATATGTAATAAGACCGCAATCTCAACCATTGAAAATCCCCAAATGCACCTTGCAAAAAATTAAACAATTCCCCGGGATAAAAGCGAAAGCCTCGGAAATTAATAAATTCATACCGAATCGGGGTCGCCGCATGTCTGAGCAAAGTAACAGAGCATGATAGTAGAATCAAGGACGGCAAGTCAACGAATAAGGCCACCCCTTGTGGAAATAAGTCACCACATTATCCGATTGAGCGAGGGATGAAAATAGATTTTCATTCGCATAAAGAACAAACCGAAGAGCCGTTAGGTTGTAGATTAATTTGAGGTCATGTCAAGGGGTATGGGCTGCATCTTGCAATACCACTTCTGCTCAATAAAGGACTTGATATGAGTTGTCATTGCAGAGGGGAGCTAACTAGTTCGGGGGTACTGCTGTCAAGTCGGGACATGAAATTCTATCATATTTGAAATGGACGCATCAAAGGAAGTCGCATCGATACTGGGACATAGTGAACCCAAGCACAATGAGGAGCTCATACCATTGCAAATGAAACGTAAAAAAAATGTCCATTCCGGAATTAAAACAAGGATGCAAATTTCAGTCTGGATATTAGAATGTCGATAAAGTATAGGCAATTGCTCGAGCATCCAGACGTAGCAAGTTCAAACTCAAGATTTCTTTCAGAATTAATCAATATTTATTTTTTTCGCTTTCGGTACAGTACGTCGCGTCACGTTCGGGAATTCGCTTTCAAACAAACAAAAAGGACAAATACATATGACAAGCTGTTGTCCACCCATTTCATGTTTTTTTTACCCAACCGAAACCATTGTCACATTTGTTTCTTGGCAGAACGCCATAAATAAGCAACAAACTGATTTAATTTTATGAAATCTCTTACGAATCTAGAAAGACCCAACCAAAAATCAACCGAACAAAAGTTATTACACGGCCAAGGGCATTTGTTTGAAAATAGAAAAGCAGGAAAATTTGCCTTATCAAGAGAAAGAAAACGCATTTTCAGAGTTCACTGATGTGTCAGTCAACATGCTCGCAGTTCAAGCCAGCCAAGCCCCCAACCGTTGTTGGAAACCTTTAAATGTTATACCGCCCAAAAATCGATTTTGTTCTGTAGTCTCGATACCATGGAGGATTTGATACTCAAAAGTCGAGGGAGGGCCTTTGACGTATGAAAATTTTTTTTTAGTTTTCCGCTTCGTGAATTTTATTGACTACCATAACGAATTTACTGAGATTTATGTTAAATTTTTGAGCAGAGGCAAAATCGTGTAGGTCGAAATTTTATTGCTGAATTTAGAAGTGCGTGGCTAAAGTTCAGGACATTCATGCAACAAGGACCTTGGCGCTCTGCTTGGCAAATGATTTTTATGATGATTGAATTAGTACGCAGTTCATTGTGAGATTTTTAAAATCTAAATTGAGTACTTTGCCAGGAAATCTACAAATTAACTTGACTTTCACTGAGTCGAACGCAGTTTTCCGATACCATATCTTATTTTAAGTACAATGAGATATAATTTTCCGAAATTGAATCCTTGAAATTTGCATAGTTTGGCGGGATTGCAGCAAATTATCCTATTTATTCAGGGTATGTGTGGTTGAGTCCTTTTATACCGATCCTTCCTGTGAAGAAAGTATCTATTCTCTTTCATTTAATTATGGATGTCTCTGGGAATTTGTTTGCCAATACTCTCGTTGTTCAAGTCCTTGTCATGGGCTCTTTTACAACCGAATAGGATGTCAAAACTCTCCTAATTGCTTGTTTTTGAAAAAGGCCTTCCTGAACGGAGACTCTAGAACCTTTGTTATTTATCAGTTTCGTCCGATACAAACTACGATTATCATCAAACATTGTCGAACCTTAGATTTATATATAAACACTATTTCCATTGTATTAAAAAAAATCCGAAAATAAATCTTTAAATACACGTTGTATTAATAACAATTTTAGCAATTTTAGTTTTAGCAATAATCAGCAAAATTACTTACCAGGTGTATGTATAAGTTTTTTTCTGTTTCTTTCTAGAAAAAATGTAATTTTCTTGGTAAGAAATTTTAAAATATTTGCCACCTTCTGGATTTTAAACACATTTCGCCCATTTTCAGGTAATTTTTGAATACCATGCCAGAAAACTGCTTGCCTTTTGCGGCAAACCATTCGTCAAGCTACTTTTCAACTTCTTCGATGGAAATCACTGAACTGCTGCTCTGCCCTTGCCCCACCTGCCCCATTCATACGAAGAGGTCATAGTCAGATGGTGCCTGGGGAGTCGGGGGAAGTCTGGGGAGTACGAAGGGACAGAAATATGTCTCATCTATCAAATAAAATCAAGTTGTCGTATAACAAAATCAATTCGACATGTCTTCTGACACATCCTGACCTTTTTTCGATGAATGCGCGATTTAAATATGTGTTGACGATAGCGATTTGTCGCCGAGCATCAAGGATTCATAATACACAATACCACTGTGGTCCCACCAGACACACTGCATAGTCTTCTTGCCGAAGCGATTTGGCCTTGATTTTAAAAGGCCGGTTTTGCCAGGTGAAAGCCCCAATATTTTCAGCTCCAGGTTTTTTTAAAATAATTCCAATTTTCGTCCCCCGTCACAATTCGATGCAAAAACGATTTCCTTTCATGGCGTTCAAGCAGCATTTCACTAGTGATTGCGATTTTCCATTTAACGGTCATTCAAATTGCGTGGGACCCATTTACTGAGCTCAGAGGTTGCTCATATAATTTAATTGCTCATAAACGTTTGCTCATCGTTTTCTGCGACACATTTATTCCTTCTGCTGATTGCCGCTGAGTTTGACATGGATCGCCATCCAATAACTCCTGCAATTCCTCTTTTTCTAATTTTTGTGGTCTATTAAGTGTCTTTCACATTGAAATTTCCACCTTTGAAATGTCAAAACCAAGTCTTACGTATCCTGATTGATGGAGCGTGCCCGTGATATTTTTTTACCTGCAAACGATGACTTTCAATAGCCTTTATCTGTTAGTTAAATAAGAAAGCAATGCTTGCCGCAAATGCCCTTTTTCAGGCACAAAATTTGCCATGATTGATCAACACAATAAAACAAAAATGCTAGATTTGGCTGACTCAACTTATGTGTGTTTCTAGGTAGATGTCAGACGATCGAAATGACGCATACGTCAAATTAATACGCTGAGTATTTTTGGTGTTGCCAGCTCTTATTGAAACCGGATAAAACTTATGCGAACACTAGTTATTTCTCAGCAGTTATTCCTTATTTTGAAATCAGACCAGCACAAGAGTTTTAAGATCACATACGTTTTGAATAAAGCTAAATCCTTGAAAATAAGTATGAGGTTCCATAAGGTATTTAGTTTTGGGTTCAATGTATTTTGTGACGTTAACCAGATATAAACAATAATTGATGAGCTCATTAAATGGCAAAATAGAAAAAGATTTCTTTTGACGAGCGAAGGACTATAAGCAACTTGAGCAAAAAATGAGATTCTATACACAGAATCGCAAAAAACGGTTCGAGTTTCCTGTAAAGGACTCTTACACAAAAGCGAGCTCCTAAAGAAAAACTGGACAGGAAGCGATCTTGACGTCAAAGAAGGAAGATCAGTTTATCAAAGTGTTGTCGAAACGAAATCCACTTTCAACTGCACCACGCGTTACTGTTACTTATTTACCATAAATGAAACCATAAATGCGCATTTTCAATCGCAACTTCTTTGCTGAAGAAAACTAGACAATCACAGTCGAAAATCGATCTCGAAAACAAAAAATTTAAAAATTAAAAGGATATCCATCTTTCTGATCCGTTTGAGTATTTTGTGAAATGAAAACCTATTACAAATATGCAAAGACACGTTTACTGTTAGCAGGCCAGGGAAGATGCGTCACAGCCAGAAAACGATGAGCAAATACACTGAGCGAAACAAAAATAGCACCACCAAGTTTTTCTAGGATTTCAGATGAAAGATAAATCATGATATCAATGATTTATTATAGCTTGTTCCAAAATGTATTACGGATAAATCCAGGGTGAAATGGTTGTATTTTATGGAACCCTTAACATTTAAACCCTAGAAATAAAAAAAAATGATGCGAAATAAAAATAACACCACCTCTGCTTTTAACCAAAACCAAATTTTATTCTATAAAATATATCATTTAGGAATACTTAATAATTTGTGTACGATCCATTGTTTTGAATAACTTCAATTAGTCGCGAATGCATTGACAAAATAAGCTTTTCCAGTGTATCCTGCTCTATCTGCTCCTAGCACTCTCGAACTCGACATTTGAGCATGTTAATGTTGTCGAATTGCTTGCCATTTTCGTAAACGCGACGTGCAAGAATAGAACAAAGGTTTTCAATGAGATTCAGGTCCGGAGAACAGGCTGGCCACTCGAGAACTTCTATATTTTTCTCAGAAAACCACGCTTTAGCCAATTTCGAATTATTGATTGCAGCATTGTCTTGTTGAAAAATGAAGTCCGGACCCATCAATGCCTCACCATGCTCAATTAAACTTATCTCCAACATTTTGACGTAGTCTTCTGACTTCATTTTTGTTGTAATCCACGCCAATGGAAGCTTTCTCCTAAAGGAAAACGCACCCCAAACCATCAGCGTACCACCACCAAAGTTCCTACTCATCTTAACCTTTGGATCTTTGCGCAAATCGTGCCAGTAGTACTGCCAGCCGTCTGGTCCATCAAGGTTAAACTTCTTCTCATCCGAAAAGAGCACGTTTTTCCATTCCTCGGTCCAGGAAATATATTTTTCGCGAAATCGAAGCGATCCAACTTATGCCGTTCTGTCAAATTTGACTGAAATCACAAAACTTGTTGTATGCGACATGTGGTAACCGTAAGCTTCAACTCCGCGCGGATTTGTGATGCTGTTTTTTCCTGATTTGCTGCAATCCTGCAAATTCTCCGTTTATCCTTCCCAGAAAGCTTACTTTTCTTTCCACGTTTCTCGATTTGGCCACGTTTATTACAATTTTTTAAATAGTTTCCAACAGCCGTGTGTGCCCGATGAAGTTTTCGACCGATTTCTCTATTAGAGAGACCTGCATCGTGGTAAGCTTGGATTTTTACCTTTTCCTCGAACGTAAGGTGCTTTGATCGACCCATGATGGCTAAATCGCACGAAAAAACAACGATCTCACTAGCAAATGAACATACTTTGACAAATGTAATGAATGTAATGAAAACATCTCATTTGACATGTGTTAAATGAGACAAATGAGAGTCAGGGCTGCTTTAATACAGTGTGGTGCTATTTATATTTCGCACTGTTTTTAACGAAATATTGGGTTTACGTGTAAATACTTCACAAAATAACCAGCACTGTGATGCTGAAAGATAGTAAAGAGTACATAGATGAATTGAAGCGCGAATTTGATGTTGTCATCAGGATAACAGGAAAAATAATCTGAAAAAATATGATAGTGCTATTCTTATTTCGCTCATTACTCATAAAGAAAATAGACTTGTGTGGGCTGAAGCACATATAAATTGGACGGAAGGAGACTGGAAGTAAGTCCTTTGGGCGGGTTTGTTTGAGTTTAAGTATTTTTGATCTTATTGACGTGTTTTTGTGCGCCGATAAAAAGAAGAAGGCGTTCTAAAAGCGTGTACGATGCACACCGTCAAGCAGGGTGGTCATAGTGCAATGTTTTACGGATGCTTTTGTAACAATTTTTTCAAAATAACGATAGTGTTTTCGATTTTTTGAACGGTAGTGATTTATATAGGAGGTTAGTATTTCATTTCAGCAATTAACTGCACTAAACAGGTTGAATTGTTTGCAAGGCTCGATTCAGGAAGACAAACCTCACACTGGGGGTTACCTTTCACCACGAGAAACTACTACCAAATCCCATGGCAGTTATGCAGGTGGTTTTATGTTAAAGCATTGCAAATGCTGCAACAATTTGGCAGTGTTTGGATATTTTCCTGTGGAAAAGTAGGACTTTTTGTGAATATTCTGTATGCAGTCTTGAAATAAGGTAGCTCAATGTGTATAAAAACTGTCGCACTACTACAACAGATATTTTTGCCATTTTAATAACTTTCGAATGGTTTCCAATTAGGTATCTTTATGTCCAGGTATCCTGGAAATTAAGGACCAGAATTATTCTCAAACGTTATGCACAGTGAACTCTAACAGGAGTGAAACGAAACCTAGATATTTTATTGCAGCAAGTACAAGTCATCAATACGAATCCAGCATCCAGTTTCTTGAAAAATTGGACCATTAATGACTCCAATACCCAAATTATAACCCTGATCAGGACCTGACTGCCTTAGATACCAACCTCAAGCTAGTGAAGCCCCTTTTCGGGCTGCTTTTCAATAAGAACAGAACGGAATGACTTCAACACCCTGTTTATAGTCCTGATCGAATGAGATCTCAACTTCAAGACGAAGCCCAAATGCTGAGTGAACCCTCTAGCATTAAGCGGTTTGGAAGAGAAATTACATAAAGATTTCAACGCTGAATAAAAAAAGGACGCTTAGTGAGATCCACGTACATTCACACCACCATCAAGCATTCCTTGGCAAATGGAACAGAAGACTTGGTATCACTTGTATCTTATCAGTAAACAGACTAAAAAAGCATCAGCCCACCCCAAAAAATTACATATCGCAAAATGTGTGGATAAAAAAGTGGGATATAAATGGATAAAAAATGATGAAAAAAGTCAAATAAAATTGCTTTCATTGTGATTTCGTCTTTTGAAACCAATATTTGATAGACTCGTTGAATAAGGTTCTGGTAATCTTCGGATTTCATTGGTTCCCTTTTCTTCCTTTACGGAAAAATGCAATTTGTTTTGGATTCCAGGTAATGGTCAGTCTTCTTTTCGATATGGTCCATAAGTTTTCGATTGAGCTTGAATCTTGAGCCTGAGGAGACCATTCGCAAAAATTTATATCACGATCTCATAGACATTCCTGACTTATGACAAGACCTATTTTCTCGCTGGAATCAGAAAAAGCAGGAGCTTGTTTCACTTTAAATTCCTGATTGGCACTTTCAAGAGTATTTTCAACTACTGCGAAGTCTTCTTCACATTCACAGACTACTTCCCTATCACAAACTATTATGCTAATACTTGTATACTTCTCAGTGCGAATAATGCGCTGTCCTTCGTATGCTTCCCCAATTCTGCGCTTCACATGGGTCTATTCCGGTGTTTAGAAACATAAAAGGAGTAAAAAAACATTTCGTTCAAAAACGTATCAACCAGACCATGATATTTTTCATATCCTTCAGATACTTCCAAATAACAAGAACTAGAGTCTAAGAACTTACTTGAAATATAGGTTCATACAAACAGATGATATTCGAGGTATCTAAAACAGTTCCTCAGAGCTTGTCGCGGCTAGTCTAGCCAGTATCTCTTAGACAACCAGGGGTTCTTCTTCGCCTTGTAGAATCTCCAACCCTCGTTGCGCAGACGTCTGCTGACTGATTTGATGACCAGATTTTTCATTTAAGTAGTTTGACAAGAATTTTTGTCAGTTTATTGGCGAAGCACGGATAATCAATCTTACATTTGGGACCATCAAAATTCAAATGGATTCAAAATTGATCAAACGTAATTCCATTGAATGTTGAGAAACTGTTTTAGCCACCCTGCAAGGACACCTAAGGAATCCAGGATTTTTTTTGGGTTTCATCGGGCTTCTTCGAGTAGCAATCGAACTTGTCATGGAACTTGTCAAGTTGGAATGTTGGCATCTGGGTTTTCATTCGAACTAAAGAAGACGCTGCTGTCCAAGCTTCCAAGTATCTGTTCTTCTTCGGCTTCCGAAACCCAAACAATCAACAACGAAATCATAGTGTTATGTGTTAGTGTATTGTGCTTAATAATGATAGAGAAGACGAAGGTGTTTGACAGGATTGGTTCAATATGATCCCTGCTGGATGATGTTTGTTTCTTTTAAAAGAGAAGTCAACTAAGGTATTCTGATCATTTCCAGTGGATGGCCCCATTCTAGCTGACTTTTAAAGGGAGAAATTACTTGGATTTTTTTTCCGTACGTATAGAAGGTCCGTTCTACAATTTTGACAGTATCCCTATCGATACAGATAATTTGTGCCAGCCTTCCGTTAAAATTTATTTAAAACCACTCGAAAAGATCTGATCATACTCAGTCTTCTTTCGTAAGTTTTCGTTAATATCTTTTCATATTTGCTGCCTTATTATATTCGATATGGCATTAATTGACGTTTTAAGGATGAGATATTCGATTATAGTTCATAAAAAAAGTTTCAGCATCTGGGCTCCCTTTTTCAGTAAAAAGGTTTAATGTCTTCCCCCTCCCTTAGAAACTTGCACAGTACTTGAGTTGGTTTTTTTTAGGAATATTCTATTCCACAGAATCGTGTGCTCAACGAGGATTTTGACGTGAGCGTGTATTGATTAGTCGGGAAAAATGCTATTTGATGTCGGAGGAGAAAGGTGGAAGTAATTAATTCCTTTGGTAAACTCTTGTTTTAGGTATCAGAATAAACTGTTCTGAACCTTATGACAATAGTCGATGGGCTTTCAGCTTAAGAGTTAAAACTAGGCCGTAGCGTTCAGACATTGATGGAAAGGTTTTGGTTCGGGGTAGAAAATCATGGTGTAGTATGAAATTATCTGAGAAGGATTATGTTCTTCGGTATGAAGGAATGTCTGAATTGACGATAGTAACCGTCATGGATTCATTCGAATAGTACCACTGAAGGACAGTTTTCCGATTCAATTCTAGGTAGGTTCTACCTACCTAGAATTCCGGTATTAGAAATAGATCCGAGTACGTGGCGCATGCTCGGATCCTTAACTTAGTTTATAGAGCCGTGGCTAGAAGCTACATAGCTAGGCTACACTCCATGTCGGGACTGTAGCCTATATGATGATACCCGGAGCAAGTCCCACAGGTGACAGTGATATTTCAATTTGTGGCTGATGAGGGTCAGCCCAGCTAACTGAGATCCTCAAGTTTGCGGGAATTCTCGATGTGAAAGGAAGTTCCCACAGGAACCCCTTCTTGTTCAAATCTGGTCTTAAAATGAGGTGGCTCTTAAATGTTTCAAAACCCAAACTTTTAAATGAAATGTTGCCCCCATAAAAAACAAAATAAGTTCACGTTCATGGTCTCCATTGATTGCACTCATGTTTAGAATAACAAGCGCATCGGTAATGTCCTTGTTCAAGGATTGTTTGTTTGACAGAAATATACTTGTAGTATAAAATTACTGTTCCTCTTGTACAAAGTAAACACAGATCTTGTCGGCAGATTTTGGTAATGTTTTGTTTAGGAATACTGAGTCTGGTTGAAGTTGGTTGATGTGAACCAAACATTCCTTTTTACAAATTTAAATTTATATTTTTGTAAATTTATATTGAGGAAAATGGGTATCAACTCACTTTATCACTATAAAGAGTTAGACAGCTCTATCGTTGATTTCGGTCTGTGTGATACTGATAAGTTCTCGTATCTTGACTAAATGTCCTAAATTGTTTAAGGGAGGTTAGCAGGTCAGGCAGCCTTCAACTATCCACGTTTCATGTTGGTGGTCTTGAAAGGGAGTTTTCTGTACAGATGCGTTTCGCAACGTTCCTGCATTTTATCTTTTCCCAATTTCTCTTATGAGTAGGATTGTTTGGACTTTGTTGGTGTGGCCGTGATTGTCTGTTGCAAATTTCTAAATCTATCAACGAAATTTAGGGTCATTGTGAAATTTGTTTATTTAGTTTTATTAGAAACAATTATTCTTCTCAGCTTTTTGATATCAGGGCGGGCGAAGTATAAAAATGGCTTTTCCCATTCCCGAGGGCGCAGAATAAAGCTTTACTTTGCTTATTTTATCAAGAGTTTCATACTTGCCTTAAATATCGCATCCCAGCTTTTATTTCCTTTTCCACAACCTGCATATCTTATCTGGGAGGCACTGTTCACTGATACGTGACCATACTGGTCATGCCTCATAGGGTCGGACAAATTTGAGCATTTCAATTCGTTTAGGCCTTTTGAAAATCGCTACTTCGTGTAGAAAATACAGTTTTTGCAGAAGTTACTAATCAGACCAACATTTTAAATCCATTCTATTTGCTAAGGACCTACTAATGCGAAACGGTGAATATTTTAATACAGAGGCATTACCCTTTGATGTCTTCAAGTAACTTCTTCTCTTCTAGGTTGGAGTCGACTTCTCTTTGACAAAACTTCTTTCCTTCTCTTCGACAGCGATATACTTCCACTGCAGTGTATCTATAGCGCTTTCTTAGAATGTAGGAGTAGTATTCTACAGTGGAATTGCGGATTGTTTGGAATAATTTTTCAGCTCCAAGGTGATTTATTCTAAACTTGGTTTCAACGATTGCGTTCGTAAACGTTCCGATCGGTCCGATTGATATACTTCCTACAGGCAATCATGAGAATTTGCTTTGTTTAACATTTGACGGGAAGGGGATTCCCGGTTAGATAGGAAGTTCTATACAAATAATTGATATTTTCATTGGGCAAAGTATCCCCTTCGTCCTTTTAGGATCTTTCAAGTCCCAGTTTTTAATCTCTACGTCAGCGCTGTTAGGCCTAATTCCACTTACTTTATTGTAGAGCCTTAAGTTTCTTACTGGTGGGTTTTGTTTGTGATGGCCTCACATGTACGTGAGGGTAGTGGGTTAGGAGCTAACTTTGCAAATCCTTCTTCACCGGTTTCGCTTACTGCCCTTTTTTTGCTAGATGATGTTTAAGCTTGTTTTGACTTTATTTGCGACTTTTTGGTATTCAAGGCTAAAACTTGAAACCAATTTACTATTATGTTATGTTATTTTGCACTAGAATGAGTTTCAACGCTTCGCTTGCTTTACATCAACTCCGTATTACCTACTATAGATCAACAAGTTCCAACTAAGTGTGCCACTTCTTCATAATTTCTTGATAGAAATTGAGCAACTCATCTGGACCGCAACTATTCATCTTCATGCTATTGTCTTTGATAAAGCATCTTGATCGTTAACACCACCCATTTTTATTACTTTTTGTCCGGAATTTTGCATTATGTAGCCTTTTATTAGCAAAATTAATAAATTATATAAAATTTCAAGCAATTCTATTCGTATATAAATCAATATTACTTTTGAAACAATTGATAAGAGCAAAACTGATCAAATAGGAACCGTAACTTAATGTTGTCATCTTTCAAACGTGTGTCAATTTGACATGATTTAATTAGTGTTACCCAGTTAATGACACGGAAAAGACACTGGTAGAAATATTCTCAAGACTTTTAGCGAACCGAAAATACTTTACAATATGTTCAAACTAATTTGTATTTAAATGTAAAGATCAATCAATTTGATGCAATTCCAGCCTTGAATGTTAGGTTGTTCCGCGTATTAGTACTAAATCAGCAGTTTATACATTATTGCCCATAACAGCCCCATTATATTCCTTGAATATATTACTCAGTTTGAACAAGTTTTAAGGGGTTACATGGGTTTCGCAGTTTCAAAAAAATCGATTTTTTTAAATTGTCTTATTAATTTTTACAACCTTTCGAAAATTTTTCGTAAATTTTCAGGTCGATCCGAGTAATAGTTTCGGAGATACAGCCTTGTGAAGGTGCCCGCTCGAGATCAGCTAGGCTCCGAGCACCGTACCTGCTCGTCTATTGTTTGTCTGTTTATATTGTCTATTGTTTTGACTTTCTAAGGGCAACTAGTTTGTAATACTTCAGTTGGTGATAACTTCTGGACTCACGAGGTTCGTTTGAGGTTATCCAAAGTGTCTGTTGTGAAATTTATTTATAAATGCTTAACTTTCGAGAACTCGGTTAACAGACGGTGCTCGTAGAAACGATAGACCAAGGAAAGGGAGACAGTCATTCAATCCTAAAAATCCGAAAATTGATGGTGATTCCTTCGCGAGCACGTCGGCAAAAAAATTAAAAAGTGACGATCACGAGCACGTGCCACAGGAAGACACGCCCCAATGTTCAATTATAGACTTTGCTTAAGTTTTTTCAACACTCTCATCTTTTGTGCGGTGTTCTAACATTATTAAAAAAAAGATGAAGAAAAACTGTCAAGTGGAAAATTGGATTTTAAAGCATGTGAACGATGTGATCCGAAATATATTTTATCATGTAGATAAATCGGAAAAATGTCTGAAATTAATCGCCGGTTCGTTTTTGTTATGCGAATTTTGGGCTTGGGGCTTGCCGGAAGCAAAAAATTTTGCGGTTTGATGGATCTCAGCAGCTCATTTTTACATCAATCAACATACGATTTTTAATATGCATAAAATACATGAGTATATCGGGACAAATGTTCAAACACTGTTCTCCTATATTGTTCAAGAAGAAAAGCAATTAACGAGCCTCGATAACGACGTTGAAGCTCCGATAGATGTGAGTGTTTCCACTGACGGTACGTGGAAGAAGCGTGGCTTCGCATCACTTTATGGTGTGAGTTCACTTATCGGATATTATTCGGAAAAAGTGTTGGATGTGCTCGTAAAATGCTCATACTATAAATTATGTGAACCTTGGAAAAAAAATTGAAAACGGCAGAGTATGAAGAGTGAAGAGAAGAACATATCGCAACAACTCTATGCAGCACCAATCACACTGGAGAATCTGGGAACATGAAAGTCTCTTCGATTGTTGAAATGTTTAAACGCTCTATTGTAAAATATGGCCTGAGGTACGTCAACTATATAGGAGATGGGGATGCAACAACATACTCTGGTATTCTCAAAGCCCAACCTTATGGTGAAGATTTTATTATCAACAAAAAAGAATGCGTTGGACATGTACAGAAGAGGATGGGTACCCGTTTACGTGATTTAGTCAACAAAACAGTTAAGAAAAAACTAGTCAATGGTAAAAAAAACTAAAAAAATTCTTTCTGGTAAAGGTAAACTGTCTGGTAAATTAATTGATAAATTGGCTACTTATTATGGTTTGGCAAGAAGAAGAAATTGTGAGTCAGTTGAAAAAATGAAAGATGCTATATGGGCTAATAATTACAACTACAGCTCTACAGACAAAAATCCGCAGCACGGAAATTGCCCAAAAGGTCCACACTCCTGGTGCGCCTGGCAGCGAGCATCGGCTACAAACACTATTTCATCATTCAAACATGATTATACTGCATTTGCAGATGATGTTTTAACAACAATGAAACCTATCTATGAAGATCTCAGTAAGGATGAGCTTCTGGCGCGGTGTGTTGGTGGTTTCACACAAAATAATAATGCAAGCTTGAACCAGTTAATCTGGAAGATTACTCCAAAAATACTTCCTGCTGGTTCAAACATCGTTAATATTGTTGCATTAGTCGCTGCTTGCAATTTTAATGAAGGAACATCAGCTTTATTATGCATGGAATGGATTTGAAACTTGGCTGAAATTCCCACGAATGTGCCCGAAATGCTGATGAAAACCATGTGTACGCAGCCGAAAAAAAATCACCAAGCGAGACTCGCGAAACCAGGATTCGTCATAGACAGGAGCAAAAGGATGCCCTGGACATTGCAGCTGCTGCAGGTTGTTGACTTTATGGCCCAGGAATCGACGATTCAATGTAGGTTAAAAAAAATTTTTTTCCTCAGATTTACTGTTACTCAAAACTTTAAACACGTTTTTCTCGAAACTGTGTTTTCAAAATCGGTTGTCAAAAGTTCTCGAAAACTACTCAACCGATCTTGATGAAATTTTACACTGGTCTTTGAGATACAATTTTCAAAAACTTGGACGAAGGATTCTTTTTTTGTTTCAATTACAACTATTTAACAAACAAAAAATGCAGAGAAAATTTGACCAAAATTTGCATTTTTTTGTAAAAATGTCTGCCAAAAATGCAATTTTCACTATTTTTTTTTTCCTTCGTCCAAGTTCTAGTTTATGCTCTTAACTAAAACAAGAATTTTTTTTTCACTTTAGACGATCTTGTCATGAGTTCTGCTGACAACTCGGGCGCAGCTTTTTTCCAAGGCGTCATCGGAAATGACATCCCAATGGTGGAGTTTTAAATATTTTTCTTTGAAAATTAAAAAAATCATTCTTCAAATATATATTTGAAGACAGTATTTAAGACAGACATTTAAGACAGTAAAAAATTTGAATGAAATATTTTATTTTTTATGTATAAAACAATTGTTGAAAATAGACCTTATTTTGCCCGAGTAAACCCATGTAGCCCCTTAAGGTGATGAATGGTCAAGGAAGTCATTATTTGTTGGGGATCATGAAACCTAGGAATTAACGTCAAATACGAGTTTGAAAAATCGTTTACATATTCCTCCTGGTAGTGGTGACAAGAAATTGCAGAAATGCAAATTGTTGTAAGGACCTGCGAATGAGTATGAAGAAAACAATGCCATATTTTCACAGCAAAGATATCGCTTGACTATAGTGCAATCCTTGCATAAGTACAAGTGCTCATGAGATCATCGCATCATCAGCAAAGTTCGTCTCGGATGTCTTATTAACTGGCAACGCAACCACTTTGATTGATTTCCAAACAAACGCTGCACTGAGTTGAAGTGGTCAACGATGCACGGACAAAATATCATTCATCGAGCCACGGATTAGGCCTATATTTCGTCGTGATCATGCAAATGGAATGGCATCAATTGCGAACCGCGGAACGCATATCATTAGCCATGGATGATTTACACCATCAACAAACACTCTTGCATACCTCAAGAATGGAAATTTTCCTAATCACAGTCACCGACATTCCCTAACTGGTCAGGTTCGCTCTAGCCTTCTCCGTGGGTCCAATTCAAGTCCTTAAGTAGTCAAGACGTTTTATATCAATCGGACCTGGAGCTTAGAGCTCGAAATGTGCATTGCAGATCGTTACTATTTACAATGTCTGCAATTTCCATTTGCAATTCATACAGCGAATATGTGCGCTAACTTTATAAGCTGATATGTTATTTATGTTTTGCTTTGAGCGATTTTCTCCTAACAATAAATTGTGACGTCCGTATAACATGCAGTACGCAGCATTTAGCTGGGCTGGGATTGCCACTCGACACTATGAATTGCTAGTACGTATCTATGTATCTTTGCTGGTGCATAGCTGGCATACGATCAAATTGAAAATTCACACGTCTATCATAAATGAAAATTGCAGGTTAGTGGTGCTTATTTGTATGGAAATTACTTTCTAATTTTGATTCAGATGATGCAGTGTCATGGTGGTTTGAACCTCGTTGTTTGGATTAGGTTTAGCATTGACTGGATGAATTTATTTGAATTTTGGCGCCGTCAATTTTAATGGTCATAAATTAAACAAATATGTTGCTAATGATTTTACCAGGGTCTGCAACAACTTTATATTGCGCAAAGTGATAACTTATTTTTGATGTCTTCCATGCAACAAAATAGTCGTTTTCGTTGGAAAAATAACGAAACACTGTTTCTTTTTTCAACAATTTGAAAAATCAAATTTGTATTTTCTCAATAGTTATAAGATTTGTCAAGTTTTTCAATTTTTTTTTAAATTTGCACTGCATATTTAAGACTTATTACTATTTGGTTGTTCTCGGTCCTAATGTAACTAAAGTGTCTGGAGGAAACGGTAGAAAACTTCGAACGAACTATCAGCCGAATAGAATTAGGAGGAGCCTTTTTTTTTATGGTTGAATTTTTTTAAGCCCGACCAGCTGGGGCTGAAAAAGACCCAAGATATTTGCACAAATAGTTGCAGTCAAAATCAAAAACAACTCACTACACAGCAAACCTTTCCCAAAACTCAAACCCCCCAAAAGCAGTCCACATTACTGTTTAAGGAAGAAAGCACTTTGCCTCAATGCGAAAAACATTCTAAAACATAATGCCACCCATGGTTTATTGAATTTTTCACAAAACATCCCGACCCCACCCGAATCACTTTTATTTTTTCACATGGTATATAAACTCCTCGCTCCCCAGAACTGGAAAACGAAAACTATTTCTGATGGATTGTAAGCAGAAATCGTCCTTTTGCTTCTAAAAAAAACATCCTTGAAGCCAGGGATTCAAATCCCTTCTATAATTACATTCTGCATCATATCAACAGAATGGCCAGAGGATACAGAATTTTTTATACAATTTTTTGATACACAATTTTTAAAGTGCAGACCGTCCACTGTCGTGAAATATTTCAAAATATGCACTGTCATTACAGGATTTTGATGGTCCCTTCCTTATTGCAGGACATAAGATCCTCTGTCATCGCAATTAGAGAGCTATGATAAGCCAACTAGTTGGAACCGGGGACAACCGGCTCATCACAGAGACACATGAACATCACAACAACATCATCACAAGCCTGCATGAACTCAACTTTCCTCCAAAGAATAACTATGCACTATACATTACGATATACTATGCATTGAATCCACAATCATAGTAAATGCCATATTCGCGCTGCTATCTGATATTCCGAGCCACCTACGTAAATGTTCTCCTAAAAGTGAAGAGGAAATCAGAAAAGACTGAGGATCTTTGATATACACTGGCGGATGCGAATTTCACGTAAACGAAATTTAAAAAAAAAACCGGCTGAAGAGAACGATCACAACAGGTAAATAAAAGGCTGTCTCAGGAAATTGAAAAGCTGGTACGGAAGAGGAATGAAGCCCGGAGACGAGCTAGGAACACAGATGATCCTAACATTAAAAGGCAAACCAACTGGCTCATAAACTAAATCTATGATCGGATCTATCCGAATTCCATCCGATCTATCCAAAATTTCGAATCGGACAATGATTGATTCAGAAGTGTTGCCTAATAATTTCGCGAAAAAGCAAGGTCTTAGTCCCTACAGTCTACGATTCAAACAGCACCACGTTCAAAAACGTTGGGAACGCAGATACATCGAAAGCACATTCGAGTTGGCATTCCGTATAAAAAATATTTCTGGTAGGAAAAGATTGACGATAATAAAGGAAACTACTAACAAAAGTGCTCATCACCATCAAGTCTATCTGAAGGATGATAGTAGGCCAATAACCTTTCAGGATATAAAACATTTCATACAGATAATAAAGACGTGGAAGGTATCTAGCTATGACACTGTCTCATCATGACCCCTGATGGCATATGATAAATAGGTTCTACGGAAACTCCCCCACCGTTTCACATAAAACATGAAGGCGGACAATCATTCTATGATCCACCTGTGAAAGTTCCCTAAATCATGGAAAAAACAATATCATCACAGCTAACCCGAAATCGGGGACAACTTCATATTCCCTCCAACCTGGTGACCTGTAAGTCTTTTATCCTCACTAATCCAAAGTCCAATGACAATTAGAAGTTGCTTAAGCAAAAAAAAACAATCTCAGCGAAATAATATGGTTTCATTCCAACCGATTTCCATTTGACAAAATCAATGCAACGCGTATGAAATAGCCTTAACAAGAAGAACATCCACCGGCCTTGTTAGGTTCGACTTGGCAAAGGCTTTTGACAAAGTCTTGCAAATATGCGGGACTTTTCTATAAAATCCATGCAATCGATTTATCCCTTACAATTGTACAAATAACAGACCCTACCCATCTAGGCAGAACTTTTCGTGTCAGGGTTGAAAAAAACTCTCCAACCTGCGTGTACTTGAAACTGGAGCCCCATCAGGATCACGACTGTTACCAATACTGTATAACATCCACACGAGTTATTTACAACAATCACTCGCTCATTTCAGAGTAGCCCTACATGCCGATGTATGTATACCCGTATAAAATAAACAACGCAAATAAACAGAAATCATTACTTTACAACGGTATCAGTCCATTGATATGTTTTGAAATAGATTCACGAATGGAAGATAAAATTCAGACCATTCTCATCACAAAGAGGGATAAAATACCCCCAATCCTAACAACAGCAGACGAACACACACACTGGAAAATGACAATTAAGTGCCTGGCACTTGTGCTAGACAACAAATTTTCTTGGATAGAACATATACGGAACACAGAAGGTAGCCTCGTTTCGGGACTCCGTACTACCCTTCTTCCCTTACTAAAATATATACATTCAAAAAATAAATGGTTTTGGAGCAGCAAAACACAAAAAAAGGTTTTCCTTTTAGATAAAATATAACACAATTTTGATGAAAAAAGGCTAGGTATGTTCTATATCGAAATTAGCAATCACAAATCGGTGACATAAAAACCTTTTTACTGAATTTATCGTTATACTCTTGTCCAACATAGGTTATTAAAGGCAAGCCTTAACCTACTTATGTGAACAGCACTTCCATTTTCCGCGCTTCTTCAATGCTTCCTTGGGTAACGTTACCGTTACCAAGGTAACGTCTCCCAACGGTAACGTTCGCATGTTCATGAATCCTTGCATTCTTATTTCATTGCCGCTCAAGATCCTACGAGTACATTTCTTCACTTTGCATATACTTTTAAACTAGCTTCATTGGCACAGGCTAGGCAGTTTCAGCAGCCGAACTTTACAACAATTTTCATCCCACACTGAAACCAGAACTTGAAAAAAATATTTCGCATAAATCCAAATAAAAAAAAAACTTTCCTTGCGCAATTGTTGCATGGAAGGAAAAATGTTTGCAAAAAAATGTGCTCAATAATGTCACAGCGATTTTAATTATGAAATTGCTCTAGAATGTTTGTGGAGGGACTTGCAACAATCCAAATTTCGATTTTTTTTGCCTGAGAGGTTGCAGCTTTTCACGCCTTAAGTTCCAGACTTTCGAACCATTGACTAAACACTGAACTTGTTTGACTGAGTACCTAGCGTGGACTGACGTCATATAACTTGGTCCTAAGGCTCATTGGTCTTTCGGCACCTTCGGCGTAGTGTTATACTCCTATCAGTGAGGATGGTCAGAAAAGCGAGCCATTACTGACAGAGTCAGCACCTTTTCTTCTCTACCGACAAGCAAAGGCGACACTCACTTCCGATTGTCCTTTCACAATAGCATATTTCCCACCACTTTATCTGAAGGGACCTCACCTGATCTCTCCTAAAGATATAAACGATGCCTTACCCATGAGGTAAATATGAAATGCTGTGGCAGGCGTCATTCTCTGTCCTTACTAAAAACAGCTTGACTCTCCCATATTTTTCAGATAAATTTGGAAATACCTGTGCCCACACAGAATCTGCATAAAATACTTATCAGTCTATCCGTGCTTTCGGTTGAGCTACGATACCAAGTAACTGACAGTCCTCCTACCTTGTGTCTTACTTGTCCACCCTTCTTGCCGCAATGCGAGACTTCTTCCTCTCCTTCCTTTTTTAGTAGGCTGTTTATCTTCTTCCCCCGCATAGTTAGATCCTCTTTCATTCCGTAGCAAGGCGTATAACAGGAATAGTCCTCACGGTCACTAGCACTGTGGGCTCCACCATAGAGTGGTATGCAGACGAAACACCACCTTTTGTTGTATTATAAAACAAATTATGTCGAGCTTTTCATTGCTTTTATTGATCATAGCATCATCGTTATACGATAGTAGGTAACTCTAGACCATCTTGGATTTTACAAAATACAAACATCAGAGGGCCATCAAAGCAAAATATAGAGGAGCGCACAGGACGATATCACGTGCTCTTTTTAACTCTTCAGGAATCTCCCTTTTGCTTGATCTTATGGTCCCTACTAACGTCAATTAGTATGGACTGCCTAAACTTTTTGCCAAAGGCATACACGTGAACCAATCACCACATGGGATTTTTCTGTTGGTTGCATGTATCGTTTTTGACGTAGAATTCACTGTAGACCATTAGTTTCCGTACTTCGACTTAAGTATCGTAAACATCTACCATGTACTTGGTTGAAACACACAATATGGAAATTTGATCCTATACTTATTAGGTTTGTTTGGGATGTACATCCGGAATGACATGACAACCCAACAGACGCTCATCTGCTGTCAAATACGTCCCAGGTATATAATTTTTTCTGCATTGATTGATGAAAATCTCCCAGATTTTCTGCACGGGTGTGGAAGCATCTTCTTAACAAAGGGTTGCCCGCAACCTTTCTCAGACACCTCAGTAAAAATTTAACCCGTTCTATACTCATTGCAAAATTATATCGAGAAACAGAAAACGATGGATTGAAAAACTCATTAGCAGACAAATGGTTGTCTTTCATAACAGTGGCCTGCGCGAGAATTATGATTAGTTCCCAGATCTCTACTTCATTTGTGTCTCTCTAACTCACTGATAGATCATTCAAAGTTTTGCGTTTTTGAATCATTTCCATGTTGGTCCATTTCGCAAACTCGTTGATAAAATAACGTTATTTTTCGTTGGAAAAATAACGAAATACTGTTTCTTTTTTCAACAACTTGAAAAATCAAATTTGTATTTTCTCAATAGTTTTAAGATTTGTCAAGTTTTTCAATTTCGACTATGAAAAATTGTTGGAAGCAAAGTAAATGATCAACGATATCCCTGTAAACTGGGATGGATCCTCGAATTGCACGTATTATATTTATAGAAGAGGTCTTGCTGTTTGTTACTGACTATTTATGGTTATTGTTTCCATGAAACGAACGTCATCATAATGCTATGATTCTGCTAGAAGTTGCCTGGAGTGTCTCACGTTTGGACTTTAAACCTGGAGTTTCGAGATCTTCCTGTGGAGCTAGTAAGTTATTCGGTGCAATTTTATCTTTTATCCATCTTCGGTGTGACTTTTGACCTCATCAAAAGCTACACAATCTTCTCCTTCGGAATTTGTATCAATGGCCGGCGAATCATCACCAACTTTAAAAAACGCTGCCATTTCTGTACAACTCAACGGCCAAGGGAACGTCATTTATTTAATAATTTTCATCACCCTGAAACGTTTAAGATAACAAAACGAAAATTATCTGTAAAATATGATTTACGGAAAACAAAAAAAACACAAGCATATAAAGTACATAACGCCACAATATACGTCAAATCGATGTGCATCATCACGATGACAGAAATTGATTGCACTTACGGGAGTGAGATGTCCGTGTTCTAATAGCTCTCAACAGCAACTGAGTTAGTGTTGAAGATCAAAGCAATTTCGTTAAGCGTGTGGATGAACTAGCGGAAACACGCTGAAGTTTAAGTCAAATCGACTAACATAGGGATTTTAGGGGTCAATTGAATTTTCGAATCTAGACGAAATTTCTCCGTGCAGTTTCACTGATGACTCCTAGCGAAATATTTTTGACGAAAATTACTTTACCTAATCAAAATTCGAAAATTATTATAATGATACACACTAATGATAGTTCGAAAGACTGCTATTTTCTCGGACGAAATCACGAATTTAAAAATTACATAATTGAGTCTTTGTTAAATCCTTGTCCTGGTATTCTTTCATAATTTTTTAGAGCTCATAAGGAACATCTCAGCCGTTTCTTACTTCAATTTATATTTCATACGATCTGATGGATGTAGAGATACTGGAATCCGGGGTCATTCATTAACAAACAATATATGGAGACGGTAAAATGATATTCCCGGAAAAAGGTAGATTTGTAAAAGGAAAAGACGAGAGGCTTTTTAAGAATGGACGATTCAAAATTTGTCACATGCAGGGATTAAGTAATAAGTAAAAAAGTCTTCTAGACAAGCCAAAGACATATTATTACGAGAAAAAATTAAACAGGATAAACTATGTTTGGTATTCCAACTCACCTGATAATTATCCTTAAACGTAAGCGTATTATCCTTTTTCGACTCACGGAATCTCTGTGGTAACATATTAGGAAAATGATAAACACCCTTCCTAAGTTTTAGAGACGGTATTGTTTTGATAGGGAGCAGTCCAACACCTAAAATTCCAAAAAAATTTAACAAAACAAAAAATTCTCCGAGCTCTACGGAATCGTCCTCACAAAGCCTCGCAAATTTCACGTTCTTTGGCAATTGACGACACATTCACAAATCGTCTGATAAATTTTGCAGTCCAAGTTTGTCACAAAATTTACTAGCCAGGAATAAATCAAAGTAAATACATCTCATCAGACCCATTAATCTCAATTGCATCGTCATGTTCACTGAGTGCATCCACGATAAACATAATGTGTGGAAACGAACGAACGGGGAAAAAAACCCTTTAAATCTTAAGACAAAACCAATTAAATGCATTCTCCAGTCTGATTTATTTATCTGGAACATTGTCAAGATTTCTCCAAAAATTCTTTTCCGCCAGAGTCTATAATCAGACTGTGACACATATTATATTGCCATATTCATCTTGTGTTGAAATGAAGGGAAGACATGTGTGTTAGAAGTTATCAGGATTGGACAAGGAACACTTCTGACTTTGTATTTCAGTATATTCAAGTCCATCTGCGCCTTCAATGTCAGGAAGTTGCAAAGTGAATGTACAAAGTTTTGATGTCAACTTTCCAAGAAAGTTAACCTGGCAGAGTAAATGTGTCAGAACTTCTCTAACTTTGGCTAACATGCTAGGGTAGAATTTGTTCAGAATTATTACTTATGATATACGTCGTAACCTTTAAGAAATTTGCGATTTCCGAATTTTCGAAATTTATAAAATTGATTATGAAAATTCAAACCGTTGCCATGGGCTAAATCGATGGGAACAACTCCTTAAAATTTGAATTAAACTTGGGTTAGTAAAAAAAAATTATTTTCTGTTGTTAGTGGAAATATAGCCAATAATTTTTTTTTTTTTTGGTTTTCGGTCTGTTCTTTATTTTTTCATCCCGATTAAAAGAAGCATTTCAATACTTTCTGTATACTTCGAGATCTCGAAGAGTGATTTGTAATCAGTGCTTACCAACTGAATAGTAAATATATGGAAACTGAGTAATTCCCGATTTCGAATACAGATGTCTCACTCTGTCTTTTTTCTGACATCCCTAAAAATTATGATCTTCTTCTTCTGATATATGTTAGCTTTTATCCTTACCTAGCTTTAAAACTGATTTACAAAGATGTTTTCTCAGTATTTTTTTCAGCTCAACGTTAATACGGAGAGGAAAATTGAACATTAACGCCATATTTTGCTTTATTATTTCAGTAAAGGGAAAAAGTTACATGATGTGTGTGGTAATGAAGCCCTTAAAGAAAAGCAAGGCCGAAATTGGTTGGAAAAGTTTCGATCTGGATATTTTGCTCTTAAACATGAATAATATTCAGGTCGATCAGTTGCACTTAATGAGGATGGAATTAAAACCATCATCGATGCGGATCACCACGTAACAACACTGGAGATTGCAGAGAAGTTAATGGTAGGTAATGGTAAGGTAAATGTTATGCACATTCGGTAATTCCAACGTGACTCAGAAAGTGTCTAATCAGAAAGTGTATTTAAATGTGTGTGTGTGTGTGTGTGTGTGTAACTGCACAATTCTGCGAAGCGACTCTGCACAGTTTCGGGGGAATCCCCCTGTTCACTCAACGTGATCCCCAAACTTCCCAAACGTTATTCAGTGTCTAGCAAATAGAACATTCACGTCTGCGTGTGTGATGAAACGTGCCGTTGAAGATATTCAGCCAAATTTTTGGGAAATCCCCGATCTCACTTATTGTGTTTCGCGGATTTTGTTGGCTCCCAGTGTGGACCAACCTATGGCACCAGCAGGAGGGAAGGGCACTTCCGCCCGGAAGAATACCAAGAAGAAGCGTATCGACGTAGCAAAACCGGGGAATATGTCAGATGCAAGCGAGTATGGATCGTCCGGCGAGTGCAGTGACGATTCTACAGATGCGACAACAACTTTGGTGACTCCAAGCGAAAAAGTCCTAAAAGCCAGAATCAGCACCCTTCAGCATGCCCTCGTAAAGAAAGATGTCATTTTAAGCGAACTCCTCGCAAAAGTCGCCAAACTTGAACAAACTCATGCGAAGGAGATCACACTAAGGAAACCAGGCGTTTATCAAGCAGTAACAGCCACAGCTCCAGCGAAGCCACCAGCAGCACCAAAAGCCTCGAAACATCAGCCCACCGCAACGACCACATCAACACCTCCGACCACATCATCAGATCAAGCTCCTCGTCGGCTGAGGATGCTTCCGATTGTCCTGATGAAAAAAAGCTGAAAAGTAAGCTATTAAATAAGCATATAAATTCGAATTTTCTATTTAAACACAATTGGTCAAAAACCCAACTCATCCCTAATAATAAAGAGGACTAAGTTACAACCAAGCTTTTTCTAAACACAAGGCACAAAGGGCCTAATAGGAACTCCTTATGCTATAAGTGCAGCAACGCAGGATATAAAAGAAAAAAATGCACGGAAGAGGCACACTATTTCCTCTCCGAGAACGCTGATCCCAGACCTGATGACCTGAAACATATTCCAGGGACAGGGAAGTACCGGGTATTCAAAAAAGCCCTTACCAAACCAAAGCAGCTCTGCAATAACCCGTGTCCTTCAGATAAACTTACATCGAAGCTCCAACGCCCAAAACCTGCTTGACCAATTTGCGAGGGATACGAAAGCCGATCTATTGCTGCATAGCGAACAGCACCGAGATAAAAATTCATCGGTATGGTACCCTGATGAATCTGGTACTTGTGCCATATGGGTTCGAAACGGCACCGAACTGAGGGTTCAGGGCCGTGGGCGAAAAGATGGTTTCGTGTGAGTCCATTCCCCAGGAATGACATTCTTTAGTGTTTACTTGACACCAAACGAACCAATAACATCTTTCCAGGCGAAGCTCAACTCTTTGGAGGACACCGTTTTCAGCACAGAGGGTCATGTTCTTATCGGAGGAGACTTTAACGCCAAGGCTATTGAAGGGAGCATGCCTAAGTCAGATCTCTGGGGGAACCGAATCCTTGAGATGACAGCCAGACTAGGGCTAGCCGTGGTGAACACTGGTAACACTCCCACATTCCGCCACTTGGGCTGCGTGGGTACCATTCCAGACGTGACATTCGCCTCGGAGTCCCTCTCCTCTATGACACACGATTACAGAGTTCTAGAGGACTACTCGGCCAGTGATCATCAGTATATAGCATTCGAGATCCGCTACAACGTTCTTACACTCCACGGCACGCAGCGCTTCGCCTTCGTGTGAAATACTGAGAGGATGGATGTGAAAAAGTTTGTTGACACGCCCATGAAATGCTCACCACCGTTTGGCAGAGGACTGACTGCTGAAGACATGGTGAACTCCACAATGACAACCATCAGAAGAGTCGCTACTGATTGGCCATGCAGATGATGTTGCGGCACTAGTGGCTGGGTGCACGGTCGATCAAGCGCAATTAATACTAAATGTACTAATGCGCCGGGTGGGGAACTGGATTACCACTCACGGGCTTAAACTAGCGTTGGAGAAAACCGAAGGGGTCATTCTGACCCAGAAGAGGATCCCCAGAGTAAGAATGGTCCGAGTCGGGGACACATTAGCAGAGTCACAACTATCAGTTAAGTATCTGGGCTTGCTGAAAGACTCTAATCTGAGTTTCTCGGATTAGATAAAATGAAGAAGTCTACGCTTCTGTATGGAGCAGAGATATGGAGTGAAGCTCTCAACAAGGAACAGCACCGAAAACGGCTGGCACAGGTGCAGAGACGAAGAGCACTGCGGATCGCATTAGCGTACAGTCTCTGAGTCAGCGGTATTGGTTAATGCAGGGGTGATACCCATCACTCTCCTTGCTAGAGAGCGTAAAAGAATCTGATGAAAGACGATACACTCTCGACGAATGGCAAAAATCATGGGAACGTGAGCTAAAAGTAAGATTTACCGCGCAGCTCATCAACGACTTGAGATCGAGGCTCAGTCGAACGCATGGTAAGACTGACTTTAGTGTTACCTGCACAAGATAGGTAAGTCACGGTCTCCAGATTGCATATTCTGCATTGGAGTGAAGGATGAGGCCTGTTATACTTTCTTTTCATGTATGAGATGGGACAAACAGCGCGGTGATCTTGCCGAAAAAGTGGAAGAGCCCATTCCAGATAGCCTAATCGATGATATGCTGAAATCATTTAACAAATGGAATTAAGTGGCACATTATGCTCGGGCAATTCTAGTCATGAAAAAAGGCACACTTGATCGGCTGGGGGCGTCGATGGTGGAGGGTTATCTTCTCTAGCAATCCTCCTCTAGCGCTCCGGTTTACAGGGATGGTATTTAGTCGGTAGTCCAGTACGTCCGTTGTGACACTGGAAGTCCGACACTCAGGGCTTAAATAGGCTTTACCTCCCTACCCCAGAAAAACGTATTTTCACCTGAGTTCTCTTCTTCCCGTCTCGCAAGTGTTATCCAATCCTTAACACAATCATCTCCTTCGACGAGATAAAAAACCGAGACAGCGTTCAATGCGAAAATTGTCAAGGCATTGTACACTCGGCATCGAACTGCCAACTTAAATACCGCTGTGTAAAGTGCGGCCAATTTCATGGTCCAGGTAACTGCACCAAGACACCTGAAGACCCTCCACTCTGCGCAAATTGTTGGTCTAACCTCCAAGTCGCAAGTTATCGAAACTGTCTTCCTTTCAAACGGAAGATAGTTTTTTTTAAAAAAAAAATTTCCTTTTTTCTTCCGCGAAAAAGTCTGTAAACAGACGGGCAATAAAATGTCATAAACACCCCTCAACGTAACACCCCACCACCTATGACCGCATCCCCCGCCACAAAATCAGTATCGTTTTTTTTTTTATTTCTAAGCTTTCTATCTTGCAAAGCTCGCATCATTTGCTGCATGAGATATTCGTATCTCTTTTTTTATGGCGCTTCTCGAACTGTTAATGCTTCTAATTAGTTACGCTATTGAAGCAGTATGGTAGTGGTAGTAGTGGGAAAACCCTGCGTTTGTTGCTTTAACGTGTCGAGCCAAGTATAATAGAAGCTCGGGTAAATGTTTCATGCCCAGGGACGAATATTTCGATTATATTTGATTCACTCGTAATAAATAGGAAGTTTTACTACACTACAGTACACTTTACAACACTACAGTGCATAGTTTTCACTTTCGTCTATGAAAAATTTGAATCATATGTTCAGATTGCACGTCTTCTGATATTAAATCCAGAAAATTTTAAACGAAAGAGAAGGATAAAGTACTGGATCATTCCTGCGAAATCATTTAACAATGATTTTGGCTGGATAATTTTTTAAATTGATCTACAGTTTGGGAGTAATATTCAATATTGAATTTAGAGCGTACCATTTGGGGTAAATGTTGTGAAAATTCACTGATTTGAATGTTACTTTCGTTGGTCCTCGTTGTCGTCATTATCTCCAGTAAAGATTATTGTCTAAATTTCTTCGAAAAATAAAATTTCTATACATGACAATATATATTCTATCTCCGCTTAATTTACACGTATGCAGCGTAGCCCTCGTCCTGTCCCCTGGAAAGATGGGACAACAAATCGTTAAATAGAATTACAATCTCGTGACCTTTTCACCAAAGTGCCTTTAAACAAATCGCTATAGCCACACAGAATATCCCAGGAAGGATATTTTATCCGTATCTTACAATCGCATATCCAAACACAACTCACAGAATATTAACTCGTACGTTTTATATTTGGCAATGTTTCACGCGATAACGTTTAATAGAAATTATTACGATTAAGGCCACCATGAGGACCCCAAATATCACCGAGCACAAAAGTTTTATTGCATACGTGAATTAAAATTCATGTTTGCAAGTGAACTGGGAAAGGACTCTCTGTCGATTCTATTTGTGGGGGATGGCAGATGGCAGAGGATACCAAACTCTTACCCTTGTTGATGATTTTATTCGTAAGTATTGCAGAGATGACGCCGTTCAGGCTGCCTGAGCGTCTGCAAAATGAAAGGCTAATGAGGTATGAGGTTAATTACGAACATTTGGCCGGGTCGGTTGAGATAAAACTTAATCTTCAATAAATTTTCTCCGTTAAGGAGAGCTTTGACATTTTTGGAAATTTTTATTAAGAGCTCAAGAGGGGGCAGTCCGAAAAGAAAATATTAGCATAAGATAAGTTGGTTAGGGACAGTGGTCACTTAATTGAAACATTACAAATTTTTCAGGTCAACTAATTTTTGATGCATGCTTATCACTTGCTTGTTCCTGAACCTGCTCCTTAGGGGAAAATTCACGTACAAATCTGGTTCCTAAAAGAAATCGAGCCTTGTTAGCGGACGTGTTTTAAAGAATAAATCACTACGCTCAAAGTGTTTTCAAAAATCGTTTCTCAGTATCTGAGGTATTGGATCGAAGTCAATTTGACGAGAAAATCTTTTCGGTTGGTTCCCCAGAGCATGATGAGTTTCGACAGCAATTTCATGGTATGAAGATGTTACGAAATTATTACAGGTACCATTTTTACCTAGAGACCTCTGCTAGGCACGAAAAGATTCAATGGTACCAACGTCGTTGTTTCGAATTTGCATGCAATCCAGAGCACGTCGCGGATCTTTCCTTCTGCAGAACAATGCATAAATTTGTAAACATGCAGGTTGGGAAATGCAAAGAGGGTATGTACCGCTAATGTTTTATATCTGCCGACTGATGTGAAGATTTCCCGACACTTTTGAGCCTGGAGCCACGCAGGGATAAGGTACGTACTCGCCACTCTTAATTGAATTATTACATGCTGAGCGGCTTTGTTGAATTTTTGATACTTATCATAGATTATGGCATTATGAAATGCGCATAAATTTCAATCAGTGGCTTTTCAATTGATGCTTGGGGAATACTTTGGAGCACAGCCAGCAAAGGAATAAAGGCTTTCCCTGGCGCATAGAGAGAAAAAACGTTATCGAGCATGTGGGAATCTTCGGATGATATCTGTGCCTAATTGCTGGCTCATTTCTTCTAAGCTCGATTGCCGTGACGGGTGAAAACACTCTAACGCCTTTAATTCGAATCATCATAATTCAATCAAAAATTCTTATCACAGCACATTTCTTAATTGGTTGAATATCATCACGTAATTCATACTGAATGCGTTGCGAATCGGTAATTTTCTGCATTACATAGACATATCACATATTCGAGTTTGGCGTGGAGGCAGCCGAGCAACTTCTTTGAAGCTTGTAGAAATTGAAGATCTTCAAGTTGATCTGCATCGCACTACAAATGAAAAGAAAAACACGGGGAAGATGCAATGGATGTAAGAAAACGATATTGTTCGATATCACGTCCTCGGTACGTTCTTGCAAAACTGCCTAGCGTGTACCATGCATCAGCCTCTTCACACACGAGCATCAGCAACGAAGTCAGGTGGAAAACGATTTCAACACCTCTTGGAATAATGAGGCCAATGTTCGATGACCATTGATCAATTTTTCGCGCTATTGAGAATATAGCGTATATATTATTAGGCAGGAGTAGATTTTCGTGGCCAATGTTTTCAATTGGTAACATATGGGCATCTCTTAAAGGTTCCCTAAAATTTCACCTTGGGCGGAAATATCGCTAAATATTTTCAACTAATTCGGGATCACTGAGGAACAGGACATAAATATAGGATATGATTAGTCCATTGGACGCATTACAGTTCTAAAGCCTCAGACCAACAGTAGAAGTCCTTAAAATAAGGAAGAAGATGACCATAAAAATAACGACTCTTTGTCATAAGTTTTGTCTCATTGAATGAACGGTAGTCGGCTCATGGTATTTTTTTTTACTGGAAGGGATTCGCCCGTCCAAAGAAAAACGGAGCATAGTCTTAATCAGCATCATAGACTATTCATTCTATTCATCATTTCCTTCCCTTGTTTTCATCAAGTTGATGATCCATTCGAGACTTTATTCGAATGCATCCTTAATTTTGGTTCACTGGATGGTCAGAGATATATCACGATGACAAAATTACTTAGGCCGAAATAAGTTTCTGAAAGAGAAACTCGATTTGATATCAGCAGTCGTAATCGGTTTGTAATGTTGTTACGTATTTCCATGTGTAGGCGACATTGCACAAACAAACAAAAATATATATATGTAAATAAATAAATTATGAAATTAAAATAAAAATATGTAAAGTTAGATTTAGCAAAATAATAATTAGTTATTAAAAAAAAAAAAAAAAAAAACATCACAGAAAAAAAAATTCCAAGTAGCAAAAAAAAAAACCCCCCAAAAAAAAGAAAGAAAAAAAAAAGAAAAAAAAAACCCCACAATAAAAAAAAGAAATTCTTGGAAGTTATTTACGATCGATACGATTCACTGGGTTGTTGTGTTCGTATCGATATAAAAGGAGTGGAAATTGTGAGGAAGGAGAGATTCAGCCGATAGACGACAGCCGATAGAAGATACTTAACAAGTGGAGAGATTCAGCCGATAGACGACAGCCGATAGAAGATACCTAACAAGTGAAGACATTCAGCCGATTAGCCGATGATACCAGTTGCAGCCAGTAGAGGACACTCAACCAGTCTCAACCTGTTGCAACCAGTAGAGGACACTCAACCAGTCTCAACCAGTTGAAGCCAGTAGAGCCATTCTGCCGAGGACCACCAACCAGTAGAGGCCAATCTGCCAGTGGATGACACTCAACCACAGAGGACATTCTGCCAAGGAGCACTAATCGCCAACCAGTAGAAGCCAATCTGCCAGTGGATGACACTCAACCACAGAGGACATTCTGCCAAGGAACACCAACCACCAACCAGTTGAGGACATTCAACCAGAGAAGACACTCAATCAGTTGAAGATACACAACCAGTAAAGGAGGAGGTATTCACAGTCAGCGCAGCACCATTGAGCGCAGCACAATTCACAGGTTGTTTGATTTTTTTTATAATTTTTATTTTATATAATATGAGGAACTAAGCTCTTTCCCTGTGTGTGTGTGTGTGTGAGTTGCATGGAAGGATCAGGGCTTAAATGAAGTCCTAACCCCCACGCCCACGCGGTGAACTAGTCGGTGGAAAATTAACTTTCTTCGGCCGCCATTATGCGGCCTTTGTATTTTCAACTAACCCTATAATCTTGTTCCTTTCTTTCGCTGCAGGTGCGACCTATCGGTTGCCCAATTATTATTTTACTATTAATTATATAAACATATATTTTATTATTAATTTCCCTTTGAAAATACATAACATGGCGCCCAACGTGGGGCCATGTTATGTATTTTCAAAGGGAAATTAATAATAAAATATATGTTTATATAATTAATAGTAAAATAATAATTGGGCAACCGATAGGTCGCACCTGCAGCGAAAGAAAGGAACAAGATTATAGGGTTAGTTGAAAATACAAAGGCCGCATAATGGCGGCCGAAGAAAGTTAATTTTCCACCGACTAGTTCACCGCGTGGGCGTGGGGGTTAGGACTTCATTTAAGCCCTGATCCTTCCATGCAACTCACACACACACACACACAGGGAAAGAGCTTAGTTCCTCATATTATATAAAATAAAAATTATAAAAAAAATCAATCAACCAGTCCATTTTAGCTGCCATTCGTTCCTTTATAGGTGATGACCACTCTATATGGGATAAGTATTTGCGAGAATCAAGCTCTGCATTCCGCAACACTGTACACGAGTCGACCGGTTGTTCGCCTCACTATCTGATGTTCGGATTTCAGTCAGTGAGCCATGGCTCCGACTACGAGCTCCTCCGGAAGTTGTCTTCTTTTGAAGATGGAGAAGTCGAGCTCATGACCCCTCACGAGAGATTGAGGGTGATACGTGAACGAGTTAGAGAGAAATTAGGCGAAGCTTACGCTAAAGGACAAAGGCATTATAATTTGCGGGCAAGGACCCGTTCTTTTACCCCCGGACAAAGGATTTTTGTACGAAATCACGTACTCAGTAGTGCAGTAGAAAAATTTGCAGCTAAGCTCGCACCGAAATTCATACCGGCCAGAATAGTTCGTTTAGTTGGACAGGTCGCGTATGAACTGGAGTCCCCAGATGGGAAACCATTAGGAGTCTACCATTGCCAGGACATTAGGCCATAGTCCCTTAATCCTACATGGATAGCAGCCCGGCTTTTGGAGTGAGACCCTTCTCAAGGGGTAGGTCGTCCCCACGTGTTACGTATTTCCATGTGTAGGCGACATTGCACAAACAAACAAAAATATATATATGTAAATAAATAAATTATGAAATTAAAATAAAAATATGTAAAGTTAGATTTAGCAAAATAATAATTAGTTATTAAAAAAAAAAAAAAAAAAAAACATCACAGAAAAAAAAATTCCAAGTAGCAAAAAAAAAAAACCCCCCAAAAAAAAGAAAGAAAAAAAAAAGAAAAAAAAAACCCCACAATAAAAAAAAGAAATTCTTGGAAGTTATTTACGATCGATACGATTCACTGGGTTGTTGTGTTCGTATCGATATAAAAGGAGTGGAAATTGTGAGGAAGGAGAGATTCAGCCGATAGACGACAGCCGATAGAAGATACTTAACAAGTGGAGAGATTCAGCCGATAGACGACAGCCGATAGAAGATACCTAACAAGTGAAGACATTCAGCCGATTAGCCGATGATACCAGTTGCAGCCAGTAGAGGACACTCAACCAGTCTCAACCTGTTGCAACCAGTAGAGGACACTCAACCAGTCTCAACCAGTTGAAGCCAGTAGAGCCATTCTGCCGAGGACCACCAACCAGTAGAGGCCAATCTGCCAGTGGATGACACTCAACCACAGAGGACATTCTGCCAAGGAGCACTAATCGCCAACCAGTAGAAGCCAATCTGCCAGTGGATGACACTCAACCACAGAGGACATTCTGCCAAGGAACACCAACCACCAACCAGTTGAGGACATTCAACCAGAGAAGACACTCAATCAGTTGAAGATACACAACCAGTAAAGGAGGAGGTATTCACAGTCAGCGCAGCACCATTGAGCGCAGCACAATTCACAGGTTGTTTGATTTTTTTTATAATTTTTATTTTATATAATATGAGGAACTAAGCTCTTTCCCTGTGTGTGTGTGTGTGTGAGTTGCATGGAAGGATCAGGGCTTAAATGAAGTCCTAACCCCCACGCCCACGCGGTGAACTAGTCGGTGGAAAATTAACTTTCTTCGGCCGCCATTATGCGGCCTTTGTATTTTCAACTAACCCTATAATCTTGTTCCTTTCTTTCGCTGCAGGTGCGACCTATCGGTTGCCCAATTATTATTTTACTATTAATTATATAAACATATATTTTATTATTAATTTCCCTTTGAAAATACATAACAATGTTGAGTTAGTAATCGGCTAATTCTCATTAATGAGGAGCGTGTTCAGGGAAGTTAGGCACAGATAAGGCTGAGAGATCCAACGTTTTTGATTTACAAGAATAATGAATCGCTGTTTGGATTTTCAATAGACAGTGTGTAAGTTGCAGCGCCACGATAACGATGCTTTTACCATAGAGTAATCATTAAAGGGTCTAACAGTCCGAAATGTCATCACATAGAGAGCGATATGGATACACCATGTAGCAAATAAAGGAAGCTTTGCAAGATAGAGAGCTTTGAACTTGAATGACGTTGGTGAGTGAAGATAAATCGATAACTAGCTTTCTGAACTTTAATGTATGTGTATGTGAACTATAATAATTTTTTTTCGATGTAACAGTACATGTGAATGGATTTAACAGTGCATTGTATAATACAAATTGTATAATTGCACTTTGATACCAAATTAAAAAGATGTTAATTCGTATATTTTGGCTATTTCGTGTCGCTCCATCTGTACCTCGAATAAGTCTTACATACAAATACCAATGCATCTGTACAATTGGCATTGTATACCACTAGATTGGAAATTTGTTCTAAGTGCAAGGTCTCTTTCGTGGTTATGCTGTTTTTATTGGCAATTCGAAGAGGATACAATTGTAAGTAATGAGCCCATTTGTCTCTTATATTAAGTTTAAATATTAATCTATAGTTCAATAACCATATCAAGTACTTAACTACAGTTTTGTTCTAATTTTCGTTAAACTGTACTTGTAAGTCGGGAATATGTAGAAAATGCGTCTCTTTTTATCAGAGATTTAGTCGAGCTCGGCGATTTTTAGGCTAAAGATTTAAACTCAGTGTCGAAGAGACTCCTCCTACTGTTACAGCGCGTGAAAATTTGACCGTGAATACGGTCAACTAGTCTAGTACGGTCATAAAAATGGTCCATGGCTGAACAGACACGGAACGACATTAGTTGGGGAGAACCAACGAACTATAAGATTCACTATAAGATACAGGACTATAAGATTCGCTCATCAGCATACATCATCTACCAATAAACAACCAAATAAAACTTTCAGCTCTTAGTGGTGATAGCATCGAGCTCTGCTACTGGATTTTGTTAATATTCTAATAATTATTATTACTAAATGATCATTTTAGTAACGCTGGTGCTGCATAAAATATTTATGTGCGTCAATAAGAAACAAATGGAACAATTGTCAAAGTGTGGAAAAAGGATTGATGAAGGCTTCCATCTTTTAAGCATTATGAAAAGTGAGAAAGCCTTCAGGTTACCGTGACTTTAGAGACACGTACATAGTGGGGATGAAGCTCAAACAAAGCTTAGAATGTTTTTCTTAGAGATAGAAATCTAAAAAGTGGAATGAAATATTCAGAAGTACGTTCATTAACTTTTTTTCAAATGAAAGTTAATCCTGTTTAGAAAGGGTACAAAAATATAGCTGGCAAGAAAAACTGTCTAGAATCTTTTGGGTTAACGCGAACAACAAATGAATTTCCAAGCAAATGATATCTGCTGAGCCTGCGATGATTGAGAAGAAAGGTTCGAACATTTCCTTCCAGTTTTTCCCAGTCTGTCCTTAAAAATGCTTCACATGGCTGCGGAGTACTAACGTCACAGGATTAGACTACCACAACGCTAGAGAACTTACTTAGTTTGTGATCTATGATACTCTTCTTTATACCGTTTGCACGTAATGTAACCTTCCTAGAGTGATGTAACGCACGTAAATGCGTTATATGTGAACATCATATCCGTTATGGTTTCCAGAGGGAGCACGCATATTTTCTTGGAAAGATGCGAATACAGCCAGGGCAATCTTCAGCATGCTTAAACGTAGGGCAGGCGTCAGCTAGACTTCCCGGGCAGAAGAAGCAAACGGTGGCAAGAATATGTGCCCTTTCAGCATTCAGGGACTGTGGTGTTGGATTTGCATAGCATCATCTCAGACCAAAGTTGATTTCTAGGCTTTTCTTTCTCCCTGGCAACCTGGGCGAATAAGTTCTGTGCGGTTGCATTACCATGTAGGTTTATCTGCAGGACTTGAATCATATTTTCGCTTTTCTCTTGCTGAAAGCCTGTTTTAACTTTCCGCTTCCTAGAATTTGAGCCAGATATTTGGGCTTCAGGCCATTGGCTATGCGCAAAATGCACAGGTTGCTTCGATCTGCACAGCGTCCTGCCCTACGTATACTACTGTGACCCTATGCCTTGCAGGGTTGGTAGGTGACAGATAGTGGAGAGTGGAGTATTGCACTATCGGAGTAGATAGTGGAGTCTTCTAATCCTTTGACATTCGCGACACAATCAACGTCTATTTTTTCTGAAAAACTCTTTGAACGTCATTTTGGGATAACAGCTTTAAGGCCAAAGAGGCCCGTGGCGGTACTCCTAAACAAGTTCTTTTCAGTGGACTCCGCGCCGAGTTTTACGAGGAGGCCGGATGCTGGTCATATACAATAGTTGGAAATAATTATAATTTTCGTTGTAGTTTTTTTGTTGGGAGGTGAAGGCGTCTTACGCGCTGAGAGTCAGATTTCCAGTGGCAACCAGACTAACAACTAAAAACCCTTCCTGTAACACCGAGAACCAAGCCTGAAACTCTTTGTCACATTACTTCTGAATAGACCTAACCAGTCATCGACTCATGGCGCGTTCTGATTAAGGGAAATCCCTTTTCAGCAAGGTTAGGTCGGAGGGAAGATGATTGTCATCAAAGAACTTTTCCTTAACTCGGCGCCGCCGAGCGATTCAAGATGCCCTTCTTTATAAGAAGAACTGTCCGTACGTAATGCGACACACAGTCCCAATTGTCTTTTGATTGCATCATTTTTCCCGTTACATTTTCTGGGGAGAGCACACCTATTTTCTCGGAGGGATGCGAATGGAGTCTTGTCCATCTGGCACACGTAGAGAACGTGTGGCAGGCGTCATCCGTCATCCCCGGGCAGAACACGCAAGTTTGGGATGGTGACTTTCCCATCTTATACAGGTAAGGCTGAAAATACCCGTGACCACTGAGTAGTTGCGTCAGGTAATAGTCAGTCTCGCCATGCATTCTATAGAACCACGGCCGCAAGTCACTAATCAGCCGTGCGGTCCATCTATCTCGCATTTTGTTTTCCCATGTTCGCTGCCACAAGGTTCTCTCGCCGACTCCCCCCTACGTGAGTATCACGTTTCGGTTCGTCTGCAAGTAACATAATAGGGACCACCCTCGAGATTAGCAGCACGGCAGATTCAGAGACAGTGCGATATGCAGTCGTTATCCGCAAAGCTCTTTGCCTCCACACCTGTGCCAGACGCGCTCGGTGGGACTCTTTACTAAGAGCGTCAGCCCAGACTTCGGAGCCGTACAAGAGCACTGACTTAATTGCACTCATCAGTAGACGTCTTTTGCTCGAGGTTGGTCCCCGAGTGTTGGCCATAAGGCGACTGAGAGCCGATACTCCTGCAGAAGCCTTATCCGCTGACGCTCGAACCTGCTCGAAAAAACTCATCTTCGAGTCAATCATCAAGCCAAGGTATCTGATTGGTTATTTTGACTCGATGATCATTTCCCCCACCCGAACGGGGATAACACGAGGGATCCACTTCTTGGTGAGGACGACGACCTCGGTCTTTTCCAGCGCTAGGCTAAGCCCACGGTCTATCATTCACTCGTTCACTTGATGTATTACCGCACCCAGTTTGAGTTGCGCCTGTATGACAGTACGTCCGGCGACTAGTATTGCTACGTCATCTGCGTAGCCAACCAGGTGCGACTCCCCCGGTAACTGCAGCCTCAAAAGCTCATCGTACGAGACATTCCAGAGGTCCGGGCCCAGAATGGAACCTTGCGCCACCCCTGATGTCAAATCAATTCTTCGCCGGCCTCCCAATGTGTCATAGATGAGTTTTCGGTTTTTGAGGTAGTCCTTCAATATCCGCATCAGATACCTAGGCACCTTGAAATATCCCAGAGCACGAAGAATATCTGTCCATCTAGCAGGATTGAAGGCATTTCTCACATCGAGATTAATGAGCAGTACTATTCGTCTGGAGTCATGAAGGCATTTCTCACATCGAGAGTAATGAGCAGTACTATTCGTCTGGAGTGGTGATTGTGGGTTTCTGCCCGCTGGACCGCATTCACTACCTGTGCTTTTGCACCGGTCGTGGATCGGCCAGCCCTGAACCCGTACTGCTAAGGAGACATATCCCCAACAGTTTGGATGGCTTCTCCAAGTCTCTTTCTAAAGAGCCTATCGAGCACCTTCCCAGTGTCGTTCAACATACAACCTACGAAGGAGTTTTCTAGCCGACCTGTATGCCAGGGTTCGGAAATGTGACTCGTTTTGATTTCTTGAACGTTGGGCTTCGCGGCGAAGTCTGTGACATTCTCTCCGCTTTTCAGCGATTTCTACCGACCACCAGTACACAGCAGGCTCTCGATAAAGATAAATAGTGTCGAGGCCGTCGCCTAGGCATAGAGCAATGGCACGCGTTCTTGATGAGCTCATAGTGGAGTTCACCATGTTTTCAGCTGAGACTCCCCCCGTCGCCATCATAATTTCACCGCTCATAAGAACTGTGGCGAACGCGACATCTATTTTAGAAATATTCCAACTTACAGTTGAAGGTTGGGTTGCTACGCGTCGAGTAGCACGCTCGCTAATTTCGAAAGCAATATACTGGTGATCGCTCGCCGAGTAGTCCTCCAGTACCTTCCATATGTGCATCCTAGGCACTAAGGACTCCGATGCAAATGTCACATCTGGAATAGTTCTCATGCAGCCTCCCCGTCGAAAAGTTGGTGTGTTCCCAACGTTCATGATGACAATTTCTAGGATTCTTTTTCCTCTTGGGTCTGGGTGAGACAAGACGTATAATAATAAACGTAATAATAATAATAATAATAATAATAATAATAATAACGATAATAATAACATTTTATTGTATGTTTTTGCGTGCTACGTGCTTGATAAGTGAAGACTTTTTACAAAGTGCGTGTGGAACTCCCAATGGCACATAGCAACTGAACTAGTGCCTATCACCGCACCTGTCATCCCGTCTCGATTACCTAGCTTGGGACTGTTTATTAAAGAACCTCGAACTAGGCTTCCTATGTCTCGTTTGATATCGTGTTCGTTTTTTAACAGATACTTCTTTCAGCAGGGATGCAGGGAAAGTAATGAGATTACTAAGAAAGTGAGCACCTTAACTGCAACGAAAAGAGGATCAAGCATCCTCTTCTTTATAAGAAGAATCGCCCTAGCATATAATGCCAACATACAGTTGGACTCGTGCCTGATCTCTCTTTGGATTTCTCCAAAAGTTGTAAACCAAGTCTCATCTTCCATATCTCTCAATATACGAAACAAATTTCAAGCAAACTTGATATGACTAATGCTATCTTCAATCGCCTTCCAGTTGATCCTGATATATTTTAACGAAAGATATTGAGAGCTTGCGATGAACATGTGACACAGCAGCAAGCAAAAGGCTTCCTAACCCATTGGTTCATAATGGGGAGAGCTGATATGATGTTCGTCTGCAGAGAGGATTACTTTTTTGTAACAACAAAACTTATTGGAATGCAGGTAAAAGGATCTTCATATATTGGAGACATGAAAAGGAATAAGGTCATGATACTCACATACTTAACTACGAGTGTTAAGAAACAGGGAATGGAGCCCAAGTCAAGTCGCTTTTATACCTTGTATGACAAGAAGTAATTCGGGACTGAAAGGAGGTGATACGTTACATATCGTTACATGGAAGTTGATTTACCACTACATGATTGAAATTGGGGATCATATGAGTGAGTGCGTGATAGAGCCCCGTTTAAAATGACGTGGGGCGTTGGTTTGTGCGACTGTTTGTCGATATATTTGTGGAAGGACCTTACATAATTATATTGTTCATTAAGGAAGTCTTTAATTCGTGACTTAATAATGTGAGGAGGCAACAAATCTCCAAATGTGGTTATAGTTTGGCAAAATAGATGCTGTGGAGATTTCGCTGGATTGAATTCCTGAAAGCGCAGAAAATCTATATGAAATGATTTTCTAATGTAGCTCATAAAACGAACAATAACGCAACTATCGCAATGCTCTAGTCTCGAGTCCTAGTAAAATGAGCCTTAATTCGTGTCCATATCGTATATTCCCCTCGACCGAGTGGGCAATGCCTTCGCACCGATCCACTTAGACTAATCAGATTTCAATAAGGCCCTAAATAACAGCTTAATGCAATAATAAGGGTAATTTTACTGGGTCCACTTACGTTCGCGTAGCATTCCAGCAAAGCGATAACAGAGCGAATTGTGCAAATCGATATCGAAATCGTACCAATAAGGATTACTTGCATGGTAGTGTTCATGTGGCATGATATGTTATGGTATCGCGTACGTGAACTACTTTGGCCGATGTGATCCGTGTTGCGAAAGACATGGAGCGTTGGCTGGGGCCGCGGTATTCAGTAGGCTAATGCTGATGATCACGGATCGCTTCAGAACAGGTGTCGACAATTCGGTAGAGCAATGCCATCGATTCAAGATGCGGTTTTCGATAAGTATTTCAGTTAGTTAAGTTCAATCAAAGGTGCACGTGATTTTAATCAAGAGATAATCGATTTGTCGGGCTGATCAATTGTTTCGCTGTACGCCGTGAAATCTGCAAGTAGGCAACTGGGTAAAATCAATATTTTTGATTATATGTTTTCGCTTCTCGATTTTCTTTCTTCTGCAACAGAGATACTTTCAGGTCGTTCATTTTGCGTGCTTTCCCGATCCAATCGAAGCAAGTGTCCTCGCATACAGTCGACTAAGAAAGGAACTATTAAGATGCTGGTGTTCGTACATGGTTTCGTGAGTCAACTGATATTCCACATCATTTGCATACTTATTACGTTTACCTCTAGTTAATTTATGTAATCGCTCCTAACAACATCGAGTCCTCTTCGTTCGGGTCCCAAAAGAAAAAAGTAAAACGAAGAAGAAAAAAAGAAGAAAAACGGAAATCATGTGAAATCGGTTGGCAAAGATACTCAGATTTCCCAATTGAATCAAACATGAAGTAATCTACGATTAAGCAAACCGAACCACAAGACAGATCATTAACCATCGGAAAGTTTACTGAAAATGTTCAATCACGACAATTGCATTTGATTAGCATAATTTCGATTGGAAGCAGCAAAATATTACCTCCGTTTACATTTCTTGCGGCTACTGACATCCTAGGCGAAAGTTATGTTAAAGCACTCATAGTGGATTGCTACCGATGTAATGTATTGGACTGTTTGTCTGTTACAGGGACGGCGATCCTGAGCTGTATCAAGAATGGTTAAGTAGGCCCTATAAATATTTAATTGAGTCGACTTCGGCTTGCAACTATTAATCACAAATGATTTTAGATTCACGTTTATCCATAGTAACTAGATATTGCCTTCGAGATAAAATTTTTCATTGGTTTTCAATTCGCTACGAGTTGGGCTAAATTTTTCAGAGGCGAATTCAATGAATGCTGATGAAACTCAAAGACACTTTCCTAAGAAGTTAAAATTTCGATAATGAATGTTATATGATGACTTGCTGAGATACCTTTGACTTTTTTTTATATTTAAAGCATGACCTCCGGTGTTTCCGCTGTATCGTATACGGGTGTATTGTCCAGAAGAGGAAGAGTACCGAGAGGAGAATCTTGTGCTACAAACTTAGCAAGGCAGGACATAAAACTCTACAGAAATGGCAAACTGTGTTCGTTGACAGGAGTCTGATCCCAGACTGGACGGCAGGTCCATTCCAAGTACAGTAAAGTGTACTTCCTAGTTCCTACTTCCTACTAGTAAAGTTACTTCCACGATCTGTTGAGAAAATTCTCGGAGTTCCGAGTCGCGCTATCCAGTTGGTGAAAAACTTGATGCTACAACCTTAGCCGTTATATCGATGATTGGTACTGCTTCTGTCCATCGCGAGAACTTGTCGATCATTGTAAGAACGTATTGGTAGTTATTAACACCACGTAACGGTCCAACTAAATCAATATGGCATAAGTCAAAACAGCACCCCAAACCGGATAGGACGATATCGATGAAGCACTGAAAGGTCTGAGCTGCGTTCCTGAGTCTGAAAGGCATTTTTAGGAACACAAAAAGACCAAACGGTGTAATCACGGCTATTTTTTCAATATCCTCTTCCACCACTAGAACTTGATGATACGCGCGGATGAGGTCAATAGTCGAGAATATAGTTTTTCCCTACAATATATGGGTGAAATTTTCAACACTGGCAATGGGATACCGATCTGGAATGACTACTGCACTCAATCTTCTGTAATCGCCGCAAAATAATTTAGTATTATTTATTTTATTATCAGGCATTTATCCTGCGGTCAACGACGAGCTTTTTCAGCGATGTGAGGTTCTTCGCTGAGAATATGATGTTTGAGCGCCGTGTTGCGCGTTAGACTCCCGAGACTCAGATTGATTTTGGTAAAATTGTGTTGCTGTTTTAATCACTTTTATCGAATTTGGAAAACTATTTAGAATTATTGCGTTTGTTTGTAGATTAGTACAGCTGTAAGAAATCAGCTCCCAAAATTGGTTCTTCTACAGGAGTGATGCAAAACGACCATTTGAATCTTCGTCAGAGACCTAAGTCGAGCGAAAGAATTTTCATAAGTTTCGATTGTTGTCCCGTTTGCTGCATACAGTTTTGTTTCCGTTTCCAGAAATTTTTCATGACATGAAATAACTGAAACTTCAGCACCTGTGTCCACTAAGAATATTTCTCCCGTATTTTACTCGGTGTTGCCACTAATAATGACAAGGCTTTCGGCAGCGGATTGCTTTTTCTCCGTATATTGGATGATAGTGAAAGATCTGTGTTGTTTTATCTTCCTGCGTATCCGTATTCGATAGACGATAAGTCTTTGGATCGCGATTTTTTGACGAGAATGATTGTGTTTAAAGAAATTTTGGTTTCTATATTTTATATTTTTTATTTTTTTTTTTTATTTTATTTGATTTTATCTAATTCCAGATTGTCGAGGCATTTTCTTATTTCTAAAATCGGCCTGGAAAGTTGATGCGATGACAGCTGGCGTTGCATTAAATTCGATTTCATCGGCCGTTTCTAGCAATGGCGTCATACCTAATTATGGTGTTCGTTTTGAAATGCGCGAATTGGTACAGAGCATTAATTTCGAAAGCACTTTTAGGTCGGATTTTGAAAGGAGCATTAATATCGAAAATCACTTATCGTTATTAAAAATTTTAAAGGGGTAACCTATTTAAAAAATAGTTTTTAATGTGAAGTGAAAATGATTTTAAAAAATCAGTATGAATTGAGAGCTCGTTTAATTAACATTGAAATTAAAATTGATTGATTAAAATATTTATTGTAATATCTAAACTTGAAATTAAAATTGATTGATTAAAATATTGATTGTTATACTTAAACTTGAAATTGTTGAATAAAGATTTTTATACCTAAATAATGTGACCATACGTCCCGCTTTGGAGTTCTCTGTCCCGCTGTCCCCAACATGCATGAAAATGTCCCGCTTTGACATGCCAAAAGCATTTTGGCGCTCAACTCAAACATTTTGAAGTGTTTTCAACCCCAAGTTACTTCATCGCCTCTCACTCTTCTCTTCTACATAACCTGTTTGACGCTGGTTTTTCACTCCACGTCTGAACACGGCCTTTAAGAGGTACCCAAAAATCGTTGTTTGAAGAACATCATATTTGTCTATGTGGCAACGAAGATTCTGGTTTTTACATTGTAGACATTCATTGGGAGAGGGGGGAGGGGAGAGTATGCTTCCGATATTGTATTGATCATTTGGCTGATGAGTCGTAGGTAGTTACAGAGTCAAGAATTTTTTGCTCTTATGTAAACAATTGGGATTGTTTTTTTGATGTTATGTGGGCATATCTCCATACTATTCTACCGATAGCGGCAAGATTTGCTTTTTGTTTACTTACATTTTCATAAGCTACGAAGGGCTCTTAATATTTTTGGATGTGTTATTGGAAGTAAAGACCGTTAGGTTTTCCTGGATCTAGGCTATAATTTGACTACAACTTATAAGTATTTGGCATTTTTGTTGGGTGAAGTGAGTTATTTATGTCCATTCTTTTGTGATCACACTAGTTTTTAAAATGCCCTAAACGAAAGTGTTCTTTTCATTTTAATTTACAAGCTAAGTATCCATTTATTAAACAAAGAAGTGTTCCCATAGACGTCACATGTGAAAAGTGTCATACAGATTTTAGTATTGCACACTGTGGTGCAAGTGACATTGAAAAACATTTATGTTCAGAAAAGCACAGACAATCTGAATATGCTGCCGCTTCTAGCGGTTCAATGTTGAATTTCTTTAAGAAAACGAAATCACCGTCTACCAAAGATTTTGATGTTGCCGCAGCAGAAGGTGCCTGTGCCTACCTCACCGTACAAGAAAATCACAGCTTTCGATCCAATGATTGTACATCGAATTTAATACAAACATGCTTCGAACAAAAATTTAGATGTGCTCGTACGAAATCCGAAGCTATTTTTTTTAAATCTTTTGGCTTCCATGGCAACACACGAACTAAAACAGCAACTTCGTGGAGCTGCTTGCATAACGTTGCTGACAGATTCTTCAAACAATGGATCTACAAAGCTTTTTCCAATTTTAGCACGCTATTTTTTGCCACAGGACGGAGTAAAAGTGAAAATTTTAGAGTTTGCAGAGCAACGAGGGGAAACTTCAGATATCGTTGTGGATTATTTGATGACACCAATTTCGGAGGAAAAAACAGAAAAGCAGTTAATAATATTTATTCGAAATTGAATCAATCTCTTGGAAAAAAGCTTATTGGAATAGTATGTGGAGCACACATAATCCATAATGCGATCAAAACAGCAGCAGATTGTCTTCCTGTTGATTTTGAGTACATAATTGTTAAAATTTATTCATTTTTCTACATTTATAGCATCCGTTTTGAAGCGCTTAAAGAATTCTGTGAAGCAGCTGGCACAGAATATCAAAAAGATTTAGGCTATAGTAAAACTAGATGGCTAGCACTGCTGCCTGCACTGGAGAGAATATTAAAATGTTTCAACCATTGAAAAGTTACTTTCTGGGTATTGATAAATGCCCCAACATATTGAAAGTTTTCTCTGAAAGCCTTACCTCTGATCTGTGGTTGTTTTTTATCCACGAGAAGTCAGCTGTTTTTCATCAAGCCGTGTTAAAAATTGAGAGGAGGCTGCGAAAGAAATTAATCGGCTCAAAGACAACTTGGCATTAAAATTAAACTCATGCTTTTTGCCTCACGTTGCCCGTAATATGTTATTGAAATTACAGGAGATTGGTGTTGTTGAAGGAGAAAGTGTGAAATCAGTGGCAGCAGAATTTCACAAAACGTGTAATGAATACTTAGAGCACGGGAGCCAATTTAATACAGAATTAGAGGTGTTTGAATGGGCGAACCTAATTTCGTTCCCCATGTGGGAGCAAGTTCAAAACGTGATGGATTTGCTCATTGAAAAGAGATTAACGAGTAGCAGTCAAGACGTAAACGTGTGTAATGAATTTTCTTTGATTTGTAAATATATTACAAGTCAAAAAGTAACAGAGTGGAACACCAACAATATTAATACTGAAAATCGTTGGATGGAAGTATTTAGACACTTCCAGGTGAACCAGCTGGAATATAATACATTCCGCATCATTGTTTAATATATTTTGTGCCATCCAGGTAGCAACACTCCAGTTGAACTGGTATTTTCTCGAATGAACAAAATCTGGACAAGTGAGAAAATACAGCTGGGAGTCGCAGTACTAAAAGCCATTCTGGTAACAAAACACAACATCAACATGTCATGACAAGTGAGAAAATACAGCTGGGAGTCGCAGTACTAAAAGCCATTCTGGTAACAAAACACAACATCAACATGTCATGCCAACAGCTACATTCACATTTGAAGACGAAACCTGATATTCTAAAGCAAATTTGTTCATCTGAAAAACATAACAAACAAGCATACTAGACTTTGTTAAAATGAATTGTCATTTCCATTTTTAACCATTAAAGATATTATAACTTCATTCTATACTTTTATTTGGGTTTTGAAGGAATAAAGTTTGACGGCGTCCCGCTCTGACCAATAAAAAAAATTGTCACCCTAGTCATACCTTTCTCGGTAGAAACTGACATTATGGCTCGCACATGGGCTGAGACTCGCTTGAATCATAATTTGCGTAGTGCATCCTGAAGAAAGTTTGGTGCCAGCCAATGCTTGTACTTGATTATACAGATGTGAACGTTTTTGATCGTTGAATTCGAGGTCTGTAGGTACTTGCGTTAGTTGTGACAAAATTGCGAGTCGTCCCAGCAACTGTTTTATTTAGTTCTTCGAATTTGTTTGTAGTTGGAGGCCTATTAACAACATCTGTCACTATTGCCAAGACCGTGTCCAGCGATACCTACACTGCATTGAACTTTGCTGAGTCGAAGTATACCTCATAATAGCTGAATGTTGATTCGATTTGTGGAAGCCCCACTTGTGATTCCCAAAATAGCGGTAGTTTAACGTCGGAAACAGCGATATTCTGCAGGGTTTTAGCAATATCTGTATTAATGTGTTCCAGGACGTTTTTTTGGCCCATGACAATTTTTCTACACAATGTACGATTTATGTTAGCACCACCCATTATAGTTGCGAGTTATCAATGTAAGTCGTGAGGTCACAAATTGTAGTGCTCTTGGCTACAGATTAAAATGTCTCCTGGTTCGCAATTGAACACGGTGTCGCTTTAAATTAAATATTTTTAATTAAAAGCGTTCTCACAACTGTGTTCTAAGAAAGAGTGAGGTCACAAAAGCGCTACAAGTACCAAATGTAAAACTAATATCTACATCCCGATGTCACTTCGTTCATTTAAGAACCGCTACAGTACTTTTTCCTGGCGCTATCTCTTAGTATAACCAGAAAAAATAATGCATACACCTGGCAGTCTGTAATCCATAGTTTACACACTGTCTATAATGTAATTAATATTGTAAAGAATAGGAGGTACAAATTTATTGAGTCTTTTCCAAACTCGTCTCAATTTTTGCAAAATACAGCCTCCAACAAGAATACCACAAGCCTTACGTTTTTCTAAAATATTGAAAAATATACTGCTATACAAACTGATGGTTGCAATTTCAGGAAAGCCTGAAATAATTTCTTCTCAGCAGCAATTTTACATTTGAAATCGCTGCTAAGTTTTTCTATTTTCATAAGATTAATGGATGTTTCATTTTTTAACACTTGATACTCAAAAAAATCAATAGTTAACAGGTCGGATTTTGCAGAAAAAGTAGAATATTGTCTAGTTTATCTAGGATTCCCATAAAAAAAAGTTCTAGCTCTTGGCTCAGAAATAAATCTCTTGGAAAGTGCACCTCTCTTCCGAACTATGCACTCATGATTGTTGAAGCTGACTAAATCTTTTTCAATTTGTGACCGAATTCCGTTATACTTTCAAGGATAAATACGAAATGATAAACTTCAATCGTTGGATAACTTGACCAAAATTGAACTTTCCCGCAAAATGATTTGATTATTCCTTTCGGTCAACTTTAAGCTGATTCCAGCTTCAAAAAACCAAAGCCATGACTAGGCACACTCCTTCAATGTATATTAGCATCATTGATACAATGAAAATTAATTATTTTGCGCTTCCCGATAATTGAGGTACCGGGAATCGAATTAACGCCGCAAAGTTAAACTTAACATAAACAACTCTTTGCATGGGATCAACCCTCTAGAAAGCATCATCCCTTTTATAAGGACACGTTGAATGTCACTGTTGTCGCAGTTTTAATTACACTCAATTACGGGAATCTCCTGAGTGAGTCCTTTCGTGGTGATTTTCAAGTAACGAAGCGGCAAGCTCCAAAACGCAAAGATTTTGTCGGTCGAGGACTAGGCATACTCTAGCAACAGGTATTCGCACGCAAATTATGCAAATTGGTGACGGAAATATGTTCTTTGAAAAGTGAGACGACGTCATCACAAAGTTATCGAATGGCATAGCTTCCTTTTGCCATTATGAATGGTTATGTCGTTGAATCGCAGTATTTGGTGTGGACATGTTAGGCTCAACCAGTGCTACAATATTTCTTTAATCTGTTTCGTTCTTTATCTGCGATTGAAGACGACTAATTCCTGGTTTTCCACGCCATTTTTGACGAAAGAGTGTGCATAGTATACTAAAGAATGTTCTATTTTGAAAAATTTTCTGCAGATCTAAGCCATGTAGAACCACGGCGGCAACTCCTTGAATCCTCCGCAGTATCCAACCTTTTAATGGTATGAGACATTGTAGTTGTGATCTTGCCTAAAATTCCAGCAGAGATATAAATTCAAAAGATTAACAAGAGCATATACAACGTTGCCAAGTTCATATATATCCGCATCGGCGCCGTCGAATGCTCTAGCAGGACGCTAATCCTTCTAACAAAATTAATTAACGGTCACAGACTGAATTTATGAGATAGAGTACTTTAGTTCCACCATTCCCCCTTTTGAAAACAAATTCACCGCAGAAAAGTACGAAACAAAATAGCATTAGCGACTTCAGTTTCAAGTTCATTTTAATTTATAATTGCATTCCTTTGTTTCTAATTATTTCAGGATTATGAATGATATTAATGATGTCCTTGTTGAAAGATACGTTTGATTCAAACGGGGGCTGATATTTCACTCCACATGTGAATGAACTATTGCGAATGTGCATAGTGTTATCCAACAGAACGAAGAAAGAAAAACGAAAAGAACAATTTATTCGGTATCCAGGACGAAAAATTGCACTTCCTTTGATTTCATTTTCAACCGTCTCAGACCTTTTAAGTTTCCCAAACGACTTTTTACTAATACAATTTCTTTAAAAGCCTGCAAATGGTTTTGTCATTGGAATCGCCACAAAATGCAATAAAACCAAGGACCTTTTAGTGCACTTAAAGATGTTTCGGACAGACGTCGAAATAAATCACAATCAGAACATTTAATAACACATTGGCAGGTTTCTTAGGACGAAGAAAAATTACATAACATTCACAGCCACACCTTTTACGGACAAAACGTTTTCGTTTTTGGGGCATTGCAGGGTATTATGTCCAGTGATTTTTTATGTTTAACTGCGAAGGGTGCATATACTATCAGGTCGCCGTAGAAGCCTGCAGGATCTAGGGGAAATTACTTTCAGGATATTGGGGCTGAGTCGATGATTCTTTGTGCAATTTGCTAAACTAAAGCCTCTCTAATTTCTAAAATGAAATTCAATGAAAAGTGTTCAAGTTTTTAAGACTATAAGAAATGGAAATTAAAATAACCATAACACAGTTGACCGTACAGAAGGACAATTCATTACATAGGCCTACAATGGTTTCCCCTTTAAGTTTTGGTAATTAATATGCTTGGATTATGGAGAGCTGATTGCAGATGAAATATTTGGAAAATTCCACGACGTCAGGATTTTTATTGAGTACGTATGGTTTTTTTCCAAAATTATATGGAACTTCCCAGTTATCAATGAATATCTCCTTTAAGAATTTCTTAGTAAGCGAAAAACACGCTCAATGTTTGCAGTAGACAATAATGAAAACGTTCTCATCAATAATTAAATAAAAACAGTTTATCTCTAGCTAGTTATTGTTAAATAGTTTTATGAAATGTTTTATTTTTTTATATATATGTATATTCTATAATATCAATAATTCTTTATTGATTTTCCTTATGCACAGAGTTCTAACTATTGATTTGTTATGTCTAGAGATTTGAATGAAACTTCATTACAACTATTTCAACATAAAATTTATCGTAAGTTCATGATAATTTATCGGAGTAGTGCTAGTAACTAATTCGAGAAGAATATTTAACAAAATTTATTTAACTTATAACTAACTTTATCTTATAATAATTTTGACCTAAAATATAAACCTTCTAAGCTGATCCATGGTTGAGGACACTTGGTCTTGGTTTTTAAATATTGCTAAGAGATTGGATCAGGAGATTCAGCGAGTATTCGGCGTTTTTGAGTAGATTAGCTCTACGTGATTCCGCGAGCTTGCTGATAGGGGTAATATTAGCTATTTGGTGTCGTAATCGAGAGGAGTTATAGTCAGGTTTGCTTAGGGCCATTTTCAAATAACGATTTTGGGTGACTTGAAGCTTAGCTTTAGGATATTTAGCGCATTGGTACCAAGTGGGAGCTTCGTAGGTTATTATGAGTTGTATGCACATTTTGAGGATGAGGATTCTATTACGCAAACTCATGTGCGACTTTCGATTGAGCAATTGACATAGGGACAGAACCGACTTGAATGCCTTAGAACTGATGTGCTCGATGTGGTTTTTAAATGTAAGTTTCCGATTTAGTTTTAGACCCAAATAAGTCAGTTCTTCGATCCAGGGAACCATTGGGCTAAAAAGTTGGTGGCACTGCTCGGCAGCATGGTGGGTTAGCGTTTTCTACTGTAATATATTGCTTCGGTCTTGTTGACATTGATTTTGATTTTCCAACTATAGAAGAAATGGTAAATTTTTTCTAACATTTCTTCTAGATTGGAGATTATCTGGTTAGGACTGTTGCCAGAGGTGTAGACAAATGTTGTCCGCAAAAGCCGCTAATTGGCAATTTTGACTTATAGGAATGTCAGACGTATACATATTGTAAAGTTTCGGACTCAGACAAGAGCCTTGTGGAACACCAACAGGAGTGGTTTTGGGAGCGGATATTGCACCTCGGACTTTCACGTGGTATGTTCTGTCACTCAAGAAGGATGCTAATAGTTTCAGCAGGTAAGGAGGAGTACTACACTTGTTAAGTTTATGAGTTGGGCCATCATGTCACACGGTATCGAAAGCTTTTTCAATGTCAATGGTCAGTTGACCAGCCGACTGTTTTCTAGTTAGTACTGCTAGTATGTCTTTGGAGACATGCCTGAAGCCAAACAGAAAGTGAGAGAGGATGTCATTGTTTTCGATGTAATCCGTCAACCCATTCAAGATATATTTCTCGAATAGTTTACCAAGCGCCGGCAATAAGCTTATTGGCCGGTAGTTGTTGGGGTCATGCGGGTCTTTACCAGGTTTCAGGATTGGTATTATGCTAGCGTGTTTCCAGCAGCTTGGGAAGTATGACATTTTCAGACAGGCGTTGAAGATATGGCAAATTAGAACTATCGCTTTCTTGGGAAGGTTCTTGAAGACCGTTTTGGAAAGTCAATTCCAGGGGCCCTACCGTTCTTTAGCGTTTTTATTTGCTCGATTAAATGTTTCGGCTTTATTGGAGCGCGCGGGAGGTAAAATGGCGATGTTTTCGACGGATAGTAGTGACTTAGCTACTATCAGTTCTGCCATGTTGTTGCTCATTCTATGGGAGATATTGTAGGGTTCGTGGAACTTATCAGCAAGTAACCCTCCTTTCCCTTCGTTAGAATGCATCTGGCTACCATTTTCGTCGTTCAGAGCATATGGAAGATCATGATGTTAACGTTTTAAAATTTTAGTCAACTTCCAGACTTTTCCTGCATTGAAGTCAAGGTTGGTGAGTAGGTTATTCCAGCGGTTGTTTCGGAGGAGCTTGATTTACGCCTTGATAGCTCTCGTTAAAGAGTGTACGCCAGTTTTCAAGGAGCCGTCACGATTTCTCTGCCACTGGCGCCGTAAAGGATTACATGCTTGGATCAGCTTGTAAGCTTCCTCATCTATTTCAATTGCGTGGACTTTTCTGCAGTTTTTAGGTGCACTACAATCTATTGCACTCCAAATGGTGTTTTTAAGCTCCTTTATTTGCTGTTCAATTTTTTCCCCTGAATTTAGAGTATGAAATGTTTTAGCAAAACTTAAAGTAAAGAGGATATTTCATTCATTACTAGAAAAAAATGTTTCAAATACTGATTTCAGTAATTAAATTTGTTAGTAACAAACTGGGCAATCGTTACCATATATAGAAATATAAGTCAAATTTGATACGAAGGAAGAAAATTTAACAAAATTTATAAAGCTTTTTTAATGACTCATCAACCTCAGATTTATAGAAAACTAAAAGGTGAATACAATAATTTGTTCATGAACGTAATTTTCTATGGTTAGACGATCCAATAAGTCCATTAAAGGCCTCAATTTGCTTTTTTCTTTAGCGTTTGCTCTAAATATTGAAAATGGTGTCAAAAAAACTCCTGGATTAGGGCAAACATATTAAAATTTATCCCTAACGAACATATTAAAATTTCAGCGTTTATAAAGCGACGTATTTTAAAATAATTCAGCACTTTTCGAGGTGTCTCATGCGGTGTTTCCACCACACAAAATACCTGGGTCATTACTGGTAATAGTACCCCAATGACGTATATAATCTCCAATTTTTAACACATGTTATATCTCAAAGCCACTTGAACTCAAAGTTCATAATTTTCAGCCATTTCAAAATTTTCACCTTTTGTACTATGACGTATGTCTGGCGGTCACTAGCTTTTGACCTTTCTCCACTGATCTCCAATTACATGTATTATGAAGGGAACATCACAATCAGACTGAAGACTATTATTTTTCCTGCTGCAAGAGCATAGACTACGAATCAAAGACAAAAAAGGACTAGGCATACCTAACATTGGTACCAGTAAAATTCGCAGTGAATCGCGACCATGACCTTGCACCGACATCCCCGCCATCCTAGAAATTAATGCAAGCTGAAGTGTCAAGGATATCAAAGAGGTATCTTGATCTGATACTGAATTTTGAACAGCTCAGCACACCGGATCAAAACTTTTGGAAGAGAATATTCCTCCTCCTGATACTGCATTATGTGGTATGGCAACAGAGAAAAAGATTTTGCATAATATTTAACTGAAAATCGTGATTGAAAAAACAATCCAGACATAGCGAAAATATTCGACAACGAATATGACGTGAAAACTAACTTTGAAAGAAGTCCCTTTGCTTAATAGCATTAAATACGCGTCACTGTCAGTCGCCCACTGAGTTTTAGGTTTGAAAGAATGCGATTTAATTAAATTTATTTGAAATTAGAATTAAATTTGAAAGAATACGATAGTTTGGGGGGATGTCCACCAGCCGTAGTGTAAAGACGTGCTTTATACGATATTGCCGAAATCCTGTCATAATAAATTACAGTTCCAAAATAGTAATATCATATCCAAGACCAATCTTTAGATGAAAACTCAATGTTTCCTGTTTCCATGTACTGCCAGAATGTCAGAGACATGAGGACGAAGTTATTATTCAGTATTTTTTTTTATGGAAGACGAATATCTTTATATTGGGTTGTTAGACAAATAATTTCGTTTTTTTTTCTGCCAAAATGAAAGACAATTTTCGTATAATGAGCAAATATTTTCTTGAATTATTATAATTTATTTAATTATTATTAGCCGTTCTGGTCCAATACTCTTACCTCCTCTGTCTGATAGTAGCATCACTCCACACCCATACAATTTTTGTTCTTTGCTGGCAGAAGCTGACCGAAGTAGATTTTGACACACTAATTTGACGTGAAGGTTTTACCGTCTAAAAAGATTTGAAAGTTACCGGAACAAAAGGCGAGTAACCAAACTTGTATGTAGTCTCGCATTATCTTTCCCAAACACCACACTTTTCCTGTTGACTAATTCTGGTTTTTTTTATTAAAGTGCGTCATTTGTCCAGCTGACAGAAGACTTCCGAATTAATTATTTTGCTATCCGGCAAAAGCTCAAATAAGCAATTCCTTTAAAATCTCACCAAAAAGACAGCATCACCTTTTTAAGAGGGATATCGGCTTTGAAAATGCTTTGAGCTGGCTTATCTCTTTTGTTATATGATCTCTTGCGTTTGACATTGTTATATACAACACATTTTAATGGTAATGATGCGCTTCAAAAATGGATCATTTTCAAGACGTTTGACAAGCGAATCACGGGCGGCAACACGGAGACACAAATTTCTCTCCATGAGAGCTGGGAACCCATATATCGAGCCTCGAAGTTGAACCCATATCTTTCAAGTGATCATAAACAGTTGAATTCAATATACCTAACCTCTCACCGATTTCGCGTGTTTTTATTCGCCGGTTTGCATCAACCAATGGCTTTATCGTGTCTTTCTTAGCGTCAAATGGATTTTCAGAACGAGGTACATCTTCGATATCGAAATTGCCGGATCGAAATTTTGTAAACCAGTTCTGGCACTGGCGTACTGTTAACATATCTGCTCCAGACACATCGATTAATTTCTTTCTGGGTTGAACAGCATTTTGGCCTTTTCTATAGTAAAAGAGTAAAATATGACAAGAATGCTGCTTTTTGCTCTCTATATTTAAAAGGGCACCAAGCAAAAAATTTTGCGTACAATCAATTGGACTTTTTCACACACAAACCTTGCTATATCGACTCTCAAAACATATAATGATTATGTGGCTTAAGTATGAAGTTTGGTTGAAAATAAATTAATTAAATCCTCTGTCGAGGAAAAACGAAATTACTATCTGAACAACCCAATACTTAGTTGTCAGATAGACATGTGTCAGCACGCGCGGTAAACGTCAATTCAGTATAACTTTACAATGGCACACTTCACTTCGAAAAAACGCGCAGAAGTTTTAAAATTCTATAAATCTAGTAAAAATAGAGCTTAATATCGTAGTTGAAATATCTCAGCAGTCAAGATGATTTGACGTCTAAACACTAAATTCAATGAAAGTGCGAGGTTTGTTCAAAAAGTATCGCGAATTTCATGTTTTTTCAAGAATTATTTATTTATTCATGAATATCTATCTTGTCCCCTTCAAAGTAATCTCCATCAGACATTATACACTTGTGATAACGTTTTTTCCAATCCTCGAAGCATTTTGGAAAATCATTTTTGGTGATCTTGTTCAGCTCCTCTTCCGATGCCGTCTTTATCTCCTCAATCTTAGCGTAGCGTCATCCTTGCATGGGCCTCTTCAGTTTCGGAAACAAGAAAAAGTCACAGGGGGCCAGGTCTGGGGAATACGGTGGCTGCGGCATTATTAGAGTGTTGTTTTTGGCCAAAAATTCGCGCACAAGTAACGATGTGTGAGCAGGGGCGTTATCATTGTGCATAAGCCAATTTTTGTTCTTCCACAAATCCGTGCATTTCTGGCGGATTGCTTCTCGCAAATTGCGCATTACTTGAAAGTAATATTCCTTATAGACCGTTCTACCCTGCGGCAAGAACTCAAAATGTACCACGCCCCCGCAAGCGAAGAAAACTGTTAGCAAAACATTCACATTCGACCGAACTTGGCGTGCTTTTTCGGTCCCTCTGAGAACATTTTGTACCACCGATAAACGTTGCTTTTGCCCAAAGTACCTTCGCCGTATGCAACAGTCAACATTCTGAATGCATCCGCGCACTTTAAGCGCACTCTTTGATCCATTTTTTTGATAGACGAACATTTTTGATAGACGCAAATCGAAGACAAGTTAAAACACGTCCACGCACAATAACTGTCAAAAACTGACTGGACATTCAAAATGGCCGGAATTTTCAACATAAGTGAGGGTTATGAGTACCAACATTAGGCCACCAACAGATCAAAAATCGAACATACGTAGCCCGCGAAAATTCAAAATTCGCGATACATTTTGAACAAACCTTGTAGTTCGCTTATAATCGTTCATAGCTGGAAGTGGCACGGTTATTGAAGCCGTAAAATTCGATAGTATCACAACCCAAGCAGAATATATCATCAAAACACTCCGAAGTGTCTCGAATCACTCATTTAAAAATTTTAAAGACTGATTTGCATATTGCACACGAAGTGCAATTTGTACAAAAATTGGCGAAAGAAGACAAGCCATTTTCTTTGACATGATTTCTGGAGACGTTTTATTATGGCTGACGAAGCAAATTCTCGGCGTTAAGGAAATATACACAAAAAAATCCTACGAACTCATGGTGCGTTGTATGCGCAGAATCATCGCACCCAATTTTTTTGAAAATGAAAATGGTGCAACAGTGTCAGTGAATGGAGTGCGATACCGGGAAGCAATATGCGATTTTTGGCAACTGAACTGATTGAAAATGGTTTGCAGGACGATGCATGCCAGACTGCTGGTCAGACCATGGATTTTTTAACCAATATTCCCCGGAAATTTGATTGCGTGGTTCTGAGAACATCGGCCAAAGGGTGATTGATTGGCCACCTCGACCATGTGTTTTGGTGCACTAGGCTTTTTTTATTTGAAGGTTAAGGTTTACGTTAACAATCTTCATATCCTTGCCCAACTTTAAGCCAATATATGTTAAGAAATTGAAAATGACAAATAAAACGCATTCAAGAGTGATGGGAAATGTGAGCGGGACCATATTACATCATATTACATATTACATATTACATTACATATTACAAGGTTTGCACAGATCTTCTTGTGATTAATGTTAACAAACCAGCACACTGATAGCATAGTGACTAGGTATAGTCGAAAAACAAATGAAATAATCAGCTATGTTGCAAATTACTTGTTTATTACTCCAACGGCTGTAAATAATGAAGGAAACCATATTAAAATTAGCGATTATGACTGTATATTCTAGGACTATATACAAAAAAAAACAGGCCACAAAAAAGCCTTCAGAAGGGATTTGTCTGTTACTTTCTCTAAAAAGGATTGACTTTGTAAAATAAATGAGAAACTCACATAAAGGGGGTAGATACCAGTTTCTCGTTTGCCTTTTGGTAAATTTTGATCATTAAAAATCGTCCTCTCTTACACTTAATGGAGACTACCATAGCCGGTGAACGTCGAAGCTACTTTTTGTAACCTGAGGACAAACAGGAACAGCAAAACCATCATTCAAGTAGTTTTAAAGAATAGAAAAATTAAGTGTTTGGACGAGCTGTACTCACTCTCTATATTGTGACTATGATTGTGCTGCAAGGGCAGCACAATCATAGTCACTAATTGTCCTTTTTTTCCCGAAAATGCAATTAATCTAATTGTCCTTTTTTTCCCGAAAATGCACGAATGATTTAAAAAAAAAACGAGAACGGTTTAAAAGCACAAACGCTAGACAAGCTCGTGTTCTCATCCTTATATCGAAATTTTATCAAACCATTAATCACAAACACAAATAATTCACCTTAAGCCTCAGCTAGTCTTTACCGATCCCATTAATTTTGATTGAGTACTGAAAAACACTGAAAACACGACCATAAAACTGTCAACATTAACCACCTCACCAAATGTACACCAACTCTATTTAACACTTTGCGATGAAATCGCTACTGAGCACATTAAAAAAGGATTTGCATGAAAGCAAAGGTAATTGAGCAACCTTTAAGGAATTATTCTTATCAGACATTGCTTGTTTGCATTTGACTTTCTTTCACAAATCGTTTTTGTTCCTGCGGAGCAAATCAGTACGAGAACTCTCGACGAAAGTCAAGAAAAATAACGTCATCCCAGATTAGATAAAAATCCTTGAAAGACAGTAATTTGCACCCCTTTTACGACTCCTTAGCAGGACAATATCGTCGATTTACATTTAACTTCACTGCTGATAAGTTAAACAAATAAGCGAGGGAAAAGTATTGCTTCATTGTCCTAGGATTTAGTATGCCGATGGGTCCATTGAAAAACATCCAAATTTTCGCGTTTGTAATTCAGGATCAGGAAAATTCTTTCTGTACTTGCATCCGATGACGTTAGAATGATACTATACAACTTTACACTGTGTTTTTTTTCATTGCTCCACTTTCATTCTAGTATATGTAGTCTGCTAGGTAGCAACAGCACCAACGAAGTTTTCAGTCTCTCATTCAGATTTTCCAAACCGATACGTCCCAAGAAGAAGGAGGCACTCTCTTCGGCTTGAAGATGATGATGGCTTGTCGCAAATCTAAAATCTTACGTCGGGCTTTCAAGTCGACGGCAGTTAGCAGTCGGTATACATCGAGTTGGCAAAATACTATTGCTATCAGAGACCGGGACCTTTGTGCAACTTCGTATGTTGACATAGGATAGCCCTCAGCAGCAAATCGTATTTTAAGGAGATTAGAATCGCTCACGAGGGATTTGCATGGCCACAGAGGGAAATTTATTTACAGAGTATCATCATGTACAATAAAGATTTCTTTTGTGAACTAAGTACCATAAGGCTGCATTTAAACGATAGGACGTAAGTAATGGGTTCCTGATAAAGGAATAACAAATACTAAAATTTTTTTCCACTAAAATGTTCAAAGTCTACAATATATATTAGTTGTTAATTAAACTTTCATCAGTGGCCCGTTGAAAATTGTTTAAATTTACGAATGGGCTGTTTCGGCGGCCTTAAAACCCACAAACTTCAGCGTTAATTCTTCTTGAATTAATGGTCAGCAAAGATAAACCCGGACATGGTTCATAATCTAAATCATGAAAAAGCTCCTTTCAACCCTTCCTCGACAATTCACAAAGTGCTTTTAAAATAGTCATAACTGTCTCGGTTACAATTTTACGATATTGTTTTCTTTTTAGCTTGGGACGCGAATAGGGGCGCGTCATATCGTCATCGCAAGAGATAAAAATATCACCACCAAATATAATTTATTTGTGTCGGTTGGTTGCTGCCAACATCGCGAAGTCCTTTATTGCCAGCACTTTGGCCTTTTTACAGCCGGAATAACATCGTGTGGTGGCTTCATCAACTCCACTGAGCGCGAACCCCCCGAAAAACAAAACCCTCTGCCAAAAGATTGTGCGGAGATAAATTTGCTTACAAACGAGAGACGATTATGGGGAGTTGTTTCAATTGTGTCATCATTTTTACTTTCAAATACAGTGGTTGGAGTCATGTTGTGGATAGTATATCCTTGCTGGGTGTTGCGACAACTATGAGATGAATTTAAGTCTAAGGCACTCAACTCAAAAATAAAGGAAATTTCCTACTTATTCCGACCTGAAAAACATGGGAAACACATCGCCAGGATAACATGAACTAAAAAATCACCACCCACTGTCCCAAGTTTCCTGTTTTTCAAATCTTAAGTTCATTCAATGAATGCTATGGGGGTGAACGTCAACATGATATAAAACACAAAACACCCTAAGAAATAGAATCCTTAATAAGGTTACACCACAAATGTGAAAAAATCATTTTAAAGCGCTAAAAGTTGCGTGAAATTAGATAAGAATAAAAGGATAATCGCCAGCAGGTTACTGACAAAAAGGTATTTTACCATTCGAAATGGGATCAACAGGATTCGGCAATTTTCACAAGAAAAGATAAAACGATATTAAAATCAAATGATTATTTTCAGCTCCCGTCTAATCTTCCATTGCGAATCGGGGAAATTTTCAATTAAGGTAAAAACGCTGAAATAAAAAAAAGGAACGATCCAATCATCATCCCCATTCTGATCATTTTTTTTCTGCTTACAAAAGGATATTTTTAATACTCTACGTTTGATGGAGAAAAAGATTGGGAATAATGTGAAAGGGTGGATGCAAGCAGGGTAATTTAACTAATTCGAAGAACAAAGAAGAATAGTTAATGGCACGGAGCGTAAAATCCATTCAAGTTTTATGCAATATTTGAGTGGCTATTAGTGAGTCGACATTACAAATTCAGAATGAAAAGTGACATTGCGGACTATTAATATCTTATAAATGTTTAATTGCTTACTTAAATCTGAAAAGTATGACAGAAAGCTTACTTTTTGTACTTACTCTTTGTGCACAAACTGATTTTGGGGAAAAATTAATGCTTCGGATAACGAAAACAGCAAATAACTTTTGTCCTTCTTATGTCACACAAAATCATTGTCTGTTATGAATACTTTCTACTGATTTTAATTTATTTTCTAGCATTCTTTATCTATTATCGGTTCAATAAGTACTTAGAAAAAGGTCTGTTTTGAAATCGGAACAAATTTTCTTGATAACTTTGCTCAGGTTTGAGCAAATCACATTCAGCAATATCCTTTCTAATGCAAATTTTCCTGACCAAAACAAAACATCAATGCGGAATTCTATTTCAAACGATATGAAAAGCTGCACAGGCAAACAATATCTGAATTTCGTTGCAAAGGATGTATTTTTAAGGTTTAGGACTTTGATATCATACAAAATTCTCATCAATTGTTTTGATTGCAATGAAATTGTTTATGTTGGAAAAAAATAAAGAAAGAAAAATAAAATAGAAAATAAATAAATATAATTTTGTGCATGTAAGCCCCAGAGCTGCCGCGGTGGAAGTCGTAAAAAGAGGTCCAATTGTCGACTACTCTAACCAACAATTGTCGTCGCATCTCGCCAATAACGCCGCGAATCTTTACTCCAAACAGTCAAGCGTCTCGAATTTGTCAACGTAGACGAAACGACTTGTCGTTTCCCAACGAAAATTGTCCAGCGGTATGAAATCAAAAAATCCTGCAGGCTAATTCAAAGGTCCAAAACGAGAAATTATGCCCTCATGAAATGCTTCCAAGAGATGTATGGCATGTGGCGCATTCTGTTGAAACCAGAGGTCCTCTACTTTGTGGCGAGTCAATTCTGTAACAAGAAAGCCATTTATCATAGCTCTGTAGCGGTCACCATTGACCGTAATATTTTTCCCAGGAACATTTTTTAAGACCAAAAAAGTGCCTTTCTCCAGATGAAATGATATTTGAACAATATCAAAATGAAGCAGTTTTGTAAATTGACGTCGCCATTCAACCAAAAATGAGCCCCATCGCTAAACATAAACATTTTTTGAAATTCGGAACCAACTGCTACTAATTATTGAATTCCTGTTTTGAATGTACGCCGAGTGCGGTGGTCGTCCGGCTTCAACTCTTGCACGTTGCAACTCTTGCAAGATCCTTCTGTAAAATCTTCCACAGAGTGGATGCGCACAGGTTGAATTGTTGAGCACGAGTTCGAATGAGTCTTCATCGAAACTACGCTCTACAGCTACTATGGATTGTGGCCTAAATACACCACGAATACAACAGATTTTTTTCCATTATGTTCCATTAGCATCTACTGCTCCTTCACTCTCTAGTTTTCCAAATGTAAGAAGCTCCTTTTCATGCACGATGCAAGCAAAACGGGCGATGGGATCAGTTGATCCTTAGAAAACTTAACAATGCATTACTTTCATACAATGCTCAACACCAACAACCGATATTCTAGTTACTATCTCTCCAAAACACGCTCAACACATGTTGAGCACGAGTTCGAATGAGTCTTCATCGAAACTGCGCTCTACAGCTACTATGGATTCTTCATTATGCATTGAACGACATCTCGGAGAATGCGTCTTATAAGCGAGAGTAAATGTGGTGCAAAAAAATGGTCCTGATAAACAATTATATCGACTATAAAATTGACGGAGTGCGTGACGCGTTTCACGAACAGAACCATTTTTGTAAAAAAATCAGCACAAATTGTAGACGTTGCAAAGGAATTAACCCACTTATGATAAAATGCCAATCACACATGACAGCTGTCATACCAAACATATCATTAAAAGGTGTTGCCAACTTAAAGTTGTATGTCTCTAAAGTAAAACACTTTAACTTTATTATTTCTTATTTCTTTCTTCTTCTTTCAGATTCCCTCGATCACAGGACCTCAGAGTAATAAAAAACCATGAAAGATCGTAAAATACTATAATGGCAGTCTGATATTTCTTACGTTTCATTAATAATATTTTTAAGTGTATTTTACTTATATTTAGTGTATTTTCTATCGATTCCGGCTAGATGAAGTATTTGTGATGGCAGTAATTGCTGTATCTAATAAAAACAATTAAAATCTCAGTAATTATTGTAATTTATATGTTTATCGGACATAATTTGTGTTCTGATCAGATATATTTTACTTTTTCTTAATTAATGAGATCAATGTCAATTTCGGTGGTGGGTAAGTTTTTTTCTCCAATTATAATAACAAATCCTTCCAAAAAAGCTCAGCCCCGGAAAATCCCGATAGGCCCGAGGAAACGAAGAAAGAATTGCTCTAAAAACTGGTGCCGAGAGACGACTGGCTTCAGCCAATTCAGATTGCTCGACGATTGATTTTCCTTTGTAATCAGAAGTAATTTGAATTTTTGAAAGTAAGTAATTTGCCTTAATGAAATGCATCAGTATTTAGATACAAAACATAATGTCAGCAATACATTGGAGTGAATTAGGTTCCTCATTAGATCCGTATTGATGTTCCCTTGTAATTCTCAAATTAATTCTGAATCCAACAGGATTCGACTTTAATTTTCTAAGTGTATTGGTATTTGTTTGGAAAACCGACTAAAGAAATGGCACAGAAAGAGGAGCGTGTGCTAAGAGAAACATTAACAATTCCTTAAAACCTGCTTTTAAGCACTATGGCTTTAAAATAAAACAATATCGTCAAAATTATTTTCGCTTGTTTGTAACTTCAGAATCGAGCCATTGCAATCTTCCACCTACTTTAAGCCATTTAATTTGAAAGCTCTCTAATTCGCAAAGTTTGCTTTATTCGTTACATGACGTTTTTGTATGTCTTCCATCATGATCTCCCTCCAGAGTGTGAGCACTTTTCAGTAGGCACGCTATGTCCACTATATAGGATTGACTCGAAAGAGCAACAACACTCTCAGGCAGTGCCTAGAAAAAAGGGATAGAACTAGCGCTAATTGAATTATATTGTGCTTTTACTCAAGCATTTTGAGATCGTCGTTCTTGCCAATACGAGTAATGAAAAGTGCTGTAATCGTTAGGTAAATGTTGAAATACGTGAAAACTGACAAGATTCTAATTCTAAACTAATTATGTTACTAAGTGAATTTGTGGCTGGTTCACTTTTTTATCGTCCTGACAGATAGTGCCCTTAGTTTAAAAAACTGTTTCTGTGGCAATAAAGACTACCGTATTCTGTGATTTAGATCCCAAAAAAGAAATCGGACGGTCGTGTGGAGAATCAAAATTTTTCAGGTTGAAAAGGATATCGCTTCGCCACAGTGCATCCGCAAAGAAGAGCTAACACTTCAAACGAACTCCCAATCAAACGGTATTTAAACGATAGCACTTGAATTTTATTTGTGTGAGTAAATTACTTTTATGCCATTCATTCATTTATTTTCATTTGATTCATTAATCTCCATTTCATTCATTACTTCATTTCATCAACAATAATGCAACCTCAAAACGATTAAGTAAGTGACATATTTGGTTGAGACATAACAATATAATTATACGACTGCAAATTTAGTTGTTTTCAATACATTCTGGTTTTAAAAAAAAGGTACTAGATTGTATAACACGCGAAGACATCATATATAAGTAAGGAATTGAATGCGTTTTTCAAATTTTTGCGGTCTCTGTTATGCTGGAGTTTGCTTTGCTAACTTGACGACGTTTTCTTTCTCTTTCTTTCCATTCTCTTTCGTCGAAGTGCCCACCGAGAGTGTTTGTGCTATTTTGTGATTATGCTATGGTCAAGGAAAAGTCTGTTGTTCAGAGTCTCAACTCTTGGGTTGAATACAAACATCCTACTGGTCACTTAATACCTTGATATGACCTATTTTCCACCTATTGTGATTTACTACAGCCAGCTTTTATTATAAACATAGTAAACATATAACAAATATAACTGGTTGAAACAACCGACCAATGAATCAAGTAAGTGATTGACATTCGTTTCCCATGTAATTTTTCACATCTGCACAAATGAGACAGTATTGCATTTTCGAAAAAAAAAACCTCTAAATCATAATTTTAAAGCCTTTTTACGAACGGAGACGTCAAATTCAGAGTTGAATTAACATCATTAAGTCTCACCTAGAAGTACATAATAGCCGCACAATATTTGAGGAAATATTGTTTAAAAAGTTTTAACTAAGGATAATTTCAATCTTTATATAAAATTCTTCATAGTCTGTTCAAATATTTGACAGTTTGAGTTATATAAAGAATCTTTATAGAAGATGGAGAACAGCAAGGTGTCCTTATATTAGCAATGTGACCATATACTATACCCATTTTTTCGAAAAGAATTAAGACTCCACAGTGACACAGCACTAAATACTAAAATCCAAATTTTATTAGGACTTTATTTCTCTGATTCACGTTACATCCTGAGCTTAGTTACTGGCTACTGGGGAAAGCAAAACATATTGAGTAAGTTCAAGTAGTAACATTTCAGTTGACTCCTTTTATTTCTATTCCTTGATTGTTGCCTTCGACTGAAATCATCACCTTGTCATTATAACTGCAACGCATTATCTACCATTATCCTTAAATCTTATTTAAAAGGCGACAAATCTGTCGACATTCATGTTGCCTGCGGCTAACTTTCTTCCCCTCGTTCAAATTAAATTCTTACAATTCATTAGCATCATGGCAGAGCTCACCGCAATCCAAATCTAAACGAAACCAAAGAGAAAGACACAAGATTAGAGATTACATTGGTGACAGCAGTCAGTTCCTTTCTATTTTTTTTTTTTTTGCCCTTATGCCTGACTCACTTTTTTGAATGCAAAATACATATTGGCGTTTTATCCTCGCTCAAATAACTGAGCGAGTAGAATAAGTGAAAAGGCTTCGCTCTGATGAAAATAACGACAAACAGGGATGTGCTTCTGTGATGGTCCCCATTTTAATTTCCGGAGGCCAACTGATTACGACAAGAACAACAGCTGTCCATAAACACATTTTCACCAAGGATGAAAAATGTTACAAAAGACCGCTCTGTATCATACCATAGTCCTGTGATAAGTGTAGTCTCGACTGTTTAACAAATGTTAGTTATCCTGACTTGAAACGCAGGAAAAAGTGTTTTTATGCATGAAAAAAATTAGCGAATTTCGATAATTTAGCTTCATGAAAATGTGGTTGACAGAGTATTTGCAGGTATTGTTTCTAGACTAAGGGGTTTGTAGTTATCTCTAACTTACCATTTTGATATAAGCTATTTATTTTGTAATTTTACTTAAATCTTGTCCCACTTTAAACTACTGCCAAACAGCACAATGTAAATTTTCCTGCTATGAAGTTAAGTCCTGTGATACAGAAACAAAGATAGAATTATTTCTCTATACTTGCATGGTTCCAGATGTAAAAAGAATGTTTCGATGAAACGATGCTGTCACTTTGACATTGGCTTGACACGAAATTGAATACCGGCTCTGGTGCTCTTCTTGACTCTATATGTTTTTGCTCAAGTGTAAGCAAACCTATTACAATCATTCCGGCTGTTACTAAAGCTGAACCCTCAGAATCAAGATATTAGTTGAAGACACTAAGGGGCAGTATGAAATTCATTGTTGCCATCAATTGTCATCAGAACGTTTCTCGAGGATCACCCATATTCGCCTTCCCACTAAAAGACGGTATTAAGGTAACGAACTTAACCTAAACCTTATAAATGCATTCCTAACCACAATAGGATAGCTTGGTACTCAGGGTACCTCCTAAGTATTTGACAGTTCGAGTTCTCAACGGACCCAACTTTAATGGAGTTCACAGTTGTTACAAGCCTGAGTCGCTTGAAGTCACCTGACCCAGTAGTGGTGATCACTGCTTTACTGCCAGTGAAGGACATAATATTCCAAAAGTCAGGACCTAAATTTGACCATGTACTGTCCAGCATGTGATAGTAATCGTTACTGGGCGTACCTTCGCAGGATGCAGAACGTCCTCTGAATGGGCAGCAAAAAATTAGTAATAACAAACTTGCTAAAATACTCCATGGATGTCTGTGTACCGAGCCAAATTGTAAGCATTTTACTAAGCATTTATCTAATATGCACTTGCGAGAAGGAACATTGATTTTGCGGAGAAGTATGTGTCCTCTGCATTTCTTCCCACTGTAACATGCTCTGACATTGCATCGATTAAAGTATCGACTTTCAAAAAACCGTGCCACCTGCCTGAAATACACTGACCAAACAGCTTTCAACAGACCCATCTTGAGAGGTGCTCCATAGGATATTCGTTAGTCTTCAGTATACAAAGTAGAAGGTGAATACTCTGTCACCTTTTCCTCTGTCTGTTGGCACTGTATTCGCACCAGTCTTTACATTGTAGCGAAATCAAAGCACCCGAATGTTTTCTGAAAGCATTTAAGTTATTATACCTGGATGCCAAAATATTGCCTCACAAATGAGCAATTTCTTCATTTCAACTTCATTTTATTTTTTAATTTTAACTTTAATATATATTGACTCCAATTATAAGGTTTTCAATTAAGCATTGTGGCCTAAATACATCACGAATACAACAGATTTTTTTCCATTTTGATCCATTAGCTTCTACTGCTCCTTCACTGTCTAGTATTCCAAATGTAAGAAGCTCCTTTTCATGCACGATGCAAGCAAAACGGGCGATGGGATCAGTTGATCCTTAGAAAACTTAACAATGCATTACTTTCATACAATGCTCAACACCAACAACCGATATTCTAGTTACTATCTCTCCAGAACACCCGAAATTGATGCTATTACGAATACCGCGGCTCGTTCTGAATGTTCTACATGCAACCTGAAATGAAATTCCCTTCGATGTCACGGAGAAAACCCTCTAATAAGTCTTGTTTTTCTCTGCTTTGTCATTTAAAGACAAGTGACAGCTCAATAATCTGATACCTCTGACAAGGAGATCAACCTGCGTATTCTCCTCTATAAATTCGCCAGAACCCAGAGGATAGTCACTGCACTCCATACGGAGGCTAAGTCACTTCACATTGTCAGTAAAGCTAACACGATTTGATAACATAGTTGACCAAAAACACTTGATTATAATACCCTGGTACCCTGGATAAGAATACCAGCCTAAAAGACTCTGGCATAGTGAAGGATCCGAAAGGTTTTGCAGACACCAAACTACCTCGAAAACCTTCTGACCAACTTCATGTTCTTTTTTTGAACGGTTAGAGTCAATTTATGCCTCGATGTTTTCCAAAACTTCATGATTTCTCCAGTATCATTTAAATGAAACAAGTGGTTATGCTTTTCTTTACAAAGAAAAAAGTTCTGGGCTGACCGGTCATTATGCCAAATTTCGAAAATAATGTCACTTATTATGATGTCAGAGAGTCTTCTAATAACCGTTTATTGTCTAGGACTTCTGTTTCATAGAGAGATCAACTGTCTCTTGTCCAATAAAGCCGTGAGACTGTCTGTCATAAAGTCGAGTACCTGAAAGCCATAGTGAACGACTTTCAGCACAGATTTTCCTAGTTCTCCTTAACCCTATTAACTTGCCTAACGCTTCGATCTGATGCTGACAATCCGAAAATGGCGGTGAAATTTATAAGTCTACCATTTGCCCGAGATACTTTCGGTTTTCTCCGTTTGTGAGGAGAAGGAATTTGGAGCTGGGTGCTTGGGGTTCGTGAGGTTTGAGGAATACCCAACTATTCCACGTAGAGTTTATGTTATTATTGTCAGTTGGTTATTCACTTGTTGGTTGTTTATAATTTTTATTTGGATCATCACGTCCGAAAATCATCATAACTTTGTGATACGCGTGTACTGGAAATAAAGACGAACACGCAAAACCAAATCGGAGAAACCAAAATAGAAGCTTAAGAAGTGATAAGACGAGGACATTCAAGCAAATTGAAGTCGTCGGTAGACTTATTTATTTACAAAAAACATGAAAAAGGATGCCAGATGTGTTCGTTGTCAGAAAATAACGAAAACCTAGACATTTAAAAAGTATTAGTATGGACGATGTTGTAGTCAACAGAAATGAGGCACAATGAAGACCTCCGAAACAAACTACCTATTAGAAAAACTACTAAAAGATAATTCCGAACGTTGTTGCTCCCACTTTAAATATAAGACACCAACTTTAACAAAAAATAATCATTACCAAATATTATATAATAAACTCATTAACAATAAAAATAAGAAGTTCAAAAAATGACTTATAACTTGTCATTCAAATGACGAGCAAAAAAATGTGAAGAAATTGCTTCCTTAACAAGTGACATTTCGCGTAACGAAATACGCAGAAAGAGAACGTGCCTCTTTTCTGATATTCGATTGTGAGTCGCAACATCTGCGCGGATGCATTAGTCTGTTTTTAGCACTCGGTCCTTACGGTCCAGCTACTACAAATTTTGTATTCAAACATAATTCATAATTTTTTTATGTGCAAAGCGTAATAATCTGTGCAAAAATGTCTTCGAAGAAAAAATAACGTTGAGCGTGGATAACGTAATCATGAGAGAGAAAAAATAAATGTTGAAATGAAACGTCAAATCATTGAAAAGCCAGAACAAGGTTTTAGTCTGATTAACCTAGCGCGCACACAAAATCGGCCAATATCAACGATCCACATTTGTCTCAAGAAAAAATACGAAATTAAGGAGACGGATGCTTCGGAAGAAGTGTCAAGAATGTCTACGAAAGGTTACGGATTCGTACGTGATTTTAACGAGAAGCGATTACAAGGCGACACTGTTCATGAAAAAATTATTTGTAAGAAGGCGAAACTCATTTTCAAAGAATTTGTTAAGTAAACCCCAGGATCATCTACTCTAAAAAGAAAAAAATTCAAAGAAAGTCATGGATGGTTCGAGAAGTTTAAGAGAAGAAACGGTATTCACAGCGAAGCGAGGCACGATATCGTAGAAAGCTCTGACATCAGTGACTTCAAGAAGCGGGTAAATATTGGGGGTTATCCGCCGCAATAAATTTTCAATTGTGAAGATACGGGTGTCTTCTGAAAAAAATCCGAAATGCATTGCTATGCCAAAAGGGAAATTTTAAAATGAAACGGTTTCTTGTTTACCATTCAGAAATTCCAAGAGCCTCTAAGATGTTTTATGTCGAGAAGAACTGACTAAATGTGATTTGAAAATTAAACAAGAAAGATCAATGAAGAGTTTGGTCCATTCGTAAAATAAATAACTTGAGAAGAATCTTTCTCTCCATGTCTTGCTTGTTATGAATAATGTGCACGCCCATCTCTCAGGCCAGCAAGATGATATTAATGAAGACTTCAATTTCATTAACATCCAGTTTTTCCCTCCCAACACCCCTCCCTTACTACACCTTATGGACGAGCAGTTTATTTGTAACTTTCAAAAACTTTACACTATAACACTCTTCAAACATAGTTTTGAAGTTACCGAATAAACAAGTCTAACTCTTAGGAAGTTTTGAAAAATCGTTTTCACAGCGTTGCTTCCTGATGCAGATGATTGGCAAAACTTGGGAAGGAGTTACCAACGGGTACCCTTACTTCTGCTTGGAAAAAGCTTAGGCCAGAGAGTATTGTTGAATGTGTTTTTGAAACATTACCTGTGGAGTCTACAGTTAAGAAGATTTTCCAATATCGTGGGACTCAATATAGGCAACAGCGATATTTAAGAACTTGTGAAAGAGCACAGTCAAGAGTTGACCACCGAAGAGAAGTTGCATCATGTTTTACAGCAAGAAATTCTGGAGGAGAGTTCATTAATGGAGAAGGAGGAGTAACTAGCGGAACAACAATCTTCTAGCACGATAAGAGAAATGCTGAAAGTATGGGAGGCTGTTACATTGTGCATTGAGAAGCGTCACCCCAATAAGAACGAAACTAATCGTGTTACAAATTTATTCAATGATAATGCTGTCACACATTTTTGTCAAAGTTTGATGCATCGGCAAAAAAATGTCTTTATACAGTTTTCTTTCGGGAAAATTTTTTTCGGCAGTCGTAGACTGATGTTCTTACAGTACTCTTTTAGTGTCTGCTGTGGTGGTGTTCTTGGAATTGGAAGTTGTATGCGTAGGCTCACGAAGGCAGTATTCGTTATTCCTTCAAAGCGTGAACACGGTTTTTTTATCTGGCGTTGAAAATGTCGACTTTCATACGGAAAAAGTTGCATTTGCGGGAAGTCTTAATTCATTATTTCATTCTCAAGAAAAGTGCTACGGAAACTTATCGTATAATGCTCAACGTTTAGGTAATCATGCTCCATCTAAAACGTCTGGCAGAGAGTGGTTTCGGCGTTTTAAGAATTGTGATTTTGGAGTGACTTATAAAAATCGTGAAATGGCACCGACAAAGTTGGAAGATTCACAATTACGGGAATTGTTGGATGAAGCTTCAAGTCGACGCCTAGAATAATTGTCGCAGAAGTTAATTGTTTACAGATGTACGGTCGGTATGCGTTTCCACGTCATGGGAATGGTGCAAAAAGCTGGAACTTGGGTGCCGCATCAACTGAGATAGAGGGACATTGAACGGCGTTTGGTGACGTACGATATGCTTCTTCAACGACAAAGAAGAATAGGTTTCATGCGTCGAAATTCGACAGGGATGTTCTGTACCCTAATCGACCAAAACTTTGGCTAATGCTACGTGAACCAGGTCCACAAAATTTGAACGCCAAAACAGAATATTCACGCTTCCAAGGTCATGTTATGCATCTGGTGAAACCACAGTGGCGTCATCTATTGCGAACTTCTGAAAGCATCTGAAACAATCACTGGGAATGTGTACCGACGGTAACTCATCCGTCTGAATCGAGCTCTGATGGAAAAACGATCTGAATGGAATGACAGACATAACAAGCTGATTTTGCTGTCTGACAATGAAAGCACGTAACCAAGCCGGTCAATAAATTTTTGAAAAATTTGAATTCGGAAATCATCCGTTTGTTTCGCTCCATGCAATCGGCCTTCACTGAAGAACGATTCACTTCTTATGAAGGCATCAAAAAATGGCTCGAAAATTAGATCGATTCGAAGAATGGGGATTTTTTACGCCGCAGAATCCATCTTATACTAAAAAGATGGGAGAAGGTCATAGCTTTAAACGGTGCATACTTTGTATGACGTGACTGTATTTTTTAATGTTGAAATAAACTTAAAACTTTTTCGATAAAACGGCGGAAACTTCTTCCTAAACCCAATTGTTAAAAAGGACTAATGGTTTAGAAAAAGCAAAAGAGAAAGCCAACTATATGCTCTTGGTATTGAAAGCACACCCATTGAAATCAACTTGACTAGCCCCAAGCATTTTAACAAGAAATCGGTTGAGACCCTAGAAACATATTCAATGAAAAACCCAGGAAAAACGAAGTCTAGTCCGTGGATTTAATAAGCCGGCAGTTCTTTTCTTAAAGCTCTTTTGAAAATTTCATTGCAGATTGTGTAACACAATCATGATAATAGCCTATCACGGACGCTAACAAACTTTCGACGATAATCAATCACATTAATGTCCATAATAGGGAGTCGCCGAATAACGGTCGTGAAGTTCTACACATTCTCGTTATACTGGGTCTTTTTAGAAACAAAATTGGTTACAATCTTATTGCTTTCGTCTTGGAATTCGTAATACAAGATAGACTTCCTCGGTAAACTCTACACCTTTGTAAGGTTCTACGATCAACCAGGAATTTGTCGTATCCTTCGGCAAAGGTTCGGTATTTTTGGGAACTTTTTCTTCTCTTTATGGTACCTGTTATCATCAATACCAATAGTCTCTCGTCTTGGTAGTTTTTCATAGACTGAAAATAGTCCTCCTAATGAGAGCAGAAGACACCAGTCGCTTTTTGTGGTGTCGGACATCATGACACCCTTCTCTCTGAAGCGTTTCACTACCTTTGTTCCTTATGTAGATGGTTGTCAGACAGTTGTAGTATGATTTGAACCGAATATGTCAAAGTTAGCGACCCCGGTCTCCTAAGCAGAACAAAACAGTTTTTCTACTAATATGGCTTTGTCATCAGGGTTAAGCTTTCCTCCCCATCGGTGTATTTTGAATTTACATCTTTTGGGTTCCATTCATAATGTGACGTGTGAGTCTGCAAAAAAATGCGACCCGGACTGAGCCAACGTACAGGAAGAAGGTTCTTATTTAAAACCAGAGAGGTATCTGAAGTCCACATGTGTAGAGTTCCAAGCATCCTTTATACCACGCAGCGCTCAGCATATGCTGTTACATCTAAGATTGGTATCCTTTAGTTTTTACAGCGCAGGATCGACAGTCCTCGAATCGTTGGTTCAGCTTCTAAAACGAAATCGGGAGGCAAAGTCATGCAAATGGGATGCGATGACTCAAATGTGTAAGCTTGCCCAATGAGAAGCCTTAACTTTACTTTATCTTCAGACCGTTTGTAGCACACAAGTATACAAAACATTTTTTAACAATAGCATCAATAGCTGAAGTGCTTTCTCGATGAATTTCAGTTTTTCTTATTTCTGGTGAAAATCAACTTAACCCTATCATTGAAATTAAACACCTCGCCACCCCCATCTATTAATCAATCATATATCATAACAGTAAAGTATTGGAACCTTTTATCTAAATTGCCAGTACTTAAGCCGCATCGTCCCACATTCAAGCTCTTATTATCGCCTGTCAAATAGTGTCACCCACATGTTACCATATAAAAACAAGATGGACATTGAATAAACGGAACATGTTCCCTATAAAGTTGAAAGATAAACAAATGTATCCTGTAAAAAGTAACTTTACTTCTCAAATTCCGAAATTCCCCGGAGCCAAGCTTCACATCGTTTTCGATAAAAAGAAAGGCCAAAAACTATGGGCTATTAATGAAAAATATGGACTTATTTATATATACATCCATCCATATAAAAAGTGAAGGGGACGTCTGACATGAATGTGAGAAATAAAAAGGGAATGCTGATTTATGGTCTATGACATGCCAATAGTTCAAGTCCACAGAAGGGAAGTTGAACAGGACGAAAAGGAAAGTTTTGGGAGTCTTAAAGTTTCAAGACAATAAAATCTTTAATCCAGGACAATTCCTAGGAATTTAATTGAAATTAGTGGCTCCAACTTATGCACTAGCTGGACAAATTGAAATGCAAAATCTGTACCTTTGGTGTAACAGCCATATGTCATAGCTTATGTTGCGTCATTTAACAAGTGAAACATTTGCCTCCGGCTCTTAACTATTTCGGCAAATAATTCAACATCAAATTAAAATTCTCGGCATTCCAGTCCCACTACAACTTTTGATTTATTCAACAGTCAACATATTTCACCCCAGAAAGGACATTGTCCCTTCTATTGTTAACTTTATGCAAATACTTTGTGTTTTCGAATCTTTGTCATAGAGCATGGTCTCACTAAGAAATATTTTATCAATTATTAATATTTGTGGTGATTTATTGTTACCCATAGGCTTGCAATTTAATGGGGAGTTTCAATTCCAAGCCTAAAGTCGAGCATGAATGCATGCCATACATTTTCGATCCCAAATAACTGAATTCCACCATCTATTATGGTCCTGTATCGATAGTTCATCTATATTTCGTGGAAAGTGATACTCGAGAGATTTATTACATCATTTTTTATCAGCTCTTATAAATGGCCATCTCGCCATTAAGATAAAACAAAAAAGCTACGCTCCCCGGCCATCGACTCGTAAGGTTTATAGAAAAACAATGGTCCTCTGTGGAAGGTCGTTCATTCGCCACTCTATAACACACACTCCTTAGGGATTATAAACGACCACCTATCTTGTTACAGTGATGGCGGAAGTCAAGCAGGAGTGGAGAGAAGTTATCAACGCAATGTTGTAGCAATTCCATTTTATGGTTTATAATCATAAAAGCACTTCAGGGATATAGTTGGGACTGAGCTGAGCGCCAGGACGTGCGAGGATGAAATGAAGCAGTACCTTGTACTGCTGGATGTCGAGACATTAAAACCCGGAGTCGAGCTAAAGGCGAAGCACCGAAGAGCACAGAGCGTGGTGATGAGATTATAAGTGCTCCTAAATGACCAACACTTCTTAGGAAATTGACTAATTGCCGGACTCATCTGGATATTGTCTTGTTATCATTAAGTTAAGTAATCAGAGTGTTATCCTGGTACATAAAATTCACAAACATAGCTGCCTTCATGAATAACTTATGTCCTTTTGCATTGTTTGCGTTTATGATTTGTTGTAGAGATGGTTGAGTAGTAAAACTCGAGGGAAATGAATACAACTTCATCATGCCAATCAGCTCAGTTTATATATAATTTAATTTGCTTCTCTGACTTCACTTTATTAACATACTTATTCCACCATTCTTAAACGCTAGCAAACAGCAACGGCCTTGAATTGAAGAACTTTCTCGTTGTACTTTCTGCTACCATGTCATTACTGGATTGTTTATCATCTTTCATTTGCTCTCGAATCCATGGGACGTACGTTGACACCCTGGTAAAAGCATCTGGAAGTCCGATTGAGCAAATCGCGGTCCCATATGACACGATCCCAACGAGGGTTTTTCTGTCTTCCGTTACTAAAGGGCCACCGGAGTCACCCTGCGAACGGAAAAGCATTAGTACGTAGTTTGAACTAATTTATTGTGATATGTTACACACATAAAGATCATAATGATAGACGTTCTTATACTCACCGCACATGCTCCTTGCAATACACCTTTGTAAGTGCAAATCTCACCATCAGTTACATTGAATCCTTGCTCAGAGCATTCCTCTTTAGTAATCGTACGAAGATCGATAGTTTGAAGGGTTTCCGGTAAATTTCCAATAGTAATTGATCTCGTATATCCCCATCCGGATAGTTTCACAGGCACATCACCACCTATGAACTCCTCACCAAGCTCGATCGGGGTGATATTCTTGGTGAATTCCAATGGTTTTTTCAGTTTCATAACAGCCAAATCTCCGGTTTTCAATGGCTCATAAGTTGGATGCATGACAAACGACTCGACATCATATCTTTTGCCTCCTTTATTGCGTTTCGTAGTTCCGACAAGAACCGACAATCGACTAGGATCAGCTCCATCGACACAATGTGCAGCAGTTAGGATATGACGTGTACTGATCACTGATCCACCACACGTATGAGCCCATTCGTTATTCTCAGTAAAAAATGGAATACTGAAAATTGGTCTTCGTGTTTTCACTTGCAACGAGATTTGATATGGAATCGGTTGATCCACGGGATGACCACCGATCACACGGGTACTATTTTTCGACGCTGAAAATTATAACGATTAATTAGAGAAGAATGATGATAATTTCAGTTTAGATTGATTAGAGCCCTCGAAATGATGGGGACATTGTACTCATTTCTCAAGAGACTAAACAGGACGAATTAAGATACAGCAATCAATTTCTCTTAATAAAATACATGGAAAGGATTATGACTAAATGGCTGCACAGCGGGAAAATCACGCTAAACTTCTAAACACAAAAACAGCTCATCTTGGCGAAAAAGGGATAGAACGCTGGTTCCTACCAAAAATAAAGCATGTTGCTGTTTAACCAGAAAACTCCTAAGGTTAAAGACGTTTAATCTAGGGAGAAAAGCAGACATAACAAGGTAATTGCAGAAAAAATTCATTTATGTTGACATGAAGATTTATTTGGTGGATCCAATACAGAAAATTGTGTTCTCAGATTGTTTTCCACGCCCGCAACCTTCAGTGAGATATTCGCAAAAATGGCTAGAAATAAGCGTCAAGAAGAAAGTAGGTTCTTGAAAGTCTACACGGAATATGTCCTTAAAGAATCCAAAGATCATTAACTATTCCACAACTCCTTGCACTTTTCTTCATCATCCATCTCATTTCATCATGTAAAACATATCCCATATGAACGGTAAAAGGCCTCACATCGGTTACCCATTTCAAAAAATCCTTTTCAGACCATTATCATCATATCCTTCCCTATACTCGTTGCATTCACCTATTCATCATTCATATTCATATTCTAAAGTAACACTTTGAAGCGTCCTCGAGTGTAATTTTAATTGTAGGGATCTTTAAAGTTGCAATGAGCTACTCATCTTGGCCTAACTACTAAACATAAACATTAATTTGGGACATCCTCAGGGCACATCTCTCTGACGTACACATAACTGGATTATCGACTAAATACCTTGTCAGCCAGGAAACATAGCCTCGAGCCTATTGATAAATTACTTTGGGCTAGTTCTTCTTATCTGTAACCCAACGATACTTTCAGGTCTCAGAAATTCTTTCTTCATTGAAAAGTAAAGAAAGCTTGATTGGGTGGTTCCTTCTCCACTATGGTATTGCTAGTGTAGATATTGACGTCTCGAGCCGATAAAGTGTGCCTGTCTTTCTTGTCAAGATAGCCCAAGTGCAATGTATCAACTGGTTTCATTTGTCAGCACATCTTCAAGGCTCAAGACGGTACTCTGCAACTGTTTCAGCAAAATCGCTGCAGTTTTGACCCCAATTTCTACATGAAAACCAAGTATGTACTCCATAAACTTTCCTTTCAACCCAGACAATGCGATTCGAAAATCGTTCATTACCGGTCTAAATTGCTTAACGTTTAGAGTGCCATAAATTTGATTTAATTTTTTCTTGAAAAAAGTCGAAAAATTGTTTATTTCCAGTGTTTTCTCTACGTTGAGACATAAATGTTATTCAAATTCTGGATTAAAAAAAAATATGCATTAAGTAAACTATGTGCTTTCCCTTTGAACATAGACTAACTTTTGTCATCTCAGTGGAACTAACAAATAATAATCGAAAAATTAAAGTTAAAAAGTAGAGAACAGACGAAAACATATATAAAACGAATATATTAATTATTTAAAACTACAGAAGAGGATCACAATATAATAAAATCTCAGAGTCCGCACACAGAGAGTTGCAATACAAAATTTCAATCCTAAAACACCAGGAAAACATTTTTAAAAACAAGTCTATGGTTCTGTGTTGTGCGGGTCCGCAGGGCCTTGCTTGATTGGTTTCGAGGACGCGTTTCGGCTGTATACATCCATCTTTAGCAAAAATTTGTTTGAAAGAAATATAAAACATAAATGCTTGCTTTGTCTATGCAAATTTAACTGACAGACTGTGCCAGCTCCTCATATAAAGATAAAAGTGTGGATGAATGCGACAGCAGCACACATTAGTTAAATTCGACGATCATGTAAGACTCCTACACTCTAACACACCATTTAATAGTTTATTTTTCTTGAAAACTGTGGCAAAATATATTATCAATGTTCAGCGTAAAAAAATATTTATTGCGTTTTTTTAGCATAACAATTATCCAACCTTAATATATTACCAGGCGTATAAATAGTGACCGCCGTTTTCCCATAGGTGACGCCAGCATTGCAAGTCGTTCGGCTAGATATCAGTAACTCTACACTACAGACTCTCGCTTTTCTATATTTGCTGTACTTTGTTTTGTTCGTGCGAAATTCAATATGGCGAAATTCAAGCCGAACGGGGGTAATTTGCGAGGACTGTTGCTTTTTGCATTTCATTCGAAAAAATCCAGCTTAGGCGCGTCGTGTAGAAACTTATGGTGAACGTTGAATAAGTGAAAGAACGTGTCGGTAATGGCTTCATAAGTTCGAAAATGTCGAATATGACATGGAAGACAAGTAACATCCCGGGACCTGTGAAAAAGTTCGAGGATGCAAAATTGGAGAATTTTCTGGATCAAGATTCTTGTGGAACGCAACAAGAACCCATCAAGACGTTTCTCATCGCTTAAAACGGTTAGAAATGATCCAGAAACTGGGACATTGGGTTCCGTACGAGTTAAAGCTAAGAGACATCAAACACCACCTTTTCACGTGCGTACATTTCCTCCAATGGCGAAACAGAAAGAGTTTTTTTGCATCGCATCATGTCCGATGATGAAAAGTGGATACACTAAGACTATCCAAAGCGAAAAAAATCGTGGGAGCTTTCCGGCCACGCATCAACTTCGACGGCGAAACCGAATATTCATGGCTCGAAGCCGATGCTACATATTTTGTGGAACGCGCTCGGTGTAGTTTACTATGATAGTCCAATAGGCCCTCTATAGGACGCAACTAATACGTTTGATTTGAACTTTTAAGGGAAAACTCCTGCAGTACTCGGTAAGGTATGACAAGATAATGCTTCTGCATTAAAACGCTCGGCAACATGTTTCCAAGGTCGTAAAAGCATACCTGGAAACTTTTAAATAGAACATCCTACCAAATCCACCGTACTCTCCTGACATCGCTCCTTCTGATTTCTATTTATTCCGATTCATGACGAATTATGTGATCGAACCGTACTTTCGTTCTTACGAAAAAGCTAAAAATTTGATCGATACATGGATCGCGTCAAAAGACAAACAATTCTTTCGACAAGGAATTCATAAGTTGCCACAAAAATAGGAAAAGTTGTGGCTAGCGATGGAAAATTTTTTAAGAATGAGTATGTGACGAGTCTTATTACGATAAAGCCTCAAATCATCAGAAAACGGTAGATTTCTGTTTGTACGCCTGATATCATGAACATTAAATTTACAAAATAAGACCTTATTTCGGGAAAAATCAAAATGTTTGATATAACACTTTTTTGGCCGGACAAAAGTTTTCGCACACTAGATTTGAAAATACCTCCTACCTTAAGGAGGTTGTAGTACTGGAAATGCGAATACTGAAAGAATCGCGTGAAAGCCTCATAAAATGTTTTAAAGAAGTTTAAAACGTGTTTGCTTGAATGGCTTATTTGCAAAGTCTTCAAAGAGGTGTTCATGACTCCAAGAAACTACGCAAAAAAAGCGTAAAATATTTCAAAATAATTTTGCGCTCCTCTTAAGTAGTTTTATTTAACCAAAATGAATTATATGTTGAAATTGAGAATACAATGGGCAGAAATCCACTTACAATATACAATATTATAAACGGTTACAAAAACGAAAAAGGTTTTTAAAGTTTACCGTGAAATGAACATCCATAAAACTACCTTAAAGAGAGGAAGAACAGGTGTCTTGATACCACTTAATTGCAGGTTATAAGTCCCATTCCTAAGCTGCAAATCCAAAATTGACAGAATGACACCATGAACTAAGACGACATCATCAGAGGTTGCAGCTCAAGTTGAAGTCGATTTTTGAAAAAGTAGCCCGAAAACTATACAAAGAATCGTGCATCGGAATGGGTGTAATGTACGCAGACGAAAACCTCACATTGATAAAACTAATAAAAACACGAGACGACAGTTTTTTGAAGACTTTATATGTAGTAAAGTCTACAATAAAACAAGTTAACTATTCAAATTAACTTTACTTAATTTAAGGCTGAAATACAATAGCGCGAGACTGCGATACGAGAGCGCGACTACAGTATCGCAGCAAATGTCAAGCAGTTTTCGTAACATGCATTTCTATGCGACATCGTACAATGATTGCGATGCGTCGATGCAAGGCAGGAAATATTCGGGAAAACGAAAATTTATCGCAACGAGGTGCGTGACGTTTGTCAAATGCAATATGGCGCTTAAATGAAATTTTAAATTCAAACGCCTTAATTACTTTTTAAGTACTATGGTTATTTCAAATGAATTTTGAATGAAAATTTCATGCAGCATAGTTAGAGCTTTTATTTGCTAGACGTAGGAAAAATGCAAATTCAAACCTTTTAAAAAATCAAAAACAATTTCATTTGAAACGTCACCTACTTGACATTTGTCATATGAACATTATTGTTTCTCGCATCGCGTGCATTGTAAATTGAATGCGTTGCGTGACAACGAGCGAAAATCTCGTCGCGCTCACGTACCGTCGTCTCGCGGTATTGTATTTCGGCCTTTATTCAAATTGATTGACATCGTATTAATGATCGTGTGTAGCTCCGTTGACATCTAGAGCGAGAAAGAGAGATTTAATGTACGAGCATTGTGATCTGGTTCTATGTTCGAAGTTTCCCGATGGCATTTTTGTTGGTAAAGAAGTTTGTGGCTGCGTTCGGTCCCTTAAACTTGAAGATTCGTTCGGTCCCTAAAACCTAGAGATTTTTAATGTAATATGTTGCTCTCACACAAAAGCAAATACAAAATATGTTCATCAGACAGCAGAATCAAAGTATGGAAAATACACAACGCAGTGTTAAACGCAAAGAATATCACAAGTACACTTAAAAATGGTTGTGAAGGAGTGATTGTGTGAGGCTGTACCTCTGCTTCAGGTATTGGCGAGATTGTCCTCATGGAACAAAATATGGATTAAGAACTTCACCTACATATTCTGAAGAATAATTTGAAAAAGAGTGCAAGAAATTTGGGTTTTTATTGTACTATATTAATGTTATTTCTAGGATGACAACGATCAGAAACATACAGATCATAATGTCAAAATTTCGGTTGGCTATAATATTGCTCATACATAACATGACCGGACCTCAACTCAATTGAGCATTTGTGGGAAGAATTGTAGTGACGCTCGATTAAAAGATGTTGTCAAACAGAAAGGATTCGCAACAGAATATTAATTTTAAAAATTTTAATTCTAATAAACTCAACAGTACAAACTGTGTGCAAACTTTCGTACAAAAAAGGTTCATTTAAAGTATTTTTTTTTGTTTTCCAGAATAGGATATTGGTTTAATTAATTTTAAAATTGTGATATTTATTAGTTGGTTGAAAGGTTGAATATTTCTTTTCCTAAAGGGATGCAATAAATGATTTTTTAGACTTTAGATTTTGTTCGTCAAGAAGAAAAAGAACGTCAGATAGGCAAATTGCTATGAAAAGCAGAAAAAACGATTGAAGATGGCGAAAAAGGTACGTAGCTAGAAACCTCGGTGTCGTTGAGGTAACTTTACTAAGAAAAATAAAATTCATCATAGGTTAATATTTAAGAGCAAAATGTGTGACATTCTGATATATCAATCATGCGTTGGAATCTAAAAAACCCAAAGTAGAAAGATTTTACCCAAGTCTCACAACTATACCGAATGACTACAATTTCCAAGACAATAACCTCAACATGGGATGAGAGGAAACAACCCACCGAAAAGTCTTAACAAAACAAGTCAAAACAAAATTTCGAATCGAAAAAGAGGCTCCAATGTCAATCTAGTATCTGGAATGGGTGCCACTGGATATTTTATTCCACCAATGTTGTCTTTTTGTCCGTAAGAGAATGAACGTTTTCATCAAATGTGAACCTTTGAACCAATTAACCCAATTTTGAGTGAAGAACGAGGCATCAATGTTACTTTCGTACATGTATTAACTGCGCTCTCGCATTTTATTCCACCAGCTTTTAATTCTGTAAGAGAATGAAAGCTGAATTCTTGAATTTTCGCCTCCAAGATCCATTTCCATGGTATATACACTTTAAATTCTTCAAACTTAATATATATATTAAGAAATATTTCTAAAACCTTTGCCATATTTTAAAAATCACTGAAACCAACGACAGAAAATTTAGTGCTCTTGATTCTCGAGAACCATTCGTATTATACAACTATTGGAACAATAGACTTTGTACCAAGATTGCAACATGCCCACTTGAAATTTAGCACGGAAACTTATGTCAAGGGTCAACTGCATCGCATGTTTAATCTGTAATTCATACCTTAATTACTAAAAAGCGCAAATAGTCTGAAGGGGCAAAGAAGGCGATACGAATACGGTCTATAGCAAATTAAGCGAGCTTCGCATGAACGAGAGCTTGTAAGTTAAACTATGTATGTGAATGACGAGAACATGATGACTAGCTTTCTCAGTTGAAATGTGTCGAAGAATTTTTTTTCCAATGGAATGGTATACGGGAATTATTGTGTATGAATACAAAATTTAAGAGAATGTTAATACACACCCCTTGTCAACTTCATGTTGTTTTCCTGTCCCGAACAAGCTTTGCTTACAAATCCTAATACATCTAGAAAATTGGAGTCGAATACCCTTAGATTGGGAGTTTGTTCGAAGATTTAGTGCCGGCTGCGCTGTATACGCTGTACGCGTATCCCTATCCTATCCCTAATGAAATTCTGCGATGTATCTCCTTTACCAAAATCTGCAGTTCAACACTCTCCGACAAGAAGACATAAACGATCCGAGGTTGTTTGTAGTTTATCCTACAGAAATAAACTAAACCTTCAAACACAGGAATAACAAAAGTGTATAGTGGCTGAAGCGGCTCTACGTCCAAGCCAAAATATGTTTGGAGATTCATAATACTAAAGAAAACAATATAGGAAACCAATGAACGAAAGTTAAGGCCTAGTTCTAAGAAAATTTTGAAAAAAAGTCTGGGTTGTGAAGAAATTTACGTGAAAGATCACACATGGGTGATAAGACCTCGCTGCGCATTCTTTCATAACATGTCGATTGAGAATGCTTTACAATGCTTTAATGCTCTACAATTAATTTATTGTAAATTTTTGTTTTATGTATATATTTTTTGTTTTTTTATGTTGCCTAATAATCTCAATTTAAATTGAATTAAGGTCGATTAATGTAATATCATTCATTACATATTAAGTGCGCAGAGATTACCGCTCCCTACTAATTTTTATACAATATTTTTCATAAACTGTATTATACTATGCCAGAGAAAAATGCAAAAATTAATAGAAAAACGTAAGAATTTAAATTAAATTTATGTGACTTTACACTAGGTTAGAATCGTCTAATATACTTTGATACATTTTTATGAGTCTCGGTGCAATGAGGAAAGATTGGATCAAAATTAGAATAACATTTGAATAAAAGATGTACTGATGACTGTATGTGATGAAAATTATTGGAAAAAAAATTTTAGGTATAAAAAAAATTTAGACGAATATTTATTACATTAAACACATGCAAAGAAAAGTTGTTCTGCAGAATTTATAATTTGGTTAAAAACTTTAGAAAATAAAAAACCATAAAACTTTCATCGATGTTCAACGCTAACAGAAACGTTTTATTTTAACAACGAAGCAGTGAGGCTCCTGCATTCTGTGTAGGAAAGGGCTCCTGCATTCTGTACAGAAACGGATTTGAACAAAAGATATAATTTGGAAAACTTTCCCCCGATGGCACGCACAAAATTCACTCATTTCACACCTTCGTAACTTATTACTCAATTCCCACCGAATATGAAAGAATAACAATCAGCCACCAAAATACTTTATGCATATATCAACAATTAAATCTTACACTTTTCCCCATATGCAGCCACCGCATAGGTAACTAACAATAGTATGGACAATTTGTACGTGACGGACATTTTCGACGGCATACCACTAGTAAACTAAAACACTAACTAGCGCCTCACCATTATTCCCAACGGCTTTTATTTGCACGCCAATTCAATTGAATCGGTCTTATCATTATAATACATTTAAAGAACAATTTATGCATGTTAAATTGACGCATTCGTGAATCATTTCACTTTTTCAATGTGTTCAATGCCGGTGCATCATAGTAAAGTGAAATTAGAAGCATTGAGAATGATGGTATTTGCTATTGATGATGCCAATTCGCAGCAGTAAATTATGCATTTTATAAGCGTGACCTGATTTTTTCCTCCACCATGCTGGGTACGTATAGCATAAATAATTATCTTAGAATCCATCTTTAGCATAGTTGAAAACAATTCCATTCTTGTTGCCGACCTCCTGCTGGCAGGGCCACTGTAAATGTTTCCGGAATGATAAAATTACAACTCCGCGTATAGGAACCAAAGAAATTTTCATTTTGGCGTAATCGCATGTAAATGTTGTAAATGTTTCATTGCAATCGCACAAAGTCCTGATTTGTAAATTTTGACTGTTACCCGAGGAACAGTAGAAGCTAAGTCGACTTTTGTCCTCACAAGTCACTCGGCGAATCATGATTTTAAAGCCAAATGCAAGAACAATAGAACACGGCAAACATAAGAATGGTCAAAGGAACCACATCCATGCATCACCCCAAATACCCTGACCAAAGATGTGGTCATGTTTGCAAAAGGCAGTGAATCGAGTTGGATATCCCGCAGGGAATGATCAATCAAATCAAATCAAAACCATTCCCGCGGATAATCACTCCTGCTCTCCTTCGTGCCGTCCGAGTGATATATACTTGTTAGTCCTTAATATCGAATTAATATTTCACGTGGAGCTAATAAATGTGAAGTAGTTGAAGGGATGTAATTAGACACGATGAAAGTACCGGAAAGAATTAGTTTGATGAGAAGGGATGCTTCTCAGGGTTGCGTGCGTTTTTCATCATAGAAGGGCTGTATCGGTTGGCTCATCGGTTGGTAGTTATTCTATTTTTATACGTAGAATCATTAAATAATTCTCTCGAATCAGGAGCAGTAGAGATAGAATATGAAATTTTAACGAATATTTTCTTGAGCACAGGATAACTGTGTTGTTGACATTTCGATTCGATAACCCTCGGAATTAAACTAACTACCGTCAAGTAAATTCAACTTTAGTAGTATTTTTTTATATACAGCCTTGTATACCATAGTCCGTGAGAAGTAAAATTACAACATGGTCTGAAAGTCCTTGTATATTTCCATAAGTGGCACCGCTTAAAAATGAACGTGACTCATATTGAGAGACTCATCTGTCACTAAGTTATGTATGAAATTTCATGACATTTTGTTGACTCGTTCACAAGCAAAAGTCGTTTAAGTGAAGGCTACTTTCTTCTTCGTTAATCAAATGGAAGAACAGGAATATCGCATTTTGGACAATATTTGAGTCTTTTGATCTCTTTTGATTCTGAGCAACCATTGCAATGGTTGCAGAAATTTCATCCCAAATCCGCCTCTTCGAGAACAACAGTTCACCAGTGGTTTAGTTTATAATGGTTCGTAAAAACACCGAAGACACACCTTGTTCTGGGTTATTGCCAGCTCTGGAAATCCAAAACAGGCTAAAAATGCGGAAATCATAACGCAAGTGCATCAGATCGTCTTGAATGATCGCAAAGTGAAGAAGAGTTAAATGAGAAACTGGAGATATTTTGGAGATGTAAAAGGTTTCGGCGTGATGAGAGACACATTAACTGACCGTCGACCAAAAACAGCAGCACGTTGATAATTCAACAGTCGGTTAAGCATTGTTGCAGCATATTTGAGAGGAGCATATTCGAACGTTTTTTGACAATGGATGAAAAATGGGTCCAAAAGGCAGTCTGCAGAGTGGCTGGAAAGCCAAGAAAGTCGACCAAAGTGGCCAATACTAGGTTCGAAAGATTATGGGCTCCGTTTTTTGGGATACCCATAGCCTAATCTTCATCGATTATCTACAGATGAGAAGAACAGTCACAGTAGAGTAGTATGTAGCGTTATTGGACAAACTTGACGACTTAAAAATGGAAAAACGGTCCCATATAGCGAAGAAAGAAGTTATGTACCATCACGATAACGCACCGTCACACATGTCCTTGAAAGCAATGCAAAAAAGGACCGATTGCGATTCAAATTGGTTGCTCATCCACAGTATTCTCCAGACCTGACCCTAGCAAAAATGATCTGTTCCCAAACTTCAAATGATGGCTCCAGGGAAAGAGGTTCAGATCGAATGAGTAGTCATTACGGAAACCGAGACGTGTTTCGAAGGCTTGGGCTTTTTGTTATGCACAAAGGGCAACGAAATGTTGGAAAATCGCTATACCAAATGTATCGCCATTGAAGACAACTATGTGGCGGAAAAATAATAACCTTGTCAAAAACGCTTATTTCTAGCCCATGAAATAAGATACGAAAAGACTGCCAATTCATAAACACGCATAAGAAATTCATGATCGGTTACAATGACAGGCAATGGTTTTCAACGAGCAAAACAAAAGAAGGATACTAAGAAGGAACTTTTGAACATCCAAAACTATGGCATACTTCTCAATGCTATAATTTAGAGTAAATTTTATCCCTGAAAGCCTTTCGGTTTTCCATATCGAATTTTTCCATTTCTGGTGTGTCTTGCTGCTCGCTTTAAATAAGTTTATCCTTTCAGTAAGTTTGGTTCTAGACGTTTGCCACAGGCCTCCAGACTTTAAAACTCTGGCAATTTTCATGTTTTTAATTATTCAAGTGCTCTTGTCAATCGTTTTATCAATTCTGAGCTCTTCTAAATTATGCTAACATAAACGAAAACAAACAAAAAATGACTGGAAGGAAACTATCCATTAAAGCGATATGCTATTTTCAAATTCGGTAAGGTTAGATAAACTAATCCTGCACTTCATATAGTTTGCCTTAAAAATTTCGTCACTTTGAATCAACTGTCAAAATTTACTCTGATCCTAGATTATTGTTATCTTGGCGTCCATAAACTGAACATTATAAATTTCAATTCATTTTATTGAAATATTGCCATTTATCAAAGGATCGTCCTCGATTCTACATAATTCGCAGCGGATACACGGCTAGTAGTGGCAAAAGCCAAAGCGAGTAACAACAAAGGGCAGTACTTAAGCACTTGTGGACACTCACAACTAGATTGAAAGTAGTATGGCATTTTTATACAAAAGTTTTGAGAGGGTTGTTCTTCCAAAGCAAAGAGATAAAATGATTCCTTTTAATTTTCTTATTTCGAAATCAATTTTCAACCTTAATTGTTTGGTCTACTTCCACGACATGTCGTTGACTGGACGATTAAGGTCGAAAATAGATTTAGAAAGAATCAAACATTGAATATTTTGGTTGAATATTTTGTGAAACGAAAACCATTTCAAATATTGAAGCGATTATATTTGTTTTACGAAAACATTCGAGAAAATTCACCTTTTCCAAATTATATTCTGCTGAATTTGGTCAAATCATTGCGTAACTGCTAACTAATCTTCGCATAAACACTTTGAATAAACCTCTCAACCGACTGGCATTCGACTCCAATTCCCCACATGCATTTTTTTGTAAAACTTTTTGAAAATACACCATGGCAATGGTGTAAAGATATGCTCATCAACACTCTACTGAAATTTAATTAAAAATTAATACACAATAACTCACATACATTACTTTTACATCAGAAGAATTATGCTCACATACATTTAAGATCAGAAATCTAGCAGTCGCAATCTCTTCCTCACCTGCGCTGTTATATTTTCAAGCTCTCTATCTTGTAAAGCTCACATTATTTGTTGCATGAAGAGTTGCATCATGTTGCATCGAAACGCAAAATAAGGAGCTCGGGTAGGGTTAAATTACCAAATGGTCAACAATCCTTAATGTTAAGAAAAGCTTAATATAAAGGAATTTGACAAGGTTATTTGCATCAGGACCAACCTGATCGGTTCAAAATACAAATGTATACGGGGTTTACAAAGTGGACGCAAGAATAGTTCATTAAGTACATAATAGATATGGTTAAACGTAGGGGAGTTAAGGATTTTATTCGTTCATTCTATTTCATCCTTTGCTTTAGCGGAGGACACGGCAGCCCAACATTTTAATATTTAGTAAGGAATTCCACCAAAATTAAACAGGCAAGTAAGAAGAGCATATTGAACAGTATCCAGAGATACGGTACTGTGATCGCAAGCAACGCTCCCTCAGTGAAAGATCACGGTTTCTGAACCGTGTGCACTTGTTAATATTTGCACAGTTAATTAGATTTGAGCAGTTTTAACACTAACTGATCCAAAACGCCAATAATTATTAAATTTATTAGACTGATTAAGTTTACACAAAAGATTGATAAAGCTGATCATTATTTTTATTCACCAATGAGAAAGGTTCTACAATTCCTTTCTCTAACAGATTATGAATGGCAAACATTTAAGCACTTCTTTGCCGAATTATTTGCACTTGTGCATCCACAGCATTTTTCTCCATTATCTTTTACAAAAAGAATGATCTACGACTTAAAGAATCTGATTGGCCGATTCAAAGCTCTCTACTGTGGCTCATGGAATGATGAAAGCTCTTACATTTTAAAGTCCCTCAAGTAACACGAGATCATACTCCTGGCGCCCCTGGTCGAATGCCAGAATAAAATACAGTAAATGCCAGAATGCCAGAATGCCAGAATAAATATGTAACGCCATATATTCAAGATACACTCGAAATGTACGAAGAGTATACACGCCTTCGCTCCTTTCGCTTCACAAAACGCTTTTTCGCTCAACCTTCAACAAGAGCTAACACTTTAAGCAAAATCCCATTCGACCGAACCTTTACTTCAATGTTCCATATGCCTTGGTAAAACTTGTAGAAGATAGAACATAAAGAAGAGACGATGAGATACGCTTTAACATTCTCTTGAACTTGACATCCACATGCAATGACTCACATATACTACTACAACGAAAAAATAATTCTCACATACACTCAGAGAGCAAGGTACATGTGCTATCTTTCAACCCACCTCCGCCTTTCGATTAAAAGCTCTCTATTTTGCAAAGCTCGCTTTATTTCCTGCATAAAGTAATCGATTCTCTTTTTTCCGATGCCCCCTGTAAAGTTTGAGTGCTTTTCAGTAGTCACACTGTGCTGCGGTGGCATAATTTGACTGAGATTATTCGACGCTAAAAAAAAGAATGGAATGTGTTGTATGTGTTGGAAATGTGTAGTGAGGAAATGGAAATAAAAATCGAATCGTGTGACATGAATCATCCGAAGCAGCCTGTTTGTTCGCTGCTTCATTCTTCCTTCTTTTGTCTCGATATCCTTCGAATGGGTTGTTGGGTTACCTTTTGGTAGTCATAGGCATGGGTGACCTTATCCTCTTCCTTCGTTTTCAGGCACCTGCATTTGGAGTGAGTCTTAGAGCCCTTCCTGCATTAACAGACCAATCCAAATGTCAGTATTGATGTTTTTCATGAAATTGCTGGAAGCTTCTATCTTCTTTTTTCGGCAAGATAACGAGATATTGTCACAGAGAGCTCAGCAACTTATAAAGGACTCAATCTACATACGAATAAATGGCTCTCGACCCTCTACCACCAAGGACGATAGGATAAAGCGTACGGGGAATCTTTTGACCAAAGCATACTCTCTTCGACCTTTTGATCTACGAAATTGTACACTTTACCACGCTAGTGGACAACGCTTTCACACGCTAGTGGAAGTGGACAGGAATTCTTGAAAAACTTGCTCGGAGCCTTCAATTTTGTTTACATTGTTGGATTTGTAGTTAATTCAGACTAGTTCAACTCAAGTCTAGTATGAGGGAGTAAACTTAGACGGTGTAAGTATTAAAAAAAGCAAAAAACTGAAAAAGGAAATATTTTATTGAAGTATTGAATAATACTGAAAATTGAATAATGCTGAAACTTGGAATGACTTCCCATTGAAATCTTCATCATCATCTTCAAATCATTGAAATCCAAATGCCTTTGTTGAAAATCATATATAGGGTGTGTCTAAAACTTTGAGCAGTCCTTATTTTCATTTCGAAAGAAGGCAGCATTTTGGAAATTGTAATTATCGCGACTACAAAGTGAAATAACCGTTATGTTTGCATTTATGTTTTTAAGCAAAAGTGATATTTTCTACTTTACGAGTTTAATCTTGGACATCGTGCAGCAGAGGTTCATCGGAATTTAAGCAGAATTTGTGGTGGTAACGTGCTAACAGGACGAGCATATCAACACTAGTTTCAGCTCTTTCGAAACGGAGAACTACAGTTCGAAATTCAGTCACGATCAGGGCAAACTAGGGAGGTGACAGCTGGTGACTTATTGAAAGTCATAAAAGGAGGAGATAATATGACGTGTGCAGAATTATCGGAGAGAATTCATGTCCAGACAACAAGTATAGAGAAAAGAATGCTTGTTCAAGGATATGTGGTAAAGTTAGACGCTTGTGTACGCCAAAAACTTTCGCAAAGTAACAAGGAAAACAGAATCGTCTTGTTTCCCATCTTGGTTGTCACACTAACAAAGGAGTTTTCCAACGGATCACAACTGAAAATCAAAAGTGGGTCCTGTAAATAACGTAAAACGGCCCCGCACTGTTGACAAAAGAGGTGAATCACCAGGATCCACTTCAAAACCAGAGTTGCAACCCAAGGTTTATATTGTTGTTTTCGAGGTGTTATTGATTGGGAGTTTCTGGAAGGAAATCAAACGTTAAATGTGGCCTTATACTGGCAACTATAGGAGAGGATTAAGTAACCAATGCGTGATAGGCTCCGTACATTCAATTTTACAGTCAATCGTCACGGGCTCCTCTGGCACGACGACAATTCAAGACCGTATACAGAGGTGAAAGCTCCTAACCTATCTCCGGTAATTTGCGCGAAAGTAACTGCTGATGATTACTTGTTTCGATCCCTAGGCAACAACCCGCAGGGAAGGAAATACAAAGCTGATGTGGATCTTCGTACAGGACATGCAATTTTTTCGGGAAAAAGTGTGTAATGGATTTAGATTCCCAGCCGTCACGGCGACGACTCGGGATGAAAGTCGGCCTCGCACCGACAATTGGACGTGCAGTCCTTGAGACGTGGCAACGAGTCGTACCCCGCGGGTCAACAACTCGGCCACTCGGAAGTTCCCTCGCGTGGTGGCTGCTGGCTAGCAAGCTCAGTGCGGCGAGGATTGCGGACGTGGGTCGGACCCAAGTGAACTTCCGCTCTTGGTTCCATTTGAACCAGCCACCGAAAAGCCCGATTTACTATGCGACGTTTCTAAACAAATTACGTTACTTTACTCTAATTTTTACCATCAAGATACAATCAAAGAATCAAACTCCCCGACTAACGCGCATTCACGAACCGATTTTACCGCGGTGCCTAAAAACAAAATACTTTAATTTTGCGACCGTAATACACGCCGCACTGAGCTAGCTAGCCAGCAGCCACCACGCGAGGGAACTTCCGAGTGGCCGAGTTGTTGACCCGTGGGGTACGACTCGTTGCCACGTCTCAAGGACTGCACGTCCAAGTGTCGGTGCGAGGCCGACTTTCATCCCAAGTCGTCGCCGTGACGGCTGGGAAGCGAAATCCATTACAATGGCGCCCAACGTGGGGCCCTCTAACCGTTAGTTTTCGGTCAGTTTCTGACCTAGCATGATCAATTCGATCCGGATGTACTCCGAATGAGGACGCCCACACACGGAGTTGTGAAAATTTGTGTCTAACACCAATGAGTCGCTTCACGCGAGCCGTATCGTTCACTCTCCGCTCTATTTTTTTTTGATTTGATTGATACGCGATAGAGTTTCTCCGACGTGTTGTCCAAGGTTGAATGACCTGTAAGGACGGTTGGGCTTTTGATGAGAACGGCTACTAGTGGTGTCGTACGCCGCTAGATAGACTCTCAAAAGTACCAACCTCCCTCCTTACTTTTATGTATCGGAGGAACTCTCGTTTTTTTTTATGCGTGATAAGGGGTGGGTCGATTCGTCGTGACAGCCGGCCATCGCTGGAACTACGCGGCGCTGAATGCCTTGTGCATCGCGGATGCGTCCGCTTGGTCGTTGTCATTGACGGGTTTGCTCACTTGCCTCGGTTCGTAGAGTAAAGTAAAATTAATAAAACGCGAAAACTTTTGTGATGGTACGAGACGAAACCCTGATTGGTCCTGCGTTAGTCATAGCACCCCTGAGCGCCTCGCTTTCCGACTGGAATTTGGTTTGTTGGAAGGGAAGAAGAAAATCATTGTACCCGCTTTTCTCTAACGTTCTAAATTTGTTAAATTTTACTTATTTCAACTTTAATCTTAACTATAAATTCAAATCAAATATTGTTTTGGTTGTCAGTAACGAACGCGTCTCCCTGTCTTACTTTGACTTGGAAAGTTTTCTTTCATTTTTATCTCAAATTTATCTCCGCATACATTCCGCACGAATAATACAGCGGCAGACCTTCAGTCTCTCCATGCTGTAAACAGCATCGTAGAGACTGCCCTGTAGTGACTACCGACCTGAAGATGGTGTCACCATCTTTTCCCGCAGGCGAAAGTTCAGCGGACAGGTCGAAAGTCAGCTGACCTACGACCTGGCGACCACTTCAGGTCGGAAGACAGTTTTTTCGATTTCCGGAACGGGGAGTTGGCAGAGGACCGCGAGAAGAGGCACACGCGGGTGGAAAAGAAAAAAAAAGAAAAGTGATCTCGTGGAAAATCACTCGACGTAATTTTATTTCCAAACGTGAACTTATCTTGACAATTTGGCGTGTCTTTCGCGCGCGATTACCTGTTGGAAAGTAGAAAAGCGGTTTCAAATCGATTTATGGGTCGGTCGTAAAATGTACGGTAGATATACGAAATCGTCGCTGATTTCAATGCAACCGCAATTCTCGTTTTCTTCGAAAAAACAAACTAACGTGTCGAATGCAATGGATATTTTCGTTGTCATCAACGCCACTAAAACAAAGATATCGCCAGAGATGACGGTGTGACGTGAAAACCCATGCGGAAGGGGGGGTTCTCGAGTCGCGCATGGTGTAAAAATCCGAAGAGGATTGAATTGAGTGAAAAAAAAAGAAAGAAAAATCAATAGACAGTAAAAAAAATTTTAAGTGACGAGTGTTCAAGTGTTCCTTAAAATATAGTTTTGCTTGAAAAATGATGCGTTCCATGTCGGCTATGCAATGGCGTCCATATGATTGAAATTTGCTATAAAATTTTGATTACTCGCCGGCTGCTTTAATTCGTGCAAGTTCTGTGAACAGTGGAATCGATCGTTGGAGTTTGCGCGGCGATTTAAACCACGCGCGGTGGGGTGTCCATTTTGCAAGACCAGGGCGTCCGATTCGAATGTTTGCCGTATTGTAATCGACCCGACCGAGCCACCACTCGATCGACGGCGCTCAGCATCAAGAGCAGAAAAGTGCAGGGGCCGCACGACGGGCGCAGCACGGACGGTTGACTTGAGGATTGTAACCATTGGAATCTGCTTCCTGTTTTCAGACTGCAAACTGCATTGAAGTCCATCTGTCTGAGTTGAAATTGAGGAAGCTTACCACTCATAAGATTGCTGAGGCATTCAAAAATAATCAAATCGCTAAAATATCTTCAAGTATTAGCTCTTAAACAAAAGCATGGATCCATACAACCATCACGCAACCCACAAAGTCTACAATGATTTCTCTTCTTATTCGTGAAATGCTGCCACTACGTTGAAACAACCAGTGCAACAACTGAAAGCAGTACAGTTGTTGTAATTGCGGCGTAAGGTAAACCTAAACTATTAAGTATTTAAACAATTACTAAGCCAGGTTAATTTGTTCATATGTTCATATGTATATTTTTATCAGAATTATATTTAATTTATGTAAATTTTCCATCGAACCGAAAAACACAACATACTAACTAACAACCTTAACTTTTCCTTCCCAATACCATTCTTGAAATAAATTTAACGTTAAACGATAAATTTAACAGTCAAACAAGTGTAAAGGTAGATGGAAATATAAACAACGCATTGACAGTTAAGAAACTTACGCTCTATTATTTTACTAGTACTCTAGAATAGAAACCTCTTAGATGCAACAAAAATTAACATACATTATATTTTAACAGAAAAGAAGCAACATTTATTTCGTTTTAATTACTCTCCATTTTTGTTTTATTATTCATAAACTAGAAGTATATATATTCAAATAAAATTATTTAAAAAAAAAAAGGAAAAAAAAATGAAAACAATATAACAGATACTAAACTAATTGCTTAAGTTAGTTAAATTTTAATTGTAATTTAAACATTTAAAAGAGCCAGGAAATAATTAGAAGTAAAAGAAAAGGAATAAATAATTCATTGGATTATTCAAAGTGTACAAGCGATTTACTCGAGTTGGGATTTATTTTTATTTTTTTTCCAAGCAATTTTTGTTTTCATTTTTATTTCTCTTAATTTCCTCATATCCAGTTTTTTTTTGTAGTTTGTAATCGTTGCATTTTTTCTTGGAGAAGTAGTACGTAGAATCAAAATACACTCTTTATATTGATAAAATTGATAAAAATACATAAAATGAAGTGCTAAAAGAAAAACCACATTCTTTCCTTCCAACAACCTTTTCTTTCAGGTGGAAATGGCGCGAAGGTAAGTGCAGGATGATGTAGGGTCAACAATGTGTTTCGTCGCTCGGGTTCCGCGGTGCTGTAGTTTTGTTCCGGTAATAATTTGTAGTCGTGTCGCGGACTACTAGTTCGGTTTTTCGGGTTCGCGTGTTTTACGGTCGCAAAATTAAAGTAGTTTGTTTTTAGGCACCGCGGTATATCGGTTCGCGAATGCGCGTTAGTCGGGGAGTTTGATTCTTTGGTTGTATCTTGATGGTAAAAATTAGAGTAAAGTAACGTAATTTGTTTAGAAACGTCTCATAGTAAATCGGGCTTTTCGGTGGCTGGTTCAAATGGAACCAAGAGCGGAAGTTCACTTGGGTCCGACCCACGTCCGCAATCCTCGCCGCACTGAGCTAGCTAGCCAGCAGCCACCACGCGAGGGAACTTCCGAGTGGCCGAGTTGTTGACCCGCGGGGTACGACTCGTTGCCACGTCTCAAGGACTGCACGTCCAAGTGTCGGTGCGAGGCCGACTTTCATCCCGAGCCGTCGCCGTGACGGCTGGGAAGCGAAATCCATTACAAGTGGTAAGGTTTTTGCAACAGGTGGATATAGCAAATTCCTGAAGGATAGATATGTAAGTCTAAGTTTCAATAACTGGGTGATTGAATAATTAATTATTCAATTTGAAATAAAAAAAGCAAAAAACAAGTCCTCTGTCAAAGTGACTGTGGTTGATGGTTGTGTTATACAGCAATGGTAATTTACATATTATTTTCACAACCTTTGAAATTTGTGTCATTTAGTTTTTAAATATGCTTTAATTAAGTGGGCTTTACCAATAAAGCCAGAGAAAATAATAAGTCAGTTTATACTCTGTACTCTTTTACTCTTTTACTTTTACTTTTTGATTTCAAAATCAGAAAGAGTACAGAGAGTAACTCTTTCTGATTTTGAAATCAAAAAGTCCTGGCTAATGTTGAAATTCTAATTTAATCACATAAATGGTCATCGAATATTCTATTGAAAGTTTGAAATAAAGTTGAAAGTTTAAAAATCCAATGATCTACATTTTTGTGCATATTAAATTGTTTAATCCCTTACAGAAAATGGCACTGTGTTGGGACGACTCCATAAACGGATCTAATTCAGTCACTTGAAATTCGAAAGCTTGTTGTAATTGCACCAAGCCTACCTTTTAGAAAGTTTCTTATCCAGATCTTGTGCCATCCTTTTTGGAATTTTTTCATAATATTTCTGTGAATATATTCCTTGGATAAACTTTATAATCGATCAGATATACCACGACTTTTTATTTGTTACAGATTGTCCAATAGATCAATTGGATACTGCCTGCAGTTTGCCCCTAACAAATCATTCCCTTTACCAAAACTGCTCTTATTCCTACATACTTATCCTGTTTATATTTCCTGAAACCACATTCAAGTATCGAAATTCATTCGGTTTGCACACCAACCCTGCTCAATACTCTCAATACGGATTTAGATATCACTTTATCAACCGCCTTCATTTAGGACTTTGGTTGCATCATGTTGTCAAGGAGAGTGGATTAGGAAGGAGTCTCTGGACAGTACAGTACTTCGGGATTAATCGATTTCATTAATCAGATGCTGTATGATGGGCTATTTGTGGTGCTCTTATTTGACTTCGAATTTAGCGAGGATACACATATAATTATTGATAACAAGAACAAATGTTGTTGTAAGTGAAAGTTTATTTTGGGAAATCAAGATGCAAAGTGATTAGTAGTCCAAGGCAACAGACCTAATTGGAAACAATTTTGTATGATAATTGAGGAGCTGGAAAAATGATGAAAATTATTCCGGAAACAATTTTTAATGGAATTGATAGTTGAATCGAGGTTCCACTAATAGAGTTCGATACTATCAATTTTAAATGCTTCGTTTTAACATTTTAACGATTCCTTAAAAATATAAAAATCAAACGCTTTCCATGAAGGGTTTGTACGCTGGCGATAAAATCGGAATGAAACGAAATGCATTGCAAGACCCATTTTCCCTTCTCTAATTTCTAAATTTAAAAAGCCATTTTTCCTGTCGGGTTGATATCAACACATTTACTCGCGTACAATTGTCACAAAATTTAATTTCCTGCACCCTGTAAACATTCCATTGTATATCGTCATCGCCTTGATTACAGCCATGCCCTAGCCACCCTTTTTCTAACCACTACCGTTCACTACGATGATTTTTACGTTTCCACTACACATATAAAAGGTTTTGTATTCGAGATTGGAGTTTCGGTAGCACGTATATACTCACATCCCAAATGTACATACTGGAAATTTTCATATCCACCACATATCCTTTTCTATTTCTATTTCCTGACGAACTTTTTAACACGGCACACACTTTGCACTACAAACTTTGCAAATGTGCGAAAAATTTGTTAAAAGGATCTGAATGAATTGAATGAATGAAAGCTGATACGCGTAGATAGGATGAATAAATTTTTTTGTCAAGTTTACCATACCTAGTCTGCGATATTCCTCAGGGATCAATCGAAATTGGAAAAGCAGATACTTGTCGATTTATCTATTGCTGGAATGAAAGTCTCTGGGCATTTGGTTTTCTTTTTTCGTTTTCTATCGTTCAGAAGAGGGAGCGTTACTATCAAAATATCGAGAGATATTCCTTTCACCAGAGCAAATGAAATGTCAAATCGAATTTAATGTTTGGGAATGGGCGGTAAGTGTGAACGTATGACAGCGAGAAGTGCTACCCCAAGACGTATCCTGATGTGAGATGTGAGAAGAAACAAATGAATTGGGTACACAGTCGGGTTTTAGATGACTTGATAAAAGCCACCAAGGAATTCTCACTGGATCATCGGGGCGTTGAAGTCTTCTACGAATATCAAATAGAAACTTGAAAAATATAAACTTAAAAATAGCGAAAAACATTCAATAAAATTAAAATAAATTCAAATAAAATTAAAAATTTCAGATCCGCGCGGATCTGAAGACACCGATCGACAGTTGATGATTTATGTATAATGAAGTGAAATTCCCGGCTTCAGTTCATGAATCGAGTAAACACAATAACTTAAACTACCCTTGGAATATTGTTGTATCTCGGCTGTTTAATGGAACTTTCTGGGGGCCTTCCCTTGATAAAGCGCATCCTTCTACCTTGCAACCACTCCAGTTTAATTGACTTTTTTTCTGCACAGCAGATGCTAATAGAAATGCATTTCTTTATTCACAACACATACGTGCTCTTAATGACACATATTTTAGAAAGCGTCTCAAGTATTTTATTGTCTTGTAGCATAATATATGGGTTGCCTGCATTTCATACATAAAGAACAATAGAAATGCTTTTCCGAGCCATTTATGTGATATATGAGATAACCACTGCTTCGTATTAACGTTATCTAGGCATGTTAAGGTCTTATGAAGTTGCTAAATGAACTCTTTTTTTCTTCTTTTCTTTCGAAATCAACGCTTACTGGTATCATATATCAAAAATAGTACTGTATAAAAAAATGAGGATGCTTTTACTCAGTATTTAGGGTTATGAGGATGATAATAAAATGCATCTTTTGTTTGGACAAATGCTTTATATAACTTTCAGATGGCAATTTATTTATTTTTTTTATGATTAAGCTGGCATGCTTTCCAAATTTTGTTTTTTAATAAATATATGGCATGCATATTTTTTTTTTATTTGGATCATTTTCTTTAGTATACGATTGATACCAATCAACAAAAAACCTCCCAAAACCCTGATCTTTGCAAGCACGAGATTCGAAATTTTATATTATTTTATTTTTTATGTTTTCGTTCTATGTTTGAAGGTGTTCTAGTTCTAAGGATTTTTTTTTACTAATAACGAGACGGCAAGGGTGTGTATTGCTGTTGCTTGGGTGTGTAAAGGAAGTATTGCGCTGGTCAGTTTTTGCGTGTTGTCTTGCAAAGACAACATCATAAACAAAAAACATATTTATTTTTCTTACTTCTTGCACTGATGCTTCTTCCTCATCAATCGTGCTCTTGGATTGCCTAGGTATTTCCTGTTCTCTTAAGAAGAGCAACAAGTCATAATACCACAGAGATGGCGTGTAAATTTCATCCTCTGCAGCCCCTGATCGATACGACTTATTCACTTTCGTTAATTCTTTCCCAAAAACACTCCTTACTGAATTTATTTTTCGCAACAGCGTTTCCCTATTTGCGAAACTATCAAATTCTCGATATTTGTATACCAAAGCCTCATATGCTTGGTTCTATTTATCGCGATCGCAATATTCACGGCACGGATAACTTTGATATAACGCTATAAATTCGCTCAGGAATCCCCGGGAACATTACCGAAGGTCAGACATACTTGTAAAATGATTAAAAAACGTTGCTAACCGTCTACACGTACCAACTTGTTTGCGCAGTTCTAAGACGTTGCATTTTTCTCGTCCATAGGCAAAACTTTGCCTGCAACGTTTTAGTTTTCGCAGCCAAATCGTTGTGCAAGACCCTAGCGTCCCTAGTGACCCTAGTAGCGTCTGGACCAGGCTTTACCAATTCATTCACTTTTCACTTATCAAAGAACAATGTTCGACTAATGAGATTGTTCGAAATACCCGTGTGCTTCAAAAATAAGTTTCACCTCTTATTTTCTACACAGTTATACAATGTCAAAACACGTACACATTTATAAAAGTATATGTGATTTGATGTTTACAGCATTAGAGTAAAAAAGGAAGACTATCCCAACTGCCACTTATCATTTAGTGAGCAACATGACGCGCATTCGCTAATACGCTATTAGTTACTAAATTTTAAATCTTGAGACCTGAAAATTTCCCATACCCACAAATTTTTCGCTCAAAATTTATTATGAGTTGTTTGACAACCAGAATTCACCTGCACTCATATACCCTTTTCTGATGTATCCTCTCGGATTCGTCTGCAAAACGACTGGTGTTATTTTCGAATCTTCTGTTAGTAAGATTGCCCTTACTATCGAATTAGGTTTAAGAAGGCTGGTTTTTAACGAATTTCGATACAGATGTCACTTCGCTGGACGTGTACTTTCTGGAAGTAACTGCAGACATAATACGAGATCCACCAACATCAGGAAAATTTGAGACATTGAAGCACCGAATAATCTCCGAATTTTCTGATTACAGTTTGAAAATGCTACGAAGATTGATACACCGTACTCCAAACCATTATCGCTGCTTCGAAACATGAGGGATATGGCCGGCAAGTCCATGAACGACGAAACAGTCGAGTCTCTGTGGCTCTCAAAGCTCCCTCAAGGTCGAATTATCAAGCAAAGCCGAGACAGCCGACCAGATTCTGGAGTTGGACAGATTCGAAACAGCGTCTAGTTTGACAACTCATAGTGTGAGCTCCACTGATGTCTCCTGTCAAATCAATGAACTGACCAAGAGAATTGAAGATTTGACCGCAGAGGTCAGACGTGGACCTCAACGCCTACTCAGCCGGCATCGTTCGTCTAGTCAAGGCAGTTCCAAATCCCGAGGCACATCAAAAGGTATTAACACAAAAAAGCATGATTTGTACTCACTATCACTACCGATTTGGCAACCGAGCAAAGAAGTGCGAAGTACGTTGCAAATACAAGAAAGGCGAGCCAAAAAACACACTCGTCGGCGGCAGACGAGGTGTCAGAAAAACTAAGCCGTCTCTTTATTTATGAAGGTCACTCAACCTTAATTTTTTGATTGATACTGGATCAGACCTAATACTTATTCCACCCAAACCTAGTGAGAAAAACAATCTCTTCGCTGCGAATGGATCAGCTATAAAGACGTATAGCCAAAAACTGATGAAAACAAATCTTGGCCTGCGTCGTGAGTTCTCTTGGCTGTTCATTATTGCAGACGAGACTTACTCAATCATTGGCGCAGATTTTTTGAAACATTTTGAATTATTAGTCGATGTAAAAAAAAGGGGGAGAATAATGTGGCGAATTTACAATTCGAATTTCTCGCCTGCTTATTCTTGCCAGAAGTCAATAAAAACAATTCTAAGGAATTCTTAAGAAACACTTTCCACAACATCCAACGAATTGCTCATCTAAAATAATGAACCAATGAAATAATGACTCTGAAACAATTTTAAAAATTTGATATCATTTCACCCCACAAATCACATATACCTGCAAGTTTATCCATTTTCAATTACTTTATTTTTAATTGAAATGATATGAATTAAAATAACATTAGGAAAAAAGATAAGTTCTAAATCAAAATCTGTACGCATAGCCGAATTTTTGATCCATTAATGATCTCTTAATACATTGAGAGCAATATTGAAGGAAAACTATCCTTAGATTGAACTGCACTACTCAATCCTGTACATATTTTTCCTCAGATAATTGCAAAAATTTACTTTTAAGTTTTCAATATGATAACATTTTAAACAACTGAAAAAATTCAAAAACGTTAACATGTTTATAAAAAAAACTTTCTTTTGAAAACGTTCAAAAAATTATTTAAGGAAATATACGACTCTAAAGTATGCAAATTTCCCTATCTGTAACATTCGATATATCTGTAGTTATCCCACTTAAAAGGATAATAAGGTGTGCAATAAAATACTCATAACCGAAGCAGTCGATCATTTAACCAACACTTGAAGCACTATAATCACTAACGTCTTCCAAGTGAAAAGAAAGAGACTATGAAAAAATTATCCCCCTCTCGTTCTTTGAAAAAAAAATTTATGTAAAAGATGATACGTCTCTTTCCAAAATGTCAACTCGACTACGCTTTAAGGAGTCAAACACGTTAATAAAACCAACATCAGATATAATAAATTGAAATACTCATACCTCCGAACAAAACAGAATCCAACTTAATTAACTTGAAAATTCATTAAGTCCTTTATCAATGAAATTCATTGGGATTATTCACAAACGCGCAGGAAAAAAATCTCCTTCATTGCGTTTCATTAGGTCGAATCATAAGAAAACAATCGACCAAGCTAAGATTTCGTGAACCATGTTACGAGCAGATAAAGTTTTCTTTCCGTTTAATATGCAAATTATTTTTCCGCTGACAGATTGTACTGAATTTATTTCAACGGGGAAATATGATTAATATGTTTTTGAAAAAGAAAATGAGCTACAAGCAGCAATGCGAGTGGCTTAGGGGAAATTTGTTAATCTACAGAATAAAACCGAGGTTTCCCCATTGTATAGACTTTAAATCTGTAAATTTTTGTACATTTGAGATGTAATTATAATCACTAGACTCCTTGAAACTTAAGAATATTTTGTAACACTGTACTTTCATTTTGCATTACATTTTTTAATTAGTTTTAAAGCATCTCAAAGTAGTTTCCTTAATTTATTCTTCGTGTTGAAGTTCACTCTTGAAGTTATCAATTTGTGAATAGATCCAACAACACCACCCCATCTTGTCATGATAGCCTAATATCAAGTCACGAATTCTCTTCCTTCGGAAGGACTTTCACATTCTGTTATGCATAGCAAGAAATGGAAGTTCAGTAACAGGTCGATAGAAGGAAATTCATCTTCGCCAGAAGTGACATATTTTTGTCGGCAGGGGCTGATAAGAATTATGGACTGTGTGCACAAGACACTTTGGTTACGGATTTATGAATAATGCATTGATTTTCTATGGCTAGGAGTTGGTTGATGAATTTTTTGTCGAGTTAAAGCAAAAAGTAGACATAAATTGTGTACAGTATCCTTACAATATTGTTTGTTGTGCCACAAAGTGATATTCTATACTTTTGAATGGGTGCAATGGGAACACTTTACACCCAGGATACTATCAACATTTTGATGAATTTCTAGGCCTGAAGCCTAGTTAAAATCAAACTGTGATTTAGTGGTATGCAAGTCTGGACTATTGATGAACTCCCGCTCTATGCAGCGAGTCCCGAATTCATGTTCACTGGTGGCACTAATGTTTGAGCTTGGAAAGATAATATGAACTAAATACAAAAATCTGCGTGTTTCTTCACGACTCATATCACTATATTAAACTCCTTATTTCTAATACAGTAGGGCCTCATTGATCCGGATTCCCACTTGTTCGGTGATCGCTGTAATCCGGCCGGGCAGTAAGATGCGCGGGGGGGTGAGGTCGGCGTGTATATGTGCGGGTTGCGGGCTAATCCATCGTCACGTCTGACTTTTGTTTATCGTTTTCCATCACAGTGTCAATTTAGCGCGCTTGCTGACATCATGGCGCCGCCACGTAAACATTCAACATTAACATTAAAAGACAAATTGAATGGCTATAGAAATGTTAGATAAAGGTAACAGCTATCCTATCATTCTCGGAAGTTTAATATAGGCAAGTCAACTGTAGGTGACATAAAGAAAAAAAAGACAAAATCTTGCAGTTTTTTAGTCTACAAGAACGTGGTTCCGGTGTACGAAAAATACTGAAGAAATCAGACAATCCCGTTTTAGAAGATGTTTTGTTTACGTGGTTTTACGTGGAAAAAGGCGACTGCATGTTCCTGTAAGTGTTGATATGATTTGTGAGAAAGCTCGTATTTTTCATCCCCAGATTACAAACTCCAATATCGGATTTAATGCAAGCCGGGGATGGTTAGACAACTTTTAAAAACGCCACGGAATAAGACGTCCAAGAATGGTCGGTGAAAAACTGTCGGATGATGAAGCCGGTATCGAACAATTCCAACTAGAATTGCAGAAAGTTATTAGAGATGAAAATTTAACAGCGGAACAGGTTTACAATGCCGACGAAATTGGTTTATACTGGTGATTATTGCCCGACCATATTTCAGCCTCTGGCACTGAGAAGTCGGCTTCCGGAAGGAAAATGATGAAGGTGGGAGTCACATTCATGCCTTGTGCAAATGCGGCTGGAACCCATAAACTTCAATTACTTGTTGTCGGAAAATCAAAAACCCGCGGGCATTTAAATCAACACGTCTCCTGTTTATTATCGTGCACAAAAAAATGCTTGGATTACGAAAGATTTGTTTCTGGAGTGGTTTAAAACAGAATTCGTTCCCGCGTTCCGTTGCCATCTTTTGTCTGTTAATTTGCCCCCTCAAGCACTGTTAGAATTGGATTGTTGTCCCGGGCATTAATCAGCAGGTGAACTTGTCTCTGAAGACGGCAACATTTTTGCAATGTTCCTGTCGCCTAACACCACGGCGCGTATACAACCGATGGATCAGAATGTTATATAAAATATGAAGTTAAATTGCCTCAAATCACAGTTAGTTAACTGTCATGCATTATGTTCTGAGAACCTCATGGATTAAAATCCCTATCTTTAAAGGACACCGTTTTTCTTTTGCCTAATGGCTGAGCCAACGTTAAGGCATCTCTAATTAACAAATCATGGAATAATTTGCACCCTGCGTTTCTCACAAATAATGACGACCCAGAAGATGATGTTCCTTTAGCTCAGCTTTTTAACTGGTTGGTTTAACTTTTTAACCAATGATCCTCAAATAAGTGAGGCAGAAGCTCAACAATGGGCTTATGGTGGTGCCGAAAGCAAGTTACAAAGATACGAGATGTTAACTGATAAAGAGATTATGCAAGCGGCAATGTGTGAGGACGATGAGCAAGATGAAGACAATAGCGTTGAAGTTGTCGCCTTCGAGGAAGTTGGTAATTCGACGCCGTGGAAGCTTTAAACACTGCTTTAAAATTTCAAACGAAATTATGTTTCTCCGTCAACTTAGAGATCGGTCTTTTGAAATAAAATGCCAAAATTATAAACAAAAGAGTATTACGAACTTTTTCAAGAAGAATTAACCAATGGTAACTTACTTTTTTTCTTATATAGTTGTCATTTTTAACATGTTCATTTTTGTCTTTATACTTTCATTAAAACAATGATAAAAGAAACTAAGTTTAAATATGTGTTTTATTACCATTAAATATGACATACTATAATCCGGACGCCTCAATAATCCTCAAGGGATCCTGTTTTTGCCTCTCCAGATTAACGAGGTCCTACTGTATTTCAATTCCTTCATCCATAAATCGGTGCAAATAACATCGAGTCCCTTTTTTCGAATCCGAAACTTGCTAACAAAATAAACTCTTGAAAAGCTCTTTTAACCTATCCAAATCATTGTCCATTCGTCGAAATAAAGACCATGGCCGCTTCGATCCGATATATCATCGATTTTAATCCTTTATCAGGTCTGGTTCACGATTAACTCTAGAATCTGTAAATTATTTCATATCTGATTTATATAATCAACTTTCAATCTGCAGATTCAACCGTAAGCAGTTTACTTTTTACATCATAAGTGGAACCATTGATTTTTTCATCAATTCATGTTTTCATGATCAATTCATGATCAATTTCATGTTTTGTAAGCAAACCTTGAACGCTCTTCAGAAAAAACTGGTCAAAGTGTAAAATCAGAGACGTCTATTGTTGAATAGAGGTTTCATGAAGGTTTTGAATGGTCAGGTCTTGGTTTGATTTCGAATTTGAGCTCGATTGCCCTCATTTATTCAGAATTTTCTCTAAAATATGTTGAGTGGAAAAACATTTAACATCAATCTAGGATTCTCACAAAATTAGTATGTATCAACTTTTATTTTTGGATTTTGAATTAAATGTTTCCTTTACTTCTCCTGGAAAAATTTTCAATATGAAATTTAAAATCCTAAATATTCAACTTTGCGGCCACACTTTAGAGTGTGTGAAGCTTAGAGTGTATGCGGTTTTGGTCTGACTTTTAACTCTCTCTTTTTGAAATATTAATCGCCTTGATGAAACCTTACCTATAAGTTGTACAGTCATTAGTACATATCATTAGTAATTTTTTTCATTAGACCTTATTTGCTAACTTGGAAACATTGCTTCATTTCCTGTATGGAGTATTCGTACCTCTTTATTTGATTTTTTTTTTATCTCTTTATTTAATTTTAGTGGTAAATCTATGGTCCTAATTTCAAGAAATTTCCGTAGACGCTCATAAGAGTCAAATCAAATTTTTCGAGCAACTGGACGCTTAAAAAAATTGAAGTCCGTGCAAAACTTAAAATTTTCTGAAAAACAATTATTTCAAAACGATTTCCATTGCTTATTATCGAGTGATGAACTCAGTCGGGTTTGTTTTTTTTGCTTGAAAAAAAATACTTTTGTTATAAACAATTTATTGCATGAAAAATTCGATAAAATTTTTGACCATTTCACTCAGAAAGCTAATTTTTTATGCATCAACCACTACTCCGAAAAAAATTCATTCTCACGTATCTGCTTTATGTTCTTGCGATGCAGAAATTCTAGACTCGTGGAAAACTAACACCCTAACAAATTCGCAAAACTCTCGGTAGTTGCCGTTTACTCCTTACACTATTTAGTCGTGTTGATTTAGCTGATAAACTTCTTATTTTTTGTCAAAAAAAGCTCCAAGCTCTCTATCCTATGAAGTTTACTTTTTTGCTACGTGGGAAGTTCGTTTTTCTTCTTATGATAATCTATCAGGCTTTTAGAGCTTTCCAATGGTTAGTGTATGGTTTGATACGTGCAACTTGGATCTATGCATTGCTGTCAATCATTGGCCGGAATCGCGATGTGCATTTGCCATTGAGCAATATCTGAGCAATATAATAGAACGACCAAATAAATAAAGCACGCTACGCCGAACTCATTCGCAAGTTGTTGAAAAAGCTTAGACAAGAAGTAATCAATCAAACAAGTCCAGAAACAGAAACTATTGTGACACGAAAGTTGACGCATCCCACCCGAATCAGAATGATACTACCGACTTAGTAGATTGGTAAAAATTGGATTCCATCATTCCATTCATTCTGTTGTATTGAAGCTTCTATTGAGAGGAAAATGAACCCTGAACCTCATTTAGTAAACGTAATGGAATCGATGCCCTTAGAAGTTCAAATCATCCGGGTCTCAAAAGAGAATAACTTTAATTTACGAAAAACCTTCACAATACAATATTAAAACGTTTTCAACCATTTTACATGGAAACATGTTGTTTGGCAGTATAACACATACTTCCATGAACAGTATTTTGAATAAGACGAAAATGCGTTTTTGAAAGTCAGCAAGAACTTAAAGAACGCAATAAAAATATTTGAATTATCCAGAAAAATTGTCCACTTCCAAGATAATTGGGTCTTATTTTATTGATATTTCAGGACAACATTTTCGCCTCATTTTTTGGCTAAAGATGAGATCTGACGTTAAAAATCTGCAAATAATTCAAGATCTACCAGAAAATATTCGCGAGAAATGGCCGTCTCTCAACGAGAACATTGTTTTCGCATATTTATAATATAAGAGTCAAACTTACGCAGAAATGAACATCCTTTACAAACTTAGCATGAAAAGCATAAATTTAGCGTTTGTTAATTAGGAAAATACATATGAGGAAAGAAGAAAGAAAGACAACAAAGAAGGTAAATTTTGGTTGTTTTATTATAATTGAAATTTTTACTTTTTTGTATATTTGCTATATTGGCATATTTCTTGACTCTGCGAACAAAAATGAGAAAAAGGAAAATAAGGGAAAAGTGAGAATGTAAAGAGACGTTGATCAGTAGCGAATACTGTTTTAGACCTACCATCAGCATCACTTCTTATATTATAAACTATGCTTTATAAATTTATTGCAGTCAAATAATTATCGTTGTTTATTTTACCAAAATTTACTATTGAAACTATTGTAACCTGATTATACTTTAGAAGGTGGGTTACTTCTTCCTAAGTAAGTACTAAGCACCTCGTTTTTAGGCACAAGCAGGTCTGATAAATTTTATTGCTAAATAGATTGAATGCTTTCTTATACAGGGATTATTATTTACAGGAATTGCTTTTTTATTGCCAATAATAATATAAGGATTTTATTTGAATACGCATAATAGTATGTTTATAAACAACCAATACCGAAAACTTTTTAGCTTTAAGGATTCTATTCTATTTTATACCCGATCTTGCATTTTTTATTTTAATTCAGACGTACGAAAACAATAAACTACTTGAAACTACTTGAAACAACGAACAAAACTGCACGAGTCTATTTTGCCATATTTTTTTGCGGATGGTTCCTCAAATTTAAATTCAACTTACTAGCTTGATCATTATCTCAAAAAAGAATATTTTTGACCAGTTCACTGTTGATTCCTTAGTACTTTTAAATCTGAAAAAACGATAAGAAGGTTGCATGTTGCCATCATTGAAGGAATTCACTGGAATACCGTAGTGGTTTCTTCAAAATTTCTGAACTATCCCGGACTTATCAAGCCCGATTGTCTACAGTCATTTTGACATTTGAGCTTTAGAGAGCTGTGTGGTCTGCTCCTTTCGAAATACAGGGATCAATCATTCGCATCATTGGCGCAAGTGTAGATAAATATGTTACCTCAATTACAATATTTTCCCAGGACATTTCATGTTGATTTTTGTTTGTTTTGAAGGCTGAAACAAGTACTAATAGCATTGCCTTATCATGAAGGAGATAAAAAGAGCTATTAAACTAAGGCTGAACGAAAAGAGAGTTTCAAGCGATTACAGCTCCAACAATTTCTCAGGTTGCAACTGCTTTCTAAGCCGGATTATAACTTTAGTAAAGAACTTTTCTATATTTTACACTTGTATTTTTCGAAAAAGCCAATATTATGTATTCGAGACACTGACATGCCCTACCACAACGAAATAATCTACAGAAATAATACAGTCTAAAGATCGTTTGACCTAATAACTTACCTCAACAATAAGTTACAAAACGTCCACAAACTAATTCAAATTATACTACAGACTACCTTAACAACGTTTTGAACATGTTCAATGACTTACCTTCCAGGATATAACCTTCAAATAGTTTTTTTTTATTTACATTTAATGTTTATTATCACCAAAACTTTTTATACATGATTGGTACGAAATTCATTTCAAGTATTCTATTTTGAAATTTTCAGTGATTTTTTTTTTATTTATTATTACACGCTTAGATTTCTATTTAAAAGATAAATTGCAGTGCAATTGCCTATGTACAATAAGTTATATATATTTTTGTAGCTCAATTAAATTGTTATTGTCCATAAACGTCCTAACTACTCTACAATGAATTCAGTAAAGATTCGAATAAAGTTAAAAATATGAACAGAATACTTCTCGAACACACACTCATACCACTAACCATGTAAGGTATCTACAACAAAATACAATAAGTGAATACGTTTCTAAAGCTCAAATGGATTTCATTGGGCCATTTCTTCACAAAGGACTATAAACATTCTTCAGTGCAAGCCTTGAAACCATAGAGCTGCAAAGCACGAAAAGACAAAACGTTGTGATTAGCCGCTTGTTTAGTAAATACTCTGTCTGATCCTTTTACAAATTATTTTAAACACCATACACAACACAAGACAAATGATACATATATCCGTTCCAAATGCAACTCGAGTGAAGTACCAGCGCAACTTATAAGAGCCACCCTTAGAGCGTTAGATAAGGTTTCCTATATATAAATAAACTCTCCCATAAGTTTACCATAAATATACTTCCCGTGTGTGTACACTTTATATTCACGTATGAGGAAAATGCTCTTGTAGCAGTCAAATAATTCCTAGCAAACAGAAAACCTTAACAGAAAGAATTAAAATGATTTGTGACCACTCATGTGTTATTTTGTGTGTTTGAATTGTATTTGAATAATAAGCTTTAGTCGGTAACGAATGTGGTCTTTTAATTTTGATATCCTTGTTCCATTAGCTGCTTGCTAGCGAACATATTTCTAAACATTCGTATATTAATCCTTTGATGATGAGGATACATTTGGCAATATGAAAAGTAACGGAGGAAACATCTCTCGATGTTTTGGCAGATAGAATCTAATATTATGGGACATTTATTTTAAGGATGTCAAGCAACACAGCTGATAGTCATATATTTTATTCGTGACAGAAAGGACTCAATGACATATGGAAGATGATTAATTTCCAAGCTGCAAAGTGAAGCATAGAATTAAACCGAAATTGAAAAGGATTTGAAACTTTTAGGTTTGGTTTTGATATTACAAATTTTTGTTTCCGTTAAGAAATATTGACAATTTTAGTTAGAAAGTGAAAAAAGGTCGATGTAGTTGTCAGAGGGTAACGAAAATACACAAAATTTCATTGTAAAACACTAATACACATAAAATTTGTTGCTTACTTTGGTTATATTATTATTATTAAACATTTTTGGTTATACCTGTGTCAATAATAGAAACATAATGAACTGGATGAATTAATGAACAATATCAGGATTGAGTTTCAAACGGGTCATTAACTTTTTTGTATAGCTTATACAAAATTTTCCAAAGCCTTAAAATCTACCAGGGAGCCAAGAAATAGTCTTAAAATCCCAGACCTCTAACAAATACTTGAGACCGGATCGTTCAATTTTTGTAGATTAAAGGGACCTCAAGAACACCTCAATCTATCAAATAAAGTTCTATCCCGATTTTGAAGAAATTCCTTTTTTGTCAACCGAAAGAGAGGGAGGCCAAGAGACATTTTCTATCATATTTTGCTCTCCACAAAAATCCAACTTCTAATTCGGATATAAGACTTTATTAAAACTACGCTCCATATATTCGTAGTACAAATTTGGCAAATGTCTGCATATCAGGCGTTTTGCAAAACGTGCAGAATATATGAAATTCAGATTTAAACTTAATCTTGAATAGTGTGAGACAATATGAATATATTTAATGTTTTCATAAAATAACAATATTCATTTTACATCAGCAGAATGATTGCAATATGTTCTCTCCTTTTCCATGTTTTTAAGACAAGTAATCTAGTCAAATATCTGGCTTGATCGGCAAAATTAGCCTTTGAACGAGGGTAAATTTGAAAGTTTCCACAATTTCTAAGATATGTCGCACATATCACAAAATAGTTATGCTTGCAAAAATCTGTCAAATTTTAAAACAGATGCAACTTAAATTTGTAATTGACACACTGATAAAAAAATTAATTCACTTGAGCTTCCACGCTTTGGATTAATGTACAAGAAGTTTTGACAATGGTCACTTTATTGTTTTATCTGAATTATACTTTTCGTTTCTCGCCAAATGTTTTCTAACTCTTAGTTTGGCTCTCACTGACTATGTTACAGGGTTAACGCCTTATAACTTTTTACTGACTGGCTTATCTTTATAGTTTCTGAATCTTTTAAAATGTTTTCCTTGCTGACCAATGACTATAAGTCTTGAGATCCAATGTCATATAAACAACGTTAGTGATTCAGAATTTCTTGCTGACCATTTATTAATAATCCTGAGATCCAATATCACCTAATATCAATTTGCAATTGCATAAACGTGCTTAAAGTTCTATTCAAAAACTAAATCAAGCAAATTGAAATGACCCGCTTCTTGTCTTTTGATTGGTGAACACTTTCTCGTTCAAGCTTATATTTGATATATCATGTGCCGCACCGTTCGTTTACCAGGCAGTTTTGTGAAACGAGCTATACTGTTTTGAATTATACGTGCGTATAGCAAGAAAGAAACAAAAATTAAATTTCGTGCAGTTATTGGTTGGCTAAGAAACGGTGAAAGAACTAAGCGATATTTGCGAAAGGTTCATGACACCGCCAAATCTACTTTTACAACTAACAGTTTCAACACCTCCCCTGTCAACCTGAGAACATAGCCTGGAACCGTTTGACACATTACTTCGGGCTAGGCCTCGTGTTCCTATGCCTAGAGGCGCCTTCTCATTATGGGTATCTCTTCTGTAACGGAAAGGACAGGAGAGGAAAGAAGTGCTACAAAAGAGATCCATCCATCCCCGATGCCTCTAAGCGCTCCAATAAAGTTTTTTTTAATGTAAGCACTGCCCGAGCATATTGCGCCACGCGATTCCAATTGTCAACTGTTTCCAGCATTACTCCGGCTATAGTTTCCGGACAGAGCTCTCCGATTTCGCTGAGTAGGACCCCTCGCTGCTGGCTCAACCTTTTGCAGTAGAAGAATGTGTGACAGGCATCATCCAACTCTCCTGCACAAAACACACAGTTAGGAGACCGTCCTCTGTCAATTTTGTACAGGTAGGACCGAAAACAACCGTGGCCGCTTAAGAGCTGGGTCAAGTTGAAATCGGTCCCAACATGCACTCGACTGAACCACGGCCTCAGGTCAGGGATCAGACGTACAGTCCACCTTCCCCTTGTTTCTTGCTCCCAGGACTGTTGCCAATCGCTGAGAGAGCGATCTCTCTCTTCCTTGGTGATCTCTTCTCTTCGATCTTCGCCTCTGCGCAGGTAAATACTTCTGAAGATGGAAGCAATTACAAATAAAGAATTGTCGGCAAAGTGCCTGATCTCATGTTAAGCAGTCATCGAGAAAAGTTGCACGAACTAGTAAATGTCATGAGAATTTCATATTAATGTAAGCAAAACATCGGTCACGAGCAACAGATCACGGAGAAACTGCCAGGGTGACGGATGCAGCGTTTGCTGAGTATAGACAACAGGCAATAACGTATGACATCATAGAGTGACTGTTCGGCCAAGTTTGATGTGAGTCCAACGTTGTTTTTTAAACCGACATGTGACCACGGACGAAAAGTCGTCTCCCAACTTCACATGAGAGACAAAATAGCTAATAATTTTTTGGGTTAATCCTCCGCAAAGGTTGGCAAATCAGTCGAAATAGCCATGGCCATCGTTTTTGTAATTCGCTATGTGTGATCAGCATCGACATTTGGCAGACGGGAGGAACGATCTTGGGGCAAGACTACAGTGATTTGCTGATACCATTCGATGCTGTATTGATGCTCTCAATAAATGATGGCGGAACGGCCTCTCACGGCCAGAAAAGCGATTTTCTGCTTGGCATTTATTCCGATTACCTTGACAAAATTTCAAATTATTTAAATTGGGCTACGAGATGCCTATGCTGTCACACATCTGAAATTGACCCCATCAAAGTAGTTATCGACTTAAAGATACTGCTCTGGAAACATGTTCCAGTATTTTGTTCGAAAGAAGATCAAAATCAAAATTTAATAGTATTTTATTGCGACTAGGCGTACTGCCTAGTAATACCAAGTTACATATCCTACTCACCTCCGATAAGAAACGAATATTGGAAGATCGTATTGAATCGACTTTAGTAATATAGGGGTTAAATCCTTTAATAACCACCAAACTATTCCTTGACTTGAATATTTTGACTTTTTAGTCAAACGGGCCCAATCACTATTTTGCCTTTGACTTAAAGTCAAAATGGTCATTGTGCCGTGGTAATTTCCACGGAAAACGTAACTTTATGAAGAATTTTCCAATGTATTTGTTAAAATTATTACGTCCAATCTACTTACTTAAACATATAAATTGAAAATTTTCTCTCAAACTTAAAAGCAAATCATCTGGTTAGAAACATATCACACAACACAATATCTGATATATCTTCAAGGAAAAAAAAGTCAACCACATGCCTATCACAATATTAAATCACCCGAAACAAAATGAAATGGTACCAAAGGGTGTAACGTGTATTTCCCTTATCCTATTTTCGTTTCATTCAACAAAGATTGGCGCACACATCGGGCAAGTGTCGCCAAGCAGACAAAATAAAATAGGATACACGATAGCTGTATTTGTTGATATCTTTGTTCCAATATTGTATCCTTTCTGTTTTTTTTTTTTTTTTTTTTTTTGAAAAGTGACAGGCAAATAATCAACCCCATGTTTATCGTCCAATATGAAAGACTCCCCTCTATGTTCGTATGCAAACCAAATGAAATCTACAGTCCGCAAAACAATACCCTTCAGCTCGATCTTTTGTGTTAGTCGCGGTTGAATGTTATGCGCTAGAGTTCAGAACAAGGATACTTGGTACAAATGTCACAGCTGTAATAGTATCCAGTATCTAGGATATGCACAAGTGCACTTGCAAACAATGGAGACGATGTGAGTGTGTAATTAAATGTCTGACTTTTAACGTGTTAATGCAAATTCAATAATGAAGTGGTTCTTGGAGTAAGAGGATTTCTTTGGTAAAATAAAAGACTTGAATCGGTGGCTTTTTGGCTGAATTCAAATGATGCGGAAGGCTGTCACCTTTTTACGGTAGCTTTTTAATTCAATAAACCGATCATGCTTTCGAATTTATTTGTTAAGCAGGGAATTATAAAAATTTATGTTGTTTTCCTTTATGCAAAATAAATTTTGCGTATATTAAATTATTTTATTTATTATTTTTATTTATTATATTTTAAGTATTCAATGTATAAAATGTATTCAATGCATTCAAGTATAAAATGATATCATTTAAATATCTCAAACCGCACTGTCTGTCTGGCTAGAAGTACAAAGTTTTGACGATTCAGCATAAGAAATGACTAATTTCAAATTTTGTAATCAAACAGGCGGTGCTTCGCATCACAAACAGTGACATAAGAAGAGGCTTGTAATAACAAAAAAAATATTTTTGATCTAATTCAAAACTTCAAAAAGAATCTAGATCTGCATATTAATGACAAACATAGAAATACAGCGGAATTTGGAAGGAATCTCTCGAATAAAGGAGAAATTTTTCTATAATAATCTGTTTTAAGTGCAGAAAAAATCTGATTTCAGCAATATGTTAACTCGTCACAAAAACTTTAAGGAGCATTCCCCAAATACCAGGAGCAATATAAAATCGTTCTCAGTGGTCACTGAGACACATACAAATCTAACATAATATTATCAATTAAAAAGAAACTAACAAAACGTAGTCCATAGTACGTGATATTTTCAGAATTTATGAATATCGAGAATAAGTAGACAAAGTATCCCAATAAACTTATTCAATTCAATTTTTAACATTCGCTTAAAGTGAAACAAAAAGCAGCACTAACACTTTCTGGTGAACATGTCGAAGAAAAGGATGGAACAAGTGCTACAAGATTCATAGTTGTTTTGTGTTTCTACACAAACGTATTTCGAGTATTTGCTTGATAAAATGAAACATTGAAAACGGAATGAGAAAATATATACTAATACAAATAAAATTCTACTATTCTCGGTTGAATATCTTTGGATCTTCATTTTATTGGGGGTGTTATCGCTGTTCTGTTATTATGCAGTGCTCCGCTTGGGAAACATAAGTTTTGGCGATCGTTGGCTACATTATCGAGATTTAAGTCACTGAGAAGCATTCTCTAAGAATAAAACATGTGCGATGCATATACGAAGTTTACAACAATAAATCTGTTTTTATTGTTTGTAAATTTTTTAATGTTTTTTTTTTATTTTTTTACTATTTATTATTTTATTTTATTAACACCTCAAAATTATTTAGTTAAAGCAATGTGAAGCGTAATTCAATGGAAAATAAAAAATAACTTCCTTTTAATTTTGCATGTAAAATTTTATTTTTTGATTATCCGTAACCCTTATCAGATTTAAACCTTTATCGTTCGGTCTTCTTCAACTTTTAAACCGGAATACCGCAGCAAAATCAAAAGGAAGGTTATTCTGTTAATATTTCAGAAATATTTTGCGAAAATGAATCCTTTTTCGAAAATTTTTACAATAATACAACATATGCTACAACAATGTACGATAAAGAATTGAAAAACCAATGAAGTTAAAACCACTTGGGTGAGACGTCATATTGCATCCGCTTTACTTGTCAAACCTGCCCCCATTCGATTATGATCTTTTTGCATCAATAGGAATAGCGATGACTGAAGAGCACTACGCAAATACCGAAGGATAATAAATAGAGAAGGCTCAATCAATGGTTTGCTTGCTGGACCACATTCACCTCTTCTGTTATTGCACCGATTGTGGATTGGCAAGCCCTGAAGCCGTTCTACTGAGGAGATAGATTCCCAGCAGCTCGGATAGCCTCCCCAAGTCTCTCTAATGAGCTGTTCTCTCTCGAACACTTTCCTGGCAGCGTTCAACATACATAGCCGGTATGATACGTTTGTGCCATTGACATTACACCGATCTCTATTTCTCTGCATTGGATCTTTTCAGGGCGACATTTTTTCGGGACTGTGTTCAACATCCTTGTTACTCATCTAATCCATTTCTCCGTAATCTTAACGACCACTGTCGAACTTTCGGGAGACAAGAATTTGATGTCCAAAATTCGGATATAAGGAAAACGGGAAATAGGAAGTGATGCTCAAGGAAGGGATATGAAGTCCAACACATAGATTTTTACCATTGCTATAATGTATATATGAGCTAGAAAATTATTATTAAAAATACTTGGCTATCCGTTAGTCATATCATTTATAGTTTTCTTAAAGAAAAAGGTAGCACTTCCATCCAGTTAAGCATGGAGCAGTGTAGAAACTTCGTTAAAACAAAAGACTACCCTTATAGTAAAGCTATAATTATTGCAATGTGTATAGTACAAATACAATACAAATCATATTTGTAGGATACGATCTATGAAAAAGCACAATAAGAAAATCGTCATAGAAAGCAAGATCATACTGAGTATGAAAATTTAGCACTGTGAAACAAAACCATGTCGGATGACCTGAGAAAGATGATTACAGTGATATCCCTTTGAAGCTTTTAGCTTTACTTTTCTTTAAATGTTCGTATAACAATATTAAAATTGATCACATACGTTTTCTGCCAATGGAAATGCATCTATATTTTTTTAAGTTAATTCTCACCATTCAAAATATTTAATTTTATTTATAAATATTTATTTCTTCACATTTTTTATTTAATGGATGAAGTTATGTATTGAACATGTCTACGCAATTTTATGAAACGAGTTTAAAATATCATCGCTGACATGTTTTTAATTCCATTCTAGGAAACGGTTAAATTCGTGTTGGAAATTGTATTTTTAGGGGCCAAAATGCCTAAAATGCGATATAGATCGTTTTTTGAAGTGCCTAATATCTTGGCTAGCATCTTTTCAGCCTATTAGCTTTCCGTCAATCGGAGCCGATCACCATTTTGATCATTTTTCTTCAAAATGACAAATGATTCATTTTGCACTATTTGTAGTGCTGGACTGTATGCGGTTGCGATACTCAGGTTTTCACTAATTTCTCACACATGTTGCAAAAAACATGGTTTCCCCAAATATCAAGGAACGGTGATTAAAGTTTCAGATCAAAAATTTGAAAAAACCCTTGGAAGCAAGTCTCAGGGTTCTAAAAGTCTAAGTCTGATCGCACAATCTGTGTGGCTAGATATTCTGAAACAACACATCCCAGAAGTTTTTTGAAAATAAGCCGATTGCCTGTTAATATTGGTTGCTTGCTGTTTTCCAAAATTTTCTAATTAGAATCAGGAAATTTATTAATCACGTTCCTGCACAATTCCTTTTACAATATTTACAAGAAAGAAACACTTTACAAGAACTTTACTTTACAAGAACTTTACTTTACTTGAATTTTTCACTTTACAAAAAAATTATGTCTGACCACACCATAATTAAAGCACGAGTGGTATTTCGAGCATGAAAATGCGAATCCGTGAACGGCTTTAGAGTTGTCAGCAGCTTAAATTCAGCAGTTTTGATTATTGATAAAGTTATTCAGCGTTCATACGAAACTGTGTTTTTTCCGAGAAATCTAAATCGGCTTTCAGTCACTCTAAAGCTCTATTCGTGATAGTTTGACATAAACCATGCTGAATGCTTTCGAAATTTTGTGCCTGTTGAACTTTGTTTAACTTTATACAAAGACATTCATGCAAAATTTCCTTGATATTTCATCTGACAAAACCTGCGTTTCTGCAAATGGTAGGAATAGATGAACACAGATTTTTCCGCATGACAGCACAGAACTCGACTGATCTGCAGTAGCTTTCTCAAAATGTTCGATCAGGAGAAAATGGAGCCTTCGATTGGTGGCAAAAGGAGAGGATTGACAGCTCTCATTCAACGAAAGGACCAGAAAAAGGGAACAACTTGCCGCTGATAAATGCTTTGATTTTACACATTTTCCAACTGTGAACCATGAAATGATATGTTGCCAAATCGTATAGAATACAATACCTGAGTGATTTAGGTAATAAAGATCACTTAACAGGAATTGAAATAAAATAAATTCAATCAATCAACGTTGATTTTGTTATGCTATTATAACAAACTTTAGTTAATCAACTTTCAATTGGTATCAGTTTCAATCATTTCCGCTTATATTGGTAAACGGAAAAAGTATTGAGCCTTTTTTGTTATTTTTCGATTGAATATATCTTTTATTCAAAATGCATTTTATTTAAGTACATATTGTCAATTATTATCAATGACCTTTTGCAATTTTTGTGTTGAGCCACTATTCCATCTGTGTAGAACTTCTGTAGTTTATCGGCGAAAAACTTGGCCAAGTGATTTTCACAGCCCCTTAATGAATTTCTTTTAATTAAGGAAGTTTTGCAGAGATCAAAACAAATGGAAGTCTGATGGTGCAAGATCTGGACTATACGGTGGATGCATCAAAACTTCCCAGCCTGTCAATTTTGCCGGGTCATCAAAGATGTGTGTGGTCTGCCATTGTCATGATGGAAGACAACGCCCTCTCTATTGACCAATCCTAGTCGTTTTTTTTGAATTGCTGGTTGCAATCGAGTAAATTGCTGACAGTACGGGGCCGAATTAAATGTTTGGCCTGGTCTAAGTACCTTGTGATAAACATTTCTCTTCTAATCCCACCATACACCCAGCATAACCCTATTAGGTGTCAATCCTGGCCTCGAAGTTGTTGGTGATGATTCACCTTTTTTTGAACATGATGTTTTTCGAACGACATTCTCGTATCCTACCCATTTTTCATCGCCCGTAATGATTTGCTTCGAAAATGGCTCGATTTCGTTGCGTTTTATTAGCATTTTGCAAATGGAAATTCGGTCGATCAAATTTTTTGTGTTAATTCATGCGGCAGCCAAACTTCGAGCTTCTTTGTGTATGCAGCCTTACGCAAATGGTTCAAAACTGTTTGGTGATAGATATTCAGTTCTTTGGCTGCTTATGTGTCGGTCTTCTTCAATTTTTGGTCGACCTGAGCGAGGTGTATCTTTGACATCAAAATTTCCCGAACGAAAGCGAGCGAACTATCTCTTGGCTGTGGCTTTTGATACAGTATCTTGACCGTAGACCCCACAAATTGCGATGCATACTCGCCTTAATCGTAGTGATATTGTTAAATATTCCGAATTTTTCAGAAATTTTACTCATTTTTAAATGAATACAACTTTTGACACAAATGAAGAAATACAAATTTGTCCATATGAAAATTGTAGACCGGAATGTCACCTTTCACACGCATGTCATTTTGACTCAATCTGATGATTATTGCCCGATATATGATGACGAACACCATCTAGTGACAAAAAAGGCTCAATACTTTTTAGACCATCCAATATATTTTTGAAAAATAGAGGTATGATAAAATAATGGCTTCGATTATCATTGTTGTAATAGGTTGGCAAAGGCGATAGAATGTATAATTGCCTTGGCATAATTGCAAGCATAATCCACCCAGTACATGAGAACAAAAGCCACAATATGCGCATCAAAACCATATTTTGTTATTTCGTCCAAATTCTCCACATACAAGATACATGGTTACGTGAGCCTCCTACACGATCGTCTTCATTATTTTGGCATAACTTATCCATGTTCACTTTTGACACCAAAGTGCTATTCAGTTCGTGCAGAAATTTCTACTTAATTTTCTTAAGAGTAAATCCCGCTCCACACTTGCCCACGGAGGAAACAATTGAGAATCCTTTGGTGACTAAGGACGTTACATCGTAAGTTATCTTTCTGCGAGATGGTCTTTCATGAAATTGTCGCCGTCTCTTCTATATGAAGCTTTTTCAACGACTGCATGTGATAGATAGTATGGAGCGGTAGAGATAGCATATGAATATAATTCTGTCAGCAATGTTCATAAATAAACAGAGAAATGTGGCTCTCATGATTGCTAAATACGAACAGGACCAGTCCTTCCATAGAAAGTTTGGTATGCTGAGATCATCACCTTTGCTCACACTTTCTCGACTACCATTGCGACAGAAGGAATTTCTAGCCTGTCTATAAATAAACCTAATAGTTACAAATTTTCGTCAAACCAATCGCTCGTATTGTGCTCATACTTCCCAGGACACCACTTATAAGCTCAAATTCTTCCCAGAAAGAAATGCTCGTGGAACTGGAGACTTGATCTCGTATATGGCATTAAAACTCCGCGAGAATCAGAAAAGATAAAAGATATTTTTTTCTAATTTGTTAGCTTGAAAACATTTTTATGAAAAATCTAGTGGCTGGGATAAACTTTGTTCTGTTTCGGACATTTTTGAAATGCAATAACAAATAAATTTTATTCATGATAAACAATATAAGACAACCATTCACCTGCAAGACACTTTCTATAAAAAAAAAATAGCTTTTGTTCTGCATAAAATTCTGCGAATAAAGTTTTCATTTGCATTTCGCATCATTTATGCGAATCATTTAGCAACTAAATCACCAGTAAATGAGGAATGTAATAGTCTTTTCAATGGAAATGAGAATAAAACTTTTTTTCATGATAAGCCACAGGAGTTCCAAGTGAACATACAACACATTGTTTTAATATTACCAACACACCTTGACCAAGATAGTAGACTAAACTGTGTCGTTCACCCTGAAAAAATCTTCGATGTCTAATAAATTCGCATTTACTAAACCATATCTTGTACTTTTTATTACACAAAGCTATTTTCACACAAAGGCGTAATTCACTATCATTTATTCTAATAACCAGCATAAAAGATGCTGCTTTGAGTATAGTTAATAGCAAATAATTTTTTGCAGATACGAGCATTTTGAGAATAGCTCGTAGAACTATTTCATAAGTTACGTACCACTTTCCTATAAATTCTAATAAAATATAAGCTCTGATTAAAAGACAACTTTCAGGACTAAAATAGTAAACAAATCAAAATTTAAAATTACTTTGTAATATTTACATAAATTCAAACGTTCTGGACTATAGAAAGATTACTGACCTATTAATAAACTTCAACCTTCTTTTAACATTCCTTTTTAACAGAATAAGACAATTATTTTCAAATGTTCATTCAAATGAGTTCAAAATACCAAACACAAACTCAGCACAGAAGAGCCTAAGTTTATCAAATATTACTTTTTAGAGCATTCAAACCTTCTTTAGTATCACCTATGCGTTCATAAGTCTACCACTTCATTGAATTCTGTAGTAAAAACATAAAATAATGATAAAATAACAGTTGTCACCCCTCCATCATCAATTTATCATATTCCAATTAAACCATTATTGACTTCCCATGATGTATCAAAGTCCTATCAACACTTTGCATCACCAAGAGAAAATTTATAGCTCAGTTATCAAGCTCATCAAATTCCCATAAAGCCCAACTTTACTACGCTATAAAAATTCGATACAGACAACAAAAAATTCCATATCATGTCAGGAAGGTGATAGGTTAACTTCCTGTATGCAAATTGGAATGAACAGGAGAAAGTAAAAGAAAATTTTCAGCTTTTTATCTAGGAAATTTGAGAATTTCATGCAATCTTGATAAAAAAAGAAAATCAATGGGAATGCAAGAAATCATAAAGTCAAACAAACGAATGCTATCCTATTCCGAACGGCAGAATACTTTTACTTACAATTCCCTTTATCCTGTTTAAACAAATAAGACATTATCTACTCCTGCAATAGGTTTTTATGGCCATTAAAACCATCCAACGCTTGTAGAATTTATGCAAAGTTGTAAAACTATTAGGGCCAGGATAATAGTCCGACAGGTTTTTGGCATAGCTCCCCACACGCATGTAAGTATCTGTTTGATATTCATGATCCTTGCGGAATTCGCGTAATGCTAGCTGATACTATTCCATGAGCAAATAGTAACATGGTGATTGACAAATAGCTCAGAAATTGTCTGGGATTTCAACTCCAGACCATGAATTTGGATTTGAATAATTTCAGATTATATAGAAAAACCAGGATGTTATACAATACAATTTTTTATTATGTTAATATTCTATGTTTCCTGATTTGTGTAGGTTATATTGATGAGGGAGAATAGCAGGAATATTAATTATTACGGGCATGTGAATAAGTCCTACAAAATTCTTGTAGGAACTAAAATCTGCTTTTCAGTTAAAGAACCCAAAATAAAGAAACTGACCATGTACAGGGTAGACGAAAAAATATTCTGGCGTTGAGTGTCCCTCTGAATCAGAACCAACATTAAGGCAAGCTTACTTGTGGTATTTGAAAATCAACATTCTCATAACGTAATAATTGCGAGTGCTATTTGGATTCTGTACTTTGATTTGCAACTGGTATTCATCTTAAATATCTAATTCAAATCAGGCAAAGGTATCCCTTAATCAATAATTTTTTAAATGATGATATTTAATCATTTTGGACACTTATAATCGCAGCGGCATTGTATTGATCAACTCCTTTCTGCGTCTCACCATGGAATTACATCCCAAACCATTATAATATTTGTTATATTCGGGCCACAACTGTGGGTTCAGTTTGCTTACAAAAGGAATTTTGAGATGATTGTTTGGGAAGTCTTCTTCCATCTTTTTTTAAAATGAAAAGGTTATCACTGAGGGACTGCTAGTCCGATTTAGGAATCATAGAAGATTAATTCCTCTAACATTAATTCAATGTTGCAATAAACGTCGAAGTTTATGAAGGTGCTTATCAACTATTATCGTATAAGCCATTTCCATCGATCAGGATAGGAGTGGTCGGAACCCAACCCTCTATGGTCACTTATTGTATTTCCATAAACCCACGTCTGATCCCAGAAGAAAAATTAACATGGTTTCCTCAACAGCAAATCAGGGTACCATTAAAAATTGTCAAAACGGAGTTAAAGATAAAGAAAAGATAGAAAAGAAAAGATTGCGGAATAAGCCGAACTCTTTGGAATCCTACTGATCTTATCCTTGTATGTTAACTTCTGCGTTAACATACCAGTATCGAATGGTATTAACGTAAACCGAACACAGTTGGAGTACATGATTACCTCAGATTCAAATGGCTTTTCTTGATTATTGTAAAGGTATAGTATAGACGGTCTTTAAACAATAAAAAATATACTACAGCTTAGGGATCGTGCTGATACTAGCCTCAGGCCAAAGTTGACACCAAGAAAGCAATAACAAAAACAGCTTTCCTCACAGCGTGATATTTCCTTCCAAAAAGCCTACTAAATGCATCGACTCAAGTTCGAACCCTCTGCCAATTGAGGATATATCCCAATTAATCTCAGGTATCTTCGCTTATACTATTGACAACATGTAGGCTTTAAAAACCTGGGTTAAAGCACAAGATATCTGATACACCATTTCACCCTCGAAAACAACTTATTTTTGTCTTGTCACTTCGGATTCACTAACCATCCCCAATCCTTGGAATATTTGATATTTATCGCATGAGTGCCTCTGCAATGCCATACTTAAGGTATAACAAAGACGCTAACGTTTCGAAAAACTCCACATATAATAGTATTTGACCAAAATAATTGAAAAATGATTTGAATTCGTAAATTTTCGAAACAAACGTCTAATTGCAATGGAAACAGAATCTACTTACCCTTTTTCTACCTCTTATTAAGAGAAGCCATCCGAAAGTGTTAGTGCTATATGAATTTACGATAACGCAACTCACAGGTTTTTCTGTACTTAAAAAGTCCATGCATACATGCAAACAATGTATACTAATAATGAATTGAGTAAAGATGAAAAATGGCACTCCAGGATAATTTAGTTCTATTGTTCTTTCATGTAACTAGCCACCAAGGTAGTAGTTATTCTTTTCTTTTATTTTGTCTTTTCTTCTGGGCCAGAATCTTCTAAAGTCTAACAACTAGCACTTAAAAAAATTCTAAATGCAAAGATATTTGGCCAATAATCCTCTTAATGCATTAGTTTGAAAAACTGGAACCGATAAAAGATGAAACATTTATACAACCGTGGATAGAAATCTGCAAAACATTCTCCTGAAATTCCCTAACAAGGACTAACATTTAGAACAAACTTAGTAATCTTACACTATTCGGCGCCAATTTTCAAGATGCATTGGTATTTGCAAGCAAAGCTCGTTGGAGATAGTAGATAGAGACAAAGGTGTGGAAATTTTTCTATTCATACTCAATGACCCTGATGAGCATTTAGCTCAGAAAAATTATTTTCATATATATAGCTTGGAAAGCTAGCTATCTCGATTTCTTCATTCATCCACAACCTTTTAATTTCGAAGCTCTCGATCGTGTAAAGCTCCCTTTGTTAGCGCTTTGTAGTGGTTACGCTGAGGTTTCTACTTGCTACTAATTTAAATTCGTCAACTGTCGCGTTTTTTCCACTTAACTTTCACGTTCATGATTTATATTTACATACCTCGGATATTTGGGTTTTTAGTTCAAGCAATTTAAAACTATTTTTGAGATTTATGAGCCCAAAACCAAAGAAAAAGGAGCTACTGAGACCTTCAACTAGAGCAAAACCCAACAGAATCTACTCGCATTATACCCATTTCGAATTCAATGTATTGGTGCTTCTTATTGATATCCTGATTCATATAATACGAAATTATTTATTATGCTGGATGCAAACCCAGCCAAAGGAGAAAATAAACAAAAAACGAATTTGAATAACGTGCAATTATGTCCCATTAAATGTTGAACACAACCTTCATAATAATAAAATAAAAGTGGAATGCATCATAAGAGTAGCCCGCCAATGTTGCAAATTATCATATTTCTATAAAGCAGGACCTTCAAGTATGCCGTGCCTTAGATATTAAAATGATGGTCATTAAAACCATAATCATCGGTCATACTAAAATTTAGAACTTCAAAGTCTCGAAGTGCACTTCATAAATTGAAAGGATTGGGTCTTTTAAAATTGAAATAAAATAGCATAGTCAAATTATTTAGCTGCTTATCATAGGTAACTATTGTACATCCAGAAAGCCAACTCATGTAGGGATAGCATTTGTGAATATATCCGACAGAAAAAAATAATCTTTAAGATTCCTGATAATTTCGTGTTGACATTTTTGCAGAATCAATTTGAAGCATAAAGAACCCAAATTATTTAACGTGCCAAATTGTTAATGAATTATTACTGTCACTACACTTTTCCTCATGTGCATCAACCTATATGAGCTATATGTCAACCAATCCATTCCATCATATGAAGCAATACCAATTGTCGTCATGCACCAATTGCTTTAAAATTTGTTACATCCTAACAAAAAAAACGTGTCAATAAATTTTCACACATTTTTCATTTCATTCACAATCAAACGAAAAACTTTTTTCCAACTTTTCAACTGAATCCTTGACGCTACGGCATCGCTACCCTCCTAAGGAGTAACAAAAACACATTGTTAGCAACGCGACGCATTCGAGGACAAATCGTTCGTGCTTTGAATACGAAATAGTTGTCGCATCCCCTTTGTAAAAAAAACAGAACTCACTACAATATAGAAGTAAGTAAGGGTGGATACCATCCAAACCACAAGAACATAAATATCAAATTTAGGAAAATATCAATATCCACTTTGCGAAACACCTACAGAATATTCAATGTCGTTTTCCGTTTCAGGAAATTTTCATTTTCGTAACTTGTAGTTTTGTTCTTGGCAAAATGTAAGTTGGGAAAAGTCCGTAGCGGAAATCGGCGATATCCTTTTCAGCACTAAACGTGATTCAGGGGCGTAGGATTTTAAACTGAGTCTGCGACTCCATGCGGATACAAATGTAATATGTTGCAACTTTTAATTAAAATCCTTATTAGTTTGTGTATCTTTGGATTGAAATTTTCGAAGCTCAATGGTTGGAATTACTTTTAAGGATGCGTTTCGACACATATTTATCTGCAAATGTTCATTTGCACCGCATCAACTTATAAACTACGCCATTGTGTTAACTATTTCAAATTAAAGCGTGCAAAATGGAAATTTAATTTAAAGTCGTAAAACTTTTCTTTTTCAGGATTCTACAATTTTTCCACGCTATCCCTCTGTAGTTTCCTATCAAATTGTTACTGTTTCGTTAAATGTGCTAAATTGTTCTTGGCCAAATCAAAATGTTCAACCATTTGTCAAGATAGAGCCACACAAATTCGCCAAGCAAACGATGAATTCGTAACAAGGATCGAAATCAGTTGTGAAATAGAGAAACGAAAAATAAAATTATGCAAATTTGTTATTCAAAGAACACGAAGAAGCTGCTTTTGCAAGGAGACATATTGTACTTAGATTTGTAGTTTGAATAGAGGGTGGATTATTGGGCGTCCTTTAAAGTTTTTTTTTTTGTGGTTTGTTTCAAGGGTAAGGCAACCATGGAGTACAAGTAAATTTATAGAAGATTCCGGAAAAGGATAACTTGTGCCAAAGATTTCTTACTTAGAACCAAATTATTCTTGAAATTCAGGTCCGACAACAATGTGTCTACTAATGAGTAAATACAAAACAAGACCTTGTTGTCTTGAGGGTCACAAGAGTGTCTTCAGTCGCACTCAAAAGAGTTGTCCCAGTCTTAAGGGTATCAAAAGTGGGTCCACGAACACACATAAACGTTAACTTTCATTAGGAGTATAAGTAACAGAAATTCATTTACGAATAAATTCATATACAATGGTTAGCTTTTAAAAATTTTTATTTTTTGTCTATTCAAGGAACACAAAACAAAAAAAGGAAATTCATTGTTAAGAAAATGCAAAATTTTCTTCTTTTTTGTCGAAAATAAAACTATATCACAAGAACTGAACGAGAATCTACTACTTTTGTACTTCATGGAAGCCTTTTTCCAGATGCCGCCTCTAAATATAGTGCTCGTCCTTTTTGGCGATGAAATAAACAAATCTTTTCAGATTTTCGGGAAACCCTCTTTAACACTTTTCACATTTTCCAACGTCTGGTGAATGCAGTGGACCCTTGAACACTTGCAAGTTCTATACTTCTTTGAAGTTCATAACTAATTCATTGTTATCAGGTTCAGCACAGGCAAATTGTGGGAAATTGAAAAAAATTGAAATTTATTGAATAATACTATGACATCTTGATTCGTTCATTCCAGTGGTTTTTCTGTAAATCTTGTTACCTTGCTCTACTTGGATAAGTTGTGGTCTGAGTATGTGTCCAGTAATTGTTTCAGAATGTTCCAACATAGGATTCAATTCATTTTAAATACCTTCGAAGTCATCTAGATACAAAGCATAATTTGGTCACTAAATTGCTTTGGCTGCATCAGAGCAAGTTTATCAGGATTTACTCAAATTTTTCTGCAAATTTTTTTGAAAAAATTTCTATCTAGCTGATTTGTTCTCACCCGAATCAAATGGGCACTTTTTAATGAGGCCTTAAGCAGTCTTGGTCATAAAACGATTTTACTCGGACTCTATTGAATTCTTCCTCTTCAATATTGAAAATAGAATTTTCTAAGGCAAAACTTTTATATGAAAAATATGTTGTCATAGCGGATATAAAGAAGTGAAATCACAACCCTTCCCTTGTATTCTGCGTCCTACAAGAAGCGATGACTCCAACAGTCGTGGTCTCTCGGCTGCATCCTTCAGTTGGAAAGCCCGGCCAGAGAATCACTACCTAGGTTAATCGAGTCCAAAAAACCTGCCTGGGTTCACCAACTCGTCTCCTTTCCTTCTTCGATAGTCATCGAAAGTTTATCAACTAAACGTGGCCAACCCGTTGCAGTTTCCTCAGTTTGATCATTTTTTAAACCTCCTCCTGGTGAAAAATTGAACACAGTTCCAGGCTTTATCTTATTCCTAATAGATTCCACTCTTGTTTTGTTACTATTATGTGCCTAAAAACCCGTCTTTCGGAGAATGGATTTATTTTGTTTCCAGATATTTTACATCAGGATGGACGTTTCATAACCATCGCGTAAAAGACACAGCCTTTATCACTGCTTTCTATACTTGAAACTTTTTAGCTGGTGTCAAAAGCAGGCGAAACATATGAGAACTCGTTCATATTTCCACTAACTCCAGCGGATTAACTGCGGTCTTTCACAGATTTAATCGCAAAATTTACGAAATTCATAACATTTTGTACTCTTCGACCGGCTTTGTTGACGGTTCACTTGTCTCATTATTCTGTAATCAAACCAGTGCTGCTTCCTATTGCATGCTTAACAAGGTTTTGTCAAAAGTTGCAGAGGACTGAGAAAGGATGCTAACATTACTCTTGTTGGCTACAAGTGGGTTCGATTTTTAGAAAAACGTATTGTGACAATTGGTTATTTTTTATCACTAATTTAAGAACTAGACTCAATGGCCTAGCAAAGTACTTGTGCCAGCTCATCGCCCTGCTTTACTTAATCCTTTCTCTCAGAGCCACCTAAAGGCTGGTTGTTCTTTTTCGTACATGATATATTCGCAATTGACGGACACGTGACTTTGGTCGCGAGAACTGATTTCGCTTGGATGTTGAAATGGTTAGAAGCAGTTTAGATGATAATGGTCACTACCATCTAAATTTTACCAAATTTTGACAATCAAAGCAAAGTTCACCAAAATTCAACAGCAATAGCATGATAGAATACCAGCATTATGAATGTGAGACGGAGTTACAGAAATTCCTTCAAAAACAATGAAGCAATACTAAGGAAACCAGTATCAACATCGCAATAATGTTCTTCCAGAGAGTTTGGAAGAATCGGGGTGATAATTCATATGATCTAAGTCCCATTGAAGATTTGTGAGGCAGATTACAGAATAAGCACATAGAGAAAATAAATCAATAAATTGTCGCATTTCAATTTGGCGCACACGAGATGAATGGGATTTTATCAGTATATAATAGATATGCTTCGAGATATTCGACAAATTAGATCAGAATTTCCGCACCCATGAGTCTTCGCTGAGTTAGCTTAGCAAGGGTATATATCACTTACAATGTTGTAAGTGAAAATGGAAAAAGTGATCTACCAAAAACTTCTGAAATAGTAGATAACATTTTCAAATTGCGTTTGAGTTCAATTGAATGCTATGAAAAGAATAACTGAAGACAAACTACCAAAATAATTATTTTGCTAAACATTTAACTTTTATCAATCAAAATCAAAAGTAATCAAATAAGGACTCAATTTTTAAGTTTAAAGAAACCTGTTAAATTTTCCGTCTATACTGAACCAAAGGCGTGTACCTTATAGTATTTTATATCCTAGGCATGAATAAAAACGAGCAATAACAACCTACAAAGACGACAAAGAAAGATATATAAATGTGAATTCTCACTTTACATTTATATGGCACAATATCAAAAATAAAATAAAAAACTCTATCCAAAATTCAACAGCTGAAGTAGCCAAAATCATGGTACAAAATTAATCCCTTTGATCGGAATTTAGGTAAATTTCGTAAATGGTACCCTGAGAACACGAAACGTACCTTGGCAAACACCTAACGTCAGTTTTCTTACTCTACTTTGCATTTCCATTCTGCTGTTGGCAACTTTTTCAAATTTAGTTGAAATTTTTCAATATCAAAATCAATCGGATATTTTGTTTATAGATACAGATATAAATTAGGTCTACCGGAGAACTCTGTCCGATAGTGCCACTTTATCAAGTTTCAATCCATATGCACATGTTGATTAGAGACATATATTTCTCCCTTTATCATGGTATTCACACACATGCTCACTCCTAAAAAAAAGAAAAAAATGAAATATGTCATTATTAAGTGAAACGCGATCGTGAAAAAATTGGTACCGATAAAGTTAATTTATGCCACTGTATTTTGTACGAATGAGAACAAGGAAGAAATGCAACAGAAGCGTGTCGAACTTTAGTGAAAGTTTCTGGTGCAGGTGCAATTTGTGATAGAACGTGCAGAAAATGGTGCAGACTGCCCCCTCCACTTCTAAGCCGAGCTTGAAGCTGAAGAAGAAAATGTTGTGTACATGGTGGGACATTCAAGGATCAATTCTTTAAGAGCTTTTGAAACCTACTGAACGCTTAAGTTGCAGAGATACTGTAAGCAAAAAGATTATATGAATAAAGAAATAAGAGAAAAACGGCCGATGATGTTCAATAGGAAACATGCTTAACTGCATCATGAAAATGTGAGTCCACATGCTGCTTTGGCGACTCGTTAGAGAATCTTGGGAAGCTTCGGAAAATCTGTCATCCAGACCTTGCATCCTCCGATTATAACTTGATTCTTTTTTTTGCATAGCTTTTAATAAGAACAAATTTAAAACTGAAGCCGATGTCAACCAAGCACTAGTTGAATTCTCCGCCCCTAAAAATAAATCCTTTTCTAAAAATAACATTTAAAAGTTGCTATCATGCTGGCAAAAAGTCATAAGGAACGACGGAAAGTATACTCTACAATAACTACAATATGTATGAACATTGTGCTGCATTCCTTTAAGTCAGTTTTTTTTTTTTTTTGTAGAACTAATAGAAGTTATAGAGTCATCTCATTGCTATATAATGCTCAATAAATTGCTCATTGCTCAATAAATAGTTACGTACCCTTCTAAAGGTTGCCAGCCACTTGAGTGGTTGCATAACGAAAGAAGTAATCAACATAGAAGTACATGTATCTCATACCATTTTTTCGGCTAATCGAAGAATGAAAACTGCAAGCAAATAAGGAAAATAAGATAACATAACTTGTCCAAATGTTTCTATAGTTTTCTATTCTATAGTTTCCATTCTACAGTTTTTAACGATAAAAAGCGAAAAAGAATACGATACAGCATATGCAGAGGCCATCCAATAAAGTTTATATATCTATTTCACTTTAAACATGTTTCGAATTATAAAAATTGTTTGAAATCTCTAATCACAAAAGAATCTTTTCTACTTTATATTAAGTGAACTACTACTTTGAGGGGTATATCAGCCAATTAAATTATAAATCATGTAGAGAATCAGAGCATTACCCGTCAACTAACTTATTTTACTGCAATCCAATGAACTCCTTCGATGGAAAGAATTGGTCTACGCTGGCACATAGTCCCTTAGTTGTAGTTTTTGATGTTTTTGTTTCAAAGAAGCACGGAGTTATCCTAACAATAAACCAACATATGGACAAACCAACAGGGGCTTATACAAACTCACACGCAACGACTGCGACATGGACAAAACTTTCAACTAGATACAACCCAGCAAACAATATTATCATTATATTAGGCTTAATTCGGTGTAATTTATTACTTAGTTCACTTTGTATTGTATATACTTGACCTTATTTTATCTCTTAATTTAACATGAGCCAATTCATCGGCAAGCAGGCTTTTTTATCATTACACATACCTTATGATAACACATAAATAATGATATAATAGAAGTGGTGATTGCACCGCGCAAAAAGCACTTACCCAAGAATTATCGCTCACTCGAGATAGTTGTCACTCACTTTTCACAATCACATTCGTCACATTCCTGTTGACATATTGACACTGACCTTAAATATGTTCACGCACGTTCAATTTTTTCAACTTCACAACTTGAAAGTGACTACTTCATGGTAATGCCAATAAAGACAGAATATTTTTCAATAACAGTTCAAAACTAGCATTGTCATTAGAATAAAGCTTAGCTAAGGGATATACTAATCATTAGTTAAGCATTAGCCTGATATGCCTGATCATTCTTTTTGCTGGAAAGGAACATCTACGTTTGTATACACACAACAAAACAGACTCCAAATATCCAACACTACCACAAAATCACGCACACGATGCTGATACCGTGGCAAATTTGTTGACGCTACTACACAAACAAAAAAAGGACCAAGACTAGACATAGTTGAACAACAATCAGCAAATTCAGAAAGACACACTGAAAAATATTCAATGAACAACTAGAGAACCAACACTGACACAATGTTTTCAGTCCTCGATAGAATCCTTATCAGAAAAATAAAATGGGACGAACTTGCCAAGGACAGTCCCACCAACCCGAAATGACCTAAGCACAATAATCATTATTAACATGTGCAACGAGTGCAACTTTTATTATATTTAAATACGAAAACAATAAATGAAAAATTGTGAAGTAGAAGATAACAAGGACTGCAGTTTTTTTTAAATTTTTCCATTCTGTGGTTTTCAGAAATAGTCGCGGGACGTATATGTCCCACTAATAACATTACGCAGTAAAATTTGTCACTACAATGAAGTAAATAACTTGCATTTTTGCATAAAGTAAAGCTACATAAATTGTTTTCGTCCTTTTCTCGATTTTTCGTTTTAAATAATGACAGCGTCTGCGCCAGGTTTTCCCTTCTGTTCATTTAGTCCTGTATGATCATCTACTTAGAGCTACAAATTTTTTGATCAGTAATTAATTGTTTAGGGCTATACCTGAACCTGATAGCTGTATTTACTTTTCATTGGAATGCTGCTCGGTCTTTACCGAAACTAATTAGTAATTCCGCTAGACTCACCAAAAATTCGAATAAAGGATTTTTTTTGCGTTGTAGTTCTTGGTATACAATCCACGAGTTGGCAACGACATCAACAATTTTTGAAACACTTTTTTCCAACATTTATTTGACTTTCTGTTTGGACTATACGAAGTCCAAAAAAAGGTCAACTCCGCCCATATGTTCGTTATAAAACGCAATAGTTTTTGGGCTTTCCTGGAACCAGTTTTTGCAGTTCTTTTTGCTTCAGCGATTCTATTCTAGTGGCAATTACTCAAGACTTAACCTTCCTTCGTGTCCTTTCACTTGATTACCTACTATCCAAAACTGTTGAACAGCATTTTTTAATTTCTCCTTTTGGAAACAGATTTCCATCAAATTTGGGTACTTTTCAAATTTCAAATTCAAAAAATTGACCAGTTCAACAGACGTAAAAAATGTGCCGCAGCATATGGTAACACTTTTCTCCCTTATGGTTTCGCAAAGATTTTAACCACTTTTTCACCAAAAGTGCCAATATGTTGGCCTTCCCACTTACCTGCGAATACATTCACTTCATATACAGCCAAAGTTTTATTCCTCGCATTATGGGTTTCAAAGGCAATTATTGTTTGAAAGATGACCAACCTTTGTAATTTGTTATCATTTCATCAATATTTTGGAATGGTTAATCTGAGCGTACACGCTGAAAAGCCATTTTGAGACACGCAAATAGCTCATCCATATAGTAGGTGTTTGATGCATTATCTGGCTTATTTGGATTTTTCATGTATAATTTTGAAGACAAATCGGTCTCGGCTCATGGCTTTCCTTTGAGACCAATATATTTGGTCTTTTGGTACACGATTGGAGGACATTACCATCATGCTACCCAGAACAATCATTACTTCAAAAGGACATGTTTTGGCTTGTTGTTTATTAGATCTTTGGGAGATATTTCTAGCCTTTTCTTGAAATAAATAGAATAAGGCTTTTAGGGAAAAGTCTGAAAATTTCTACTAATGTTGAAGAGCCTTTTCAACTTTGGTCCAAAATATAGGTGCACCCGGAAGTATGCTTTCATATTCTTGATCTTGCACAAAATTTTCCATTTTCTACAGCTCACCGTCACTGTCATCAACATTATCACATTCTGGTAGAAATTCAGAATCGTGATCAGTGCAAAATGTGTGGTAGCGGTCTGTTTTTGTTGCAAAATTTTTGTTAAGTAAATAAAAGCGAAAGATACCTATCATATTTTCGACTTTCACTAATACTACAAAAAATCGATAATAACCGAAAAGTACGTTTCACACTGTGACACATACTGAGTTGTAAATACCAATCTACTAATCACATTTTATTGATCAGCTGACAATACTTCAAAAAGACCTCATATTACGGCTGGGACAGAAGTTAACGTAAAAAGAATAGCCAAGCCCACCAGTAATTGTTAACCAAACTGTGCAACATATATATCCGGTCAGTACCGAAAGAGTTAAGCTTAAGTTAGTCGCGTCTACAAAGAGATGCATATCGCCACAAGGACCTCAGAACAAGTTGAGAATGATTACATACTGCCGAAAAGATTTGCAGTGCCTACACAAAATTTAATTTCCAAAATTTCATTTCTGTATATTTCTGCATATTTGAATGCCTGAACGATAATGATTTCAGATGGCCGAGAAAACTTTTGCAAAATTATAGCGCTAAAAACCTAAAACTAATATGATTTTCAACTATGAAATGAAATATTGTTAATATCGTTAAGATTTTTAACAATTTTGTGAAAATGGAAAGTGGGAGAAGCAATTTTATTCATATCGTTATCAAGAACTTTTCTTAGGCAGGCCAAAGTAAAGCTTTCTTTAACTATGCTAAAAAGATATTTTGCAACTTAAGCCTGATTGATATGTCTTTATTATGACGAATGTAATAACATGGAATTTAAAACTCATCTTATTTGTCTGAAATAAAAGTATTTATATTATACACTTTATATTTATACTTATTTCTTATGTTGAAAACAAAGAATAAAAAATAAAATTAAGAATTTATGAAATCTTCATTCATTCATCACAAGAACAATTTAAAACAGATGCGACAAAACCAAAGCATGTCCTTGCAGAACGTGATCTTCGAAAGAAAATATTTCTTAAAAAATTTGCAGCCATTTGTTCATTGCCTTTTTCATTTTACATTCATTTTAACAAATAAATGCTCATACATTTCATAACTTTTGCCCAAAAACGATAAGCAAACGAGTCCTCGACATGTTGTCGATGACACGATGTGTGTATGTAAAATTCTGCGAAGTGTTCGACATTCTGACCACCTACGCCATCCTCTCGAAATGGGAGTGACTTTCAAGATGAACTTGCGTATTTTTTCGACATACATCTTATATACTCGCACGTACAAAGGATAATGGCGTTATTAAGAAGCTTCTGAACTTTTCACACAATGACATTGATACGAGCGCATGACGATGGAGCAAAGCATCGACCCGAAAAGCTCTGTGTATTACAGGAGCCCAAAAGGATATAATATGTATAAGGTGAGATTGTATGAGCATTGATATACGTATAGTGGAGTTTGCATTCTATTGGGGCGTGAACGGACATGATCTTTGACGTTTCGTGAAAGAGGTTAGTGCGGAAAGGAACGAAAACCTTTTCAAATGTCCTTCTACTATTCGTAAAGAATGAGATTCGAAAGAAATGTTATTCGAAAATTTATTGTTTTAATTCACGCGATTTTGACAAATAATGTTTTCGAGAATTGTTTAGCAAAGCCAATAGCTTAATTAAAAAAATTGCAAATATTTTTATACAGACGAATCTAGGGATACTATAAACGATAGCGCCAGAGTCCAGTTTTCCAAGGGTGTCAAATTTAAAGTAACTTTTCCTTCTGAAAATTTATTTGAAACAAAAAATTGCAGGATACTATTCTTGAAATCCCTGTTCGAAAGTTTACACATCTTAGAAAAATTTAGACCAGTTCGGCGTCACCTTCATCGTCCTTAAAGCTATTTTCGGTAGATGATGTTCTGCGAGTAATGCCGTTTTTAATCTGGAGTGCTGTATTGCACACATGATTCACGTCATATAACTCTTGTTATTTATAATAATCATATAAATGTTCTTAATAATCTATCTTTTGACTGAACTGATTGGGGACCGTTTCGGTCTTGTTTTTGACAGTTTTCGAAAATTTTTCTCCAAATTCAATGAGGATTCGACTTCGAACGGCTTTCAAAAAATACATGGGTTGCACACCGGTAGAACTAGTAAACGGATCTCCGATTTGCATTGCTAGCGAATTCAGTGAATTGGTATCTACCAGCTTAGAATCCCTTTTTCCTTTTTTCTCTAAGCAGATTTTAGATTCAAATGAAACCGTACCATCTTTCCCAACGGCAAACCGCAAGCAGACATTGTTCGATATTAATGAGATTAATTGTTTGCCCCAAATGTATCGAACTTACTTTTATGTCTCCGTAGTGTTCTCTTTTTTAGCCTTTTGGCCTCTGCGAACATAATTGAAGGAAACAGTCAACATCGTCATTCGCAAATTCAGTACTGAAACTTGCTTCAGATCTTAGGGGTGGTGGTTAACTCATTGTTTCAACCCTGTCATAATGACCGTGGGGTTGGGCCTTTTTGAGTTGGGTAGGCACGTAAATCACGTCGACATCATGTTTCCACGCTAAATTTCCCAAGATCAAAGCAACACTTGATGTAAACTCGTTTATCTACTTTTTCTGTCATTTTTAGCAATAATTAAATCCGACAAACGCGAAAAACGCATGTGAATAAATACATATGGCGTTTAGAGAAAAGATGCGATATCGAGATTTTGTTGCGTTCAAAGGTTCTAGTGTGGAGATATATAGACTCGATACTTTTGGGACAATCATCATATGTTGTCAACAACACCATCTGCAAATCGCTTGCACTAGCATACTCGGAACTATTTAAAGTTGCCAAAAGCATCAGAAAGCAAATTTTTCCCATCCAACCAGCTTCACTAAATTAAAATGCATCTAAATGCAATCTAAATCTCCAAGGAGATCTTCACCCTTTCTAGTCACAAATTCCGAGCGTGTGACGACATAAACCGCACCATATATCAACATTCGGACAGACACATCCAAATGTTCTCTCGGACGAGAGAATATAAGAGACTTGTGGAAAACTTGAAAAAACACTTGAAAACACGATCCTGCAGAGAAAATGAGAGTCCTCTTCGATTGAGAATTAAAAGGACCTTAATGCAAGAGTGTGTCAAAAAAGTCAAGACATAAATTAAAAGAGGAATAGTAGCCATATTGCGCAATAATATCTGGAAAACAACTGAGCGTATCTCAATTGCAATTTCTACATACTTTCAACCTTTTCTTAATTTAAAGCAATTCAAAATGTTTAAAATCAAAAATGTACTATGAACATGCATTTTCCGCAGAAGACAATTTGAACAATTCAGACAGGCATTTTTTTTATATTGAAGTACTTACGTATGATGGTTGATATATTAATTTAAAAAAACCACTGATGAGATATGAAAGATTTTGCTGAAATCAGGTGAAACGACTTTTTGAAAGTGACCATCATAAAATCGACAAAAAGCTGCTCATAGAGGCTGGGTAGTGTCACAACACTCGCCATTTTCTACTGAGATTGCAGATAACATTCTGTTCAGTTTTGCTCATATCTTGTATCTTAACAGACACAACCGTCTGTACGTCAGGACAATTGATTTTAAGACTACTTTCATATCACCGAAATATTTCACTAAGGCATCTAAAACACTCTCTCCTGGTTAAAATCTTCGAATTATATCGTCAAAATTCGGCCAGAATCTTTGAGACTTTCAAAGATTTTATTTTTCACCTGATAATGTACTATTCAAAAATGAACAACTAAAATTCACACCGAACTCAAGATTTAACATTTTCCATCCTCTTTTACCGTCTTCAGTCATGCTGTAATATCTGTCTCAATTTCTATGCTCTATTGTTACGAAAATGTTCATGAGGAGTTCTTAAATAAACTCCAACAAAATTGCTCTTCTTCCTGTTTCCTTGCATACCTCAAAAAACATGATTGCAGATGGCGAAGAAGGAAAGCAATCCTGTAACACAACTTACGTAGTTTCCATTCTATACATATACATATACATACTTGTCGAGTCTTTTGGTATAGATACGAAACGAGTAAAACGTAAGTTTCCACTTTATCCTCTTATCTTAAGATTAAAATCTTTGTCCTTTTCTGAACTGATGATATGGAAATGAATGGATTTCTTACACGATGAACCCTCTTGGCAAAATAAATTAGATCTGGTATCTGAATTTGTGCTAGGAGAGCGAGTCGTTTTGCTGTCTAGATTTTAAGAAACACATTCGTAAAGATATTTGAACACGATTGAACGATTTAAAGTTCTTTGAGTGTATAATTTTTTTAAAATGTAGATCAAAATTTAGGATTTAATATTTTTTACTGAATTTCATTGGATATTTTTCTATTTAATTTACTTGTTAGTGAGAGATTTAGTTAATGATTTCTACTTACCTCTCTATGATTACTTTTTGCATATACAACAATTTCAAGGCTTCATTTAACTATAAATGCTAAAGTCAAGCAAGTTGCATTTATTATACTGCACTTTTTGTCAACTAGAGCAATCTTGTTGCTCAGTGGACCCTTGCGATTGAACCTGGTTGATTAAAAAACATACAGAAAAGTATGCACAGACCTCGACTCTCCCACTTAGTAAGAAAGTATGAAATCCCATTTTGTTATGTATGTTCCCGCCTAAAAAAGGCTTTACCTTACCGGCTCTTTAGATTTGACAAGAGATTCGCTAACTGCAGTGAGCAGCTATAACATAGCAGTTTACAGAGAGGATCTCCCATTTTTATATTGATGGATAAGTAAGCCATCTACTTCTGATGCTGTTAGGTACAACATGATCCTTACGCATCTCAAGTCACCACGATACTCCCTGAAGGGCCGTATCCCAATAAGGTGGCAAATCCATACAGGCAGATACTTACCAGCCATCCTGCATATACAGGTAAAACTTGAATTCACAGGTTTCATTTACCATCACAGTATGTATCACGTTTTTGATTTCCATTTCTATGTTTCATCGCATCAAAAATGTTCAATTACACTCATACGAAAACAAAATATTGTTTCGGAAGTCTTCATTTGAATTTTTATGCTCTACTGCAAACAAAAGCCTGTTCCGTTTATTATTACTTATTAAATTTATTTACAAAGGATTTTCTCGTGGGTCGTCTCGCACTGTAGCCCGCACTGCGTATGGTATTTCGAACTGTTGTGAAACTGGTGTGAAAAATTATTATTTTAGATGTATTCATGTAGACGTATAAAAATTTATTTAAGATGTATTAAAAATTAGTCTTCAACTCCGATGCTATCCTGACGCCGTTGTTTGTAGGTTTTAAGATCAAACCATTTTTCTTTTTTCAGTTTTTCGGCTTTTTCTCATTATTTCTCCAATCCCCTCCTCCCAACCCCTCTACAAGTTTCCGTGTGCACGAAAATATTAAAAATTTTACGTTTGGCTAAAAAATCTTTTTTGACTCATTTCCGACTCATTTTATTTGCCCTACACTATGTACACTTTAGTACCCATATGTTTGTTTTTTGCAAAAAGTTTACTTTTCAGACACTCGGCCAAAGCATTGAACGATTTTATAATTTTGTAAAATAATTTTTGCATAGAATGCCACCACCAGGGCAGCGAGCAAGAAATTTTGTTTCGCGTTGAAAACGGAGTTAAATTTAGTTTATTTTTTCAAAAATTAAATCAAATGAAATACTGCTCTTTTCGTTTGAATTTTTACGCGCCCGTCTGAATCACCGGAGTCGCAATTTAAACCCAGCATTAAGGAATAAATTTCTCTTAAACAGATCTTCCCACCTCGCGGGGAAACAGAATGTGTCCAAAGATGGTTAATTTACTGTATGTGCTAACATTCGTCCCTTCTCACTCAATCGTATCTTCGAAATAGAATGAAGAACTGGCACGTTCATCCTTATTTTATACGTGACAGAAACATTTGAGATAATCGGAAATTCAGATAGTAGAAAATAACAGATGCCTTCCATAAGCCCTCTTTTTCTTAACTAACCTCTGTTCGAATTTTTGTAACTGAAACTCGACATCTATTCCCCTTTTGACCTTAGTTATAAAGATTGGCGACCCTCACTCAGACCAGGAGCAGTGACAACCACTTAGGACCAGAGTTCAAAGTCATCATCAGTTCTCTGAGTCCACGATCGAATCGACTATAACAAACCAACAAATATCGTTCGAAGTATATATGCGTAGCAAGACACAACACTAACCCCAAAAAAAAAAAAATCCGTACAGGGATTGAATTAATAGTTTGACATTGAACGTCTTTCTTTCGAAAATATGTTGAAGATTATCATTCAAGTTATTGAAAAAAAAACCATTCAGACCAGACATCAAAACTTCCCTAGGATCTATATAGGCAGCAATACTGTACGTCTTACGTTAATCCAGTAAAACTCCTGAGTCTAACATTAATGATTTCCTCGGACACTCAAAAAAAACAACACAAGTTTATCTTTAAACTTTTGATAATTTCCTTGCACACTTCGACAAAGCACAAGTTTATCTTTAAACTTCTAATAATCTCTTTGTATACTTGGAAAAAAATAAAAGTTTATCTTTTACTTTTATTTTATTCAACGATTAAGTATTTACACGTCCTGTTTGGAATCTTTCTTAAGACTAACTTAAACTTAAGAATTAATTTCTTATATACTTCTGCAATCGCTTCAATATACTATCTACTAGTTAATTATTTCGCATATGTGTTAAAGGATTCGAATGGATTTCGGTGAAGGATGAGTTTTATGATAGTAAAACAGGGTTGAAATGGTTTACGGATTAGGATAGGTTTTATGACGGTAAAAAGATCTAAGAATGTTTGCCGCGCTAAATACGATCGGAAAAATGTGATGGTTTTATATCGTATTATTTAATGAGAGGTGTAATATGTCGCGGAAACATATGCGCGAAATTTACATGAAGGATACACAAGGTATGTAACATCTAACCAGTACTTTATTTAGCCTGTTAACCGGGGAGTTCCCGTTCAAATTATGCAACATGTACCGGGCGCGTATTGTTTCGCTAGGACATGTCAATACGTCACATCCGGAGACCGTCATTTCATATTTCTATATTTTTATTTATACATACAATAAATGAAAAACTATGAAATATATATCGTTTATTAATATTTTTGAAGTACAAAAGGAATCACAAAACAAGTAAAAGCAAGTAAACAAAATAGAATTACACAATAGGTACATATAAAAATTCAAAATTATTAATACATAATGTTGCACTACAATTCGGACACCAATAAGTAGATTCTTTTCTAGCACCTTTTTTGTAACACATTCGACATTTCCGGGATTTAGTTTTTCCTGTATCACTTTACATTTGCTCTAGAAAATGCCTTTCCACTATGCGTGATGGTTTCGGTGTAGAGCTGCTTGTTGATGGCTTTGGGTGGGTGTTCATGATATTGTTATCAACTAATTTCTCTATACACTCTAACAAAAAATGAAGTCGGTCCAAATGAAGTCGATCCATATCAATCAACCGTAGAAAAAATTTTTTATAAAATTTTTTTACTCTATTACGAGCAGCCGTGTAAGCCACCATAACTCCATCTCCCAAATCTACGCCGCCCATATTCTTATTGTAATCGAGGACATTAGGTTTTTCTTGACTTCTTCTTCCCTTTTCAATCATTGTCTTTTCGTCATTATGAATTGAACTGAGCAGCAATACGTCCTTTTTGTCCTTCCACTTTAAAACCATAAGTTTGCCTTTGTATCTTACAATATGTTCATTTTTTTGCAATTGTTTTGTTTTTATTTCACAGGGGATACCGATTCTATTTATTCTCATTGTCCCAACAATGTCGGTGTTGTTTTGACACAAGAGTTCAGCCAAATGAATTGAAGTATATAAATTATCTAGGAAAATTCTATACCCTTTATTCAGTAAGTCATGTACTAACTCCAAAACAATTCTTGATGATTGTTTTTCTTGTGGGTAATTTGAACCATAGTTTGTGTCCTTTCCTGTATATAAAATGATGTTTTGAACGTATCCAGATTGGCTTTCACTCAAAATGAATAGCTTTATGCCAAATCTAGCTCGTTTCGTTGCTATGTATTGCTTCCAGGATAAATTCCCTTTCCACAATAAAAAAGACTCGTCGACACATATGTCTCGTTCACAAACATAAAATGTTTTGAACTTTTCTGTCAAATTATTTATAATTGGATCGATTTTGTATGTTTTTCTATGAGACGTTTTAGGATCAAAACTTAGATTGTCTGCAAAATGTAAAAACTTACACAATAATCCAAATCTGTTTTCGCTCATAGCTTCATGAAAAAAGGGTGTTTCAATAATTCTTCTTCTAGAAAAATAACACTCTAAAGTTGGGTTTGCAATTATCCCTTGTAAAACTAGGAGCCCCGAAAATATCTTCATCTCAGCTTTATTTGTATCCTTCCATTTTCGAAGTCTCGAACGTGGTTTCAACTCCGGATTATTGGCAAAAAATTGAGCGGCATACAAATTCGTCTGTTCTGTTATTAATTTTATAAGGTCGTCATTTAAAAACTTCTCTAGACAAAATAAAGAAACTTTTTTTTAAGGAGTATTGAATGTTTTTCCCGGATGTGCAGTGAAGGGAAATGGTGATCCTTCTGCATTTTGAGGCAGCCATTCTTCGGAGACATTGTTGTTGCTAGGACCAACTTCATCAACTTCTTCATTTTCTTCACTCTCAGTATCGCTCAATTGTGTGTCGTAGTCAAAATCATTATTAGATGACTCCGATGACGAACTCATAATACGTCTCCTTCTTTTACTTGCAGGTACATTGAATTCATCATCACTGATATCGCTCTCATTCATTTTGATGAACACTAAAAAAATTTTATAAAAAGATTGGAAATAAAAACAATATATAATAGAAATATTTTTATAGCCATTGTATGTATTTGTAAGCATTTAATTGAATAGATAAATAAAATAGGTGGTAAGTGTAAATACGTACCCGTCACTGGTCACACAAAACACGTCAATCACTCACGATAGCGAAATTGTTCTGATTCCATACGCATGTCTATTCATGTCGAGACACGCATGGATGACGTAATATCATAGTCGATGGGAAATAGACGTCCCGTCCGTTCCAGGGCGCAAATTAATTTTCGAGGACATATTCATATGTCCTACCCGTACCCGATATTGTTTACGCCTGCCGCATTTATGCGTCTTGTCCGGTTAACAAGTTAAGTAGAAGGATACAAAGTGCGATCTTGTGAAAAAGGTAACTACGGACACAATTAAGCGTAAAAGAAAATCTATGAGTTTTTACAACATTCCATTCCTTAGTCAAAGGTTGTGCTTGGGCCTGGATTTTTTGCGTCGTTTTCATTTCAATTTGTTCAAAATCTCGTCGATAGAAAATGGACTCAGCTACAACATAGCTGAATTGCCGATCGGCCAAGGCTTGGCCATCAAAACCCTTGATCTCAAAAATGCTTAAAGAATGGACCACTGTGAGAAGAAATTATGATAGCAATTAATTGTTTTGGTTAAGATTTTTTATGTATCCATATTTTTAAGTTAAAAGAAAATCATACGAGATGAAATAGAAGTAAGAATAAAATTAAAATAAAAACATTTATAGTTAGATTTAGGTATTGAGTAATATTTAGTTAAATAATATTAGTAACAAACAAAACAAAAAAATAATTAAAAAAAAAGCCTCAGTAAAAATAAAATGTCAGAAAGAAAGTCTCAGAAAAAAATATTCCCAGTAGCAAAAAAACGAAAAACAATTTCTTTGAAGTTATTTGCGATAAAATTTTTTCTTTCTTTCTTCGGCCGCCATTATGCAGCCTCTGTATTTTCAAATAACCCTGTCTCTAAAACCTTGTTTCTTTCTTTCGCTGCAGGTGCGACCTATTGGTTGCCCAATATGTATTTTATTATTAATTATTTTATTTATTAATAATTTTTTATCTGTATCTTATCTGTATCTAATCTATTGAACAACGTACCAGGTGCTGAAGGATATCACATGTATACTGACAGGTACTATACTAGCATTGTACTGGCGGAGGAATTGCTGAAAATGAAATGCCACATAGCAGGTGCTATAAAAATTAACCGCAAGGGTTAATGACCCGATAAAGAAACCAAGATTTGGTATAAAAAAATCGATTGCATACAAAAAAGAAAGAACAATGATATTGTCCTGGAAGGATAAAAGAGGCGTGACGTTACCAAGCACCAGTGATAGTGCTGGTATCATCAACAAAACAAGATTTTTAAAAGGTGGTGAGCAATAAAATGTTGAAAAACATAAAGTAGTTGTTAACTTCATTGACTCTTTACGTGTTGTTGCTCGCGGGTATCAGTATGCATCAACCTACTGTTTTCTTAGAAAATCCCTCAAATGGTAGAGGAAAATGTTTTTTTTTTTGTATAAATTCATATATTTTATATAAATGTATAAAAAAGGACAAAAATGAAAAACGCAAGTCCCATTTGAAGTTTGTCAAGCGCTTAATCGATCAACTCGTGGGCGTATTCCGAGAAGATCGATCAAGACCATCCACCTCAAATCAAGAAGCTAGGTTTGACAAAAGACTTCACATCTTACGGAAGGGCAAAAAAAGGGATTGTGTAGTTTGTTCCAACAGGCAAGAACGAGGGCAGAGACGGGAAACTGTGGAATTTTGTGATACTTATCCCGATAAACCTCGAATGCATATGGGTGATTGCTTTGAAAAATACCACACTTTGAGAAATTTTAAGCCCTAAGTTTCTTCTTTTAGTCTTAAATATAAGCTACAATATGTTTTATTACAAAATATGTAACAATAAATTGGTTTGATTAATTGTAGCGACTGCATTTTTCTTAAGCATTAATGCCTGCACTTTTTACTAATATAGCTCTGGAGTAACTGGTTCCTACAATAACTTATAAGGCTGGAGTGCAAAGGGTTAAAGGACTAGTATTGAATCTCAAGGATTATCAGAATTCTTCAGACCACCTTGGTAGTAGATGCATAGCTCCATTCTATTGAGAATTACCACAAGGGGATTACTTCAATAGCATGAAACCCTGCATCTACTACTAATGTGGTCTGTAAGATGATCACAGTCCTTAAGCTGCAGTTTTCCCTACTTGTTCCATAGATTAGAATGTGTATTAGGACTATTTTGGCATTGACCATCATTACATTGCTTGCTAGAGTGCCTAAATGAACAATCTTGCAAAATCAGGCGTTTAATGACCAGCATATTGCAAATCCGTTTCAAAGAAAACTCCTTTGAAACAAGTCCTTTTCAAATGTATTCCTCAACTGACATTGGAATGCTCCCATAACTTGATATCGAAAGATTGGAGAAAAAGGCTACACGTTGGATTCATCTAGTCTTGTGTGCATGAAACATTGCATGCAAGGATATCTGTTTTCTGATGAAATGTAGAAAATATGGATCGTTGCTGAAGGTCTTTCGCAATTTTCCAATAGACAATTTCACCGAGTTAACTAAACGGATAAAAACGAGTGGTTTATGACTTCAAATTCACTCTTACATTTGGTCGACATTCATACTTAAAAATTGTTAGTACGGGTAAAAAAATAAACACAAAATAGGCAACTTTAATCAGTAAAATCAATTATTATATGTGTTGCTGCCTAATTTTGGCCTGCTTGAGAAGCGTCACTCCTGCAATCAGGTAAATATTTTGGTATGTCATATCGATATTTATAGTTAGATAAATATAAGAAATTAAAAATGAAATAAACTAAAATTTCTCATATTCATTCATTTCTTTTTTTTTTAAAACAATTGCTCAGCATTATTGCCGAATTCCGTATCTTTAAGTGGAATTCCTCATTTTTAAATTCAACTTAACATATCAAACCATCCGAATCAAATTTCGCCACCTTCAAATCTAATTTACATACTTATCATCCTCCCACTTGAAGTATCTCTAGAAAAAAATCAAGAAAAAAAAAGGAAAAAAAAATCAACTCATATCCACCCTCAGCCAGGTACAACTCAATTTAACACTCCCTTAAAACCCTATGTAACGTTTAAAAGACACGTTTACACAATTTGTTTAAGTGAGGATGTCATTTCTTTTTTCTGTTGTTCTTTAAAAAGTGGCAAAATGCAAATCTGTTCACGCATAAGGCTTCACAACTCAACACAACTGACTACTGAGCTATTCCCTAAGGACGTCATAGCATTTCTTATTTCATTCTGACATGCCAACCAAGAGATTGATATGTCACTTAAACTTTCGATTTTTCTTTTTCTGCTTTTTTTTCTCTCCCTCGCTTTTCTTAAGATGGGAAAGTTGCTCTCGCTGAGTTTTCATCGGTGTTACTTTAGCCTTGGAATTATTTTATCAAAATCATACTTACTTCTAGGAATGTAGGGAAATTTGTTAAGGACTATTTGAAGAAAAATAAAAAGTACCAAGTCAATTTTTTTTGGCTTTGGTTTGTAAATAAGGAAATTTTAACCTACTGAGAAATCCATTCAATACACAGCTAAGATGCAAGCCGGCGAAATCGATTTAATAAAATTAAACAATAAGATAGATGAAACAAAAATGAAATTGTTGATAACAAACTTGTAATAAACGTAAATTCAGTAAAATTTTAAAAGTTTTGTTAGCATTTGATCATCAAGAAAAAGTGCAGTTGTTAAAGCATTAGCTATAAAACAATCTGCTTTATTAGTATCTCTAATTAGATAGAAACAAAGTAACCGAAGAATTTTTACGACCCCTCAAACAAAATACGTATCCATTTATTCAACGTAGGCTTGTGGACTCTTTGGACTATGAGTGATCTCTATTTTCTCAAAATCCTTAGTGGTTCGCCGGTCAACTTTTTCAAATAATTTAATTTCGAAAAATGGTGACTTGAAATGTACAAAATGAATATGTTGACGATTCCAAAACAAAACAAAATAAAAAAACCAATAAGTGGTGTCAATCTTCTTCATCAGTATCCTCAAACTCATCGATAACTTGCTCCCTAAAAATTTGAGACATCATAAATAAATATTTATGCAAATTTATGAAGAAAACAATACGAAGATACTTGTTGGAGACAACGAAAAACTATGAGACTTCAAAAATTGAAGAATTTTTATTTTTCCCCGCCCGAAAACCTGTGAAAGCAAAACATTCCAGCTTAACCTTCTAAGCTCGCAAAGTGAACAAATTTATCTTTGATCTCAGAAAACGCAATTAACCTTATTCTCGAAATGTAGTTCTACTTGCAAATACAGATTATCCGCCTAAGAAAATGCCTACAAAATTCGTATTGGAATAAAGAGGCTGCGACTTTCTCTTTATAAACATCCTTAAAAGTCCTGAGCTGACTTTCACTACCTCTCATTGGAAAATCAAATCCTCTAAAGGCAACGTTATTGTTCACATAGTTATCCAAGATCCAAAAGACTGTCAACACTTCGTCATCCGAAAATTCGGAGCAATTCTGAAACTTTGACGCTCATGTCCTTCAAGTTAGTTCACACTAGTTATCAGCGAAAATGTAAACCGTTTATTTAATTATTCGAATATTTTTTAGCACATTAATGTAACTTGAAATTGATTTTGGTAACATTTTATAAAAAGTTTATATACAAATTTTGACATTTTATATCGAAATTCCATGTATTAAAAATTAATTTTAATCAAGATATATTGAGCATTATTAATAATGATGCATCGAAACTTTCCAATCAACGTCCGTCAATTTGCTCTGAGTCGTCAGAGAAATGGTGGCCTAGCAATGTCATTATGGACAAGCCCAGTTGTCAATACTTGATTTAAGCAGTAGAGAACCAAATTATTAACAAAATCTGTCTCGAACATCTCAAAATATTTAAAAAAATACCTATTCCTTCAAATTCAACCAAACGCTCAATCTAAGCAATCTAAGCTCCAGATATTCTTGCCTAAGAATCTATAGTATCCCCTTGAAATTCAACCAAATGACAAGCCTTGTTTTCCATCAATCCAGGTTTTGAAGTCATCTGCGAAGGATCACTGCGTTCCAACCATGTTAGTTAGCGTTGGATATTCTTGTGTTGAATTTACTTTTTCTCGCCCTAAATGATTCGTTTCGACAAAACTCGATTTTGTTGAGTTTCAGCAGCCTTTCACTGCTCATAATCACGTCAATCAATTTTTTGCGTTCATTCATCACATACCCAAACATCTAACGTCTTTTCGTAGTTTATGGTTGATGCTCAGCACCTCTACTAAACATCCTGACAGCTTTCTTATTGATTTTGCTCTGGGAGTTTCAAAATTGCACCACATTGCACCAATGCTGAGATCGAACCTAACTGAGTGAATTTTTGACAGTTTTCCTCCAAATAAAGCCCAAACCCAAATTTTGTCACTTTCAGAAACGAGTCCTTAAGACTCAAATCGAAACATTCACGCTACAAGAAACGATGACTACGATATTTGCAAAACCCGCTTGTTGTACAATACTTTGGTGACTACTCTCTTAATGGAGGAAAAACCTCCAGACATCAGTTTTTTTCAAGAAATTTTTACACAAAAAAAGGGAATAGAAATTGCATTGAATGAAATCACAAAAACAATGCCTTCGCTACTGATGCTCAAACTAAGCTTTTTTAATTTGCACTTTAGAATGCCCAGCCTTTGGTAATCAATTGAAATCAACCAAATAAAGGTTTTTCTAAAATATAATATTTCGCTTTTTATATGCCTATTTTTAATAAAAAAATTATAAAAAATAATAATTAGGAAAAATAGAAAAAACCACACAAGTTTTTTTTATAAATAAACTGTTAAGGTTTTCATTCTGGTAAAGTAGACGTTTAGGCAATTTATGACTACTAGGACAAGGACAGTGTTACAGGACAGGGTTATTAAAACAACCAAATAAAACATAAATAAATGAATAAATCAAATAATAAACAAAATAATAAAAGAGAGCAAGCACCATTAGATGAGGATTATTTGTTATGATCGAATGAAGTTTTGGTTAAATTTTTAATTTGTACTCATATTTTTAAGTTAAAAGAAAATCATACGAAAAAAATAGAATTAAGACTATAATTCGAATGAAAACATTTATAATTAGATTAAGGTATTTAGTTATTTTTAGATAAATAGTATTAAACAAAAGAAAGTCTCAGTAAAACAATCCATTTAATTCTTGGAACGCTTTAAGGTGGAAATTTTCCATCAATATAATTAGGGTCACTAAATCACTAAAATCACTACTAACGATCAACTAACTTTAAGAAGGAAAATCAAATATTAAATAGATATAGAATCCAGAAAAGTGAATTAAGTATTAAGCCAGAAAAGTAAATCAAATGTTAAACAGATATAGAATCCAGAAGAGTGAAAAAGTAAAGATAGAAGCTGAACAACGACCAGATTGCTCGGAATAAGAGAGTTTTTCCATGGATGTCACATGTTTTGCAAGCTGTTGACTCAATACATCAACAGGAATACATTTTTGTAATCCATGATGGAGATCGTTTCTGGTGGATGCCAGATATAGTGAAGAGAGATATTCAAGTGAATTCCCGAAATCAAGTTGAGGTGGAGATTCGTGTTGGAGGCAGCAGAGGTGATCAGAATCATGTAAATTGAATATTTTATTTACTTGCATGTATTCCCTTACTTGTATTTACTATATTTCTATTGAAATTTGTAAAATGAATCAGTGAGAATTTTATGTGTGTGCGTGTGATATACAAGGATCAGGGCTTTCATAATATCGTAAGCCTCTCACGCCCGCAATGAGCTAGTCGGTTAAAAATAACTTCCTTAGGCCGCCATTATGCGGCCTTTGTTTTTTCAAATAATTCGGTCTTGCTAACCTTGTCATTTTTCTACGCTGCAGATGCGACCTATCGGTGGCCCCAATAATTATTATTTATTTATATAAATACATTATTTTTGGTTATTATTTTGAAAATACATAACAACAGCGATGCTAGGACGAGCCTTTTACTTCGAAAAACGTATTAATTACGGCTGCATTCTGTTCTTGTTGTGCAGACCTGGCCTTTTTGATTGAATCAAACGAACTTGCCGCTCTTGCCTCCTCACTCGATTACGATCGTATGAGTCTGCGAAAATCTTACATTCTACTCATATTGTGAAATCTAGGTCACTCAGAACTTCAAGCATGAATGAGTAGCGTTAAATATTCCTGCAGCTAAAACCGCTGCAAATTCAATAATTTTTGCTCCACAATGCAAGTGCTTTGGAGCTAAACGCCATACATGTGAATTGAAGGACTCATTCGCGTTTTGGGTAACACCGCCAACGTTCAAGCAAATCATCCCGTGACAAGTCCTCATAAATGGCAGAATTCTTTTTTGTCTGCCTTTTTGCATTGGAGCTGGATGTCCATAAGGAATATTTTTGGCTTGTGCATCATTGCATTTACACCAGAAGTCGACACCAGTTGGAAAGAATTGATGTTTTGGCTTACTATTACTTGAGATCAAGTCATAATAAGTGGTCATATTCTCCTTTTTCACATAATCTTTCAACTGCGCATTTCGTCAAATTGCAAGACCATAGTATTTAAATAATTTTTTAATTAACTGAATTCAAAGCATCGGTTAGTTTGCCATTTTCACTGAGCTTTACGGTCTTTTTTGAATTTTGAAGGCAACTTCGTATACGCTTTTCTACGTGACCTTACGCACTCGCTTTTTTAATTTCAACACCTTCGTATAGACTAGCATCTAATACAGTTCTGAAAGTTTTTGTGTCTCCATCTCCAACATAATTATTGTACCAGACACAGTAATTTTCCTCTGCACGTCAATAAATGTTAAGAATCGTATCCACTTCCATCTTGCTTGCAGAGCCCTTATGATTGGAGACACAACTTTTTTCGTAATCAGCGCCTTCCGGATTGGCGGGGTTATGGCAGTATCGGATTTTCACAACTAAATCAATTAATTTTCCTGAATAAAAGGCTACCAGCATAGTAACGCTGTACAAAGACGAGAAGTTCCAATATCCATCACCACCCAAAGTGAAATTTAGTAAAAGTTTTTCATTTGAATCATTTTCTATTTTCTCACTTTTTACATGTGGTACCAAACACATTTTCTTGACGGAAGTATGTACGTGATCGATAATGCGTTCATACGCATGTCTACTAAGTCCGCTGCCTGAATTCTTTATGCCACAAAAAATGTTTATACCTTCTCGGGCGACACCGAATAAGCGCTTTGCGAGAACAATAAGTCTGTTTGAATAAATTGGCTTGATGGAATAAATAGAGTACTTCATCTGCATGTAGCAACAATTTTGAAGCCGAGTCCTTTGTCACTTGGTTGTCCAAACGACACTATCTGTTTGCACGGTTAGAACACAAATGCCGGGTCCACACGCTTGCCAAACCTAAACAAACCACCACAAATTCAAACATGTGGATAGCATGTTTTACTTGGCTTGTGTAGGTTTGCAAGCGCTTGTGGCCAATCCAATCGAGTGTCGGTTTTTTGACAAATACCAAAGGGAGTTAGCCGCAAGCGCTTGCGTTTTCTAGCGCTCAGTTACAGTTCTGCATTATATTCTGCATCATTCTGGTGAATAGAGGGTTACTAAAAATGAGTGAATTGTCAAATAATGAAATATTATTATGGATTTTTAACATCCACCATCTTCTTTGTCGTATTTATCGTTTCCTTCCACTTCTTTTTTGTTATAATTAAAATTAGCTTAACCCAAATGTTATACCTGATACAAGCTCAACGTCCGTCATGTTTGCCTCTTCAGAACACATAAACGCACTCGCAAGCGTGTGGATTCGGCATAATATATAAGCAAGAGCGGAAAATACACTTTCAAACTCAATGATTCTATAGACAAAAATTTTGCCCACACTGATATCGTCCGGCGATAACTTCAATTCTCAAATTGCAAACATGCAGACACACTAACTTCACCGTTGAACACTTCGTCAACTTCCATACGGCGAGGGCAGTTTGAACGATAATTTGGATGATTTTAATTAACTCTGCGGCTCATTTGATCAAATAATTGTTCCAAACGCGATTGAAAATAACACGAGACACAGTAAACTATCAACAAGCCGTTTCTCAACTGAGTGCAAACAAAACCAACGGCTACAAAATGCGAATAATCGTCCAAAGTATCTCCTACTTTCTAAAGAATAAAATGGAAAACTTGTTTAAGCCACAAACGCGCTTGCCTACCCACTTCCGATAATTTTTACCCTCCCCACTTCAATGACTTTCAAGGGACGTTTTAAACTTTCTTAAACGTTAAGCTTTAACGTAAAAAATGTTAGGTTGTCAATAAATTTTGAAAGTCATAAAATGTGCGAAAATTGAAATTTCTGGAATTTCTTCCTCCCTTAATTTGTCTTTTGAACCGGTAGAAGACCAAAAACCAGGAATCTATCGCCTTCCTCTCATTCCTACCTAAATTCTAAGGTGTTTTAAAATTGTTCCACACGATTAAAGTGCAAAAAAAGCACGGTTGACGTTTATGCAAATGAGATGAAGTTTACTTTTGATCCGAACAGTATTCAAAGTCGTTTGATGTGAATCGTCTCCCTATTTTAAGCGAACTTGGTTTGGCAATTCCACGCCAGTTGACGGCGTTCATATGACGACAAAAACATTACCAGCTTTCTCCACAGAAAACAATGAATACCTTCAATGAAAAGCTCTGATTTTTCCTTATTTATTAAGAATTTTTCTTATTTATGTAGGAACAAAGGCTAACACAACTGCATGAAAACGTAACTACGATCTTTAAGACCAGCGGCTCATATGCAATCGTTTCCAAATACCACATTTCGAGATCGTACGAAGACCAGACGAACTGCATACATAACAAAAGATTCAAGTCAAAGGGATCAAGCTGATAATGATAGCATTGGCGCACAGCTGGTATAGAAATCCTGTACTGGACCTCCGTGAAAGCATGTCAGCTTACGGGTTTTTTTTTCAAAAGCTGTTCAACCCCATAAAATGCACTACCGATTGATACCCAAATTTCCAAAACTTCGAATGGGCAACGGCGAGCGGCATATTTAGGCAGAAATCGTTCTTGCCAAAAACAGGGATACAGACATACTTAAGGAAATTCACGAAGAACATCGGGAGGTCACTTCCCGATATGGTAAGAACAAAACCTTAGCGTCAGTATGAGGAAGATTGTATTGACTGAATGTCCGAAAATACATGCAAAACTAGTGTCAGTAGTGAGATATTTTTTTGTTGAAGTGAACAATGAACCCTTTGCACTCCGTGTTCCCTCACAGTAGGCATTGGGATTTTGTAAAACAAAGGTCGGTATGTGAACACGCACTGTATAGTGAGATTTACGGATAAAAATAAACAAATCTAAATCTAGAGGAATCGATTTTCAAAGCTGAACTCTGCTTTGAAACGTCAAGCAGTAAAATTTACCATACTGTACAAATTATAGAAAATAAAATATTGACTTTTTGCAAACATACATTCCTCGACTTCAACCTATTCATATAGGTCCAATATAATTATAATAAGATACTTAGTTCCAAAACTGTACTACACGACGGTCTGTACATTCCCATTTCTGATTTTTATTAATCTTAAAATGAGGTATCTCTAATCCACCTCTAGGCCCAATTCCTTAGTGAACGCTTGTGTCGCAACAAAAATAGTTTGCTCGAGGTGAAGGAAGAGTTTTAGTAGAGTTAATTTCAGCCCGGAGATAATAGGACAAAGATAATCAACCGTTAACCTAAAACACTAACAGACGAAGCAGTGGATGGCGATTAACTCGAGTTTCCCGATCTAGAGAGCGCGGTAGAAGAAGAACAAGTCATGCCCTGAATAGCGTTAGTCCGAGTGTTCATGGGCAAAGATTTCAACATGAAGCTCGATGAACAATCGCAACCAGCAGAAATACAGACTAGTTTAGAGTAACAATCAATAGAAATGCTGAAATATCAAAAGTCTCATGACATAAAGTCAAGGCTATAGCAACTCGCAATTAACTTGAAAAACCAAAATTGGTCACAACAACAAGCAACGAACATGAAATCAAGGCTAGACCATCAGAGAAAAAACATGAAGTCTGGGTCGATGGACTTGACAACGAAGTTGGATCGTTGTGCAATACGCGAGTGAATAAGCCAACAAATTAAATTAGATAAGATTTACAACAACATGGGGTGCAAAGTATTTGGCCTCATACAGAGATGGACATGGAAGTAGAAATGGTGTCATAAAGTCAAATATTTTTTTGTACAGTACGAACGTTAACTTAGATCCTGTCCAAATTGCATACACATTTTCAAATAAAAGCTTCCAAAATGATGCTACCTCTGAATTTTTGTAAACAATGGGAAAAATTAAATTTCGCGTTTTGATGCCCCGCGCTTGAGAAGGCCAAAAGAGGCAGTAACATCGAAAAACGTTTAAAGCCACGGATCTTGTGTTGAATAAATGCAAAATTAAATTGAGTGAGACAACTCACACCATTTGCATATCCAAGGAACGCGTTAGACAGATCACCTATGAATAATGACACCTGCGTCAGTTGGCGGAATGTTTATTGCTTGGTGAAAGCCGTTGAAAACGCTCAAAGACGCAACAATCAGCTAGCAAGGGCCTAGCTAGCATTTTTTTAGATACACTTGAAATAACTTCGCAGATTACCTTCAATATGAAAAATAATCAACAAACAATATTACGATGCATTAATGGATCGTTAGGAATACGAATTCAAGGATAAACAGCCTTAATTAGCAAGAAAAATCTAATTTCACCGAGACAACGTTCCAGCTTATCCTACTCGCGATACGATAAATGAAAAAATTACGTTCCTAAATTATTGAACACCCACCAGAGTCGCCTAAGTCAAGCCCTACCGATTGTTTCCTGTTTCCCCGGTTGAAAAATTGGCACACCGGGAAGAGATTTTAATCAAATAAGGAGCTCTCGAGTATGAAACAAATATTAATTTTCAGGGACTTGACGCAAATTACTAGAGGAAAGTCATCGAAATGTTGAAAAATCGTTACACTAAGGCATTACTCTAGATGGAGATTATGTTGGAGGATAAAATTGTTTGTGTACTAAAAGTACAGTTTTTTCATTGTCAGGCCAAAGATTTTTCAGTCCATACAGTACAGTTCGTAAGTGAAAAAGTCAAGAAAATGAATTAGATACCATATCGGCAAGTGAATAACTAAATAACAACACATCAGAGACCGTGCGTAGAGTGCGACAGAATAATGGGAAAGTAGTCGCGTGCGTCAATTAGAGGCGGTGGATAATTCCCAAAGCAATAAATTTAACAGTGAAAGTGTTGAAGTAATATTCGAATTTCTCAATACAGCATTTAATTTGAATTTCGATTTGCGTACTTAGCACGCGCAACTGTGGCTCACAGGAAGAATATTGCCAAAAAATGATAAGTACCAAGAAATTTAAAAATACCATTGGCCTGTTTTGTTTGAAGTCAATAAAGCTCCTAAGGCAATAATCCGCAAAGCACCAAATAATGCCTTTGGCAGCATTGTAGTTTCAGTGTTGCATAAACTTTTGCAATGTGTGCTATTAATGATAAACGATTCTCTTTTTTCGATCGGAAAAAATAGTTCATTTTTATAATTTACAAAAAACCGACTTTTATTCGACAATACATAAAATACCTTAACCCAATTTAAATTCTATAAATCAACCTTTTGTTTTTTAGATTTTGGTTCGTTCGCGAATGCAGAGTGCCTTTCGTCTAGAAATTTGAACAGTGCTGACATGCAAGAATATGAAGTCCATTCATGTTTAGTGTGCCCTGGAAGCATTTAGAAAAAGAACCTCCCATTAACCAAAAAATAATGATACCAATTTAAAACTTATTCGAAATAAGCAAGTTCTAAACAATATGATACATTTATCGAATGCTATCAACGAACCTGCCGAATATCGTGGAATATCATCGTCCAATCGATCGGCTCTTATATCCAATGGTTTGTGCGATGTTACCCAATTACGGCCGACTTTTATCAAGTGATCTCGTACATCGTGAGGCACGCCATGCATAAAGTGAACGGAATCGGTAAGGCCTACAGCAAATACCTTTTCCTTGAAAAATTCTGGAAAACGTTTTGCCTAATAAATAAACAATAATTTAGTTTAGTCTCATGCTGATCATCTTAGATAATATTTACAAGTTCTATTGTAAGAACGCCACCATAACTGTGTGCAACAACAGCAACAGCCTCTGGATCGGCACGTATTACATATTTTTTCCAAACTGTCTCAGCGTGATCGATTGGTGTTTCACTACCTGGTATTGGAACTCTTATTCCATGCTCCAATCGGAAGTTGTCGTTGGTATTTAAGACTAGAATATCATAACCATTTTGCTTGGCCCATTTGATGTACGGCAGTTGAGTTCCATGATCAAGTGAATGATTGATAATTAAACTGAAAATATAGAAACACTCATTCAGGATGGTATTTATTCATAATGACAACTAAGCAATCATGCCCTTTCCGTCAAATGGGTTTTAACATTTTTTTAAATTTCTTTGAACATTTACAATGCCCCAAGACTTTGCAAACACGTTTTCAGCAAGAACAAAATAACTAAATAAATATCATAAAGCTACTTAAAATAAATTTCTATCCCTTTTCTAGTCCTTCTCTCGATTAAAGCAGTTATTTTAAGAGGAAGAATCAATAGCTTTAATGACAATTCATACATCTTGGAAGCGATAATTCGAGGGTTGATATTCGTATTTCTGGCCAATGACAATGACATCGTTAACAAAACACACCGTTGCTATATTCATAGTTTCATATTTTTAGCCTATACTCAAAACGTTTTGACGTACGGCCGCTTGTTCTGTTTATAGTAAATTGAATAATTAAATTCGGCAAAAATTGAATTAAATAATGAAGAATTTCGTGCGATATCTAACTAGGATTTAAAAAAAAAACATTATTAAGACAAGAGTGCTTCGATCAATTTAAACCGAATTTTGGTGATAAAGCTTCATCTTTAATCACTGTGAAAAACTGGTACAATTAATTCAATCATGGTCGCTGTTCGCTAAACGATAAAGTTCGTGCAAGCCATGCAAGATCACTGATTTTGCCGGGAAACATCGAAGCAGTCAGAAAATTCATAGAGGTAGATCGGCATGTATCCAACGGCATGTTAGATTAAGGTATCTCTGGGCATTTGTTCCATAAGCGTAGTTAAGACATTACATAAAAATTTTGCCATTCTAACCGGTGCAGATCGGCAACAAATCAAGCGTTTAGGACTGCCAAGGATTCGTTCAAACACCCGCACCAAAAATTAGTGCAGAGCTTCTTCAATCCAATAAACAAAGAAGTTCATCCAGAAACATTACGGAAATCCGTGATTCTTATCGTATTTAATTTTCCTACATCTCACAGGAAGCCATTGACAAGTGATGTAAATCAAAAACGTTTGAACTTCACTCGGCAATGCCAAAATGCATCTCACGAGTTCTAGCGCAATGTCGATTTATCTGAGGCCAAATACCATAATTTTGGGCCTAATGGGAAACTAAGAGTTTGGAGAAAGTCAGCAGAAGCTTTCAATTAAAATACAACATCGCAACTGTAAAACCGCGGCGGTGATGTGATGGTATATGGCTGTATGGCTGCCAGTGGCGAAGGAAATTTCAACAGACAGGAAACAAACAAACAGAAAAAACAGAAATAATTGAAGGAATCATGAATCATATATTGTAATTCTCAGGAGATTTTGGAAAAATTGTGTAAAATTGAAAAAAAAATTTAAAAATTTTGTATCAAAGTATTTCTACTATCAAGAAGCACATGGTTCATAACCAGGATGTTTTTGACGTACAAAACTCCACATTTGCTTAAAACACCTTCGTAAAGCCCTGGCCTGACTATTGAGCACATGTGGAACATCAGGACTCATAATTATAGCACGGAACTTCAGTTGAAACAAGCGCTCCAGGAAAATTGGGCGAAAATAGAGCTAAACTATGCAAAAAAAACTTGTAGAATGGATGCCAAACTGCTTTAAAACCGCGATAAGAAATTTTGGCGACCGAATTAAATATCAACAAAACATTTTTGAAATCAAACTGAATAAGTGTACGTAGACATTATTAAAACCAAATGTTCGACTTTATTTTAATTTTAGTTGATAACTTTGTAGTGAGTTATTTAAAGGAATCAATTTTGTGTTTCTAAATTTACATGAAAATCCTTAAGGAATAAATCTGCATTAAAACTTTTTTAAATTTCTCGCAAAACTGTATTGTTTTGTATCATTTGAGTCTCAAAAGGCTGCAGGATGGTGGAACATTTTACCGGTACAGAGAAGTCTAAATGTCTCAAATATCAAATATATTTATTAGGTGAGGATTATGCGATTGAGTATGATTCCACAAAACATTGATTTCGCCAAGAATGTCAATGAACAGGCTCTATTTCATTTTTCTTTTGACAACTTTCTTCTTCTACGAACTACGAGAAAGGAGACCGAAAACAAGTCTAGAAAATGATGAGAAAACGATCTTTTGAAATATTTTTCACCACCAAAAAACTAAGAGGAGAATAATGATAGTCAGCGAACAGCTAGATTACAGTGTCCGTAAGTGTAGCTTCTAATGTATTATCTGTTTTTTCGGTTTTAAAAATCAAGAGATTTTCTCTGCAGCACAAGGAAAATGTTTAATGTAATATAATTTTTAAAGGAGAAATTGTGTGAATTTTATTGATCAGATCTTAACATTAGCTTTTAAAGAACATTTAGGGGGATCAAAGAAATTATTTTCATTTATTTTTTACTGAACGTGGGCATCAACAACGTTAAGTCAATCCATAAAACTGATGGGAGAGACGTTGATCACCGTAACCCTTAAAATATAGGCTACGTAGAAACTGAGTGTTTCATTATGGGAGATTTAATACAGCCAGCTTTTAAACAAAGCAAATTTAAACAACGATAACACCGAGCCGTTCGGTACATAATGTATCAAGCTCACACCTTAACTTGCAACATCAGTTCATTCGTTGCTTTTTATATGCCGAAGCAACGTGTTGTTGTATTAAATTTAACTTCATACAATCCCTCGAACAAAATTATGTAGTTCTCATGTGCCTTCATAGGCATCCTTTTCTTTAATGTTTTAATGGAATTTTCGGCATTGCAGCATAATTCTTTCTACATTGTGATTTTTAGATTTTTTTAGTGAACGTTCTGATAGTTTAGATTTGAACGACGTGAAAATGGCTGCATGCAGCCGCAACGCGTAATTGTAGCGAAAACCGAACTTAGACGTCAATATTTTTAAGGCAATTGATTTAAAGTAAAAATCAGGTACTCTTCTCATATTCGTCTAGTAGCCAGACAATAGCCCTAGTCTATGTAAAACTTTTAATAAAAAAATATAAAAAACCACTAGATAAGAAACAGAGATCCGGGAAAAGGTCTCGAAGGAGTCAAGCTGTCATTATTGTAAAAGGAAAGTCAATAAAGTGTAGGGGTTTTCAATTTAGACCGGTCACAGTTGGCAGCCTGTGGGGCCATGGTGTTGGGGCTGTCTCTGTCTAATTGGCTATCTGATATTCTTTCAGGGATGCTAAATCAATCTGACAAATAACACGATTGAGCAGCAACTCCAAATTCTAAAATCTTATTATCGACGTGAATATTCGTTAGTGCAAACGATCCGCAGATAGCGCCTATTTAACGGCCGGTAAATTTGCAGTACAAACTTGAATCTACAACGTTTAGTGACCAAATTCCAGACCAACGATTCTGTAAAGCTTCAGCCAACACCCGTGCATCAAAAGAACGCCAGATTTTCAATCGTTTGAAGGTTTTGAAGAGTATCCCCATTTTGGCCGGAAAATCTTTAGCAATCTTTCACAACGAAGCGCATTTTTCGATGAATGATTATGTTAAGAAGCACAATTGCTTTATGAAAGGACGCCAACATACTCGAGGTTAACCAGATGGTAAAACATTCACAAGCAGTTTCTGTGCAGCACGAATTTCGAGTGGGCGGCATCATTGATGCGTACAGCTTCGACAACAACGTTGGTGAGGTTATTGTTGTCCACGACGGGCACGGCAAAACAATGATAACCGATTTCTTTGGCTCCAAGATAAACGAAACAGAAGTAGACGACATGTGGTAAAGCATGCTGGAGCTGTGTACCACACAGTGGACGCTACGATAGACACACTGCATGCACGATTTGAAGGCATGGTTATGTCTCGAAAAGGTGACATGAATAAGCAACCAAGATTGTGTGATTTGAATTCGCTAGAATTTTGCTTGTGGGGTTTCCTGAAGTCGCAGGGCTATACCAATAAACTGCAATCAACCGATAGCCTTGAAGTCAACAGATCCGAAACCATCACTCAAATTTAGGCGGATTTATTCTGCAAAGCCATCGAAAATCGGACAACTTCTATCCGAAACACCATGGGAAGCCAAGGCGGAGATGTTATTATTATGTTAAATACCATGCTTAATGGTACAGATGTGTTTTTTTTTTTTTTTTTTTAAAAAAAAAAGAGCAGTCATTGAAACGCCACACAGCCTGTTTAATTCCATTGCAACATGGATCCGCTCTTATTGAAAATCTCCCTATTATGTTAGGTTATTGTTGTTCTGTTTTTTAAAGTTCAAATGTAAAGGAATCAACTAAACAAAGGTCAAATTCTAGAATTCAATAAAGATTTTTATAAAGGACAACCTAAGACAGTTTAATAACGCACATGGACACATAGAAAAGAGAAAATGAAAATGATTTAAGGTAATATAAATCATAAAGTCATAAAATAATCATAAATAAAAAAATAAGATGGTTATTACTTCGGAATCTCTGAAAAATTAGGTATTCTGCATGTAAGCTTCAAGTATTGTGAAAAGTTTCCGATGCATACGTTATCAGGTCCCAGATAAGATCAACATTATAAATATATCTAATAACTAACTAGCTAAACTGCACCAAATTTTCAGTCAAATAAACAAAACATATTTTGTTCATGCATATGGATATGAATGCTGATAAGATGGAATAATCGTGAAATCTAAGCTCTTAAACGAGTAATTAGTAAGAGGAGGGAGTAAGTAGCTCTTTTCTTTAGTGTCAATTAGTTTGAAAATAATTATTATTTAGAGAAGAGAATAATTGACTCTAAATTGATAAAGGAATTGATACAAACCTTCGAGCCCACTGTCCGGCTCTCACAACTCCACTACCATGAATAAGAACCATTAATTTCTTAGTCCATGGTATCTCTCTTTGAGTTGAAAATATAAAGGTGGCTCGTTCTTCTGGTATATTATCTGGAATATATATCCTATGAAATCCATGTTTTTCTAATAGCTCATAAACATGTTCTGTGATTGCCTGAAAATAACCAAAAGAATGCTCATTTATATAAACGGCAAGAAGTTATTCACTAGTGTATTCAAAATTCCTAATGTTTAATTTGCGATAGACAAAATAAAACGTTCAGAGTAGTAAGTTGATCGCAAATGATAATTGTTTCAATATGTTGTAATAAAAGCTTTTTTCCCCGTAAACATTAAATTTAAATATCGTTCGTTTGCTAGAAGCACGTCGGAACTTGGGAAGTGCTATATTTTATCAGGATGCGTACAAATATTCGCCGTATTATGTTCGACGTGTTCGCGTCGTCAGCGATGTGCTACTTATAATCTCTTTGAAATTTTCGACAAACTCTAATGGCGGTTTAGAGGAAGCTGCTGAAACTTTAATAAAAAAATAAATACTAATTGCAGCAGCTTGTTTTCAAGTACACAAAATACGTTACATTTTCCCAAAAGAGAAAGAAGAAAGCGAAGACAAAGCTAATTTATTGAAGGAGGAATCTTGCTAAAAAAAATAAACAACGAAGCGGTGTATGAAACGTACACAGCGAACAAAAGGATTCGAGAAGGAAAAAAGATGGAACCTCCATGAAAATGTCATCTTCAATTGAATGCAAATAAAAGCATATTTTTGCTTCATTTTGGCAGCTAGACAACATTAAGAACCAGAAGTAGTATATTACGAATGGCAAGCAAGCTTTTGAGTCGCGATGTCGCTACGTCTGCATTGGCAGTACAAGATCACAAGAAACCAATAAAGCAAATTCTTTACTGAAGAGATCCCCTAGAATGCATATTGGTAAGGTTTTCTTCAAGAACACTTTAGACATTAATAACCGCCCAGTTCGCATCGTATTAGAAAAACTCTACAGGAATAACCCATCAAGTAGCCAAAGATTTTTAACAAAGTCTAAAGACTATGCTAATTGCAGTTTGGCCTGAAATCTAGCCTGATCAAACTCACGAAATCAATACCTCTTTTTTGTTTGAACTGGGCACGTAATATTGTATATTGGCATTGTAATATCTCAATATCCTATCGGGAAATAATATATAATATCATGGTCTGCCAGTTTCACAGGGCAGATAAAAAAGTTTATGGGCGCTTTATAGTTGTTGGCGGAACATCAACTGGGAATCATATTATTAACTCGCAAATTTCCTATAAGAGTTCATATAAAAAATGAAGGCGATTCAGTCCACTTCTTAATAAAGGAACTCAAAAGAAGCCTTGGCAGTAATGCCATTTATACTCCTGAGGCTTTTGATTGGATCATTCGATCAGTAAAGAAAAAAGGTAATCGCTCCGAATTATGGTTTGAAGATTTCTTGGGCTTAGAAATATTGGGAGCTGATATTGGGCCTTCAAACATATCACAATTGAGATTGTCGGAAGTGAGAACCCTAAAAGTAACACAAGAATCACCGACATTTTGCAAATTTTCATAGGTTCAGGAGGAATTTTTTCATGTGGCTTTTACTAAGCGAAAGCAAAGAGATTTGATCACATTGAAAATAGCTTTTCGCGCAAAATCAGACCTCATGAATAGAAACATCACCCGAAATTTTATCAGACAATTATGAAAATGGGTGACAAACTTCCAAATAAATGCAATATTATTTCAATAAAAACGACACACTTTTATTTAAAACGAACAATAGTTGGATACTTTACAGCAAGAATGTTTTTATGAAAAAAAAAAGAATTTATAGATTGAGATCTGAATTTCAAGACTGTGTAGTTCCATTTAACCAATATTTGAATAACCCTTCACTGTTTGCGCTATTTTATGCGACACTCCATACACCGTGGATCATTTTTGACTCACAACAGAAAATCAGATCCTCTCGAATGCTTCCGAAGCTTTATAACGGACGAAATAGTGGATGAAATTGTGCCAACATATTTTTATGGCAATATTTTCATTAATTGTGCATTAATTGTGCAATATTTGTATCAGTGGATGAAAATATACCAACGTTGAAGTTAATTTGAGGAATAAATATTCCGCTACTGTAAGCCCAAAAAACAAAATCACAAATGAGAAGTAAGTTAAAGCTCTGATCGGATTATTTATCCCAACAGCTGTACGAAAAGATAATCACCTGACAGCTTCTGAACACTTTGACAGCACCTTCTCTGGATCACGGTACGTTTCGACAATGGCCAAAGATCGTTTTATGTTCATGTTGTCTCGTTTACGATTTGACGATAAATCGAGTCGACTTTTAATTGTTGATGACAAATCCGAAAAATATGAGATTTGTTCATACAAAAGTGTACTGAAAATTATACTCCTGGTAATTATTCGACAATCGACTAACAATTATTATCTTTACGGGGTAGGTCCTCATTTAAAATGTACATTCCCAATAACCGGCAAAATACGGAATAAAAATTGTGATAACGTGCGACAGCGGAACTAAATATATGGTGAACGCAATGCCCTATCTTGGTAAAGGCACTAACAAAGGAGATTTACCAATCGCTGAGCATTATGTAAAAGAGCTTTTTAAGAGCATTTATGGAACTAATCGAAATATAACGATGGATAATTGGTTTACATCCATTCCTCTGGCGAAATCCCTATTTAACGCGCCTTATAACTTAACTCCTGTAGGAACACTACGATCAAATAAAAGAGATCTCCCACCAGAATTGGGTAAGACCAAAGGCAGAAAATGTGCTACATCAATATCTTGCTACGACCAAGAATTAACAATTCTTTCGTATAAGCCAACACCCAGCAAAACTGTGCTATTGTTGTCGTCCTGCAACGAACAAGGAACTGTAAACAGGAGCACTGAAAAGCAGGAAATTATCCACTTTTATAATGCTGCGAAAGGTCTGACCAGATGTGCAGCACAATGTCATGTGCTGCGTAATTTATTGCATAACACATATAGCATGAATAAAAAACCACTAAATCGTATTAATTATATGAGAGAAATTCATAAGAACCTTATTGAACTATGGCTGGGGAAAAGATTGGAGGTGACTACCCTACCCATTCGTATCAGAAGTAATATTGAACATATTGTTGAACAATGTGATAAAAATCAATATTTATGTAAAAGTACCCTCAATAAAAATCAATTAATAAAAAGATCAATTTTTAGAATTTGTCCAAACCCAAAACGGCGTATGACAAAATCTAATGTGAAAAATGTTCCAAAAGTATTTGCGGGGAACACAAAATTGAACTTTGTGTCTCTTGCTCAAAATGTAATGAAAATGTTCGATTGTGTTAGAAGATATGAACATCAGTATTTAACTTTTAAGAATTACACTTTATTCTATTAAGTGATTTATAAATTTTTCTTTCTTATTTGATTTGATCTCATCTGGACGAACCGAATTCTGTTATGTACCTTATATTACTAATAAAACATGTTTTCCATAGAACTGATCTGAAAGAAGCAGTTTATTTTGCTTTCTATAAGATCCAGGAACTAAATAATAATCATACTACCAAGTGTTTGTTTTTTATTAATTTTTTATTAAGACTTGAAGAAGAGACTTCGTCCATTCGACGAAGGTTAGTCTTAACGCATTCAAAATAAGGTTAACTTTCTAGGGTTAAATGTATTGAATAAATTATAAGGTATGTATTTTGCGTTAAATGTTTTATTCTAAGGTAGAAATATTAATGTTTAATGCTAAATCGGCAAAATAACATTCAGTACTGCGTACTTTTTTATATACAAAAGTGGCACATCGGTGATGCATGCCGCCCCACGGAACAAACTAGCATGGTCCACTTAATTTGAACTTTGTTGCAGTGGGTTTTCAAGATCATTCGCAACATTCCGGGCATTAAATGTCGATTCCGCTATTACTTTTCTAACGATGTCTCGTTGATTGTACTTATTGAGAACTGGACGTCGATCAGATCTCGACTTAATCTCATTATTTTCAAGATAAGATTGTAGAAGACTTTGAGTGTTGTGTGCACTGTTGTCTTTGCCAATCTCACCGTTTCCGCAATTCTTTTTAAAATTTATTTTCATTTTTTAACTTTTATTATTTTCCCAACAGCTACTGGAACTTTTTTCCTTTGTTAACTCACTTCGGGGAAATTTGTATTCAATTGCTCGCAATATTCACGTCGCATCTTTCACTATACCCAACAACACTGTACCTTCGTAATTTAACTGTGATTATTATTAACGGCACTCTTTTCACTTGCCGAATGACACCTACGTCGACTTTTGTTATTACTATTTGAGGTTATTCTTTTTCGTTTATCGTATTTAAATGTTAACTAAGTGTGAATATTTATGTTTTATAAGAACTTGGTTTTCTTTCATTAATTAAAAAATATATTTCGAAAGCTTCGAAACACTTTTCTGTTTTCATTCGAATTCTACATGTTTAGATATAAATAGACTTTAGTGACTAAATGTAAGTGAATGTTACATGAAAACAGGCGGCAAACGAGGGAATTTCGTTCCGAGATCAAACAAGCAACATTTCCATTACTATCGGACAAAACACGGAGCATGTGGAAAAGAACTTATTTTGGTAATATTAAATTATGTATTCGGAATACTTTATGAGCAAGTTTCCCTCCGATTTTTTGAAAACTATCGAAATTTTGATAAATTCCCAGACTCTATATTCCATATTCCATATGTTGATCAATTGTAGTCACGAAAAGAGCTGAACATGTGAACAGCTGAAAAGGATAGGCAACAAAACCCAATATTTTGGACGTAAACAGTCATATACCAGCAACAGCCTTTCTTTATCTTATACTGCATGCCGCTGAACGTCAAATTGCTTCCTTTGATTCCATCAGAAACGAAGGAAGATTTAAACCTTATTTGCATTTCAGTTACCGGTAATTCCCAACCAATTCTTTAGACTTGAAAATTATGAAAATAAACAATTGCCACTGAAGCCAGCACGCACATACAAATTCTAGCCAGTATAACTTTTCAAATTCGGATCGAAGATCGAATCAAACGAGTTTGCTACCTTACAGTGAAAAAACATTCAAATTAATTAATTCGATTTTTTATGACAGAAACTCGTTTGACTAGAAGAGTCAACGATTCTAATTAAGCGATCGCAGTTCAAAAATGTCTTGAGATGCCCTATTACATAGGTTCGCAGATTGCATGCGACGAACTAGCGAGGAAAAAACGTTGGCATAAAACAAAACAAGCGAACACTGTGCAAAGCGAAGACAGTGATAACAGTTTGAAGTTGACAAAATAAAAACACTCATTTCTAACAAGAAGGACGCTTCCAATAAGAATTAACACGTTTGACATTTGCTTTGAAAACTAAAGGGTGGGAAAGCTCGACGGCTTTTTGTCCCTGTTGGTTGTGCATTAGTCATAAAGGATCGATAAAATTCAAAGACTGCATAAGCGGGTTTCCTTATGGGAGTGGAATGCACTTACGTTTCAAATAAGATTCACACTAACTATCAAGGATAAGCTTTGATGGATATCTATGACCGTCTTCCTTTGCAGATTTGCTTTAAAACTGACAAAATGGAAACAACTTTTTGAAACAACAACAAAGAGTCATACAAATGACGCTCAAACTTACCTCGCCAAGTTCTTCGTAGTGTCGTTGGTTTATTGCATATTCACTAGATATATCAAATTTAAATTCATCATCACTCAACTCGCCCGTGTTTTCATCAATTTGACGCAATTTTCCCTCTGCAAGAATTAATAATTAAACAAAACATAAACTCCATGGGGTGGAGTTGTTCAACTTACCGGCATTGAAATCGTAGCCGTGATCCCGCACCGTCTTCCCTTTACTGGTCGACATCGACGCAGTTACTTTTATATTATGGCTAATTCCAACCTTTAAGACAATCGCAATTACAATAAAGCTAGAAAATAGCTTCATTTGAAGTTATCCCCTAGGAACAACTTACTCTACACAATCGTCTTACTGCTATTGTTGACAGATACATTTTCTGACAGGCGCATAGTAATCGACTGGTATGAAGTGAGCAACATTTTATTGAAACGAATCAATATATGACTAGTGATGTGGGATTCCCCGCTTCATATTTATCGTTTGATTTTGAGCGTTATGTTATTGGAAACAAAATATCGGAACACCGGTGTACACGGGAACTCCAACAAATCGGATTTTTAAATCATAAACAAGTAAATGTAGCTTAATGTAGTAACATATTCGCAGTTTTGAAAATTCGCTGATGTTCATAAAACAACTACGATTAATATGTCTTAAATTTCAATTTCTGCATGTTAACAGTTTAAAAGCCTAGAAAGATGTTTGATTGCTTTGTGCTAACTAGGGGAAAAAATGTATTTAAAAAATTCAGAAATATTTGAGATATTGAGTTCAAATTTATTGTAATGCAATGCGAACATTACATTTTATGAATGAAATTTGATTTCGGTCATATAACCACCACGAGCCGATTTAAAGTCATTGTTTTTTTGGACCCAATTTTCCAACAGCCTGACATACATTTCGACCGGAACGTTGGAAATTTCACATTGGATGTTGCCTTGAGCTCGTCTAAAGTTTATGGCTTGTTGACTTAGACCAGTGATTTGATATTGTTCTATAAAAAAATTCCAATGTCTATTGATCGCATGAACGAGGCAATCATTCGACTGAACCATTTCTCTAGATAAGACCTTCACCAAATTTGCCTTTCAATAAATCGATTGTGAAGCATGTTGTACGCTAGTGGCACCGCCCCGGTAAACCAACATATCGTTGGTGTCAAGTTCATCCAAATCTCATCACAAACAATCTTCCATCATAACACGAAAGCGCTGTCCAAAGACGGTAACATGACGGGCATTTTCATTCATGAAGAAACACAGCCCAATCATATCTCCGCAATGAAAACCAACCCAAATTATTATTATTTTTATTAATTAATTTATTGCGGATGCATCGGTGTCACGAGAAGCACATGTGGTTTTGTTGCTGACTAATAACGCATATTTTGCTTTCAGCCAGAAATGAGCTTCATCGCTGAAGATAATTTTTCGCTGAAATTCTTCATTTTCTTCAAGATTTTCTAGGGCCCAATTGGAGAAGTTTCGGTGTTTCGAATGATCAAGTAGCTTTAGTTCTTGAACCAATTTGATTTTGTAAGCATGTAGGCCAAGATCTTTTCGCAAAGTATGCCACAGTGGCATTTGAGCGATTCCAAATTCTTGAAAACGACGTGCTATCGACTGATTTGGCTTATTTTGAATTGATACAATCACGGAGGCAATTTTTCCTTCACTTCGAGTGGTACGACGTCTTTCTGGCACCGGAACGTCCAATAATGAAAATTTGAACTTGAACTTATCCACCTCGAACACCTTATAGCACCCACAGCAGCTTACCGGATAGGACGATTATTACGGCCGAAAGTTATAGTAAGCGCTCTTAAATTTGCGATCACCGACTCAGAATTTCGGTATTAGTTTTTAAAAATTTCCAAACGTTGCTGTTTCGTTTCATTTACCATGATAAAAATATTGACTTTAACTAAGGTTATGACATTGACAGTTCATTAAAAAATTTAAGGATGCACTGAAATAAAGATACGAAATTTTTATGTCCCTTATGGAAAGTCCGATATTAGGAGATTCAAGAATTATACTTATCGGGAAAAGCTGTTCAGTACCTATATAATACTCAAAAAAGTTTTTTTTAAGTAAGTAGTTGGTACTGCGCAATGGTTTCAATGATATTTTCCTAATTAAAAACTGGTTACTATCATTTGCATAGCGTGATTGAAGACGAATTCGCATAAGTTGGCAATAAATAAGTCAAAAATATTAAGTAAAATGTTTCGGTATGTGATTTTTTTTTCGATATAAATATTTCAAACCTTTGGTTGTTTATAATGGAACAAATTTGATATGGATGACTTCCATTTGTTAAACTTAAAAACCATTGACATACGATTTAAATCGACCGATACGAAAGTGATGTTAATGCGAAATATTCTGACCAAAGAAGATACGTTCGCACTCGATCGCGTTGATCTTTGCGGGGTCTAACATTCTTACTACTGTCCAAACCATCAAGTATAGAGTCACGACTGCATGCAAACATTATAATAATATTCTTCCTTTTATTCTTTTGGTGATATGGTGGCAACGAATTAATTAGCAATTAAATGTTTGTCAACAGTACCTATATGGCTCGAGCTAATGCTCGTATAATATTTTGGAGAAAGAAAGCTCAGCGTAACTACTAAGTTCTAGCACTTCCAACGAATACAGAACATAACGAAATTCGGCTGCTAAATTTTTTTCAGATGCATTGGTAATTGTAAGCAAAGCTTGATGGAAAAAGGAATATAGACGAAGGTGCGGAGAGACCCGCTTTCGAGCTCTTTAAATATTTAACATTAAAGCTTGGTAAGTTTACCATTGCGATCTTTTCATTCACCTATTTGGTTTGATTTTTAAGCTCACTATCTTGCAAGGGTCACCTTATATGCTTCATGGGATCTTCTTACCCCTCTTCTTGTAATGCTACTCCATAATGTTATCAGTTTTTGAAAGATACGTTATGTCCAAAAGAACCAAAGAAATAAATAAATTAATACTGTATATTAAAAGTGTATATAGAAGTATAAACTCTGTATGTAAAATATAATCTCAGTATGTATCACAACGCATCGAAACTTGCAATGTATTTGCAAAAATTTGCTCTGTGTTGCGCAATTCGCCTGCGTGATGCTAGGGCTTACATCCGTTATTCTTTGCACCATCCTCAATTTCGGAGATACATCTAATCTTTATTGATGCAGAGCAATCGGTGACTACAGCTGACGCCCAGCGAGAGCTTGATTATTTTCACAATAAGAGTAACATGGACCAAATCATCTGATTCCCCCGTGATATTACAAAAGTAACTTCGGTGGAATGGTGAGTTGAAACCGGCAAGGATATTTGACTATGAAAAAATAGACCCGTATTTTTTTGATCCACTTACTCCCGGTAAGAAACCAGGAGATTTCATAGTTGACAGACAAAATAATAAGATATAGAGATGACTGATGTGGATGTGTTAGGCGCTACTGTGTCGATAGACCTAAAAGATACCAATATCTCCAATTCCTTACTCTATTTTCCAATTTTTTATTGCAGTGTGTCAAAATGAAATGTGAATCAATGTTGAATTAGACCCAGAAGCTCATACGCACGCGAAACTTATTAAGAAGACAGTAGACTAAGAGATATTGCGCAATCAACACTGGAACCATATGCTCAAAGAGATAAGCTCATAACTCAAGTCGACTTTGACGGATAACAGAATAACGATGTCACGGAAAGATGATAAAAAGCGAAGTGCAAACCCTTCTTACTGGTGTCCATATCAAGACCAATGATAAGACTAAAAAATATTGTTGGAAGACTATAACCGTCCAAGAATCGTACAGCATATAAATTTGATGGAATACTTAATTCTGTGATTAAAATTCTTCCAAAGAAAAATTTTGTTCTAACCTGCTTCTCATTTAATACTGTCCTCAAACTTACCTACTTACTTTTCCTTCTCTTGCAAGCAAGTAGTTGTGGTAACAAATCTTAAGCTCGGAGGGTCCTTATGAGCCAGAAAGTTACATATTCGTTAGCCTACTGCCAGCCTCCAGTAAACTCTCCGGAAATGAATTCGCAAAAAACTCACAGTCTTTGTGGCAAGGAACAACATACTTCCCAACTTTAAGTTTGGCTCTGGCCACAGATACCCAACCGGACATCAGCTTAGTAATATCTCAGAGGACATTAAAACTGTCCTGATTAGAAAGCAATCTATTGGAATCATCTCCATTTATATTGAGTTTGCATCCTATAAAGTCAGTTACGAAGGTCTCGTATGTAAGCTCCAAAACCGTAAAACTCCTAGTTACTTACTCAATTTGATAGCTCGCTACCTGTAAGACTATGCGCGACATAGTAAATCTGCTGTAAAAAGTATACACGACCAGTGTACCTGAAGGTTCCTGTTTGAGCCCGACTCTTTTTAACATCTATATATCTTATCCCCCTTTAAGAAAACAGCAGCCATTGCTATCGAAATATGCTTTTACCTTGCAGGAACTGTACCATAGGCCCATACCAGCTAATTTAGAAAATTAGTTTCAAATAGTGTACCAGTTCATCTATAGATGGAAAATAAGTATCAGGAATAGTAAATTGATGGCAATATTTTTTTCATGATCGAGACTTCTGGACAAACCATACAGTGGTCCCAATACCTGTCGCACATTGGCCTAATCTTTAACAACAAGTTCATATTCAAAGACCAAATAGAACAAGTAAGTATTAAAACTTTCAATTTTCATTGAGAACCAAATAATTATCTGCATGATGGTGACGCCTATAATTTAAAAAAGGCCTCAACTTAGACCCACTAGAGTCAAATTTTTGAAACCTTCAAGTGCTTCAAGTTACAAAAAATTAATACTAAGAAATTTTGGCAAATAAATCTTTCCCTAACATTTCACATCCCTGACAATAAACTTCCGCTCTCACACAGAGTTAATATGCAAGCAAAAATTAAACACTCAACGAGTCCGTACATACACGCACTCAGGATCTAGAACATTAGCTCAACCTGTAAAGATCAGGTGTTCTTAACCGAGTATAGGTAATAAGGACTGAATTACAAAGTTTAAAACTTGACCACAGTTAGCAGATACTATTGGAATTAATGTTAAGTTTCAAAGTGGTTTTCTGAAATTTTTCTCTAGTAATCAAAGTATATCTGTTGAATAAACAAGAGAAAATACTGTAGAGGTTATAAATACCACCAACTCCAATTGTGAAATCTCAGCGAGAGCTTCACCGATATCCAAAAAGGCCTATCCTATATCGAAAAATAGCCTACCAGAAATTGTTTCCACGATTTTATTTTGACAGACGCTACACAATGATCTAATCATGCTATTTGCTTTTTTCAAGGCGTAGTCTGTTTCCTCATACATGCTAAAACCATGGGAAACCACAGCTAGGATATGTATTTATACGTCAAACAGCTTATCCGTGAAATTCATACCGATTTTTTCCAGAAAACTTCCTGAATATTGAAAGGAAAGCGAAAGATTCAAATAAAAGTTTCACAATTATAATTAAATGTGCTCCTTAGTTGTCGACAAAAGTTTTGGTACTCAAATCAACCCAGGTAATATAGAAAAGGATGGAGAATGGTCTCAAAAACTAAACTTCAATGATTCTTCTAAGCTGGTCCAGGAATTTGTAAAAAAAACTGAAAATATTTTTTCAAAAAAAACAACAAATTCTTCAATGTGATGTATCTTGCGCGACAAGGTGTTAATTCCTTAAAATATTGTGGAGCCTTTGGAGATGTAATATGTAATACATATGAAATATTTATGGTAGATTAATATATAAAATTATATCTTATCATATTATATCAATCAATATCCCGTCATAGCATATAGACATACAGCGCTAAAAATTTGAACAAATAGTCGATTTAACAGTAACCAATTAGAACATGTGGAATTACGTTTAGATTGGTCAATACCCTTTCATTTATGCATAAAAAAAGCATATCCCTCCCAAACATTTGAGCAAAAATCCAGTACAAATACAAATTTACTGGTGCTATTTCTATCTCTGTCTGGGTAACGTCGCCCGAGAGTATTCACGCTGTATATACTTATTATTACATCGTACGAACGATATAACTGTATGGTACCTTAGCACCTTAAATATTCAATTGGCAACCATAAAAGAAATTATTAGTGATGAGTTAACGATTATGCAACGCTGCTCGAATAGCCACAAGGGACATTTTTTCAGAGTCCAACCGAAACACGAATACAAAAAGAACATATTGAAACAGATTATTTGTATTGCCACATTTTTTAAGTTACACACAAGTAACCTATAAAGAATTTTCGACGTTAATGTCAAATTATCCTCATTCAAAAAATAAAACAAAACAGGTTCAATGGTTCTACTAAATTCGCGCCTTTTTTTAAAATTCTCTAATTCATTTGACAAGCTAATAAATTTAAGTATATATTATCTCGGAAACTGAATAAACAATTATTATTCCTTACCAGTTTTAAATTAAACGATTACTTGCCAAACCTAAATAGTAATTCGGCGGTATCCTGTTGTCATTCAAGCATTTAAAATTCCTCAAAGAAATTTGTTTGTGCTACGTTGATAAAATTTTGAAAAATGAAAATTGTGCGTGCAACACAGATTTCCTTGAAGGTAAATATTGCTCAGATTTAAATTTTACAAATGTTTCAACTTAAATCACTCAATAGGAATTTCGACAACAGAATGGCTTTATGAGATTTGTCTCAAATCAATATTCCAATACAACCCCAGGACTTCCACTATCTCAATACAGAATGAATAATAAAGTGAAGTCGAAAGATAAAAATAAGAGGTCGAAGTTAAGCGAATTTATTGAGAATATTCGAAAATGCAGCGATGCAGCAAGTTTGAAGCAGGAATCATTGAAATCTACATCGCAACAAGTATTATATTCGTTGAAAAGCAAGCAACTGTGTCCTACTGTGATTAGATCACATTGCAAAGGCAGTCATAAAACTGATAAATTGATAAGCTGCGATGAAAATTTAAGAGCAAGCTCATACTATGCAACAGCAATGGAAAATCATCCAATAATTATCATAAACTCCATAGAATCTTTAAGAAGGTGCAAGGAAAGTAGTTGGCCCGATATGCTAGACGCTTCCAGAAAGAATGGTTTGTTCGGTAATTTCACAGCACATTAATTTTTTTATCATATTTTCTTTAGCTCCTATTTTTGCAACTCACCTCGTATGAATTCTTAGTTGGAGAGAATATGAATTAGTATGGTTACGTTACCCGATAGTCCTCACGCACAATTTTCCTTGGCAGAAAGTTAGATAATTTATAGTGTAAGCTACCCGCTAGCTGCTGGCTACCCTCTAAACATCCCTTCTGTCAAACTATGAATACAGCTCACAGCCGTTTTACAGATCACTTGAGACCATACTCATTTATTTCATGACCAATAGCGGTCTCAGGCATATCCCTATTCAAACAGTCTGGACGGAGAAAGCAGAATTGCTAGGAAGAAGATTTCTCAAAATGTCACGAGACGATTGAATGTATTTTTCATTAATCAAGAGGAATACACAATGATGATCTGCCAAAAAAAATCAATTTATCAAAGGAAGCGAGCGTCTCTCCGATCAAACTCTCCGAAGCAGCCTCATAAATTCCCTTGAAGCCACAAAGGCGCCTATCCCATCAGATGCTTGGGAACAATATACAACAGTCGTCGTTTTAACTGCCTTATCTCCATCTTCCCATGAATTACTGATCTTGTACAGATAGGATTTAAATTATTTGCAGCAGCTGAGGTCTACCGAGTAGTTACTCACTTGAATTCAGCCTTTTTATGTTTTCGAATGAGCCACAGGCTTGGATTACGACCCAAAAATTTTATCCTCCCGGTATCCTTGACACTTCACATCCTTGTTACGTAACAATTTCTAAATTACTCTCATTTCAGCATAAAAAATGAGATAATATGTAGATTATTCAGCGCTCCTTATGAACAAGAATGGAACTAAGAATCTACAACGTGAAGACTCCATCGTCTCCATCCATCTCAATCTTTCGTCTAGATAAACATCTTATCAGGTTATAGATTGAAAAATACTCAATGTCTGGCCCAGATATAGAGTACTGGTTCCATTTTTCACTACTTAGGGAATATGAGTGTGAGCTTCCTCAAAGGCTCTTAAGTCAATGCTAATACATGATTTCAACATTCTGTGAGTCTTATTTGGACATTGCCAGTATAGAACGTCACTTATCTACTTTGCCGTTCCTCTAGTCTTGCGCTCATCACACCAATAATTGCATTTTCCATTTCCATTCAAACTCTTCTTCGTTTTTTTTTCGGTTTTGCTTGGAGGATGAGTTTGAAGGATAGCGAAATTTGTTTCCAGTGTTAGTTATACTTTACTTTGGTCAGGGGTTTTCTTCGTCCTCGGAACATTCTGTCGTTCCTCGTCCCTTTCATTGATTAACCCACAGACGCGTTTCGGTGGTGCGCTATCTTCGGTGTGATGTTCCGTTCACTTAGGGGGTTTCTCATTGAATACAACGTTTTTGCAATATATGTGAAAATGTGGCAGGTTCACCCTTGTCTTTTGTTCACCTTTTCCACCTCGATTTCTCTCTTTTCTGAAGCAGCTCTGCTAATTTCCTGTCTACTCCACTAGCATTTTTATTGGCTTTGTACACGGCTGAATGTACTTGACTTGGTCGTGGTAGTGGTATATCTGCATTCTTTTCTGTTTATGAATAATATCGTCCTAAATGCAATGCAGACGTAGATTCCATCCTGCATATTTATTCGTCTATATTTACAAGGATTCATTCGTGCTTCTTTATGCACATTCTTTTTTATGTTCTGTTCGACTGAAGCCTAAGATACTTTTTCGCCACCTGTTTAATAGTTGCTCCATGGTCCCTGTGTTAGACATACAACGCTAAGAGAGATCGTTTAGGTGTTTTGCACGATGCACGAATTGGATAAGAAAAAATTCAATTCCCAGGACTTTTTTGTTATGGTTCACAGCGATATGGTTCGTTAAGGGTGATGTGAGGGGTTTTTAAAAGTTTTATATCTGCTTGGCTTTCATTCCATTGAGTTTTCTATAATTGCTTCTTGTGTTTTAACAGAGGTTTCTTTATAGTTATACTTATTTAGTTATACGCTGATTCAATTGACGGTGGTCGATTACAGATTTCGTACTGTTTATGACGATTTTTCTTCCTTGGGCATATATTCTTAGCGCATCCTCAGACGGGCTATTAAACCGTTTGATTTTTATCAGGCTTGGCCGTTGTCTGCTGAAATTTAAAGTTTTACTCCTCTTATTGGTCACATTTAGATATGCGTCAAACCTACCCTTTTTTATACTTCAATTACTCAAGAATTTTTTGGCAGGCAATGTGATTGCAATTTTTACCACTTTTTACATCATTTGGATGCAACTTTACATCATCACTTCCTTCCCACTAGAGAAGATTATCTGTTTTGCTATTTATTTGATGATTTTTCCGACAGGGATGGAAACTTTTAAGTGTTTGTTTTCCGAATTATATTCCGTCTTTCCCCATATTTTTTTTTCTCCAACTTCTATTTAATGCTTACATCATTTAACTTGTTGAAAACTTTGCTGGTAACAAAATCAACGAGATATTTTCCCTGTATCACGTGGTCACTGCATGAACAAGATGCCCTCCAGTTGTTTCAACAGTCAACTTCCAACTTCCAGTCAACTTCCAACAACTTCCTTGACAAGTCTTCCATCAAATGCTTTGTCAAAGTCACCCGTAATGACTTTGACGTTTTCTAAAAATCAGGGTCTAAATATGCCTCCTTGTTTGTAATAAGGATGCGATTTTATTTTATATAAGGCCTAGCAATGGACTAGCCAAAGTTTTGTCCAGTTTCTGTCTAGTCTACGAATTCCTTTTGAAACAAAAATTATTCTGTTGACTATACATGATAAAGTCCATTGCCTAGCTATGTCCATAATGTCCATTACCTGGCTATGTTTTCAAGCTTCTCATCACTGAGCCGTGCGTTAATCTTTTATTTATTTAGGAGACTTGTATTTTACTTATGAATTGCTTCTGTCAAATCCGGTTAAACAATCTCGAAGTCTGCAATTCCACGTCTTGAATGGCACGCATCGCGACCCCGACATTATGTGTTGAGGCGTATTTTCTGCGTTTTTTCTTCGACACAGCTAGCTGAAACTAGCTGAACCTTTTTTAGTAGCTCCTTCCCAGGCAAAGGCCAAGATACAATACTGCGAGACTTCAATGCGAGAGCGTTACGTGTGTCGTGCAACGAATGTCGTGTAAAATAGACAACTCCTAAGGACGATCATATTTGACGTCTGTCAGATAATCTATGGCCTTTAATTAAAATTTAAAGTTCAAACTGACTGATTTTTAAGTTTTCGGTGAATTCAGATTGAAATTTAACGGAAAATTCCACCCATCCTTGTCAAAACTCTTATTTCTCAATTTCAGCGAAATTTAAAACATTAAAGGCAACAGTACTTTAAAAGTTATTAAGAAGTTTATATTTTACATTTGAGTAGAGTATTAAAAGACGTGATGCATTCCAAAGGCTATGGTAGTCTTTTACTGAGCATGACAGACAAATAGAAGTAATAAATATTATATGAAATAATATTATATGAGAAAATTTGATAGGAAATTTAATTTATAAACGATACGAGTTTGACATTTTTCCATATTTCATGAGTATGACATTTATAACATGCAAATTTGTCTTTTAGACATTGCTTGCACTCATTGAAAATTGGATGCCATGCGAGAAAAATGTGAGAATGGCAGCGCGCTCTGGCATCTTCGACACGCAGTATTGTATCTTTGTCTTATAACAGCTGTCCCACCCACACGCCAATAAAAAACGATCGCCATAACCTTTTCTGCTAAACTCACGGCATTGAATGCTTCTGATATCGACGAAGTTTGTATTTTCCAGTTAAACAATTTTTGCTTCTCCAAGGATTCAAGTCTCATTAGTGGCTATAAGTCATTTAAGAATTGCGTCCGTTTTCAAGATTTTCTTTTGACATGTCAACTCTTTGCTTGTTCTGTTCGGTGATCAACGACACCTTCTATATTTCAAGTTTACGCTGCGTAACGTTTCAATACCACCGCATATGAGATCTATGTTACATCAACTGAATACCTAATGGTCGCTCTTTGGCCAAACAGTACCAGATATTCAATTTTCTTATATTTTCTCCAATTTTAAACGTGGATCACGGTCTTTCACGTTGATCATCCCTCACGTCGCTCATCTTACATTTGTATTTTCCCTACCTTGAAGAAGTAGTCAACGGTAGAACACAGAAAAACAGAGTCTCCAACTACTATTCCAAGTCGGTCAGGCGTTCGTACATATTTTGCATTCTAGGATAAATCAATTTGTGAAGAAATTTAAAGGCACATCAGTAGATTCTATTTCGGAAATGAAAATATTTTTGCTATATAATTTCTGTCAATTTATTCTCTTAGGTTCAACTCTTATGCAACGAAGTTCGGGAAAATACCTCAAACCGGTTCGGAGACAAATTTTAACTTTTTCTATAATATGGGAAATATTAAATCCGAAAATTCTATCGAAGATCGTAGTTGAAAAAGCGCTGAAACAAGTCGCTTCGTTAGTAGCTAAGACAAACCACGTACAACAATATGAAGAAATTCGGAACGTCAATGTTACTAGTGATGCTTCACTTTGTTCGAAATGCAATTCCAAGGATACCACGCAAACTAAATCATATATCTATGGTTATATCAATGAAATTCGGTCCATTGTCTCTCCACGAACGAATATGCTTTACTGTCAATATTCCACAGACACTGAACTTTTATCTCTTAAAGATCCATTTTCGCCCTCAAACTATAAATATTTTCATACATCCCATGGATTAAATAGAATCGATAAAATTGAACAAGAAGAACGGCTCGTGCGCTCGAAAAAAATAACCAGCTCCGAAGCTGAACTTATAAAAGGTGGTAACGCTTTTGTAGCATCTACAAGAAGTGAGAAATGTGAACAGGAAATCAGTATGGAAGCATTTGATCCTACGAACCGACAAATTACTGCAAAAGACTTCATGAGAAATTATCCAAAAATACCAGATGCAGTTGCAATGACCAATGTCAACAGCTTTGTACCTTCAGCTCCACAAGAAGTTCAATCAGATATCGTAAGAAATAGAACCACTACAAGTCAACCTATCAATACAAGTAACGATATTGTAGAAGAAGAAGATGGACCTAATGATACGAGCAACATCAAGAAGCAGGAGCCTGTGTCATTCCGTTCGACATTATATCCTGAATTCGTAAGACCAAAGATAGCCAGCTACGAATTTCAGTTTGATGAAGATAGTGCCCCGCACGTCGCCATGTTATCTACCTTTTGCTCTCCTCTTCCAATTGACTCACAGCGTGAGAATATTATCCCTATTCAAGTTATTGAGGAGGAGCCGACAACTAGGAGTAGAGTGAACATGCACAAAACTATAGAGTATCAAGGCTTGTTGAAGAGTGTTTTTGATAAGATTAATCATTTGAAATGGAATTAGATATTCCATTCATTATGTCCGCTTTTAATCCTTTAATCTTTAAAGGATAATTAAAAGAACGCACTTACTAACTTAATGAGCAGCCAAAGAACCCAAATCCAACTATTCATGTAAGTTACTTTTTAGGAATATCTGCTATATAAATTAACTAGAACTTTTGTTTGAAGTAATATTGTTAAAGGCGGGGTAAGTTTATTTACTAACCAGTAATGTTTTGTTAAAATTTCTGTACATCTGGTGTAGCAATGAAAAGTAAATTGCAAAAAAACTGTTCTTAGGAGATTTGGCAAACACTAAAATTTGGACGGTTGTGCGAAAACGTTAAGTTAATGTAAACTGGAAGATTTAGATGCTTTCGACAAATAAAAAAAAAAATGTATGGCATAAATTAAAAGAGTTTTCAATTTTCTCTAGTTCAATGGTCAAAAATTTTGACAATAATTTATTGGAAAAAATCCTGATGCGTCAAGTGTTTCAAACGAGAACAATTATATACTTTGTTTGATTTCAGACTAACAGAATCTACTACTAACACTGATTTCAGGTATTTAAATTGAATTGCGAAATTCTAGAACTAGTTACTATTCAGCTAGGCACTGCCTTATTAGAACCTGAAAGAGTGTGATTTTAAGGTAATAACATAAAATACTCCATGCCAGTAAAACCCTGCCAGACCTTAAAGAGCCTCCGACATTTTAAGCTGTTGAACTGGCAGCACAGTATCACTTGAAATGGCTTCTGTTTAGAGCAGGTCTATTGTTGCCCTCATGAGAGTCCCTGATTTGCATTTACAGGCATATTTCTTATCCCTGACACAAGTGCAACGACGAAAGCTCCTCTTGAAAACACAGAAGAATGGGAAACCGTCACAAAGGAACTAAGAAGACTGTTGTTGCTATGCGGGCAACGGGCAAGTGTAACAACTTTCGAAGTTATACAAAAACTTGAAAACAGGTCCGTTTGCACTCTGTGCAAGCCAACAAAGGCAGGAAGAAATTGGACGATGATCGAAACCTCATAAGAAATGTGGCTAAACTACTGACAAGCATCAACACTTACAAAGAATACGTTCGATTAAATTCTAAAGAAATTCAATCGATTTCTTTCTAAATGGATTGTTATTTGTTACTAAAACTGGTTGAAGAGGAGGACATCGAGACGAACGTTGTGTAGATGCGCACTGACTCCCTTTTACTAGTTAGGTATCTCCATACCCAAATACATCGGAACAATTTCTGATCTGAATACATTCAATTATTAAGGCTATCTATTACATTATGCTGCCTTGTCTCAGCCGTTTAATTTAACTCTAGTATATTTATTATTCTCTTATAGTCTTTCAAATAACATCTTTATTTTCGCCGAACTTCAACTCTAAGGAGACAAAATCGCTTTCGAAAATGTTCGCTTTTGGACAATTTACCATCCCGAGTCACCAATTCCACAACTTTCATTTCATAACGATTTTGGTACCGTTCCAAACTATAAACACTAACAACGCTAGAAAATATTATAATTTAAAAACTAACAATATGCACTTTAACTTTAAGTGGAACAGGCCCCAATTGATTCTAATAAAACTATTCAAAGTTTTATACAAAAGATAATTTGTTTGTTACCGCAAGCCTAAACTAGCAAAAATTTGAAACAGCGGACGCAAGCAAGAATGTACTTGATACTAACATAAAAATATCCCTTTTCTAAATGTTATACCTGTCGCTAAACACGAAAAATTACAGGGGGGGCTACGTAACAAGAATGGACTAACTCAAAAAAAAACTTTTTGACAATAAATATTGGGACTTTCGCTCAGTCATTCAGTTTCACCACTCAGTCTTCAATACGTCGATTAATTTCAACAAACCTTGCAACAGGATATTTCTATCGGCAATATTGAACCCATGGGATCAAATTCTGAGAATTAAAAATAGATTCTATCTTCTATTCAGGTGGATCGTTTATATATATGGGATATAAAAATATACTTATTTATGTCCAAATTCGTGAATGCTTCAGGACCGTTAAAGCCAGTAGTGAAAAAGTCTCCATTTACCTGTCAAAACGGGTACACGGCTCTAGGGATTCCCGGATTTCCACACAGAGTCACTTAATTCGAGATATTCGCCTACGAATTTCAAGGTGAATATATCATCTCTTGTCACTTTCACAGTTAGATAAAGATAATTAATAATAATATTATTATTGGATAATAATTCTTCCAAGTACAGTATTTCCTGTACAGATAAGTGCATGCGCGAAGCCATTTCCTTTCGAAAACTCGTAACATTTCCATCATACTAACGTGGTCGTCATACCAGAAATGGCAACCATATATTAAGATTAGTGTAACTAAAGTTGTGTAGCAGATAATTTTATCTAGTTGTTAGCTGTGTGAGGAACGAAAGAACATCCAAAGAGACAAGGCCGAAATACAATAGTGCGAGACTGCGATACGAGAGCGCGACGAGAGTCTCGCAGCAAATGTCAAGCAGTTTTCGTATCATGCATTTGTATGCGACATCGTACAATGATTGCGATGCGTCGATGCGAGGCGGGAAATATTTGGAAAAACGAAAATTCTTCGCAACGATGTGCGTGATGTTTGTCAAATGCAATATGGCGCTTAACCGCTTTAGTGCTAAGCAATTTTGGCAAAAATAAATGAAAATTGCTATACACATATTGATTAATTTAGAGGAAAAAATAATGGTGTCAAATAAAACACTCTAACTTAGACAAATATCAATCAATTTTATTAATTATTTTTGCATTATAAAGATAAAATGTTTATTGTTTATTAATGTTTATTAAACATAAAATAATATCAATATTATTGTATTTTATTTCTTTTAGAAAATAAAAAATCCAAAAAAAATAGCTCAACAATTATGTTTTGCCGCACAAATAGCGTGTAGGCCTTTCCTACAGCGTACGCAAATAGGGCGGGATCGCTTTATCCCACTCCCTCTGTTGCTACACACCTCGCACTGGCGTAAGTTACGTCCCGGTAATTATAAAAATATTTTTAGCTCCTTTGTAGCAGAAAAAACCCAAGCAATATTTGGAAACCGAGTCGCACAGCATCCAAAATTTGATTCCCCATTTATGGTGTTTTTTGTTTGGAATATATTGTTTTATCGAAGAATGGCAGTGAGTACCAACTAACGACTCGTCGATGGATAGTTGTTGATTTGGTACATAATGCTGATGAAATACGGTATTTGCATGTTTGACAAGCACATCAAACCTGCCACATGGGTCATAATTCGGATGGCCTGGTTCAAATAATAATCTGTTATCAACCAAGTGAAAAAACTTCAAAATCAGTTGGAACCTATCCCTTGAAAACATTGTCCCAAACCATGGTATGTGTCGGGAATTTTTTATCCAATAACTACTAATTGTTGGCCTTCTCGTTATTCCCATTTCGAGTATGACAGCAATAAAGGCTTTCATTTCGTATATTGTTGTCGGCGTCCACTTTTTTGCTCGAGAATTATCCGATACAGTGTGCGAGGCCAAAAACTGTGCAGCATATCGATTTGTTTCCCTTACGATGGTTTCGAGCAGTGATATGGTAAAGAATATGTTGAAATAGGTTATGGGTGTGCCATCGGGAGGAGGCGCCCGCCTAAGTCCAGGAGTCTCGAAAAAATCATTTGTTGATTTAGAAAACACTTTTGTCGGAGGAATTTTGGCAAAAGTTGGTGTTTCTTCTGTTTCTGTAGATGAAGAGGAGGTAGAAGACTCACTTTCAATCGTCAATCTTTTTCTTCGATGCGTTATAATACTGCTATCATCACTATTTGTATCTGTCGTTTCACTCCCCGTAGAATCACTAGGAATCGAATCAACGTTCGAAATAATAGCACGTGACATGGTTATTTTTTTTTAAATAATATAAAAAAACGATAAAAGTTATTTTTAAATGTATAAGAATGCACTCTCATTACAAATTACGCGCGAGGTTAGCGTACGTGCACTCCCGCGGAGCACCGAAAACACACTGAAACTCGCAGCGCTTTTGCGCTGCGCCGCAATTTTCGATACATTCGATCGCAGCGCTTTTGCGCCGCGTAGCATTCTAACGGTTAAATGAAATTTGAAATGCAAATGCCTTAATTACTTTTTAAGTACATAGGTTATTATGAATGAATTTTGAATGAAAATTTCGTGCATCCTAGTTAAGGCTTTTATTTGCTAAACAAAGGAACATTCCAAATTTATACCTTTTAAAAAATCAAAAACAATTTCCAGCAAATTTCATTTAAAATGTCACCAATTTGACATTTGTCATATGAACATTAATGTTCCCCGCATCGCGTGCATTGTAAATTGAATGCGTTACGTGACGACGAGAGACAATCGCATCGCGCTCACTTATCGCCGTCACGCAGTATTGTATTTCGGTCTACATTGAAGACTTTTCACGCTTTATTCAACGTTATTTTCAAGCTTACGGCAGAACGAGAGAAAGCAGACAATAGCAGATTTATATTTATTTTCCTTTTTACTGAAAAGTTTGAAGAGGGTTTTTCTCGTTAAACGAAATAATGAGAGAAAATTTAGCCAATACAGATAAAATTTTACTTACGAGTTCTTTGGTAGAATTCCATTGGATTGGGAGTTGGAATGAAAACTTCTCGATCTTTTGTCCGTACGCTGTCTTATCATTGTTCGTCTAAAATAATTAAAAATATATTTCTATATATCTCTGAGCTATTTTTAACTAGGTTTTTGCAAATAACTACGACTTCTTGTCGTCCTTTGCATTTGAACCTACGCATGGACTCTCATGAGAAGATCCTAGCAAACTCGATTCTAAGAACTCAAGCCAAGAGACCAACATGAGAACCGATAGATTGTTCCCTCGATCACAATTTTGAACGAGAATCGTAATTTCAGACATGGTGAAGGTTTGTTGAACGACTCCATGAGTTAGCTAAATTGTCGTTACTGGTAAGACTAACCCGCAAATAGAAATCTAATAATTCAAATCTAACCCGCCTGGTACGTGTTAAGGTAAAGAGTTATCATCCAGCCGCATTTCTTCGAAAAAAGGCATACGATGAAACCTTTAGTGTGAATGGGAATAGTTTTCTAGACATTCTAACCGAGTTCGAGGAATTCTAATCGAGTTTCGTTGCCGAAATCGATAAAAATGGTTCCAGTGATGTCTATTTTCAACAAAATCAGGTATCATGTTATAGTAAAGCCGCTAACATGATTTGGGATATGACTGGGGCGGTAGAGTTGTCGGGTTGTATGGTATGGGTTAAATTAATCTCACTGAATGGACCACTGAATTGATCGTAAAGATCCAGTGATTTATCGTTATTAGACTCTGGAGCTTTGTTAAGTCACAACCTTGTGACGACAAACCCCAGACAAGGATCTGTAGATCAACATGCATGCCTCAACCAACCGATGTGTTATATGATGTAATCATAAATTTGGATGGATGTATCAAAATGTGTAAAGAAATATGGAGCGCACATTCTTCAAATCAAATATTTCAAATAGTGTTGCAACTTATCGAAATCCACCGTTACGTTATCCACGATTTGACTGTGTTTTATTTCAATTTCAAATCATATCATCCTTATTAGCTTCCTACTACGTCCTTCCTACTGTGAACCAAAGATAATTTAAGATAAATTGCTGGAAAATCCAGTTTGCCACTTTTTTTTTACTCTTCGATAATTTGGTTTTAAAAGTAACATTTGAAAAGCTAAACTATTTATAGAAACAAATTCAATATCCGATTATCGTCGGATGAGGTAAAGCTAGGATGCAAAACATTAGAAGTATGACGTGATGGACGTGGTTGAATTCCTTTTTTGAGAAGAGAAATTCAGTTTCGCAGAGGTAGCCTCGAGGCGGCAAATCAGACGATCCATCAATGCGATGTTCCCAAACGTTGCTGTTGAATACAGAAAAAATGAGTATCAACCGTTCGCGTCTTTTCAAAATTTAAAATAAATCGAAGAAAAACTAACGAAGTGCAGCGTTTCAGATCAAGAGATAAAATCACAGCACGAAAAATGCCCGATAGGACTCAGACTGTGGATGACGAAAAGAGACAGCTGCAAACACCCAGCATTCAATCAAACATAGCTACAGTGCTCTACTCACAGACGTTATCGAAGCTGGATGGCCAGTCGACGAAAATTTGGGCACGCAAAATACCAAGTGACTCAATCATATTATTTGAAAAACTTCTCCAATATCAGCAAATAGTACTGCAATCATTGTTAAAATTACAGCAAATGTTAGGATATTTTGTTTTGTTGTCCTTTTTGAATAAATTCAACATCTCTACAGGCTCAAGTGCTCACCGACGGAAGCGTGCATCTAACGAACTACGAATAACCAGAGCGTATGATCAAGCTGTACGTACAAGTAAAGATTGTATAATCCAACCTCAGCGTCAGCAAAAAGATGCATTGGACATCCTGAATGAGTGTTTTACTGTACGGAGCCGAAAATGGTGTAGGGGAAAAATATATGCCTTCATTGAAGTTTTATTTTGAATTGATTATCTCGCAAATCTCCTTTTTGAAGTGCGTGATCAACAGACAATCAAAGGAAAATTTATGGAACTATTTATCCCATTCTGTAACAAATTTAATTGCGAAAATCGTTTTTTTTTTTTACTTCAAAATGTTGCCAAAAATGATAAAAAAAACCTTTGATTACATAAGGAAACCCATCATCTTCTAAACGCAATAAATTTTTTTTTATTTCATATGATTCGTTAACGGGTTACAGACTTCACAGCATTTCATCTTTTTTTCGAGGCGTTTGCGAAGTTTTGCTGTCACGGACTTATTCATTGATATTATACTACATCATGCATATGAAATAAATAAACCAACATATCATATCTCCAAAAATTTTGACAATATGCCTTTCTTCGCCTTTAAAACCTTACCATCCCCCCTTAAACATAACAAAACGGAAGTGACTCCTTCAACTAAAAGCGTACTTTTGGTATCTTCCAAGGAAGTATGGAATTCAGTTTAAGTACCATGATTCCATATCCAGTCTATTATACCATGGCAATAATTATATTTAAAAAAACACTCATTTTAAATAATTATAGCTGTTATATTTGTATAATAATCAAAACGTGTTGGGTTACAACAAAAATCATACAACCAATATCAAAATTTAATATTCAAAATGAATAAATAATCAATAATTGCGCACCATAACAAAATCCTTACGTAGCAAGCTGAACAATATTTTGTTTTAAAAAATTCTAAGCTAGCCGTTTACACAACTTTCTTTATAACTTTTTGACTAGCAAAACGTGATGCGTGCGAGATAAATCTCTATCACGCAATTACCTTTACATTTGCGTTATTTTCATTTCTGCAATTCCTTTCAATACGAATAGGCACTCATTATTATTTTATAATAACAAATGGAGATTCCGTAACCATATTAAGATAAGACAAAAGTGGCAAATCAAATTGGAAACCTAACGAACATGAGTATATAGGTAATGAGCAATTGAGTTTACTTTTCGAATCGGTTAATATCGCACTATTTGTCTAGGTATGTAAATGTTAGAAGCGGTAAAAGCACAATGATATAAGTATCTCTAATGTGTATATAAAATATAGGCCGCAGTCACCGGTAATTGCAATATCTTTTTTTTCAGCCGGTGACAAGTTAAAATACACTACACTCTAGGCAAAATATATTGTGTTAAAAACATTGAAAAAGAAATATGGCGATGTATAAAAACTTATTGACTCCGTTATCTCCTTTTTAGCTTAATACAATACAAATTGTAACAAAATACATTTCTCTGTTGTGTCGTCTCTTTCTCTCTACACGTTTTGTAAAGCTACCAACTTTATACTTAGTCTTAATATCGTCTTATATCAATAGTAATTGTAAAAATGAGATTAGTAGGGTGTGCGCATATTCGCCTTTATCCGTTCTGGTTTGTTGTCGAGTATTCCTAAATGCTCTAATCGTCAATAGTATTGGACAGTATTGTGTAGCTACAAGGTTCCACCTCGGTCTTATGCTGATGGAGCGCTTGGGTTGAAAGCATAAGTTGGATAACGTGGCGCATAATCTTGATTGCCTTGTGCGAATCGTGTGTGCTCTGAGTCAGTATTATCAACAATTGTGGAAGCTTTGAACTGACTCTCTTCAAATGTTGGCGGAGCTAGAATAACCAAACGGCATATTTATGAATACATAAATGCTTTTCAATCAATAAAATTGATAAGTGCGACTAAATACTTACGGATATTGGGATAAAGCGCATTCCCAGCGTTGTCAGCTGTATTCCATCCAATGGCTCCTCCTTGGCCATTCGGAGGACTGGCAGGACTCACTGGCTGAGTAGGCGCCATTGATGGGTCTTGAATCGGTACATCGGTGTATGGCGTTGGTGGCTTGAATGATGCCAACGGTATTGTACCCAACACAATCGGAATATTTCCTTCTAAGTTTCGATGTGGTCCAGAAACCTCACAAATAACCTTGACAAAAAAAAGCAAGAACATCAGTTTTCGCTTGTTCGATGCACACTAATGTTAGTTTTGTGTAGTACCTTCAAATCATAGTCCAAATCGATAATTCCACAATTTAATAAATTTGACGGCGGCAAGGGTGGAATTTCTAGTTGTTGACTCCAGGTTTTGGAGTCGTGCGGCCCAACCGGACCGACACTTAATTCACCTATAGTAATTTTTTCCTTTTTCGTTTCACGTCGTGGTTGTGTTGTATGGAATGAAACGAGTTTCCGCAGAATAAATTTCAAAAGACTCACGTGTACATTGCTGGCATTATCACATTCAGCTGTAATAGGAATTATTTGACCCGAAACGTATCCAGTAACTGGAACACTAACAATAACCGACAATGGACCGGATTTACAACAGAAACAACAAAATGATTTTTCTAACTCAAGCTTGTAAGGATCCTGAAATATAAACATTATGTCTTAGTAATACCGAGAATAACAGATGAAGCATTTTAATATGTGTTCACCTTCACTCGTGGATTAAGATTCAAATCAACCGGTGAAATAACCGTGAATGCCATTTTTGTATCCTGATCGAATTTCCATGGACGATCAAGAGTTATTTTGATAGTGTAACGTACCTGGCCCCATTCGCCTTCAAACGATGATGGGAGTGTGGGTGGTAAAGCACATGTAAAGGGATAGACATTTTTACCAGCTGGAAGCTCTATTTCGGCACCTGATTAAACAATGATTCATTTATTTGAAATTCTTAATATTAGTACAGCTACGCACTATTTTTTCCTCCTAGAAGATAGTATTGAATTTGAAAATATTCCTCATGACCAGTGAGATTTTCTGTTTCGTCCTCTTCTTTACCTTCACTGTTCGTTACCTTTCGGGTTTCTTGCCAATTTGTGTTAGCTTCACCCAAAAATCGAACAATTATACCTGGAAAAATACAGATTTATTTAATCCTCATTTCTTGTTGCGCAGTTTAGGTTGAACATAAATGGTTTTCTTTCTAGGTGCCAAACTTCTGATCTGTTGCCATTTCGATAAGAACGAGAAAGATCCTACATTAAATAAATAAAAAAAACTGCGGCGTCATCTACAACCGAAACTGCAAGACCCATACAGTGTTTGCCAGCCCCCGTAAAAAATCGCGGTAAGTACATTATACTGACCATTCCCTCAACATTCAATTAAAACGCTAGTTAACACCTAGTTTAATCGATCTTAAATCTACCGACCACATACGCGAAGGCAACCGCAGTAACTCCTTCAGGAAACTAGAATTTCATCCTGTGTCTTTGCCATTTGAAACTCCTCCCACGCGAATTCTGTTCAAAACATGGTTACAGCGTACAACTAAAGCAGAAAGTTATCATCCAAATCGACGTCAGCCTAACCGGGAACAACAACCCACTCAAATCTAATGCAGCAAATCCAAAACATAATGTAAAAGTAAACAGGCATTCCAATAGAGAAATGCAAGGATACATCAGCTTGAACAATCTAAACAGAATGATGATACTCTGGGTAGCTTGGGTCCGCCGGGCCTTGCTTCGTGGGTCTCGAGGACGCGTTTCGGCTGCATACAGCCATCTTCAGCTCGTTCTCCCTGAAGATGGCTGTATGCAGCCGAAACGCGTCCTCGAGACCCACGAAGCAAGGCCCGGTGGACCCAAGCTACCCAGAGTTAATTTTGGACTGCGGCAACACCAAAACGAACTTCAGAATGATGATAGTTTGGTAAAGGAAAAAATACAAATTGAAATGTTGCTAGTCACTGAAAACATAGTATAAATTAAATATATAAAACATACTACTAGGAGCTACTTTAAGATCCACAAATATCAATTTATTGTTTGATTTATTTACTACAAGTGATCTACTTAGATCACAAACGGAATAGATTTTACTACCATGGAAGGTTCAGTCCTATGGAAACCAATGCATTCACCAACATTTATATCAGTTATCGGATAACTCGTCGACCATTATCAATTAAAATTACCCCAGAACCATAGCTCTCACTAATCCATTTACTTAAAATTAGATTAAGTTCCAGAAACATCTCAAGAACTTATTATTATTATTATTGTACTGTGGTCCACTTGCTGGAAATTGTCACAGGCCAGAAATCGGCCCTTAGCTCCCCATGTGTAGTACTATTGTTTACAGATGGTCCATCCTGTCGTCCTACAGAAGCCAAAGGGTTCCCCCAGTTCTGTGGTCGCCAAGTGTTCCAATTCTGTTACGCCAGTACACCTCCGCCAAGTAAGGCGTTTGTTGGTCAGACTCGGGCAATCTAGGAGGAAGTGTTCCGTACTTTCTTCCTCCTCGCCGCAAGATCGGCAGGTGTCATCTGTTTGGATTCCTATTCGTTTGGCGTGTTGACATAGAAGACTACGGTCGGTTAATACTGCCACCAATGTTCTAACGCAAATTCGGTTTTTTCCTAGGGTGTTTTTTGATTAGGGTTTTTTGATTAGGATGAGGCCAAAGAGGTCGGCTTATCCTGCAGTCGTTCCTGTCATTCAAAGCCGTATCTGTCTCTTTCCAGAAGATCTCAAGAACTTACCCTGCTCCAAAATTAAGAAGCAAAAGACGAGTGAAGAACATTAACATTATGACATGAACATTATTATAGCCGACTGCGTTGTTATAGAAATCAACATTATAGACACTTTACGACGCCACGTACTTGAAATTCTTTGAGTTAAAAGAAAAGCTAGATCTCTTTAATGGAATGTAGACCACCAAGAACTCATCTTCACTGACGGTAATCATTCAAAACAAAACGTGCAAGTTGGCAGCAGAAAAAAATTCTAGTCTTTGTTGCTAACCTTAACAATTTCCAATTTCCTATTTGGAAAGCCACAAATACTCAAATCTACTGCACACGCAGTTGCGATTAGAATCGGAAGAGGTGCATGGATCACCGATCTAAAGCAAAAAGCTAAAATATCAACTGGCAAAATTGTTATAATACTTCAACAATCTGTATGTTTTAAGATCATGAAGTTAGAAAAAATTCATAGCAATCAACAATATCTGAACTGACGAGGCCCCTACCCACGACAAATCAACGGAAAGATCATTGGATATTAGACTGGGCTAAGAAAAGTTGACGATACTATATGTATATGTATATTTAAGACAATAAATTGCAACTGATTGACACTAAAAACGTTAAGGATTAACGAAAGTCGACTCTTACAGGCATGAGCAACTCATATCTATTTTGTCAAAACTCTTCTTGCGTCTCCTACTAGCCAACTTGCTGCCCGTAAAATCATATGAATGAAAACCGTTGATTTTTTAAAGAAAAGAACAACGCGATCAAACAGTTTCCTAGCTTGTTCAAGTAATTAAAATAACTTTGGAACAAAAAAAAAAAAAACTTGCGTTAGTTTTCATGAGTCTGCCATGCAACGTTCAAATACAACGCATCAGCCAGACTTCAACACGAATTCTGCGATCCTATTCAAGTATATTGGGAACTACGGGTTCTGTTGTCAGACCTGATCCAATCCTGCAGAGAATCATACTTGACACTCGTCGCTGTGGATCTTACCCTACATATTCAGGCATAACCAAAACAATATTTACATATAACATACCAGTTTTTTCACCGGCCAGAACTTCCTTAATGTAGGAGCAAGTTTAGAGAAGGAAATTGCAGTAACATTTAGATAAGATCAAGAACGAAGCAGACAAATGAAAAATCGACATCAATGAAGCCTAGAACAACAAAATTACTTTAAGTAATGGGCAACAAACCCGAACAAAAACCGAATCTTTAAAGTTCACATAGAATGAAAGAAAGAATTAACAATTATTTGCTTGCAAAATTTTAAGCTGACTCAGATTCAAGATTATTGCCAGTCATTTATTTACATATCAATATTCAAACCCATTTAAACGTATGTAATATAGGTGAGGGGTATAAGCAAAAAGCAAATATAGCAAAGAGCAAGAGCAAACCAACAGCGAACTTAAGCCAATGCGCAGTAAAAACAGCGCAAGGATACGTTAAAAATAAACTTTTGAAAATAAATTCAACAATTAATTTTTTAATATAATTCCTCCTTAATATTGATGCCACCGAGGTAATCCTCGGTAATATTGAAGTCACTGAGGCAATCGTTGATTGATATTTCTGCCGGAATTAATGTTTGTCGGCAATTTTTTAAAAATTCATTGTGTACCTCAAACAACGCGATCTTTACAGGAAAGTTAGTGATCTACGTTGTTTTCAGACGCCCCCAATTCTTCGGTGAAAAGGAAAGTAGCTTGTCTCATTTCTTGCGGTGTTCGAATTTCTCAAATTTCTTCGCTCAAAGTGTCCTTACGGCTGTACTGGGGTCAACTATGCCAATAGTCCACATTTATGAGATATCCTTCAAGTGAGCAATGTCCTGTGAAGATCTCAGATCCCTACGATGAACCGTTAGCCTTCTCGTATTCATTCCAATTCACGCTCGAAACTCGTAGATACACAGACTGCAAGTCCAGGCAGGAGCTTTGACATTTGACGTCCAGGCAGTCTACTCCAGAGCCTATTGCGTTCCTATAAATGAAAATTCAGTGGCACCAAAATATTCACGTTTTATATATGCTATCGAAGCTTTAATTTTCGTTGATTAATACGCCTATCTGCTATCCTCGACTTCTGCGTGTAATTGTAAGGCCCCTAATATTTTAGGTCCAAAACTAAATCAGGAATTCACTCTCCCTCTTCACTTCCATTGTGATATTCCTGTGTATATTTGTTTTCTTCCACTTTTTTTTTTAACTACAGCGAACAAGTCATCTACATATCGTATCCGCACCAGTGGTAGAACGTGCTCCTCTGCAATCTGTTTTTCCACCCATTCCATGAAAATTTCATTTGAGAGGGGAGAAAGTGTACTCCCCAAGCATCCTCGGAATGTGAAGTAGGTTTAAGACATACAAAGGGTCGCCAATTTATAAAATGAACGAATCTCTTTCCGTTGTTTACAGGTTGTGCTCTGGATTGTTAACCATTCCTCGAATAAGGTCCATGTTTGTTTTTCTAGATCGCTTGGAGAAAGTGCCTTGACGTCGATGGATAGGAATATTTCATCGTTTTCAATATCGTTTACTTTGCTTAGTATGTTGATTAATTCTGGCCTGTTCTTTACTGAGCGGCTGCTGGGAGGTCTGAAATACTTTTTACATTCTTCAGCCATTTTACAATCTTACTTATTTAGGCAAACATGGAAATTATAATTTCGCGCATTTCTTTACATGGTTTGTGAATTTTTGAAGGTACTTGATGCGAGGAAATGCTAAATTAGTACCCGTTAACGTGATTTAACTTGCGATTGCTTCTTGGTTGTGAGTCAGGGCCTTCACCACTTTTTGATAGACTCCGGTAAGGGGTTCATCCTTGGTTCATGGGAATATCGATTAATTAGTTCCGCTATACTTATACGCTAAAACCAATTCGCTATACTTCGTTTAATCCATTATCACTACCTTTCTCACCTTGTTGGCTTTTAGTAGAATACCGGTTTATTCCTTAGCTCCTTTAAGATCATCCTTTCGATGTTCCTGACAATCGAATTTTCAATGCTCACGACTTTTATAGTATCTTCCCTGATGACGTATTTTCTTTCCATTTTTTTTTTTTTTGGGTTGGGGGTGAAGGCAATTTACCCCCGGAGTGTGGGGCTCCTAGGAGCGCATGCTACCAGACTACCCACTAAAAACTTCCCCTGTCAAGGGACCCTAGCCTGGAACTGTTTGACACGTTACTTCGGGCTAGGTCTCTTAAATTTTCTTTCTATGGACAGATGTTTGATGGCTGATTCCACGCCTATTACAATGTCTTCCTTCGGTCGATATATGTCCCCAAATCCAAAATTTGAGCCCTTGTTCAGAAGGCCTAATTGTTCATCTGTAAACGTTTCAGATGACATACAATAACAAACTATTCCATTATAGATTGTATCAACCGTCTTCTAGGTCTCGAGCTCTACTTATTTTCCTTTTCCTCTCTTTCTCACATTAAAACGCCCTCTGTAAAATGTTCATCTACCCATTCGTAGATGCTGCTGTTCGGATTACCAGCTTAAGGTGGAGATTATATTCCCTCAATGTTGACTATGATTTAAAGTGAATGATACTATCTGTGATACTATTTGTTGCAATTCTTGTTAAGTGCTAATTGACAAGCATTAGTAAAGGAAGCGTGCCAAAATCTTTACAATATCCTGATATCTTCAAAAGTTTCCAATAAATTTATTCATATATTACAATTACAATTATTATATGTAATATAGCAATTCGATGTGTTTGCTTTACGTTGAATATTTATTTATATCTTTTCACCGATACTTTTAATGTTACAAGTGTTGTAGTTTCAAAGGCTAGACGAAGGTAGCTTCAATTTTTCAAGTTGCTCCGCTCTCTAGTTTCACTTGAAAAAAACCTTGGTTTGATGTATTAGATAAGTGTTCATAAGTACGGACAGGAGTGTCTGATCATCCAATTGATTTTATCGTCTGTAATGTTACCAACTTCTTTTTGAGAATTTGTTTTGACAAAAGTGTAACCAACGGCAGAAGCAAAACAGTGTATAGATATTCTCTAATACAATTTTCCTACATGTTTAGTTTGTGACTACGATGAAACATTCATAATTTAACTTAAAAATGAAAACCAGCCATTTGCAAAATAATGAACAGATTCAACGAAATTACGTTGTGATATGTTACAGCTTGTGAATTCATTAAAGATTTTAATGCAATTCAAAATTTCAATCGAATCTCTGGTTATTTTGAACTCTCCTCCACCTGTAATTCCCTCATTTGACCCATATTCAAATGAAAGGTGGCGAAAATAACATAGCCCGCCCTCGATTGTTTGCTAATTATGAAACTTTTATGTTTCCGCGAATCGTCTCTTGTCTTCATCGGAATTTAAATGATGCCATGACGTCATGCGTTACGGTACCCACTCAAAGTGAGAATGCAGCGGCGCTCATTTCGGACTAGAAAGTTCATTTTCGTTTGTCATTAGCCGTACAAAATTGCACCAGATAACAAAACAACGAAATGTGAAATCTTCTCGACATTGTTGCTGCATTTGGTCACACAGCTTTTATCGCGAAATTACAGCTACATGTTTTCGCACGATTGCTCTTCATGCCGAGACGACCCCAGTTTACGCTATTGTGATTCATCGGCGCGTCGCAGAGATCACACCCGCACCGACGTCCCAGCACCGCTTTGCCCTACACACGAATTGTGACAGAAACGCTAAAAATAGTTAGAGGACGTTGACAGCCCAACGAGGCAAAGGAACCTGACCGTTTGTCCAGGCTACGAAACAATTGACACAAATACGAAGAGGACGTGAATATCCTTAACCGGCGCCTACTCACCTCGAACCTTTTTCGGCGAATCGAAAGTAAATGTCACCTGTCCATTGATGGTTTGTCCGGCGTAGTAAGTGTTCCATGGATTATCCAATTGGATTTCGCAGCCTTTTAAGCCCATGACAACTTGTACGACTCTAAATGCACTCGGATGAGATTGCTGCGATAAAAGATAACTTAACCGAGATCACCACAACGTGTTCAGACGATTCTCACGAACAGATAACGTTGCGACAAGCGGCGACACCTGCTTTCTGCAAGTTTGTAAGCTGTTGGAATGTGCACACACCCAAATATGCCGGAGACTGTGATTTGATTTTCCGATTGGAATTTCGTCGCCGCTGTCAGCTGTCACAGTGTGACAGTAGCATGTAAAGGAATTTAGTGTTGCCTGAGGGAGTCGAAATTAGTGTACAATGTGACATTGAATCTGAATATTTCATTTTCGAAAAAACTCAGAATAATAATTCAATTTTCAACCGTTTCCTAGAAAATATTTCTCAGCATTAGAGATCTTTTCATTAGGCTTTAACTTTCAAGAAATAAACATTAACAGCACTAACATTAACAAGAAATCATTTCTATAAACTGAGGGTAAACTTCTTCCTACAATGTCCGAGGTGTAGTCATTCATTGGTATGAATCGGCACATGACCGTTTTTTAAAATAAAAATCAGAATTTTTTGCTTGCAAAACTAACGTTATTTTTATGACTGTCATTCTGCATTTCACAGGAAGATGGCTCACTAAACAACTCTAACCAACCAATCGTGAAAAATTTGAGTTTTCACGTAAACTAATACTAAAAGAAAGACCTTCCTTTTAATTTTGCGGTTTAAATTTTTAATTTACCGTATTCGATCTCCCTCAGGAATCGAACGAATTGCTAACACAATACGAAAGCTAGTATATGTACTATATGTGATTCAAACGTCTGATAAATTATGCATCCCCTTCTCATAGTTAAGAAAAAATGAGAATTTCTTTAATTTTTGTAATTTTGGGATTTGCCCAACTATTCACTTGAAAAGAATTGGCAAGGGTTTTTCTAGAAAATCTGATTTATCTTTAAAGACAGTGCGTTCAGTTTCATACCGTGTCTTAAATTTCTTATTAAAAGGAATACGTTTAGTGTAATACATAGTGAATAAATATTTAAAGAATGTTAATACCAAATATATAAACATGTTTTTCTTCAGATTTTTCAATAGAAAAATGCAATTAATTATATTGTGATCTATGCCCGAGGAGCTATGTTATGCTGTTGGTATGGATGCGCCTCGGCCATCTGAGGACATCACTTTTGCTGTTTGCATTCCAGTTTAGCCACATCAATGTGTGTACAATTATCGAAACGTAATAAAGAATCGGAAAAATCGGTTAAAAGAATCGGAAAATCACGGAGAAGACAGATTAAACAGTTATGTGTTATTTCTTACAACAATGAAAGGCTTGATTTTGTAGCCCAAAGCAGTAGCTTATGAAGAATGACCAATATATAATTTAATAAAATATTTGTTCATTATAAGAACATTGCCTTTCATTTTCACAAAAAAAAAACAAAAAAAACAAGATTACTTTCCGTAACACCCGATTTTTCGATGGTGACACTTCGAAGAAGGTTATATAAACGTGATATGAAATTCAGGCCTCTTGTTTACGTTCCTGAAATAAGATAAGGGTTAAAAAAAGCCTATATACATCTGAAAATTTGGACAAAAACTTATCTACACAATATCATTGAAGATTGGGCACTATTTCTAAATTGTGGCGCATAGAGGTGTACACACCTCTATGTTGAAACATATCCTGAAATTGAGAGTGCGTGATCATCCCAAATAAATTATCACCAGTATACAAGATGATAATTATGTAAACTTGCAAACGAAAAATAAAGACTAATCAGACGAATCTATGAATGAATAGTACGAATAACAAAATGTAAAAAATAATATTCGATGTATGACACAGAAAGCGATGAAAACATGACAGTAGTAGTTTTGGTTTATCAGTAGCATATAAATCTGGGAGGTTCGGCAAAATTGGCAAAGGTAACGATTGCTTCGAGGTTAGTTATCTGGCAATGAGCTTTTTATGACAGTATTTCGTACTGTTATGTATCGAAATTTGTTATGGTTCGCCTTTGTTATCAACTGACAAACCAAACAATAATAATTATCAAAATTCACGGTTTGTTCCATCTTCGCAAAATATATTTAATCAACAGTTTTCCTTTTTTGAATCTTTGAAGTCATATGTTTGTCTTCGGAACGATTTTCCGTCATTCCCCGTCTTTTTTCTGCATAACGATACACAACGATACACAACGAACAAAGAACACTTCTAATGCATGTCTGTGTACGAAACAAAAAAAGGCAACAAGAGACAAGTAACTCACTCATTATTCTCTCTGGATTTAGGTTACACTTCTTACAATGAATCTGAATCACAAGTTCAATATAGTTCATACTGTAGTGAATAATACCACTTGTACGTGACATAACCATCTGATGAATTTTTATATGATGAAATATGTATTCCTAATAGGAGCCATTTTTTCAAATTCAAATTAAGGATAAAACAAAGACAATACACATTGATTTTCTATTTATAAATGATGATTAGATAATCAATAATTTTGGCTTGGAATTCAACGAGGACAAAATCATATAAGACAGGTTACAAAGTGTTCATCAATGAGTGTGTATAAAAAATTTATTTATTGGGAGTTCCAATGAGGTCCAATGAGTTCCACGTGAGGACAAATGAACATCGACGTCAACAAATTGGAGCTTATACTATGCATTAAGGGCCGCAACTCTGCACATTTTCAGCACCCTAGTAGAATGCAAGCAAGTTTTTTTTTGTTTAATGATCAAAGTTAAAAATTTAAATGAAAAGAATATTAATAATTAAAGATAATAAAAAGATAACAAAAAACCCCGAAAAGCAATGGCGTTACTCTTCACTATGAAGTTATTGATGGGTTCTGGCCCACCAATAGAATTCATAAAAGGCCACAAATTGCTGGGTCAACATGCCGCCGAATCCGTTGATAGGGTGGTACATGCCAAGCTTACGGCTAAGAGATCGCAAGGCTGGAATACGTTCGCCTGGATTATCCAACTTGAATAATGAGGGTTTCAAATGGTTCGGGTTACACAACTAAGTTGTGAGAAATGATCATCATGAAAATAAAGGTGCTTTGATAACGGTAGCTTGACCACGTGCATCATCTAGTCAAATTAAACCAAACGCGGGAAGCCAAGGGCCTATTCTGCATTGAATATTGCATCCTGAAAAAAAAACGATAAAAAAATGGAAATACCAAAAATAGTAACTAATACAAAAGCACACCAGGTACACTATATTTCATGAAAAACGCTCTATTTCAACAATGGTTACAGGTTAAAAGGCCAACAATCTTCATAAATCATGCAAGCATATTTGGAAAACAATTCAAATTATCAACACCTGTCGATCACTGTCAAAAGTTCAAAAAGGGTTTTTTTTATTCCAATTTATCTCTTTCTCATTGCTTATTAAATAAAACAACAGATTTTTCATGTTTCGCGTTTTTCCTTCTTCACATAACTAAGTAATGAAATTGCTAAATCGTTGTGGAAAGGTAAAATGTATGATATGTGCACAATATATATGAAGTAGCATTGAAGTCAATCCTTATTCAGTTAGTCCTTAGTCAATCATTATTGTCTCCTTTCGTGATTTTCCTTAAAGCTTTGAAATTTCACAAGCTGCTTGTTTGTTCGTGAACCATAAACTTTAAATTGAATATTACTGAACTATTTGCCTTTTCTCATTCTCTTTGCTCAATCTTAAGTCCTTTTTCCCAGATATGAAGGCTCATCATTTTATTTTTTGGTTTAAAATCTTAGATGAAATCATTTACTCTGCTCCATTGTCAACTATTTTAACTTGTTAAGGGGCTTGGAAATTTAAACGAGACTTTCGTGAGAAACAGAACACATATCGCACTGACAGGTCGTACGTTCTGTTCCAAAAACCTTCGATAAATATCCTGCTCAAAATACCTTAGATAGAATTGTGTGGACCATCACCTGATGGTTTCTTTAACCTTTTCACTGCTACGTGTTAGGGGCCGAACTCTACTCTGGGTGCTAAATATAGTAGTGTAACAAATTTTATTTTATTTTTACGTAATAGATTTTCTACAAAGATTCATAATTATATACAATTTTTAATTCGTTTACAAGTTTTTCATTGTATGATACATTTCTTAGCATTTCGTAGCAAGACGGGAGAGCCTTACCGGCCCGACTATAGGAGGGCGTAGCAGTGAAAAGGTTAAAACATTTAGAAACTTTCCTGATTGTGACAGCATCACAATCAGCGGATTCCGGTTAACGTCACATGCAAAATTTCGTGAAGTTCACTGAGAATCTCACTTCCAAGCGCTTGACATTAGGTCTCAGTAATCATCACATCTCATCAAAACAAAAAGTTTCGCGATGATTGCCGATTATTTCAATCCTTGGCTAGTATCGTTTCGTTTCCGTAACACTTTTATTTTGGAGTGAACTAAAAAAGGAAACGTACAACTTTTAACCTAAAGCCTTCTCATCAAACGCTCCTTCAGCTTTGTTGCATTTTACTACGTACGCCTCCGAAAAGCGTGGGCGTGCCATATTGCGTTCTCCATTGTTTAAGTTCATTGCAACATTGTTATGCACCCCAATTGTGGAACTTGGTTCTTGAGTGTACCCCATGTTGAGTGCAGGTTTTTTATTTTCTTATTCGGTTCGTTGCCACTAAAAACCTATCTGTGCTTGGGCGAGCTATACAGGTTTCTTCATCATGAGTTGTCACTGCCAGCCAAGCGCGAGACGTGGCTTCGCTAGACCCTCAATGTTTATCATGTGGTGGTCGGTTTTATGGACATCTTAACTATCAAATTCGATGTAGAAAAACGAACGGACGAACTCAATTTGGTTTTCAATGATTAATTTAACTTTTGCAAAATATAGTTTGTGCTAGAAAACTGAAGAACTCATTGAGCGGGTGCGTTTTTTAAAATGAACTCAATACTTTTAAGAGCATAATGTAATAGCCCTGTGCGGAGCCGATTGTTGTTACTAATTATTTTGCTATTTTATTACAAGGTATAGTCTTTATTGAACTGGGGTTTGAGTAACCATGATCCTTGCCGATGACTAGACTAGGTGGTGTTGGACTCCAGTTAAATATATCCAGTTTTTCTTTGCGAGCACTTTTTTTCCTCTTCCTACAGACTAGTAGGTGGTATTGGCGATGGTGCTGCGCACATTAGCCAGTGTTTTCGATCTCAGTGCGCTTAGGCTTCTTTCCTGTGTGCCCCTATGGGGTCAGTGTAATGCGACTTTATTTGGTCTTTGTGACCTCGTTAGTTTGATAGTAAATATTGTTCGGTTCGTTAATGGGTTTACCCGTTTGCGAGCACCATTGCCGTTCATCCAATCTAACGTAAGTCTTTTGTCCTGGTATCGCAAAAATTTCTGTATTTTGTAGGAGTGTTTTATTGGCGCCGTGTCAAGTGGGCAAATTGCTATTCTTCTAATAGTATATTAAATATTGGAGCCTGAAATTAGGATGAAAGAGGAGCAATCTTCCGGGGTTCGTTCATCATGTTCCCTTCGTTGTGCTTACAGGAGTTGGATAGTAAGAAGTCGAGCGTTCTAGGGGTCAATATGTGCTAATAAAACAACCATATTTCTATTATCTACATATTTCTTTAATAATATTTCAAGTCAATAAATAATCACAATCAATTCAATCGAGTTTTTCCAACTAATCATTTGAACGACTAACCGTTTCATTCAACTAATATTCATTGGCTAATAGTAAAAACTTTATTTGTGATATTATGAAATTCACATTTTTGCTTTAAAAAATTTGTAAATTCGTGAAATATAAAAATATTTTACATATAGGAAAATATGTTTTCAAAAAAAAATCATATTGTATATGTACAGATGTGACTAAACGCACGGAAATCCTAAATAGAAATAAGTCATTTTTAGGAGAGATCCACTATAACATGTCATAGAAATCACAAAAATTAAACAAAACTTATTTATCATTAACACTATATGATAATAATTACTTGAAAACTGGCGTGCATGCCAATTTAATGGAATCCTAATTGCGTCGTCACATCAGGAGAGAAAACAGAACAAGTTTACGTATATAACAGGAGTATTGTTATACCATATGTATGTTTGTGTTAAGGACTCAACAAAATAAACCAAAAGAAAATAAATCAGATGTTACAAACTAGCTCTACCGTTCGAGAAATAGTTTTAAATGAATTTTTTATCTGGCTGTGGTATTTTGACGAATAAAAAATTACAAAAATGATTACTTTGTTGTTTAGGGGTTACCATATTTTCATCTTTTGGTGGTTTTTAGTTCCGTTGAAATAGTTGCATTTGTGGGATTCAGTACGTTTTCGATTTTGTGTTGTTGGTTTGTTGATAATGAACTCTTGTGCGGTAAATTCGTTGAGAGTTTTTGTTTGCTCTTAGAAAATAGATGATTTTGAGAGATGAAGCGTTTAATAGTTTGCATGGCGTTTTTTTTAACTTTCCTTAGTTGCGCGAGTACGAGGGAAAGGAAAAGTGCAGTGTTCGCGATTGACTTAAATGCCTACTTATTCGAAACTTTCGATGTGGATGGTTTGCATTCTGGCGGCAGCGATAAAGATCCGAATAATTCTTCGTATGAAGGCGGTGCTGAAAGTTGATAAGCAGATGATATCTTTTAGATTTTTTGTCGAAATTATATTTCAACATAAGTTTAATGTTTCGTTAAAGAATTAGTAATTGTTTTGTTGAGATTTTCGATTTCTGACAAACTAGTTTTTTTATTTGACGCAAAGTTGAATCTTTGATTCAAATTTTATAAAGAAAACTTATTGTAGTTTTTAACGCATTCAATTAATACTTACGCATATCACCTGATCCAAAATGGTTCATATGTGATGTTGAAGGTAGATTAGCAGGTGCTGAGGCTGGCAAGCTGCTGAAACCGAAAGAATTTCGAAAACTACTTCGATTCGAACTGTTCGTTGCTGTTGGACTATTCGAATACGAACTACTCCCCGAGTAGTTTGGTAGTTCACACGGAAGTCTAGGGCTAGGCGAGAACCTTTCAAAACTAGGCAGTGAACACAGTGAAGAGTTCGGACTTGGAAACAATGTAATCCAACCTAAAACAGCGTTCGCATTGTCAGTAGGAGGCATTGCCGGTGCAGGTATGACATTCTCATGCGAGCGGACTTCGAATGGCAGCGAAATAGTTATATTCTTATATAGTCCTGGAAGAATCGCGTCAATTTGAACTTCATAAGCAATCATTATAATATTGCTGCATGTGTTATCACTCGGTTGACACAGTGGCATTTGCAGTTCATGTTCGAAATTTCGGCTTGACTTCTTTTGGATCCCTCCTGTTTCTTTTTTGAAAATTTTAACAACTTCGTCACGTCGAACTTGTGGCAAAGGTTGTTGGCTTACATACGAAACTAATTGTCTAATGGAGAATTTCAGTTTATCCACATGGGTATTGCTACAATTATCGACAGTAACGCGTAGTATTAATTTATTGCCGCGTGCCACACTAACGCGTGGCAATTCGGCGACTAAAGTAATTGGTCCTCCTCCAAATATTCCAATGTTACGTGTAAGTTGTCGGAGAAGCGGTCGCTCGCTTGGAGTCGGAGATAGAGGTTGAGATTTTATTATGGTAATAGGAATTGAGTATTTATCGTTGAAATTCCACGCTTTTTCAACTATAAATTCCATTTTGTATTTAATTGAACCATAATTGCCTTTGAACGACGAAGGCAAATTGGTTTCAAGTGTGTAACTAAATTGATACGTATACGTTCCAACATCCAGTTCAATTGGGCGTCCAGATTTCGAGCCTATAATGTAGGCTTTGTTCGACAAATATTCTTCTTTGCTAGAATAGACGAGCGATGTTGATTGTCCTTTTTCGCGTGGTGACTGATCTGATTCTCTCTGAAGAAATTCACACCAACTGCATTTTCCATAGCCGTATATTTTGAAGAATATTCCTGAAAAGAATAGCCATTATTTTTTTTTTTGCGATAACGTCCTGCAATAACGTCAAACCCGATCGGGAAATTAATAATACAGAAAATTTAATTATTGTAGATTGATCTTTTCATGGAAGCTCTTGATTTTTGATAGTAGTCGGTGTTTGTATTTTTTTTTTGCTAAAGCAAAATCGATAAATATATAATTCAATTCAAAAATTTTCCTTTTTCTTATCGGAAATTTGTTGTTTCACTTTCCCATATCATATTATTCATTTTCCAACAATAGTGTATCCGCAATAAATGCGGAGGTAAAATAAAAACAAAAGATCTCTCGCAGATCGAACTATGCTGAACGGTTGTGTAAAAATTACATGTTATGTTAACAATGTTTCGATTAGAATTTTGAGTTTTAGCAATAAATTTGTTTTGATTGGAGTAAGAAAATGAGAAAAACAAAGTGATATCCACAAAAGAAGAAAATACAGAAATCAACAAACGAAACATCATCTGGATAGGGATTGATCGGAATAGTGTAGATAACCTGAAAAACGTGATTTTGAAAAATTCAAAGCCCCAGTCGGGGCATCCTTTTATCGAAAAGTGGGAATGGGCTAAAAAATTCATTTTTCATCTAAAGAATTTATTCTTATTTTTTTGTTATTTCAAAGAAATTGCTATTACTTATTCATAGTTTTTTGAGATGTATACATTTTGCGAGTAGAAAAGTATATGCCAAAAAACAATAAATAAGAGAAGGGTACTGAAACACGTTGGAGGCATTGAGGAAAGCCTATTAGAACTATTAGATTTAATTTTTTGATCTTCCATTTCAAAATATGTATATATTTCGAGAGTAAGTTGCTCCAGTTACGCCAGTGCACCTCAGCCAAGTAAGGCGTTTCTTGGCCAGACGTGGGCAATCTACGAGGCAGTGTTCTGTACTTTCTTTCTCCTCGCCGCATGCTCGGCAGGTGTCATCCGTTTGGATTTCTAATCGTTTGGCGTGTTGACCTAGAAAATTATGGCCCGTTATAACTGCCACCAATGTTCTAACGCCTTTTCGGTTTTTTCCTAGGAGTTGTTTTGTTCTCATTTGATTAGGGTGAGGCCAAAGAGCTTGGCTTATCCTGCAGTCGTTCCTGTCATTCCAAGCCGTATCTGTCTCTTTCCAGAGGATTTCGTCTAGTTCCCTTTTTACCGTTGCTAGTGGCACTTTAATTGTGTCTATTCTAGTGGTATTTTGGTCGGCTGATCCAGCTCTCGCTAGCTCATCCGTTCTTTCGTTTCCCTCTACACCGCTGTGTCCAGGGACCCATGTCAGTTTTACATTTACTCGGGTTGTTGCGGTTTTAAGAGCCTGCCTACAATCCTGCACCAGTTGTGAAACTACGCGGTTAGAGGCAAGCGCCTGCCGTGCCTGCAGACTTACTGTTCGAGAGTATTTGTATTCTTCCATTAAGGTTGCTTGTTGCCGTTTCTAAAGCCGCTTTTATTGCAAACACTTCCGACTGGAAATTTATGGTATGGTTCTCTAGTTTATAACTTTGGTTGCGTTGCGGGTGATCTGGGAAAGAGATTCTGGCGCCGCTTCCCTCATCCGTTTTGGAACCATCGGTGTAGATCATAATCTCACTTCCAGATGTGAAATCCTGCCCCGTTTTCCACGCTTCTCTGGTCGGAATGCTGATCTTGTATGTAATTGTTGTGTCCAATATTGGTTGCATTCCATCCAGCTCCCTTTTACTTGACGGGGCCATTCTCTCCATTTTTCCAAAATGCATACGTGCCCGGTTTGACCGTGGTTAGATAACCTATATGTGGATTTTAACCTGATGCTTGCAAGTGATGCCTCTCTGAAGATGAATTTGTCGAGTGACATGAGATTAAGCATTATCTCCATTGCAGCAGTTGGCGTAGTCCTAATGGCACTCCTATCACGATAGTGATAGATAATTCATAATTAGAATGTGATGAAGTGATGGAAATGAGAGTACTAATAACGGATTTTATATTGCCGAAATTTTGTTTGACTGATTGAAAAATTCAAATAAAAGGTCGAGGAAATAAAAGGCAGCAGGGTAGTCATCTCCATCAAATGTTCATTATCGAGCACTTAGCCTATATGGAAATAAATAGGAAAATCCTTTATTACATTTTTCTATGTTCAACGTCGGAGCGCGGGGGTTTTCACGCCCCTTTAACGATAAGGAAAGTTTTATGGTGGCCAAGAAAACAATGGATAGCTTTCGCGTATGCTATATGTGATAATCTTTAAAAAATGAGGATGTTAAAGAAAATATATTTAAATATCCAACCCGTAAGTTGTCTTTTTATATTGAAAGAAATTCATTTGAATCAAAAAATGAAATTATAAATTAAGAAATTTATATAAAAGTGTAGCGAATTCGCTACAATTCGTTTGAACGTGTAAAAATTTGTCTTTGAGAAATCAAAAATAGAATATTTTCTAAACTTTTTCTACTTTTTACTAATAACATTCATTTACAGAACGAACATAATTCAAATAAAGTTTAAAGTGCTTTGATATGCCCTGAAATTGACCCATTTTAATTTAGTTGTAACAGTTTCGTATGTAGAACTGATGATTGAGTCTTGCATTCGCAAAGCATTTTATATTGTTTATTCTGTAAATATTTTCTAGCGCACGTCTCTGCCAAACTCTGCTTTCAGAAATAACGATAAGAAGTAAACATATAAATCAATCGCATTGCGGCTACGATTCAACGATTAGGAATATCAAGAAATAAGTTGTTCGAGTTTGTTTTGTTTATTCGTGAAATTAAAGCATTTATTAATGCATGCCAAATTTGCATCAATAATAATTGGTTAATCATTTTTTAAGATGAACTTTTATTTAAAATTATTAAGAGAAAGTTGTCTACTATAGAAATTAAACTGGGAGTTTCTTAAACATGATGATGATTGGTAATGGAAAGTTAGTAGTAAACTATGATTTATTTGTATAATATTTAATAAATTTATCCTTTTTGTGTGGAAAGTATCTCAACAGTACAATAATATATGATATCTATGTATCTAGTTTGCATCGTTGCAAACACAATGCTGTAATTTTTTTCGCTTTTTGTTTTTAAGTAGATGATTTAGCTGATATAAAATAATAATAGCGTAAAAAACTCAAAAAGTGCGAACAATACAAAACAAAAACATTAAAAAGCGAAGAGAATGAAATGTAATATTGATAATTATTATAATTATCAAAATAATGATAATTATTATGAAGGAAATGGCAGATTTGATTCGATAAGACGAAAAGGTATCAAGTGTAGATATAGATTAATTTAAAAAAAATTAACGGAGATATGTTTACAATTTCATATTTTTCTAGAAAGCACCATTGGGCAACTACAACGTTGTAGGCTTTTTGATAGTTAACTTCTAGAAGACTGATGAAAATCCTCACCGTTGCTGTTCGTTCGTTCGGAATCGAATCAAACCGATGCCCTACCAATTGTCTTTTCATCTATGGGAATTAAAGAAAAGGCAGGTCGGGACTGTAGGCGTGACGCAACAATGTGGCAACGTCGAATCATTGGCGCAATCGCATTGTCGTATTGAAGCTTCCACTGATCGGAGAAGGCTGGTCAAACGCCATTTACTCAATCTCGCAAGCAGGTTAGCACTAATTTTTACAGTTCCCACACTTTAAGTAGATGAGTAAGTTCATCGGCTAGTAGATGATTAATTCAATTCAATTCGTCTTCGACGAGCCCCTAACCTTCATTCAAGATTTTATGCTGTTCAAGAACACTGGCGTGGCTTATTGCAGTATTCCTATTTGCCTTGCTTGCTAATTTCCTGAGTTAAAGCCAAAACATTATCAAATATCCCTACTCCAGATTTTGACTCATTTTGGGTATCGACGACAAAAAATAAGCATCAAAATAACAGACGTCTATGCTGAACCAAAGGTCGTAGGCGACTACGACGGGTGTTTTTCTGATCTTCAGTGTCCTTTCTCCTCCTAAAATCACTCCTACTACTATCGGTGTAGACCCTGATTTGTCACACATGAAACATGAATTCGAAACCGCCGCAATGTCATAAGAATACAAGATTTAAATGTCGTAAATGTAAATCCTTTACATTTTGTTCTGTTCTCAAACTTTTGAATCTACAAAATTAAATATATTTACCTCTGGGATACCATTTTAAGAATAAATTTTTGGATTGTTTACAGAACTGTGTGCAATTCACTTTTTTTATTTCTAACGTTAAAATATTGTCGTTTGTGAACTCGGAACAAGCGTAAGATTATTCTTATTTGAAGGTTAAATCACATTTAAAATTAGAAAAGCCACGTTAAATCCCAGAAATAAGTACAGACATAGCTTTTAACAACCACTTCCGAGCAGGTGGGGGTAATTATGCACACAAATTTTAAGTGATCATTAAAGTGTTTGCATTGTTTATACAACGCTTTTGATCATTTGTACAAAGTTATGTACTGGCAATAAGGGGCCAAATCAAGTGCCAAAAAGGACCCCTACCTGCTTATTTAAACGACGGACCTTAATGATCAACAAACTTAAAGACAACTTAAGATCGACAAACTCAGGACGAAACCACACACCGAAGATGGCACACCGCCATAACGCGTATGTGAACGATAGAAACAATCAGACGATCAGACGATTGGATACAAACACATTTGCCAAAAACTTTACCGTTAGCTGTTAATGTTAGTCGAAATCTTTGACCTTAATTCGTGGTGTAACAAAATGGTGTCCAGCAGAAATGCAGTTCATAGATAATTCATCGAAATTATAACGAAACCCAAGTAGAAATAAAAATACTATTTTGTCAATGTGATCTCTGAGGATTCATAACAGTGCGATGTGATTTTGTAGTTAGGTATAACATGACCTGTAAGTTAAAGGTGTACACTCATCCTTAATAGTGTGCAAGACTGTTTGCTATTATCTGAGACTATTATCTGCTAAACTATTATTATTTGCTAAACTATTATCTGTTTATGCTATGAATTGTGGCAGTCTTCATTTTCATAATGAGAACGATAAACCATGGGTTAGAAAAGAAAAGACCGACATGTAAAGTGATTACGATTCAGAGAAATTTGAGAATGTGTTCCACACTGTTAGGGGATGAATTGGCCGAATGGTTTCAGAAAGAGCCTCAACGCTGAATCATGAAATCGAAATCGGAATCACTTTGGCATGGTGATAAACACGAAGACAATGATTTAGGTTGCAAAGTCCTAGGAATTCTTAATCATGTCCACAAAAGTCTGGAGCTTCTAAGGATGTGTCTACTTTGAAATAAACGATTTGGAAGCCATTTTTTCGATGAAACGAAGTAAAAAGATAGATGTAAAATTTGATCCATTTTTATTGTAAAAATCATTTGGATTTTCAGTAAATTGGTAATACTGCCTACAATTGGAATCAACTCAGATTCAAGTTTCAACATATTGCTTTTTTAAGAGCATCGTAGCGGAAAAACAGTAAACCTGCATCTTAGGGAATTGGTCTTCGTTCTTTGTGTAAGTTTACTTTCCAACAACTGGAGTCGACCTCCAAATTATGAAAGAATTTGCGCTTCGAACACTATTGGTCCTGTTACCGAGCAACTAAATTTAGAGAACCGTCAACTCTGCTGATAACACTATTTTTAATCCTCATTTCATCTTTTATAAGTCCTGTAACACAGGAAACTATTCGTTACCGGAATAATTACCTCGAATATTTTAGTCAACCATCCATTTATAAATAATAAGCGGAAGGAGAGAATGAGCCGCGGATCGGTAGATTCACTGGTAAGATAAGGTGGTTGACATGGAACTAAAAGAAAGATAATTCGATAATTTCGTTTTTACGGTAGTTTTTGATTAGTTTAATGTCATATGGAAATTACCAAATATTGGTTTCTTACTATTGCAATGTTTGTTTTTATTCATTTTTACCAAGTTTGAAGCCGAATCGAACATGAAAATAAACACAGTATAATATCTGAAAAACACAACATTCTGAAAAACTACTTGATAATATTTAAATATTCGAGGGCAGTCCGATTAGTACTTATTATTATTATTGTACTGGGGCCCACTTGCTGGAAATTAGCATAGGCCAGAAATCGGCCCTAAGCTCCTCATGTGTAGTAATATTATTTACTGATGGTCCATCCTGTCGTCCTACAGAAGCCAAGGAGTTCCTGCAGTTCTGTGGTCGCCAAGTGTTAGTACTTAGCTTCACCGCGCGATGGTACCACTATAACAAGAGAACTATAGTGTAGTACATGCTCGTAGACGGTTGCTGTCAAAATTTCAGCCGAATCGTACTCGAAGTGTTCTTTGACCGCGTGTGACAGTGAGCGTGGACGTGTCTGCAGATTTTTGAAAAATTGAGACAATATCGGTCGATGGTTCGCGATTCTTGTCATTGGGAGAGAAATTGCGCAGCGAAATCAAAGATCACTTGGATTCTGTGTCCAATGACTCAGCTCCTGCCCTGGCTACCGTAAAAAATTGGTTCAACGGGTTCTAACGTGGTCGCACGTTCGTTTTTGAAAAGCTAGGCCCAGGTGCCTCGAAAACGAATACCAACGTACCAACTTTGTCTTCTACCAACTGCGAACGTGCTCCGAAGAAGACGGTCCTACCGTTTGCAAAGGCGATGACCGCTGTTTTCAAGGATTCGAAAGGTGTGATCTGTATCAAATACCTGGAGCAGGGTAAAATGAGCACATGGCTCAACTATGCCAAATTATTGAACCGTTTTGACGCCAGATTGTAGAAAAAGCCCCATGTGCCGAAGAAAAAAGTTCTCTTCAACCATAACAACTGTAGTGACGATAAACTGGTCGAATTGGGGTATGAACTGCTCCCACATCTACCATATTCTTCAGATATGCTCTGTGCGACTTCTCTTTGCTTCAATCCATGACAAAGTTACTAGTCGGGCAGAAATTTGAGTCGAAAGAGGATTCCATCATCGCCACGGAGGCCTACTTTGCAGACCTCGACAAAACGTATTTTTCAGACGAGTTAAATAAGTTGGAGCATCGCTGGGTCAAGTGTATAGAGCTAATTAGTCACCATTTTTCCATCAGTATTTCAGTTGTAGGCTACGTACTTATCGGACCGCTCTCGTGATAGTGTTAAAAAAAAACAAGTTATGAGAGGCTTGTGACAATTGGCTGTTGAATTGTTCAATTTAATACTCAATTCAATTTAATAATAATTTAATTCCTAGTTTTCAAGATGTCTTTTGATGATTAAAAATTCGGATCTTAAATTGCACTTTTTATCTCAAAAGATGCATGGCCATAGCAGTAGAAACAAGGATTTTTAAGAAGAAAAAAAAAAAACAAAATCCTTGTTTCAAATCTGATCTATTCATGATGTTTCAACTTTGCAGTGATAAGAATAGTTCGCCAACACAATACAATACGCAAACTAATAGAACATATTGGGTCGGACCATTCCTACCGCAGCGGGTAGTAAAAAAGACTTAAAAACGAAGTGCGAAATCGAGTTCTATGTTTCCTCGTGCGAAAGCTTTACACGTTGAGATAATTATGATGTCATATGTACAGACAGGTAACAAGATAGTGTAACGCAAGAAGTAGAAATTAAGTATGCCAAGCAGACATGCCTTGAATATATTTAAGCGTTTATTTCGGAACGGAATTGATTTCACCACGGGTTGGTTTTTAGGCGGAATGTGTGGTCTAAGCCGATCGCCGACACTGCGGGCAATAATTCGAAAAATTGAAGCCAATCGAGACGAATGGCGCGACATTTTATATTCTCTGGCCGATGACTAAAGCATGCACTCTGGACAGATTACTCCCAAGATTCTAGTGAAGGCTCGAGGTCAACACCGACACAGTCGTCGACTTTTGATAATTAACAGAAGAACGCAACAATAAAGAAACTACAAAACGCCGGCAAGAGTAAACAAATTGTATATTTTCTTTTGTGGGGCTGTTGTTTTTTTTTCCTATCACGCTTGTTGGTCTTTTATGCAATCGTCGTCCAACTCATATGATAGAGCTTTGTTCGTGGTCTCTCTTGTTGCCTCTACACGCGATATTTCGAGAGCAAAAGCGTTCCGCTCCTTGAATTAATTGCGGATTGCTAATGAATCAAGAAAAGAACTGATTGCCTCGATAATGGCTAGTTAAACCTGAAATTGATTGGATGTCGATGGCTGAGCTAGAATCTAATCGACCCCAATGCGTTGACTGCAGCAGGAGTACCCTTATCACGTCATGGACGCAAATAAGTGCCCGATATAAATAAAATTCGGCTATCAAGAGCGCAAACAATCGAAGCTAATAATATTCAAGCAGTGAAATGACCGAGTTCATTAGCGCAATTAGCAGGATCATATTCGATGTTTAGAGACAGAAATTAAGCGCCGCGCTGGGACGATAATGGTAGGATACGATGAACGTGCGACCCGGCAATCGGGAAATTGATGCCATTAATTAACCTTTGACTCAGCACATCGTGGACTGATGATGCATCATCATCTCGGCTGAGATGGCCAATGGGCAAGTGTGAAAGATAGTTACTCGGATGGCGGCGAAGTGTTCTTTTCTTCAAAACAAGTTTGCAATATTCTTGGTATTTGCCAGGTGGAGCATCAAATAGCACAATGCAAAAGTGAAGAAGTGCAGACCGACGTTGTTGTCTGTTTGTGAAACACCAAGAAATCAGCGAAATATGACGGACGAGTTGCATCACAGTAGAATGTCGTCAAAACACGAGCCGTTGGCTGGCCAGAGTCAGAACGTAACAAATGCGAATTTAAAAATAAACAAGAAATAACTTGCGATGTTGATGGTCATCCGAAATTGTTTCGCACGGAAATCATTCAAGTGTGAAGCTACGAAAGAGCGTAAACTTCCCGGATAAGGAGACATTACTTTGCATATCATTTGTGAATCGCGGAAATCCTCGACGCCTCTACGAACAAACAACACAAAGCTTACCACGAATCTTTGTCTTCTTGGGCAAAACGATGGAGATTTGCCCTTTGATTTCTTGTCCCGCGTAGTATGCATTCTCCGGACTATCCAATTTTATCTTGCACTTTTCACTATCCATTTTCTCTACGTCCGCCTGCTAGTGTTAGGCGGCCCACGAAGTTTCTTAATTTAATAGGAAGCACTTCAACGCGCGTACGTTAAACTACTTTCACGTCGTAGTCGTGAAGTTTTATCTAATATGCATTCATTTGCAATAAACAAAATAAGCAATAACGCGAATATTGAAAGAAACCCGACCGCCTCTACAACTCCATACCTCTCTTACCAGCTGTCATTGCGTACTGACATTTCTCTGAAAATATGCATGCAGAGTGTGGTCAGATCTTCATTTCAAGGGAGGTGTTTGGACTGCAGATGATTGTGAATTGACGATGGAAAGAGTTGAAGTGAGTAATTGGGTATTTCCCCGAATTGAAGTAGCAGACGGAAACTGCTACCTCGACGGAAACGGCAGTATATGATTAGAACATATTTATTGATATGAATAAATCTAAAAACAAAGATCCGCAATTGCAATATTTAATATATAACAAATTGGAGCAAACTCCTATTAGTTCTGCATTGAATGCCAAGTATTCGTCTCATTGCAATAAAAACAAAAAATACCATGTATCAAATACCATATCTAGCGCAATAATCTGAAGTACGGTGTTTCGAACACGGTGTTGTATTCTCGTCGGGAGAGACAGCAGCGCTGGTCATGCTTCAAAAAATTTCGAGGGATATACTGAGTTCTGTAACAGTCAGCAAAGGACTTTTTGTAGCAAACAAATCATGTAGTGAAACCATACTGGACACGGTATTTGCTTCGGAGTGTCTAGTGCCAAGGCTACGCAGCTGGAGAGAAAGTTGGAACTATTCAGCCATTGATCATTTGAAATTAATAGTGGCTATTCCTACCCCCTTATACCTCACTATTGATCTCATGGAGAATACTAAAAAAGTCTTCATAGACATCTCTCCCATTTCGAAACGGAACAATACCCAAAATTATAGCCACTGAAATGCAGAATGTAATTATGCATAAAAAAGCAAGAAAGGCAGAGGACATGCAAGCTAAAAGTAGGCTTGTGTATTCAAGTCTTGCAGCTGTTTTACTTTCTTCATTGACTTGCTGCTTGCTACATTCGGTACATGCACGCTTAATGGAGTCCTTCCGAAATTCTAGAAAAATCGAAGCTCTTATTGATTAATTAGTGGGCAGAGAACTGCAACTCATAGCGTCCGTTGTATGTATAAGATACCACTATTAATCTGTTCTAAGAAAATTATGACGGGACAACTTAATGAAAAGGTCCAATGAATGATGAAGGTCTCAATGAAAAGCGTTCTACTATCGACGAATTTGCAAAAGGGGTGAATGTGGTTGAACGAATTAAGGCATCCAGTTTGACTGTCCAGCTTGTTATTTGATCGAGACACCAATATATAGATCTGTTGTAGATTTGAAGCGACTACTTGAGCGTGTTATTTGACCGAGACGCCAATATATAGATCTGTTATAGATTTTGAGGGACTACTTGAAAGATCAGAATCTATCCTACCAAACCAGGGCATCATTTGCGAAAATTTACCGAATATTGTGTAGGGCGCAACTCTTGAAGCTTGGGTTGGCGAATGATTTCGCTACGCTAGTTAATGAGGGCTAAGAAGACGGCTCGAAAACTCAGTCTTTAATTGCGTAGAACAGTAGTGGTGCCTGGTCATAGCGAAAATGTGACTCTCTGAGCAATTTCGCTTCCGTCAACACTCTTACTGGAAAGGAAAACCCGTCTCTTAACGACGCCTTGGAGTCTAGGACAAAACGTTGTTCTAGCCAGATGAAATCTGTCAAATGTTTCCTAGCATGATTGTCTAGTTCGCAGATAAGGTGGACTTCTGATGCAATTTGCTACTGCCCGAAAAATAATAGTAAAAAGAATTAAGCCCAAAAATCACCTAGGAAATATTTTTACAGAAAACGTAAACTTTGAGTCATTTCATTTCACAGATATTAATTCTGACTTGAATTTTCAGTAGAGCCCAGTATGATATAAGATATCAAGTACATTGTTAACCCTGCTTTACTGGCTTTGCTGTTGATGGAATTTTTTCTCAATTCCTTTTTACGGAGACCAGAGAGTTTTAAGCAGTGGTAGACATATTTACATAAATACTAGATTTGACTGAAATATTAAGAAAAAAGTCGAACGGCTCAAAACTCCTCGCCTAACCATGACACGTAATGGATGTCATTTGTTTGTCATGATTTTCAGTGGATTTAATTCGAAACCAACAATTTTGATAAACAATGAAGATAAGTGGAAATTAAATAATTAATAAATTCATTATTGCTGTCGTTATTACTTTGTTGCAGGAAACTTTGGACGGGCCTTAGGCTCCTTGGTGTAATGCTTGCAAAAGTCTCCGCGCATCGTTCACGTTTTCTTTCCGAAAAATTCTTACAGTGTGTCATTATCCTCGTGAAGGGAATCCAACTAGCGCTTCCAGGTGTTTCCCACTGGCACATCGTTTCTGAGACCTACTTTCGAATAACTTCCTTGATATATGATCCTTATCCATCTTTTGTAGCCAGATGAATTTGTTGCAGACAGATGAACTCGACCAAATTGCATCTAGTAAACGTTTGCTCCTTAATTGATGTGACGGAGTATGCTGCTGAATGTTCCTTACATGTATTATTATGTTTTTGGCAATGTGATGGAATTTGATCGAGGTGATCTGTAGGCACTAAACAGAATTCGAAGAAGTACATGAAAATTTTTTTTAGCATAGTTCATAGATATTTGAGGTATGCCATTGATCATTATTAGTATATATACAATTAAATCGATTTGGCTCATTCATGACGACTCATTTACATTTGAATATTTATTTTATTCATTATCAATCGGTACATGTATGAAAATATACATTATTTTTCAATTGCATAATTGAACAGTAGGCTTATGTGTAGGACGGTAGAAATCTAGCGAAAATTCAATACTAAATTTTGATAATGAAAATATTTTCCTATCTATTGTGTTTAATCGTCAAATAAATTATACATTACATATTTACAACGATTTCATTTACATTTTACATTTGACGGGGATTATACAATTTAGAGCACAGATAGCTGCAATTCAGTCGAAATATCCTAAATCGTTTCGTAGCGCTGGCGGTTGGATCTCCATTGTTCGTAATATTTTTATGCGTGGCCAGATTGTAAAGTTTTTCTTGCGCTTCAACATTTTCTGGAAGAATATTTACGATGATTTTGATTATTTTTTCGCAGAGGGTTAATGAAGCGAAAATATGGCATTTCGTCTACAATAGCTTTTGATCTGTTAAATTTTTGTCTTGTATCTAAATACCTATTTTTTATGCGTTTTTATCTTTTTTCATGCGTTTAAAATAGAAATTTGATGCTATGAGGACAAAAAAGTGGGATTTTGTTCATGTTTTCCGTTAAAGTGTTGAATAATTCATCCTTTCCAGATCATTTTCGTGACCTTATTGCATGTAAATAGAAATTTTCAAATTATTTTTGTTCCTAGTAACTTGAATTAACCATATAAAGTAATGAACGATTTAATCGATTCGTTAAGGCAAAGAACGTATATACAGGTATAACATAGAAACTTTCATTTAATAAGTTGGCTTTTAACATCATCGGGATACATTTTGAAAAATACAGAAGCTTTAAATAACATTGGTAAAGGACTTCTCGAAATTCATACAATATTTGAATTTTGCGCCATTTGTGCGGTAACGTGATGTCAACGATATTTAGACTGCTTGTCACTTGACAGTTCAAAGCGATTATGCACTCAATGAAAGAACGCGATGCTATCAATTTTCAGAAAATCATAAAATGAAGCTAGGGTGTGTAGTCTCATCAACTAATAAGCAAAATAAGTAGGTAATAATGGCATGCATTGAAAACAAGCAAATTACTGTTAATGAAAGTTACTATTATGTGTGGTAGACCAAAAACAATTTTCACAAGTGAATAAAAAGAGGATCAAAAAACTTATCAGACATTCGATATTACGGGAACGATCTTGAACGAATCTTGAGCACAGAACGAGAAAACCTAAATCTATGGTTTTCCCCTGCTAATAATCTTCGGAGGAGTTAATTCAAGGGACGGTGAAGACAATGGAAATTTCAGAGGTCACCTGAAATTTGACCGGTAATTTTACAGTATCCTTTAAGGATACCCTGAAAAAGTTTTCTAAAGGGCTCAGCATTACATAAATTGTGAACAGTAACAGATATTTAATATGCGAAACCACGGTAGAGACGTTTGCAGTTTAGTTTTTTAAACAGACTGTAGACACCCGAATGTCAGGTTTTTGTTACATAAGATATAATAAAATAGTTTTATTACAGTAATTTGTATTTCAGCTATCGACCAAAAGTTGCCAATAAATAATTATAAATAAATTATGTGTGGCCATATTCCGGTTGCCAAGGAAGTTTATTCTTAAAGTTCCCGATACTCTTTCATAACTTCACGTCGGCATTGTTGCTTGGTATCGATATGATCGTATGGCTCAGCCGGGCTTATTCACGCCCCGAAGCTTGACGAAGCTTTTAAAGATAATTCACACTTCGGAGGGGCAGTACAAAGAAAGAGACACGAATACCCTATGTAAGAAAAACAGTGAGCTTTGCAAAATAGAGAGCTTGTAAATTAAATGATATGCGTAAGTTGTGTAAGAGATCACGGTGGCTCACATTCCTAGACTAAATGTTCCAAGCTATGTGAGAATAATTTTTCCGGTGTAATAGTATATGTGAGTCGTTGTAAATGAATATATAATTTCAGAGAATTTTTATGGTCACCTTTACGCTTGTACGCCTTAATGTCCTATCTCTAACAAGTTTTACATAAAAATAACAATGAATCTGGAAAATTTGAGTCGAATATTATGAGTTTGGGAGTTTGCTCGAAGTGTTGGTACTTCTTAGTAGTTACGATTTACCTTGAAGTAAGTCTCTCTCGAACTCATTTGTGTTTGAAATTATTGATTAATATCTGCGAATACGTGAATTTCTCAGATTAGTAATGTCAGAACCTTTTGATACAAATGTGTTGGTCACATCAGTCTATCGTTTAGAGTTGTATCGAAGTCCGACTCATATGTCAAAAGCAAAATTACACATTACGTTCAAACCAACGCATCCCATTTGTCGCAGTGCTCGCAAAGGTTTTGAAAATTGCTGCAAACTTTCAAATCTTCCAAAAATTACGTTAAAACGTTTTGTATGACAATTTTCGGAATGTTTCTATATCCTGTAGGAAGTTTATACTCTAAAACCGAAAAAACTTCATATCAATACAGTTCAAAAGAGCTCAGTTAGACGTATGTAATTAAAAGATTTGAAATATTTATATTTCTAGAGAAAATTGAATAATTAAAAATTTATGTTTTGATGAAAAATTCAATTGAATGGACTTGAACAAAGGGAGATATATGTTCGTAACTTTTTCTAAGAACATACTGAACGGACATCGTATTTTCACTCTATTTTCTTAAAAACCGAAATATTCGAAAATAAATTTCAATCCTATCATTTGATAATATTAATTAATAACAGTTTTCATTATTGTTCTAAACTTTTTCATTTGATATGAAAGTTTCTATGCCATAAAAAATGTAAACACTTCGCTGATATGCTGTTGAATTAATGACTGAGTACGCCTGTAAGAATTTTTTTTCAAAAGGCTAATATACATGTATGCTCAGTCTGTGATTTAATGAAAGCCGCAATAAGGTTAAAAAATGTAAAAAGATAATAATATAGACTTCTTATCATCAAATAATTTTGTTGTAATTATTAAAGACTATATGACGAATAATGATCTGCAATCAGTAAATTGTGCGCGAAATTGTGATGATAAGCCTTTGAATGCATTGATAAGGAAAAAGAAAAAGCATTTTTGATTTGCCTGAAGAAGGCCACGGAAAACATAGCCCAAGGTTGTGCAAGGAATGAGATATAAGAAATAAAAGCAAAGTTTTCATGCTTGTTTGTTGCATATTTTTTTTGGATTTGTGTGGAAAAGTAGAATTGCATAGAGACGAACCAATTAAGCTATCAGTAAATAGTTTGATAAAAACGATAAATATTAATTTGAATTCATTTACCATTAGATGCTGGTTGACTGGTGTATATTTCCGGAGAACCGAATATTAACTTTTTCCCAGATCTTTTCGTATCTCCTTTATATGAACTTATTATTACAGGCACTATGAATTGGATGTTATCTCCGTGATACGATGGTACTTTGACGTTAATCTGAAGAAGAAACCTTTTAAGTCTTTTATCTTTAATCTAAAATTTTCGGAAGTCAATTAAATTGAAAATTAATTAAGTTTCACTAACATTTCATCTCCTTAATGAAAGTTAATACTTTTTCGCTTAATGCACAATAAAGAAACGTGTAAAATGCTAAAAATGTATTTTATACATCAAATTAAAGCTACTCCAAACTAAATTTAAGATTTAATAATTTTGGTAATGAAGATTGTGTGGTATTTCATATAAGTCTGATTTAGCGCATGAAAACGTTTTAATGTCTCATTCTGCATTGTTGAAATTGAAGCAAGCGAATACATGTGTGTAGGATTTCTTGGATTTTTATACTCACATAAATATTATATCGAATATTTATAAAATTGCTATCCCCTACTGTAGTCGGTTGTGTAGTTGGCACTTCGATTCCTTCAACGTATGTTTTCCCAGACAAATCCTCACTGGCAATAGTCTTTTTATTTATTTCAATGAATTCGTATTTCCTATTAGTCTTTTGTGGCTTACGACAGTACTCAACAATTTTCGTTAATTTCAAATCAATATTTCGTATTTTTCGAGAAGAAAAGTTTTCGATTTTAATAAAAATAAAAATTGTTTGTCCAGGTACAAAATCAATTGATGGTGACTTAATAGTAATTTGTACAGGCTGGACAGCAAGGCAATACCATGGGGAAATATCTTTGGACTTATAGGCAGTTATAGGCATCTGAAATCAATGAATTGTTTAATATTAATTTTGAATTTTGACTGCAACTGTAAGTTAATTTACCAATTCTTGACCGCGACTATAATTGATGGCTCTCATCACTCGAAATGGTTGTTTAAAATTATAAACTTTCTTGTTTTCATCCAATGTAATAGCGATGACATAGTTAATGAAACCATATTTTCCGTAAAAGCTTGAAGGTATGTTGTCAGGTAAACGATATTCAAATTTGTATTTGTAAGTTCCAGGTGGTAAAACGAAAAATCTTTCGTCATCTCGATGCAGAACCGGTATCGTGTCTGAAAATATTTTGTAATTGTCGTGCGTTACCCATGAATCGCTGTCCTCGAATTTGATCCTTGCTGTTCCAATGATCGTTACAAATGTGCCTGAAAAAACAATTTTACATGATACTATCCTTGAACATTATCTTTAACTACATTCGCTTTGATTGGCTAACTCAAGGGTATTTTTTAGAGGTAAAGGATTTTAAAACACTTTTTAATGCTAACTGCATGACAGCTGTCATGCATTTTAAGATTAGATACGTTTGTCATTTTATCATTGATAAGTTGATGTTTGAGGAACGTTTCGTGCAGATTTATTTCGAAAAAACCAGCTTGTTTCAGAAAATCATCGTGTAGTCCTTGAAGTTTTATGGCCGACATATTCGTTCATCAGCACATATGAAATCGATTAATAATGGATCGTTTCCGCACTTCGTTTATTCTCACTGAAAATAAGCATCCATCCAGTCGTTGTACAGTGCGTGATAAAAAAACCATAGCAGCTGTCCAAACATCGTTACATCCGGAGAAAGTCACTTTTTGATGTGATTTTTGAGTCGGTGAAATCATTTGTTCATGTGACTTGAAAAAAGCTGCTAGGAATAACATTACAGTCAATGGTGACTGCTATAGAGCTTCGATCAATCACATTCTCATTCCGAAATTGACTCGGCGTAATGCAGGAGACCTCTGGTTTGAATTTATCCTTTTGTATCTGGGATCTGGCCTGGAAGATCATGTGGGTTAATACCGCTGCACTTTTTCGTGGGATAGGTCAAATCACTCGCCTACTCCGACAAGCCCGTGACTGTTTAAAAGACATTTTTCGCGGCAATGTTCGCAAGATAGGGTCGCAATTATTGGTTAGAGTAGTTGTCAATTCGACCTGTCACTTTTTTTATTCAAAAGTTCTATGCCTCTAAAAAAACCCTTTATAATAAATAAATATACATGATATGTCATATTTGTGTTAATGGAGACTAACTTACGCAGTCCTTACTTCTTGGTAGGGTTAAATACCTTTCTGTTTAAACTTAATTTTTTAATTAATCAAAGTCAATGTTGCAAAGGATTTTGTAAGATAAAACAAAAAACTAGTATTTTTCACACGAATCACAGAGAAGGAGTAAGGACAACATATGCTTAGTTTTGTTCGCATTTATCGCAAATGGAAGACACCCGTGTACCTCCTTAATGTTAGTGAGTACTATGCATGTAGAGATTTTCTTGTCCCTAGCACTAGAAAGATGAAAGCGCACAGTTTTGAAGGTTTTCTAGGGTAACAGTTGGTGTTAATCTATACTTTAAACGCACACATATTTTAAGCTGCAGAACAACATAGGGACCCATCGCATCAAAGAAACTATTTCTAATGAGGTACTCCATGAGAGAGAAATGTTTGGGCACACTCGGTGCAAGGAGTAACACCGGGAAAGTAAGTAACACAAGGAGTAACACAAGGAAAGTGGCTGGCACGGGTGCAGTGACAAGAAGTGTTGCGAGTTCCATGGGTACATCGAATAGTTTTCCGAACGGTAGTGTTGACAATCGCCCAGGTGATACTCGTGTCCTTAATGCTAAAGAGCGAAGCAACATTTACCGGGCGCCAAAGAAGAGGTGGTCTGCACATATAAACTCTGACCTGAGATTGTGGCTCAACTGAGTGCATGGTGAGACTGATTTCCACTTGACTCAGCCTTTTAGTCCAGCCCTAGAATGGGCATGGATGTTTGTCGTTTTGGCTGAACAAGTGTAGTAAGTTACGAGTAGAATTGTTTTGCAAAGGAGAGTTGGATAGTGCATGGATGGATAGTAATTGGGTTAGGCAGCAAGGGGCCCTCTTCAGCGAATTGTAAGTGTTCTTTCTGGTTGTTGTTGTTATTCTTAAATGTTGTCTAAGAAATGCTTACAACGACAACACGATACGATAAATGAAATCAGTTCAGAAATCAACGACAATTTAAAAGGCATAGTGCACAATGAGTAGGCGTCGGCGTTGAAGAGATCTCTTATTTAAGACTCTTATTTTATCCTTTCGTGAGTTCAGGCGTGCCTGTAGTCATTGAAACCGAAGGTCCTTTTCTAAGTGTTCTATCAAACGATTCCAGGATAGGTTCTTAGGTTGACGAGAGGTATTTAGTGGGTAGTCTAGATGCAGTGGGTGGATAGTGGGTAGTCTAGATGCGATTCGATCGATATGTTCCTCGGCGGATAAACAGCCTCCACTTAACAACCGTCCCGTTTCCCTTTCAACTTGGAAATAAAGAGAGAATAATTTCTCGATAAATTTACTGTTTTCTTGTAGAGTCTCTTGAAGGATAAGCACATTAGTTTTATTGTGGATTATAGTTTTACATTTCGAGGACATTTTGTCCACGCAGCATCTCATAGACGTGTCTACATCTTTATTATTAAAAGAATGCTATCCACCAAGTATTTTCTTCAGATTATCACTAATTGGATATCATAGATAAGAGCAATTTAGACCGCGAGCAAGCAATCTGAATGAATGTCCAGTTTGCCGGCATTAGTTTTTATTGACTGGCATTGCCCGACTTTGAAATTTGCACTCCGTCTGATTCTATCGTTTTTTCCTGGTTGCACTTGAATGTACAGTTGTAATCATCATTTATACTATCTACGAGCGTAAAATTATAATCACCATTTATAAATCGCAATACAAATATAAATCTACTTTTGCTATTTCTTACTCTGTCTCATAAAAGTCGCTTAAAAGTGTTAACGCTATATGTCATATAACGATAACGCTATAAAAAGAGCTTTATCATCGGTTCCTGATAAGGATCATGTAAGGTATGCCCAAATAACAACAATGGTTGTATGGTTTAATACGCATATATACTTTTTGAAAACAATTTAAAAAAAACCCTGATGGAATCGAAAAGCGAATCATAGAAACGTGATTCAAGTGTAGAGTCGACATTTTCCTCCTCCATTTATAGGTCTAAGGAAAAATTACATAGACATTTCATTACAAAGCTCATTCTTCCAAGTGCTATCCTCATGAAGTTTTCTAATGAATATCATATTCAAGTATGCGTACGTAAGATTTTAGTCTCGAGGTCTAATCAGACGTTATTGCGCCAACCCAATTTCGACGTGAGTGGTATTGCCTCGTTGGGCAACGTGTGGCGCTTAAAAGGCAAGCCTTATTTAAGGACAACTGAAATTCATCCTGATAAGCCAAAGAAAACCTTATAACGGGAGTGTTAATATTCATCTAATAAGGTAATCTAATATAGTATTCTAGTCACATTTAATTATAGTCGGACATGTTTCATCACATGTAACTATTCTTCGCCAAGGAGTTCCTATCAACGGCTTTTCAAAATCACATTCTCACGGTCTGATGAATTGATGGGATCTCTTGCGTGAAAACTTTGCGGAAATCCAACTGAAATCCAAAACTACGATGCACAGCTTAGCTTCTCCATCGAATGATGCCAATCCTTTTTTGCTAGGACACGATGTCCAGGATTCTGCGACCTAGATTCTCTTCAGCCTGTCGACTAGTTTTTCGATTGGGTTGTTTCGGCCAATCTTCTTTCTTATAACTTTGTCCTTGAAAGGAGTTACCTCAAATATACCATGCAAAAATGGGCTTTTAATTTATGAGTCCTTGAAAAGGAATTTTAAATTAGTCGTTAATTTTTATTTATTCATCCATTTTGAGTTTAAAATACTTTTTTATGAGAGACGACTTTACCCAAAGATGCATTTTCATTGGATAAAATTTCAATTTCAGACAAAGTTCAGACGTTTTGAAAAAAATGACATGGAACTCTAAGTTCAGAGATTATGATGTTGCAGGCAGAAAATACAGAAGGTTTATGGTAAATACTGGGTACTACTCCGAAAGTGAATGTGATGATCCTGTCCTTAATTTAATTGCGAGGCTAACTAGCAACTTTCTTGGAGGAGTACTGAACCGCTACTTTATACTACGGCTAATATATTTGTACCTGTCCTTCTTAACAATGCGCGTTGTTGAAATAAATATGTTTTAACGTTGTGTATTGCTATATGTGAACGGAAATATACAGAATAAATCCTGGTGACTGCTCTGGAAAGTCATTTCCTGTTAATTATAATCTTGTGAGGCTAACCGTGGGATTTTTTCGAGTAGGATAGAATCACGACTTAATACGAGGGCTTATTGATTAGCACCCTCTCTTAAGAAAGGGGGCATTGCTGAAGGAACTGTTATTTAACGAAGTATTCTGCACTACGTGAAAAGATAATATACAAAATTTAAGACTCAAATTTTGGGCTTCTCTTCTGCGCGTTACGTTTTTTTCAATAAAATGGAAAAAAGGACACTATGAGAACACAAAGGACACTACGGATCAGTACAACAGTGAGTTCGTCGACCAATTCAACGAGGAAGTATAGGAAATTCTTGATAGGCTGAGAAAATTTGAAGGAAGAACAATTAGAAACAACTAAAGAAGCTTCAGTCGAATAAAAATGAACGAATGTTTACAAGAAAAGCGAAATATCATCAAAAATTCGTTTTTCTGACGTCAGATGACTACAGGAGATGAAAAAAGGACTGACTACGAGAATTACAAATGGTTTTTATAGTAATCATTTTAATATTCAGCCACGCAAATTAGAATCATTTCAGGAATTCGGAGTTATAATCTAAAAAATCTAATAATAGCTAAGATCTAATAGTTAAAATCTATAAAAACTTGCTTTTTTGAATTCATGACTGAAAATGATTATTAAATGAAAATTTTTGAAATATATCCCTCGGCGATACCATGTTTATAGTATAACTAAATTTTATCCAATTAAAATAATAAATTTGAACGGTTTTGCTGAATTTTATGCATAGACTAATTATTACCAAACGTCATGGTTTCCAAGATTAAATAATTAGTCATACTGTAAATGGTAGTATTTAAAATGTTTTAAATTTTAAATACAATAAATTTAATATAAAAATTGCAAAATAACCGAATATTTAAAGGAAATTGAAACGAGACAAATAATTAAGTCTACTAACATTTCCTTCTTACTACAATGATTGATTTGTTGATATTTCTCTTCTTTATTTCTTACCAAAAGAAGAGGCTAAGGTCAAGGATGATTAAATTTTTTTCCGGTTTGTAAATTATTGAAATTAAATTAATGACTAGTGCTTACGTCAGTTATTTGAAATGTGCTCATATACATTCTTGACAAAATTTACAATCTAAGCACATCATCCCTGAGCGAAAACATTCTTGCATGAACGAAACGATACGCGAAAGGAAAAGGGTGAAAAACAATGATTCGTTCATAGTAGAGTCCTTCAAGCGTTGACATTTAAAATGAATATGGTAATTGCATTTTGTTTATTTTGACGAAATATAGAAGAAGGACAAAGTTCAAAAATGAGTTCAAGCAAGTGTTCAAGCATTGCACTTCGTTGGTGTAATGACGGATTTGATTGCATTATAAACACTGCAATTAGTGATATCATACTCTGCATAACGGTTGACCTATTGCACTGGTTTGTATACATAATTAGAACATGTAATGGGAAAATTATTGTACTCTTATATACTCAAATGGATGATCACCTCGTATGACTTTCCCCACGCACGTTTTCACTATGGCCGTGCCAATTATTAAATCACCACTGTAGTAGAATCCATTAATATTATTCTCAAAAAGAACTTGATATTTGGTTGCATAAGGCATTTTCACCGCTCATTTTTAACAATTTCACTTCATTAAGGACAACCGTTTAATTAATTAGCACAACACATACAAAACAAAATGTTAACTAGTTGTTATCAGTTGTTAGTTCTAGTGATTATAACTTAGATATTAGATTGCAAAATAAATATTTACAGACTAGGGAATTCACGCGGACTAGCAGGAGCATCGTTACAACCGAAACTAACTCGATACAAATTAGGATAGGATACATAGGAAAGAAAGTCTTGGGAAAATGCCTCCGCGAGTGTCTGACTGTCTGGACGCCACAAGCTTTAAATTCCATTAGATATGTGGCGCCGCGGCTCCTTGCGATGCTGTGCCGACGGAAAGCTTCATGGTAATCAGCTGTTGATGCCAAACGTTTCCTTCGAACGAATTTCAACAGAGTTCAGAAATTTATTTCCAAAAAAAACTAGCAGTGATGTCTTCCTGTATAATCGCTAACTTTGCCTCCGTTTTAATTTCAGAATGGTCAAAAACATGTTAAGAGATTTAAGGATGCATTGATGTTACGCCAATACCAGTTTGTGGGCCACATTATACGACCAAGCATACGGTTTAAGAAACTTTCATTGGTATTGAATTTGGCCGTTGTTTATGTCCTTGTATCTTTTATACAATTCATTTGGCCCCGAAACTATTGCCAGTACAGCATCATGCTAAACTTTCTACTACTGTGTGCATGTATGTATATACGCAGTTTCCAAAAAAATATAGACATTCACTTGATCAGCGAAAGGATTTTCAGCGACATTTAAGAGAAAGTATGGCGGCGACAAATATCCTACGTCTTCTGACTTCATGACCTAGTTTGTAATGGTTAATGCTATGACCTTCACATTGACACTTTTCAACGACAATATTGACATACTCCTAACTGCTGCTGTATTGTTTTCGAAGCAAACACCAACTGAGCGAGTGGGAGGATGGATAAGACGAAGGATGTTTATTAGATGATTTAAGATGAACGTAATGAATTGATTATAGTTTGGCGCCTGGTTGGTATATGGACATTTTTCAATAGCAACAAGCTGAAACGATAATCAATCATAGTTTTAAAGTAATTGGATATTCACTTTTAAGCTTTAACATTGCATGTCAATAACACACAGTATCCTACATTGTGTAAAAAAATATGTGTTGTTTGTAAAAATTAAGGAACAGTAAAAATTATATAATGTAAGAAATTAGAACAATATAAGATGAAAAGAAGAAAAAGTATAAGAGACATTTTGGGTGCTAAAATAAAACTTTTCGTTTGCCATAAGTGTATAAATATTTACATTTTACAGTATAATCCCAAAAGGTTACCCAAGAAATCATGCTGTTTATGTTGGGAAATGAAGAAATGAAGTTTTTTTCACTTTTAGTAAATTGAACAGATATTATCAAAAAGTATTACATTTTTATGGCAACTGAGTAGTGGAACAACTACAGGATCTTTCTGTAAGTAATAAGTTCTCAACAATTGAACTCGATGATATGTTTTATTTTTAAATTTAATGGTTCCTTTTTATTTCTAAATTTGCAATCTTCTTCACCCTTTTTGTCCCGTATAAATTCATCTTTTCAAAAATATAAAGAGACAGCTCCATATGCGGTCAGATCCTGAAATCATATTTATAGCGAGATGTTGGATAAGTTCATACAGTTAATATAAATAAAATAAAAAAGTTAATGAAATTAAAATTTCTATGTCTTTAAATGTTGTTGTCTCTATGTCTAAAAATGCTTCTTAAATGTTTGCGATGAGTTTCTTGAACAGAACTGTTTTTTCGAAATAAGTCATCATAGTTGGCAGACGTTTTTCAGGTGCAAAAAATGGCAATTCCAACTAGCCATAAGACGCAGATTATGCTGTCACACCCTACGTAGTATCAAAAAGTGTCACCAAGTTCTACCCCTCTAAAAAATACCCTAGATCTGGGTAAAAACAATAGAAATTACTCATTATTTGTAATTGCTTCCATCTTCATAAAAAATTTTTGTGCTAGAAATAAAGAGACCTTCCTTTTAATTTTATGTTTTTTTATTTACCTTGCGGAATCAATTTCCGAACGTGATCATTCGGTCTTCATCAGCGATTGATTTTCTTAACCTATACATGGTGCTTATATACTAATCTTAGATAGAATAAAATTTAGTTCAGAGGGAAATCTCACTTAAACTTAAAGATATTAAATTTTAATTAGGCAATCAGCCTAAATAGCCAAGATTTGCAGTTGCCTTCATCACCGTTCATTAGGGTATTCCTTTCCCTAAATATCGCTAGGCTTTCCAAGGCATCTAGTTCCCTCATGTCTCTAGCTTCTCTAACTGGTGTTACGTCGTTGATGGTGATTTCGTGCCCTTTCGTGATGATGTGTTCCGCAACCGCTGACCTGAAATTGCTCTGCTTTCCTTTCTTATTTGCTGCTGTTGCTTCGCTTTGATGCTCTCGGACTCTGGTGTTGATCAATCTCCTTGTTTGTCCGATGTAAACTTCCTGGCAGTTAGAGCATTCGATTCGGTATATACCCGATTTCTCATGCGGCTGTCGCTTGTCCTTTGTGGATCCAAGGATATTTTTGAGCTGGTTTTTACTGCTGGATTCGATGAGCCGTATTGATTTGTGTCGTTTGAGGTTCTTTTTTAATTTTTTAGTAATATCTGCGTGGAATGTGACTGCCTTCCAATAGGTTGTTTCAGAGTCTGGGTTAACTAATGTTGATCTCTTTTTCCTTTGTCGAGTTCTTCTGATTTTCTTCTTCTGAATCCTTTTTATTGTTGATGGTTGGAACCCATTTAACATTGCTGTTTGTAAAATGTACTGCATTTCTTTTTCCTTTGCTGCTGTGCTTAGTGGTAGATCGAACATCCGATTAATCATGGCTCGATAAGGTGATACTTTCAGTTGTTGGGTGTGGTTTGATGAGTTCGGAATCGTGTGTGCGTTGACTTTCTATAAACCTCAAAGCTTAAGTTACCACTGGTTCTTGATATTAGTGTGTCTAGGAATGCTAATTTTGCATCCTTTTCTTCTTCGGTTGTGAAGCTGATCATCTTGTGTGCGTTATTCAAATCCATAAGAACTTCTTATAATTGATTCTCTTTGACATAGGCGAAAATGACGTCTACATATCTTATCCAGCATCTTGGTAATTGGCCCTTCATTTTGAGTCCCTCTTCCAATCGAGTCATAAATATTTCACTGAAAAATGGTGAAAGTGGATTTCCCATGGCGACTCCTCCTTTAGTTTTGTAGAACTTCCCTTTGAACATGAAATAATTTTCTGTCATGCACAGTTTGCATAGTTGAATGTATTGTCTTGTTTTCGCCTTCCATGTCATAGACTTGCCTTAGCAGCCACTCCTCGATGTATCCTAGTGTTTCCATCACTGGTACACTGGGGAAAAGTGCTTTCACGTCAAAAGACACCATCACCTCATCTTCTGCTGGTGGACCAAATGTCAGCAGTTTTTCTGTGAATGCCTTGCTATTTTTAACCGGGTTGCTCTCTATTTGCTTCATCTGTTTAAACTCTTCCACTAACCATTTTGCTAGCTTCTGAGTGGGGGCATTCATGGCGGATATAATCTCTCTCATTTCATTTCCTTCTTTGTGGATTTTCGGCAAGCATTTGATTCTTGGTAGTGTGGGATTCGTGACTCTTACTTTTGATAACTCTCCGATTAACGGCTCGCAGCTTTTTATCACTCTCTCGAATCGTGTAATGGACTCCTCCAGTGGGTTTCGGCGGAGTTCAAAGAAATTGCCGTTGTTTAATTTTTGCGTGACCGCTTCCTCATATTTTTCCTTGTTCATTATGACAACTGTGTTTCCTTTGTCTGCCTTAATGAAATAAACAGGTTTTTTCTTCAGTTCCAATGCTATGGTTTCCACTGCACTTTGTGTTGCCTTTTTAGCTCCAGATATTGCATTTCCTATATCTTTCCTCGCTGATACTTCATGCGCTTCTGGCAATTTACTTATAGCTGCCTCCACTTCTACAATGATGTCTTCTTTTGGTATTCTCGTTGTTTTTATTGCATAGTTTAATCCCATGTTTAGCAGTCGCATTTCATCTGAATTGAATCTCACCGTTGATTTGTTGACTACTAGTCCAGGGATATCTTGAATTTCGAAGCGTTTTTTGATTTTCTCATAAAAACTCATATAACAAAAGTAAGTATACACTAAGAATAAAATCGGACTATTTGAAGTATTTGAAAGGTGAGTTATTCTAATGCCTTGACAGCTTTCACTCGCAAAGACACAGCATTTTCTAAATTCCGGGTGATATTTGGACTAATTTTAGACCATATTTATTTCAGCACTCGTTTTAGGTAGTCCTTAGTCTGTATCTCAGGCCTCCTTATTTGCCGATTGAGATGCTCCTACAGATACTCAATAACATTGATGTCTGGTGGTTGCGGTGGTGTTATCAGCTGCTTCAGAAGAATGCATAAGAGTCATTTCCTGACGACATGTGCGGTATACTTAGGGTTAATATTTTGTTGGAAGATAAATTAGCCCTCTAAGCTGATTTTCTCTTAGAATGTTTCAATACAAATATCGATCTATTATATATATATTATATATCTATTAAAGAGTCAATACTATACAAATTTCCGACCCTTAATGCTGTCATATATGCCCAGACCATTGCCGATTCACCACTTACAGTTCCAATCAAGTCCGACGGATTATACTTTTCGTTGACATGGATGTTATATTAACTTTCATCCGAAAATAGATCTGTATTCCAGATAGTTTCTTCACGGAAGGCATGTTTTTTGGCATCGATTGGTTTCATTGACCGAAGAGTTTTTGCTGTTGAATTTGTTATCCTCGGCGGTACCTTCGGAGCATTCATTTTAGTTTTTTTTGTACTTTCCAAATAATGAGGCGCATTCTTTGCTCGGAGGACTTGCGAGGATGTTTAGATGTTAATTTTCCATAATCCGTGTAGTTTGAACTTCACATTAATCTTCTACCTAGTTGCTGGACACTTATTTACAAAACTGTCTATTTCCTGCCCTGTTTTTTTTCTGGAAACGTTTCAGAGTTATTTTATTTAAATCCATTGAAAGTTCTTTTCCTCTCGATGCCATTATTTGATATTTCGGTGATTTTTTTTTCGGAATAAAGGAAATTATTTTATTAAACCGATTTTAAAAATAATTTCCGAGAAATAAACGATATTCAAGTTTCTAAAATAATAATATATATTAAAACATTTTTCAACATAGTTTCTGGCGATAGAAAAACATTTTTGCGGCAAGAAGAATTTTCAACGTGGGTCGTAGTCTGTGGAAATAATTCGGACGAGCTCCTTCACACTCTCATTTTTTGCCATCCTCGAGCTCAAATAAATGAAATGAACAGTGCAATAAGTCTACCACCCTTTCCGTTGTTTTATGACAGTTGTTGTGGTGAGGTATGACCTCTCAAATCGTAAGGTCTCATTAAATCGGATGATATAAACCTCTCACCTTGTTCAGCTGCTACATGTAGTAAGCAAAATTAATTTGGTTGAGTAAAAAGTCAAGCCAGTCGAAAAAAACCAGTTGAATTAGAATTGCAATTTGACAGTAATTTTGTCTTTTCCTGGGGTCGCTCCATCAATGCTCTCTGGATTGTCAAGCTTTGAGACTGCAGTCGTGGACTCACGTATCTTCATGGGTGGCGATCTGACTCAAAAAGAACTAGTTGCTTCCTAAAACTATGCTCTAAATCTCTGACCACTTTCATATGCCTCAATATATGGTTTTCGAAGAAAAGTGATTGAACTATCTGATAAAAACTTTCCCAGCTATATGTAATGGGACGATAAATGGGACCATGAAGAAGCAAGAAAGGGAGAGGTTACGATATATCCTGATAGTCATCGACAATTTAGTCTAGTCTAGATACTCAAATTAAAACAATATGATATTGTAGAAGGGCGCTCAGTGGTTCAAAGAAAATAAAAGAGAGGAATAGACATGGAGGAGTCCTAAGGAATGAATGAGTCGATAAGTTGACGAAAAAAAGGACTAAACTTGAAGTTTATATTTGTAGTGCATAAATAAACCCAACACATGTAGTAATTCACACTGTGAACGAAAAGCTGAGGAATTAATTAAAAACTTAATGGAAGTGTCCAAAAAACTTGATAAAAGCAAAACCCTTAGGCGAACGACAGGATAGAAAGACAACGGATATTCATATGAACATACCAAAACCATACGTTGGTTCTGATCTACAGCGCCCACTTTGAGTATGTCAAGGGATGGAGGATACAATTTCGGGGTTGTTACAGGCGCTTTCGGCAAAAGCTTTGGACAATCAGAGGAAAAGGAGACGGTAAACGAATTCCCGATTAATTACCTAGATCTATTTCAGTGAGGTTAGAAGGTATTAGGAGCATCAAACTTCAGTGAAATTAACGAGGACTGTGAATGTAATCTAAGGTGAATTAGCTTGAATCCACAATTATGAGTTGGCGAATTTGAGCTTATCTCGAACAGACTTGCCTTTTTCAAAGGATCTGAAGGATTTATAGATCTTAAAGACTTATATAAAGATCAAACCGTCACAAAAGTCGTACTTTGCCTTAATGCCAATATATAGATATATTTTATTCCTACGGAAAATCTAGAACACGGTTTTCCGTTTTGAAGGATCACCAGCACCTCCCTCAACATGGAAAAACTGGCTTTAGCATCAGCACAAGGTAAATATCAACTAGTATGAAAAGGAAGTACATGATGTTTCTCTTATCGTGAGTAAGGTTAAGAATATTTTGGGACTCAATGGAAGCAATTTCATGGAATAAATACAAGTTCTAAAACATTATATTGTTAGTCTGCGGGAACAATAAGATGATACTTTCCCTCTCTTGAAAATCAAAAAGTATCTTGTGAAATGGCATTAGTTGTTCGTTGTTAATACGATAAATAATGGTAATTTGTCTTTTTACTGAACTAGTTCCTTTTTCGGCGAATGATGTATCCAGTTTTCTATACCAATTGCTTAGTTGATTGAAACTTTCTAGACAGGGGAGAAAGACATCAGGAGACAGACTTAGATATATATTGCTCTTAAGCCTTCACATGAACATTTATCCTTTGCTTGAATATAGGAAATATTTTATTACAGTTTTTTTTTTTTTTTATTTTATTTAGTTTTTATTTATTTTTATTTTTTCATATTCATTTGATTTGAATTGGGTACATATCCTTTCACACTTGTACTGAAATATGTAAAAGGTATTTTCTTCGAATGCTTTTATATAGAGTACTGGGTTTATACATGATGCATCAAATTTCCTAGTTGAGACATTCGTATAGGCTTAAACATTTCCATTTTATTCAAAATAATGCATAATAATGTATTATTTTGAATAAAATGACTTGAAGATGTAGATCTACTTTCTTCCCGGTAACTTTACTATCACGTCACCTTACACAGAGTTAATGGAGCTTGAGAAATAGAATGATTATTTAGTAGTGCCTGGCAAATGATAAGAACTTAATTACCAATTAATTCAGTCTCAAGCCTGAATTAAACATATTAATTATTTCAAGGAATTCATTTGAAATCATGGTTAGATCACTCGTCACTTATGCAGCAGGTTTCAGGCTCAAGTACCACGAGAAGCAACCTTGGTGGATTGTGCCACTGCATTAACATGGTGATTTGTAGTAAATATTTTCATGGTTATAGCTTTAAATACTTTCAGGATCAGATTGCAATAATATATAATTACAATATTGCCAAATTATCTAATAAAGCAGGTGAATAATATGCATCTCATTTTGAAGCTTGATGGCCCCATTGATACAAAAACTTCAAATCCCCAAACTAGGCTATGTCCATTATAGTTATTGCCAACTGCCACAGAATCAAGACAAATGATTGCTTTGTAAAGATGATTCGACTCTTCTGACTCTTTCCGAGGAAAATTTGAACAAAGTTTTCTTAATTTAAGTTGACAAATTATTACTTCAGGAATAAGTCTTTGATGAGAATTATGTCTGAATAATATTCATTTATAATACACCAAACACAGAAAAACTTAATAGTAGATACTAGTATTAAGTTCTTGCAAAAGAAATTCAGGAAATATTTGTATTAAAAATTGCTTTATAAAAGCGATAAACTTCCAAAAATATCCTTAAAACTAAATTGATTCGGGTCTAAAACTAAACCCAACTCTGCCTTTTACATGATTTTCTGGAACATTATTAGAAAGTTGCTTAACACTTTTCTAAATCAGTGGAAAAGAATAATTGATACATAAAGAGCTTCATAGAATTTCATATGTGACATTACCTTAATGTGATATTACCTTAGAGTCCTTAAAATTAAAAAAACAACAACAATTTCTTAACGTTTTTTGATAAATCTTAAATGAATAAAGTTAATATCTATGTTTTATTTCATTTAGCGCGTCGTGTGTTGGATAAAGATTCGAACACATTACGAAGTCTTCAAACTCATAATAAACAGGATACTTTGGAACAAACGGAGCTGATTTTGTGCATTCATCTTCCTCCATATCAATCAAATAACATGTATCACTTAGTATTGCTTCTTCATAAGACGGAGGAGCTAAAAAATAAAAGAAAGTGAATCCATAGCGTTTTTAAATATGAAATTAATTTTAAAAATTGGATTATTTCGTAGCGAATCCTTAATCTTGGTTTAATTTTTTCAGAATGTTGATAATGACTAGAGAATCTAGTTTTATTTATGATCCTCACCTGGTAAATTATGCATTGACACAAGAGAAGTACTGGAACTCAAAGGTTGCCTGGTGACGATATTTGGTTTCAACAATCCTCCGTAAAACAATGGGATCGTTCCGATCGTTACAGGTAATCTCATGGTCATATTCGAGTGTAGTCCTTTCACGCCCAGGTGAAGTTCTACGTAATATGTCACTTCAATGATTTTGCATATTTGTGTCGTTGTCGGTGGTACTGGAGGAACTCGTAGAAAGCAACTTAAAGATTTCTCATGGAATCTTTCGAAAGGACCAAGTTTACGTTCACCTAACGTCACGGTGTCACGTTTTCTCTTACAATGTGGAGTTGTACTGCGATATTCGACTGTTTTGACTAGTCTAAGTTTCGCTTCATAACATTCAGTAGATGAGAAATTTTTGATAATTATGTCTATGTGTATGTGTTGTCCTGGTGCAAAGCCACTGTGTTGCATATGTCCTGTCACTAGTATTTCACCACCATCGCCACAACACATAATTTCATTGAATTGCTTTTTGATGGCTTTATCAACTGGTTGCTAAAAATAATTGAAATTATTCATAATTTTTTTACAGCCTTTAGAAAATTTATCTGCACTTACTCTGTAGATTGGATTTGTACTCAAATCTAAAGGACATATTATTGTAAACGGATGTTTAAATACATTGTCAAATCGCCACGGTCGTTCAATAGTTAATATAACCTCATAACGTATTTCTCCATATTTGCCAATAAATGAAGATGGTAAGATGTAGGGTAGGTAATTTTTAAAACAAAATTCATATTTTCCCGGAAGTAAATCGAATTTATTTTGATTATCCGCCACCATCACAAATGTCTTCGTTGCGAAGTACTCATCTCTTCCACGAAAATACATTTTTTGAGTCATTCCTCGTGCACTGATTTCAGACCATCTAACATCGGCATGTCCGCGTATGGTGATGTAAATACCTGAAAGAGAAAGGGTATATAAAGCTTTTTGTGAAAGTTTGTATATTAGACATAAATATCCTCTCATAACATCATATCCTTATTGAAACTTTCAAAATTGAAGTACCACATATTTCCGCATAAGCATCTGCAGCCATTGCTTGTTTATTATCATCAGAGATTAAAGTCGAAATATTTGGTCTCTTTTTTGGAAAAGTCACTGACTGGCATTTCTTCGCAATCTATCTGTTTTTTATTTAGATCATCAACAAAGAGAGCGCGAGAAGGAGAGAGATGAAATGAAATTCATAACATCCAGCTAATAATAACCTTTAAATTTTATTTATGATAATCATAATCTTTTATAAAAGTCATTTCACCTAAACCATAGCGTGAGAACATACAGCGTTAACAATTTCAACAAACTCCCAATTAAAATTAGTGGAATAATATTTGAATTGAGAGTTTAAGTTTCCTCTAATTTTTGCATAAATCAAGATTACCGCTCTCAGAGCTTGTGCGTAAAATCGCGATTCAAATATAATGTGCTTTTTCTATCTCTGTCTGAAAGACGTCAAACGAGAGTGTTAGTGCTGTATGCATTCTCGCTATGAATACACAATCTAGGACAAATCAAACGAATAGATTGAAACAATGATGGTAAAGCTAACCTTATGCAATCGAATTAAAGTCAGGATAAGACTTTGAGCAAAAAAGAGGGGGAAAGAAAAACTACGTCGAAAGCAGGTGGAGAGGAGATTATTTATCCAAGTTGGCATTAGCAGAAGGACTCACTCTGCATATGATGTTTGAACTCTGTTGGTTCATTCACTTTTGAATTATCAGCTAGTAAACAAGTCAATCGGGATAAATGCAGTCAGAATGGAGAGAATGGAATCCTGCGACTCTGTATAGCTATATAGACACTGTATAACCATAGTGTATTAGAAATGCTCTCAAATAGAAAGTAATTCGATTGAAGACTTCCATTGAAAATGAAAAATAATTTTCAAAGGTAAACGTTTGTCGTAAAAATAAAGAATCTCGCAGATGTGTTTTAGGTGCAAAAAAATTATATTAAAAAACGTACCGCAGCATCTGGGGTATACGAAAGTTAGTTGAGGTGTTTGGGGAACTCTTTGAGAATAGAAGCGTTCTGAGGATGATAACGACTGCTCAAAACTGCAACCCCTTTGAATCTTCTCACTGGTTTTGGAAGTGCAGTGGAGAGGATAAGGTCGAAATTCTAGCTTCGATAGTTACTGGAAGTGAAATTTACGACCCTTGTGGTAATTTTTCCATTCCAGTGTCATTTGCTGTTGATATGCAAAGGTATCTAGGATGTCATAATGTCCAATGCTCTCATACTCCGCTTTAACACTTGTCGAAAATTCGAGTACAAGACATTTGTTCATGGAATGTAGAAATGTAGAAATTAGAATTAAATTGTAGAAATGCTATAGCGTCATGTATGATGGAATAGGGGTAATGTGTTTCAAGTTTATCCTGAATTTTAAATGTTCTTTAGCTATATCAATTGGCATGTTTCGTTGTTTTTGTTAAGAAGTTTTATCGGTGTCAATTTTCAGAACAGCTTTTATTATTTTGAAGATTTTATGATTTGTGTTGTTTCCAAAATCTTGAAGCAACGTTTTCCCAAGTCCTCATCTTCAAATTTGTTTACCTGAGTAATATGCTGGTAAATGATCTGTTTATCTATGTTTAACGTCAGCTTTCTCCTTTATTGTGATTATAGATGAGATTAAAAAGGAAAAATATTATAGATATGGAAACAATAAATTAAGGAACAGGAAGTCTCGTTATCTCAAGAATAAAATGTAATTAACTGGACCAATAAAAAAGAGCCAAAAATATTTTTCAAAAGTGCTAAGTCCTAGCAGGAGGGCAAAAGTAACTTTAAAATTAGAAATTCAATGCTACATGGATCTATGCCAACCAAAATTCCATAAGAAAGAATGGGAATTGAGAAGGAAAAATTCAAAATAATAATGTTTGGTTCACTTTTATACATCAATAGAAATTCATATAAGTTTCATTTGAAGGAAGTTAAGAAGAGCGATTTAATCAGAGATCGATATAAACAGGGAAATCTCCAGTAAAGAACCGAATAGAACTGATTCACAAGTTGATAAGGTTTATGCCTCATTATCCTAACATGATACGAAAATATCGTTAGAACCGTATTGAAAAAACGGGGTTTAATAAGGTGGTAAATGCATCAAAGAGGAAGTACAATAGTATTACTCATAAAGGACTTGTATTGTTGTAGAAAACGTTTGTATAAGGACGTTTTAATAATAAAATGGACTCAAAATACTATAAATTTTAAAACCAAATGTTTTTTCTACCGAATTGGGCAAATGTAAGAACCGACAGCGGTTACCACAAACCGACAAGAATTCAAAGGTAGGAAAAGCTTGCTGAAAAGTAAAAAGTAAAAGTTACCGAAGATGGTAAATCGCCGGAATGTATCTGTCAAAGAAAGGAAATTGTGTTAGTAACTAAGTTCTGGTAAGTGTAGAACCCTGTCGGAATATAAACAATTTTCAACGAAAAAAATATAATTTTCCAATCAGGAGAAACCAAAACCAGGAAAGTCATTATATTTACTATGTAATTATTCAACCATTTAATTGATCACTGATGAGTTCATTCCAGAAAATTCTTTATAAATTCGTTAGAAATCAATTTTGAAAAATCGATTTTTAATATTTTCATTCAAGCATTTGCGCTTCAACAGGGATTTTTCACATTGATAGCCTATCAATCGCCTTAAACTTGGGATCTTATCTTACATTTGGCACGCTTAATTGCGTCTCATGCAGAGAATTCGTATGTTATATAGTAAATCAACAAATACTTGCACTTTCTGACCGTCAATAATTGAAAAAAAAGTAGATAAAATGCTTGGATGGCAAGTTAATGATTTAATGATTGATTAAGATAGAGGATATAAATTAATAACAGATCAACGATAAAAACATGTAAACATAGTTTTATTGATAGTATTCTGATACGTACATGCATTGAAATACAATATAAATACAATTATGCCCACAATTAAATAATTGCTTAGAATTTCAAATAAAAATCTGAGTATTTGATGTTAAAAATATTATAAAATAATATTTAATAAATAAAGTAAATTTATATTTACAAATATGAAGTCAGTAAGTATTAAAATAAGTATTAAATAAAAATTTAAGAATTGAATTTGAAAAATTACGTAAACGGGAAAATCAGAAAAGAAGATATCCTATTGGAAAATGTCAATGGCAATGGAAGAAGTAACTTTGTGAAATTAGAAATGACTTCTTTGTATCATTTCTAAAATCCATATTAGTCGACGGTACAAAAAGTAGTCAAAGGCTACAGGTATCATAGTACTGTAGAAAGTTATCCGTAGAAAGTTATCCACAAAGCTTACGCTCTTTGTGTGGTGAAATTCAGGCTATTATAAGACAACACCCTTTTGTAAGTGCTCCCAAAGTAGTTCCCGAATTGGGGAATTCATTCGCACGAGATTTATGCATAATGCAATAATACATTATGGATTATGCATTGGATGGCTGGAGCTTACTCTGGATGTAATCGCACGGCGCCATATTTAGGCAAAGCCAAATGAAAGAAAGAATTTAGTTCATAAAATAAGGGTAGTAATGAACACAAATGTTTGTTTAAATATAGTTAAAAAAAGTTAATAGTAAATCGCGGAAAACAGGCCAATCATCTTAAACACACAGCGAATATCTGTATTTTTCAACACTTTTGTTAGTTAATAACCCTGGATTGAAGCGACGTTTTGTATTTAATTCTAAATATTTTATCAAAGCTGCTGATGATAATGATTGAAGCAAATAATCTAATTAATTTAATCTCTCGTTTTGAATATTGAATTCAAAATTCAAATTTTTCTTCTCAAAAATTAAATACTATAAGAAGAAAAATAAGACATAAAATAAACAAAAAAGTGACGGGTTATTTCATTATTAATTTGAAGTTTCTAGATTTTGATATGATTACTTTTTATAATTTTTTTTGTAAGAATTTTAAATCTTGAAAGTCTAGAAACTCAGTTAAGATTAAGCTTGAAGCTCAGTTAAGATTCGGCAAGACCTTTTTATATATAACATACTTTACCCATTTATAATTTACAGTTTTCAAAATTCTTGACCATTTTGGTATACATAAAAGACATTCATTTCCCAAACCCTTTATTTTCGTAGTTCAATATGAATTAACCAATTTCGCAACGTAAGTGCCTGTGGCGTTAACACTCACGGGCAGATGCTCTCAGACAGAGATAGCTAATATGAATTTTATTTTGTCGCGTTTCTATGAGAAAACTTTAAGATTTCCAATAGAGTTTGTTCAAAGTGTGTTCAAAGCACTATTTTAAGTCACGTCTGTTTTAAGTCACGCTGCGCTTGTGTGATCGGGCTATGTGGACAGATAATTTCAGGTGGGGATTAAGCTCATCCGGAATAAATTATGCATCGTTTCAGCAACGCAACGCAACGCAATAACATGCGTAACTTGCGTATGAAATACTTTTTTGAGTGTTAAACCGAAAGCAAAATGCTAAACTATGCAAATTTACCTGCAATACGGATTAAAATTGTTGGACGGTGTTCGTTCAGATTTTCAAAATTTAATTGTATATCGATGCCCTATAATGAATTCAAGACATCAAACAAATTTTATAGCGTCAAATTGATTATAGAAGCCTTGGTAGATCGACTTCTCCATCTAGCTGGTAGTGCCAATCGATGCGTCCCGGCCTGTGAATTGGCACCTGACGAGAAGCGGCAGGTGCCAACTAGTTCGAAACTAGCTTCAGCTCTTTACACCTTTCTTTCTGAAGTGTCAAATTGATTCTCTTGATATTTTACCTACAATGGCAAAAATGCTGACGATTTTGGAGTTTGAGTGGATTCTTGCAAAAAACAGCCAGAACATACTCATATTTCAAGTATAAATACCATAGATCATGCAACTAAATTGTTTTTAATGGATATACGTGAATTTCACTCGTTAGATATGTTTTGAATTACAATCGGAGAAAAATCCACTAGAGTGCCTACTCTACACCTCTAATGCTATCTATATAAATCCAACAATAGTTATCATCGCTTTGTTGAAGGGACTATAAATTATCACTTTTAGAGAGTTACTTTATGCGAAAAGTTTGAAGCCATGAGTATTCACTCTAAATATTCATCAAAGTAACCAAAAACTATGTTATCTGATAAATTATAACAAGTGCTCAAATTCAAATTGATTCAAACAAATCGTAAGCTGAGGTAGCGATTGAAGGATGGTTACAAACGCCAAATTTGAAAATATCTTATCCCCTTTGTTTAATCATCCTGTTCAAAGGAACTAAATTCACCTGTCATCTTCCCCCTACATGTCAAAATCAACTATACTATTGCCTTAAAAGCCCAGCCAAAAAGACTTAGAGTCGAAAACAAGAACAAGTGGGCGTATGCAATTTATCAGAAGGCATAAACAAGGAGAAAATCTTAATTTTTTTGAGACGTAGAAAACGTCTGACGTTTTAAGGAATTTAGAATACGTTATTGAAAACAATTGAGATGTTTTTTTCAGGATGGATTGCTTAGTTCCACCGCTAAGCTCTACCGATACTACTGTCAAGCTCTAACATTTAAACTAAATTACCGATCCAAGAGATTAAACTGATGACCTTATAGGTGCAATAGTGTTTGCAAGCCATACAGGATTTAAGGAAGATATAAAATCGAAAGGCGGGAAAAGTTAAGGGAATTGGGCATCAACAGTCTCTTACGACTTATACTTATACTGACTTGCATAATTAGAGTAAGCTGAAAGGTTTGGAGCGTTCCACATGTAGAGCCAACAATAGTGAAACAAATACTTATAATCTTCTCCACCCTCTCTATATTGCATCAGTTTATTTTGGTTGCATTGGTTTACAATGGAGGTCTCAGAAATTTCAACTGCCCCGATGGTAATACCAATCAAAATGTCAAACTCAAACTTGGATGGTTATGTTGAATGGTTTGTTGAATAGTTTGACAAGGGATCATGCAAAGATTGACAATTTTTCATCAAAGTTACTAGAATTTATCATCAAAAGTGTCCAGTTCGACTGACACTTCTTGCTATGAGTGAAATAAATGGTGTACGTATTCTCATAACTCATTGCTCGGGTCTGGTTTGAACGTCTCCTTGAAAAAATTGAGGGTGGGGGAAGTTGACTGGGGCAGTTGTAGAAGAATTAATTGAACTCTGTTTGTTGTCCAACTACTCATGTAGAGTGAGCGAAATTCCATCTGCTACGCGTTATTCGTACGAGTTTAGGATTTTTCAGACGATAACGTGTAGAATTTCAAACAGGTATCTTCATTTGAAAGCATGTCTTAATTCAAACCTGCTGACCATGGTGTGTTCAATTTTAGTGAAAAAGATTTCGTAGCAGTTGTAAGTCAATTTGAATTTTGAGAAAAATCTTTTCATATCGAATACCTTCCTGGCTCAATGTCCTCGTTAAAGACCAAACTAATCCACCACTAACGCTGATTAAATTTCCCAAAAATTTATAAATTGCCCTCTCAGACCAAAAACTAAGATTGGCTGTAATTGTTTGGCTCACTGCGTGATCGCCCGTTATTTTGTGAAAATAAAGGTGGAGAAAAAAGGAAAACAGGCTAAATATCACCGCTAAAAAATAAATTTGATCCTAATTGGAAATTTTCGACATTAGCAATAATTATTTTCAAGTACGACGAAATCGAAGCAAGAGACGGGGAAGGACGAAATGTTCCGAATACAAGAAAAAAAAAAAATAAAAGAATACAAAAAAAAAAAAAAATTCTTTCTAGTAGTTTGTGCAACTTGTACCACATATTTCTAGATAAACTTTTGGTACGAGTAATTACAAAAGTTTGAATATAAACTTGCTGCTACGACTGTGTAATCTGAAATCCTTCGAAATTCACGATCATAAACGTGGACTTCAACACGGAATATAATTTACTACGCCAGATGTGAGAGAAAGTAGTAATAAATAAGGTAGCAAGACTGCAGTCTAACTAAGCTGAGGATATCCTTGAAGCGATATCATTTTGACTCGCATATTGGTGAACGCTCTATTAGGAATTTACAGCTCATGTTTTGTTAAGCCACCAGAAAGTGTATAGGTAATGTTATGGCTTCGATGTCTTCAAGATTCTCTTGATGTACTGTTTCCGATTCGAAAGATAATATAAGATCGTATTTAAGGGGGCTTTAAGGTTACAAATTTTCGAAAATTCCAAATTTTGTTTTTAACTGATTTTGGTTCTAAACATTATCAAAAATACCATGCAAAAGTTTATAAGGCGATATAAAATTTTTTAAACTAGTTGCTAAGTGCCTATGGCGAGAATGCAGTTTTTAATTTTCCAGTGTATTTCATCGTTCTCGGCTGTCCAATCGTTTTAACATATGCTTCAATTTATCTTTAGTCTATATATTATAAACTACATATTTTCGGAGTAGGAAAAAAAAACGAGTAGGGAATCTCAAAGGAACCGAACTTTAAACGTAAATTCTCGAGATCATGTTTTTGAGTTGGGCGACACGATCAAAACAAAGTTTATCGGGCCGATCACTCTACATTTTTAATATGTTGTGACATGTGTGACTATCGCGTGAACTGGGATCATGTTGATTGTAAATAAATTTTCCGATTGCCAGCCGAGTTTTTAACCTCGAAAACTGATTTTTATTCAAATGACCAACATTTTGCCATATTTTTGAAAAAAATTATTCTTGCTCACGCGATAGTCACTTAAACAAGGATTAATTTCTCTGTTTTTTTTGTTAGGTATTTCAGACTCGAGAAATAACATTTACCAACATTTTTGGGTATTTTTCGAAAAATTTGTAAAGTCCACAAAACACCTTCGAAAATTCTGAAAGAAATTTTATCTGCCTAAAATGCTAATATGTCAATAAATAATTGTGCGAAATTTCAAAATGGTATCTTTTTCCCCTCTATGAAAAAAAAACATCCAAAAAAAGGTTGTTTTCAAAATATCCCAGCCTAAGAGCACCGTCAAAAGAGTTCCTGCTAAAAATAATGGCCGGGTTTTAGATTGAATTCAACGACTTTTAAAAATTAAAAAAGATTGAGTGGAATTTAGCTTGTACATTACGTAAATCCCACATTTTTCTATCTAACATTTGTAACCCCACTATATAGGAAAATCAAAGCAGCAATTAGCGACAAAACGGGAGTTGCATGTGCTTAATTATTTTTGTGCATGCAAGCAAAACACAGTTTTCCGGCAAGCTAATGCGGATGCAAATAATGAAATAAAATCAATGCAAATATTGGAGCTTCATTATTATGATGTTTGAAATTAATGTATTTTAATTAATTTTTGGCAATATAATTTTTCATACGAAAAATTGTCCAATTTTATGTATCAAATCTTTGAGGCAGTCTTTTATGCAAGGAAACATTCTTCTATAATTGATTTTGTAAATATTTTATCAGTTTAAAACTAAGCTAATATATTTTAAAGTGGATAAGTGTCCATTATCTAAATGGGAGGGGTATCAACAAGCCACACAGTAAATTTAATTCCACTTAAAATACAATATCCCACATTGAAAAATATTCAATTCAACATGTGTTATGACGCAATATTTGATTACTTTCGATGAAAAGTTGGATCGTAAAGAATTATTTTGAAACTCACTTACCTCGTATAACTTTTACCTTATTGGTTTCGAGGATAACTTTTCCAGATAATTTTTGTCCACTATAGTATACCCCATCAGGATTCTCATTAAATGAGAAAACGCATGAACTCTGCATTGCTACTATGTTTTTAATTAAGACGGCTGAGACAAAGTTGTTTTTAGGCAATCCTCACATTACTATCACTCAATCATCAATTATCGAATTGGTGGAATTTCTTTGCAACAGCAATAAAGTACGTTCTTAACGCGCACGGCTCGCGGAAAAAACTAACAGTCGATCATAAAAATTGTGGTAACAAAACCCACTATTAATTGAACTCAAAATTAGACGTGATAGCCGAATTGTAGTACAGCTGAGCGTAGTGATAATATAATTAAGATAAGATACTATTGGAACTCAATTTGCTAAGATGTGAAGAAATTTATCGTGTTATACCAGCTTAACTGATCATACGCAACACTTCTTCGTGATCAGCTCTTGTAGAGCTAACACATTGTTTTCTGGAATCTGCTAATGAAATTTTTTTCACTTCACTGCAAGCATGTTTTTTTTTTTGTGAAAATGGAAAACGAATACGTTTTAATTAAAGTTTCTGCGAATGTTCCTAAGTTTGAAGTTATCTTCGATTTTTTCTTAAAATTTAACTGTTTAGCAAATGATAAATTTTATCTTAGGGTCAAGAAAGATTTATTTTTCAACTAAAGTCTTTGTTTCCATAACCGTTTAACACGTTTGATCTAGTATTATATTAATAGATACAGTTCTTACACATATGCAAACAGCAACTGCTAACACATGCATTAATAATTTATTGTTATGACATTAAATTGCTGCTATAAGCTGCTGAGCTTCACCTTAATGCAATGAGAATTAAAAAACCCACTCAAGCGCTTGGAGCTTCAATTCTTCTCTTACCCTCACTACATATTATTCGATGAAAACAATGAGTTAGCATTATCAGATCATATTCCAAATAAGTTGAGATTAATTTATTATCTTGGCAAACAAAAGCGTTAAGCCGGGAGATTCTATTATCTTTTATTGATAAGAGAACAATCAAAGATATTTTTAGACGGGAGATACTTTTCATTTGTTGCTTTGATTTACTTGCATTATCTTACCCTAGGAATAACAATAAATACCGGAATTTTTTTATCATTGTAGGAACTGCTTGAAATAATTGCAATATTCATTGTCCTTCGAGAGTTTCACTGTTGCATGGCTACTAAGAATATGCATGATTGATGAGTATTAAATTACTTATTAAAAATATTTCAAAATGCTTTGGCTTTGTCTTCTGTTGTGTGATTCTGACGTAGAACTACCTGTAGGCGATTGTAAAACCATTTATGGCATTGTTTAGCTGATAAAATTTTATGGATTTATGCGTAAAATATCCAAAGCAATGATTTTAATATGTCACTAGCTGATTCAGTTTCTAGAAAGTAATTTTAATGTTATAAGGATATTCACACAAAAGATTTTCAAATTTAATCCTTCTCTCATTTTTCATACTGCCTCCACAATTGAGTTAGAGTGAGCTCGGCTTACCTTGCAGGCAGAGTAGTCGTAGTAGTAGTGTAACATAAAGCTAAATTTAAATGTTACTCTATGTACATATGAAAAGTAATACTTTGTGGGAGACATAGTCTTTCCCTTTTCATTAAGTAGTTTAACTCGAATTGATAAAGAAACTAATATAAGGAAAACTTTTTCCCAAGGAACTTGATAAGTCTCTTGCCAAGCCTTGCTCCCTGAGCAGTATCAAGAGTGGGTGGCTTATACCATCACCATTTTGTTTAAGTAATTGCTAAGAAACCTGCCGTGTATAAGAAATCAAGAAATGTAAATGTTCCCATTTTTTCTACTACTACATAGGACTAAGGATGACCAAAGGTAAGGTTTGGGGACAGCCGACGACTATTTAGAGCCGATACCATTGATATCCCCGCTTGAGCTGCAAGCGTTCCTCAACGCTCCTACTTTTGATGAAACATTTGATGAAACACTCCCTATAGCTTCAACCGTGAAATTCTTAGCCCTGTAAGACAGGATCCCGAGAGTAACAGCCGTTAAAGGGGTCGGATGTGGCCGGGCGCTCCTATTCGAGTTTCATCACTTCTAACTAACTTTGTTTCAAAAGTACTTAAGATTTTTGAATGATTTTTTACTTTGTTTGTGAGGCTATTCTGGACATTTCTATACATGGCTGATAACGATATTCATAATAGAATAGTTTTGACATTGAAAAAATACGGTTTGAAAAAAGTGATATTTCTATGTACCTTTTCTTAGCAGACATGTGTTCGAATTTTGCAAAAATCTTAAGTACTTTTGAAACAAAGTTAGTTAGAAGTGATGAGAGTCGACTAAGAGCGCCCGACCACATCCGACCCCCTTAAAAGCTGTCGTCTTTTTCCTGGGAGTACTTCGACGTTTTCCAATGATTTGTTGGCGAGAAAGTAATGAGCTTGGTCTTATAGCATACCTGTTGTAAGAGTACTCATTAGGCTAGCTTGTTACATAGTCCACCCTTGGATACATAACCCTAGTCTTTATTTTGGTTAGCTTAGTATTAATTTATATTGCAATAAAAGTTGGTATTCTCCTCCATCGGCGGGTCGATTCAGTTCCAGTTACCATCGATTTCAGTCCATATCCGGTCAACCATGCCTTGATTGCTCACATGATATCCCCGCGTTTTCGTTTCATCATAACCCGCATTTCCAGTAAACACCATAGGGGAAACTGGTATTGATCGATGTGTAGTGCATCTCATCATTAATCTCGCATGCAAGCTAGTGATCCCTTCAGGAATGCACGTATTTATGCTAAGAGTGCACGTGAGTATATTTGTTCATATGAATCCGCTTCTCAAGTTCATCTAACATATTTGATAGTTTCTTTGCGTTTAAGGTATTGCGAATGTAATTAGGAAAATTTTTGGTATTGCCGTGTGGTATTACCCATTTGTTCGTGCTGTGGCATCGACACATCAGAAAACCTCAGAAGCTATATGATGCTTTATTTAGCTTTTCTTGCTAGAAACAACTCCTGCATCACTGATTGACTTCGGACCATGTGTACTCTTAAGTGGATCATATGATTATCCAACTGTTTCACGCTGCAATATTACATATCAATATAACATAATGTATGTTTGTGTCAAGATTCTGAGGCAGTGTTTTTACGTGGTGAATCTAATTGACTGATGATGTTTCGGACCACAAGCTAATTCTTAGTCTGGACCTCTGGCATGTCTCGTCTGGTGAGTTTTAAGTATGCAGCCAACAAAGAACCTGAACAAATGGCTTTAGTCCAAGATCAATCGTTGCGCCAATGTAACTCGAACTAGGAATGGTGTTTCATCATTTGTTCGAGTGGATGATCGACTCCTTGAACTATTTCTAACCAGCGCTAACTTTTTGAAAAATCTCGCAATCTAGTGGTACAAAAATAAGTGGAATTTTATCTTGATTGGAAATTTTCCCAGATTTTTGCGTAAAATAATGGACAGCCCTATTAAAACTTTACCTTTTATGAAAACGATCATTCAAATATGAACCTAATAGGATTTTCTTTATCTTTCTCTGTGATACGCCATCCGAAACGATTAGCGCTTTATGTACTTACGCTTTATGTACTTACGCTTTGTCTTTTGTTTGGTCCAGCTGTAGAAAACCAATCGTGGAAATTTTGGCTAGAATTATTGCTATTTAGATTAACGATATGACCGTCCTTTACAAAAAACGATGTATTTTCAAATTTGAGCCTCGCTTTATAAGGCCGCCACGGCCGTATTGTACTGAGGAACTTTTTTCGTAAGGAAAATACGTATTGAAAGTGCAGATACAAGGTACTGATTGATTCTCTTTCTAAAAAATCGTACAGGAAGTGAATGATTCAGAGCCTTTGTAAACCGCAATTAGCCGTTTTACTGGCTATTATAAAAGTGGTACCCATCGAGGTCATAACTGTGGAGACTTCTTCTGTCTTCCTGTAAAAAGACAAAAAAGAATCAGAGGATACTTCGTGAAAAAGAGAAACAGGACTCTAGTCCTATATCAGGAGGAGAGTATGCAACCTAATTCTAGGCAAGCTACGATTACCTTCCTGTTTGTCAAGTTTTGTGGTTACATATGACTTTTTCATGTGACATGAAAGTTTGGAGATCATAAAATTTATAATTTGATTAGAGAGTAGACGAGAGTAGGAGAAAGTTTGTTAAATTAAGTGCCAGCTTCAGATGGGAATCCTTGAGCACTTGTTTTTGCAGAGCGAAGAGTGTTCACTTTTATAGCCTTCTTTTGATCCCTGATTCCTGAACTGAAGGTGATATCCATTGATGATAACCAATCATAGTTCAAAGTAATGCGAGAACAGTTCCAAGCGTGGCGTTTAGTAGTAGCTAGCTTTAGAAGTAGCCCAGTAGATAGGGCTAGTAAGATAAACATAAGTAGGGAGTTAACATGAGGTTGTCTACTGCTACAGATGCTTACGCTAGGATGACTTCAGGCATCGCTTGAACAGCTCGACTAAGGCCACACAAATTGCACATTGCTCTCGTTTGGGCTAATTCATTTGGTGAACCAAAAACCCTGGACCCCTTAAATTGACTGCGGGTCAAATTTTCAAAGTTTCACTCGGGGTCGAGAAAATGTTAGAAAGATTATGAAAGATCTTCAAGAAAACTAACGAAGCTCCAGAGAAATAGAAGGCTTTCTTATCTAGTTTATATGTCAATAAAGGGCTCAAATTTCATAGATTAGTAAGCATCGTAGGTGGATAAATTCTCCACTTGGAAGTGAGCTTGATTGGCAATCGTTCCTGCTGCTCATGTTTTGTCTGTATGCAATATGGATGTACTATTTTTGAGAGCTATCATATACCTCGTTATGATCTTCAGCAGGTGAGTATCGAGATAAACTTCATTCATTAGAATATTTTTCTGCTTGGCGTCCATAGCAAGCTTTTTGTATGTGGCATGTTCAATGGCAGGGTATGAGGGTTGAGCTTGAGACCAATGAATAGTTCAGGTCCTGGTCTGGAGCTTGTCATATCAACCACGTTGCGGTTTTATGGGGACCATACGACATCTATCACATCTTGCCTCTTCTGTTGAGTATTTAAATACACTGGATCAAAAATGGGCTCTTTAAAGATGATAGTAAAGGTCTCCAACTGTTGGAAAAAGTAAATTCAGAACTGAGTATGCTATAAGTATAGCCTCAGTATTATTTCTGGCTTGTGATAATTTTTGGAGAGTAAGTGAAATTCTCCTAGCATATCTGAAACTCCAAAACTTCGAAAATTGAGTTCAAATTGCCGACGAAACCTTTCATAGGCATGTGATAATGTAAGGAGTACTCAATTGAAATGTGGAGCTAGTGAGGAGCGTAGGAATAAAATTTGTGCATCTCACTGACTGCCAGCAATCCGAACTTCAACAAAGAATTTCAATGAAGAAATGTTTAAGTTTCAACCAAGTTTTACAGAAGCAATCATTTTTATTAACGCTTATATATTCCCTTTTTAAAATGCTTAAGTACACCAGACAGATTTTCTGCGGCATTTATCCATCAACAGTGACTGTATCTAAAATATTATTTATTCGTAAATAAGGAATTATTTAATTATTTACAGGACAGGTGAAGAATGTTGTCTGGGATTTATTTCAATTTATCTTTAAGCTAGCTAGCTAGCTGAAGATTTAAACTAAATAAGTTTACTGAAAAAAATAAAATACATTTCTGGCAAATTTCTTTAAGAAATCATTTTTTCCGAATCGGTAATCCAGATATTTGCAGCATATCTAACTTTTTAATTAAGTAAAGTTACAGTAAAGTTTGACTTACTCAGAAGTTGAAAGATTGCTAAACTTTCATTTAACATGAACAATGAGAAATGGAGCCTTCTGAAGAAACAATTATATTCAATGTTTCTATTTTTATCAATTTTCGAATTTAATTTTACCGGATCATATGAAACAAAAGATGCAATAATTTAATCAGTTTACTTACAGTGGATGCACAATAACTATTTGCTATTACTAACATTAAATCCTATGATTATTAACAAGCATATACACCATACATATTACACAATATAACAATAAAAATTTAAATTTGCCTACATTGCGTGAATTGGTTTTAAATATTTTTCTTCCGTAGTTATTTCTGTTGCAGAATCAATTTCTATGTGATGTGAGCTCCCTCCGAAGGCAGTTGGTGGGGCAGTTACCGTTTCAGGTGAGTAGTGGTAAACAGGATATCTTGGAACAAAGTCTGCAGAATGTACAATTTGATTTTCTTGAGCGTGGCTGCTATAGCTTGGGCCGTCTTGTATCGCTTCCTCGTAAGATGGTGGAGCTTAAATCGAAATGAGAACAATGTTTCGTAATGTGTTAGAAATTCAATTAATTTGACACACCTGCTTTGAGTAAGCCAGCTAGCTGGTTTTCATCGATTCCAGATTGCAACGAAAATGGTTGATTGGTTATTATGTCAGTCGAATAAGAGGCTCCAAAGAACATTGGTACTGTTCCTATTGTGATTGGTAAACGTACAAACATATTGGTATGCAACCCTTTCGTTTTCAACCAAACTTCCACAAAATAGGATACTTCAATAAGTTTGCAGGCACTTAAGCTAGATGGTGGTGTGGGCGGTATTTGTAATTTACAACTGATATCCTTAAATGGGGTCTTTTCTAAGCCGATGAATTTTTGACCAACTAACCCTACTATTTCGTATTTACTTTTGGGACGTGGCTTATCACTTCGATATTCAGTCATTTTCATAAGTTTGACAGTTGCTTCATCGCACTCGATATTTGAGAAATTTTTAATATATATTTTCACAGGAATAACTTGACCAGGAGCGAAGCCACTATATGGTATAGTCCCTTTTAATATCATTTGACCTGCATTTCCACAACAGTATAGACGTGAAAAACATTTAATGTTTGTTCGGTCAGATGGTTGCTGCAAACATTAAAACAAAGAAGCAGCATAGTTAGTTTAAATGGTAGTAGTAGTTTACATGAAAATACAGGATTTACCATATTGGACGTCAAAACTTTAAATTGATACAAAATTATAACTATTCGTTCCATTTATGTGTTTTTCTTAAGTTTAAATTAGTATTTTTATAGTAATCAGGTAAGTTGAAACAAAAGTCATTTGAATATCCTTCTCTTGAATATCCTTTCTCCCCAATACTTTCTCTCACATAGCACGTTATTAATTCTCAATGCCGACTTGGAAGTTTCATTTAAGACACCGAATAGGTCTTGGCTCATTCGTGTCGTTCAAATATTCCAAAAACCGCATGGGAAAAGTTTAAGTGTGTGAAATTGCAAGATCTTGGTTGCTACTTGACATTACCATTCCTGTCAATGTCACTTGACATGGACCCATTCTCGCGAAGAGTGAAATAACTCCTCACAATGAATTCTTCAACACGTTTTTTATTCGCCCAATATACGTTCTACGGGTGTGTTATTTACCCAATGAACATATTACTCTTTTTTGGATTGGCAAATTTTTTCATTATCACTTGTCAAACACACGGAGCGTTGCATCTTCGAAGTTGAGTTTGACTTTTCTATCAGTGTTATAATTTAATCAATTGCAAGTTTTAACATCGTATTTGGCTTACCCTGTACACTTAATCATACTTTTCGTTACCTACCCGATACATTGGATTCGTATTTAAATCAAGTGTTGAAATTATATTGAATGGTTGCTTAAATACATTGTTGAATCTCCAGGGTCTATCGATGGTTACAACAACTTCATAACGAACTTCACCATTTTTTCCACGGTATGACGTTGGCAGAATTTGAGGAAGTTGAATTTGAAAATCAAAAGAATATTTTCCGGGTGACAAATCAAATCGGTTTCCATCGTTTGAACTAAGAGCATCGGTCCTCGAGGCAAAGTATTCGTCTCTAGCTTTGTAAACCACTGTCTCTGTATCATTTTGTCCTTCTGCACCAGTTGTCGATTGTTCTTCGGTCCATTCAACCTCTGCGTAGCCACATATTGTTATGAAAACACCTATAGGAAGAGTGAAAATTGTCATATTAGAGATATCTAGATACTTTTTGCAATTGATACGAATGAAGAGTTGACAAATGCTATAGGAGCCTTGGAAGTTTCTTTATAAACTTAAAAATTATTTCATCAGATTTGTTTTCATCTAGTTTATATTTTTAGGCATTTATGTCGGGATGAAAACGTTCTCATCGTAATATGCATTATTATGTAATATTTTTTGTAGTACATCAACAATTAGCGATAAATTCAATTAACTGTAGGAAGATTCAATTGGAAATCGTGTAAACACAATTGAAGAAGGTCGTCGCTAACATTAATTAACCATTGATAAACGTCTCGTTTCGGTATTTTATAAGATAACATCACTTCTGCGCAAAAAAGATTGGTCAAAGAATTTCTTCCTCGTGAACAGTTATTTATTAAATAGAGGTGTATTTCCAAAAGGTAAATTTTTATTATATATTATTTAGGCACGAAACGGAAAAGAAAAAGTTTCCTTCATGTGCAATAAATGTTATATATTTAGATTACAAACAACTTTCTGTTATAAACTAAATATATTTCAAGAAATAAAATCGTTGGTTTGCTGTATGTGATTTTTTTAAAAAGTTTTATGAGTAGTTTACATTTGAATTTGTTTAAACAAAAGAAAATTCATTTGTTATAATGCAAATTTGGTTATTTTATGTTCAAATCAAGTTTTAAAGCTCACTTCTAATATAATCTTCCTTGATTAATTGATATCATTAATAATTATATTGTCTAATGTTTAGTAAACAACCCCACTGCACAAGTATTTACGTACTGGAATATTCTAAGCAAAATTATGTAAGATTATGCCCGTCATCTGACACTGTTTAAACCAGTCAGAGATACGTAATTACAACTAATTTATATTTATAAAATCAGTTAAAGCAATTTCTTCTGTTTAATTGTAGTCTCGATAGATGAAGAACATTTTTTTTATTATTATACTGGGGTCCACTTGCTGGAAAATAGCATAGGCCAGAAATCGGCCCTTAGCTCCCCATGTATTGTACTATTGTTTACAGATAGCCCATCCTGTCGTCCTACAGAAGCCAAGGAGTTCTCCCAGTTCTGTGGTCGCCAAGTGTTCCAATTCTGTAACGCCAGTACAAGTAAGGCGTTTGTTGGCCTGACTCGGGCAATCTAGGAGGAAGTATTCTGTACTTTCTTTCTCCTCGCCGCAAGCTCGGCAGGTGTCATCCGTTTGGATTTCTAATCGTTTGGCGTGTTGACCTAGAAGATTATAGCCCGTTAATACTGCCACCAATGTTCTAACGCGATTTCGGGTTTTCCTAGGAGTTGCATTGTCCTTATTTGATTAGGGTGAGGCCAAAGAGCTCGGCTTATCCTGCAGTCGTTCCAGTCATTCCAAGCCGTATCTGTCTCTTTCCAGAGGATTTCGTCGAGTTCCCTTTATACCGTTTCTAGTGGCACTTTAATTGTGTCTATTCTAGTGGTATTTTGGTCGGCTGATCCAGCTCTCGCTAGCTCATCCGCTCTTTCGTTTCCCTCTACACCACTGTGTCCAGGGACCCATGTCAGTTTTACATTTACTCGGGTTGTTGCGGTTTTGAGAGTCTGCCTACATTCCTGCACCTGTTGTGAAGCTACGCGGTTAGAGGCAAGCGCCTGCAGTGCCGACTTACTGTCCGAGAGTATTTGTATTCTTCCATTAAGGTTGTTTGTTGCCACTTCTAAAGCCGCTTTTATTGCAAACACTTCCGACTGGAAAACTGTGGTGCGGCTCTCCAGTTTATAACTTTGGTTGAATTGTGGGTGATCTGGGAAAAAGATCCCGGCGCAGCTTCCCTCATCCGTTTTGGAATCATCGGTGTAGATCATAATCTCACTTCCAGATGTGAAATCCTGCCCCGTTTTCCACGCTTCTCTGGTCGGAATGCTGATCTTGTATGGAATTGTTGTGTCCAATATTGGTTGAATTCTATCCAGCTCCCTTTTAATTGACGGGGCCATTCTCTCCATTTTTTTCCAAAATGCATTAGTGCCCCATTTGAGTGTGGTTAGATAACCCATATGTGGATTTTAATCTGATGCTTGCAAGTGATGCCTCTCTGAAGATGTATTTGTCGAGTTGCATGAGATTGAGCATTATCTCCATTGCAACAGTTGGCGTAGTCCTAATGGCACCTGTGATGCCAAGGCAGGCCATTCGCTGGATCTTCTCTAGCTCTTTTGCAATGGTTTTCTTTTGTAATACCTGCCACCAAACCAATGCCTAGTAGGTGGTTATTGGCCCCACTACTGTTGTGTGGATCCAGTGGGAAATTTTGGGTTTTATTCTCCAGGTTTTCCCCACTAGTCTTTTGATTGTGAAGAGCGCTGCTGTAGCTCCCCGCCTGACTTCTTCTCTGTGCGGAGACCAAGTAGCTTACTATTCAAGGATACTCCTAAGTATTTTACCTTGTTTACTAAACTTATATGATTTCCGTCAACGGTCGGGGAGGAATATGTCTCCGGTTTACGGCGCTTTGTTTAAAGCATAAGCTCCGTTTTGTGGGCATTGATGCGCAGTCCGTTTAGCTTCGCTCCCTTAAAAAGATGTGAGAGTGCGGTCTGCATCAATTCCGACATGGTTTCCGGGAACCTTCCACTCATCAGTATAACGATATCGTCAGCTTACGCTATCGTTTTGAAAACTCTTCCCGTTGAGGTCTTTCACTATTTGGTTAATTGTGAGTACCCAGGCAAGTGGTGATACTATGCCGTCTTGTGGTGTACCGCTGTTAGTCCATTAATTCAAGGTTACGCCGTTTTCTTCGGCTGTAATCTTCCTTTTAGCTAGTAGTTCCGTCATCCATTTAGTAAGATGTGGGCATTTTGCATATCTTTGAATGGCTGCTACTATGTGTTTACTCTCAATGTAAAAATTGTTGAAGGCTCCCTCGATATCAATGAAGGCCGCCAAATTGTTATCATTGATGCCAAGGTTCCTCTCTATTCTGCTTATGACTTCGTGTAGTGCCGTCTCTGTTGAGCGCCCTGGGAGGCATGAAAGACGTTAAGCTGATAGGTGGGTAATCCGTTGCTTTGTATTGGCTGGCTTTTGCCGGCTTGGGTATAGATGAAGAGCATAATTTCACTTACTAGAAGAAAAAAAAGTGACCAAACTCTCAGAGAATCTCAAAGAAGAAAGTACATTTAAAAATGTTAAATCTTAGAGGAAAAAAGCTTAATGAAAATATTTAGAATAATACTTTTTTCCTTTTAGGACTATCTTTGAAAATAATTGCTCTGCAATATCAATGTAAAAATTCGTTAAGTTTTGCTTTCTGCCATGGATTTTTGAATGCAGAGAATGGACATTATGAGGCGTGGCATCCAGCATGTAGAAAAATATCTTTTCATATCCTCTCATAAACTTTCGGATGATGGGAAAACATGCTAACACTTGGTCTGGTTTATCCATGACTCCCATTCCATTATTGTATTCATTAACACATTCAGGCTTTACAATATTTTCCACACCACCATCATTCTGTGTTTATCATATTGCAAACATTAGAATCCTTTCACTTAGGATAAATACATCTTATTTATCGCGCTATCTCAAACACAGAAAACCACGAGATGAGCCACTTTGGAATTCTCCCTTTTTAAGCTTTAGTGCTGCAAGTCCCTTTGGCATGTTATTTTGAAATCTCCTAACAGTCGTCACAAGGTTTGTTCTGATTTTCTTTAAATTTAAATATAAACTTGGAGATGAATATCAGTTGCCGATAAATAAAGTGTATCCTTTTCCCATAGATGTTTCCATCAGTTTTCCAAGCTCAGAAAGCGTTCATTCAAACGCCCTTTGTATTTCTTGTTAGTTTCGTCAACAGCTAGATCAACTTTTGGTGTATGCGTTTCTCGGAATGAATTATTCAAATAAGTTAGTACTTTTCGTACTTTCTTTATTCTGTCATTAGTCTCAGAATAGAGAAAATAAATACTGAAAACTTAAAAATTTCTGAAACGCATCGTTTCAGAAAATATTGGAGTGTGTATGATGGCTCTTTTTGACTAGTTCCATTGTTCCTTAGGCTTTTTCACTTGTGAAATACTCACACTAGGAGCAAAAACCCTCGGATCTAATCGGGAGTTATAGGAAACCACTCCTTGAGTATTTTTTTTCATAATGTTGCTGATTATTGTTCTACATACATATACGTTTCTTTTGTAAACATATCCAAAAAATTATCTTGCAAGAATTCTCGCAGGACTGAAATGGCATCTGATTTATTTCCAAACTTTCGTAAGGTATAAGGGTTCATACCAGGAACTTCACTGAATTGTGATATTTCGGGAATGTTGTCCTTTTCTTCCCCAATCCATTCTTCGGAATGATTACTTGAAGTATCAACAACAACACTGTCACTGCTACTTAGGAGTTTTGCAAGATTTCTATTTCTAGGAATTATAATGCTGTCCTCGCTTTCTACATCACTTTCAATTTCAGTTTCTCATAAAAGATCACTTTGATCTTTTCTAAAATATCTTTCAGTTCACTAAAATCGCAGCCATCGTCACTTGAGTATGATAATTTTTCTATTGTTTGGGGCCTTTTTTTGGTGTTATATTGTATATCCGTAAATAAAAACGGTTAAGACTATGTAAATAGTATGTTGTTATTATGTAGTTTTTATTTGTTATCTTTTCTTATATAAACTCAATAAAACAAATTTGCCACAGCTACGACTGCAGTATTCTCAACTGACAGAATTACTGAATATGGAAAAATTAAAATCGTTTTCTTTTACAAAACGCCTAGTATCGTTATACAACGAGATAATTTTAGATTTAGAGAGGCAAGGGAGGCATTGTATAAATATCATAACGGTTGTTTTTAAGTTTAACAAATTTATTACAACTACTTTTGAAGTATTTCAATATGCGGCGGGGAAAGCTTATCAATACTGGTTTGGGAGCAGCAAATGTTTGCGGGTGACACTGGTCATTTCCCATTAAGGTGTTAAACAAGTCACGAACTCATATGAAGATAACCCACGGCTCGGACAGTCAATCGAAGTGACTACTCCGGAAAAGCTTCAAAAAGTCAAAAAATCAATATTGAAGGACAAAAGACTAAAGAAAAAACAGAATGAAGAAATTATTAGAGTATCGGATGCAAAAATTCCAAAAATTCTTTCTTATCATCTTTGCATGACAAATGTCAGGCCTAGATGGGCGGCGAGAATGCTCACGCCGCTGCAGAAACAATACCACGTAGAACAATTTACGCAAGTTTTTGGACCTCTGTAATCAGGACATGGGTGCACCATTAAACCGAATTGTTACTTGAGACGAACGTATTATGAACCTGAATCCAAACAGGATTCAATGTAGTGGCATAAAACGTGCGCATCGTGGCACAGAACGTGTAATAGTCTTTTGGGAGTCTTTCTTCGAAGGAATCCTTTTGACAGATTGCAAAAATAAAGACATCTCCATGACCGCAGCTTCGATCGCTACTAAGCTTTGTTCATAGTGAGAATGAAAGAATGTTTTAAAGAAAAAAGAAGGGGATAACTGACTAAAGATGTCCTCCTCTTCACGTTAGTGCACCTGTTCATATATGAAATGTTGAGCTATCTACCCTGTACAAAGTGGAATTCGATATGTTGGATCACGCATCCTACTATTCTGACCTGTGTCCGACTGGTTATAATTTGTTTTCAAAGCTTAAAAAAGTACTTCGTGGGAAAAAGTTATGTAGCGATGAAGAAGTGGAAAACGCAGTTCCAACTTATTTAGGACAAAAACAAAATATTTTTTATGAAGGTAGATGAATGCTAATTAAAATATCTGACAAATGTATTAGACAGATATATTAACAAAAAATTGCCACCTCGTAGGATAATTGTCCAAGATATAAAAAAGAATATTCATCAGCTAGCATTCCGATAGACATAACAATAAAGAATAGACAACGAGAGCAACACAATAGCTCTCTTTTCTGAAATAATGAAAACTCCACCTAAGATTGGGATAGAATGGGAACATTTATGTGTCATTTCATCCTATTTTTCGACAGAATCTAAGTCAAAATTTAAATTAAATTTAATTTCTTAAGAGCACTTTCCATCAATTCATCAGGAACTTAAGATATAAAATTCTTAATGCAAGGAGTGTTCCAACATTACTCGGACCAATTAATCTGAAATACTATGTGCTATACTATGTGTTATTATCTACTCTAATAGTATGAGCAAATGGAATATTGTTGCTAATATTTAAATTGGCACAAAATTTGCAGGTCGACAAATAAGCTTGAGCCATTCTTCAAAACTTCAAGCGAACGAGGCTGTCTAAATATTGACTCACCTAAAAATATCTGATAGCGAGCACGGCACAGGTACAAGTAAACATTGTCGATGCAGAGAGTAAGGTGAACATTTCGTGGAAAAGCTTTGGCGATTGTTATTAATGGTCAGACAGCAAAGTTAAGACTGAAACTCCAACAAGCAAATTCATTACATAAGCTCCAGTGCAATCATTTTGTTCAGCACTGGATTTGCAACAATAATGCAATGAATAGCATGCACGCTTGCAATGAATAGCATTAAAGCTGTGAATAAACGGCAAAATGCAGTTTTTATTGTTTCTAACAATTTATTGGGGCCCCTAATTGCAAGCGCGGAGTGAACAGCGAAAGTCTATTTACTCACAAAGTCTGGAAAAAATATTTTTTGTAGGTGAATATAAGTGTCAAGCTGCTAAAAATTTAATTTTTTCAGTATTCATTTCTGTTCGAATCGCCGTCTGAGCTGGGAAACGTACACTGAACGTATTCGCAATTTATTCTGTACTTTTGAATCTTTTTTTGACGATTGAATTTTATAATTGAATAAATAATTAAGTGCGTAAATCAATTGAGTGAAATATGCCATGACTAAGAGCTCCATTGAATTTTGAGTCGAATAACTCGGCAGCACTGATCCTACTGATCAGTTATTTTTCTACTCATATGGTAGTTGCCAAATACTCGTGTGCAACACATGCGCACACATTCACCAAGTCATTCAACCATTTTTATCACCTAAGATGGAAAAGGTAAATATGCTGCTCAACCTTGTAGACCTTCGAATACGACTTTGATCATGTTTTCGCCTCCGACCAACGGCATAACTTTTCTAATCAAAGTTATAATTTATTTCTTTATTTTATCTCAAGTGGAAGTTAAAGATATCTGGCATCATCTTTTGGGGTAGATTTCTGTTTATGTTTAGTTATCACTTCGTTACGTGTTCGTAGGTAATAAATCTCGAATATTTATGGTTAGGGTAATAAGGAACTGATGGAATAATCGCGTGGGCTCTATTTTTAGCTGCCCGTGAAAATTTCAGGAGTTACGAGTAAACTTGTAAAGCTAATATGTGGCGCTAACAAACTGTTGTTTAGTTTTCCGGCACTATTTTCGCTCCACATTTTATCATTTGGATTTGTTTGGAGGAGATAAGACATACCTTTGATCGCTTTAACTTTGTTTGTTACAAGATCAACTTTGCCCGATAGAACCTCTCCGCTCCCATATATCCCGTCGGGATGTTCGTTGAAAATAATAGAACACAAACTTGGCATTTTCCCCGCGTATTTACCGTTCAAATGAAAGTATCTTTAATGAAAAGCACACCTGGACCATTGGACCTTCACCGAACCGAACGGATTGCTAAGCTCAACTGGCGGCCGTAAAGAGTTAACTACTTCGACTGTTGAGAATTCTGAATTTCGTGTCTTGATATACAGTTTATGGTGGTATTTGCAATTAGATGTAGAATATCACGATAAGATTCAACTATTTGAGATAAGATTCGATACGCGAAGCAGGTTCGCAGCTCAAGTGTGCGAAGTGTCAACTTGATTCGTATGCAAGACGTATGTAAATTTGAAAAATTCCTGTGCTATCTTCTAATGGCATTTGCATAAGGTTTAAGACCGGTAACGTTTTTAGTAATGTTTAGATTCCTACACGTGTTTTGCTCTTGATTCCCGATTGTGTCTGATTGTTAACTTTTGGGAATACCTTTTAGAGTTTTCATTCCATGTTTACTACGCTACGTTGGCGAAGTTTCATTCCTTCTTCTTAGTATTTCTCATTCGAAGGAGATTACATTAGCATTGATATCGATATCAATTGCGTCACTGATTATACTTCACCTTCGAATCTTCGTTAAACCTGAACAAAAATCTTGCTAACATTAGTTTGCTATCTCAATATTTCTAATTAATAATTTTTAAATACATTTAAAGTAATGTTTTCCTATCAATAATTTTGCAGTACAATGAAATTTGATATAGATTTTGTGAATAATATTAGAGTTTTTTTTTGGCTCGAAGATTATATCCGAATGAGAGCTTATCTGTTCGTTTATGATTTACCTAGCGAAAATTTTTTTGTATATTTCCATGTTTCCGCGTATGTTAGCACTTCCACTGGTGTTAAGGATCCAGAGGTTGTGAGTTGAATTGCTAGTCACACGAGATGTGATACTTTTAATAAACTTTCATTAAATTTTATTCACTAAACTAACAATCTCTGAAAAAGAATAGTTTTGTGATATGCGATGCCGAGATTATGAAGATGCGATGCTTGAGATGATGGATCCTGGTCGCTTGGGAAGATCCTCTCGCCACTTCAGGAATCTGGGCCTGGAGATTCACTGTCAATCAGAAGAGATACCAGATAAGTGAGACGATGGACGTAGAGTTCGTTGAAATTTGCTTATTTTCAAAACTATGTTATTTTTTCAAAACTAGCTTATATATATTTTGTTGTGTTTTTTAATTTAACAATTCGTTTTGGAGATCTGAATTTACTTCATTGCGACATTAATTCCATAAAATTTAGCACAGCTTGTGTGTATTTTTCTTCATTGAGTGTTATTAAATTTAAATTTTGAAGGAAAACACAGTAAACTAAAAAAACCTTACTTCACCTTACAACTACCTTAGCATGAGATAAAACAATTTATATTTGAACACATAAGCTTAAGATTGAATAAGCTAAAGATTAAGAAAGCATGATGGCTATAATGTGCTAATAATTAGAAATGCCGAAATCAATGGATTGGGGGATAGCACTGGTCAACATTTTACTTCGTCTTTTAAATGCGAGTTGTTCAATACTTTGTGTACCAGGAAGTTTATGTAGCTTTTCAGTGGAGGAACAGAAAGGTTTGTTTAGAGTCATTTTCATGCATCGATTTTGCGAAACTTTAAGTTGAGCTTTGAGGTATTTTGCACATGAGCTCCATACAACATAATGGGCATAATCACCATTTTTACGATAAGGATCTTATTTTTTGGGCTGAGCAGTGATTTGCGGTTCATCAGAGGATATAGTGCTAATATTGCCTTGGATACTTTAGTTATAGTCGATTCAATATGGCTTTTGAATGTCAGCTTTTTGTCAAAAGTAAGCCCATGACATGAAAATTCATTTCACCATACTATTGCCTGACCTAAGAAATTGAAGGTTCAGTTTTCTTTTCTTCGTAGAGGATATTGCTTTGGTTTTGGATATATTGACTTTAATTTTCCACCGATGGTAATATTGGTACATTTTTTCAAGCAATGTTTCTAAGCTTTTGATTATTTTATTGGGGTCTATTGAAGATGTATAAAAACACATGTCGTCCACAAAGGTAGCTAGTTTGCATGTATCCAGGACAGGCATGTCCGAGGTAAATATTTTGAAAAGTAGTGGGCTTACACATGAGCCTTGGGGAACTACTGCAGGTATACTATGAGAGTGGGTGTCTCGAATTTTAACGAAGTATTTCTGGTCTTTTAAGAAGGAGTTGATTATGTTAACTAAGTATAGAGGGAATTTAAGTTGAACTAACTTGTAGAGGAGGCCATTATGGTATACTGTATCAAATGCCTTTTCGATATCAAGTAATATCATTCCTGTAGACTCCTTTTCTTTCAAGGCATGTTTAATGTCCTGAGTGACACGGTATAATTGTTGCTCGGTTGAGTGCCCATGTCTAAAACCGATTTGAAAATTAGGGAGAATTTCATTATTTTCAACAAATTTGTGTAACCGGTCGAGCTTTAATTTTTCCTGTAGTATGCCGAGTGACGGTGAAATTTGCTTAGGATAAAAACGGCCCAAACGTAATGAAACACGGTTTCACACTGGAAGTGGAGAGACCACAGGACGAAATTCTGCAGCGTCTTCTCAGTAACCCCAACGTGGAGTATCGTGCAACGAAATATCACACACACGGTGCGTGTCCCCAGGTCTTCTATGAAGGGCCACGTAATTGCACTCAATCAACGTGAAAGAATACAGATAAATTCTCCAAACTGTTAGCGATTGAAAATAATGTTCCAGGAAACTTGGCCAAAGAATCCAGAAAACCAGGGAAATTCGCGAAGTGTGGAAAACAGAAGACTCTGACCGAAACGACCGTGTCGGAAGACTAAAACGACTGTGGTTTATTATTGGGAAAAAGAAAGTTTTGACACATCTGGTAGAAGAAATTTCAGATAAAGAAAATGGTGGAAAATCCCACTCGTTGGAGACCACATGTTTGCAGGATGTGGAAAGCTTGAGTGTAAAGGAGGATTAATGTGGATAAGCATCAGATCATTCATGCTTTTCAATTTTTTGTGAAAAGAGGAGAAATATGTTTTTCCAGAAATAAGAATTAGATTGTTTCCACCAATCTAGGCAGGAAAGAACTTAAGAAAACTGTTATGCTAACGTAAGTTGGTATACATGTATTCTCGATCATGTAGTTTGTAAAGTTGATCTTGGTTGTTTCCTCCGGCTTCCGTAAATTTTTTATAGTTCTTTATTTTTTATTTATATTTTTTATGTTTCTTTCCCGATGTTTGTCAATGGTATCCATAGGTTGTTGTCGCCTTATTCTTCTTTGTGTGCTTTTTATCTTGTCCACCTGGTCTTCGTTGTATCCATTGTTTTCGGTTTTCGTGTACAATGTGTTTAATTCCTTGTTGTAGCTTCCATCTAAAAGAGGCATCCACTCAAGTCTTCCTGCTGAGTTTTTTTTTGTTAGGGGAGTTTGGGTAGAAATGAACACGATACTTATAAACGCGATAAAAATTGACACGATAAAAATACTTGATCGTGTTTGTGGCTATGGGTTTTCTAAACATCTCAACTCGAATTTGTTTGATAGTTTGTTGTTCTAAATTCTAACGTCAATGTAATTGAGGCTTCCTTTCGCTGCCTGAATTCCGAATTTTGTTGACTTGATCCTGTTTCGTTTGAGAATCAGTTCGACGGCGTTGGATATCATGAACTCGGTAGAGAGTTGGGAGTTGTTTCTTAGTACTGCTGCCAAGTGTTTGGCTAGTTTATATCCTGAAACTGTGTATTAATTAAAAATGGATCTCATCGGAGTTTTTGGCTTGTGCAGTTTTTTTAGCGCTACCAAAGGTGAAGCTGAAAGGTTCATTGTTGTTAGTATGTGCACTGATTTGGCCATTATTGTTTTCATTGCCTTCTTAATTGTGCCTTTGATCCTAGTCAGAAAGATGATAAGTACTGATAAGTACATTTGTGTTGTTCTTCTCTGCTTTTGTTGTTACGGTATGGTTTTTTTTAATTAATTATTTTTAAGTAAATTGATAAGAGCAATTACGTTGACCTTGTTGTTAGTAGTCTTCTAGCATTACCAGAGGTTTCTTTTGACGTGAAGGTATTGTTTTAAATTAATTTTACGAAAATTGTCTTCTGTTTTGGACTAATTTTTAAAAACGATTGCATGAGGACAATTATAACCTTTAATAATTGAAGTTTTTATGTCAAATATAAAAAAGTTAATCGAAGAAAAGGACAAGACCGTATAATAGCTATCAGGAAAATTCAGAAAATGATCTTATTTACTATGGAGATTGGAGATAATGTTACCCGTTCTGGGTATAAGAATTATCAGAGCACAACAAATCAAAAAGGAGAGATCTTTTGACATTTAAGGAAAAAAGCTAAGAACGTTTCCATGTACGTCTAATGACACTAATCCTTAAAGCATGCAATTTCAAACCAGCTGGATTCATTGATTTGGCACCTTAAGGATATCAAAAAAGGGAAAGGAGCTTATATATAAGAACGGCATATTTCAGATTATTCAACGGAATGATTGATAAAATATGTCATAAAATGTGAGCGGCCTAAGAGGCATAGCAGGTCAAAAGACTATTCTTGATAGACGCTTGTGAAAGTTACGAGACGAACGTTCCTAATCTACGCCTAAGAGAAGATGTAGGGCAATATAACAATAGGCAATATAACAATCGAATGTGTCTAATAAAACTGTCGAGAAATCAATATAAAAGCAATCATCGATGAAATTTGTTTAAAAATAATAAAGTTTAATTATTGTATAATTTTTACTTTTATATTATATAAAACATCTTCGAAGGAGCTCTAGAAATTAAGCGAAAATAAGTTAAGAGTTTAGAAGAGGTCAATTGTTTCCTTCAGATGAATTTGAATATATGCAATTGCAGAAATCAAAAGGCTTACTGGGCGTGTGTTCATTAGTACACAGCATGGGTAGTGATACAGCGAAAATGGATTTTGAGATGCTTGTCGACACACACAAGTTTGGGCCTTCATCGGGGTTAGAGGTGTGAACACTATTACAAATATGAATACGGTAAATACCATTAATTCTGCTCATAACTCATAGATAGAATCGATAGGATGGCCCCTTCAAATAGGAAATGAATGCTACGAAACCAGTAGGTAACACAAAGGTTGATGATTTGAGTAGAAAAAAGTGAGAAACAGTGCAGAACTTCACTTCAGATAAAGAAAACGTAATTTAAACCGACTACAGGATGGCAACTGAGAGACTGCGAGCTGAGATTATTTTTTTGTTACTACCGCAGCTTATCGAGATTTTTAATATAGAGAGCCATGAAAGCAGCCATAAAAATAGCATTATGCAACCTTAAAGGCAAACCATCGCCGTCCGGAATAGCAAGTCCAAAATGTAGGCCGCGAAGGCTCAGAGCGGAAACAGGATGCTTAAAATTTGAGTTGAAGAGAATTAAGTAATAAAATGTGAGTGAGAGCTTTAGGAAGAACAGAAAGAGCAGATGAACTAATTAGAGCTGCAATTCGTCAATTAAAGTAGCCTTAACTTATTGCTGGTTCTAGCCTCTAAAGCATGCTTGAAGGAAGGAGTTTTTCCTTAGCATCTGAAAAACGGAAGGCTAGTACTCAACTCGAAAGGCAAGGATATTGCGGGCCTTGGAAAGTGCAGGACAAGCTCACAACGGGAAGAATCATTGTGATCTTTTTCGTTCGGACCTTTCTTCAAGTCAGTACGGTTTCACAACAGGAACTCGAACTATAGACACCGCTCCAGGGTTCATAACCATGAGTCAAAAGGCAGAGGAAAGTTGCCCGTCTAACCAGATTGTACTCAATTAAATGACGCTGGACATCAGATGGTCAAATATTCCGAAAACTCTGCGTACTCTTAAAAATTAGCTGAAGTATCCCTGCCTTTCCCATTGATATAAGGCAAGGTCAATAAAAAAATCTGCTAACGCCATCAAGTGTAACCCAGGGGTATCTCGGTCCATAGCAGTGGAATGTCTCCCATTACGGGCTGTAGATGATTAAACTGCCAGGGGAATTAAGACTGAACTTGTCCTGGATGACCACTCGCCTGTTTAATTTATCGCCTGAAAAAATGAATGTGCCATTTCAGCAGAAAGAGCTTCTCAAAAGTAAGAACGAAGGTCAGTGCTGTCAAACATAGGCAGAATTGTCACTATCAGTTAAGTATTTACGCTTTTTAATAGACTGAGCTGAATTTCATGAAGTGACTAGGAGCAACAATTAATAGAGCCAAAGCGAGGATCTCAGTTATAAGTCGACTGACATTCACTACAGGCTCAAAGCCAACAAAACAGACTCTTCATGAGTAATAAACAGTCTACACTTCTATGCGGAGCATGCGAAACTCTCAAAAATGACTGGTTGGAAAAAATGCTGAGCAGCAAAGTCAAAGATCAAAGATCAAATCAAATTTTGATCAAAGATCAAAGTCAAAGATGAGCATCAAAGTCAACTATGGTCACTAAGTCAACAGCGTTGGTAATAGTGTTAAAAAAATCTATCTTTGAAGACTCATAATTAAGAAATTTGCAGTCGTTATCGATGAAAGACATGGTACTCTCGACGTTGCTTACAATCTAAAGTTTGCGAGCTGAAAGAAACTTGGTGCACATGGCTCATCATCTTGGACACGATTCAATAGCATGATAGGACTGATTTCTGCCTGATCCCGCTGTTGGATGTAAGATACGGTTGTTTTCAGGCTCACATGTATAAGATTGGCTAATCATGATCTTCAGATTTTATATTCTGCGTTGGAGAACCTGGATGACGCCTATCTTTATGTCTATCTATCATAATGAATATGGAAGATGCTTGACCTGTAGTTTGAAGGTATCAAGCTACAAGCAAAGAAAGACCTTTTTCAAATTAATGGGTCAAACATTTGCAGGTTAGGCACCCTGATACACAGGGTGCCACTAGGGCTCTGTTAGTCTGTGCAAATGGACTTTTCACGACCGCACCGTAGTTTTCAATGGAACTTTTGACGTTTCTCCGGAAATTGGTGACATTTTTTTATGATTTCCAAAATTGTAGCAATAGTTTGCGTTGGTTACTTCTTATAGTTTCAAAATCATGATTATTGTAGGCGCTTATTCGAGTTTTGGCATTTTTAATTAGGCTATGCCGCCCTTTTCACTGCTAACTTTGCTCTTTGCACGGCTTTTTGCGATCTTTGCGCAGGGAAGGCCGAGGCAGAATCGGGACTACGAACTTGTTTCAGTATCATCGTGTTGTCCGCCTCATCTTCTGCATGAGGCTTAAGACTCCTTTTCAATATCGAATATGCAATTTGAACACCATTTTGTGACAGGCTTTTACAGGAGAGCCCTTAACAACGATTTTTGCTTGAAAATGAGGCAGAAAAGCTAATGTTGATCTCATTGTGTACGCAAATCAATAGTAACTGCTGTCTCTGCGTCGCTTTCTGTTGTTGCTGATGTTATTTAAGGCGGGGTCTGCTGTAGTTTCCATGTATTGATCAGGAGCAGTTGTACATTCCATAGGGACCGATTGTTTCACCATCGAAGAGTGCCTTGACGTTTTATTACCTGACTGGCTGTTGGATACCTTAGGGTCAACTAGGTCTGTGAGTCTAATACGCCAAATGATAGGCAATCTAAATATACGATACATGGTGCATCCTTGGAGGGGTGGGGGTGTATACTCCATACTTTTTCTAGCTACCCTGAGCTTGCTTCATGAGTACGTCATTTAGCCAAGGCGAAAGTTAGCAGAAAATCAACCTCTGGTCACCTCCTTGTCTTGTACAGGGTGATAGTTTACAAAGAATAAGCCAGATTCGGGGAGATAACACCGCAGGCCTCAGCTAAATTACTTCGGATCGTATAGTCATTAGAGTATTCATTCCTCTATGCATTATCGGTTTCAAGTGCCCCTGCCCTCAGTGAAATGAAAATTGACGTTGGAATATCCGCAATCCAATCTCTGATAGGTTCATCTATCTGTGATCGGTCAATAGGATTGAGAAATAATCAACGCCAAGCACGGTTTTGACCACCTTCACCTTCTCACCTTCTCATGTTTCTTTATCTTGAAACGAGATGGCTCTAAACAACAATGGCCAGAGTATGTGCTGTGCAGCTGCTTCTTCGCAAAATAAAGGGTCAAAAAAGTAATTAAAGTATGTCAGAATAGTGTCTTATGACGCCACTTGTATTTCCAATCAAGAAATCAGCAAATCTTGCCAAATTGTTTTTATCTTAAAACTCATTTCCTGATTTTGAAACGCAGGAAAACTTATCCACATATCTGGCAATGTATTAACTTTTTTATTTGTTCATGTTTGCTACCAATAGGTGAAGTTAGAACATTGAAGAAACGTTTCACAGATTGATTTTAAATACAGTTCCTAATACAAAAATATCTCAATATCTTTCGTTGGTTTCCATTGGTTGTGTAATAATGACAGCAGGCAAATCGTCTTGTCGAAATTGGGTGTTGTGCACATTGTTATAAACAGGATATCGCGGAACATAGTTAGACTCGTGGACACGGTTTTCATTTCGACTGTCAACAAAATTTGGACCCAGCCGAACTGCCTCCTCGTATGTTGGTAACGCTGTAAAAGCAAATGAAACATGATTTTGGCTATTGAAAAATTCGAAGTCGCAAACATACCGTGGTTATTGTTAGCTTCCAGTGTTGACGGGATTTCCTGTTTCTGCATTTCGAGTTGCCGATGGCCTCGCGGAATTGTTCCTATTATAATAGGCAACCTCACGTTAACATTCGAATGAAACTCATATGTTTTGAGATGGATCTCAACGTAGTAGGACACTTCAATAATTTTGCTGGAGCTTAAGCTCGATGGTGCCACTGCAGGTATGTATAAACTGGCATAAAAGTTTTTCTCTTCACCTTCATCTAGTTTTCCTAAACTTTTCGTTTCCACAGTTCTGGGCTCATATTTACTTTGTTTGTGAGGACTGTAGCTACGATATTCCACCATTTGCACCAAACTGGCATTTGTATCATATACGCCGATTTGTGTTTGGTTACTAATGTGAAAAGAAACGGATATATGTTGACCAGGAACATATCCACCATGTGGAGTACTTCCTTTGATTGTTATTACACCACCGTCAAAGAAACAAAGCATTTTGTTAAAAGATTGGGTTGTTTCTCTACTCACAGGATGCTGAAAATGATATAAGTTTGGAATTAGGATACTTCATGTATTACCATGCACCTTACCGTGTACGTTGGATGCAAATTTAAATCCAAAGGTGTTATCACCGTAAACGGATGCTTGAATTCGATGTCTAACTTTTTTGAACGTTCAATTATACAAATAGCTTCGTATTGAATTTTTCCATGTTTGCTATTGAACGAAGAAGGGAGTTCATCCGATAAGTTAAATTGGAAATCATATACATAGTTTCCAGCCTCCAAGTCAAAAGGTCCTCCATCGTCACTCCGCATAAAGTCAATCCGAGATTTTAAATATTCCTCATGAGCAAAAAATAATTTCATACTTCGATAACTAATAAATCCTGTGGATTCCAGCCAGCAAACGAATGATGTTCCGGTTATTGTAATACATATACCTATGTCATATCGAAAATATTGTTAGAAACTAGAATGACATTTTTTATATAGTATGAAAGTCTCAGAGATTTGTGCAAATGGAAGATTCAGTGAATATGAAGACGGTTATGAAAAAGACCTGGAAAAACTCGAAATTAATTTCAGGTCTGATTTCGGTTACTATTTAGTATTTGTGATCTAATCATAATTTTTTCTATGCTCGTTTTTCGCTACGGTCGCACAAATTAGGATACTTCAGTGAAAAAGTTTTCGTTTGAAACCTTATTTCTAGAGTTAAAAAACATGTCCCCTTGATTTTTCATCTTACAATCACACTTCATCTTTTAAAGTCTTTTTTTTTAGTGATGAAACATTTTCCATGGTTTCATTTGTTTCTGCTTGGGTTTTACCACTCTTCCATATGCTTAGATTTTACCAAGCACGAAGAACGGGTTGCAATATCTGATTGTTCTACTTGGATTGTTTCACTGTGTTTAAGCCAATTCTAACGCAGATACTGAAACTGCTACTGAGTTCTTTATAAACCAATGTGTGTTCTTCATAAACCAACCCTTCAAACGTTGTCTTTAGTGCTAGCCTTTCGCTAAGTTACTTGGATGATTTGTCACCTAGAATTCGTCAAAGTTGCGCTAATTTTGAGGAAGTTAAGTTAGCGATGATAAACGCACTTGCTAGTCCCTTCAATAATTATTCTAGTATTTCTATTTTTTGTTTGGTGTTCTTGAGTCAGTTCCTTTTCTTTGCTTTTTATTGTAACTGTCAGTAGTTACAGGCCTTAGGTATTTTTTTCATTGTTTTCCATCCAATAGAGGTTTCTCTTTTGTTGGTATTTTTGTACAATTCTCTTCTAGGGATCGTCATTGAGTAAGATGCATGCGTTTGGCGTAACAAACATTTGGAATCACAAAAGCATAATATAGGGGATACCACTCAACTAAACCTTCATCAGAAACGTCATGTTGACCAGGGGAAAACCTGCCTTAGTATTCGTCACGGCTTAAAGGGACAGGAATAGCTATTACGTCTGCTTTACCATTTGCACACATATGTTACTTTGGCAGTTTCTGAGTCATAACAATTTTTATTTAACCTTATTATATATCCTGTATGTCATAATCTGTGACCAAACAGTCCACTTCAGCATCCTCAGTCTAAGACCTGTAGCTTAGAGCTACTTTATTCTGAGTCAAAAGATTCATGATAAGACGACTTGGCGAGTATGACACTCGTTATTCATTGCTTCGCCGAAGGTATTTATCATGGCTAAGTAAGCCAGCATGTCTCATGCACACTAGTGGTATTAGAACCCAATACCTGTAATGTCATAAATATCAACTCTGTCCCCTTCACCATCATGTCCCCTTCACCTAATTCTTCAATCAAGATGAATAAATCAGAAAGATGAGTGAACATTGTGCGTCATCATGGAGTGGTGGTGTTTAATTATTGTAAAATTATTGACAGCAAATTGAAATTTAAGCGGGTTGTAGTTTGAGTAGTTCTTTAGCAAAGTATACCATTTTGGAAATAATTCATTGTCATCAAGAAGAAATATTTGTGCAGAAGCCTCATTCAATGGCACAATTGGCATTATGAAATCGGGCATAACATCCTTCTGAACTTCATTATATTGAAATTGTTTCTCTTCTCGAGCTCATCAAAGCTGTTCAAGCAAATGAAAATTCCTGGTCTATATTTCCGGGCTGTCAAGAGGACGGGCCTTATCATTGTTTTGGGATATGACGCAATCGTGAATCGTTTGGTCTTTTGCAGCGTTATGAATCTCCCCATTCGAAAAACTCGCAAATAATAAGGAACAGGTCTTTGACAGTCGAAAAATGTGGGAAGAAAATTATCAACTAACAGATTTGTGGTTGCTTTCAATGGAGCATTTGACTTAAGGGCTTATTCACGCACTGCCTTTCTTACGTTGAAGAGCATACTGAGGAGCTTCTGTATTCACGCAAATGACTATTTGACATAAAAAATTTTTACCATGTTCCACAACTTTGATGTAATCCTTCAAATGAGCAGGGACCCATCTATACACTTTTTTGGAAGCTTAGTTTACTTGATGGTTCCTATATCAGATTCCAATCAACTATCAATTGCAACATTGGATACTTTTACCCGTCGATTGACTTCAAGAGAGTCATGTGGCTAAGAAATCACTCTTATTGTACGTATGTTTACATTTTAACTGGTTGTCCAAAGAAAAGCTCTCCTTAGTTGCTACATGGGATATTCGTATATCTGTGGCGTCTCAGAACTTCCCGATGTTGGTGCCACCTTCTCGGCGCAAGCAAACTCTCGCCCCGCGACAAGTTTTCTCTTGCCAACCAGATTCGTTCTCCGCTTGGTAGCCTAGCGTCGTTTTTTGGTTTCATCATCAAGAGACAAACACGTGCGGTGTGGTGACGAGAAGCTCAAGAGTCGAGTGATATCGGTTGAGGGTACAACGTCATTGTTGAATTGCGTTTCATCTCGTAAAGACTTTCGCATGGTTTCGTTGGATTATTGAAGTAGAAAATATAGACTAAGTTCGTTATAAAAATAAAGAACAAATGAGACAGAATTATCGCGAATTATTAAATATCTTTTTATGTGATGGACCCCTTTCAAGCCCAATTCGTTAGCGCTTTTAAGTGCCCACGCTATGATAATTATTTTGCTTCTACATTATGAGTGTTTTTGACAAAGAAAGACGGCTGGATTGCACCTCATCAAATCATTCTACTTGAAAATAATAGTAACGGTGGACGGTCGTGGTTATTGTATATGCTGCGGAGTCAAAATTTGTTTAAAAGATGTTCGCCTTCATAAATACATTTTCCAACCCTTGATTTTTGGTGGATCTTCTTAACGTCTAAAAATGGTTTAAATCTAGGTTCAAATATGGTACGCTTCTTACTTTTACCTAGTTTTAGCTTTTGATTTAAAATAATTTAAACTTATTAAAGATTTTAATGATTTAACAAATAATAAATGCAACACTGCATCTTGGGACTGAATAACTTGAATTTCCCGAAAAAGTTGTGAAACATGAAAAACTTTTGGAAGCCAAATATAGCTAATTTATGGGAGCTAGGGGGGGGGGGGGGGGATACTTTTAGATTCGAAATTTTACTATTTTTTTTCCGAAGCTAACATATTTCCAATGACCTTCGCTTTTTAACTGATCGTTAAATTTTTTTCGAATTGAATAAATTCTCCCCAGATTTCATATTTATCTGGATTATAAGATAGGCTTAGGCAGCATCGTTCCTTCAAGAGATGCCATTGGGATACTTATGTCTCTATGAGCGATTCTAGACATGATCGGAATGTATTCTCAGCTGAATGCACTCACGGAGCAAGTATTCTTCCGAATGTTATTCCATCAATTATTGTGAGGTGATCAACGCAAAAGTATCCTCATTTCAGTATGCTTATGGACTTAGACTTGTTTCCGGCAAGAACATATTCATCAGAATCATGAAATTTATAATTTGATATAAATATAATTTATATCAAACTGTATTGTTTTGAAGAGTTTTTAAATCTAATGTCCGATGTAAGAAAAAAGGGTAATGACTTTTTTTGGCAATATATAACAAAAATTTAAAGGTGCTTTCCTGAAAATTCAAAAATTTCGGAGGACATCAAACAATCTTGTAATATTGCCAGCTTATAGAATTTTTGAAAATGGTAGAAAACTAGTATCTGGAGTTGTCGGCGTCCCTTTCACCGACACTCAGGATGATCAAACTGCTGCTTGAATCAACCTAAACGCATAGTATAACTACTAACTAACAAGCGCTAACACTCCCGATGAGCAACGTGTTGAAAGAGACGAAATATAGTAACGTATAAAGTGAACTCAAACATGATTAGAATGCGCAGAAGGGAAATGCAAGAATGTGTTAAATTTTAATATATTACGAGCAGGAATGTTGCAAAAGAGTATTAATGCACACCTTTTTCTTAACATCATGTCTTGAAAAGATTCATATGAGTGAGTGGGTTATCATATTATCTCTGATAAACTAAATAGGAAGCCTTGCTGGACTTGATCTCAGAAATTCAGTGACACTTATAGACTTGAAGGAGTGCTTCATTTCAATATGCTTCCAGTGGAAACAAAGTGTCAACAGAAAATGTGCTACAAACTTTTTCACTGAGAAATACCCTGATTTTATGGTATTTCAAGGAATTCAAAGGAAAATTCTTCAGGGGTTGGTCGCTAATGACTTGAACAAGAATGAAATTGATTCTAAAGCATCTGTTTCAGTACTTCATTTGTACTCCATATGAATATGTTTAAGCGTAGATACAGTAAAAATATATTACCATATCACAAAAGTAGCACCGTAAATAACTTTGGCAATTTTATTTGCGTGCATTTTCTACATATGCACGGTAAGCATCCGTTAGCATTCAAAAAATTGATATATTTTATGGAAATTCTGTACTTGCTAACGTGCAATATTCCAGCGATTGTTATTAAAATATTGTGGTAAATATTTACATAAAAAGTTGGTGATAAATAGTTGCTTTTATCTGTTGGCATACACGGAATGTGAAAACTTTTATTATGTGTTTCCCTTAATTTATATTAATCCAAACCATTTTTGGAAAGATATAAAATAACCTTGCAATGATGTTTTTCACATTTAAAGGATTTACATGGTTTAAAATAAAATCCGGGTATTGTGCCTTTGTTATTTTCGTCTACATTCAAGCCCAATAAAGGCGTACTCATCTCATCTCATCTGAAGCCTCGTGGCTTCAGATGAGATATAGCTTTATGGATAACTGATGTAGCAAATGGGGTTTGATTTATTTATACCTAAGTTAATATGTTTGATAGTTAATACCTCATAACCAGAGCAAATCATATTTCTGTTAATTTTTCAATGTGTGTACGACCAGGTTGAAAACACAAAAGACTTTTTTAAGATAAGGTTTATTGACAAATAAACAAAAAATTTTCTGATTATTTATCTCAAGATATATACGCTCTAGGAACTCTTTGAAGATTTTCTAATTTCAAACTATCTGACACTGGTCTAAACTTTTCGATGACCGAAATGTCACGCGAGCCTGATAGAAGCGTTGTGCATCTGAAGTTACACTTCAAACTATTTACAATACTTTATCAGCACACTTGATAAGAGATAATAATTGTAAATAGATTCGTTTGTCGTCATTGAAAAGATATATGTTTCGCTTTTTTTGAGAAATATTCTAGTGACAGGTCTCAGAAATTTTAAACCACACGAAACATAAAGGCACAAAAATACGTTCACTTACTTTTTACTCCTTTGACCTGGTCAGTTGTCAAGTTGACTTTTCCGGATAGCATTTGTCCACTGTAGTATACCCCGGAAGGGTTTTCATTGAACGTTATTACACACATACTCGGCATTTCGTTAGATTTTGTTCGTTTTTTGTATAAAATGAATTTTCAGCTTAAGATTATCACGTTTCATGCAGTTTTGCACAGCCTAAGCACAACAACTAAATGTTAATATTGGTGAAAAAAAACATAAAGTCGTTAATCGGAATACAATCATTAAATATTATCGTGGTTTTGATAATATTGATGGGTACAATAAGATAAAGTATCGATAATTACCCTAACGGCATGAAGTTAAATTATTTTGCATTGGCGACATAATGTTTGTTGGAGAAATTCATTGTTCAAGTTAATGTTTTAGACTGTATTCAAAATGTCCCTTCCTATTTAATTTGCTTCAATTTGGAAGTGAATAAACAAGTATAGATTGCAAGGAAAATTATTTAAAACTAAATATAATCTTGGTGAAATGCTAATAAGACACTAACTGACTATGGAAGATTCTAAATATCAAGACCTTGAAGTTGAGTAAAGACAATACATGTCATGCCAAAAATGATTTTTAAGTCGACTTAGAGAAGCCACTTTGTCTTATTATTTATCAACATAGTCCCCTTTTAGAAAGATACACTCCTCCCAACATTCCTGCCATTTTTTTAATTCCTCAAAAAATAGTATTTTCCGAAATGTCAAAAAGACGCCTCTGTCTTGACGATGACTTCTTCGTTTGAGCTAAATTTTTTTTCCCTCGAGCCATTTCGGAAAAAGTCACAAGGAGCCAGATCCGGTGAATACGGCAGCAATTCGTAACGCAATTCATCCAGTTTGGTGGCTTCAATTTTGGATGAATGTGATGGTGCTTTCTCATGGTGAAACAGCACGTTTTTTTTCGCTAAATGCGGTTGCATCTTGTTCGTTTTGTCGAAGTGGTCCAATAACTCACTATAGCAATGTCCAGTGATATTTCTTCTTTTTTTTTGAAAAAAAAAAGTAAAGGTGACTTTGAATGCATTCCAAAAAATTGTCGCCATGACCTTTTCAGCCCATGGGACTGTCTTCGCCTTCTTTGCAGCAGATTAACTGGGAGAGACCAAAATTTTGATTGTTGTATAGTTTTTGGTGTATAATGATGAATCCAGGTTTTATCAACGGTGACAACTAGACGCAAAAACTCCAGCGGATCCCGCCTAAATTGCTCTAAATATTGCTTCGAAGTTAACAGCTGCATCCGTTTGTTGTCCATCAATCGCAATCGCGGTTCCATCGAGTCGAAAATTTTTCCATCCCCAACTTATCATGTAAAGTATTAATTGCCGTTCCGGTCGACACATCTACGGCCTCTGCCACTTCGCGCACTTTCGCTCGTCGATCAGCGAGAATCATGTCGTAGACTTTTTGAATGAATTCCTCGGAAACCTCGCCTATCGGGCGTCCTGGTCGCTCCTCATCAAAAAACGGATGTTCACCCACGTTTAAATGCGTTGAACCAATATCTTACTGTGGTCATGGAAGGCGAAGTGCCCCCTTAATTCAGCCGGTCTTGAATATTCTTTCCGGAAAGTAAAGGTTGCTTGAGAAGAAAAAGAGCAATTTTAATTTCTGCATTTTTTCCATCCAAAAACAAAAAGCGAATTATCCAACAATACTGCTCTTTTACCATCCTAGCAAAAATCACGAAAGACGCCTCACTCAAATGGCTGCCAAATCCAAACTAACTTTTAATTAGTCTGAAATTTCTTTTATCGTTGTTTGATAGATGGAAGCACACGATGATATTACCAACTTCCCTGAGAAATGGTGTCCGTAGTCAAACACGGGTACTTAGTGAACCGCCCTTGTAAGTGAAATATGCAATTTTGCAAACTGACACACATAAGTGACACTGGGCTATATAAAGATAATGTCTTTGGCAGCCCATAAATGTGACCAATTTCCTTAAAAAGAATTGCATAATATCGGAAAGGGAAACACAATGAAAACGGTTTTTAAAAGTGAAAAACACGTTATTTGTAAGTTGTATAATATGCTAGATACTTATTTAAATTTAGCTATAAAAATTAACTTAACAATTATAAAATGTATATTTATTTCGATAAAAGGAATTATTGTTTGTCTTGGTGCCACAGTTCACTATAAATTTGGTCGTGCTAGAACCACCCTATTTTAGGCCAAGTTAGACGAGAGGGTGATCGGGTAAAAAATTACGCCCTTGATTATCTTTCAGGGAGGTTTAACCGTTGCGTGGTCTGAAATCTCCGAAAGCAGAATAACAAATTCAAATCTCACTTTTACCAGTGCGAGTTGAAAATGTTTTTTCTTCGTCCTGCTCAAGATGTCCTTCAAACTTATTACCATTGGACTGCAACACGCTCGCTTTTTAATTTCTTTTTGTCATGCAGCTATGCATGGCATTTTCGTATTCGTAAGCGTATTCGTAAGCAGCAACCCCTATAGCGCAGCCCATAACTTCTAACAAAATTGGGAGTGTCACACTGCCAGTGTCCTTTGGACCTTTTTGGAGATACCGAATATATCATACCCCTACTGACATGCAAAACGCACTCGAGCTTTTTACATCCAAGTGTTTATACGGTCTGGACGTTTAAAGTTTTCTGAAGATCTTGGAATCATTGTCGCCCATATAATATGCATTCATTGTGTATATGAATATGCATTCAATAACATTTTTAAATATACTTTCTTTGAACCTCCATACATCTTGTGCTACCTTCATAATTGGCTTAGCAGTTCTTCTTATTTTTGCTTGTGTACCGAATGACCAAACCAACACGATTTTATATTTTTTCCATAGATTCGCACGTTTTGCAGCTCTTCGAAGTATTAAATATATCCAAAATTTTATTTGAATATTTTCCTGTCATTGTTGAAACACCGATAAATGAGCTCGCGCTTAGACGAAGTGCTGTCTCACGGAACAACTAACTTGTCGACCGGTAAATTCTTCGTTCTCGTTTTTTTCCTTTTCATCCTTGCCAGCTTTTTTCAAGCAGATATCAGCAACTGCTTTTGTTGCCATATTGGCGTTTTCTGAAGGTGCACCGTATGACGGTGATTGATTTGATTTATTGAAATCTCCTCTGAAAGAACAGAAAAGATCTAACCCGTGTCGACCAACTCTATTCGTCAAATAATTCCAAATCCTTTACCCATTAACTAATAAGAATTTATTGTTCCACCACCACAATCACATGAGATGTTTATATGAAACTCTATACCATAAATGCACGATTTGGAAAACTCGATATCTCTGTCACATAGTTAACATTTAAGCATAGCTGCCAACGACGAGAACACCAGAAGATACGCGAGTGTACACTAATTATAACAGTCATCAGCTTGTGCGTAAAAACAGTTATTGAAGATAATTTTTGAGCAGAATTACTTGTAAAGTGAATACTTTGCTCAGCTGGTGGTTTCCTTGAAAATTATGAGAGGTTTGCACATTTTTTTCACAATGGTCTTACATATTTTTCACCTTTTCTATACGATTTTGTTCGCATTTTAACACAAATATTTTCGACTTCGATGAAAAGATTAGTGAGCCCGTATACGAGAACTTCAAATGATTAGTGAAAGTTTGATACAAACCGGAATAAAGCAAAGTGGGGATAATACCGTTAGGCGCGCTCAGCTGTTACGATAGTCGACTCAACGCGTGTAAACTTTGTCAGCTTTATAATTCTTTCAATTTTATTCTCTTTAAAATTTAAGGAGGTGATTCGTGATACCACTGGGAATCAAAAAATAAATTGCCAAGTTGATTTTTTTAACTGAATAAAAAAACCAAATTTCTATACCGTAAAAGAACCTTCAAGCTTCCAATCCATGGAGTCATGGCAAGTAGCGGAGCTAAGCCAAGACAGAACACAAGTCAAACAAGTTTGCCTGTCAAACCACTACACTAACTTTGATTAATGATTTTGTAATTGGTTGTTATGAAGTAGGTAATGCAATGACTTAATAGGAATAAACATTTATCAAAAGAAAATTTTTATTTTCACACAATTTAATTCCAATGTTAACTTCGAAATGATTTTGGTTCCAGTTAGATCATTTTATCTCCTACAGCATGGTGGTTTGTTTTAAGCAATGGAGGACCAAACTGTCGGATGGACACATGTGAAGTGTTCAATAAACATAAATAATTTTTTTTCACGTTAAGAAGATTTTACGACACGCATAATTTACGTTTTTGTCACTAAAAAATTGGCAAAAGGCAAAATTAATTCCTCGTGAGCCTTTCAGCTCTCTTTTTATAATTTGTCTGATTTGAATTGCTCTCTTTCGATGGTGGTTGGAGATATTGCAGTTACTTAGTATAACTTATGACTTTGTTTCTTAGTGAATACTCTCATAAACTTTTCTTCAAAGTTTCTTCAGGTATTTTGGGAAGGGGTATGTCACTATAAAGAGGATATTTTGGCACATATTCTACTTTTTTTATATGTTCATCTTCTTCTGTCACTTTTGCAAAAGTTGGGCCTAATGCGACAGCTTCCTCATATGTTGGTAGGTCTAGAAGTATATGAAGTTAGTTGAAAGTTCTAAATATGCAAAAAAAGATTGTAGGGCAGTCTTTTACCTGAAAAATGCGATGCTCCTTCTGAGATTGATGGTCTAGCTTGTACACTGGAAGGTGAGTTATATCCGTAAGGAAGTGTTCCAATAGTAACCGGTAACTTAACCTGCATGCTTCTGTGTAATCCTCTTGTTTTCAATTGTATCTCGATATTGTACGATGTTTCAATTATTTTGCAAGACGCAATACTTGACGGAGCAACAGAAGGAATATGCAAGTTGCACTGTAACTTCTTGTCTTGACTTTTTTCTAGTGGTCCAAAATAATGAATTGTTACCAACCTATACTCGTATTTACTTTTTTTATACGGTGTTTCAGCACGATATTCAATTGTTTGAACAAGACAAGCATTCGTTTCGTATGTACTAACGTCCGCCTGATTCCTGATATGGATTGAGACTGGTATACTCTGTCCAGGAACATAGGAGCCACAAGGTGAACTGGTTTTGACGTTTATAGTACCACTATTGCCTAAGAAGAGGAATCCTGAAAACGATTTACTTGTTTCCCTTTCTACCGGGATCTGCATTGATTAAAAGATAAAGGAAATATTTTAGTGAAATTATTGAGTTGAAAGAAAGTGATGAGATCCTACCAAATAAGTTGGGTGCATATTAAGATCAATTGGATATATTACAGTGAAGGGTTGTTTGAATACATTATTAAATTTCCATGGTCGATCTATAGTACACACGACTATGTATTTTACTTCTCCGTAGCGGCCACTAAAGGATGACGGGGTAGTAGACGGAAGAGTGAATTCAAAATCAAATTCATGCGTTCCGGGCTGCAGATCAAATGAATCTCCACTATCCTTTTTCACAATGGTGTTTTTTATTTCAAAATAATCTTCTCTGGCAGTATAAGTATCTTTAGTTTCCGATTCACCCGTTCCAGTGGTTTCTTCCCATTCAACTTTCGAAAAACCATGAAATTTCAGATATATTCCTGAAATAAAGAGCGTACAATCTCCAATTAAATATGTATGTATGTATGTATGTATGTATGTATGTATGTATGTATGTATGTATGTATGTATGTATGTATGTATGTATGTATGTATGTATGTATGTATGTATGTATGTATGTATGTATGTATGTATGTATGTATGTATGTATGTATGTATGTATGTATGTATGTATGTATGTATGTATGTATGTATGTATGTATGTATGTATGTATGTATGTATGTATGTATGTGTATATGTAAGTATGTATGTATAGGCAATGAATCATTAGAATTACAATTTTTTAATTAGTTAGATAGAATCAGTGACTATTTTGTTTGGTATATACAAATGTGTTTTAGCTATTTTAAGATGGATTATTTTCAAGCGAAACTTTTTAACAAAACCTATTCTAGGTTTTAATTTAGCGATACTTAATTAACTGAATAAATGAATATCATTTTCCTGCTCATACATTGGCATTAATGACAAAATATGTGACAAAACTCCTCAAAAAATCGATACTCCTGCGTTGCTGATGAAATCTCCGGGCCGGCTCGGAGTTTTCAATGTTTTAACATTGAGTATGATAATTGCTATCGCATAAACTAGGATTGTGACCAAAAATGTAAAAACGATCAATTGACTACGGGTTTTCGAAACTTTAACAAAGCAAAAAAATTAACTTTTTTCACTAAAAGTAAAGTTAAAATAAAAATATCAACAAGATTCTAGTTAACGCGAGAGCTACACATGTCATTAAGTAGTGCTTAAAGTTTCATATATATATAGGTGCAACACAAAAATTCTATAGGAAAGAGGTTGAAAAACGTTGTTTTTAGAAAAATACGTATAAAGTTTTTTTTACATGATGAATCGTGAAAGACACTTACTGACATCTGACGCCTGGGTGTAAGGTCTGTGGTGAATAATGAAAAAAGACAAATTGCTGTTTCGAGATTCAAAATAGAACTGCTACTGAAAAAGAGAAGCTGTCATTTCGCCGTCGTAGGAATATATATAGGTTAGTTTGCGGGAGGAGTAATCTTGTGCACTCGAACGGTGTACACCAACCCTTCTGAGAATTATAGTTACACTGCTCCGTTCTTTATGCATTTTTGACGCAATAATTTTAGATATATATCTTTTCAAAAATGAAATAAAAAGGGTGGTTTTTCTAGGCAGTCAAAGTAGGTAGACTCAGAAAACAAATTGGTTTATCACTGGCAAATAGAATTGAGCCACACGCTATCTCATAAGATTTCTGTTGGTTCACTAACCTCTGTGTAAGGACTTGACGGATTCCTGGCTTTGAAGAGTAATTTATCCTCACGCAAATTCGTGAGTTTATCAATTTATCCAATTGATAATTATACAATTGATAATTTGTGAAACTTATGTGAGCAGAAGTAATGCCGATTATCAACTTCATTTTTGATGTATTGATTTTGTGTAATTTGAAGCTTATTTTTCAAGCATTCGGCACATTGGTTCCAGCTGGGGGCTCCATGAGTTAGATCACCATTTTGACTTAATTCTTTATGTTCAACTGAGATTTTTCGTTTAACAGGGGATATAACCAAATGGCTACATGCCACGAAGCGTTTCTTTTACCAAAGGTCACTTCCATTCTTCAACCGATAGAACAAAATGCAACATGGATCACTGTACTGCATCACTTTTTTACTGAAGAAGGTTATTATTAAGAGACATCGCTATTGAAAATAAAGCAATTTCTGAAGAATTAAAACAAGAAACATTACCGGAAGGAATTCTCTTCTTAGAATTTGCCTGTGATTAAGTGCCAATGGAACTCCTGGGGTGTTGCTGAGGAAGTGCATAATTTGTGGCATTGATTAACATGCGGAAGATAATCTTTTCCTTGAAAGGCTGAGCACAGAGAAGAATGTCGAAGGAACTTTTGATTTTTTCGATGCACTTGGACATGGTGTATAATTTGATAAAATTGAAGCTGGAGACGAGGATACCGTTTCTGTTTGACTAGAAGATTAAGAAGTAGGTGGCACCGGAGACGAAATCCAATGATGAATGCAATTGTGTCGTACTCTGATGAGATTCAATTTCAAAAGTTTTTGGACTTGACCAAGGAGTAAGGCTGCCATTAAGGTTGTGGCGGTTTGAAATGTTCAGGTTGAAACATCTAAATTAATAACTAAAGCATAACGTGCACAAAAACATATTATTTTTATGAAACTGTTGATTTCTCTGCATAAAATTCAATTTGATTCACCAACAGAAATTCGAAACAGACTCAATCAACTACGGGTTTGCAATATTGCCTTCATAATTGGTTGTATTTAAAAATATCACAAGTAAAATAATCTCGACAATGTCACTATGTAAACGGAAGACGCAAGTTCTTTTTGCGGAAACGATAAGATGACTTTCTAAGGGATTTTGTAGATTTCTAAATACGCTTGATTTTGTAGACAGGAAGGTGATATGACGTTCCAATGACTAATTGTATGAATCAGATTGCATACATAAATTGCTGCAACTCTTTCATTAAAACTTCATGACCTTCCTTTGAAAAATTGGTATTAACTTATTTTAGAACTCTTCACGAATTTTCAGTGTCAATAGTGGGAACAATCTTTTCATTAAAAATTCATCAACAGACAAAAGACACTATCACCGATAATTTGGTCGATTAAATACAAATAAAACTCTTTGTAAAAATAACTTACACACCTCGTATTGTCTTTAGTCGCTTTGTAGTTATTTTAACTTTCCCGGATACATTTTGCCCGGCAAAATACACTCCGGCCGGATTCCCATTGAATATAATTTTAACTTCGCTAGACATTTTGATTTCTACGTTACAAAAAGATAATTTTCAAGACAATTTCACATAAAAAATTGAAGATCCAACCGTCGAATACAGACATTTTTAACAACTGTCCTAAAGCAATTAAGTTTTCGACTTATCTTTGTTTTCGTATCTATCAACGATTTGATAGCCAGTTCGACGTCTGATAAGGCAAAAATTTGTAAACATGTTTAGCTTTTTTTGCGTATAAGCTTACTCGTAAACACTCATGGTATGATAACATGGGTGTAGTTGGCAAGCTGGATTCCATACATTACTTCGAAGTAAGTCCAACTGAATGTACTTATCTGCATTTGATTCCGTGCAATATATCGAAGTTTGAGCTTTTCGATATAACCGTGATGCGTGTTTTTCATTTTATTTTCGGCAGACAGTAAAGTAAATACTCAGTAAACACTTGATTACTAGGTTACCGAGTGTTAATGAAAGTGAAACCTCTCGAGATGATTTTTTTTTAAAATTTATCAAGTTTTTAAGCTAATGCACAGTTGGTAACACTATTGATGAGAAATGACAAACTAGTCATGGCAGACATTTAAAAGTAGATGTTCAAATATCGTTGTGCCAGAGGCTGACAGAGACAAACGGAGAACGTTTAGTGCATAAGAGCACCGTAAGATACTTGTTGGTGTTCTTCGACTTCTGTTTGCAATACATTCCACATGCGAAAACCCTGCTGAAATATGCAACAAGCGCATTCTAGACCCTTTGGAGATGTTTCAAGCAAACAGATCAATAATTTGACAGATCCTGCACAGATATGAGTGTCCAGTAAAGTTTTATCAGAGTATTTCTACAAAAGCAGAAAGAAAGCTTCACACCTAAAAGGCAGACAAAGTCAGATTTCTACTTTATTTGCAGCAGCTGATTTATCTTTTGACAGATATTCAAATGATGTAGAGAAATATGATAACCATCAATTTGGTTCAAATATATTGAAGGATCCAACTCAAAATAATAGAATAAAATTGCACAAACAATAGCTAGAATATCCGTTGTGGATTATGATATAATTTTTTAGGTGATTGAAAATGATTGAAAATGAATGATGAAAATAATTTGCCAGGAGTCATTTTGACAGGAGTCAGGAGTCATTTTGACATCGAGCGACACAACGACATCAGCAACTGCTTTTGTCCCTTTTGTTCTCATGCACTTTGTCGCGTACTAACAAGTTCCCTTTGCTTCATGTTTACTACTCTAGCGTAAGTGAGTGATATAGCTCTTCCTTTAGTTATTACTTCAATGAATTATATTAACACCCATTAGGTTTCAAGATTGTCAAAATCTTTTGTTATCTTTTTACCTTTTTGAAAAAAAAAAATATTGCGATACTGTGGAAAATAAAGAGTGTTTTCTTAAGATGCTACATAAGCAAAAGAATATAAGCATGATATATACTAATAACTCAACATATTGCTCTCAACATTACAAAATAAATAATAAACACCCAGAAAAAGCTACAGACTTTTAAAACATAAATATTAGTTACGTTTTGACCGACTCGAATATTCCAGGTCACCTGAACAACGTTCCAAAATTTCTACTGTTGGACGTTCGAAGCGTTAAATCCTTTCTCTTTCTTCTTGATAATCTCCACTCCACTCCAGAAATCCACTGAGATAACATTTTCTCTCCTCAGAGGAACATATAAGTTTGCTTGTAAGTTCTCCCAATAAATAACGTTCGTTTCGTATGACAAACAATTTCTGAGGGGTGCTCTGGCAAATCACGGTTTGAAAACCTACCGAACTTACGTGACTTGTGACAGTATCAGTAATTACTATAAATATAAATATTTGATTCGCTCTACTCACGTTTTTGTCCGACAGGGATGGAAAAGTTGTTTTTTTTCTTCTACGTACGAAGTTTCGGCATTCCCGTCAGTTTGCTCATAGTACATATACGATTTTCAGCGGTATGTCATTTTCGGTGTTTGGTTTCGTCCTGTAAATACTTGTTTCAGAACGTGGCGAAAAACTCTTGCACTCGCAGTCTAACCCTAGTTAGTAACGTAGTCAGTTGTTGCAGAGCCCCTTCTCGCAGATGAGTCTTCAGGTGAGCTTCGGGTGAATTAGGCTCGATACCTATTGTGGCCAGTTTATACTACGCTGAATCATTTATGACCCTCCAATGCAATTACTGGCAAGCACTAAGGCGGAACTTATTTTAAATCGAATAAGATTCGATCGACATATTTTATGTGTATAGTATTGTTATTATGAACAAAATATCGAAGACCCGAAAAAAAACCTTTGATCGGACAGAATACATCCAAAATTAATAGAATTTTCTTTGGTTTGGTAAATATTTTTTTCATTCGATTCTCATTATTTCGTTTAAAAAATGTTTATAATACAATACAACTATAAATATCCTTTTCCCCGCTCTACCTCTTTCTGCGAAAAACTGACGTCAACATAAGCATGCAACATGCTTATGGACATATTTTCATTAACAAATTACATGTTGTCATTAGCAGCGTCAAAGTGACGTGCAGCACGTGTTGCTTCTGCCAAAAATAGCGCGTTAATCATACAAAAGTCTCGAAAGAGAGCGGTCGTGTTTTTCTCCTTGTAATTACCGAAAAGCGCAAGAAATTCTACTTTGCATGCTGAAAACTTCATCTACGTCCGCTGTACTCCATAAACGATCAGTAGACAAACAAGCAAACAACAAGTAAACAAGCTTATTTGAACTTACGGTCAATGATAAAAAGTCAAGACCAAGAAACATGCAATGTATCAATGAAAATTTACCATATCGTATGTGCGAGAAAGTGATGGAAACTTGGGTATCAAAACAGTTCTAATCGCAACGATGACAAGGTGGAAATTATACCAAATTTTTTTTAAGAACTTAATATCGTCAATTGTTCTTTGAAATAATTTAAACATGATTTAACAATCTATTGATAACTCGAAAAATAAAAGAACGGTTTTTGGGTGAGATGAAACTTTTTTTTATTTAATGAAACCGAACAGTATCCTTCGATCGAATCGCGTACACACTGAGAAAGCCGGGAGTAGCAGGCGAAATTCGGATTTCTGGAAATAAAAACATAGAATCGAAAGGAAAATGCTGGTTTTTATTACATAAAATATTGCATTACTAGTTCTTTATTATGTTTTTATAAAGTGATCAAAAGTCATTTTTAAATCATAAAAAAATATTTTTAATGTGAAGTTCTAACTTGCTTATTGGTATAAAGCGGTTTTCAAATCAATTTTTTTCGAGCTCAATTGTCATTTCTACTTTTAGAATTAGAAAAATCTCTTCCGGAGTAATCAAGATATTTTTAAGGAAAGTTACTAACATAAAGGAAAATAACAGGTGATTACTGGACTACTAAAGTATCACCAACGAGTATTGTTTTTGTTCAGGATTTCTCTTTGGTTTTCAATGTGTCCGATGCTGAAGCAAATGTTGGCAATCCTTCGGGTGTAACTACTGGAATACTTAAGTTATTGTATATTGGGTACATTGGTGTAAAATCAGAGGCATGAGCATGCTTGTCTTCTTCTTCGTCGTCAACAAAGTCTTGTCCGAGTTTGACTGCTTGTTCATAGCTGGGTGGATCTAAAATGTATAAATAAAATAAATAAAAACCAATAACTAAGAGAAACTGAGTTTTTGAGCCTAGCGATAGCTGTATCAATACCTTCCAAATCTGGTCTTCGATCGGATGTAGATGGCTGCTCCTTTAGTTGACCACTTCCGAATGGAACAGTCCCAATTGTCACTGGCATACTGACATTCATACTTCTATGTAAGCCACGGGTTTTCAATTGAATTTCCACACTATATGATAATTCAATGATACTGCATGAAGAAAAACTAGTTGGTGCCACAGCCGGAATTTGCAAACTACATTGAGCAACTTTGTCTTGGTTCTTTTCTAACGGGCCAAGATACTGAAGCGAGACGATTCTATTTTCATACTTGCTCCTTTTAAATGGGGACGTAGCGCGATTTTCAACTGCCTGAACAAGGCAAACGTTCGTTTCGTACGTAGTAACATTTGCAGGATTCTTGATCAAAATTGAAACTAGTATACTCTGTCCTGGAACGTATCCACCGCAAGGAGTGTTTATTTTCACATAGATTTCTCCCCGATCTCCAAGGAAGAGAAATTTCGAAAAAGATTTTTTTATTTCTCTCTCCACTGGTTGCTAAAATAATAGGTTTTTATTGTATTGTATCATTAAAATGTTCAGTAGATTCACAAAACTCACTAGATATGATGGCTGTACATTAAAGTCCACAGGATAAATGACAGTAAAAGGCTGTTTGAAAACGTTGTTGAAATTCAATGGTCGATCTATGGTACATACGACTTCATACTTAACTTTCCCATGACGACCATGAAACGAGGTTGGTATTCCTGCAGGAAGTTCAACTTGGAAATCAAATTCATACTTGCCTGCGTCCAAATTAAGGCTTTTCGAGCTTTCGCTACCCAGAACATATATACGAGATTTAAAATAGTCTTCATGTGACGAGTAAACTGTTATCATTTTCCCTCCAGCTTTTGATTCGACCCATTTAACTTTAGCACGGCCTTGTACTGTTACGTGTATACCTAGAATATTTATTCAACAGAGTATCATATTAAATTCAATAAATGAAGTTTTAGCGGATGAGTGCGGTACTATAAAGTGCAAGTTGAATCATATAACACTGAAGTCATAAAAAATGAACAAACAGCGAGAATACTTGCGGGTAGTTGCTTGCAGAAAGAGATAGAAAAAGCACAAGCAGATTAGTAGATGTGTTGCGTTATACGCAAAAACTTTGAGAGGCGAATTTAAGTTGAAGGCAGTGATGATGAGATTACATTTATTTAGCCAAGTAAAATTCAACCTATTTTGATTGAATCTTGTTGGATCGGGAGTTTTTACGAAGTTGTATTGCTGTTTTGCATTTGTACCATGATCGAGGCTTGGGTCAACGCTTATTTAAGAAGTCTAGTGCAGTTTTCTGGATGAGGAGGTAAGCGAGTCTCGCATATAAACTATGGTGTTGTATAACTGTGCCAATGGGTTTTCGGGGAGGGGGGGGGGATTATTCCCATAATTATCTTTGCTCGGGAAAAAAGGGGTATTCTACTGCGTAACTAGGATAAATATGGTTGGATCCCGTTGGATTTAGAGGTTGTCCAAAGACTGTTTTGGAAAATTAACTGAGCAGAAATTTATTTCACAACAACATATCAAACAAATTCTTATTCCAACGTGATTCGATCAATTTTCACTAAATGCGATTCACCATGCGATTACTCAATATGGGATTAAACCATTCCTAAAAATCATCCCGAATTCTTATAGAAGACTTAATGGTAGAAGTCGAACCAGAGATATGTCAACTAACAGATGCGCAAAACTGATGAAATGATAGCAAGGGATGATACAGCGGAAGGGAAAGAGGAAGGAAAAAGGTAGAAGCATAGAGGTAGGTATAGTTACTGGGCTAAACAAAATTCGGGCTTACTTTATAAAGCAGACAAAACCAGCACAGTCGCAGTGATGGACAGTAGCTAGTATGATGACGCAGTAATGCAAAAGTTAAGCCGTTGAACTTGCTTCGGGCTGCGGCAGAGAGACCATAAAAAGTTTTGAAAGAACCATAATAACTTGTGAATCATTGATCGAAGAATCAACTTAGGTAAGGGTGAGCCATTAGCCAAGGGGATGCCAAGGCTAGTGTGTCCCTCAAAAATATATAATGATGTGATGTCAGCCATGAATACACCTACCCAAAAACTGGCAAGATGGCTTGGGAATGAGTTAAAGGAATTGAAACCAATGTCCAGCAATTCTGTCAAAAAACGCGAGAAATTCTCAGAGAAGCTTTTACAGTTTGGTCTACCAGCATAAGACGAAATTATGGTCTCCATCGATGTGAAATATGATCTCCGTCCATTCCCGAGTATTCCAGTTATGGAAACATTAGGGTACATAGAAGAGTGTATCTTACATCAAAAAGTTAAATCATCGTCATGGAAGATAAAAATCAGACAGTACATAAAGATTGCAAGGCTTTGTATGAAGGAAACTTATTTCAACCTCTGGGGAAAATCTTACAGGACCAAAGTAGACCATAAAACCGTCAAATATTCAAATAAGTATACAGAATATGTTCAATATATCCGACATTTCAAAGTCAAAATTTTCAAATGTCTCATATTTGAATTTGTTAATTATTTTTAAATTATAGCATTAATTTCAATGTTTTGAGCTAGGGCTGACTCCTACGCAATCTACCGAGCAATTTTACCAAAAGCTTTAGAGGAAATGAACAGACTAGACATGAATTACAATAGAAACAAGAAAAGGCAATAATACAATACCTAAAAAAAGGAAGAACTGGGCTTTAGCCCTCGTATATGCCGTACATGACGCAGCATGAGATCTGCAGTAGATTTATCCATTGCTTCTCTCAGCTGTCAAATCTGAGTTCCAATTCACTTTTCTTATTAATCCAGTTGAACCAACGGTTTTCAGGGTTTCCCACCGTTCGTCTTTGGTCAGCCCCACCTTAAAATAACCTTTATATTAGTGAGCAAATAAATAAAAGCTTCCTTTTAATTTTGTGTTTTATTTTCTTTCTCGAAACCGGTTTTCGACCGTAATCGTTCGGTCTTCTTCAGCGACTTAACTAATTTCTATAACAATTTCAGCTTATGTACTAACAGGTCTAAAGGTACTTAACCGAATAAAAGCAATAAAACGTAATTTTCAAGGGGTAATTAGTGAAGATATGAGCAGATAAAGATTTTTTAATTACATTTTTCAACGTTTTGAAAAGAGATTGTTACTTAATTAGTTGGAATAACCATGACCTGCAATTTCCCTCATCCTGGTTCATCAGCTTTTTCTTCTCCCGGCTTATTGCGAGGCTTTCTATGACATCCAACTCACGTGTGTCCCTAGCTTCCTTGATGACCTTTGCATCCCCCATTGTTATGTCGTGCCCTTTCGTGATCATATGTTCCGCTACCGCAGACTTGAAATTTGAAGTTCTTCCCTTCTTCTTTGCTGTTGCTGCTTCGCTTAGATGCTCCTTGATTCTCGTGCCAATAAGTCTCCTCGTTTGCCCTATGTACACTTCGTTGCAGGTGGAACATTCTATGCGATAAACGCCAGATTTTTCCTGTGTTTCCCGTTTGTCCTTCGTTGATCCGAGTATGTTTTTAAGCTGGTTTTTGCTGCTTGATTCGGTTAGTTGCACGGAATTATGCCGATTGATTTTTCTTTTTATCCGAGTGCTGATACCTTTATGGTAGGTCAGTGCCTTCCAATATATCCTTTCCGTGCTTGCATTTGGTAACGTTGATCGCTCCTGTCGCTGTCTGGTGTTTTGGATCTTCTGTGCCATTCTCCTGATCGTCGAGCGTTTGAATCCGTTTAATCTCGCTGTTTCAACGATGTACTGCCATTCTTTTTCTTTAGCTTCCTTACTTAGCGGCAAATCGAGCATTCGGTGAATCATAGCTCTGTATGGGGAGACCTTTAGTTGTTGTGAATGGTTCGACGTGCTCGGGATTGTTCTCTGCGTGTGAGTTGCTTTTCGGTACACTTCAAAAATAAGGTTTGTTTGTGTCCTCTTTACGACCGTGTCCAGGAAGGAAAGTTTTCTGTCTTTCTCTTCCTCCATTGTGAACATTATGTTTTTATGGGCTCGATTTAGGTCGGCAAGCACCTTCTCCAGCTCACTCCTTTTCGCGTATGCAAAAACATCGTCCACATATCTTATCCAGCATTTAGGTAATTGGTTTCTATCTTGTAGTCCCTCTTCTAATCTCGTCATGAATATTTCGCCGAATAATGGTGAAAGTGGATTTCCCATCGCTACTCCTCCTTTGGTCTTGTAAAACTTCCCCCTGAAGGTGAAATAATTCTCCGTCATACAAAGCTTTACCGTTAAACGTTAACCAAATGCAAGCACGGAAAGGATATATTGGAAGGCACTGACCTACCATAAAGGTATCAGCACTCGGATAAAAAGAAAAATCAATCGGCATAATTCCGTGCAACTAACCGAATCAAGCAGCAAAAACCAGCTTAAAAACATACTCGGATCAACGAAGGACAAACGGGAAACACAGGAAAAATCTGGCGTTTATCGCATAGAATGTTCCACCTGCAACGAAGTGTACATAGGGCAAACGAGGAGACTTATTGGCACGAGAATCAAGGAGCATCTAAGCGAAGCAGCAACAGCAAAGAAGAAGGGAAGAACTTCAAATTTCAAGTCTGCGGTAGCGGAACATATGATCACGAAAGGGCACGACATAACAATGGGGGATGCAAAGGTCATCAAGGAATCTAGGGACACACGTGAGTTGGATGCCATAGAAAGCCTCGCAATAAGCCGGGAGAAGAAAAAGCTGATGAACCAGGATGAGGAAATTGCAGGTCATGGTTATTCCAACTAATTAAGTAACAATCTCTTTTCAAAACGTTGAAAAATGTAATTAAAAAATCTTTATCTGCTCATATCTTCACTAATTACCCCTTGAAAATTACGTTTTATTGCTTTTATTCGGTTAAGTACCTTTAGACCTGTTAGTACATAAGCTGAAATTGTTATAGAAATTAATTAAGTCGCTGAAGAAGACCGAACGATTACGGTCGAAAACCGGTTTCGAGAAAGAAAATAAAACACAAAATTAAAAGGAAGCTTTTATTTATTTGCTCACGTGGAGTATTTTGTGAAGAAAAAGGAGAAAAAATGAATTCGATTACAAATACTTTATATTAGGCCAGCATAATGCAGCGTTCGAAGCTTTACAGTCTGGGATACCTTGGATCGCTATCATGCTTGAAAAGGTATTGAATGTACCTTAATCACGAATGACTTACCTTTCGTTTTGCTCCTATCATGTGCCCCAAAATCATGAGGACCTTTAAAATACAATTAACTTATTCATAAATCAGGATCCATCACCATTTAGGTTCCATTTACTCACAATTAAGTAATACCATGGGTTCTGGACCACTCTAAAGACTCTGGTCTTTGCTCTCCCGTGCATGATGCTTCCTTAAGAACTGGTAAAAAAAGTGGTAAGGTAAGTAAAAGTGGGAAGAAGGCCTCAGACTGTTCTTTTGACATTAGCTGAGTCTTTACTGTTTTTAACAAGTTTTATACCATAGCATACAAAATCGTTAAAGTAAAAGACCACGGGCCCTAAATGTTTTAAATGTCAGCACATGTTTTCTAAAGCATGTATAGCAGACTATGATTGGTCATGTCTATAGAGAGTAGAGTACAATTTTTTTGATTTATACAACAGCGTCTTTCTTGTATGACGGAAGAGCTTTTATTTTAAATATTGTTGACCTTGGTTAGACAGCAGCAAGATCAGGTCATAATTTTGCTTTAGTGCTGTTTTGGATCTTTAACACATATGTAAATTTATCATTCATTCAGGTATTTTTTTAAAATTCAGACTTCCAAGGATGCTGACGTTCAGGTCATTACAAAAAATAAGTATTGGTTACGACATGAACGTATATGAAAATAATATACGAGGGTGGCCTGAAAAATGTTCAACCACAGTGTAAGATGGTAGTACTCGAAAATAAAAGCCAGTGATTGTAGTTGTGCATCTTTTGACAGTAACAAACCAAAGTTTCAGCCATCTTTGACGAGCAGTTTTTAGTTTATAGTCGTTTGAGTGAGTCAATGTAAGTATTTTTGTGTAAATGGAAAAAATTGAGTATAGAGTTTTTACTAATTTTTTGGTTTTTTAAAGGCAATGCACCTACGTAAATCACATATGAGTTGGACTCTGTGTATGGTGACTCAGCCCCAACTTTAATACAGTGAAATTTTGAGCAGCTGAATTTAAACGTGGCCGTAAAAGTTTGGGAGGTGATGAACGTTCTGGACGTCTAAAAACTGCAGCTACCGACGATGAACTAAACGGTAATAGACGACCACCGAATTAAAGTGAGAGGGATAGTAGAGGTTATAGAAACTCCCAAGCAACGTGTTTCTCATATATTAAATCTAGATTTAGGCATGAGATACTGTCTGCGCGTTGTGTACCACGTTTGCTTACGTTAGACCCAAACGTGTTTGAATGAATATTTCCAACGATCTGTTGGCGTAGTTTAGGCGCAATAAATCCTAGCTTTTGTGCTTTGAATACAAATTTATACTACCGGACCAAAAAATACAGTGAAAACAGGGGACTGCAAAGGGAGAACCGGCTCCAATAAAACAAAAACAAATTTTTCGGCGACTTTTTATGGCGAACTGTTTTTGAGGATAGTCATGGAGTCATCTGAGTCGATTATCTTCAGGCAAGAAAACCATTACAGGAGAATACTAGGTAACATTACTTCCCAAGCTGAAGGCAGAAATTGCGGAAAAACGACTACAGTTGCAGTAAAAGTAAATCCTGTTTCACTGCGTTGAAACATGCCGTCTCACACCTCAGCGATTAGCATGGCGAAAATTTGTAAAGTTTCCTCCCCGTCCTGGTCCTGGTTTTATTAGGTTGCTGCAGATGAAATGACCGATTTAGCAATGACATAGCGTTGGCTGCAATTTTAGTGTATTATGTTGGCACAAGACGGCGCAAATAAAATGACATAATGAAGTATAAAAACTGCTACCTTGGCTTATGGAGTCATTTCTGTTTTGTATTTCATAGTGATCGTAAAAACAAAAAGAGAAAGTGAACATAGAAGTGAACCAAAAACGGCTACTTTTACTATACGAGCAACGAGGAATATCAACAGCATATTTGAGGCTGACACAGCTAGCGAACGAATACTCGCGGTGGTTAAAAAAATTTCGATCTGGAGATATGGACCTTGGAAGTGAGGCACGTGGACATCCAGGTCAATCGACCAATAACGATGATCTGCATGCATTAGTGGAGTCTGACCCCCGCCAAACCATAAGGGATCTTGCCGAGAAATTAAGTTTTCATAATTCGATAGTTTGCCACCACTTGCTACAACTAGAAAAAGTGAAAAACCTTGGAAAATGGGTTCCGCATGATCTTACCGATCAAAAAATGACATGTCGAATGGAAATTTCAAGTTCTCTTCTCGCCCGCAACAAAAAGGAACCGTTCTTGCACCGAATTGTGACCAGCGATTAAAAGTGGATTTTATTCAATTCGTCACCGATCGGCCCCATGGGTAGATGCCGTTGAAGTGTCAAGACACATATCGAAACCAAGCCTTCATCCAAAGACAATAATGGTAACTGTTTGATGGTCTGTAGCTGGAGTTATCCACCATTTGTTCCAGCAACCTGGCGAAACCATCAATGTTGAAAAGTACTATGCTCAACTGGATGAAATGCATCAGAAATTGATAGTCCAACGACATAGGTTTATCAACAGGGATAGAGTCATATTGTTTCATGATAACGCCCGACCTCATGTATCGAGAACAACGGTCCAAAAATTCAACGAGTTGTGCTATGAGATTCTTCCTCACCCTCCATATTCAGCAGACCCCTCACCAACAGATTGCTATTTCTCTAAATATTTTGACCACTTTTTGATAGGAAAAAGTTGTAAGAATGAAGTTGCTGTCAAAACTGCCTTCGTGGAGTTATTTCGAACCAGAAACTCTGACTTCTACAAAACTGGAATAAATCTACTTGTATCTCGTTGGAAAAAATGTGTTGCATCTTTCGGTACCTATTTCGATTAAATAAATTGTCTTTGAAAAAAATTACAGCTGTTTAAAAATTTACTACTAAATCGGACATTTCGTCTGCAGCAACCTAATACATTGATGTAATGAATGCACACTGGAGGAGCGAACCCTGTAGGATAACGAAGCAGTGATTGACGAAGATTTGGGATCGGTACTGAGATTACCCGATTAAAAGACAAATCTTTTAACCGCTGCGACATTGTTGTCAAAACAACATAAAGCTGTCATAAAGAAGTCAGGTAGGAGCTTAATGACGATTTTTACTGTCAAGCAATCTTGGAACCAGGCGAAGACCAGTGTCATGTAATGAAAAAATCCTAAAATCTTTATTACAGTTGTCAACTTCTCAGAACTGACTTTAATTAGATCGAGTTCGGAGAATGAAATAAGGAACAAATTGAAAATGATTGTGATTTTCACTTTATAATTCGGCCTTTTTACAAACAACCTTAAATCTTGAACACCATTCTGAAACCACGGAATAAGAAACAATGACAATCACAGAACAAGAAAAAAAACACTATCAAACTTTAACCCATATAACGAACATTAAACTGATATAAATCGATGAAAGATTTCGTTTCACAATGATATCACGCACCTCTGATTGTCTTCGCATTTTCAGTAATTAATTTGACTTTTCCCGACAACGTTTGACCACTCAAATATACACCAGACGGGTTCTCATTGAAGGTAATATCCACCGAACTCGGCATAGTATCTGATAATGACGATATCAAAGCAGGATAAATTGATAAATTTGTTAGTAAATTTTATAAACAAGATGTAGCTAGATGCTATAGGCTACTGTTAAGTATTCATCGAACGCTAATTGTTATATTTATATAATTTGGTGATTATCAAAACGTCGATAAGAAATTAGATAATGTGAATATTGTTCGCTGATAATTTCCGCCAGGCTAGCGGGTAGGGGGATGATTGATTGATGACGGGAGTACTGCAAAAATGTGAGGTATTCGTTGGTGAATCATCAAATCCGTCGAGTATCACAAATTGAAAATCCAAATGTTAAAATTTTGGCAAGTGTTATATTTGACATTGAAGTTTTGATCAATTGTTCGAAGGACTAAATTCGTGTTAAAGTTCCAATTTTATGCATAATTTAAATTTAAAATTTGCTAAATTCAATTCTAAATTTGGGTTTCACTGGTTGTGTAGCAATTGCCATTGACTGTTCATAAGAAGGCGTTTCTACTGTATTTAAGTTGCTATAAACTGGATATCTTGGTGTGTATTCATCTTGTTCGTCCGTAGTCTTATCATCCTCAGGGTCATTGGTGAAATTAGGTCCTAATTGAACTGCTTGTTCGTAGGTAGGAAGACCTGAAAAGCGAGAAATTTATATACATGTAAATTTCGATTGGAGATTAACTACTTACCTTGTCTATCAAGAGCTATTTCGGAAGTGGATGCGGAAGCAGGTTGCATTGCAAGCGGATTATAGCCATAAGGAACTGTCCCAATTGTTACTGGAATTCTTATATACATGCTTCGATGCATGCCGCGTGTTTTAAGTTGAATTTCCACGTTATATGATATTTCTATTATCTTGCTAGAGATCATACTAGACGGCGCTATGGCTGGAATCAATAGAGTACAATTTAGGTTTTTTTCTTCTTGTTTTTCTAAAGGACCAAAATAATTGACAGTAGCAGATCTGTTTTCGTATTTGCTCTTCGTGTAAGGCCGATGACTACGATATTCAATTGTTTGAACCAGACACGCATTTGTCTCATAGGTTGTAATGTTTGAAAGATTTTTGATGTAAACTGATACGGGTATAATTTGACCAGGGACGTAACCACCACATGGAATGCTTCCTTTTACAAAAATCTCTCCTCCATTTCCACAGCAAAGAAATCTTGAAAATGATTTTGTTGTTTCGCGTTCAACTGGTTGCTTAGTAGTCGATGAAAGTATAATGAAATTTTAAAATTAATTTTAAATAAAAATTGTCCTTACTTGAGTATTTTTTTCCAGGCAATACACAAGCAAGGATGTTTTATGATATAATTCGGTAAAGAAAATGAATAAATTCACTTACCAGGTAAATATGGTATAAATTCAAGTCAAGAGGATGAATCACAGTAAAAGGCCGTTTAAAAACATTGTCGAATTTCCATGGGCGGTCAATGGTAAATAGAACTTCGTACTTTGTTTTTCCCCAGTGGCTGTTAAATGATGATGGTAGTTCTTGGGGAAGAGCAATTTGAAAATTATATTCATATATTCCAGGCACCACATCAATGCGCTCTGCAGTGGCAGAGCCCATGAGATCAACTCGGGAACGGAAATACTCCTCATGACCCACAAATATCACAGTCCTACGGCTTTTGCCTGATCCTCTGTGCTCTGTCCATCGAACTCTTGAGTGGCCGTGAATGATAATGTAAATACCTGAAAATGTTTCAATATTAATGGTCAGTACTCCGGTAATAAGGATGGATCTATTTCATTGACTTAAGATGTTAAAGAATAACTTTTATAACATTTTAAAGCAACTTTTTTCAAACTTTAACTTCCCCAGTTCAGATGGGACCTGAAATTCAACCCTTTTATACCTCAAACACTTACTACAGATCAATTTTCTTGATGCATGCTAGGTCTTTTCAATTATTCGAATGATTCCTATTATTTTATGCTGAAACCGTTATTTATCGTTTCATTTATCCCGAAAATATTTTCAGTGGTCTATGCATAGTTAGCGACTTTCTATTCTAGTCTATTTGAACTAGTGAGCAGCATGGCTTTACCTCGCATTTATATGCTGATACCACTTTATTTGAGTTCATGGACTATGTCATACAGTCCTTCGGTTCTATCGCTATACACAGCACTATACTGTGATGACTGTACACAGAGAAATAAGTTGATTTTAACTCGGTTGCCATTTTCCAAATGTGCCATGTGGCGTTATCTTTATATTTTCTATCCAATAGTGTTACTTCTAGTGTCAAGCATTATGAACATGTTAGTTTGAGATGTTTATGACCATCTCTTTTTATTATTGCATTTACACCCATGTGTACTCATAAAAAATGAAACAAAGATGTTTCGTGTCAGTATTAAGTGTGACACGATCGTGGAAACCTGGGTACCGATAAAGTTCATTAACGCCACTGTGTTGTGTACTAATTCCAACACGGAAGAAATGCTACGGAAGCGTATCAAAATTTAGTGAAAATTCTTGGTGTGGACGCAGTTTGTGAAAGAATCTGCAGAAAATTGTTTGAAAAATTTGTGGCAAGTTATTTTAACCTTTTTTTTTGGGTTGGGGGGTGAAGGCAATTTGTGCCCGGAGTGTGGGACTCCTAGCAGCGCATGCTACCAGACTACCCACTAAACACCCCCCTCTCAAGAGATCCTAGCGTGGAACCGTTTGACACATTACTTCGGGCTAGGCCTCTTTTTACTTCACCCTAGGGCGCCGTCAGTCTAGAGAAATCTCCCTCCAGCGGGAGGGGGCAGGATGGAAGAGGACTGCTGGAAAGGAGACCTCCCTAGACCCCGCGTCCAAGGTTATCTATCGTATATTTTTTGGCAATAAGTATTGCCCGAGAGTAATGTGCCACGCAGGTCCATTTGTCGAAATTTTTCAGCATTCCTCCGACCAGATTGTCTGGAGAAAGCTCTCCCATCACCTCCCCCAAGTCCTGCCGCATCCTGTTCCACCTTCTACAGTTGAAGAAGGTGTGACATGCGTCATCCCTTTCCCCTGGGCAGAAAATGCAGTCTGGGGACCGTGATTTACCAATCTTGTGCAAGTAAGACTGAAAATACCCATGCCCGCTAAGAAGCTGGGTAAGGTAATAATCAGTCTCACCGTGCCTTCGATTTAGCCACGATCCCACGTCCCCTATAAGGCGGGCAGTCCAGCGGCCATTGGAGTCGCCTTCCCATGACTGTTGCCATTCGAGTATTGTGCGCTGCCTCTCTTCTCGGTTGACAGCATATCTTGAGCCCTCCACTTTACGGTCATAAATTACCGTGGGAATTGTTTTCTTCGTGAGAATGACCACCTCGGTTCTAGAAAACCAAGTTATTTCAACCTTAGTGATGAGTTATGTTCAGGACGGTTATCTTTGATGCCGACATTATCAAGACTATGATAGAGTTAGATACCTTTTTGACAACTTTGGAGATTGAAGACAAACTGAGTTCAACTCAGGAAACCATTTCCGACCTCGGAAGGTAGAATTGATCTATAAATTTTCTAGATGGATGCAGTTAAGTTAAGAGAGATCAATTTGAATGAGCGAGTTGTCATATATAAATCTCTGCTACCTCAGTACAAAAACGAACCTTTCTTGGACCAGATGATAGCTTGTGATGGAAAATGGATTACATATGAAAGCATCGTGATGGTAAAAGTATATTGCCAGCTCGGACAGCTCGCCCCCTCCACTTCTAAGCCGAGCTTGAATCTGAAGAAAAGAATTTTCTGTATATGATGGGGTAGTCAAGGACCAACACTAAAAAAACTAATTAGGACTAATCTGTAAGAAAATGGATGATTTTAATAAAGCAATAAAAGAAAATAGGCCAGCGATGTTTAACTGGAAGCACGTGATACTGCATGATGATAATGCCAGACCGCATGCTGATCTGGCCACTCATCAGAAAATTGCAGGGTTCGGATGGGAAAATCAATCACATTCGCCATACTCCCCAGTCCCTCGCCTTTCGATTTTCACATACTTCTCTCTTTGCAGAACTTTTTCAAAGTAAAAAATTTCAAACTGGAGCCGATTCCAAACAAGCATTAGTTGCTGGTAGATGAAACATGGTGCTTTCAATATGATCCAGAAACGAATCATCGAAATGTGGAACAGAAGATGAAAAACGCAGGCAAAAGAGTTCCATAAAATCGAGACGATGTGAATCATATAAGAAGAATAAGAATTTCAAAGTATCCGCAAGCAAATCCTTTAAACTGGAAACACAAGAACATATGATGGCCGTAATGGTCGTATTTGACTCAAATATCCATATCCAGACAGCCGAATTATATACCAATGATTGTTTGCTAGTTTTTGGCTCGAAATTAAGTCTGTTATTTATATTACCCACAATAAACTCCTTATTTGGCACTGTGCAACTTTCCTTTATCCATTAAACTGAGGTCAAAAAAAAGAATGCATTTATGATGACATTCCGACTATTGAATCAATATCCAGATGAGTATTGGAGGCAATTCAAAGAAATGAGGAATTGAATCCTTTTAATCGTTTCTCGCATTTTAATCGTTGTTAAATCATTTAAGCAATAGTTTTGAATCAAGAGATAAATACTTTGAATACTAAAATATAATACATTACAATAGTGACGTGAAAAATTAAATAATTTTCATGCTTACTTTACTTTCAAAGTATGCATTTGCTACAGGAGGTTTAATTGCTTTAGTCCCAGTTCTGGTGTAACTCAGGGTTCAAGTGTCATCCCACCTTGTTTTAATACACTTGTTTTTGATATAGTTATATTGATATATTATATGATCCCTTAAAATTTCATCGCTATTTCAATAATTTTATAACTTTATAGTTTCCACAACATCCTTATAGCTTCTTATGAACACCTTTAAAACTTTTCATATGATCAGTATATACTTAATAATATGCTCCTAAGTACTTTTAGGAGTCATGTCGTGTTTTTAATTCTGGAATAGTTCAATGGACTTTGATACGGATAATTCGATGGATCTCACGAAGTTAAAATCAAAACATTTTCGAATTGGTTTTGTTTTCAACCTCAGCTTTGAACTTCATGTTCAACGTAAGGCTACCATAGCATCAAACATGCCAGACTTTCCTGCACCCAACAAATACTCCAATAAAAATACACTTGTGGTAGTCCATCTTTTGATGACTGTAGTCCTTTATTGCCCTAAGCACTGATCCTAAGTCTGGTCTACATACCAATATTAACGAAGAAACTCCGTTGAACCAAATCAGTCCCCTGCATGGAGGAAATTTGAACTCAATGGGTTCGATAGCAGAACATAATATGGACCTTTCGTCGGAGTAACTGTGTGGGAACTTTTCCAAACAATACATTTGCTTCAAAGTCCTGGGCTCCTATGGTCTTAAATCAGATATGGCCGGATGATTACTTATTAAGACGTCGCTAGCACATATCACTTCAAATCAGTGTCCTTAATTTGTTTATATGTTACGATTCCTTCTGTATAGTGAAATGCTATGAAAATGGACTCGAGAGGTTCGCGGATGTGATTATGAGAAGTGAATATCGAGTGAATACATATGACTCAATTGGGGACTAATTTTGACGAGTGAATAGAGAGTGTATACCTATGACTTAAAGTAAACTGGGACTAAAAAGACCACGGCTGAGGATATACGGAACACTCCGCAGGCTGATGAACGAGAATATGGACTGGCATAGTAAAACTCTGTCAAGATAAAAAGAGAAGTTCCAAACTAGCTGGTCACGACTAAGATCGACTAAGAGGCTAAGATGCCTCAAGAACTTCAGAATCTCTTACAGGCTGAAAGCCGACAGCGTAGAGCTAGTTGTTTAGAAGTGAAGTTTCAATTGCACACCCCGTTTGTATCTGTCTTTTCTGTAGGAGAATTGCTTCGTTTCCTGCTTTTAAGGGATAATATAAGCCTATAATTTGGCCTTCCCTTAATAATAAGGGAAGGCCAAATCAGTTACTTATGCATGTTGAACACTGCCAAGAAGTTGTTCGAAAAGATCACCAGGTGGAAGATCTGCGGGATATTCACCTATTCAGTTTTGTTTCGGGTATACGTTGAGCCATTACATAAAAATTATTAGCAATAACACTTCCCGGCTGCTCCTGGTCGCCAGATACAGAGAAAGATAGAAAGAAAGAGAGAGAGAATGAGAGAGACATTGAGAAATAAATTGATTGATAGATATTCGGATTACGTTTTTCCTCAAAAGGATTGAAGAAGTGTTTTGTTTTTTTACTTACGCTGTGCTCAAAGAAGTGCTGGCCAAGCAAGGCGCTGCGTCAAACGTTGGACAAATCGTTGATGCACCCTAACACTCGAAAATGCAGAGGTGGTTATGCAAAACTAAAATGTCCGCATAGTCATTCTCATTCACGTTGAGCCACTAAGGCATAGAGTAACTACTCTCTGACTTGTCTCAGACAGATATAGTTTTTACGTGAGATTTGCGACGCTATTCCGTAAACTATTTGAGGGAGTGTTTCTGTTTTATGCAGAAATCAGGGAAAATTTACGGTTCTGAATAAACTCCCTTTCCACTCATTCCAGTTTAATGCCTCTACATCGGAAGGTTTTTCGAAGTCTTATCGCTGATTGTGAAACAAGGTTTCTTAATAGGTTGTTCTGAACTTAATCTCAATCTCGTGGAGGCGGTGCCCATAATTTTTGTTCGGAAAGTTTGCTGGAAAATGTAGGCGAAGCTTCCTACCTAACTGAGAAGAAGATAAAGTATCTCCCTCAAAAACAGAAAGCAAGGGATCTGGCTCCTGAGTAGCCTAGGTATCAACTGTTTGGTCATCCAACAGAACCCGGCTTGGCTTCACACTCAATCAGTGATTTCAGACGGAGGCTTTAATGGAGGCACGTTGTCATTGATTTTTATGACATAGCTGCTTAAAGGATACGGAAATGTCAAGTCAGCCTGGCAAACAATCGAAAGCCGTAGTTTCTACGCCGATTGTTTTTCCCGACATTTACAGATGCCGTGCCTTTTTTCATGGGAAAGAGAGAATCTCATTCATATCGCGTTGATGGAATGGGCAAGCTCTTTCGAGATATTTTGCTGGATAAGATCTATCTATGGTAGATGAGATGTGTCTATCGTAACAATATATTTTAAGTACTCAATAAGGCCACCTTCAGCAATATATTGTCAGGTTCAAATCGCCATATTTATATTGAATCTAATCAAGGACACTTCTGAGAACACACGTACGCAAGTCTGAAAAAATTCTGTCATACCTATGGATATCGTAGAAGTATATAAAATAATTTTAATAGTAGCCATTGTTGTGAACGTGATAGCTTCTGGTATCATAATTTTACGCTAATATTATGAATTTTATTGCTGATTAACAACGAATGCGAAACAAGATAATAATCACTGCAACGATAACACAAATTAATGGTGCTATCAATAGATAACAAAAATTTGTAGGCTTTACATTTCACACAAAAGAATATTTTTCAAATTTGCTACTGAATATAGTTAATGTTTATCCACTAGTGAGATATGAAAGTATTTATGTTTCTAATCATGAATTTATTTACCTTTAATTGTTTTAAGTCGATCGGTAGTCAAAGTGACTTTCCCAGATAATATTTGTCCACCATAATATACTCCAGCAGGATTCTCATTAAAACTAATGTCACACAAACTAGGCATTACCTGGAATAATTTTCAAACTAGTTCTGTCAATACACTTTCTCTAGCTTTCACTGGTAGTAACGACTTTATTGTTTTATTCGGACCTCGAACGTTTTTTACCCGATTTTCAGAAGCACAATTCTTGCACTGTAATTTATCATGTGTCGAAACGAACGCTTGGTTAAAGTATTTACTATCGGAATATTGATAAGTAGGAACGCCTAAAACAAGATAATACTTAGATTGTTTTTTGAATCACGCTAAGCGAAATCAGGTGGGGGTAGGTGTGTTGAGGTTACATGTATATTTAGAACAAGAGAAAGTCGGAAATACCCAAATATATATGAATCAGTTGCGCTTGCTTAAAATAGATTTGACGAGCGAATGTTTGCGTTTATGACTAATAACATGTATGTTTTATTTGATAGTTGATAATTGTTATCTCCTTTAATCTAATATTTGTGCGCATCATTATGCGGTAATAATCCACTGCAATGGATTCCGTAATGAATAGTAGTTAGAGCACTTACCTTCTATGCTTTAGGTTATAGGTGAAATTATGGTACTTATACTATGGGACGTCGGAACTTTTAACTACCACAGTGGTAGCAATGATTAACAAATCAAAGTTTGACAGCAGCTATTAATACTGGTTGTCAAATGATTGCAGAAAAGTTGAAATTCAAGTTGAAATCCAATTCATTCACCAACGTGTGAAAATTATTAAAATTTATCATTGAAATAAATATTCAGTTCGCCAGACTTTTAACGTTACGAGGAATGTGTACTCAATATAATCGATCAATCAAACATTCTATTTATTCCTTTACCGAAAAAATTAGAAAGAGTTTATGCCAGACCAGATGAATCGAACTGTATCTCACATATGAGCAGTTTGTTGTCGAACGGATTGCACAGTAGATAATAATGCAGCTATAGGCTTAAGTGAGAGCTTTAAGTGGGGATCTCTTTGTATCGCGTGGTTCACAAGAATTCGCGTTTTGTTAGATGAAACGTCGAGAGCTTCTCGTAAACATCTTCTATTGAAGGCATACAAGGTTCAACTGAGTTCCTAACTACACCTTGCTGGTCATGGTTTAAATCGAACTTTTGTGAATCGGACAATTAGCACAGTTTGTAGTGATTCAGGTTTCGTTAAAAATGATCTCAAATTAAGAGCATTTTGGTTTGAGGGACTTATAACAAATGCAACTGAAGGCTGAGGAAAATTCACGGGAATTTACAAACCGCTTCTAGACACTCAATAGATGACTATTTGTTGGGGTCTTTGGCTTAAAGTCATAGTCGGACCTTATTTTTGCAAAGAAACGGTGGAAATCATATAATTATAAATGGCGAACGCTACAGAAATGGGCTGGAATATAAAGTTTCAAAATATAAAAATATATATAAATTTCGACAAATACAGCGTTGGCTTTGATGAAAGCCAATCAATCAATTCGAACAAACTTGTCATGCATCTGACCAGTTATTGTCCCGGAAGGAGTTGTTCAAGAAATGGTAATGTCTATTGGCTGCCAAAATTGTGTTTTCACATACTCTTAGATTTTTTTCAAGGTGACTTTTTGTTTGGTATTTAAGTTAAGTTAACGAATCCCCAAAAATACGATTACAAGTTTACCATGCTATATTTGAGAGAAAAAAGTGAAAATTCTCCAATTCTCCTCCAGTTCAGACGATCTAATTTGTAGGACTTAAAAAAATTATTTTTTTATGGAAAAAAATTATATAAATTTTTGAAATAGAAAAATTGATTAAAAAATAATGAAAAAATCACATGAAAATAACTGCTTTTACTTAAAACTACTTTTATTTTAAACCACTGAAAACCGTTTACTTAAAGCCTTGATTTCCATCTAATGAGAATTTGATCTTGCCGATCATGTTTTTCGGGTTTATCAAGCTGAATTCTCAACGCAAGGATACAGAGTATAACAAACATGAAGCCAATATCCAAATATACCTACATATATATTCGATCTTACTTGTGTTTTTCCTAAGCTTTAATTGCCTCTGGAATACATCTCATTCTTTCTAGAACTTTCCTCTTTTGAGCACACTCATATATTTCACTCTTTACAAGAATAAGCCTCCCAGAAAGATCGCTTTACTTTCGGGACTTCTCCTTCTTAGGACTACAGTCTCTCTTAAGCCTTCGCTTCCTGCATCAAGCGCCTCCAACTGTCTCGGTCCATTGACCGCGTCCTCCATTTTTTAATCCGAGCCGCGATGAACTGTCTTCGTCAACAATGTCACGTCGGCGTTCCCTCAGTTTATCCGCTAGTCTCTGTCCTTCAGTTTTCCCACCAAATACCTTTTTGGGTATCCGTTGTTCCGATACAACAATTGTTGTTTTTCATTGATCTCTGTCTAGTTTTGCTTCCATTATCAACGTCAGGACACATCATTCAAAGGCGTTGTTCGACGAGATTATTTGCCGATGCTTCCATTATGCCTCTGGAGTTAGGGTGCATGGTGTTTACTTTTAACGAGACCACACCTCCATTGCCTTTCTCATCTTCTTGTCTTGGGTATTCATTATCAGAGTTCCTTATTAAATATGTGCTGTGCTTATAGGATTAGTTCTTCAGCGTACCTCATGACAAAGACAGACGATGCCGTTTGATCTTGTTCTTGATGTTTAATGAACTTCTTTTATTTTTGGAACGCTGAAATAATTATGACGCCAAGAACCAGTTCAAATGGCTTTTTTTGTCCTCGGAATGAAGCTTAATCTAATCCTTCTTTGCGACTGGCGCTGACAAACTTTTGAGCAGTTTACAAACTGCTTCCATTGGTAGGTTTCGCACGATTTTTTTATTGTGTTTGTGTGGCTGTTTTGTTTTTTCTGGATCGTCATTCAGCCTTTCTCTCGTGGATTTTTCAAGTCCTTCAATTACACCTGATTCACGTCTTAAGGCATTCAATAGTCATTCTGTGCCTTACAAGATTTTCTCTTAGGTTTTATTCTTGCTGACTGTCTGATCTTTTGTTGTTTTTACTTTCCTGTAACAACTATCAACCGCTTCAGCGCAACAACGCTCCCTTATATCCTGTCCTCAATTATTCTTAGATTTTATTAGACATCGTGAATAGTTATGTTGGTTATGTTACTTTCACTCTAAACAGTTTCAATTAGCTTACTTGGATAGTAGACAGTGATTGGTAAGGCAGAGTACGCAGAGTACGTAGAACAGGCATGCCTAGCCCAAAGTAATATATCACTCGGTTCAAAGCTAGCTACTATAGTCCAGTAGGTTTCTACACTGGAAATTTGACAGGAAGTGAGTGCCTGAGTGTCGAATTCCTTCTTTGGAAGCTTTTTTCGAAAGGCTTTACTCCTACTCACAAAATGAATGGTCCACTCCCTTTACTTGATCAAATCAGGCTGAAAATTTAATCAGCAAATACAGCAGAATTTATATCATTTACTCTGTACTTTGTTTACTAAATGAATCTTTTTTTAATTTTCTTCTTTCCTAGGAAAATTTTAGCCTCTGCGAATGGCACCAGATTCCATATAACGGCTGTCAAGTTGACATCATTATGCATCCGGAAATCGAAATTGTGATCACCAATATTTAACTTCGGGGTAACGAGCCGCCCTAAAAAAATCATAACTTCATAAATATCTTTCGTATCGCTATTGAACATTGCTGTGACCACAACTACAAAAAAGGATGAAAACAAAGTCTAAGTATGTTGCAAAAAAGTGAACGTTTCATTTTATCATATATTCTTCGAAATCTGTGCACCAAAACTTCAGTTATAGTTGTATTTTAATAATAAGAACAATGTTAGCAGAAATGCGTTTGGAAGCATCTTGCTAAGCTCGAGTTCCGTAACTTGTCTTAAAGCTTTCAGAGTGCATGTCTTGACACGACAACACTTTAATTAGACAACAGAGCCAAAGCGTAGCAACAAAACTCCTGGACGGCTTCTTGCAGAAAGAGATAGGAAAAGCACTGGTAGATTTATATGTGTACTGCGATTTTACGCCAATGCCTCGCGAGGGAAGTTCTTATTTTATATAAAAACGTGCCGAAAATTTACCGACACAAGCAAAGATCCACTTATTTTGGTTGAATCTTGTAAGATTGAGAGTTTGTTCGAAGTGTTAGCGTTGATTGATAGCTACGCTGTGATAGAAGAATAGAAGAGGAATTGCTGTTGATTGATTACATTAAGAACTGCGTTATTGTTCCTGATGGATGTTAACGGTTAGATAGACGGCGTAGAGAAGTTTTACCAAGTGTTCTGTAGTTCGCAAAGCGCAGTTGAATACATTGGACCGGAATGGGGGCGCATTGGTAATCTGGAGAGACATTTTTTACGATGCACGTACAAAATTGGTCGTCTTCAACAGGAGTAGCGTTGATCCTAAGATGAGAGCGCAAGAAGTTTAAGAACAAAATGTAGTTTCCTTTATGCTATTGTTGTTGGTGATGACTTGGTAAATCTTTAGCGATTACGAGGATAACGATGCCGAGCCTGCAGCTCTGAACTCAATCCTATTCCATATGTAAAACCCCAAAACACGCATACACGAGAAAATATGAGAGCCCTTTTTTCATTAGTTAAGCCGCAGCTGTTGAGGGATGTGAGAATATTGCCGAGAGTGATATTCAGGTCAAAATATCCTTTCCAAGATTTCACCGGGATGACACGCAAAGATACGCCAGTTGATAGTTACACAGTTTATAATATGAGAAATAATCGAATACTTTGTTAAGGAACCGAGTAAGAGTAAATGTTAGTGTTGCAACGAATAGTATATGCAGCCGAATACCGAATATTCGGTTAGGAGCTTTACACATTTACAAAAGTTGGTGCAGAAGCAGCATTCACACACATTTATTTGCAACCGAAGCGTTCACACAACAATGTAAATACCTATCAGTCAAGTATTTTTTCCCTTAATATGTAAAGAAATTGGCTTCAAACAGTTTCTCAGAATGCATGATGGATTTCAAACAAATGCAGCTTGAGATGTTTTTGGACTCAGTTGCATCGAAGTTTTTATGTGTCAAACATGTCAAAATTTTTTTTCCATGGGTGCGTTGCTTCCCATACTTTTCGCTTACATTTTGCTCTAATGTAAACAATGAAAAGTACGCTTCAAGGCCCAGATACAATACTGCGTGACGGCGACGTGAGAGCGCGATGCGATTCTCGCACGTCGTCGCGCAACGCATTCAATTTACAATGCACGCGATGCGAGGAAGAATAATGTTCATATGACAAATGTCAATTTGTTGACGTTTCAAATGACATTTGATTAAAATTGTTTTTGATTCTTTAAAAATTTGAATTTAGAATTTTCCTTCGTTTGGCAAATAAAAGTCTCAACAAGGATGCACGAAATTTTCATTCAAAATTTATTCCGAATAACCAATCATTGTACGTTGTCGTATGCAAATGCATGTTACGAAAACTGCTTGACTTTTGCTGCGAGACTTTCGTCGCGCTCTCGCATCGCCTTCTCGCGGTATTGTATTTCGGCCTTCAGTCGAATCTGTTTAATGTTCCTTCTAATTCGGTTCGGGCCCTATACTTAGTGATCGTTTGATTTCACTTTGCCAGTTTCGTTCTTTCTTAATAGTGCTTTGTTTTGCAAACGTTAAAATACTCTCAATTTCGCTATCTAAAACAAGTTTTTTTTTCAAGTTGTTTTATTTGCAACCGATCTTGTGACTTTGGAACAGTATGTCGAGTAAAAATGTTCATCTGTTTAGAATTTCTTCGAACAAAATGACGAAAATTCACGTAACATGCGTTGCAAATTATGTGATGCAAATCTCGGGGAGGTACGGAGAAAAAAGCGTCGATGTCAGGATTAATTAATCATCTAAAGGGTTAGCACCAGGACGAGTATCAAAAAATACAGAAATGCAATTTGACCTCAACAGAAGAAAACGGAGCGGATAATGTCATTCTTTGTTCAAGTCCGCAAAACAATTAACCATTTACGACTGCCAAGAGAAAACCAAAATGGGATATAAATGATCCTAAGGCGGACAAAAGGACAAAACACAGGTCAAACCATCGCGAATATTTTGCAAGAAATATGGAGCCGATTGGGAATTCCAGTGGCAATGGGCGCAATATTGTTAAGGCTGTCAGTGAAGCTAAAATTAATTCTGTTTGTTGCTTCATACACACACTACAGTTGGTAGTCAAAGATTCTCTCAGAATACAACCTGCGGTTGAAGAAACTATAGCTATGGGACGAAGAATAGTAACTCACTTATCATTTGGGTACAGCAAAACAGAAACTGAAAATAATTCAGGAAGAGCTTGGGATACCCCAACGTTTTTTAGTGCAAGATATAACAACCCGTTGGAATTCTACCTTTTGCATGTTAAAAAGGCTTTTTGGACAAAAACGAGGTGTTTCTCTATATTTAACGGATATATCAAGCATGTCCAACCCAGGTGCAGAGCAGTACAAGATAGCAGACCAATTGCTGAAGTTACTTAAGCTGTTTGAAGGGGCAACAAAAATTACCAGCTCAAACTTCTCCTGCTTATCCGAAGTAATTCTTCATGTTGTCACTCTCAACAGCTACTGAGACAAGGCCATGTCTTCTGAACTTGCACCGAAATAAGTACCTATGGCGATTGCCATGCAACAAGCGATGAAACTATGTTTAACACGGATTAACTTTTTATTCATCTATCTAAGGTTTAAGATGAATTTCTTCACCAATCAGCTGCAAAAACAAAGGGCCCGGCAATACTTTTTGCTTGAAGTTTTAGTTTCAGACAATGATGCCAGCAGCAATGAAAGTACGCAATCTTCTTATTCCTTGCAGTCTAAACGTAAGAGAACCGATGAGCCTGGTGAAGGTAGTCTCCTATTCGCACGTCTTTCTGGGAGTGTTACGAAGAAGTAGTTGCTTAGAGCTTCATCGATGATAACAACGGAGTTGAAATTACTTCAAATTTAAAGAGCACCATATCACGTGACCTTGATAAGTACTTGAGCATGAAAACTTGAAAAGAAAGAAATGACAATGAAAGAAAAATGACAATCCTTTTACCTGGTGGGCTCTCTCGAACTCTAGGACAGTAAGTCGTAATATTTTTTGCACCCTAACCTACCACCAATTAACTCCAGTTATGATAAGTAAATTAATTTTATGGTACACGTATACAATGAAACAAAATAATTAAATTTGAGACAATAATTTGAATTCATATAGCCCGAATGAAGAATCTAGTCGTTAATTTCACTTGAGTTTGTTTAATTTCCGAAAATTTCGATTTTTATAGAATTAAAATTATAGAATATAGAATTATAGGTAAATACTTTCGATATGATTCATTACCTTCTTTGATCTATTAAATAACTAACACAGTAGATGATGTTCCATTTTAATTGTACTTTTTGTTACTAGTTGTGTTCAGGAATCGAGGTAGCTTAACTAAATTGGGACCTAAAGCTGAGACTTGTTTCAGATTCTAGGGGTGGTGGTTGACACATTGTTTCAACCCCGTTTATGGAGACTGTGGGATTAAGCGGCCAAAGCAGGTGTCCACGTTAATCTACGAGACTTCATGTACTTGTTGATAAGTTGTGTTCAGGAATTCAGGTAGTTTTAAATTAATTGGGACCCAGTACTGAAACTTGTTTCAGATCTTAGGATCATTTTTTGGAACTAAAAATGTATATTTTCCGGTAATAAAACTTGTATTAATAAAGCTTATCTATTATTTCTTACACCTGTTTGTTTATATTTGGTATTTAATATTGTGACATGTTCCGAAAAGGTTACGCATCACTGAAGTCTACCAATACATCGCTAATTCTCGAAAGCATAAACATAAACATGTCGCGTGCAATGAGTACAACAAATTTGGGTGCAAGTGACTCAGCGCGTAAACACGAGAACAATCTACATGGAAGATTCTGGGTTGATTGGTAGCTGTATAAAAGCGACTACGGCGAGCGGCGAAGGGAGTATCGTCAGTCAATCACCAGTCGTGATCGGGTAAACACCTCAATAGTGTAACAGCGCGCGATTTTAAAATCGAAGTATTTGCGAGTGTGACAACACGCAAAAGCAGTGCCGAAGTGGACGGATCGCCAGCCACCAAGGAGGGGAAAAATGCCGAAGCGGAAGAAGCAACACAGCGGATCGTCATCACCGACAAGTGAAGCAACCGACAAGCGCCAATACGCACGCAGCGACTCATCATCAGAGAGCAAACGCGGCACCGAGCCAGACGCAGACTACAGTGAACAGGAGGAGATGGAGATAGCGACCACATCAGGCGATCGTTTGAAGCAGCTTGAGGAGGAGAACCATACTCTCAGGAAAAAAATCGACGAGCTGATGGAGAAACTCAACAACATGACGGCACTACTGCAGCAGATGGTAGCGAAACAAGCCATCACCGAGGCACCACGTTCAGGCAGCATCGTGAAAACTCAACCAGCATTCCAGCCGCAGACAGAGCGGACAAGCACCCCTACCACCACAAACGCAGTCAAACAACCATGCAAAGAGCAACCAGCAGCAGCACAATCAAACAAAAAGGTAAGTCAACCAAAACTTCCCCCTATTGTTACAGTTGAAGACAATGACTCTATTAAAACAATTCAAAGCAATTTCTTAAATAAACTCCCTAATAAGTACCTTCTCAAAAAAACGACCCTTTCCTCTACCCAAATTATCGTTAACACTCCCGCCGATTTTGAGGCTACAAAAAAGTTTCTTGCCGAGAACAAGAAAAAATTTTTCATCTACACCCCATCGGATCAAAAATCAAAAAGCCTTGTCATACGAGGTCTACACAGTTCCTACACGGAAGACGAAATCCGTAAAGACCTCAATAATCAAGGAATCCAAGACATCGTCTCAATCAAACCCTTTCAAACGGCTACGGCTAAACGCCAAAACAGAACATTAGACCTCTGGCTAATCACTTTCGGTCCGAATTTCAACCTAGCTACACTCAGCAAGGTTAGACCCAGAACAAGTCGATTCTGCAGTGTAAAAACTGCCAGCGAATTGGCCATGCTGCTAACAACTGCCATCTAACCTTCAGATGCGTCAAATGCAGCCTGTCCCACGGGCCTGGCAACTGTCAGAAACTCCCCGAACAGAAGCCAAAATGCGCTAACTGCCGCTCCGATGAACACCCTGCCAACTACCGGAACTGTCCTGCTTTTGTCAAATTCAGACAGTCCCATCCTGTAGCCATCCCGAAAAATACCTCACAAACCCACATGAAACCCTCAATCACTAACAACCCCACCCAATCAGGAGTCTCTTACGCAGCAGCTCTCAAAACTAACCTCCCATCCAAAACTTCGCCACCTTCATTATTTCAAACAGAAATATCTTCCCTTTTCGGGATGAACATTACTGGACTTGCTGCGAAAATGCATCAATTCCTCCCCGCCTACAACTCAACCACCAATCCACTTGAAAAGAAAATATTGATGTGCTCATTTATCGCGTCCCTTGATGGATGTTAAGATAATGGAGCTCAACATCAACTCAATTGTTGGTAGAGCACGCCGTCATGAACTCGAAATCTTCCTTCAATCCCACCAACCACATATCGTCCTCCTATGTGAAACCAAAACCTCACCACGGCACAGACCACACTTCCCCTCATTCAACCTCTTTCGAATTGATCGCCGAGACTCTCACGGTGCAGGCGGCACTGCAATCCTCGTCCACTCGAAATTTAAATCCACCCAGCTCTTCCCACCCTGCCAGGACGAATCTACCTTCGAAACCACCACAATTGCCATCGAAACCCGAAACACCGTACTCTTCTGTTCATCAATTTACTGTCCCGAGTCACAACTCGACGAAGCTGACCTCAATCACCTTTTAACTTTCATAAAGAACCACCCCATGACTGAGAAAAAGAAATCTCACATTATTATAGGAGGCGACTTCAACGCGAGACATTCCTTATGGCTTAATCGCAGCACCAACCCCTACGGTACCACACTTCACCGCTGGTATTCTAGGAACTCAATACCTCTTCAAATCTCCCTACAAACACCTATCAGCCCAACCTATCCACAAGGAGCATCATACCTTGACCTTTTCTTAGTAAGCGACGATCTCCCAATCAAACCCCACCCAACCACACATCCCTTCCTTCCCACGATATCGGGCATTAGCGACCACGATGCCGTAGTCCTAGAAATCAAACTCCACGAACATCCACTTACAGAAAACCCTCCTTATGTCCTCGACTTCCACAATGTTAAATGGAAGAAACTAAACCGAAACCTCTCGAACAAACTTAAACCCATCATCCCACCTGATACCAATTCCATCTCGAACCAATCAATAGACGAAACTATATCCGCATACACTACCCTTATCCACGAAATCACTGAGAAATTCATTCCAAAAAGAATCCTCAATTACAATTCCCTACTAACACTACCCCCTGAACTCATCGACGACATTCGACTCAAGAGAACCCTTCGAAGACGTCTGTTCCGCAACCCATTTAACCCCAACAATACCTATACTCGCGACCAAATCCGACAGTTAGACTTCCCATATCCGTTCCAGTATCCAGGACCTCTACCATCAACATCTCACTTTACGTCTATCTAACATACAACTTAATCAAAACACCTTTCAAGAACTCCGAAAATCATGCCCCCAACTCTCTAAACCTTCCCACCACCATACACATACACTCCCCCAAAACGTATCGCCCGCACGAAAAGCCGAAATGCTAGCCGATCATTTCCTCACCACACATCTCACCTCTGATCACTTATCAGATCCTAACATGGACTGTGCAATCAAGGCCACCATTGACTCCCTACAATCCAACCCCACTTTTCATCAACGCACGAACACTCACATCTCCCTTTTCAACCACCCCCTCGCAAAACCCATTAACGTCATACCTGACTGTGAACCCATACACTTCACCACACCCACACAAATCCATAACATTATCCGCTCTCGCAAAAACAAAAAATCAACAGGTCCCGACCAAATCTCAATCATTTTCCTCAAAAAGTCCGCTAAATCAATAAGCCCTTTTCTCTCCAGACTATTCAACCACTGCATCCTCATTGCATACTTCCCGCTTGCTTGGCGAAACGCCACAATTACACCGATCCTTAAAAAAGGCAAAAATCCACTAGAGACATCCAGCTTCCGACCCATTTCATTGCTCTCCACAACAAGCAAGATCTTTGAAACCGTTATCAAAACGTACATTGATCAACACTGCTCTTATTTCAACATAATCCGAAACTTTCAGTTCGCCAACCGGCCCTCACATTCAGTAGATCATGCTCTACTTACCCTGAAAACGCACATCCAGATTAGTGCAAATAAAAACCTCACTACAGTTGCCTGCCTCCTAGACATTCAGAAAGCCTTCGACTCCGTCTGGCAAAAAGGTCTCGTCTCCAAACTTGTCAGCATCTTCAACTTCCACCCGCACCTCAGCAAACTAATTTCGTCCTTCCTCACTGGCAGGAAATTCCAAGTAAAACTCCCGAACGCTCGCTCTTCCTGGTTATCAATGCCAGCAGGAATCCCACAAGGTTCAGCCATCTCAGCCACCCTCTTTTCCATTTATAGTGCCGATATTCCAAATCCCCCACAGTCGCTATCACCTATCCACATTCTACAATATGCCGATGATATAATTATATATCACTCAGCATTGAGCATTCCTCAATGCCAGCAACGCCTCAATCACTACTTCAACACCCTCTACAATTATTTCATTAAATGGAAGCTAATCCCTAATCCCTCCAAGTGCGAGACTATAGTCATATATGGCAAAGCTCGACTAACCAAGAAAGCCCGATCGGACTCAACCAAAGTCCAATTACTCCTAAACGGAGAGAAAATCCCAACCAAACCACAAGTAACCTACCTGGGCATCCTTATCAATCAAAAACTCTCCCCAAACACCCACATCACAACGGTCCTACAAAAAGCCACGTACGCATTTAAAGCCCTGTCCACGCTCATGCACGTACGCACCGCGCTCCCCAAAAAGGTGAAGCTCCTATGCTATAAATCCCTCATCCGACCACTAATCACCTTCGGTTTTGCCTTCTGGTGTGATCTCAGATGGAAAGGATTCGCCGCAAAGAGAGACAAATTCTCCGCCACTGCTGCGGAATTTTCAAGCAGGAAGATGACCCCCAGAAACACATATCAAACAAAACCCTGTATGAAACCGCGCAACTTCGTAGAATAGACGCAATCCTTATGGACCAACTCCTACGGTTTCTTGAAAAAGCGACCTATCATCCAAACCCTCTCATCGCGCAAATCATGAACACAGACCCTGACCTTACACTCCAGTTGACTGTTCGCCACCAAATACCTCAATCCCTCCGCCTACTCGCTGATCAAGGAAGAATCTTTGATCAAGCGAAACGAATATCCTATAACAATATATAACAACAAATCTTACTCCACATCTCAATACACACCAAACACCCATCCACTAAGTCCTCATTGAAGGAAAATTGTTTTGTAGATAGAATTTATTTATTTATTTATTTCTTCACCACAGACACCAGTTTGGGGAGGTTTTGTTTGGCTTTCCTTCCAATTTCAGATAATTAATCATAAACTGCAAACTTTAATAAATACACAACCAACAAATAAAACTCTAGAATAAGTAAAGACTGTTAGAGTTAAGATATTTTAAGAACTATTCTTGTTAGGAGTAAGACAAATTATGTAATATCTGCCAATGAATAAAATGTTGTTTTCGTTAAATGTTATTTTCGGCGAAGGGAGTATTGTGAATGAAGTGAAACAGCGAGCGACAGTGCGCGATAAAAATAGTGAAGTAAAAGTGTGGTGAAGTAAAATCATATTCGAATATAAGTGATTAATTAATTAATGTAAAGGTGAATTCATAAAAAGTGAAATAGTGCTTCAGTGAAAAAGTGTAAAGTGTTTGAAATTTTAAGAATAAATGTTAAGCACCTAATTTTAAATTATTCGGGTGTGTTTTATTCACTATTGCTAATATTTGCGAAGAGCAAACAGGTCGCGCACCTGGCAAAGCGTAACACTATATACCGAATATTAGATCGGTATTCGGCCGAATAGTGGAAAGTAAGCCGAATACCAAATATTCGTTCCAACCCTAGTAACTATTCAAAATATATATTCATTCCGATGGCATAAATATCTAAGTAAAGCGATCCTGCCGAAGAAAAACAGTTGACATGAATTTTAACTTTTTGTGATTTTTATGAGTATTTTAATTCATTATATGAAAAAGAAACGCTGCCTGTGTTATAAACGATATTTGCCAGTATTCGGAATCTATTGAATAAAGAAAAGCAGTCTAAATTTCCCGATTTGCGCTAGTGGACAAACAAGCCTTAAGCCAGGATATGTAAAAAATTTCAATTAATTCAATATTAAACGAACTATATAACAACTCTATACAGTTGACCTCAAGTGATTGTTCTTTACACTTGCCACGGATAGTCTTGATTTCTTCGTTACTATCTTCTGTGAGCCCGCGAAAATTATCCCGCCAACTATATTTGTTTAAAAAAAAGTTGGAAAAAGTTTAAAACAAAAAAGATTATACACTGAGATTTCATATTTAGCTGCAGCTCTGAACCAGTTCTATGTGATGGCGAATTCCGAAATCCAAATGACAATAATAATGACTACAACCCGGAAATTGCCGCGCAGCGTATTAAAAGTTCAAACAGATTGTTATAGGAACCATCAAAAAACGTATATTCTACTGAAACGATTCAATTCTTCGCTGGATTCAAAGAGAGCTTTGCAGTTAAAAAAAAGATTCGTATCAACATAATTTCTCTTAAATTTGCGCTGCCAAAAGCTTATTTTCGCGCCAATTGGGCGCCTGAAACGTATTTCTCGCTAAAATATTACAATTCTCATGAAAAGCTCCAACATGTACATTAATTAATTTTAGCTGATACATGCTTTTTGCGACATTGGGTAGATAATTGGTTTTTAATATTACTTATTCACTATAGCGTGAAGTTTACAATTAGATACACGTTTTGGTGGTACGTTCGATGAACTACACTAATGTAGAAAAGTCTTTGAACATTCGTTGCTGTCAGCTTAAGTTCTTATGAGTTCTTTGATGGAAAGTTGACTGCTTTTTCGTTTTAAGTGGAATTATCTCGGCCTTTCTTATTCTGTTCATGTTATCCTGCATGGTTATTTTTATTCAAGAATCTGTACCATTACCATTGGACTGTTCAGGATACATTGATAGTCAGAATGAGAAAGAGTCACTAATTCAATTGAAAGATCCAGGATGGAGTCCAGGATGTTTCCTCGTAGAATTAGATCCTATTGAGATAAAAATCAGAATTGCGTGGAAGGGTTGTGTTGCAAAAATTATGGAAAGCTAGTGCAGCTGTAGAACATACACCGTCAGAGCACAACCAATTGTGGAAACACGACTTGAAAAGTTACTCTCAGGAAACCGACAGAAATATGATGTTCTGAATGAATATGATTGTTTATTCCATTTTTATTTTACTTTATCTGTATTAATTAGCTTGCAAAGCTCTGTAACAAGTTACAAATATATTGCTAGGCTCTTTTCCTGGACAATTATTTTACTATAAAAGTTGCCGGTCGTCTCTGCGCTGGATGGTATAGCTACTTAGACGTGGGCGATGTTGTTGCTGTATTTCTTTTGATACCTCTTTTGTAGTCTTTGTATATCTGATATATGAGAGATAGTCCTACTTCAATCGTCAAGATGATAAGGATGTTCTTTATGTTTTCTGATTTGATGTCCTCTGTGTTGGTGATGATGGTATCACTATTTTCCCTGCGTTGTGCATTTTTTTTGAGTTGAGGCCTTGAGATGATTGTTCCCATCTTGGCTGCTTGCTGCCTGTAGGCTTATTTTACGTATTGTTACATAAACAGGCAATTTTTGATTATGCCTTGCATTCTTCGGAGTTTATTAGGTTATTTTCTTAAGGCGAGAAAAACTTTATGCTGTGAGAATGGCTCAATATGTTTTTGCGGGTGATCGATTAACCTGTTTAGGTACAAAGTGAATAGGTCTGCTATAACGTCTTCAACTTCATTCATTTTTAAGTCTCTCAGCAGGAATTTGCTGCGCATATAGAGCGGTGCACCGGTAAGGTATATTAGGTAGAGGACCGGCTCTAGTACACTTCCTTGGGGGACTCCTGTTTTTATCTGCTGCGTCTTGCTAGCGAAATTGTTGAAGGATACTTAAAATTTCCTGTTTTTTCGATAGCTATGAAATATTTTGTGGAATTTCCTCGGGAGTAGTTTACCTTATCGAATGCTTGAACAATGTCTTAGAATAAGCCGACACAGTATTATTTGTTTTACATAGAGCTTTTTATCCTCCTGAGAATCTTTTAGGTTTGCTAGATGTAACGGTGCTGGCCCCTAAATCCAAATTGGCGAAGGGGGATGGTATTGTTTTTATCTAGATGGTATTGGAGTTTGAGTTTGAAGTAGACTAATTGGCATATATCATTCTGCGTTAAATATATCTGTGCTGGGTCTTGGTATGAAGAATATTTTCGCTAGCTTCTACTGGGCTGGGAAGTGATTGAGGTGAAGGATAGCATCAAAGATGTGCAGAATTACAATAATCCCATTTATTGGTAAGGATTTTATTAGCTGCCCAGTGATGCTATCGTGCCGTGGATCTTTTTTTGGGCTCAGGTCTTGTATTCTCTACAGAATCGATGCAGAGGTAAAACGAATTGGCTTTTCCCCTGATATTTTTGTTGGGCTGCAATCGATGCGTCCCGGCCTGTGAGTTGGCACCTGATGAGAAGCGGCAGGGACCCGTGTTCGAAAACAGCTTGAGCTCTTTCCACCTTTGTCAATATTAATTCACTTTCGAGATATTCGACAAATTTGATCAGAACTTCCGCACCCATGAGTCTTCGCTGAGTTAGCTTAGCAAGGGTATACATCACTAACAATGTTGTAAGTGAAAATGGAAAAATTGATCTACCAAAAACTTCTGAAATTGTTATAGTTGTTATATTGGGTTTAAATACTATTTCCAAGTTCTCCACGAACGCCGCCGCTTTGATTTCATCCTCGTTAAGCCAGATGTTATTTTACTTCAGTATTGAGGTGTCTTGTTCCATTGGTTTGTCAAAACCTTTGTTAATTTTCAGAATGTTAGTCTGTGTATTGGTTGTGGTTTTGCGATAAAATCATCGATACTTTGGCTACTCTCCTATTCCAGGTGTGTTCTTCAGTTTTTAGTGGCCATGTTTAGGCCTGCCTCTGCTTGTGAAGATCTGCCTTTGTTTGCCAATGTCTTTTTGCATTCCTCTTTTTTCTGAGGAGATCTGGAGTGATGGAGGTGTTTGTTTCTGGTATTATCAGGTGTTTCAGCACCTTGGATAGTTGACGGGGTAGCCTAGGCTTGTTGCATCTCTTGTTGGGTGTTGCTTCATCTTGTTTTTGATGGGTATTGTCGTGCCTCCGCAGGGCTTGTTGTTTGGGTGGTCGTTTCTTTATATTGTATGTCCAAAAATTTTGTAATAATGGCCATTGTGGCAGTAATTTTCATCTGTGAGGTGTGTCTCGGCAATTAGCATCACTTTCATTTGGTTGAAGTTTACGTATTTTTCTATTTCTAGTTTGTGCTTGGATAGACCGTTTGCATATTCCAATGCTCTATTTTGATTTCTTTCATTTTAATAGTTTACTCAGTATATTAGTTAGCCTGGTAAGTATAGTCTGCATTTGTTGTATGATTTGCGTTAGCTGGTTTAAGTTGTTTGGCAATGTTATCAAAATTTCCTTCCTGCCCTCGTTTTTTTTCGTCGCTTCTTATTATACTTAAATATGCGGGTCCTTTTCTATTGTGTTCGTGCGGTGGTGTTTGCCCTACCTGGACTGACGCTACGGATAAAATGCTAGCTGGGGTGTGGAGTATTTGGGGTTGATGGAAGCTCGGATGAGAGTGTAGCTAAGTTAAGTTATTTTGAATAGCCATGTATACTGGGCAGCCCTTATAGTAGGCTATGTGGTTACTACAGCAGTTGCTGTAATTTTTGTCGAAGGGGTTGTCTTTTTTTTATTGCAGTGTTCAGTTTTATGGTCTTCACTACAGGCTATATATACATTTTAAGTTTGCAATATTTACACTGTAAGTATTTTTCGTTAATGGTTCCTTGATCTTAAATGCAGCTTAAAATGTCACGTATTCTGTTCGGAAACAAGACGGGGTCTTGTTAGACTCGGACTCAAGTTCTACTCGAAAAATTGTTTGACCTTGTACGTTTTTTTTTGTCGACGCCTCGATCTTTTGATTCTTGTTTTAAGGCTTCTGTTGGGATCCAGTGGTCGATCCACCTAATTACTACCCTTAACTCTCTTTCACTTTTAAATTGGTATGTGTAGAATTGCTGATTTTCTCTAGCCAGTTAACGATTTGGCAGTAATCTACCTCATTCTGTGTAAAGGTTTTAGTTTTCCTGATGCAGCTTCAGTTGAGAACATGCGTGGGTTGTTCACTTAGCACTTTGTTCTTACACGATTGTTTTCTGTACTGTGGATCGATATTCCTCTTTTTTCTGATTTGTAGCGAAGCGTAAAATACGCGGAATACGGAATTCAAATCTATTCAGCGGAATATAACTAAGCAAAAACACGCTTTAATTATTTATGTTGTCGTTTGGCACATCTTCGTGCATAACGTACCAAATCATTGTAGCAACGCCACCTATTTTCAAACACGAATACTACCAATCTACGTAAGCAATGCCATCTATTTTTGAGCACGAATAAAGCTTGATCATCTCATCTCTTGTAGCTTCTGAAAATACTTCTAACTTATTGAAAAATTAAAATTTGGTATTAAAGTCCACAATTGGATCACAGAAAGTGGTATAAAATGTTGTTCTGGCGATATTGAGGCATATATGCTTGTCCAATCAGGGTTGGAGCTGATTTTGGCAAAATTCGCAACAGTTACTTGATATATTTGACCGTAGATAGATATTCTGATTGTTTTTCCTTTTGTAATGAAGGATCCTGCAGTAAAGTTAAACAGTCTTCATAGGAATGTCAAAATTACTGGAATGTAGAAAAGCCAAAGCAATATAGTATAGCTTTTTGTTACTATGAGGGGCAATCCATCTTTCGTTGTATTTGGATATGTCAATCATATCTAACGTGGAACTATGGCTTTTCTTCTTCCTTTTCAGTATTGCTTGTTAATGACGTGTAGTTGATGAATAATAATAGAAAATGAATTATGTTTAATTCAGTTTGGGAATTCTTACTTGATATGCTTTTAAAAAAAACTTTTTTGTTCGCCGAGGCATATGTATGTGTATATATTTGTCATCAGTTTATATGAATGGCGGGAAAATCCCGATTGGTGTACATGTGTGTATTGATTAAATGCATAATTTCAAACGATTCCTCATAATAAAGTGTAAAACATCGTATAAAGCCAACATGAACTTTCTTTTTAACTTCGCCAACCGTATACGGCACCTTTTGAGCCTCCTTCACCGTTCGCGCTACCCCCTGGAGATGGCGCAGTGGCAAAGTTATAATAAACTGGGTATTTAGGCACATAGGGTTCCACTCGCGAATGTTGATCTTCATCTTCATTGACAAACATTTTTTCACCATCTGTTGCCTCTTCGTATGAGGGTGGAACTGCAATCGGAATGGGGATTTAGGAAACACATCTCGCAATTATATTATTTTAATTTGAGAACTTACCTAACGTATTATAGCCTGGAGGACTATCGCCTTGTCCTGTCAATTCTGGTGCTGTTGGTTGCTGAGTTATAACGTTGGCAGGATTTGTTGCGCTTTCGTAAAGAGGAACACTACCAATTGTAATCGGAACCGTCACATCAAAGCCTGTATGACATCCACTTGGACTTAATTTAGCTTGAATTGTATACATTATATTGATTATACGACATGATTGCAAGGAACTCGGTGGTATGGATGGAAGCTCCAGAACACCTTTGAGTTCCTTATTACTGAGCTTCAAAACTGTTGAAAGATGTGCTTCAGCTATTTTCTTTGTAGTTGTTCGAGTTTTACGATGGGGAGTATCACTGGTAAAGGAAATTTCCTGTTCTATTTTCACGCGAGCAGCATAACAATCCACTGTTGATTCGTTTTCTACATAGAAAACAAAGGGGATTTTTTGTCCTGGCGCATACCCAGAAAGTGGTATGTGCAGCTTCCCTGTAAGATTTCCTGATTCACAGCAACAACAACCTAAAGTCTTCCTATCCTCGGAATGGAGAGGCATCTACAAGAGATATGTGAGCGCTTTGAATGTTGATTTCTATTAATTACGATATACGTGTTGTTTGACGTGTTGCTGGCAGCATACATTTACAACAGCTCTAAGATAGTTTACCCACCTTATACAACATATCCCTGTTCAAATCCAATGAATATAGAACAGTAAATGGTTGCTTGAACACATTATCGAATCGCCATGGGCGATCTAAAGTAACAACAACTTCATATCGAATATGTCCATGTTGGCCTTCGAAGGAGCTAGGCAATTGTTCAGGTAAAGCAACCTGGAAAGTATATGAATACTCTCCAGGAGCTAATTCTATGGAGTTGCCTCCTTCCACTCCAAGAACATATGTTCGTGATCTCAAATACTGGTCATGCGCCCGGTAGTGTTCTGTGTAGGAAACATTCCGATCGCCTTCTCGTCGTGTTTTCGTTTCTCGCCAATGAACTGATGCATATCCTTCCAATGTTATGTGGATAGCTAAAATGGATTGAAAAATAAAATTAGTCTATTGGTCAATCATTTATTTGTTCCGAATATAATTTAATATTTAAAATATTCTAAATTTGAATTAATCCGACTGTACAATGTGTTAATGCTATGTAGGTAATAAGTCATTCAGGACAAAAAAAAAACGCCTTGATTTTGCACTGTATCAAGACATTCTGGGTGACATGGACTGTATGGACAAGAATGAATGGACTAAAAACCTTCCTCTAAAGAAGTTGTTAACAAAAAGGGAGTCTCAGGGCCGTCCTGCCCTAGATGTGTAAAACACTCAGGTCCAGCAACCCAGCCGACCAATGGCAAGGACATCCAACCACCACAAGTGAACTACAGATATCTCTGCCTAATTTCTTCTATGCTGAAAAAAAGGCTGCTGCTGAGGTGTATTTAGACAAGTAAAATGAGGAACACCAGTGTAATCGATTTTTGGTGCAACCAGCACGTATGATTCCCAGCGCGTTTAATTGAAACAGCACTTCATGAACAGGACTAACAGGATCACTTTCTCGAACAACTGTGGTCTAGAAATGGTGTACCTATAACAAGCCTCCCGGCCAAAGCTCTTTTGTGAACTATTTCGCTTCAAACAAACAAGAGCAGATTCTGAACAAACTTAGCTGGCAAAGAACACGTCCTTGTGGACAGAATCGATTTTGCAGTAAAGGAAGACAAGCAGTATTTAGAATTCATAAACTAATTGGAATCGAGTTATATTTGACCAAATGAATGGCAAACTTGTGAACGAATTGAAAGGTTATACCAAGGAAAGCGTCATAAAATTGTAGACATAGACAAATTTAGTTACGACACTGAGTAGTATTCTATCTGCTGGCATGAAAACTTAAAGTTCATCGAATAGTCCATGATTCCAGGAGAAGAATTTCAAACCATTGTCTATGTTCTTGGAAGCTTCCAGTGATATATTGCAGTCTAATGTAGATTGCGTTGTAATTATCATGTGAATTGGCGTTTGAAAATGAACTGAATTTATAAATTGCAAAACCAAGCAGGAATTCCAGTTCTTGGAGCTCTCAAAACTAAAAGAAACCTTTCGCCTTTGAATAAGACATCTGCGGCCAGCTCAAAAAATAAAACTCATAACAGAATATTTACAATCCTGGGGAAGGCTGCCTGCAATTTTGAATTTCAATGGAGAGAACACAGGAGAAAACTAGATAAATCCAAACAAGGGGACATACAGATTTTTTATAGGGAGGATTTATTCATTGAGGAACGTTAGGAGACATCAGGAGATAATGGAATTATAATTAACAAGAAGATTTCTCACACGAATGCGATAAGTGGAGGTGAGATTTACTACCATTCTCATAAATTCTATATTCTTCGAAATTTCCGTAGAATATTAACCACCTATTCATGCTTTAGGATAATCTGTTGGTGCTACAAGTGATTGGTTTTCGTAGGTTTGTAGTAATCGTAAGACCTTATGCCTCAACTAGGCAAATACAAGTCCTAGAGGCCCCTGAAACTTCGGCTCACTATATGGAATTAAGTTGTGTTTGTGTTTTATCATATTTATAATTAATTAATCGCATTGAATTGAAATTAATAAACCAAATTTTTTCTGCAGATATCAAATCAATTCTTGCTTACTAGTAAAGCGATTAAATTTATTACTCATTTCGCATAACCAAAGACAGTATATCAAGCCTTTGCCACTCATGGGAGAAGACGTGAAATTGGATAGCGCCAAGGACTGTCACAGGCACTAAGAAGCGTTTGTACTCTCCATGGCATAGTGAAGAAAGAGATATGAATACTCAGCACAATGTACAAAGTGAACGCAGGTAAGGCAGAGAGCGTAAACAGTAGAAAACATTAATGAGTGAAGAGTTCACGACCATTGACATTCTGAATTTAAATGTTTTCCCAGCAGAACCGTACGTAATTGTATGTGTTTTATTGTGTATATATTCAATTGTTAAGAGATTGATGACGTGCATCTCTCCGTACCCTTGGCTTTATAGTTTAGCACCGTCAAGTTTCAGTCACAAATACCAATGCATTTTGAATAAGCCGATTTAATTCGATTAGATTAAAAATTTGCTCGAAGTGTTTGTGCTTGCCTTCCCTTCAAGTTCACATTTTTATGATAACATAAAATTATATAACACAAAATCGTGTTGCGATTAATTATATAACACAAAAGTTGTTGTTGCGTGTGAAAATCATGTTGTAAATTTCAAGAATTTAGTTGAATTTAGGTGATGCCTTTCCAAACAAGGAAAAGAATATTTTTCGTGCCAAATTTGAAACTTATGAGCATATATCATCCGTGTTCTGTATCCTTGACAGATATCGGCTCTATAATTTTGTTGCTAATTTTTCATAATTTGGCAGCAATTCGAAAAAGACTTTAGAGTGTCGTGCTAAATTCACTTGATTTCAAACCAATATATTTGACTTTATTTTTATCATATTATAAGTATTGGTATTGGTAACTAAAATAAAATTGACCAATTCTACCTTCTCTTCTATCTTTTCGTGTTATTACTGTTAATATTTCAGTGGTCGTTTTAGTACACCTCATAATTTTTGATGGGACAATTGGGATGGTTTCTTTCATATTATTATTGTCAGAGAATTGAAGGGCTCGATCGCATATAAAAAAAGAAAAATAAAACCCAAAGCCTGAGCAAACACAAAAAATTTTATTGATTGGGTTTTCTCATTCTCATCGCATCCATAGATGTCTCGGCGCAAGGCCAATTCGCTGCAAAACCGTCGAACATGAGGCGCAAAAATGTCGAACTCTCTGGGTTTTGCCCGAACTTTTCATTTGCTCAGTCTTCTCTGACATTGCAAAGTGTGCACATCGTTACAACGCAATTAACCTAGAAATTTTGTCACGAATGAGTGAAAACGGAAAGTATTGCCTTCGAGCCAAATTTCTGGGAAACAATTCTGCAGTGTTTAAACATGACCGTTGGATTCTTAAGTTAATCCTTATTTTAATCGATCATCATCTTTAACAGTTTATTTTCCATTCATAATTTATTTTTTTCTATCATTATTTTTAAGACCTTGAAATTACGGTAATCAGCTGCAAGTAATTGGTCGTTTGCTACCATGTAAAGAAGTCTTTTGGATACCAATCTCCACCCCATGCCTTACAAGGACCCGTGCATTAAACATTAAAATAAAGACTGAAAACATTCAGTACCTAATCAGTCAACAAAGATGAGGGTTGCATGCGCAAATTTAATTAAAGTTGGTCGTGATAACCTCAGAATCACCCGCTTAGAAGCTATTCAGGATCAGTGGCAGCAGTTCTCCACCAATCACCAAGTCATCAACCTGGCGTTATCTATAGCCGACTTGCACACGCGACGGGAAGTGAAGCAGCGTTCTAATTTCTCCAGGGACTACTATGCCAAGACGTATGAAGACTACTTGGAAGCAGCTGAGATGATGAGAGAGCTTCTGAACGAGAAGCTTCTCAAGAAACTCTTATCCACGTGCTTTAATTCATCAAGGAGGTCAGTCGTCTTCTAGCATCTCAGCATCATCTACGTTCCATTCAAGCTCTGGCAATAAACACATCAAATTATCAATTTCCCCGGCTATAAAGGCTTGAACTGCTTACGTTCAACGGAGAACATTGTTACCGCATTTGTTGTACCTATTAAATCTTTACAAATATTAACCAGCAGAAGATAAATTTAATAACGCTTGAATTTAGGGTAGAGATAAACACCTCGATGCAGGACAGCAATTTGGCTGAAAATATGCCACCAGGCCATTTTATGTTGTAAAACGCGCAGCCAGTGAAGAATTAACGACTGCAAGTGACCAACTACAAGTAGTTTCTTCAGTTTAAAGCGACATATATTGAAGGGGAGTTATGGGGGGAATAATCGTCAAACGCAAGTGTTAGCTTCCAGAGTCTGCTGACAGCCACGCGCCGGGGGTGGTAAGAATAAGGGATAACAATGCTTAGCTAAGAAAGCCATTAACTCAGCGTCAGCTTTGCAAGAACTACTCGAGACAGACTTGATCATAAGGATAGTATTCCACGGATGCAAAAAATCACGAGTCATCAGTCTGATCCTGAGAATACACCATTAAGGATGTACTGGATTCTTAAGCTGGCATCGTTTTTTTATGGCCAAAGGCCTCTGTAGCAATAAGAGGCATCGAGTGTGTCGCAGAGGCGACCGAAGTAGAAGACGCTACACGGCAAACTTTCTGTCAGGCAACCAACTTAAGGACGAGACTGAACCCTCCCACTGCTAGACGGTAAAAAGTGGCAATCACTGACACTAAGCATACACTGGTCAAAAAGGAAATCAAAGTCTGTAGGAATTGACAATGGGTTCTTCTAGTAGTTCTGAAAACTAGCCATCGAACACATTTCCTCGAAGTGCAAGAGGCCACACAGTTTCTTTCTGTAGGATGTGCTGCAAGTGTGGCTATCCTTAACATAAGTCGAAACATAGCACAATTACATTATGCTGCGTCTTCTGCAAATTCAAGCCGAAGAATTGGTTCAAATTCTGAGAGGTGAAGATTTTCGATTGCTCAGAATCCTTTAGAATCCTACACATGATGAGCTTGACCAGGTTGTGAGGGAAAAGGAGTTGACCAGCTGATGAAATGACAGGAGTTGGAGAAGTTGATTTGCTGATGGCGGTGACAGGTTGGTATACAATAAATTGTGATCCTGAAGGTTGGCTCCTTATCAACTATTTTACACACTAACTATCATACTTAAATCTATCATACTTAAATTAAATATTTAAATTGATGAGCAGCGACTTGAAATTTCACATGTTGTTTCCTCTTTGATCAAAAATTTATTCCTTTTTTGTATTTATTTATAAATATTATTATATTAAATATATTTCATGTCCACTTTTGTTTCTTCCATTAAAATGTTCTCGACTGGGATTGCTCCGACACAATTGCGTGCGCTTTTTTACCAACTGGGTTGCAGGACTGGAAATATAAAGGAAGGATACTTTTAGGTTATTGTTGGTTGGATGCATATTTTGAGGATTTTTCTTTGATGATTCATGGGTGACTTCCGATTGAGTAGTAGGTACAGACAGAATATACTTGAATGCCTTAAAATTTATGTGCTAGAGGTAGTTCTTAAACATTAGCTTTCAGTCAAGTTTTAGACCCAAATAGTTCAGATCTTTGGACCAGGAAATCATTTGGCCTAGAAAGTTTATTGGTCAGTTAGGCAGCATGGTGGACTTACGGTATCTGCAAAAGAATTTTGCAGTGGTTTTCTTAACGTTGATTTTAATGTTCCACCTACAGAAGTAGGTATTGTTCGATTTTTTCAGCATTTTCTGTCTGTTGGAGATGTTCTGGTTAGGATTATTAGTAAAAGTGTAGAAACAAGTATCATCCACAAAAACAGCTAGTAGGCGGTTTTGGCTTGTAGGTAAGTCAGACGTTTATATATTTCAAAAGTGTCGGACACAGACATGAACCTTACGAAACACCAACAGATTCGGTTTTCACCGTGGATGTTGATCCTCGAACTTTAACCTGTTATGTTCTGTCTCTTAGGAAAGAGTTTAGTTTGTGCAGATATAGTGGGGTACTGCACTTTTTGAGCTTATCAAGTAGGCCGATGGTTTTTTTTAACATCGATGGTCAGCAGGCCCACGAACTGTTTTGTATTGACTGCTGTTTCTTAGTTGACACATAATACCTGGTGCTCTGTTGAGTATTCATCCTCGAAAAAAAAACTGAGCGTCAGGATATTGTTATTGTCAACGTAACCAGTCAATCTTTTCAATAAAAAATTCTGAAATAATTTATCAAACGCCAGCAGAAAACTTATTGACTTGCGTTTGTTAGGTTCTCGTGAATCTTTACGCGACTTCAGAATTGGTATGATGCTGCATGCTTACACCAGTTCGGAAAGTCTAAAATTTTCAAAGAGGCGTTGAAAATGAGACCGATTAGCACTGTTTTCTTTCTTTTTTCCACTGCCTTCGTAAAGAATATGGCTCGGATCAGCTTATACGCTACCTCTTCGAGTTCCAGGGCGTAGACATTGCTGCTATATTTTAGTTATTTATGCTATATTTTTAGTTGTATGAAATAAATTTAGAGTTTCGCTAAAGAATTTTGCTCTAAAATTTTTTAATGGAATTCGGTCCAATAAGCTTTTTTTATTCAGTCGAATCGTTCCGGCGTATGTGTAAAATTTGTTGCTGCTTCTAAAGGGAGCGCTCCTGGTATATGTGGAGAAGACAGCATTCGCAGTACAGTGAGTTTCGAGGGGTTGACATTTTGATCACCAAAGGCAAAGCCAAGGGTAGATCCGATACATCTAGCAGAGTAAAATGTCGGTTCTTGGGAATGGTCTATGACCAAGTTGTTGTTGGTTTGTACTTAGTTATAAACTACTTTGCCAACTTGAAATTTATATGTGTATGCTGAGTGTTAAGTCACCACAAAACAGGAATTTCTTATGTGCCCTAATGAAACGTTGGGGATCTCTTCTCAGAAGGATTATTTGACACTCGTATTTGCCCCGGGAAAATACAAAGCGCATAATGTTATGTTGGTTTCTACGAATATCGCCCCTATGTTTTAGATGGAGTTGATTTTGAAAGATGTGAGAGAGGGAAATGCCAAAATATTTGAATTTTTTGCAGATGATTTTATAGTCCAACTTAATGGGCAATTTAAAGGGGTGATATTTTGACATTCATGATTTTGCAGTTGAATGTGCGTTGATATTACGGCAACATGTTAAAAAACTGAAAATTGTTATGAACAAAAGGTTATCATGCAATCATTATATCAATAAGTTGGCTTTTCTTGTCAGCCTTTTTTCATGTCAGCCAGACCCAAAATAAAGTCGGCTCCAAAGAGATTCACTCTATATCGTTAACTTTTCAGAAGTTCCCCTTTGTTTTAAAAGAAATTTATGTTATAAAATATATTTAAGTCTTATAAACTGACTGTTGGCGGTACAAGTTGGACCTAAAAATTGTTGGAATTGTGATTATAATACTTCATCAGCAAGAAGCATTATGAAGAAAGACGAATGGATAAATATGTGTTTAAGTGACCTCCATAGGTTACGAAGGTATTCAGTAACTCAGCAAAGCCTTGTCAACTTCCGCCATTATCAACCAAATGTGAAAGCTTAAACTGGAAATTCGAAGGATAAAGTTAAAATCAAAGCTAGGCTCTGTACAAGTTTCAAATATTTCGTATACAAATATTTAGCGGAATAAGACTGTATTTATTATGTAGAGCCGAAATGGCTATTGTTTGTTTCAAAAACTTTAATTTATTATCAAATATAGATTTGATTGAAATGATGTTTGAATGCAAATGATTTCAGCTCGGATATATAATCGCAGGTCGGATATTTTTTAGGAAAATTAAAAACCGTTAGGGAGAAGTAGCAATTCTTTTTTCTACTTGTGAACATTTTATTTAATTTTCTATTTCCCTAATCTATTTTGGACAGGATATCATACATTGCCAGTCCAGAAGCCAGTCCAACAGACCAGAAGCACTTTCCCCAAATTCATTGCTTAAATTGCTTAAATATCCACAGTAAAGGAATTTAAAAGGAAACACCAACTCTATCTGAAGAAACGCGCAAAGAAGGAAAATTTCGCTTGGTCTGTATATTTTAATGGTTGGAGATTTGTTGGACTAAAGTCAATTTAATGTCGATGGCGAGAAATCTAAATGTTGGGTAGGTAAGGAAGCAGAGTGGCTAATATCAATCGGTTCACCCCGACCACACCTCAAAGGAACAAACTCATCATAATATGAACGAAATTAGGTCTTATTTAGGGCAAAACGGGGAAGGATTTCAACGAAAAAATGAGTGAGAGCTGGGAAACTGTGAGAACTATTTACACTCAATGCAAAATCTAAATGAATAAAGTGCAGTGTAGTAGTGTTGTATAGTGTGGTTTAATATTGCAAAATTTATTATTCTTTGAAATATATGCAAGACGAATTATTTTTAACGAATGGTAAATTACCGCGCAAAATCAACCCTTAAATGTAGCTTCAAACATTAAATTTGAAGCTCGACTAAACATTTTTGTTGATACTTTTAATGTTATTTATTGTACTTCGTTTTACCGGAGTATCTAAAATTCATTTGTTCGCAGTGAGTTTATTGCAAACATTTATCAATAGACTTGACGTAAAAAGGAATACAAACTTAAAACGAAATTAGTCAGCTGTTTTTTTTTTGTCACACACACCGGATCCTCGTGGCAACAACAAAAAATACGTTCACTAATCTTAATTGTTTTAAATCTGCTTACAATTTTTGAGTTTCATTGGACTTTATCTGCCTTAGATTAATAGCTCATTGGAAAAAAACTTTCGAGCTCCATAATATAAATACTGTGATTCGATAACAAATAAACACTATCGTATTTCAGAGACGCTATTATCGAAAAAGATTTTTTCAGTTTGATTTGATACATACACATGTAGCTCTATTCGCATAGACCCATACAATTCCCATAATGTAGCACTCTCCGATAAGGGATTGATGTTGAATAAAGAAAACCACATTCCATAATTACAATGATTACCAGAAATAGCTTTAATTTTTTTATGCGCCCAGAATAGACTTCCCACTACGCCTCTGCACAACACATGTTTGCCGTGGTAGAATCGTAAGTTCAAGTTTATGCCAAGATAAAAAAAATTCATTCAAGAAATTCACAACATACAATTCCTGGATATGTAAGACATATTTTTAAGACTTTCGAGACTTATTCGAGATATGTAAACTTACACAAACTTGAATGTTCATTACATCGGTGTCTTTTCAAAAACGTTAAACAAAACACTATTAATACGATTAACTTCAAAGTCACATATTGGTTCGGAAAATGTTATCATATGCATTTTCATAAAACTGTGCGACAGTTTCTCTTTGATCTGAAATTCTCATGAGCTGTCAGGAAAATTCCTCACGGGAATCACCAAATTGTAAAACTTGAAAATTGGTTCAATACATACCGCGTATGGTTTTCTCTTTTCTTGTTGTGATTTCCACCGAACCCGACAGAATTTGTCCACCATAGTATATGCCGTGCGGATTGTTATCGAACGAAATATAACATTTCGTTCCCATTTCAAACTATTGTATGATCAAATTATTCAATCAATTGCAACGGCGAATTCTCTGAATTTTAGAAATCCATAGAAAATCACTGATCAAATTATAGTTAAACACAAACGCGGCACCCATTCAAACTTCAAACAAAAATATCTTGCGCCCACCAAAGAACGGGAAAGTATCTTCTGCCGCAAAGCTCACAACAGATAGTTTGTATATAGCTTTCGAATCTAAGAAGAGAATTCTTCTCTTAGATTGAAGTTGCTAAAAGCTTCCATAGGCGCCAAAACCTGAAATACAAGAACATTGCTTCTGCTTGCACCTTGCAAGGCTACAGAAGAACATTTTATTGGTGAACATATGTACATTTGTAACGTGTAATACGTTGTGTTTTTGAATTACATAGTTCCTAGTTATTATAGATTTTTTTTTGGTTTTTTGGATAGTCATCCGATAATTCGATTTTAATAGGAGTTGCTTTAGCGCGTCACAAAGCTTAGATACGCTTTTCTATTATTCAAGTGCGTTACAGTCAGAACGAAAATTCATTGTATTGTTTGATGTGCATTAATTAGTTCATGTATTTATTCCTACAACGAAGCAGCCAAATAGTTTCCTTCGAATGAGTTTTCTTTACAATAGGGCCAGAATTTTAATATTCCTTCCTTCAGTTAAGCTAGGCAATTAGGTAGTTTCAGACAATAGTAGACTTACCTTGATTTCAATTCTCATCATTAACTCACGTTTTTTTTCGTTTTTTTTTTCGTTTTTCTTTATGGTGTCCTTAGCTAATCCAATAAAAAGTTGTTTAAACTATTGCTCCTGCAGATAGAAACTTGGCCTCGACATTTATCTGAAGTTCTGGTCGTCAGTGGTAATAAAGACTTTGTAGGGACACTGTTTGTGGATTAAAACAAGAGCACAAATTACAAGAAACGTTTATTTACGAGAAATATCTTCGACTTCATTACTATCGAGTCTTAACTGGAAATTCCGTGTTATCGCCCTCTGAAGACCTACATACAGTGTACCAATAATATCTTCGTACAGCAGCCATTTGAAAATCAAGTGATAGAAAACAACAAATGGCTACAAGAAATTTGGAAAAGTTATAATGCAAGTTTATTCATTATACATTTGCATTTAATTTAGAAACAAAAATTAATCCATTTTTATTATTCTATACCTTAAAATAAAAAAAAAACCCAATCCACATTTGTCTCCAATAATGTCTTCGCACATTTAAGCTTTTGCTTGCCCTTCGATCTCTTTGCTTACAGTTATCGACCATAATCACATATTTTCCACTCATAACGGTTTGTAGTAACGTAAACAAAGGGACACAAATGTAAACTTTGAGTTTCACTCAGTGTGATTCCAAATAATGCCTGGTAAATACTTGTCACTGGAAGAGCCTAAGCTTATAGTAAATTTACACATTAAGGATCCGTTCATAAGTGCACGAGAAATTAGTACGCAGCTTCTTCAATGCAGCCAACAAGAAGACTACCCAGCAACAGTACGAAACGCCGTGGTTGATGCCGGATTTAAGTCTCGTACATCATGCAGGAAGCCCCTGGTAAGGTAAGTAAATCAAAAAAAAAAAACCATTGGACTACGCTCGGCAATACGAAAATGAATCTCTCGAGTTCTGGCGCAATGTCATATTTTCTGATGAGTCTAAATACAATATTTTTGTGTCTGATGGGAGACAGAGTATGGAGAAAGCCAGGAGCAGCTTACAACCCAAAAGAAAACCATCAAAACTGTAAAGCACGGTGGCGGCGGCGTAATGGTATGGGGTTGTATGGCTGCCAGCGGGGTTGGACAGTTGGAAATTATTGAAGCAATTATGGACCATCGTGCATGTATCAAATTTCTTGAAAAAATTAAGAGCCAAGTGTTAATAAAATTGGGTTATTATTTTCATCAAGACAATGACTCAAGCTCATGGCTTGCCCGGGCTTTAATCATCCCATTGAGCAAATGTGGAACATGCTCGAAAAAGGATCAGAACTTATCATATAAGTTCCAAATCTAAGTTGAAACAGACTCTTCAATAGGAATAGACGAAAATAGAGCCTAGTTGCACAAAAAAACTAGTAGAATCTATGCCACGCCACCTTAAAGCAGTGATGAGGAACAAAGGCTACACAACTAAATATTAACAAAAAGTGTACACCTATTTATCTTTAGTTTTTAAGATTTTTTATATATTGTTTCGTAAGTGTACGAAGACATTTTTGGAGGCAAATTGACGACTTTGTTCTATTATTAGTTAATAATTTTGTAATAAATAATTGAAATGGATTCGTTTTTGTTTCTAAATTAAATAAAAATGTTTAATGAATAAATGTATTGGAACTTTTTCAATTTTGTTGCAACAGTTTGTTGTTTTTTATCACTTGATTTTCAAAACACTGCTACACGAAGACATTACTGGTACATGTGGTAGGGTAAAGTCGAAACTTCTATGCCTCAAAGTTGAAACGCAAGCGGAGTTGTCCTCCATTATCATTATCATTATCATTATCATTATCATTCAATCAATTATAGTTGAGGGTTGTTATTAGCTCTTCTCAAAAAATATTTTGAGTCCAAGCAACGTGAAATGCGTCTTACTGGACTGACAGATTGAAGGCGATCGCAAACAATGGACCACGCCATTGTATCAGGGAATTTTTTAAAAATTCTAGGAGGAGGCGGGGATAAAGGAAGTGAACGCAATTTAGAATCCGAGTGGCAGAGTCTCAGCTGATCATATTAATAGGTGTACCGACTAAACGCCTGCCCTGCCAACCAGAGAACCCAAGTTGTTCTCTTATGCCTTCCTATCCTACGCCTTGGTGACACAGAAGTCCATGCGGGAAAGGAAGGAGGAGAAGGATCACTAGACATGGAATTTCTTCGCTCTTATACCTAAAACATACTTTACGGCTTTTCTTTTATGTCAGGTTAGTTCAGGCGTAGACCCCAGTACGAATAAAAATAACAATAGTTCAGGCGTTATATACCACCTTTTTTCATTATTCAGGCTTCTTTCGATGAGGCTGCTCGACGCAAGCTCGTTCAGTTTTTCAGCAGGATTACCGCGCTTTCTATCCTATCTGCATAAAAAGTAGAAATTAAGACAGCCTTTTCAACTTTTTTACTGAATTATGCAATCTGAAGTCATGACTTATTGATTTTCGCTAAGTAAAATTGACATACCTGAGTCATGTAGAAGTTAATCATAACATTCTTTCGTTCCATCTTTCTAGTATGTTTCAATGTTCAGATTGTTACAGATCGTCGAGGATGGCTCGTTTCTCGTGTCATTGGGTGTAGAACATCTTACGCTCTCTGGCAAATAGAGCGATGAGTATCACTCCTGCAATTATAAAAACATATGACACAGCGTATGTAGGGACTGCACTTTACTCTCAGGTGGCTTCTTTCAGACAGAAATAGAAGAAGAAAGCAGAAGTAGATATTTATAACGCGTTTCACGTAAATTCTTTGAGAGGAATTTTCTCGTTTTTTATCTCACGAAAATCAGAGCAAATCATTGCATTTTTAGTCTAGAGCACTGTAAAGAGTTTTCTTGTTAATGGAAATGATGAGTAAAATTTGCCAGTAAAAATAAAATTCTATTTATTTTGGTTCAATCAACTCCCGAGTATGAACGGATTATTCTCACTGTTCAAGTTTGTTTAAGCTTCAGCTTCACAAAGAGATAGCTTTTCAAAGGATTTGTTACTACATCAACCATCTACATATATTAGGTGTATAAATATGAAATGCGGATTTTACTAACAGATGGCCTAACCATCACATATGGTTTGTGTCGGGGATAACTAATATGACATTTTGGAGGGTGAACAACAATCTGAAATCTGTCAACAAATTCCAGTATGTCATAGGTTTTGATTGTACAAAGAACATATTTTTTTCGCTTCAAAAAATGTCAAATTACGTGCCAGAAAAAGAGGTTTTGCGGGGAAGTCTAATAACTTTCATTCATTTGAAGAAAACGTCAGCAGAAATTTATCGACTGTTAGTGGAAGCATATGGTGAACATGTTCCAAGCCAAGACCCTTGTGAACGATTGTTTAAAAGATTTAAAAGTGGTGATTTCAATGTCAGCAACAAAGACCGTGGAAAACCACCAAAAAAATTCGAAGATACAGATTTGCAAGCATTTTTGGATGAAGGCAACACACAAACTGAAAAACAGTTGGCAGAAGTGTTGGAAGTTACTCAAGCAGCCATTTCGCAACGTTTAAAAGCCATGGGAAATATCCAAAAAGCTGGAAAATGGGTGCCGTATCAATTGAAAGAAAGAGATATCGAAAGGCGAAAAAGCATTTGTGAAATTTTCCTTGTCAGACAGAAAAGAAAAGGTTTTTTGCATTAGATTATTACTGGCGATGAAAAGTGGATTAATTTCGACAATCCCAAGCGAAAAAAATCATGGGTAGACCCAGGCCAGCCATCAACATTACAACCAGTCTGAAATATTCATGGAAAGAAGACTTTGCTGTGTATTTGGTGGGATACTAAGGGACCTTTGTATTATGAAATGCTGAAACCTGATGACACTATTACTGCGGAACGTTACCGACAACAACTGATCAAATTGAACCACGCACTTAAGGAAAAACGACCAGAATTTCACCAAAGAGATGATAAAGTCATTTTTCAACATGACAATGCTGGGCCGAATTTTACAACACCTGTCCAGAACTACTTGGGAAACATTAATTGGGAAGTGCTACCCCCCCCCCCCGCAGTTTTCACCAGACTTGGCTCCTTCTGACTGCTACTTGTTTCGATCGATTCAGCACGGACTTTCGGAACAGCACATCCATTTTTACGAAGAAGTTAAAAACTGGCTTGATGAGTGGTTAGCTTCAAAAAATGAGAAGTGGTACTGGGACCGAATCCATTGAATTCGTTCGTTCTGTTATTCAAATAAATGCATATTTTAAGCAGAAAAAATCCGCATTTCATATTTATACACCTATTATTTCGAAAAGTGGATCTCAGGCTACAACTAGGCTTGATATTTTGCAGGGACTCTGTCCTATAGTTGTTTCGCTTTCCTTCGGGCTTATCAATTTTGTATAATGGCATAGAAACGTTTTGTCTTACAATAAAACCTTTAAAATAGCCTTAAAAAATAGGTTTTTTTACATGATAAAATAAAATTAGCCTTACTCTTAAAAAATTTCAAATAAAGCCTTAAAAAGATTCTTGGACATTGTTCACCTATTCTTTAGACGGGATGCAAACGATTTCCGATTGAGATGGTGAATCATACTCAAAAGAGATGACGAATCTTGTTTGCGAGGAGGTGGCAGATAATCATTATTTGATCGGTTTGAAGCCGATTATGTATCCTTTCCGTTTCTTATAAAATAAATACGACATCCTGCTGTTGGTAAGCTCAAGGCTTCCTTCTTTAAAAAATAGGCTGCGGCCTCGTGTTGTACGAAATTTTTAACAGCTTGAGTCTGCTAGTTGTTTGTAAATGAATTGAAAAAACCAAGTCTGCTTTTGGATGACTATAATCATTCTTTTCACGTCAAATATATATTATTTTGTTATGCATGTTCTTCATAATAAAGACATAATGTAACCTAATCGTTCCAACTCGCACCCAAAATTAAAAGTCCGATTATATTTCGGAACTCAATGTTAAAATTCTATCGGAATTCGAAAATTTAATCAGAATCCAATAACTGATAAGACGGAGTGAATGGCAAGCTTTATTTACTCAACGAATCGCTTGAAGGAATGAATAGAGTATGTTGAAAATTTTCCATTTAATTCTCCTTTTCGTCACTTTAGCGTTGTTACATGCAAGGCTTTCACTCTTCGCTGACACCTCCCTAAAACAGAAAGAACAAGCTTAAGTAGATTTATGAAGTTAGTCCAATAAGTACCTAGCCTTACCCCCTGATGGCACTACTAACGCAAGAAAAGTGTCATATAGTACATTCATGTAGACGGTTATAGTCAAAAATTTCAGCCAAATCGGACTCGTAGTTGTGTTCTGACTGCGTGTGTAAGCAGGCATGTCCGCGTATTTTAGGAAAATGGAGAATATATTCTTGTTTGTGGAAGGGACATCGTGCAGTGAAGTTAATGAGCGCTTGAATTCTGTACATGATGATTGTGTTCCTACGATGGCGACCGTCAAAAATTCCCCCAAAAACGGCAACAAAGTGACAAGAATCCACGATTTCGTCTTGGCAGACTATCGATTACAGGTACGCGAGATAGCTGAGACACTAGGCATCGCTAAAGATTACGTACGTTATACCTGGCACACAATTTTGAGCATGAGAAAGTTGCCACAACAATTGGTGTCATGTTTGCTCACTCTGGACAAAAAGCGCAACCATGAGACTACTTTAGAGCAATGTTTGACGCTATTTAGTCGCAATGCGGAGGAGTGACCATGGTGAAGCATGTGTCCACTGGTACACACCAGCCAGAACAGTGGATTTTACCCGGCGAACGTGATCCAAAAATCAGCCGGAAATTTGATGACCATCGTTTTCTGGGATTTACAGGCTGTGGTCTGAATCGACTGTCTTAAGAAGAAAAAAACGGTCACTCGGTTGCTACCATGCCGAATTATCAGGTCGATTAAACATCGTATTGAAGAAATGAGATCCCATTTGACGATGGAAAAGTGCTCTTCGACAATGACAACGCACCTTAGGACACCTCCACCATCGCCAAATGGGTCGAAATGAAATGCCCACTGCTACTCCATCTACGGTCCGCAGAATCTCTCATTCCATCTACGGTCCGCGGTCAGGCAGAAGTTTGAGTCGAATAAAGAGGTCATCGACGCTATGGAGGTCTACTTTTCAGATCTCGAGGCAGCGTTTTTTTTTCGGACGGATTAAAGAAGTTGGAGCATCGCTGGGTCGAATCAAATATAATTCCACTTTGGGTAGCTTGGGTCCGCCGGGCCTTGCTTCGTGGGTCTCGAGGACGCGTTTCGGCTGCATACAGCCATCTTCAGCTCGTTCGTATTAAAAACTTTCCAAGGTCCAAAACCTTAACTTTTTCTGAATTTATGAAAATATTGCCATGAAACTCGTTGCGAATAATTAATTTTTTTTCAAATGGTTATTACTGCTGCACTTCGCAATGAACTTAAATAAATGGATGCACTAGAATAAAGATGATGTCTTATTGTAGGTTGCATTTGCTACAGAGTCTTGTAAAGTTGATCAAGTTTTTCACAAGTTTGCAAGTTTTTCACCAACTGCTTGCAGAGTTTGTTGATTGTACCATTCAATATTTGCTGCTGAAGTATGTTACCTTGTCTTGAGAAGATCACAACCTTGCTGCCAATATTTTTATAAAAACCAAAGGTTGTTATTAGGCAAACTATGTTCATCATTTTTTAAACTAACAATTTCTGGTATCATGCATGTTCCAAATGCTGAGCAAACACGTTTTTAGTTCCTTCAGACAGTGGTTCGAAGTATAAGTTAGTCAAGAGAAAAAATTATGAAAAAAAGATTTGAGAATAAATGAGAAATTCGAATGAGAATTTGAGAATGAACCAATGAAGTATCTGTCTCAAAATAAAGAATGTCTGTCCCAAATAGTTGAATGAATAATTGAATGACCTCTTCTTTCCAAATTAAGGAGCTAGCGAAGCGGTTCTAGCAGTCTGACAGCTGTCTAGCTGTCAACAGGGTTCATTAGAGTGACATCAATCTAGCTGGGGGAACGATAGCCGCACTACTCACCAACGCGGAAACGTTAAGATAGTCCTCTGTCAAAGTTCTTACGTTTCCGTTGTGTAGGCGACATAAAGATACAAAAAAAAAAACAAACAAAAAATTAATAAATTAAATAATATATAAAATAATAATAAAAGATACTAAGAGCTATTGGATGAGGATTATTTGTTATGATCAAATGAAGTTTTGGTTAAATTTTAATTTGTACTCATATTTTTAAGTTAACCCGGCATCATGGGGGTTGGGTCTGTCCCCCCATATTTTATTTTGCTTAAATTTCGGTTACTAAGTGTGCGACGTTGCCATTCTTCTCAATAGGTGGAGCTGTTGATTCATTCTAAGTATTGCAAGCAACATATTAGTCGCGCGGTGACCACACAGGGAGTTACACATATTCAAAGTTGAAAAAGGTAAGTGAGACCCACCCCCGCATTTAATGTAACAATAATGCGCCATTATGTATACATATAATTTCAATTCTTTGAAATGTATTTATGATTTTATATTCAGTTTTTCCATTGTTGTTTATGATTTTAGTTGCCTATATATAATTTTTGTCATTTTATTTGTGTTTGTTTGTAGGTAGTTGAAAATATGGAGCAAGAAAATGAACAACGACAGCGTATATTGCCAATTGTACAAGAGTCTGACTCGGATGTTGCGTTGTCGGATCAGGAGTTTGATAAAGAAGATCATTTGAGTGAGCGCAATCAACCCAGTGACACAGAGCAAGACAACTCAGACTCTGATGATGATGATATGCCGCTGTCTATACTGTTGAAAAGAAATCGTTCGCAACTCTTGGGGGAGCATCGTATATCTGGATCAGCTAGTTTTTCAAAATGCGAGTATTCTTTCATCCATAATTATCTTGGTAAAGATGGCACAGTTTGGGATTAGACGCCTTTTCGACAAAGTATCAGAACTAGAGGTGAAAATATAATTCACCAGTTGCTAGGTGTAGTACCAGAAGCAAAATCGATGACGTCTGAAATGAAATCCAGGAATCTTTTTGACACTGAAGATACTTATGTATACTAATGCACGCATCAGACCTAAAATTGCTTCATGTACCAATTTTTCAAAGTACACCCATATAATAGAAGCTAGTATGATTGAATTGAAGGCTTTTATAGGTCTTCTGTATCTTGGTGGTTTTTACCGCTCGGGCAGACAAAATCTGAGCGATCTATGGGCTACTGATGGAACAGACATGGCTATATTTAGGCTCGGAATGTTTTTACAAAGGTTTCATTTTATTCAAAGTTCTTTGATCTTCGATGATATTTCTACCCATGGGTAAAGAGCGCAACTAGACAATTTGGCTACGATTAGAGAACTGTTTGAAACGTTAGTTGAAAACTGTAAGAAAACATATATACCTAGTGATTGTCTAACATTTGACGAAATTCTCATAGCTTTCTGAGACAGATGTAAATTTCGTCAGTATATACCAACAAATCCGGCTAAATATGGGATAAAGATAATTGATTCAGTCGACGCACGAAATTGTTACATCAAGAACTAAAAAAAAAATAAAAAAATATATCCTGGCAAGCAACCGGAAAGCCCTTTTTCTATAAGCAACAAGCCATATGACGTTGTAGATCGTATTGTGCAGCCTATTTCCAGCACAAACCGCAATGTAACGTGTGATAACTGGTTTACTAGTTATGAACTTGTCCAGCATTTGCTCGAAAAACATATTCTGACATCGGTTGGTACCCTGCGAAAAAATAAAAGACAAGTCCCGCTGGAATTCACTAAAACTCGCGGAGTTGAAGTTTTTTCATCCCGATTTGGTTTTCAAAAGGACGTCACACTTGTTTCTCACGTGCTTAAAAAAATAAAGTAGTTTTACTGATGTCTAGCTTAAACCATAACGATGCAGTGAATGAATCAACAGGAAACAAGCAAAAACGTGAAATTAATACATATTATAACGCGACGAAATGTGGGGTGGATGTAGCTGATGAGCTATGTGCTACATACGAGGTAAGTCGTAATTCTAAGAGATGGCCATTGACAATTTTTTATGCCTCATTGAACATAGCTGCCATTAATGGTCTGATACTGAATAGAATAAATAATAATTCAAGCATAAAACGAAGACGGTTTATAAAAAACTTAGGCCTCGGTCTTGTCATGGAGCACCTAAAACTTCGCCAAAATATCTCATGCCTACCACGCGAGTTGCGTAAAAAGATTGGACAATTTGTTGGCGAATCTTCAGGGAAGCCTGCGGCAAAGAAAGCTAATATTCGCAAAAGATGCCAGGTGTGTCCAGCTAAGAAAGACCGGAAAATCAATTACATTTGCAAGAGTTGCAACAAACATATTTGTTTGGAACATATTATACCTCTCTGCGCTGACTGTAGCAAAAATGGTGACGCGGAGTGATATTTTGTTATTTTTTTCTAAAGATATTCTAGTTTTATATAAAAACGTGCCAATTAAAACAAAAAATTGATTTTTGATTAATTATAGAGTTATATTTAACTTAGAGGGAAAGGTTTTGTTAATTTTTGGTTGATTTAAAAAAAATCCTGTATTAACATGATTAAAACTTAATATTATATGATATTTCTCTTTTATTCATTTGCATGCATACCTAAAAAGATAATTTCAAATAAATATTTCTTATTTATTTATAAAGTACTGATATAATTCATATCTAATAATCTAATTCATATGTATGACCCACCCGAACGACCGTGTAACACTTTTCCACCCCAATGACGCCGGGCTAAAAGAAAATCATAAATAATAAAATAGAACTAAGAATAGAGTTAAAATGATATTTGTAATTAGATTAAGGTATTGAGCACTATTCAGGTAAATAATATAAGAAGAAAAAAATGTCTCAGTAAAAATAAGATAGAGAAAAAGAGTCTCGAAACAATTCCGCTATTAACTTCTGGGAACTCTTACTGGAAAATAATTTTTCATGGTTATAATTCGGGTGTTTGTAGTGAACCAATACCTCTAAGAAGGTGAATATATCAAAGTAAAATATAGAAGAACAAATTAAGGTGAAATTAAATTTAAAGTAGAGAGGAGAAGAACAAAAAAAAAGTGGAATTAAATTGAAAGTAGAGAGAAGAGGAACAAAATAAGTGAAATTAAATATATTGTAGTAGAAAGAACAAAAACAGTGAAAATGAGTTTCCAATACAAGGAAACAAGACTTATCCTTGAGACTAAAAGGGATAACGGAAGAGTGCATCGTGGACAATCGAGTAGCGCGAAGTGGATGCATTTATGGATTTGGATTTCCGGTGTAGAATGCATGCACCGAGTGGAGTGCAGACGTCCGTGGAAAAGTCATCATCAATCAATTCGCAACACTTGTTGACATTTGACATGCAAAATTACAATTGCATCGCTTCTCTGAACGTGATCGACAAATGGGCCGTAGAAGTTGTCTCATCTAAGTGGCTTTGTGTCTTGTAGTAAAAAGGTTTGGTACATCCCTAAATTGCAATCTATAACAAGAATACAAAACTTAGAAAGTAGAAAACATCGAATTTTGTTTTTTTTTATTTTTTTATAGAAAAGAAATGTGAAAAAGTAAGTTTGTGTGTATGTGTTCTGAAAGGGTCAGGGCTTTCAGGATGTCCCCCACGCCCACGTGGTGTGTTTGTCGTAATTAAATTCCTTCGGCCGCCATTATGCGCCCTTTGTATTTTCAAAAATTACTTTGTCTCTTCTTGCTGCAGGTGTGAGCTATCGCCCCCAATATTTATTTCTTTATTTTGTTAATTTCATTTTGTTGGTTCTTTTATTTTGAAAATGCTCAGCAAAGTGGGGCGTCGTGCTCCATTCCTTGTTCACATAAAAGTACAGAAGAATTCCTGCAGGCGTTACATTTACCTGATAATGAATAAAGCAACGAGGTCTTCTTAAAATCGATACATATTGATCCCAGATATTATATCAGTGAATTTCTACTATTTGAGAAAATTGTACGTGCGGTGTCTTCCCCAGTAGTATAACCAGGATTATACACGAGAACCCGCTTCAAGAATAAACTGCTTCATTTGTTACACTTTTTTTCAACATTTGTTTTCAATTAACTACTGTGAACGACTTCAAAACTCGTTTCTCAATAAAACTTTCTGTCTTAAACGAGTAGCCAGACTTTTGTTACATTCTGGAAGGTTTTTCCTGATGGTACCAAGTCTCAACACGTGTATCGTTGTTGGTTTAATATATTCTGGGAAGGCATCGTTGCTAGTGAAATATGTTCTGGAAGCGCAAAAAGGACGATAAAAGCGAAGTTTATCCTATATGCCAGCAATCTGAAGAAAATCAGGCCCATGCTCAATTCAGACTGTTTAATGTGCGTTATGATTTCGGGGAGGACTTTGATGTTTCGAAAAGTAAGGTACATCATGTTGCTACAGAATGTATTTTTGTGTAAGGTCAGGGCCCAAGTTCCTTTCCGATGACCAGAAGGTTTCTTATGCAAGGATCTCACTTGAACTTTTGGAGCAGTGTGGAAGCTTTCCGAATTTTGAAGGCAATGTACAAACAGGCGACGTGAAATTGGTTCCAAATGCGGACCGAAGTCCAAGCGTCAACTTTCGAAGTGGCACAAAACCATAATGGGATGGATAAGCAAGTCATGCATAAATTAGATGCTCAACGTATTCTTCGACCAGAGAGGAACCGTTCACTAGGAATTCGTGCCACCAAAACCAACGGCAACAGTCAAATTTACTTGGACGGTCTCCAAAAGCAGGAAAGCAGAATGAACCACGTGAGGAATTAGCTCACAAAGCTCCGCTCGGATTTTTGACTACCTGTCCAATGCAGTATTGCAACACTGTCCTATCTACCCTATAACCCTTCGTGGCGTGGCCCTCCGGAGTTTTTTTTTGTCGCAGGGATTAAGAGGCGCCTTTTCAGATGCATTCTGTGAGTGGAAGGCACCCTGGCACCGGCGCTTAGACATGAAAAGAGCCTACTTTGGTGAATATTAAGCACTTGTTGCTAACTCATTCACCTTTACAACTGATCTCGTATATCTTTAGTTTTGGACAAACCCAGTATCTGATGGAATTTCATGCATGTTTAAAAACGCATCTTTTTCTGAGTAGATTTCGAAAAATATGATAAAAATTAGAATTAATTTTTGAAAACAAATTTAAAAGAGGAAGTTCATTGAAATTGGTCAATTGACAGTAGCTGTATCTTACTTATAAATAAATCAATATGAGCGATGCACGTATGAGCGCTGCACATATCTGTATGACAATTTTTCAAAAATTTTCCTCTTTAATGTGATACTTAACATGCTGCGTATGTAAATATTCTCTCAATGCAAACAAACTTAAGGCATCGAAAGAACGTCAAATCGCAGTAATCGTTAATAAATAACCATTGTCGTTATTTCGTAAGACCTTAAAATATTCTACTCACAAATACTTTATAAGAATAAACAGATTTGTAACAGTGACGTGATCGTATTCGGATATCTCTGCAGATACAAGAGTATTCAATTAACAATAGACTTGTGAAGAAGGTGTTAATAGCGTGTATTTATCTCGATCTCACCTTAGCGTTATTGAATTTGGGTAGTTTTAAGGCAATTTGGATCAATTAAATATGTTTTGGTTATTCATATACTGCTAATATCTTTTTCCTAACGCAACACGTTTCATGAAACATGCAAATTCGGATGGTCTTTCAGTTATTTTTTGAACGTCACCCATTACACTCACCACCCATAAATCCTAGAGAATTTTAGCAAAAGGAATAAAAAATGCCTTGCGAGTGTAATATTTTATTTAATAACAATAATTTTGGTGAGATTTTCTACAGTGGCCAAGTGTTGTCCGGTACCGCGATTGTCACAGTGTCTAAAAATAAAATGATCAAAGGTGCGCTTATAGCATAAAAACCAGGATTTTGTGGTATTTACAGATGTGATACCAGTTGTTGTCTCGTCTGGAATCACGATAATTTTTTGATAGTTGTATCAATAAATACATTGTTTTTATTAATTTGAATATCAATTTATCGTAAAACGTAAAATCTCCAGAATTATCTGAAGAAAGGACTTTGAACGTGGTGTCAGAAGTGAGCAAAGCTATCCGCGTAAGGAATTCCCCAAGCGAATCACTTTTCTGTATTTACCATGCAAATATTACAATTGCTAATTCGATTAAGGGAATTTTCATGAATGTGGTGGAAAATCAATATGATTTTGACCAAAATCGAGGTTTACACCAATTTGGGACGTCATGATGCGTGAATGTGTTAAGAGAAATCAATACGAGAAAATTAATATACAATCAAGTTGGCAACAATTCTTATCACGATTAAAATTATCAAATCTACTCTCTCCTTAAGTACGAACATAGCATTGTGGCTAACTCATATAATAAAACGAATGATAAGCAACGTTCATTAAATTTTCATAATGCACATTCGAGGTTCAATCCGATTATACAAAGTACAAAATTTTCGTAACCTATGGAACCAATCGATTTTTAAGGTATGAAAACTGACGTATGAAGTAGTTTTCACGCTTGGAGTATCCCTTTTGGTTGATTTATTTTACACATAGGATAAAAACTTGTCTGGGTCTAGACCTAAGTCTAAGGTTTTGAAATAATATAAATAAATTTTACTATTCTTTTTATTGCAATTCTTTTCGAAGACAAAACCGAAGCGTAACGCCGTGCTTTTGAATTCACCAACATTTTTCATCTTTCAGTAAGGATTGAGCCCCATTAGGATTAGCTTTACAAGCGGCTCTTACGACATTAAAAGTGGGCTTAGAGACTATCGTAGATAGTCCATTATCTCGGTCCCGTGGGCTGGAAACCAGAGTCATTGTCGAAAATTCGGACCCATTTCAAAGGCATATTTTCTTCCCCATGCGTAACATCATTCTTTTCACTATATCCTCAAATACTTTAACACCCATTTTTGATTTTATCCAGAAAAGGATTATTAGGATTTATCAGCCCAAATAACGCTATTTACTAAAGAGCCAAGACCGACGTGCCCGTGCGATTGTGGTTCTGTTCGTGGACTTCTATAATGCAACTCAACCTCATTAAGTCTTCATCAAGCTGCGGAGCTGTTACCACGTAGATGTTGTTACAGTTTTATCTTCGTAGATATAGCAAAAGGATCGTGTTGTCCTAAATGGTGAATCGTTTTTCCATCACTTATTAACCTCTTTCGATTGCAAGTGTCCAATTATTCGCATTGAGAACAACTCCTGTCAACAATTCCCTCCACTTGAACCGCTTGTGTAGATCCTTAGATTAAAAGGAAGAGGTATTCTTCATTTTGGGACTCGCATTCTTCATTTTGGGACAGATATTGTATCAGTCTATTGCGTTGTTTTCAAGGCTGAATTGGATTGATTTGGCCGTGGCGATGATGGAAGTGTGACCCGGTGCACTGTCATGGTAGAAGAGCCCTTTTTTCTTTATCTTTTATTTTGCATTTTGGCGATAAGTCGGCCTAATATTTTGGCATAGGAGACACCTGTGACCGTTTTCCTTTTCTCCAGGTAGTCTATACAGATCTTAGCTTGTGAATCGCTGTTCCAGACAACAACTTTTTCGGTGGTAGGCTGTTCCAAGGCTGGGTGAAACACGGCTCTAAAGAGGTCTCACGGATACGTTTGTTGTCCGTATTGAGCAATCGTAGCACCAATCGTGGTTGATCGAGATCTTTTGTGATGTCAACTGTCTCAGATATCTCGCGCAATTGTTATCTGCCAATACGAAGCCGTTTTCGAGACACCTGGGGCAGCTTTTGGGGCTCATCTTGAATGAAATGATAAAAAAATTAATATGGACCCTATTTAGTGAAGTTTACAAGCGAGAGTAGCACCAAATTAATATTGATGGGGCACTTAGAACAAAATCAAAAACAGTCAAAGTTTGAACTTTATCTGGAACTAAATGTTCAGGAAGGATAGAGAGGACCCTGATAGGATAAACTACTCTGGACGTGCCGATGACATCGATGACGATGAAAAGGTCACGAAAAATCAGAGGGCCGCATAATCGTCGCACGAGCGTCAGAAGATTGGCAGAAGAGTGCTATATTCCAAAAAGTACCATCCTAGCATCGTTATTGAATAAATGATGATGCGCAAGGTCTGCGCGAAGATGGTACCCTTAAGATAGAATTACATTTTCGTACCTTATACAGCGTTCCTGTCGTTATATAGAGAATTGAATGTATGAACATAAAATTTTATAGTTGAGTTAATCTGTGATAGTCTCATTAAGTGGAGTATCCTTTTGACAGTTTACATACCAAGCTTACATCACAGAAGAATTATGTACGGACAAGATTCTATGTTTCGTACAAAGGATAGCTATAGTCATGGTCCTTATATTTGTATATTTAGGGGAAAATAACACATGATTTGTTTTCATTGTCTCAGCTGAATTCAAGTTGATAAATTTATTAGAAGTTCTGTTTGCTGCTTATCAATATGGTCAAAGTATATATATATACTTATATATACTATACTTTCGTTTGAAAACCCATATAATTGATGGCTGACATTGCCTCAATAGCCGGAAAGATTTTTAATTTTGTTATAATAATAAGCAGTCACAAGATGATACTTGAAAAGACCGATTCCTGTCTGGTCTTGTAAGTGTCAGGACAAACAGATCGTAAAATCTAAAGCACCCTAGAAACTAAAATTATCCTAAAATAATTGACAAGCAGAATATGTATTCAATCACACTACATACTCAATAAAAATTCCTCATTACAACGCGACAATCTTTGGCGCAACCAAAAATTAGCAAGTAATATCGTGACAAATTCCGCTACGAAATGTTGTGTGCACCTGAATTGGACGAGCAGGAATGATGGAAACAAGTCTAGCGGTACTTTATCTTCTCATGCGTCAAAAGGCATTAATTGGTAAGCAATGAGAGCGTGCATTAAAAGCAAGCAATAAGATATGTTTTGTTGATTTCTCGTCGCCCAATAAACAAATTCTGAAAGTAAAAAGACTGAATAAAACAGTTATTTATTCAGTAGAATAATTTCGAATGGATGGTTGGTAAGTTTTTCGATTGCCTAAACAAGTATTTAAACATCATGAGGTTGGAATGGATAGTAGACAAGAAAACAAATCAGACGCTATGGACTATGCGCTTAAAGTCAACACCTACGAATCAGACGCCAGAGATAATCCGCCAAGGCATAGTGCGAGGAAGTAACTGGAATGTGAAAAACTTTTCCTACTTGTGGACTCCCAACAAGTTCGCAAGTAGTGTATTAGACCGGGAAAGTGGTGCATACAATTGTTGAGGTCATAATTTCAATTAAATCGATAGTATTTTTATAATGAGAGTTATTTCGTTTCAAAAAGTATTTCAAATTAAATTGATTTTATGTTTAGACTCAGAGTTATTTCATTTCAGCAATAAGATTTGAAGGCTGCGCATCCAACGAGCTTAGATTAAGTTCCCTTCTAAAGAGGGGTGTTTTTGTATGTAATTTTACTGTTTATAAAAAAGACGAAAATGATATAAATATTGGTTTCTCAGATTTAAGAGACAAAATAATAAAAATGCAGAGAATATGCGTACTACGACTTGTATCGGTGAATCAAGTGATAATTGCCGGGGATACTTATGAGGTTTTTTTTAAAGTTTAACTAGAATCTTTGTTATTAAGCGCTTAAAATACTATCCTTTAAAAGCCCCTCTTTCAGCTTCGTTTGACTCAATGCAATTTTTTTCAATTTTCCATTACTTTCTCAGACATATTACGGGGTAAATTTTCAACAATATGTTTGATGCCTTATCCAAGATCACATTTTATTCATCGATTTTCTTCTGGTCCAGTCTAAATATTCCAAAAAACTTGTATAAGAATAAGTCTAAGGGCTTAAATTCCGCAATCTTAGCGGCTTTTAAAATTTTTCTTAATTTATACCTTATTTAGGTAATCGCCATCTTAATACATCGAAAAGTAAAATTCGACCATTTTTTGAGCCCAAAAACCATACCCAGTGCTGATTTCCTGAGCATAAAAAGATTGTATCAGGAAGAGTTTGAGAATTTTCCAAAGTACTAATGAGAGTTTTCCCCATTCCTAATCCGGCAGAGATATTTATGCTTCTCATTGTCAAACAATGGTTTTTTTCCGAAATTTCAATCAACTTCCAACCCCTCTCAATTGTATGTCGAAAAAGTAGGTCGCAAAGCGGTGGTATAAACCAATTTGAGTTTCTTGAGTGTTGAATTGCCCTTTTTACGAAGATTATTTAGCAAAATGTTCCGCCTTGTTAGTATGAGTAACTGACATTGACTCGAGTTGTTTTGACAAGTTCCTTCGAATGAGCTGGAACAGAGCGACTAACATTTTGCCTTAACCATGGCATAACCACTAACCAGCGCAAACAAGTCAAACAAACTCTAAACCTAACGGTATTCGGCTCTAAATTTCCAGAAGAAAACAATTTTTAAGTAAAACTTATTGGAGATAGAATATAAAGACGAAAGAGTAGAGAGACACTTATTTTTGTTTTTTGAAATGAATTATACTATTATATTTTTCTTAATATTATTATACTATCACACTATGTACCTTAAAAGTCATTCTCTAATTGATTCAAACTCATCATCGCAAGCTTTCTGAATTTGAACTTTACAATTACTGAACGTGTACACTTGTCCAGTCACATACGTGGTTTAGTTTTGCAGCTCTCTATTTTACAAAGCTCTCGAATTTTTAAAGCTCTCTAGTTTCCAAAACTCTCTTTATTTTATGCTTTGGGTATGCGTATCTTTTCCTTTGTGATATTTGTGTGATTTGGAACTTTTTGCACTTTTTAGTGAAAACAATATGGTAGACAAAACAGGGATATTACTTAGGGACGACTTTTTCTGAAAAAGTTCTTTTATTTGCCCGAAAAGGTTATGAGCAGAGCGTTGAGTTGGTTGATCACATAGACCACGCATTCCTCTAGTATTGTGTGGAAAGTTAGTAGTTACACGGCAGGAGGCAGCAACAGCAAGTCTTTAATAAATGCCCCGGAACGATTACACGCACGAATATAAAGGAGGGAAACACTGTTTGCACATTTACTTATTGTCCATTTAGTAAACTAACTTTTCGCCCACTTGTTCTGCACAAAAAACAATATCCTGTACTAAGATTATAATATTGAAACCGCAAGTGATTTGGTAAAACCTATGTAAACAATATCCTCCGCTTATAGATCACTTAGCTGTAACGTCATATTTTAAAAATAAAATGTTAAATTATTAAAAATAAATATTGTCGCTATAAAATAAACCCAACTAACTAATGGTGATATAAAATATAAATATTGGTGCCTAAAAATAATTTCCTTTTTCAGGCGTTCACGTCATAATCAAAGGCTATTCGAAAGTGAAATGGAATGAAGGACAATTCAAAATTTGTGAAGAGAACATAAACTATCTCGGAAAACAAATATACTTGTGCGGCGATGAAAATTCTAAACCATTTGAACTGTCAGCAGGAAGTCATAAGTTTCCTTTCCAATTTCACTTGCCAGAAAATCTACCGAGCTCAATTAAAACGAGATTCGGCCGTACCAACTACAATATCATATTAACAGTGGTGAATCCAGTCAAACTAAATACAGTCTTCATAAAATCCTTTCGAGTTGAATATCCACTCGATTTGAAATCAGACCCAGATTATCAGGTACAACTCATTGACACCTTCATGTTGAAGTTAGAGTTTAAAAATTAATGTTTACATTTCCAGCTACCAATCGGTCATACGGCACAGTGCAATAGTTGGTGGAGTCCTTGTGGTCCTCAAATAATCACAGCACGATTCAATACAAACTCGTCTGGCTTTCAAATTGGCAAGTCTCTACATTTCCAGTTGATTGTTGAGAATGATACCACGTACGATTGCGGTAATGTTGTAGTGAAGTTGCGAAAACTTATCCGACATCTTTTTAAAGACGAGGCAATGGTACTGAGGAACACAATAGCCGATAAATCTCTCGGAGCTGTACGAAAATTGAGTGTTCGAAAATTTGATGATTATATTGATATACCCATCACTCAATCATCATCGATTAAAACATGCAAATGTATCGAAATATGCTACGTCATTCAGATTATTGTAACGACTCCGAATTTTCATGAAGATCTGGTTACTGTCATTCCAGTCGTACTGGGAGTAACTCATGCAGAAGGGAATTCAACTGAATTGGTAGATGTTGTAAATACACGTCTTTGAAATAAAAGCTTTGAAATGTCCCTTTAAAATAAACCTTGTGACAATAACTATCACCCTCAACATCAACGTTTTGACACGGACTATGGTATAAGATGACTTATCTACGATTTTATAAAAATTGCTTTAATTTTTTGACAATGATTTCAAAGAAGGCGATACATTAAGACCAGCAGATTATTGAGTTAGTGCTTGTTGTGGAACCCCCTAAAAAACATCCGAAGATATTTGAAGGACAAAATAAGTACGGAGCTTCAAAATTTGGTTGCTAAATATAACACATCAATGTTTGATATAATCAAATGAGATTACATAATGCCGTGATAATGTCCGCAACAAAGTGTTACGAGCCACTGAGATGGCCGAGCAAGCATGATGGGAATAAATCCAGCGATATTTTACCTTTCCCGGGTTTTATCGGGCCCTACCCCATTTTTTCCTTGTTGTTAGAAGTTGATACTGTATTGAGTCATTCGGCAACATCTGTAACGAAGCATAGATGGTGCACGACTGGTTGTAACCTGTAATGGGAGTACTCAATTTCACCATAATCTACACTCTACAAAATTTTGACATATTATTACCTAAACCAATAGGTATGCTTATTCGAAAAAAGCTTCATGTTCAATGTGTACAATTAACAGAAACGGTTGAGATGATAATCGTATTGGAGCAGAGTAAAAGATGTGCTATCCTGCTAATATTGAGACCAAATTTTTCAGAGGAACGCATTGATTATCCATATCAATTATAAATGATATGGATAAAGGGCTTCATGATATCATTGACGAAGGATAGACGAGGGGGTACCGATCTTATTAGTTTTTTTTTTTTTTGTTTAATTTATACAAAAAATTTTTGGACGCGAAACCTTCAATCACCTTCGAAGTTCTCTTTAAAATTTTTCACTAATACGTTTGTTCAATCTTTTATTCTATTGTTCATGACATTTTTTAAATTTGTCTTCTGTGTGCCCAAAGATCCGTCGTTTTTTAATCTTTACTTCGTAATGTCAGCAAAACGCTGTCCTTCCATGTCTTGTTTCAGTCGAAGAAAGGAAAAACAGTTACAGATGGCAAAATCGGTTGGATAAAGGAAATGAGGGGTCAGGGTACTATTTTTAGTCAAAGTTTGGCATACTGACGGGACTGTGTCAGCCGGATTGTGTTCGTAGTAGGAAAATCAGTCGCCCGGCTGTCACAAATCAGTCCTCTACAACCACAAACTATTGAACATTATTTTTGAAAATTCCAAATAGTAAGTCTGGTTACTTGTTTGAATCTATAGAAGACACTCTGAACGGATGACTTCTCTCATGCCAAAGAAAAACAAATTAGCATTATTTTGACGTTTGATTTGACTTGACGAGTTTTTCTGGAGTAAGGCAAACGAATTCTTCCACTGGCATGATTGATCTACGTTTCATTCATGACCTATGATGGTGACCTTAGAACAATATTTGGATCCCTTTGTAACTCATCAGTGAAAGCAAAGTGTGCTTCCACGTAACCCTGTTATTGTTCAGCAGTCAGCAGCCGGAGCACGAGCTTGCAGACATCCTTTTCATCCTCAAATATTCTATTCGAATTCGCCTAAACGAATTCATTTCCGTAAAAGTTCAAAGTCAAAGTCATTTCCGTTAATCTTTAAATGACTCTCGAATTTTTTCAACAGTTTCGTGGGCTGGGGCTGCACATATGAGCACAACATGAGCGTGGTTTGCCGTCAATTGGTATTTTCGAACTAGGAAAACCACGCAAATATTTGAGCTTTCGCAATAGTATAATCCTGGTAGGACATTTTCAAACTGGGAAAACCACTCAAATACGTGAGGTTTCGCAAAAGTATAATCCTGGAAGGCCTTACTTAACATTTCAAGGAAACATTTAACATTTCTCCGTGACAGCTCTTCCCAGCAAGGAGTGAGATTTGTAGGCCTTTTGCATGTCAGTGAAGGAGAAATTAATCAAAGTTTGACTGAACTAAAATGAAAAAAAAAATGTAATAGACATTTAATGTGATTCCAAGTTACACAGTTTTGTACCAAATGCAAGCAAATTCAATTCAGGTGTGGAAGTGTGAAACCGGAATTTTTTTTGTAAAAACTTCTCATCTGTTGTTTGAAAATTGTAAAAAATTCTTTTTTCAAAATAGTCATTGAAAATTATAAAAACTTCTTTATTCAAAATAGTCTCCATTGGAATTTATACGTTTGTCCCGCGTCTGCATTAAGTGATGGAATGCCACGCCCTAAAAAAATTCATCCTTTGAAGCAAAACAGTCGTCACACCATTCTCGCACATTTTCATACGAATCGAAGTGTTGTGCGGTGACTGCATGTCACAATAATGCGAACAGATGGCAATTGGACGGAGCAAAGTCTGGATAGTAAGCTGCGTGCGCTAAAGTTTTCCAATTGGTTTCCTGGAATGTATCTATGACCCGTTTCACTGTGTGTGAGGGCGATGTGCACGTTGATGGTTCACCTGGGTTCACCCATGATTAACGAAGCTTAGAATTCTGAAAATATATTCTTTTTTCATCCCCTTTCACTATTCGGTAATGAAATGATTTTCTTCTGTTTCTCGCGAGCAGCATTTGACAAATGTTTTTTCGATTTTCATGCTGTCTTTCATTTAATAAATACTTCCCATTCCGAAGCGATACAACTTTCTGGGTCAAATTTAATTTTTCTGCGAGTTCTTCTTTAATCTGTGTTTTATCTTCATCTAATAAGGCTTGCAAGCACTAGTCTTTTCGTTGATCTTTCGATGCTCTTCGTTTCTCACAACAAAATCGCCATTTTTTACTTTTTTAAACCACTCGAAGCACTGTTTGTTGCCAAGAGTATGTTGACCGTATGCTTTGGCAAGCACACGGTACAAATCTACTCCAGTTTTTTTTCAAATGATAGTACAAAAGCAAGATTGTCCGTAAATCAAACTTCGTCGGCACAAACAACACAATTTATATTTATAAAGAATTGTGGAAAGAGCTCAAGCTGGTTTCGAACACGCGTCCCTGCCGCTTCTCATCAGGTGCCAACTCACAGGCTGGGACGCGTCGATTGGCACTACCAGCTTAGGTGGATGTCGACTGGTTATTTACTAGTTATTAATATTGCTCTACAGCTTTGAACTTTTTCCTATATTCCAAATTGCCTTTGGTCTGGCAAATATAGGAAAAAGTTCAAAGCTGTAGAGCAATATTAATAACTAGTAAATAACCAGTCGACATCCACCTAAGCTGGTAGTGCCAATCGACGCGTCCCAGCCTGTGAGTTGGCACCTGATGAGAAGCGGCAGGGACGCGTGTTCGAAACCAGCTTGAGCTCTTTCCACAATTCTTTATAAATATTAAATTCACTATCGAGGTATTCGAAACATTTGATCAGAACTTCCGCACCCATGAGTCTTCGCTGAGTTAGCTTAGCAAGGGTATAATTCACTTATAAGTTGTAAGTGAAAAGGGAAAATTGATCTACCAAAAACTTCTGAAATTGACAATTTATATATTAAAAAATATATTTATAATAATATGGAGCTCAGGTTATTGTGTGTTGACAAACTTCGTCAACTATTAGAGCAAGAAGATGGCGCTGCAGATCTGGTCTCTCAGTACTACACTCTACAATGAAACATGCTAACTATTCATATTATCTTAATTTATTCGAATTAATTGACAACGTATCACTGATCGTGTGTTACTCGATTGACATCCAGAGCGCGAGAGAGATTTCATGTACACGCATTTTCATCTGCACGAGCATCATCTGGTCGAAGTTGCTCGATGACGCTTTTCAGGCAAATAAGTTCGTGGCTGCGTTCGGCCCCTACAGGTCCTTAAGGGGAGATGTACGGCTTAAAATGGGAAAAAATCAATTTTTAGTTATGATTGATACTTAATCCATGAAATGTCCTGATTACATTGATATACAACACTTGGGTAGCAGAGGTTTATTTCTGGTTGAAATAAAACCTAAAGTTATGCTTTCACATTCCACCGACACAAAATCACGCTTGTATCAATGTCCTTCACTGGCCCTGTACTCTATACCTGCTAATTTTGTTTATATGTAGTACTTATATTCAATCTATTCGTAATTTTACTATTCAGGTTGACAACCCGTTTTCTTGAATATTATCAGCTGTAATACTGCAGATGCTTTGCTATGTGCATTACAATCTTTGACGTTGTTTATGTTTGGGAATTATAGGTTGTGATTGTTGATTTTAGTGACTGAATTCATTTGATCATGTCTAGATCCACAAAATTATGTAAGAAAAGAGGTTTCCATGGTAACCAGCGTAGAAAAATAAACCACAAGATATTAATTTACACAGTTCAAGTGACAGTAATAGTGAATGTGACAGTAGCGAGTCTAGGACAGATGTTGCAGTAAAGCCTACTCCTCCATGTGTATCAAGAAGAAAGATTGTTGGGGCTTCAGAAGGAGATGAAATAAATTATTCTTCTATTTACAATAATGACATTGAAAGTTTAGACATAATTACTCAAGCATTATTGAATGCTACATGTTGCAAGCAGTGCAAAAGTGAAAACACTTCAGGCCTACTAAAGGAAACTAATGACAGACAAGGCCTAGCTTGTAAATTATCATTTCTTTGTAGTCATTGTCAAAATAAGTATTCTTATTGAACATCAAACACAACTAATTCACTCTACGATGTAAATTTGAAATGTGTTTATGGACTTCGGTCTATCGGAAAGGGATCCGTGTCTGGTAGAACACTTTTTGCGATGCTTCAGCTGCTGACATCTCTTGCACGGTTTGCGCGATACAATCCGTTGTTTGCGAAAAGTCTAGAAAAGGTTGCTACTCAATCCATGGTGGATGCAACAGAAGGCGCAGTTGCCCATAATATTACTGAGGAATATTACTGAAGGACCGTAATCCTGAGGAAGATTACGGTCAAACAAGTAGAAACATATGTATTGGACTTGATGGCACATAGCAAAAACGAAGCTTCTCGTCACTAAATGGTTTTGTGACTGTGTTCAGTTTTGACACAAGCAAGATCTTAGGTGTTGAAATGTTGAGTAAATACTATCATGTATGTAGTACTAGTAAAGGCAAGGCGAAAACCCATTTTTGAAAAAAAAATCCATGAGGGATCTAGTGGGGCAATGGAGGTGGAGGGTGTAAAGCTATTATTTGCCCGTTCTGAATTTACCTTGGAAAGTACGATATTAAAATTATCTGGGAGATGTGGATAGTATAGGATTTCAGGGAGTGGTTGATTGTCAACCATATGGAAAAGATTTCCAAATAGAAAAGTTGGAGTATGTTGTTCACGTACAAAAGCGCATGGGGGGAAGACTTCGAAGTTTACGACGGGACATGAATGGCTACATCCCATGAAACGGGATCAAGGAGGCTGACTGATAGTGCAATAGATTCTTTGCAAAATTAATATTGTCTTGCCATTAGACTCAACACTGGTGACTTGCAAAAAATGAAAAAAGCAGATTGGGCGACGTTCTTTCACAAAATGTTTACAGATGAAAAACCTCAGCACGAGCTGTGCGATGTGGAGTGGTGTAATTTTAAACAATTCCAAAAGGAAGGAAAAGTTTATTAACATAAAAATTCATTAGACCAGGCTATATGTGACATTATAAAACCACGTTCAAAAATTTGTCGAACCTTGACCGGTTGCGAAAATGTTTACACGGGCAAACTCAAAATGTGAAAGAGAGTCTTAATTCTGTTATATGGTCCAGAATACCTAGAATTAACTTTTTATGTATCTTCAGTTTCAAATTTGGCACATATGATGCTGTGGTAACAGTTAACAATGGAAACATGCGTAGAATCACAGTGCTCAACGAACTATGTGTAAAAATTGGAAGTAACAGTGTCAATACTTACCGAAATATCGACAGTGTTCTAGTGGTGAAGGCGGACTATGCAAAAGGCTAAAAATGGTAAAGAAACACCTACTGGATGCAGAAAAAGAACAAGAAAAGGACTATGAAGCTGGCATGTACTGATCGCAAGTAAGCGTTCTTTTTCCAATTGTTGGTTCGGATGTTTGCAACCTTCTAAAATATTTAAAAAATTCTTGTTAGATTCCATTTTTAGGTTGATATTTTTATTTTGCAACAGACAGCTGTTTCGAGGCCGATATGGTCCCTTCTTCAGTGTTATGTCTATTAAAGTACAAGTGGGCGAATTATCTATTTTAAACCTACAACATTTATCATACAATAAGTTTCCCTTCATTATCCTCAAATATTTTTCTATCATATTTATGGCCTCAAATTGTAAAGATCATGTTTAAACCTACTAATTGTGATTATTTATGGTGTTTAGCTTAAATGTCTACCCTAATTGCTTTTTTTGTTGTTTTGATGTGTTTTTGATGCGGCTAGCCTAATCAGTTTGGTGTCACAATTTCCTGTGTCTGTGTTTAGCCGATTTTGTTCCTTTGTTGTCAGGATGAAAATCGTTTCGTATGCGTCCAATTTTTTATTTGTCGTGGCTTTTTTAACGTTCCATTGCACGTTATGCTGGCATTCTACTATGTGTTTTGCAACCACAGACTTATATGCGCTGATTTTTTGGCGTTTCTTTCAGATTTCAGCTTCTCGTAGATGCTCCTGAAGTCTCGTTGTGACCAGCCTCTTTGTTTGTCCTATGTAGGTTTTTGGGCAGTCTTTGCATGCAATCTCATATATGCCGCTTTGATGTTCCCAGTCTTGAACTCAGCTTTGTGTTGCTGCTAGTTGACGCTATTGATATGTCCCACGGTTTGAGGATTTGTCCAATTTTTCTGTCCAATTTTGTGTGCGTAACGGCTAGCCATTTCTTCTCTCGGTGGTTGATTTCTCTATTCTGTTTGAAGAGCGTTGTTAGGTTGTCATTTGCCAATTTTTTTTCTTTTTATTCATTACGTTTAGGATTTCCCTTTCCGTGTATCCGTTCTTCTTTGCTGTGTCTAGGATGTACTGCTCTTCTTTGTTGAAGTTATCTTCACTAAGTTGAAGGGTGAGTAGCCTGTGTATCCATGAGTTGAATATTGCCATTTTTTGTGGCCAGCTGTGGTTGGAACATGCAGGAATTGTTCGTTGCGTTTGTGTTGGCTTCCTGTATATTTCGTGTTGTAAAGTTTTTGCTTCTCTTAGGATCTTGATATCTAAAAAGCTTAATTGTCCGTTTTGTTCTTCTTCTTTTTTAAATACAATTTTTGGGTGAATATTATTTATACTGTTAAAAACAACGTCTACTTGGTCTTTTTTAACTATCGCCAAGATATCATCTACATATCTTACCCAAAAGCTTGGAAGGAGTCCCCGTTTTTTCAGATCATCTTCTAATGTGTCCATGAAGAGGTCACTAAGAAGAGGGGATAAAGGATTGCCCATTGTTGCTCCTGACATTACTTTGAAGAATTTCCCCCTGAAAGTGAAGTACGTTTCGGTCATGCATAGTCTAGCTAGTTTAGTATATAGTTTAGCTTTTCTTCGCGATTCTGGTGAATCTTCATATCCTGTAATCCATTTTTCAAATATATGTAGCGCTTCTTTGATTGGGATGCTTGGGAATAGTGATTCTACGTCGAATGAAACCAATATTTCGTCCTCCTTGATTTGCTCTTGTTTATTTAGGCGTTCTACTACCTCAGAAGTGTTTTTTACTGTATGTGTCCCTCTTTTTAGTCCAAGTCTTCCTATTTCCTTTAGAATCCAGTTGGCAATGTTTTGCGTTGGTCCATTAACAGCTGCGATGATTTCTCGCATTTCTTGTCCTTCTTTGTGGATTTTTGGGAGGCACTTAATCCTCGGTAGAAAAGGGTCTGGCATCCTCATATCCGTCTTATGTTTGATTATTAATTCACACTCTTTCATTGTTTTCTCTATTCTTTTTAGAGAGCTAGGTAGTGGATCGTTACGTAGTTCTAGAAAATTTCCATTTTTGAGTTTATTATTGACTTGATCGTCATAGACTTCCTTGTCCATGATAACTACTGAGTTCCAACCACAACAAAGAAGAGCAGTACATCCTAGACACAGCAAAGAAGAACGGATACACGGAAAGGGAAATCCTAAACGTAATGAATAAAAAGAAAAAAAAATTGGCAAATGACAACCTAACAACGCTCTTCAAACAGAATAGAGAAATCAACCACCGAGAGAAGAAATGGCTAGCCGTTACGCACACAAAATTGGACAGAAAAATTGGACAAATCCTCAAACCGTGGGACATATCAATAGCGTCAACTAGCAGCAACACAAAGCTGAGTTCAAGACTGGGAACATCAAAGCGGCATATATGAGATTGCATGCAAAGACTGCCCAAAAACCTACATAGGACAAACAAAGAGGCTGGTCACAACGAGACTTCAGGAGCATCTACGAGAAGCTGAAATCTGAAAGAAACGCCAAAAAATCAGCGCATATAAGTCTGTGGTTGCAAAACACATAGTAGAATGCCAGCATAACGTGCAATGGAACGTTAAAAAAGCCACGACAAATAAAAAATTGGACGCATACGAAACGATTTTCATCCTGACAACAAAGGAACAAAATCGGCTAAACACAGACACAGGAAATTGTGACACCAAACTGATTAGGCTAGCCGCATCAAAAACACATCAAAACAACAAAAAAAGCAATTAGGGTAGACATTTAAGCTAAACACCATAAATAATCACAATTAGTAGGTTTAAACATGATCTTTACAATTTGAGGCCATAAATATGATAGAAAAATATTTGAGGATAATGAAGGGAAACTTATTGTATGATAAATGTTGTAGGTTTAAAATAGATAATTCGCCCACTTGTACTTTAATAGACATAACACTGAAGAAGGGACCATATCGGCCTCGAAACAGCTGTCTGTTGCAAAATAAAAATATCAACCTAAAAATGGAATCTAACAAGAATTTTTTTAATTTAAACGTTCTTTGTTTCACGGTTTACCGAAAATAGTGTTTTTGTACATAAATGTTCCTTTATCTTAGAAAGTGTGCAAGGAAACTCTTCCAAATTTTTACCATATGATTAGATTACATTATTTTATACCAACTTCACAGTTTACAATTATCAATTACACAGTTTAATTTAAATTATATCAATTACACAGTCACAAAAAAAAATTAAGAGAAAAAAACTTGTTTTATTAAATATAATTCATAAGTTTACTGGTTTTAAGTTTAATCCTGGTAGGGCATCTTTATAAACATGTCTAAAACATTTAGTAACAAGTTCATTTACCTAAATTTAATAGTTCCTGAGAACAAGGTACATGAAATTTATAAAATTAACTCTTATGGCCGTACATCTCCCCTTAAACTGATAGCGAGCACCATCTTTAAATAAATCCACGTTTCATACTTCTACATCCGATACATGTATTGGAATACTTATATCCTATAAATAATAATAAATTTTTTAAAGAGTATTGTGGATGAAAGATGCTGGTAAGCCTTTTGATTGATTCCAAACGAAAAACATCGTTTGGGAATTATTCTTTGGAAATTTAACGGAGTTTTAAGAAATATGTTTCTTAAGGACTAAGGATTCATTAAAATTCCCCACAAGATTTGCAAGTCACATGTTCAATAAGTTTTCTAAGTACAGTGAATGTGAAAAAGTTCATATGAATGATTTGTTTTTTGTCTTTTAAGGATTTTTATAGAGTAAAGATCGTGTACACCTTCCAAGATTTCGTTCCAGTTGAAAAATTAAAAGTTTCATTAGTGAGTGAATCACTGCATATTTTTTTATTTACTTACTATTTAGCAATAACCTTTTCCCAAGGACATGTTCTATGAATACGAGTATTAGAGACGATATTTGGAGAAAAATTCAAAACTTATTCTGACTAGAATACACTCCGCCTAAAACTATGTAAGCTGCTGGTTTACTTATTTTTTTTAACTACAAACACATGCAATTGGCTTGTGTGAGCAACTTCTTACTTAACACAAAGAAAAAACTAAAAGAAAGTTCAATAAAATGAATGAGATTAATGAATTAAATAGTTTCCAGTCCATCCCTACCATGTAACACGCGTAGTAATACCAATACATTGATTCATTTTATTTGTAGTGGTTGTAAACTATCCATTCGGAACCATCTTGAGAAAAAAATCGTCTTATTTTTGTTATATACATTCACATATCCGCTACACACGTGGTGGATCTGTTAACTATTTACCTCTACCAATATCGCAGCTTGTATGTTAATTTTACGATTTTCAAGTTGTAAAACTTGTTTTCTGCGTACAAAAAACGTATACCTTGCTGGCATTGAATACGGTCATTGAAAATTCGGCTTATCCATGCATTCTTTGGTAGCAGCCGGCTTTATATCCGAAGCACTAAAGTTATATCTAATTTCTATAAATGATGTCATCTTGTTAGAATTGCATACTTTGACAAGGTGTGCATCCGAAATGTTCATGTCAGGTATGACCCATACGCCTTAAAATAACAAACCTGTAACGATCAGGAGCCGATCAGGAATCTTCACAGGAGTAAAAAGGTATCCCCGAAATGTGAATGAGCTACGATCGCAGCTTCCAAAGTCTCCTACCCATTGTCATGTGGGAAAATCGTATATGTGATACGAATTTCTACATATAACAGCTTAAATACATATGTCGGGTATCATACAATGTACATTCCCGTTACAGGTGTACTCGTCTTAAACATCTAAACAAAAGTGAAAAGTGAAAGTTCTTAACATTTTCCTGGGTTTTAGCTTTTTCCTTTGCAATACTCCTAAATGGTTGGGGAAGATGTTGGTTAAGATATGATAATTGACGTTAACAAACGCATTTGTGGTGCTATTTTGTTGATATTTGATGCGAAGTATGCAGCAAAGACAACATGGGAAGAGTTATTTTGGCTATAAAGAATGTGAAACGAGTATATTGCATGTCTTTATTACGTGAAGGCCAATTTTAGATTCGATCAATTAACCCTTTTCAACGCGAACAAATTAAAAAAAAAATACTATTCAGAAGTCGTATGGATAAATTATGAGTAAAGTCTGGTCAGTAATTTCGGGTATCTCTTTGATTTCGTTTGTATTTTTAAGATTCCAGGTCGTTCCGCAAAGATTTTCTTCTGAGCAATAGTTTTAGTTTGTTTAAGTTGCTTTTCTTTTCGTTTGATTTCCCTTAGCTAACAATTTCCGGGCGGCAATGAAGATTTCGAGCATTTCACGCTTTTTCTTTTAAGGCTTTGCATACGTCCAGAATTTTTAAGAAATCGATTTTTTTAACAGATTGTTTTTCTCTATAGTTTCAGGCTTCTTCATGTAAAAGTAAATTGAAAAAATTCTCCGTCGATGCAAAGTTATGGAAGAAAATGTAAATGTCTCTCCTTTGTTTGAGACGGCTAACCGTCAATTTTGGAGCACTTCCACCTGCTTTGTTAAAGCAAAATAAATTTGGGGACGATTGTGAAGCACTCTGAGAATATATTTTGAGTCAATTGCAATGATTTCTAATGCCGAACGTTAGTTGTCTTTGATATTTCGTAGCGTACAGTTGTGTCTCATTTGAGATTTTAAAAATGTTGAAACGTTGCAGTATAGATTTTAAAGGTTGTAAGAGTCAACAATCTTCACGCCCTAAAAAGTAGAAGCCGCCCCAAAGGCCAGGCAAGATGCAGAGTGAAACTAAATATACTAGTTAGGCTGCAAACAAATTAGAAGGACAATTACATGAGGTTTCATTCGATCCAACGTTCTCATACTGTATTTTACAGTTTGCTGCTATTTTCACAGCTATTTCGAAATGAAATAATTTTTTGAAAGCAAGTAGCCGTTGACTTGGTTTCAAGTTGAATGTTTTTTGTACAACGTGTGACGATAATACCCAGAGCGTTTTTTCATCTCCTTGATAAACTCTGTATACGAGATAAATCGATGATTCACATTCGTCATTCGACTGTTAAGAAAAGGATTGAAGGCAATGCAGCTTTTTGCAGTGTCGGATTTAGCATTAGGTATCGCGCAAAAAATCTTTGATTGAATTGTGAAAAATATTGAAGAAGCTTCAACAGCCTTTACTAAAGCAACAAAAGAGGCCGGAACAGCTTGTGGACTGGAAACAAATAAAGAAAAACAATTAATTACCGACTAGCAAGGCATACAATACAAAGCCGGAATGGAGAATTAAACGTAAGTTCTCAGAACAAATAAAAAAATCATGAAGTTCGTGCTTCAGCTGCGCACGACTTCGAGCAAACGCGCTTTTCTCGAAACTATTTTTTTCCGCCATTGTTGGTGTAACAACTCATACAGTTTTCAATATTTTTTGATGCGATTTTTTTTTAAATATTTGAAATCGTTTTCTCTATAGTCTGTTGAGCCAAATTTTTATTCGAAAGTTTTATAAAAAAAAATTGAGGTGTAAAATTTATGACGTAAAACGCATACTTTGTTCTCAACTGCCATAAATTGATAAATTTTTCGAAATTCGAAGTTGCGACTCGAGAGACGAAAAAAACAACTTTTTTTTACAAGAATTATTTTAAAGTTCGTTTTGATGTTGCCGCAGGCCAAAATTAACTCTGGGTAGCTTGGGTCCGCCGGGCCTTGCTTCGTGGGTCTTGAGGACGCGTGCATCTTCAGCTCTTCTACGAGCTGAAGATGGCTGTATGTAGCCGAAACGCGTCCTCGAAACCCACGAAGCAAAGCCCGGCGGACCCAAGCTACCCAGAATTATTTTAAACTTCGCCAATCGATCAACATTTGCTGGCGATATGATGCACACCGTGTAGCAACTTATTTTTCTTAGTATTGGGGATCACGTAATTTTTTATATAGTAATTTTTGTAAAAATAAAGTGAAATAACATTTTTTGTAATGTTTAAACATCAATAAACAATGTGTATTATTTATTTTATTAATTTTTTTTGCTATCGCCACTAAAATATTTTTGGCGCTGCTGGATGTATGTAAGGCCTTAATAAAGATTTTCAAACACCTGGAAGGTATCTTTATTTTATTTTAAAAAGTTGATGAGCATTTTATTTTTCGAAAGTTAATAGAAAGCATTGCAACAAAGCAATTATTATATTGAATAAGACCAACATATTGAGGAAGACCAGCTTGTCCTGAGTTAATCAGCTTTTCAAGGCAAATCTCCTTGATGTTCCATGAAGAGGCATGTGTTCTGCTTCGCTCCATCTTCTCTCTAAGGGATATTTTTTTATTTACTTATTATTGACTTACTGATGGCATTTTCTCACTGAGAAAACGAAGAATTTCTCTTTGTCAACAATTCTCGCTTCCAATAGGACAGACAAGACCGCCACCGAAAGGTAGAGTCCATTTTTGTCAATTTTCGAGACCGAGTCCATTTTTGTACTTGTTTTTCACTTCAGCTTCTTTTGTGAAAATGATGAAAACATCGACTATTGCTAGGCCAACGAAGTGCCAGGTAATTCTGTACCACCATTTTTAAATTTTTTCCATAGGTTTTATTTTTAATTCGTCGTCCTTGTCAACGGTTCTCATATATGTGTTGTAGTTTTTTACAACTTCAGGATATTGAATTTTCGGTCTGCTTCCATCAGACATTCTCCGTTCGACTGTTGACATAGAGAATAATGAGTGGAAGCTGCTGGCATACATCACCACGTTTGAGTTCATCTACTTCAAAAAAAAAATAGCGTCCTTCTTCACTCTTCAGTCATATTCTTCATGGACTAAAGGTTTGTCAAGTGAAAGACAGTTGATTTTCTAGGTTTTCCTTATCTTATAGTTCCACGCGTTTATATACTTTTTTGTTTGAATGCCCGTTACAGTACCAGGGATGGAAAATAATTATCAAAATATATTTTTAAAACATTTTTAAAATCTTTAATGTCTCGGGCTCCTAAACTTTTAATGGGAATTTACTGGGAAAATTTGGAATTCATCAACACTTGCTGAAGCATTCTGATTCTTGAAGGAATCAAAGCTTCAACAGTCTCAGTTCAGTTAAGTGACAGTAAAAACGTTCATTTAACGTTTGATTAGGTTCCAGAAATTCCAGAAGATTTTTTGAAAATTTACCAAAAATACAGGAAAATCTCCCTTGGATGCAAGCCTGGCCTTGAATTCGATATTCGTAATTGACCTCTTCAACAAACAATTCGGTTACACGTAATTGTGCAGGATTCACTTCTCATCTCCAGTACCCATCCGTAGATATCATTTATTAGTTTCACGAGTAAGAAGAGAAACACAACAGACCATTCTATTCTCATTCTTTCTTTGTGAAAGTTCGTAGGCTACCCAAGCATCCAATTTTACCACATACTCCGAGCGGAAGGATTCTTCTCTCTGTAGTAGTTCTATTTATGAACATGAAACATCGCCGATGATTCCTTTTTCGACTTCTATTTGATCAGCATCCGATATCCCTTAGGGCTGTTTTAATTGTGACTGAGATTGAAACTGTAGTTTTTCAGTACGAGAGCGCTGAAATCATCTTTGACACTCCCGTCCTGTTAGCACATTTTCTCCGTGAATTCTGCTTACATTCTAATGAGCTTCCGCTAGGCGGTGCCTAAGATCAAATTCGTAAAACGAGCAATGCCTAATCTGTAGTTTATCAGCTTCGTTGAAATGATGTATTCCGATTGGGATGGGTTTATTTTTTTGTATTCGGAACTTTTCATCGTTCCCCATTTGTTCCTTTGATTCGTTCACAGACGCGTTTCGGCGGTGCGCGACCATCGGTGTGATGTTTGACACTTTGTCAAGTGTCCTTATTAAGATATTTATCATATAGCCCCCTCAAAATAAGAAGATCACGGACTTTTTCCTGCCTACATAAAAGGACACCTACCTGCTTGCATAAACGAAGGATCTATAAGCTCATCAGTGGTTGCCCTGACAAGTTTTTCCTATGGTTTTTTACACTTTACCATACACACTTGTTAACGTAATCCAAACTATTGGGATCGGGCTGTAGTTAGGTTAATCTTTTGGAGAGCCCTGCGTATCATATCCTTTTCTGACCTATAATTGATTGCTAACATTATACGTAGATTTTGTAGGAACACAACTTATTCAAACATGATAGTTATACTTGTCACTCAGGGCTCCCTTTTCGGTCCTGACTTGTAAATATCTCTAATTACCGTCTACAACAGGGCTTTGAGTTACCGAATGAGTTACATTTGTTCGGTTATGTTGAGGAAATTAAGATGTAATCATTGTACACCTAGTTGAGCATATGTAACACAGACTATATATGAAAAGGCGGCTGGTAAAGGAATGGATGAGAGCTCGCGGTTTCAAGCTGAAATTGAAGAAAAACCGATGTTCTCACCGTGACAAAGAAGAGAGACAACAGGGTAAGAACTTTCTGTTTAAGATATCGAGATCGTGATTGTTATTTAAAGAATTTCACTGTCTTGTAAAGCATCTATAAAGCATATTTTTGAAGACGCACCGTTGTTCAGCATTTGTTTGGCAGTCATGAATGTTAAATTTATTGATAAAAAGAGAAAATTGGTCATCGTTATGTGATACAATTCTTTTGATTGCAGGATGTCAGTGCTACCAATAAGCAAGATGAACCAGATTCTTCCCTGAGTTTGTCTGCTCCTTCATTAAAACCTGGAAAATATTTGGCAGGAGGATTGACCCGTATACCTGCCAAAATGAATATTGCAGTTGTCGATAAAATGAGATGACGCCTTCAGAAATGGCGAAAAAAATTCACAAATCGGTATCGAAATCGAAATGGGTACTGCGTTTCCATTCCATAACCATTGAAGAAAAATGGCCACATCACTTCACACCTGAGACTAAGAAATCAAAAGAATGGATTGTATTGGTAGAGCCGGCTTCAAGTAACATGAAGACCATTCCATCTGCATGCAAAACTATGGTGTTTGTTTTTTGGAATGCATTAGGGATAATTTTCGTTGACCATCTTGAACAAGGAAAAGCTATCAATGGCGAGTATTATGCGTATTATGTTCCATAACTACGCTGTACCAGCTTACAATTCTATTATTGTAATGGCCATATTAAATGAATTAAAGTTTGAATTTGAATTGCTCATCTATTCATCTATTTTTACGTTTAAGTGGTACTAGTTTGGCAGAAAAAGGTATCAAAACTCCGTGTTTTGTACAGGAAATATGAAAAACGCCTGTCACTCATTTTTTGCCTGTATATCACTGACAAGGTGACCTCTTCAATGACATTGGAGAGCTTTTCTATGAAGATCTCTTTGGAAAAAATGCTTTTGACGGTTGACAAATGGAATCCCGGTGCACATTATGCTGTGACAGTCTTGACAACAAAATGCTTTCTCCTTTACCCTTTGGTTAAAAGGATGATAAGTAGATCGATACAACGGAAACATAGCATCTAATCCAACTGAGCCCACCGGATAGCATATATGCAGCTTTAAAACACTTCACAATGAAGAATAAATCAAACTTACTACCGGAAAATGATAGAACTCAGCTTGAAGGTGATAAGGTTTGTAGATACCATTATAAGGGTTTGACTGCCACAAAGAAGTTATTAGCTTTACCTATAGTTGATTTAACCAGTTAATTGTTGAAATCGACCATCGTAAGACAATATTTAGAGATTCATTTTCAGGAAGCAAAAAAGTATCATAAACAGTATAAATTATCCAGTACACAGTAATAAAGTTTGCTTCAAATTTGTTCCCTACCTTTTTTAAGTATGTCAACGGTATCGGTAAGAATAAGAAACAAAGAAACAAGAAACCGAATAAAGCTATAAAGAGGATAAAAGAATTCTTTGAAGGGAAGTCCCAAAAAGTTGGATAGAAGTTTTGAACTAAAACGGAGCATATTTGAATGAAATTTATGGCTAATAATTAAAAATTAAAGCTGATAAATAATGGCGGTAAATTTCTGTCAAATTCTTGAAATTTAAAGATCACTACGTCTTAGTACTTTCCTGACATAAAAAGTGAAAATCATTCCTTCGGGCTATAGTCCAGAAGCCATGACTCCTCCGAGAGGTAAGCGGTTAATATGAGCTCAACTCATTAACAGCACAATTGCATGAGCAAAGTGTAAATATGATACAGCGAGAACAGTCGGAACCAATTCAGGATCTACCGGGATTCCACGAAAACAAGTAGGATTTTATTTTGTTTGTGATTTTTGTCACGATTTTGGTTAAAATGGCGCTCTAGGACCTTTTTAAGTACAAGTTTAAGAAAACCATTTAATAAATCTACCGTTGCTTTTTCTATCTCCTTCTTCAAGGAGTCACCCGAGAGTGTTCTCACTGTTTATGTTCTTGCTATGAGGATGAGATTTGGTCGTTACCAGTGCTGGCTGGTGGTGTGCGGCGAGGCAGTTTTGCTTTAACGTAACATCAACCAGCTTAGGCACCAAATGGACCCATCTAGCCACTGAAATTCAATTTTTTATCATTTTATGTCAAAACAGAGATGCATGCTTCATTACTTTTTATTACAACTAAACATTTCCTTTTCTCTTCCTAGGTTCTGTTGGTTCTGTTTTTTTTTTTTTGGAAAAAAACGAAAAAATCGAACGAAAATATACCAATCTAAACACAATTTCATATTTGAAATAGTACCATTAGATCGGAAAAGGTCATGATGCAGTCGCGAAAAAATCCGTAGATCCCCAAAATATAACAGTTGGCGGATACAGTATTGAAAATGTGAGCGAATTTGTGTATCTTGGCCCCAAAATAAGAAGAACGGCGAATGAAAGAGATGAAGTGCACCGAAGAGTGCAGCTCGCAAATGAAACGTTTTATTTAGTTCTGACGATTATGATGACCAGCTGCATACACAGGAAAACATAGCTCGAAGTAAACAAATCTGTGATAAGACCTTTACTATGATTTTGTGTCAAACATGGACCCTAACCCATGTATCCAAATATAAGCAAATATAATGAACGCCTTAGACCGAGGGGACAAAAGGTGGATAATAGGAGCGTAACTAGACGGGGACCAGTGGGGAATTCGCTACAACCATGAGCTGTGTGAAATTTTTGACAAGCCGGAGGTCTCATCACATCAAAGACTGCGAAATCTCCAATGCGCCGGCCATATGAATTGTATGGACGAACAACGGGTACCCCTACGGGTAAAAAGTATCCGTTACTTTTTATCCAATGGGTAAAGAGGATTCGATGGGAGAACTGAAGAGCGGAGATCAGTCAAGGACTGAGGAAATGTTGGAATGATTCTGTTGACGTAGACTGTTTCTCGTGGTTCGGATCTTAAAATTGGAGGACGCGGTCGATAGACCGAGACAGTTGGAGGCACTTGTTGCAGGGAGCGAAGGCCCAAGAGGGGCTGTCGTGCTAAAAAGAAGGAAGATAAGAAGAAGAAGAAGAAGATCGGAAATGAGTTCGTGAATGCAGAGTAATAGCTAAACTCAAATTTATTACTTAAACTAACATTAAGTTTACCCAAAAGACCACCCTGCTGGTGATTTCAATTTAACAAAGTTGCTTATATGATTTCACAATATAATTGCTTGGGTATCGCTTTCGAGTCATCCTTGAGCAAGTACTCCAGATGTATTTCCACCCTTCTACGTTCTGTAAGAATTTCAGCTGCTTTTAGTTTCTTATTCAGTGTTGAAAATGAAAACGAAATATCCCGTGTAAAATCGAAATATTGAAAATGTTGCTCTAATGAAGGGCTAGCCTTCCATAATGTGCATCCAGAGAAATTTTAAATTGGAAGTTTTGAAATAGACACAAAAAGATTAACTAAGCTCTCCGCAAAAATGGTTAAAAGAGGCATTTATAAAGGGTCAAGTCTCTTGCCTTTCCAATGTGAACGTGTATTTGTTTTTCAAATAAAATATTGCTGATTTCTCGTTTTTCTTTTACGGAAGCATAAGTTTAATTATCCAGATGTGAGTGAGCATTAGTCAGGAAAATGCGAGAGTTTTTGTTGTTGTTTAATTTGCCTCTTTAAACCAGGACAATATGTTCGTCCAACTAGTTCTTCGGCTTCCTTAGATCGTTTATCTTGTGGTGTTTGTCTCAAGATTTTTCCTTGTCATTTTAGCATCGTGGTAAATCGATCCCTAATTTGACAATAGTTAGCATTTGATGTTCTACTCTGGATGTTCTATTAGTCAGAATACTCGAAATACCTTCAGTAGAACAGACGCGGTATTCAAGTCTCGTGAGCTCAGAATTGGAGTAAATGATATTTGAATTTGTGTTTCTTTTGTCGGAATATCAGTTAAGCCAGCTGTTTGTTTGACACTTTGGACCAAAATAAAATAAATTTCTGATAGGTAATTTGGTATGCAAATACACCATAGTCTCTCAGTACGTTGTAAGCGTACTCAATATTCAGCTCTGAGATCCAAACAACGGAAATCGGTTGCTGATCTATTGAAGTTCCGATGTCACACGGGGTTCAAGGATTTTTACAGAAATTGCTAAGGACAATATGTTGGGTTATCCCGTCTGCCAAGAGAAAAATGAAAACAGATTGAAGCTGCCACGGCAATAAACCAATTTGCACAGAGCACCGTAGAAAATGTTGTGCTGAGAGCTCAGAGGACCTTTGAATTTTCAAATCTCGTAAGACATGTTTGCAAGGATTCTGAAGAACTAACGGAACCCTTAGAGGTCATGTATACATGACGAAGAATTTTTTACTTTAAAGTAAAATTTATTTTAAATATTTTACGTTTTGACTTAAATTTATATAATTTTCAAATTTGTTTTTATGAAAAATAATAATTGATTTTTTCAGCATGCATATTATCTGATCAAAATGCATAGGTCTATCCAAATAGAATTTGTAATTGCAACTATTGAAATATTAATTAGCCTTTTCTTGATCAGTTCATGCATTCCATGGGGAATTATAAGGGTTAGAGGCTAACATTGTTTGTCGAAGCCGCATCTTTGATCTACGAATGTGTAATTCTTCTGTAGATCAGGGTCACCCAACTCATTTGATGAACATATACGAGTATGTTCCATGCCCAAAATTATGATATCATTCTTTCAAAGTTAAAGTTGACATAGCAATCAAACTACAATACCACAATTTCAAAGTTAATATAACAAATGACAAGAGCAGTTAGAAAACACATAGGAATCACTCATGGGTAACGTATACATGTAGGTATACATACGAGCTCCCCTTCTCCTCATGTGCGACTTTAACGAGTTCAAAGCATGGATGTATCTTTTTTTCCGTTTGAAGATCGCTTGTGCCAGTCTTTAGATCTTTTGGATCGACGTAAGGTCCAGCGGTGGTGAAAGTGAATGTATGATCTAGCAAAAAGGATATATTCAGTAGTTTTGTGCGTGCGACTCGACATAATTTTTATAATTTATTAAGTTGTAGACTATAAAAGGTGTAGTGTAAGACAATTTAATTCTAAATGTCCACCCAATGCACAATAAGATTTGATAATAACCCACATGGGGTCTACTATAGTGGTCAATTGGTGTCCGGTACTGTTGAACTTGTTACAACCAAGCAGAAAACGATAAGAGGTTTGTTTGGACTCAAAAATTTTTAGTATAAAAATTCGTAGATGAATTTTGGCTTTATTAATGAGTCAAATCCAAACTGCAATTTCATCCATTTTTGATTTAAATAATATAAGCTATCTGAAATGCCGCATAACATTTTGAAGTTGATATATCGAATGATTCTATCCATAGATTAACTTTGATATAAATTTGTCACAGTCCATTAAGATCCACACAATGAGGTGCTAAATATTGTAATACTTTGAATAAATTCATTTAAAATGATTTAATTTGCAATTAGCATTCGAAATGGGTCATCATTTCCGCGAAAAGAATGGATTGAATGTTAATGGAGTTACAAGTGCGATATATAGTTTGGCTTCTCCTTCAGAGCTGCTTAGTACAGAATATTTCATACTTCACAATTTCTAGGTATTGGTAAAGCCATGGAGCTAGTGGGCGTCTCTTTCCCTATTCTTAATTTGTTGTCTTTTCAAGTATGTTGGCCTTGACATATGTGCTCTCGAATATGTAGATATGTAAAATATTGTGAAGTTTGAAACCAGAATGCAGGTGGAAAGACCAGATGGAAAATTTAAGTTTGAGCTTCTACATGTTCATTTCTTCGTGTCAAGAGTAGAAATTATTTAAGAGTTATTTCACAATAAATCGATTACCGAATTTTATTTTTTCCGGATCGTTGAAAAATTTTGTCTTTTTTTAAAATTTTTAAGGAGATTACAAGAAGTGCAATTCATATTATCAGCAAAAATTGGCAATTTGATATAAAAGATAATAATATATCCTGACTCCTCGTATAAGAGAATGTTATGTGTACGAGTGAACATAAAGAAAATGTACATGTGCTTTATCGATACAAATATTTTCTCAAAGCATTCAAGCCGCTCCCAGAACTCTGGATTAAAATGGTATCAATTAAAATTGCAATCAGCCTCCTCTGCAATTAAAAAATTAAATAATTCGATAATACTTAAACAATTAAATAATTGAGGAGATACAATTCTCCTGCAAAAATACACGATTCCCGGTGTATTTATTTTAAATTTAGCGATTGACCCTTTGAGATTTAGATTTTGCGGAAATCACAAACATTGAATTTAGTTTTGGAAAAACTAAAGCAACTCTACTGGTTTTACATAGCTTGTGTATTGATAAACTAAGTGAAAATGGTTTAGAATTCTAAACCATTCTATCTAAGCCAAATAAAAACTAGAATTGTAGTTTATAAGCCTTATTTGTCTGATCAAATTCTAGATTAACCTTTTATGTTAATTGTCATCTAATTTTTAAATACTTTAACGCGAACGGTTTTCTGCAGTCTTCTATATTATTAGTTCCGTGGTTTATTTTACATATGATCTTCACCAGCTTTTATTTTAAATATTTCTTAATCTGATGCCTTTGTTTGCTTTCTTTAAGCTGATTCTGAGACGATTAGCGGACTTTGTAGAAATTCACAATATCTTCCTGAATTTTCAATTCGGCTTTCGGAACAACTATTCATCAGACCTTCAGCTTTGTCGTCTATCGGGTGAAATAAAATCAGCACTTAGGCACAAACTCTCTGTTGGTATGGTTATGTTAAATATCCAAAAACCTTCCATACTGTTTGGCACTGAGGTCTCCTATACAAATTTGTGACTCTTGAGCTTCCACGTTATTTGATCAATCTGATTGATTCCTTTCTTAACGACAGAACATTCCACGTAAAAATGCGTGAGTCCCAATCTAATCCTAAGGGCTTACCAGCTAGAGTTCCTCAAGGTTCGTGTCTCAGACAAACTTAATTTCACATTTTCACAGCAGACATACAAGGCTAACCAGCTGCTCAATAGCCACTTTTGCTGGCGATGCCTGCGTGTATGCAGCATCATTGGATCCGCGTGAAATCATTGGAATTTTTATGAGAATGCTCGAGAAAGTCGTTCAATATTTTCATCGATAGTAAATCAAAAAAAATATTGATCAAACCAAAGCAATGTACTTCACCAAAGAAGCACCAACAAACTACCTGACCGATGAGTTAACTTTTCAGGCAAGGAAATGCCATAGTGCCATAATATCACATATTTACGTCTTGTCTTGGATAAAAAGTTAACATTCTGTGACTACATCGATTCCATCCAAAATCCAAAATCTTGTTGATCAAAACTGTCATACAGCTTGTAATGTTATACGGAGCCCTCGGATGGAGGTTTTTTGCAGCTTACTTAGTAAGCAAGCTACAGATATTGCAAAACAGAGATCCCAAAATGGCTCTAAATAAACTGTTTTATTTCTCTATCCAGAGATTACATGCGTTGACTAATGTCCATAGGAGAGCGTTCACTTAAAAGAAGGGTAAAACTTCTATCAAAAGCTCGTGCATCCTTCAATACTTTAGTTGCAGCGTTGAGCAATTCCCATTCCCAATAGCTTTTGCGCCTCCTTATTGTTATCAGTACAGTCTATGCTTGTTAAAAGTAAGTTTAGGTTATTTTAGTGTTAATAAATAATAATAATAAAAAGTTTTTGATTTATTGAATTTTTCCTTAGGATTACGCTTTTACAATTATGTTTAACTTTACTTTAGTTCTGCTTAACTTTGTATTATAAGGTTGTAATTAATTCAAATCAGATCTCCTTAGTAACACTCCACTATTCCTTTAAGAAATACAACATTTGAATAAAGATTATTATTTATTTCATTACTATTATTATTGTTATTATTATTATTTTTATTGTTATTATTATTATAATATAATAATATTTTTGTGTGCTGAAGTGTGTGCTTGAAGTGGAAAAAATGGACGAGATTGTTCGAGCGCTTTTCCTTATGTATTTTGTTCGTCCCGATGATGCAGATGGCGAATGTCCTAGAGAATGCCCACTTTTTAGAGCCATCGAGCTGGATGATGCGGTGAAAGCTTTAAAAACGAAAAAGGCAACCACTGCGCACCACTTTCAACGCCTGTCTGTAGCACGGTGTGTTTACAAATTGTTGCAAAGAGGCGCGGCTCGCGCTGATCCGCAAGGGGAAGGGGAACCCGGTGCGATCATCTTCAAATCGGCCCTTATGTATGTTGAACGCCGCTGGGAAGGTGCTCGAGACGTTCATTGGAGAGAAACTTGGAGAGGCCATCCGAATTGTTGGGGATTTATCTCCTCAATAGTACGGCTTCAGGGCTGGTCGATCCACGGTCGGTGCAATAGCATAGGCAGTGAATGCGGTCTAGCGGGCAGAAGCCCACAATCACCACTCGAGGCGAATAGTACTACTCATAACACTCGATGTGAGGAATGCCTTCAATTCTGCTAGATGGACAGATATACTTAGTGCTCTGGAATTTTTCAGGGTGCTGAGGTATCTGACTTGGATATTGAAGGAATATCTCAAAAATCCGAGGCTCGTCTATGACACATTGGAAGGCCGGCGAAGAATGGATGTGACATCAGGGGTGGCGCAAGGCTCCGTTCTTGGCCCGGACCTCTGGAATGTCTCGTAAGATGAGCTTTTGAGGTTGCATTTACCGGGGGAGTCGTGCCTGATTGGCTATGCAGACGACGTAGCAGTACAAGTCGCAGGACGTACAGTCGAACAGGCGCAACTCAAACTGAGTACAATACTGCACCGAGTGAGCGAGTGGATGATAGGCCGTGGGCTTGGCCTAGCGCTGGAAAAGACCGAGGTCATCATCCTGACCAAGAAGTGGATCCCCCGTGTTATTCCTGTTCTGGTGGGAGAAATGATAATCGAGTCGAAGGAATCAATCAAATACCTTGGTTTGATGATTGACTCGAAAATGAGCTTTATCGAGCAGGTTCGAGCGTCAGCGAATAAGGCTTCTGCAGGAGTATTGGCTATAAGTCGCCTTATGGCCAAGACGCGGGGACCAACCTCGAGTAAAATATGTCTACTGATGAGTGCAATGGAGTTAGTGCTCTTGTACGGCTCCGAAGTCTGAGCTGATGCTCTTAGTAAAGAGTCGACCCGTGGACATCTGGCACAGGTGCAGAGCAAGGAGCTTTGAGGATAGTGACTGCATATTGCGCTGTCTCTGAACGTGCGGTGCTGGTTACATCGAGGGTGGTCCCTATTAAGCTACTTGCAGAAGAAAGGAAACGTATGTACTTACGTAGGAGGGAGTTGGCGAGAAAAGCCGTCAGCCGAGACAGAAGGAAAATGACCCTAACCTTGTGGCAGCAATTTTGGGTAAACGAAGTGCGAGGCAGGTGTACCGCACGGCTGATTAGTGACTTGGGGCCGTGGCTCTATAGAATGCATTGTGAGACTGACTATTATTTGACGCAACTATTCAGTGGGCACGGGTATTTTCAGTCTTACCTGTATAGGATGGGAAAGTCATCGTCCCCAACTTGCGTGTTCTGCCCAGGGATGACAGATGACGCCTGCCACTCGTTATTTGCGTGTGCAAGATGGAAAAGACTCCGTTCGCATCCCTTGGTGAAAATAGGTGTGCTCTCCCCAGAAAATGTAACGGAAAAAATGATGCGATCAAAAGACAATTGGAACGGTGTGTCGCATTACGTACGGACAGTTCTTCTTATAAAGAAGGGCATCATGGATCGCTTGGCGAGGGAGGGGGATCTCTCTGACAGCAATCCTCTTCCTATCCATAATTGTAGAAAGAGCGATTTCCCTTAACTTGAAGGCGCCGCTAAGCGATGATTAATGAGGCCTAGTCCGAAGTAATTTGATAAACAGTTCCAGGCTAGGTTCTCGGTGTGACAGCGGAGGTGTTTAGTTGGTAGCCTGGTTGCGGGGGTCTGACACTCAGGGCGTAAGTAGCCTGCACCACCCAACCAAAAAACAAAAAAAAAACAAAAGATAAGAATTGTTATTATTAATATTTTTATTATTATTAAATCAAACATAATAAACTGAAAATTTAAAAAATGATTGAATGTTCTACATTTTTGTAAATTGTCACGTGTCGTCCTAACAATATTCCTCATTTTTAAGGCTGGCAGCAAATTGATTCAATTCTGAAACTTCAGCATACAACGTAACAAAACACCTCGCCTCAGATTTAGATTTATCTAATAAAACATTGTTTCTATTTGGTGCATGTATTTAGTAGAATGTGCTTGATTAAATATGATTTATTTTTGTTTTTTCTCAAAAAAACTCAAAAATAAACACAATACTTTCATAACCCTTGCAATAAATCAAGTTGGTGTTCATATACCGAAAAATAAAATAAAGGTTTTTTGTGTGAGAACTCATTTTTAATATTTTCTTTTGAAAAAATGAAAGTAATCCGGCTTTCTGAAAAAAAAAAAATAAAAAAAAATTGTTGAGTAAATCAGTTCTCTACCACATGAATACTTCCGGTGATCCACATTATAGTGTTTCATCGGGCGGCGACCAAATATTGTAGGATTATATTTTTTTAGTTAAATTAGGAAGCTAGAGAACCGGTGACGTCTCATAGAATTTCCTTAAGACTAACCGTTGACATCGTTTTCCTCTGCACGTAAGGTGGCCCCGAGACGAAAGCCGTTGTATCGAATTTTCAAAAATCAATTCAAAATCAAAAAATATTTTCCACATTGCTGACAATTGCAACAATCAAAAGTGAACGTAAATTTATTGAAAGCAATTATTTTTTTCAATATTATTTTAAAAAACAATTATAACTAATAACGTATTATAAACATAAATCTTGCTAATACACTTGCGCTCAAAAAAAGCTTAACTCATTTTTCTTTTGCATCATCATATTGGTTGTCAAAAATGTAATATATTATTAACTCAAGTGTTCTTATTACTCAAAATGCTGCTTAAATGAAGTGCAATTACTCATTTTCATTTGTTTAATTGTTGTTGTCCATTTAAGCAAGATACTTATTTTTGAGTAACTCAATACGCTGAGTGCATTCATGCTAAAATGAAGAGATAAGAACACCGCTATATATAATATTTTTGTAATTTATTTTGTATTTTTTTTTTATTTAATTTTATTATATTTGTCCAACACCTTGACTTGATTTAATTCATTCCCCAGACCATAACATACTGTGAATGCTTCACAGTACGCTAGACACATTCATCACTGTATCTTTCATTTCTTCTACAAGGCATCGTGATATCTGAGTTCGAACCGATGAGATTGATTCTGTTTTCATCAGAGGAAACAACACTAACCTTATAATTTGCCGACCAATTTTCTCTCTCTTTGCACCATTTTAGCCGGGTAGAACGCATTTTCGCTTGCTGCTCGTCGGTCATGCAAATTGTTGTCTTTCAGATGTCGCTTTACTGCAAAGATGTTTAAAACGACATTATGAACTTCTCTTGACTCTGCAGCAATTTCTGTGGCAGTTTTAAAACGGTTGCACAAAACTTATCGGTCAGTCTTCACGTTCGTTTCCTTGGACGCCTGCTGCCGGATTGACGCAATAAACTTTCGGTTCTCAAATATTTTTCCCAAAATCTTTCACTGATGACTCGTTGCACTTGATTTTTTTTGATACAGTAAAATTCGACATACTTTGCTTTGTATGAAAATGCATTTCTGTTTTGCCGTAAACACCATCGTTTCCACTACGCATTTAGTATCTTCACTGAACAACCTGCACAGAATGATGCGATCGTAGATTAGTACAAAACTAACTTAACAACTCCTGTTAGATAACGCTCCTTATCGGCAAACAACAGAGAAACACTGAAATGCAAAAATCATCGTCATTATATTATCATAAATATAAGTCAAATTTTCAATAATATTTTTTGTTTTATAATTTCATTATTTAATGTTTTCAACCAGGCTTTATTTTGCCATTTGTTCCTTGCACAAATTTTGAGATTAAATTCTTTGAGAAAATTCTTTGAGATAGTTAACATCCATATTGGTCTTTTGACAGTCCATCTCGGAAATTTTATACTGCTACAATTTTCGAAACTCATAATTCTACAACGTGTTTATTCTTTCAAATAATGATGTATTACAGAAGTTTTTTCTCTTTCTTCCTGTCATTCTTCAGCATAATCCTCGTTCTCTGATTTAGACGTAAAATCTTCTACCTTCAGATAACAATCTTTGAATTTACCGTTTTCATTAATAAAATCCACTTTTGAAGAGAAAGAAAGTATCTGTAAAGTTGATGTCTTTCTCCTGGTTCTATTGTATTTACAGATTTATAAGACGAATTACTTATTTCCATATGCATGTCACCTATAATTTATAAGGGCGAAAATTGAAAAAAAGGTTCTGAACACCTTTCTTTATACCTTTATACCTGCCAAATATGCGTTGTTAAGATGTAAAAAGCGTCACCAATTATACGTCTTATAAAATAAGCAACCATTGTTATACTGCGAAAATAAACAACGCATATAGAGGTCTGAAAAAGTAACAATCGCACGCCGTCAGATGAAGCGCGCCATGAATTGAAGCGCCGCCTCACAGCGAAAAGTATGAAAATAGGCCCCGACCTGAACATGTACTTCTGAACTTTACTATGTTAGAGGACTAGCTAATGTAAGTTCATTCACTGTCACTTTCGGTTCCAAAAAGTTCTCTATCTGTCAAAGAATCATTTGCCTCCAATAAAGCAGCTGAACTTTGTTCATCATTTTTTATATTATTTACTTTTGATTAAAATTAAATAACTCAACGTAAATAATGAAAATACGTACAACTAACGAACGCAACAAGAAGATATACATATATTTCACTTAAATTTTAAAAAACTTAAAAAACTTTGCTTTGCTTTGATGAAGCTCAAACGTTAGTTGATGACATCAGTTGCATGTTAGCACTATAATGTCCTCAGTATTAGGGTCTGTTGACACATGCCAATTAATTCAAACGATCACACCATAACGCAGCGTGCAGCATTTAATTAGCACTTTTAATTGATGCGCCAATATTCAGCCTCCAGCTAATGTACATTCAACACATTTGGTTATGTTTGAATGATATCGGATGTTTTTGAAACTCTTGTGATTAAAAACAATCCACGTAGTATGCCAAAAATTAGTTTCTCCATTTTTGATGGCGTAGTTCCGAGCGAAAGCTCTATATCAAACAAAATTGATAACTTTCTGTCGTCGTTCCGAATAATAGGGCTGGTACCCCATACATTTAGTGTTAAAAGTGGCCTTATTGTCGTGCACGGGATACAATATGGCAGCGTCTATGAACATTTCATCACGCAAATTATCGATTTCAATTGTTGCCGGAAAATACAATTATATATACGGAAAATACAATTTTGCACTTTACGGTGATTCTTTGAATATACAACACTAAACTGGATCTTTCTTTCCAACAAGGCTTTTGACCCGTTCCGGTGAAATTAAGGTCCAATCTATGCTAAGAGTCACACTAATTTTCTATACGCTTTGACGTTTCGCTCATCAGTACGAGTAAAACGTAAACAAAACACAAAATTTCCACATAAATCACTTGTCACGCAACTGCTTTCGCTACCATCACATTAATTTGTACACGATTCACTTTTGTTTTTGTTTGGTCTTTTTTTCACAAAAAACTTCTAATAGTCTGCCGATATTCATGATTTTGACACTTTCCTCGTGCGGTCACGTAAAATGACAAACTTCCTTGCACATTTATTCGACGACTCAGCCTACTTATGGCCGTGTAAAGTTGCGAACAAAATTGAGCATCCATGCAGTGAAAAAAAAAATTTCGTTGCAATTTTAATTTTGAACATTTATCTACAAATTATTTTCAAAATCTCAGACTTTGCTTTGTTCGGTTTGAAATAATGCTGGTAGAACAAATAAACACATAAAAATGTTTTCTCAGAGCATATTAGAACAAAAATATTGGTAAATTAACAATTCATTATTTAAGGGTATACTTCACAAAAATACAAATTTATTATCAGGAAAACGAGCTTATTTAGTTTCTAGCAAGCTTAACCGTTTGAGTCCCAGACGGTATTGAAAACACACTGTCGAAGAATCCCAAACAGCGCGATCGCGCATTCCTTATATATGTACGAAAATACCCAAGCAGCGCTATAGCGCTTGTTTAATTTTATGTCGAATAATACCAAGCGGCACGATAGCGCTTCTTGTATGTGGCAGGTAACGTGATTTTCGTGTTTTTTTTCATCGCTCCGCCACTTTTATTTTCAGTTTGCGTTGTGATCGGACGTATTCTTCAGTTAATAATTATTTTCATTATTAATAATTGTGTGTTCTAAAATGAGTAGACGAAGCAAGGCACAAAATAAGTGAAAAATTAATCTCAATTTACTATTTAACTTTTCTAGATTTGGTGCATCCCTAAATAGGTATAATGAATCGAAAAAGAGAGAAGGAATTCATCCAGTATGTTTTGATAAACACCAATGTTACAAATCATAATGTATTTAAATTGTTTGTTAATAAATATGTCAAGTTTATTCGACAAAAATTATAGAAAAAACAACACCAAAATAAAAAATTTTATTTTGCAATATATCATGCGTTATTATAGTACTATTTCACCGATTGTAAAATGTACTATTTACGTTAAACGAAGCTGTGTGATCTACTTGCATCAGTAAGTCTGAGCGCTCGACTTCGACGATACGTAACGTACCGTCAGTTGTACACAATGCTCGAAATGTGCTGGGTTTTCTCGACATAAAATCTGAACAGTGCCATCGCGTTGCTTGGGACTCAAACGGTTAAAGGCTGAAATACAATAGCGCGAGACCGCGATACGAGAGCGGGACGACAGTATCGCAGCAAATGTCAAGCAGTTTTCGTAACATGCATTTCTATGCAACATCGTACAATGATTGCGATACGTCGATGCGAGGAGGGAAATATTCGGGAAAACGAAAATTCATCGCAACGAGTTGCGTGACGTTTGTCAAATGCAATATGGCGCTTAAATGAAATTTGAAATTCAAACACCTTAATTAATTTTCAAGTACTATGGTTATTCCAAATGAATTTTGAATGAAAATTTCATGCATCCTAGTTAAGGCTTTTATTTGCTAGACGAAGGAAAAATCCAAATTCAAAACTTTAAAAAAATCAAAAACAATTTCATTTGAAACGTCACCTATTTGACATTTGTCATATGAACATTATTGTTCCTCGCATCGCGTGCATTGTAAATTGAATGCGTTGCGTGGCAACGAACGAAAATCTTGTCGCACTCCCGTATTGTCGTCTCGCGGTATTGTATTTTGGCCTTAAGAAAATAATAGCAATATTAAAATAGTTTGAAAATTAAAAAAAAAGATTATGTAGTCGTAACTGAGAGCGACAGCGGTTGTAGAGGATCGGTTTGATTTTAAATGTATTATCATAAGTATCAGATTAAAGTCTGTAGATTGTGGTGGAGTTTCTAAGTTGTGTTGGGGTTGGTACAAAACTCTTCCCCGAAAAAATGTGATAAGTATGCTGTGGATCGCTATCCTGTTGATAACAGAACTAAAGATGAAAGATGAATTCAGTTCTCGTGCTGATTGATGCAGATTTCTTTTTGCTGTATCGAGGTATTCATTTTGTCAATATTGTTTAATTGTAGTTTAATTTTGATTTTTCCGGTCGCGCTCAGAGTCATATGACCCAACCGCGGGGCATGTCTGGAATTTAATACACTTTAAGCTGTGATGGCAAATTTAAAGTGACAAATGAATACGAAGTGAAGGAATCAACTCCTTAGTATGCACATTAGTTCTAATGAAAAGGGCACTTTGTTGCACACCAGGATTATCATCGGTCTGTAGCTTGCATATAAGAAAGGAACCAGCGAGCCTTCAAACGGCGCGCGGAGCAGGTGTAACCATTTTTGACAAGATGCAAAAATCGATCGGCCGTTGTCATGATGAAATAATAAGACAACTCCTATTTTGTACTTCCACTTCACATTCCCCATTCCAGACACATTAAAAATTTTCTGACAAGAGCTTGCAGCTAATGTTTTCCTCACATTTTTGAAAACTCATACCGCAATTTTTTTACCCACTGAATACATGTATCAATTTCGATATATGATTTTTTTCAGAAGTGGCGTTTGCTGGTTAGCCAAGATTTGCAAAGTACCTTTTCAACTTCCGATTGTCAAAATGAATTTATTTGTTGTTGCCAGTGGCAAAAATGACGCAACATGTTTACACTTAAGGATAAGGTACTAGTACCAACTAGGAGGAAAAACTTTTTTTTTCACATTTTTGGTCACAGTAATTTGATTTCATATTATTTCAAAAAATTTGCCTCAGCGTAGAATTTATTCTTTTAACTCCGAATAGAGAATTAATTCAAAATAAAAGAACCAAAAATATTTTTAAGGAATGATGTCTCCGTCACAACTGTAAACAAAAATTATTGTAAAGGACATTTAAAAAAGTCGTTCGATTTCATAAAATTTCTCTATAATTCATCTAATTTCATTAAAAGCTGTTCAGTCAAACTGCAGGTTAATTATGCGTAGGGTGAAAAAATGTTGAAATCGAGCAAATCGCGGTTAGTATTTTCAATTCGGCAATAATCGATGCAGTAGCACTCAATACATCCTTGTTGATTGGTTGTCCTGGTATAAAATTATATAGTGCGTATCAACGTGGAGCGGAAGAATAATGTCTTTTCAGACAAAACTCAACTCTTCGGAGTACGTTGTCTCCAGGAACCAGGATTATATTCTTGCCAGGGGGACAGATGGGGCCAGCCAGTTCTGAGCGGGCACCGAATCATGGATATGGCAGCCAAAGTAAGACTAGTTGTGGTGAACACTGGCAAACTTCTACCTTCTACTGTTTGAGCTGCGTGGGTACCATACCTCAGGTAACATTCGCCTCGGAGTCCCTTTTTTCAAAGACAAAAATTTGATGCGTTCTAAATACCAATTCATCAGTGACCATCAGTAACTCTCGCAAACTCGCAGTGCTCCGTCTTTGAGTAGAATACTGAGGAGATGGCCGTGGAGAAGTTCGCCAACATACTCTCGAGATGCACATCTTTGTCGGGGACAGGAAGACTGTCTACTGAGGACATAGACACGGCAACCAATTGGAATCGCTGATAAAAGCTGAAAACAGAGGCTCAGGCAAGAGAAGGCAGGATGAGGTATGCATCATAATTGCGGTGTATGAGTCGGTCTGGAGATGTCTTCGTAAGTCGATAAACAGAAAAAATACCCGCTGTTGGCATAATGTCGTCCAATATGTGAACAGCATCCCATGGGGTCAGGGCTGTGACATGGATAAAGGCGGGTATTTCGGATCCCTGCATATACGAAGCCAACAAACTACGGGATACGGATTTCCTTCTCCAAACTTCCCTCCGTTTTGAAGATGCACACAAATAAAGATCTGTAACGTCTGAAGTTTTCACAAGGAAAGAACTGGTATTAGCAGTTCCTTCCATAAAGTCGAAAAATGCTCCAGGAACGCCTGTTCCACCTGTGTTTTTGCAGTTGGTTCATAATTTCGTTCTAATTTTGCTTGGTATTAAAAGTCTTTTTAATACCTGATTTCGAGAAGGTGAAGGGGAAACACGAGTCGCTATCAGCATACCGCTGGTTATGCATGCTAGATTTGACCGGGGGAGTGCTCGAGAAACTTATATCGAGAAGACTATATAGACTATATAAGACTACATATAAGAGATATAAGACTAGGTATATAAGACTATACAAGACACAGTCGTTGCTGTGCTGTGGGAGACCTTTCTCTAGGCTAGTATGGCTCCAGAGTTCGACGCTTCACTATAAATACAGTTGTGGGCGTGGTGACTGTGGTCAAACAGGCGGAGGCACGTGGTTGGTCCAACCGGCGGGGAGTCCTCCCCAGGAGTGCGTTCAACTCAGCTAGATGGATGGATATTCTGGTAATATGCGTAATGTGATTTCAACGTATGGAGTTTATAATTTTGATTTGGGGGGGGGGGCGATATTTCCAAACAATTTCATCGCTCAATTTTTTCAACACTAGTTTCACATATCCTTGTTTTCTTGCACAATTGAATGGCTTTTGTTTTGATATTCTCCGCTTGTGCTTCCTTATGGGTACTTATGGTGCCAGTCCGCTTACACCTTTATAACAGAATTTGGATAGCGTTGAATCGTATTGGAAAAATTTGTTGAAACCGATTATTATTGGTTAGTTTTCCAGTCAAAATTCTGGCTTTTGAAGGTGTTGCTACCACTTGCCAAATTTTTCATTGCAACTCTGAGAAATCATATGCGGGGAAGTCAGTCTCTCCGTTGAATTTGCTCTTCTTTTTTTTCATTTTGTTTTTGTTTCTCAGTTTTTTCATAGTTTTTTTTAAGTCTCAGCAACATTTGAAGGGCCCATCATGTTTTGTGTTGATTTAGATTTTGATAACAATCAATGATGGAATACTCCTCTTATGATTGGTGATTTGAGTGATATAACCACCCAGTTTTGGTACCAAAGCACCAGAAGTGTCGTTTTGGCCAAAATTCTGCTTGCTTTTGAGGTTAACAGCCAAATGTTCAGGGAAACCGGTATGAAAATGGACAAATCCAATTACATCTAAGACCATTGCAGGGCTTGGATTTCTTGTACTATTCATTGGAATGAATTGGAGGCGAGTACTCTTTGACATACCTTAAACTATTGCATGCATGTTTTTCCAATGCTAAATATATTTAAAATGAACTCCTGAATAAAACATTTCTCATAACAATTTGAATGCTATGTCTAAGTATTTTAATGATTTTACTCAAGTTAAAATGAATTATATTCAATCGTTTTAAAAATGAAGTAATTTCTCATTTATATAGTCTTTGTACATAAACTAAATATTGAATATAAAATATAAATGCTACTTAATTTGGTTATCTTTAGTGGTCCTGCAGTTCTTTTGAATTCATATGCAAAAAATTCCAGCGAACTTAATAAACCGCATTCCAAGTCTCTTCGGACTCTTGACCATATACAGAATTGTAAATTCAATTAAATGATAAAATCATGCGAGAGGTTATTCCATACTACACATTCGTTCTTGAGTTACTATATATAATTTTATTAATAAATATGAAAAGCGAGTCTTTATTTTTGAGTACGTTCAAAAGGCTGAAAAATTTTTTCCAATAAAGATATCCGGCTTAAAGAGCAACTGAATGGTCAAAGGGGAAAAAAATTATTCATACTCAATAAACCTTTGCGTTGATTTGTGATTGCTTTATCAAAATTTTAAGTACAAAAATATTAAAACGAGTAGTTTGGAGTTTATGAGCAGTTAACAATAATTTTCAATTGTTATTAATCGCTTACATAATAAAGTGAACTCGGCAGAGCTCACCAAGTAATTTTCGAAACTAAGAGCAAACGCTTGATGTGTGTTAAAACAGTTTCAAATGTTACGATGTGAAAAACAAGTCCAACTGCATGAATTTTGAAAACAACAGCTGGTAACTTATACATTTCCAAAACAAAAACTTAAAACTATCAAAAAATTATTTTCAACTAAATTAACGAACTTGTTTATCATGTGGCTCGTAAGGATGGACTGATTTGTTGCACCAGACTATCGTATTCTTTTGTTCTTGTCCCTTATTTAATCACGAAGCTTTGTTCTTTTTTAAGGGTATAATTGGCCGACACAGATATGCTGGCATGTGCAAGTTCATTTCTATACACATTCTATGTCCCTCAGTCCTTTATCTTGCAAAATGATTGGCCTTTCTCGTTTTATCTGTAAAATTTTCGAAAACTCAACCTATGTCGCTATCAGGTATCATAACACTCCTGGAAGTATTTTGCCACCTCCTCACTTGACTCATCATTAAAGCTAAAACGCTGAGGAAAAAATATTCTTATGAATAATTTCAATTAAAAACATTATAAACTGTTTTGAATCAAAAATCATTTGGCAGGAAATTTATGAAACAAAATGACTTTTAATTTTAGCTATTTACATTACCATAAATGGATATGCGCAAGTACGTTGGACAGAAAGCCGGAGCCGCAAGAAAGCGGATGGAAAGTCAGAGAATTACATAGAAACCTTCCGAGGCGACGAGCAATACCTTTCGTCCCGAACAGCAGTTCTTGGCCATGACACCGGCAATTTTTTCGAGCTTCAAGCTGGGAAATATGTGTATCCTTTTCAAATCAAACTTCCACCAACTGTTCCCACGTCCTATACAGGAGTTTATGGACAAATACGATATGAAGTTATTTTAAGCATCGACAGGCCTTGGAAATACGATAACAACTTTAGGCTGCCATTCACAGTCATTTCGCCATTTGATTTGAACACTGATTCCAGTTACAGAGTAATGCAAGAATAATATTTTTATTTTCAAATTATTTTCAAATATGCGATTAACTTTTCAGTTGCCGATCGACAAGAAGGAAGAAAAGCAATTCTGTTGTGGAACGTGTTTCTATTTCAAAAACGACCCAATCGTACTGAAATTGGACACTCCGTTTTCAGGATATGCTCCTGGACAAAACATTGAGTTCACGATGTCTGTGGATAATCAGTCAAATATTGATTGTCGGGAAGTAAAAATCAAACTGGTGCAAACTGTTCAGTTTTCCACTCGAACACCAGAAACCAGAGAACGTGTGGAAACAACGAAAGTAGTTGAGAAACGTTTAGGGCCTGTGTCAAAACTCAGCCAGAAGGAGTACAAAGACTTTTTGAAAATTCCCGCTGTTGCACCGTCCTCACTGGAAACCTGCAGTATCATAAAAGTTAAATACTCACTCGATTTGACTGTAAAAATTGGTGGAATCCATCGTAGTGTGAGTGTTTCGGTACCTGTAACAATAGGAACTGTGCCACTTATTGGAACTATCACTGCACCTGAAGGCGTTATCACAACACAGCCTCGTATTCCAGTCGTAAACGGACAAGGTGGTGAGCATCCTCCACCGTATACCTCCATAGGTAGGACATATTTCTATGAATTCAATCAGAAGATATAAAGTTAATGTGTCTTTCACAGCACCTCCTGTGTATGAAGAAGCTGTGAACAATGGTAAATTGTTCATTGACAAAGATGAAGCTGAAAAATATGGCAAAGCAGTGCCATTTGTTCCAAAATATCCAGTCTATCATAGTCCAAATGCACCAACTCCAGCCCCGAGTCCGCCCACAATTGGTCTTACTATTCCAGATAAGTTTCCGCCAACTTCTCCAGCTCAGGACGATTACAGTCACTTGGGCATTATTCCTAATCCTCAGTCAATGTATCCTACGTTACCTGCATCAAATCAGCCTGTCGCTGTACCACCACAACCTGATACTCAAGGCAAACCTATAGGGTGGAATCCATGAGAATACCAGACGAACAATTTATGACCTAATTTTTGGAATTTTTATATGTTTATATATTCGTAGTTAATACATTTACTCCCGTCTGATCAGTTGTTTTTAATGTGTTTGGGCTAGTTCCCGCTGTTTTTTTAATTATGAAACTCTTTTTTTTTGTTCAAAAGGTAGGACAATCCTGGGAAACGGCCGAAATAAGGTCCTGTCCACACTATTGTTAAAGGTTATGGAAGTTAGGATCTACGAGGGATTTTAAAAACGGAGTAAATTTGGTAAAATTAAGTGACAGATGACTACCCTCAACTAGACTAGCCTTTGGATTCTGGACATTATTGCAGGAGAAGGTCTATGAGAATGTGATCTTGATGAAGAGTTTCAAAAAAGCGTTCAAATTTACGTTGCATTATATAAACGGGTTTTGGCTTCAAAAGGATCTATAATCTTCCTTAAATGCACCTTGGAGCTCGGAATTCGGTTTCTTTCCCTGACAGATGAAAATGTACTTAAGTTAGTTGGAGTCAATTGAGATTGATTTGAACCAGTTCATGAACTAGCTCTTCATTTAATTTCTCAACATTGATGTTATTATGACATCTTGAGTTAGTTCAGATTCTATCTCCGGTTCTGCTAGAGATATGATGTTAGTAAGTAGCGATCTTGGTTGATTTGAAGCTTTGATTTTGAAATATTATAACTGGCTCAATCCCTGTATAGTATTATCAACCATCAGATGATTTTTAAGTGTATGATCCCTAATGATCATAGATAGTGCAAATACACTGTAAATACTCTGTTTCTTTGCTGTCTAGATGTGTTCATGTTTGACCTCATTATGAACCTACTCAATGGCTTAATCTAAAATTCGGTTGATCTTTTGGCTTTAAAAAGAGGAAGTGAGGGGGTTATATCATCAGACATAAGTTTATTGCACTCGCTTTGCTGATTTTCCATACATATATAGTACATACCTTTAACTGAAGGATTTTTCAATTTATGTAAGATCCTTTTCGAATGTGAAGTTTTTTGTCCACCTATGTCAGCAAGGTTTTGCTTTTGAAGGATAATACTTTTCAGACCTAGTTGCATACCTTTTCCCTGCCTTCTCATTTTTCAATAAGAAATAAGTTTTCCCTATTCATTAAGAGTAATATCCTTTCTGTATTTGTGGCTCTGATTAGCAATAATGCCAGGCCGTTAAACATCGCTGAGTTCCTTATATCCTTTAGTTCCTTTTATCCTTTGAGTTCCTTTTATATCACATCCTGATGTATTTAGAAAACAGCCTGATGTATTTAGCGACGTAATGGATATTCCATAAAATATTTATGCCTGCGTTCAAACAAAAAGTCAAGTCTTTGAAACTGGCTTTTATATATATATATAATCTTTTTTTTTCGTTTTTTATGCAAGTGTCGGTTTTACAAGCAAGTATTGCTCCTTTGCTTGCTGAATTCCCTTTGAATTTTGTAATATCGTTTTAGAGGCTCATAAATTTGCTTCGCCTGTTTGTCCACCGTCTACCGAAGGTTTCTTGTTTGTATATTTCTATGGTGTCATTTGATGTAGTCTCTTATGAGCTCACAAAATCTTTTTACTTATTTTACTTCTCAACTGAAAGATGTTGCTTTATTGGCATGCATATCTCAATTGATGTGAACTTCGTTTGTTCAGCAGGTCCTCTTAGTTTGGGTTTATGCGTACTATTTGTCGTAAACTGCTCCAAGTTTTTATGACTAAGTTTAGTTGAATTTGTTGTATAGTTTCTCAAATTTGGGTATTGAATTCTCGGTATGTGTCAATGTTGTCCAAGTTTTTTGAAGCTTTCGTCTTATTTTTTGTACTTGTTTTGACCGTTTTCTTAATTTTTCCACCAGGTCTTTTCAGGTCAGGAGAGAGGTTTTCCCATGTACTAGATAGAGGCGAGTTTTATACAACCGCTTATATCAAATAATTTGAAATTTTACATTTCTTCAGTAATTTCTGAATTCGCCTCTTTACCGGATGACATGGGCCGATGAAGAAAAATGAAACCTTTCAATATTTGCTTTTGCACTGCTCGAGGCTTACCCTATGACGTGGTAATGACGGAAGAAGGGTCTTTTCTAGATTTCTGCAGTAAAACTGAGTTTTAAACCGTCTGTGAAAATTAAACCATGTTTGATGAGCTAGGGGCTAGCGCTCATACATTCATTCAAAAGTGGGTCTTGAGTAAATAATAATAAAAACAATGGTAAAAAATTTCCTAAAGTAGCTTTTGGAAATTTTTTTGAATTAATTTTCAGAATATTTCAGTTCGTTGCGTGCATCCAAGAAAAAATTCCTTTATACGATTGGTCCTTCAGAACGAGCTGAAGATGGCTTTAGGGGCTGAAACGCATCTTGAAAATAAAGACGGCACAGCCAAGTTAAAGTGAAAGAAATATTTGAAATATACTTAAGAAATAGTATGAGATACATGTTAATACGGTTGAAGAAGTGAAGTGAAGTGAAGAAGAGAGGCGGCTTGACACGTTGTTCAAAGCCAAAATTTGCTGCGTCTGATGAGTTGTGAAAAAAATTGGCAAAGATGTGTCGTCAAAATTTTAAAATTCGTCGAATTGGTCAATAGCCGTTAAAGCCTCTCTATAATGAACTGATTAAAGGTAACGACGCATGCATACCCATAACTTTCTATTAAGGATACGAGGAGCACGCAGATGTTATTTGGTAAAGTTCAATGGTCAGCCAATATTTGAAAAAGTGGCTTAAAATTATCTGCAGAAGCATATTTTACTATTTGATTTGAATGATTATCATTTTAAAATATTTAAATATATTTTATAATATTTCTTATTATATATCTTTAATAGTTCCATTGATTTAAAAGATATATTTACATATATTCATTTATTAGTTTTTTTGACAAATGCTGATTTGAAATTATTCGTCTTTTTTGACATATGCTGATTTGAATACCAGTTGCTACAACATTTCTGGATTAGTTTCGATAAGGACTCCAAAAGTTTCGATAAGGACTTAATTTATTGTATTTATGGAATGTGAGATGCTTTTCTTTTTTCTTATCAAACTTAGCACTCTCCCACGTCAATAGAATCGAGAAAGTAGAAAGAAATGTTTTGAAAAAGTGAAATTTTCCTGGAATGAATCATTAACGCGATAAAATTTTTTTTCATTTAATTTTTATATTATGACCTGATACTGCTATCACAATTTTACCTCCAATAGTGGGTTATGGCTGACGCATGGTGGCACATGACTCACAACTTAGCGGGGAAAAACAAATGATATCAATATATCTCGCATCTGATGGACTTGGATGTGTTATCAGTTTTGATTAAATATTTCAGTGTCAGGTGAACGTATATAGGTTGAGGTAACTACCATATGAATATCAGACATCGTAAATCCTCTTCTTTGTGTTTGATAACTAAGAAGACCAGAATGTATGTCGTTTTAATCCAATGAAAAAAGAAATATGTGATTACAATAATTTTTAAGTAAAAAAAGGATGTCGGAAACAATCAGTGCAAATTAGTAGAAATTGAAAATATAAGAAAAAAAAATTGCGACGATTCAAACGCCAAATCTGAATTTAAATTATAAATTTCAATTACATTTATAAGTTTATAGAAATTATTAATTTAGACAAGATCAATTGAGGCAGCAATACTTTGTTTTTCGAATTAATATTGCCTTTGGGAGGCAAATCAATGAGCAGCGCTATCCTATTTATGAACAGGTTGAAGTTCAAGTGTATGACATTCTAAAAGAAAGATTGTAAATCGCAATTCGAAAAAAGGAAGAGATTTATTTATTCATATGTGTATAAATATGAAATGCAGATTTTTTCTGCTTGAAATATGCATTTATTTGATTAACAGAACGAATGAATTCAATAATCAAACTATTGGCCATCGTTAGCTACGACGTTTTCCCATCTTTCTGTCAATTGATGGATTCCGTTCCAGGACCACTTCTCATTTTTTGAGGCTAACCACTCATCAAGCCAGTTTTTAACTTCTTCTTAAAAATGGAAGTGCTGTTCCGAAAGTCCGTGCTGAATCGATCGAAACAAGTAGTAATGAAAAGGAGCCAAGTCTGGTGAATACTGCGGGTGGGGTAGAACTTCCCAATTAATGTTTCCCAAGTAGTTCTGGACAGGTGTTGTAAAATTCGGCCCAGCATTGTCATGTTGAAAAATGACTTTATCATGTCTTTGGTGAAATGCTGGTCGTTTTTCCTTAAGTGCGTGGTTCAATTTGATCAGTTGTTGTCGGTAACGTTTCGCAGTATTAGTCTCACCAGGTTTCAGCAGTTCATAATACAAAGGTCCCTTACTATCCCACCAAATACGCAGCAAAGTCTTCTTTCCATGAATATTGTGGACTGGTTGTAATGTTGATGGCTGGCCTGGGTCTACCCATGATTTTTTTCGCTTGGGATTGTCGAAATTAATCCACTTTTCATCGCCAGTAACAATCCTATGCAACAAACCTTTTTTTTTCTGTCTGGCAAACAGAATTTCACAAATGGTTTTTCGCCTTTCGATGTCTCTTTCTTTCAATTGATACGGCACCCATTTTCCAGCTATTTGGATATTTCTCATGGCTTTAAAACGTTGTGAAATGGCTGCCTGAGTAACTTCCAACGCTTTTGCCAACTGTTTTTCAGTTTGTGTGTTGTCTTCGCCCAAAAATGCTTGCAAATCTGTATCTTCGATTTTTTGGTGGTTTTCCACGGTCTTTATTGCTGACATCGAAATCGCCACTTTTAAATCTTTTAAACAATCGTTGACAAGTGTCTTGGCTTGAGACATGTTCACCATACGCTTTCACTAACAATCGATAAGTTTCTGCTGCCATTTTTCTTCAAATGAAAGAAGGTTATGAGACTTCCCCGAAAAACTTCTTTTTCTGGCACGTAATTCGACATTTTTAAAGAGAAAAAACTAAATTGTTTGTACAATAAAAACGTATGACTTACTGGAATTTGTTGACAGAATTTGACACACCAAAATGCCATATTAGCTATCCCCGACAGAAACCATATGTAATGGTTATGCCATCTGTTAGTAAAATCCGCATTTCATATTTATACACCTAATATTTTAATTTAAATAATAGTAAGCTTAAAGTAGTTAAACCTGGGTCAAACTTTTTTTAACGTTGTTTTATAAAAAACCTGAAGGAAAAGGAAAACAGGAAAACCTGAACGAAGAGAGAGGAATATGAAAATCTCAGAAGAGTAGCTAACAAGATGTGGGTTGGATCTAGAATATGAAGGATGTTATTAGAAAGCTATCGACGAGAGGTATCCGAAAGATACCCATCGATACAAGAGGTACACTATTAGGCAAATTAAGCCAAGTGGTAGCTTCTGCGGATGATATCAAGATTTCGACATGGCTACTAATGACCGCTAAAGAGCCTTTAATGAAACTTGACCCCGAAGCAAAACTAGTAGAGCTAAAAATAAATGAGAAAAAATAACGCTCATGACGCAGTCGTGAAAAAACTCAGCAAATCCTCCAAATATCACAGTTGACAGAGAGATGAAACACGTCAAAGATTTCAGCTTGTAAATAAAATGTTTTATACAGTTCTGACGATTTTAAAGACCAGCAGAATAAAGAGTATACCAAGCTCCAAGCATATAAAACTGAGATTAAACCTGTGTTATGGGTGTGAAATATGGACTCCAACGCAAGCACCCGTAAATATATTGAACGCCTTTGAGCGACGGGTTCTTGGGCGGGTAATTGAAGCTACAACGAGTGGAAAAAGTCCACGTATGAATCGACGTACGTATATTTTAAATAAAAATCAATATTTCACCAAGACGTTATAATTTTTTCAGGAATTATTTGCCTGATATGATCTTCTAAAGTCCAAGGAACAAAAATCAATTCAAAGCGAAAAACTTCGAAGATTCATAAATGGAGAGAAGCTCCTCCAACTGCAAATCCTCCCTTTAACACGCGCCAAAAGTCTTCGTACGATCGCTCCTATGGAATAGTAAAAACTATCAAATTATGTTAAATAATAGGAATAAAGTGTTATAACTTACACTCAATATTTGGTAGGATATCCTCTCGCTTAAATTATTCCCTTAAGTCTCCTCGGCATTGATTTGACAAGGTTCCTGCTCACATATTCCGATATCAAGTTCTACTCTTCCTGTAGCGCTGATGTTAGAGCTGCCTTGCTTGTGGCATTCCTTTTTCAAACCCGCTTGTCTTAAACGTCCCACAGACCTCTATAGGATTGATATCTGGGGATTGTGAGGATGTTTTTAACACACTGGGTGTATTATATAAGAGCCAAAGCCGAGTATTCTCGGCTGTGTTTGTGTTTTCTCCACACCATACATTTTCCGTCGGAGTAAAAAATATTGTATTTACTTTCATCTGTGAAAATCACTCGATCCCTCTAGAACTCTACGAGTTCATTTATGTACATTTTAGAGAACTCCAAGCGTTTCCCTCGATTGGCCTCGCTTATGAAATAATTACGCCTAGCTGTAAGACCATTATATCCACCCGATCGCAAGACATTCCTTACGGTACCCGCCGACACATCAACGCCTGTAGTCTCTAAAAGCTGAAAAGAAATTCGTGACGCACTTATTTTCAGGTTATCCCTGACTTTTCGAACGATTTCTCGCCGGTTGTGATCATTTGAAATACGAGGATGGGCGCTCCGACGCTGATTTTCAATTGTTTTTCGTTTTGAAAACTTATCAACAATGCCTTGTATATTAAATTCAGGTCTTCCAGTAATACGAGCAATTTCTCTCAATTATTTGCATTGATTATGCAGCTATATGATGAGCTTCTCTCCTCTCGGGTAGCTTTTTCCGTTTCGGGCTCATTTTCACTAACTTTCAATGATTTTTCACTTAAAGAACGAGACACAAGCACTGAAAACAACTAAATCAGGCTGGACCTTCCTGCTGACTGACCAGCTGTTGATATTTCGAGAAGAAAGACAAAGCTCATTTTTGTCGAGGCGGGGTGTACCTAGCGCTGTAACTCTCATTCGAATCAATATTTTAGCTGAAAATTTATAATCATTCTGTTGAAATATATGTTAACAAAGGACAATAAACTTAAATAATTAGGTTTTTATTCTATATGAATCCTTAAAAATGTCCAAAACACAGGTGGTCACATGGGATAATCCTCTTAAACTTTTGGCACAGGTAGTCAACGTGGTTTGTCCAATGATATTGGATTTGGTGCATTTTATTGGTGGATACTTTGAAACGTCTTTCTTGATAGCAGAAACGCATAATAAGCTGCAATTATACACGCGGAAATTTTATTGTTAAATAAGTTATAACCAAACTGTCATAAGCGCCCATCGTTGCCCAAAAACTACTGGCAACCAGGAATTAAATTTGTCTATTTTTAGATTGTTTCGAATTCATTCAACTTCACTATTTTCGTGCGCATTCACAAAATACTGCTCGGCCTTCATTTGTTATCAGTTAATTTTTTTGTCATTCTATTGTTTAATAATTTTAATTTTACTTTTTTTGTTTAATTTGCATTGTAAGTAGGACGTTATGAGTCTAAGTCTCAGCTCAGAAAATGAAATCACATATCAAGTTCATTTAGGGGTTTTATCTATGAAACACTCAGGCAAGAATTTTATTGAACGGTAGATTTAACAACAATTGCACGATATACGTCAATGATTTATTAATGGAAGCATTGATTTGATTGTTACCATCATCATGCTGTAGTTTTTCTTTCTAGCTGGAGCTGTATCATGAATTCAATATAGGATTCCTGAAGGATATGCGAGTATATGCTTTACATATTTGGTGTCATCCACGGGGGTCATTCAAACGAACCAAAAGTATTTGGGGCTTTAATGTTGCCTGTAAACGCTGTTCGAATATTAATATCATGAACTTTATTTATTACTTTTTCCTGTTCGATTATTTATGAAAACAATAAAGTCCTTCCTGTACAATTGGCACGTTCAACTTTTGTCGATACAAAACAGTTGCTAATATTATCATCCACTAAAGCTCTAAACTGTCGCATGATAAGATAATTTTGATAATGGCGAATTATTCAGAGGAATTGTTATCTATAGATAGCAATCTTTTTTCCTCTTGCCAAGCTATGCAATAATATTATTTTATATAGTAACGCAAATGATGAAATCTTCAGTTTACGCATTACTTGCTATGAAGTATTGTTCTCTGCGTTGTATGTGATTTTGAAAAATATAAACAATTAATTTACTGCAGTATTTTGGATAGTATTTGCGATTTGAATAATTGAATACAAAATTTGAAATGAAGCCGATAGTGATTAATGTAAACTTTGACCACAATGAACATGGCGTATATTTCAGTGGTCAAGTGGTTTCCGGGAAAGTCGAGATATCCGTGGCGAAAGCTAAAAAAGTTCGAGGTGAATAGTTTGAAATAGTTTGAGTTTCTTATTGAATCACTTATGGTGTATTAAAATCCCTCATTTTATTGAATTCTGATCCAAGTGAGTGTTATTAGATAGACAACGAGTGGACTGGACCATGCGACTCATTTCCTAGTAACCACTCTTGGAATCAAGCACAGTTTATATATGATAACAAACCAGTGCGCAACAGATAATAAATTTAAATGCCACGACTCCGATTATAAAAATATTACAAAGCATGAGAAGAAAACCACCTGCATGGTCCCATTACACTTTGCGGAATTTGATTTTTTGAGGTGTTGGATCTGTGACTAGTAATATGCAACCACGAACAAATCGAAGAATAGCTCTGAATGAAAGCAAATTTTTGTGAATTTTCCCCTTAAAGCCCTTAGATAGTATCATCGAAGGAAATAATATTTGGTTCTTCGATCGTTAACGTCGTTTTTATCATGTTTTTCAAAGGAAATTTATAAATCAGTAATATATTAACGATTTTGCTGGTTGACCGTTTGCCATCTTCCAGTAAGTTGAAAGATTCCACGTTCGAGGAAGCCTTGATTTTTACAGCGAAGAACAGGTCTAACTCATTTTAAACAGCTTAATCGGAATCGAAATTTTTGCCATTCAATTTTTTTTTAAAAGAAGCGAAACAAATAATAATAGTCTAATAGTGTTAAGTCAGCGCTATAAAGAGGAGGGGCATCAGTTCCAATACAGCTCTATTAATTTTCGACGGGTTATCAATTAATTTGACGGGTTCCACATTATCATGACCGAACATCACACCTTTGTGATTGGCCAGTTCAGCGCATTTTTTCTCTATTTCTTTGTTCAATTTCGATAGTTGACGCCAGTAGACATCAATCAATAGTGGATCAGTAGTCGGGTTTCTTGGAAGCAGCTAAAAATATACTTTACCCTTGCAACCCCACCGCAAAGATAGTAGGTATAATCTTCTTTTGGTGAATATTGGCGCTGGGTGTATATTGTAGGGCCTCATTCTGCGTGATCCATGATAGCTTTAGGACTAAGTTATAGTAAATAATCCATTTATCATCACTCGTTATGACTCTTTTTGAAATACAGTGGCTCAATAAAGAAGTCAGACACATACCCATTTACATTTGAAATGAGAATAAACGACAGAAGAAAGTATTTTAGAAAAAAAAAACAAAATTTATTTTTTTAGCTCTTTATTATTAACTTACGAAAAATAAAAGCATTGAAAACATAACTCAATTTTGTGATTATTAAAAAAATAAAAACTCAAAATGCAGCCCAAATTCATATCAAAAAAGAACTCGGACAGTTAATTTTTTGTTAGATTTTTGAATTTTATTATTATTTTTAATATTTAGTTGGCAATCCTTTATTTTTCACTATGGTTTCCAATCTTATAGGCATAGATTCGACAAGTTTTTTGCGAAACGAAGGGTTGATTTTGGCCCATTCTGCCTGACGAGCTACTTTCAAGTCAATAAGTAAATAAGCCCATAAATGCTCGATAACATTAATCTCAGGAGATTGTGAAGGTATTTCCAGTACATGTGGACAATTGTACAGCAGCCATAAACGCACATTGAGTGCTTTGTGCTTTGGGTCTTTATCCTGGTAATATTGGAAGTTATCTTTTATTCCGAATTTTTCAGCACTTTCCACTAAATTTTCTTTCAGAATGGTCAAATACTTTGTTTGGTCCATAATTCCATCGATTACAGAAAGTTTACCTGGATCAGCAGCGGACATGCAGCCCCACACCATTATCGAGCCACTTCCATGTTTCACAGTGGATCGTAGATTGCACTTTTTGAGTTCTTGATTAGCTTTTCGGCAAACGTAGCATTGACCATTTGAGCGAAATACATGAAATTTACTTTCGTCCGCGAATATCACAGTTTCCCAAAATGATAGGTCTTTATTTTTATATGTTTTGGCAGACTTGAGCCTCTTTTTCCTATTGCACTTACTAACGAGTGGTTTTTTACGGGCTACTCTTCCATGTAGATTTCTTCATCTCAAAACTAACCTTATCGTGTCAGGATGTACACTTTTATTAAGATATTTCGATACTTGTTGAGCTAATTTTGGAGCACTTAATTTCAAATTTTTATGAATTTGTTGTACAATCCTTCGCTCATCTGACTTCTGACTCTAGGTCTACCACTTTTTGTTTATTTTCCACTGATCTGCATGATTTAAATCATTTAATTACATCGTGAACAGTGGAGTGTGATCTATTTACGATTTCCCCTATAGTACGGACCGGTAATCCTTCTTTATAATGTTTCAAAATGAGTTCTCTTACTTCTAAAGAAGTTTGACCACGTTGCCTTCCCATTTTACACAATTTCACCCCCGTGAAGGTTCACAATTCACACAATTTCACCCACGTATAATATTTACGGTTCCAATTTGTTCCACTCAGATGCTAAGAGCTGTCAACTAAACAAAATCCGGGGAATCCCCCTTTTAAACTCAAAAAGAAGGAGAGTGCTGTCCGAGTTCTTTTTTGATGTGAATTTTGGCTGCATTTCAACTTTTTATTTTTTAAATAATCACAAAATTGAGTTATGTTTTCAATGTTTTTATTTTTCGTAAGTTAATAATATAGACCTAAAAAAATAAATTTTGTTTTTTTCTAAAATACATTCTTCTGTCGTTTATTCCCTTTTCAATTGTAAATGGGAGTGTGTCCGACTTCTTTATTGAGCCACTGTAGTTTGAAATGGTTACAATTCAGCAAAGAGTCGCATATGCTAATTCGTTTGGTGAGTTGGACTTCCTTTAATTCGTGAGGAACCCAAGCAACTAGTCTTTTTACGTAACCAAACAAGTATTAGTAAATGGTTCAATTCCATATGCCGAGCTTCTCTGCTGTCTCTCCAGTTGTCATATGCCGGTTTGGTTTCGAGTAACACATTTTTTATTGTCGTAATCAGTAATGGTTGGACGACCAGTATCTTGCACGTTAAAAATTCAGAACGAAAGGGAGCAAATAAATCCTGAGAATGGCGTTCAGTAAGGATGTCCTCACCATACATTTCACTCAATTTGTTACAAGTTTGCACCGCATTTTTGCGCATTTTGTAGTAAAACAATAAAATATGTCGATAATTTTCTCTTTGATTGTCCATTTTCAAGTTTTTTTAGTAACTTGTTGTTTACTTATGCCGCTCAGTTTTCGACTGAAGATAGTCTAAGGTCTGATCTCAAAAGTGATGATGAAAATCACTACTATACAAAAAACGCAGTTCACGCCATCTATGAGAAAAAAAACATATGAATCATCAAACAACTCAATACATTAATGGTAGAAATGGTGAAAAACCACCTTTACTAGTGAAACTGAATTCTTAAAGTAAACTCTTAATTATGGACGTATTAGATGCGATTGATAAAACCCACCATGTGCAGCCAACGCGAGGTAAACGAGGGTGCATTTGACAAATGACGCTATGCCAGTTTGCACATTGAAATGACCCTCGACTATTTTGCTGTGGGTGATACTGGGAAGTCTGATGTGTAGATTCCCTTCCGAAAATGCGAAGCGACACGATTACTCTGCTTAGCGGAACAAAAAGTGAGTAAAACAAAAACGAATGTACTGCCGGAACTCTCTTTATTACCGACACGATGTGTATAGTACAATGGTTTTCTTACGACTAACTTTCTTACAACTAAGCTCGTCCTTTTTCTACAATTTCATTTTCTGTAGGCGTGATTGTGGGTGGGTCGTCCATAGCGAAGACGAAACTCACTGTTGTGGGTAATTACAAGGACCATAAAGGGATAAAGGTTTACAATCGGGACTGGAAATACATATTTTAATGAGTTTCACGTGTTAAATTGTAGAACATTCAAAACGTATCCTAGCTCTACTTATTAAGCCGTGTATGCACATGTAGGAAATTCCTTCAAACTACAAGTAACAATAGAGCTCATTATCTATTTGAGACATCATAAAAATTGTTTATTTAGGACTTGTAAAATTATATATAACTAAGTGTTACGTACAAACTACATTTGGGACTGAACACACACTTTACATTATACTTTTTATTATCCTTTCTGGTACATGTGGTACTTTCTGGTACATCCTTGCTTAGGTGTGGGTGCAGGTGATGTATTGCTTCTGGATTGTTTTCACCAAAGGGGTACAATGTCATAAAGGGGACGTTGAATAACTTTTTGCCAATTTTTTCGTCAATCGACTCTACTATATACTACACACCAAGTGAAAATTCTGTCCTCGCGTAATGTCCTCAAATGTGTATATGAGTTCTCTGTTTCATAGCAAAAAATTATTAAATCTGAGCCCCAAGAAAAATAATTTTCTGGCGTCAATGAACACGAGAAAACCGAATTTTGGACTATAAACTTCTCACGAAGTTTCAAGCGCAAAGAATTTCACCCAGCCGATAAGTGAAAGCTGCATAAACATTAATATGGCTTGTATTGAAAATAAGTTTATGTTAATACTTTCAGATATTTAGTCTCACCACCAGATAGCGCCACTATCCCTAAAGAAATTCGCTGTCACCTAGTACGTTTTTGTACACGGGAACCGGCAAAATTTCAGCCGAACCGGACTCGTAGTTTTGTTTTGATTTTTGTTTTTGTTTTTGAAATTGGAATCGAAATCACAGCTGTGCTGTGTGAGTGTTGTGTACGGTGACTCTGCTATTGCGATAGCAATCCTGAAAAAATGATTTGACGAGATTCAACGTGGTCGTATGTTTTTTTGAGGAGCTACCAGTAACGGCTACCACGAAGAATTACGTGGTAAAAATTCACGATCTCGTATTGGCAGACCTCCGATTGAAGCTTCACGAGAAAGTTGAGACAGAAGGCATCTCAAAAGATAACGTAAACTATATACTGTAGAAGTTTTGGACATGAGAAAGTTGCCGTTACGATGGATGGCGCTTTTGCTCACTCAAGACAACAAACGCAATAGTAGAACCACTTCAGCGAAGTGTTGGACATTGTTTAAGAGGGAAGTGTAAGGACATTATTTTTGCGTCGTTTTGCGGAGCTTGACAGAACACGGGTCCACTGCAACACACCAGAAACCAAGAAACAGTTGAAAGGCTGGTGTTTAACCGATCAACGCGCTCCGAAGGAGAAAAAGACTGTCCTATGGGCTAAAAAGGCGAGGGCTACCGTTTCGGGAATTCACAAGGTGCGGTCTGCATCAAGTATCTGAATAAGGGCAAAACGGTCATAGGGCTTCACTATGCCGAGTTATTGCGCCGATTTGATGCCGAATCACCGGAAAAAAGATCTCATTTAGCGAAAAGGTTCTCTTCCACCATGACAGCACATCAACACACACTTATGCCATCTTCACTGTCAAATTGGTCTAATTAAGCTGCGTTTCTACCGTTTTCATTGTTTCACCATTTCCACCAAAAAATGGCCGCGAGCGACGTCTTTTTGTGTCTAAACTTGAAAAACTTTGAAAAGAAGAAGAAGAAATTTCAGTCGAAAGAGGAGGTCATACTTTGTCAGAGTTTAAGGAAACGTTTTTTTAAGACGGGCTTAAAACAAGAAGTATCGCTGGGTCAAGTGTATCGAACTAAGAGTGGGATATGTTGGGAAATAAATCCCAAAATTTTCATTTTTCTTTTGTAGGCTAAGTACTTATTGAACCACCCACGTAAATCCTGAAAGCAATTGATAAATAAACATGAACTAAATCTACATTTGTCAATTTACCTATCAAATCAAATACGTTTGAGTGTCACTAACACTTTTCAGTTAACAAAGCATTCATGAAGTTAATCACGATCGTGAACATTTTCCATGCAAAATAAAATTAAATTTAATTAATTAAAAATTCAATAACTCATTTATACACACGTCACTAAATAGCTTGTCATATGTTATATATATAGGTAAGATGTGTCAATTTTACATATTCTGGACTTCAGGTTAAATTTTCGAGACCCGAACATGACGGAATATGGCAAAGTTTCTGAGCTTCAGTTAGTTTCGGGTGCGGAAAAAATTTTAGATTTAATGAGTTTCACGAGTTTTCTAAGAATTCAAATAGTCAATTTCCTAATATTTATATTCCGGTATTTTAATCACTTAGTGTTTTGTAACGTTTATCGGACAATATAATTTTAGCATAATAATTTTTAGGGGGGAAATCCATAAGGACGAAATCCAAGGAATATGTTTGAATCGGTTGCCGCCACGTTCAATAACCCAAAAAATACCTCTTATTGGTGTTGAGGTATGGCTTCAAATTCTAATGGTATTTACAGTGGCGGCCAAAAGTATACATACAGCACCTCATACTGAGTTTCTGAGTGATTGGGTGCTTTAATCAAAAAACCATTGATGCAGTTTTTTCATTATCGAAAAAATCTATTTAAAAAAAAAAAACAAAAACATATCCAGGCAAACTTAAAAAGAAATTCATAAAAACGAAAAAAAAATTACGTGACAAAACGTGCAGTCAATTTGTTAGTACAAATGTTAGCATAAATTTTCTAAATATTATTTATTTTAATGTTTTGTTGGACCCCTTGAGCATCAATTACTGCTTGCAGTCTTCGGGGCATAGAGGCGACTAAATTACTGGTATCCTCCGACGTTATTTTCTCCCATTCTGCTAGAATTACATCTTTCAGCGAATAATTGTTTTTTATTGAGTACTTTCTAATTTTTCGCTTAAGAAGCTTTCATACATGCTCTATCGGATTTAAATCCAGACTTTGGGAAGGATGATTCAGCTGTCTGGAAGCGTAATATAACAACCAATCCCTAACGATATGAGCTGTGTGCTTTGGATCGTTGTCTTGTTGAAAAATCCAAGTCCTTCTAAGGCACAACTTCTTCATAGATGGCTGTAAATGTTATTCCAACAGGCTTTTATATACAAAGCGGTCCATGGTGGATTCAATAAATGATAATCTTCCGACTCCAGATGCTGCTAATGCTCTCCACTAGGTTTTTGGGATATAAGGCAGTGTTGTCCTTCCTCCAGATTTTGGCGCGACTAGCATATCCAAAAATGTAAAATTTGGACTTATCAGTAAAAAGAACTTGCTTCCAAAAATCTATGCCATTGTTAAAATGAGCCTTTACAAATTCTAGGCGTAGAAGTCGGTTTTAAGCTGAAATTAATGATTTTTTACGGGGAGTACGGCTTCGAAGACCATTTGCATGCAACTCTCGCCTAATAGTCCTTGGATGGACAATCTTTTTACTCAGCGTAGCGATATGTTCCGCTAAATATGCAGCATTTGATTATGGGTTTTCGCCCAGTTCCTTTAAAATTAGTCTGAGGTCTCTCCACGAAAGTTTTATCGGTTGACCAGTTCGTGGTTCGTACTTAATAGAACCGGTGTTTTCAAAGGTTTGTGTTATTATTTGCACTAAACTTCGCTTTAACTTCAATAGTTTCGCTATTTCACCATACGACTTATTGTTTTTTCTATATTGAACAACCAATTTTTGCGCATCACTGCAAATTTTTTTCCTGGACAACATTTTTTCCACCTTACACTTTAAAACTAGCGTAAAACTATAGGAGCGTTGCAGCTGCACTTCCACAACAAATAAACGAAAAGGTTCTTAGAAAAATGCTGTTATGTTTCCCACTACACTGACTGTACGTAGACTTTTGTCACGTCCTTTTTTTCGTTTTTAATGAATTTCTTTTTAAGTTTGTTATGAAAAGTTGTTGTTTTTGTTTTTTAAAAGTATATATTTTCGATAATGAAAAAAAACTGCATCAATGTTTTTTTCATTAAAGCTTCCAATCACGCAGAAACTTACTATAAGTTGCTGTATGCCGCTGTATACCACAAGGTTAACACTTCAAACCAACTTCCGATCTGATACTATTCGACTATAATAACTGATCATTTTTAACAAATTTCCCTGACAAACGAATAACTAACGAAGGACATCAAGTTTAAACTCTAGTTTGAAGGTACAATGCAAATTGCTAAACTAAGGGGGTTACTTAACGATAAAGATTGCAACTTAGTTTGCACTAAATTAAGTTTACATTGTTATTAGTTTTACTATGATTGTTCACGCATCTGGCACATATTCATCACTTTGTGATAGGGACGTAAAACCTGTTTACAACCGCAGTGTGGGATTCTAAGACGCGCAAGGTTTCTGGACTACCCAATAAACACCACAGCTCTCAAAAAAGACTATAGCCTGAAACCGTTTGACACAATGCTTTGGGCTGAGCCTCGTCTTCCTTTATCTAGAAGCGCCTTCAGATTCCGGGGATTTTTCCTTGAACAGGAAAGACGGGAGAGGAAAGGTTAAAAGAAAACTCTCCTAGAAACGAAGAAGATGTCCTTCACCCCCAAAAAAAATGTCCATGCATCGTGAACATTTCCTGGCGCTTTAATTGTTTTTTTGAACTGTTAAATAATTATGTTTCTCCAACTATTGTTTCTCTCCAGAAGAGGTCTCCAGAATCGCTGAAGAGGTCGTCACGACGCTTGTTCCACATTTCGCAAGCATAAAATATGTGGAAGGCGTCATCCACGTCTCTTGTGCACACCATGCAAACACACATGCACCATTGTCATGTGTTATGTTATGTTATGTGTTGGAAAATGAAAAAACAATTATTTAACACTCATTTTTGCTTTCTATGTAATGACTACAAGTAGCAGCAAATTAGACTAAAGACTCAACCAAGGACTTAGGCTAATGCAGCAAGATGATATCAATATTTGCTGCATTAATTTAATGAATCAATGAAAAGTCCATGAAAATTATACAATATTCTGTTTGCTTAAAGATATTCAAACAAATTTTAATTAGTTAAAAGGACTAGAGTTTTGAAAATTCCTTTTCTTCTTCACTAGGCATTGTCCTTCAAATAACCGGCTTTGCATCGTGCCAATGGAAAAGCAAATACCAGTCGCACAACGGTGATGACGAAAAGAAAACAAAAACCCGAAAGGCAGAATTCACTGGAAGAGAACAATATATTTCGACAAGGACATACCTTGTTGGTTCGGAAGCATGTAAGTTGAATCGAGTGTTTTGAAAAAGTTATTCAAAAATTAATATGATCCAATATTTTAGCTACACCGTTTGAAATTCTTCCTGGAATTCATTCATACAATTTCGCTTGCGCCATTCCATCCTTTGCACCTTCATCTTTTGAAGGAGCCCATGGGCACGTACGATATGTTATAAAGGTAATATTGGAAAGACCGTGGAAGTATGATCAGACATACAGCAAGGCGTTTACAGTCCTGAAGACAATGGATCTTAACTACGATTCGCCTTTATTGAGGGTAAGTCTGGTAGCCATTGTTCTTGTTAAGAGAACATTATTCCATATTTGTTAATATATTCCAATTATTTCGTAATTTAGATTCCTGTTCAGGCCGAAACGGTGGAAAAACATTGTTGCTCGAAGCCATTACTTTTGAAGGTGATGATTCCGTTAACAGGCTTTGTTCCTGGGCAAAAGATACCAATTACTACTGAAATTAATAATGGTAGCAGATCAAATATATCCGAAGTTAAATTTTACCTCTTGCAAATCATATGCTACCGAGCGGACTTTCCAACGACCAACAATAAGGTGGAAATCCTTGAGCTTGCAAAAATGTCAACACCGGGCGTTGCATCGAAGGCTTATTCCGATTTTTTCGAAACTCTAACAGTTCCTGCGCTGCCTCCAACCAGCAAAATGAACGCCAATATTATTCAAATAAATTATGAAGTCAAAGTAGAAGCAGTTTTCAGTAGACACACGAATGCATTTGTGACAGTTCCAATAACGATAGGAACAGTTCCTTTATACAACAGCTCCCAACAACCTCTTGGAATGGAAGTAGGTGAAATCCATCAGTCACGATCCGAGCCTGCCTCTGCGTATTTCGATACAAGACTGAACATGGAGGCATCCGACGCCCCTCATAGTTTACCAGTAATCGCACCCGTCTATAATCGTGCGCCCAGCACGCCTAATGGCAATATCTGTAAGTTTGATTTTTAATTTATTTTTGTTTAAAATTTATTCAATGAATCTATTCCAGCACCTCCAATTTATGAGGAATCGGTGATGATGATGCGAGCACAAGTTGACGCAGGAGAAGAACACTCACTAGAACGAAGCGATTATCTTCCGAGGTATCCAGTTTATAGTTTCGAACCTCCGTCTGCCCCACAAGAATTTTTAATTGCTGAGGATGTTCTACAAGGAAAATATTTTGGCCATGAAAGAGGTCCCGTGGAATAGTTCATACAATTTCTTAAGTTTCTTTGAAGAAGGAATGAATGACGTTGCAATGACTACGTATCTATCAATACAAAGCCAAAGAGGATAATTCAGGATTCAAACTTTGAGTTCCGAATTGATTGAAAGCTGGAATAATTATTACAGATATTTAATTTTTATACCTGATTTTAAGCGATTTTTGAATGTTGACAAAAGAAATATACTCAAAATATAATTTGTATTAGTTTTCTGTAAAAAATTAAATTCATAAAACAAAATTTAGTGCATAAACATATTCAAGTATTTTGTTGTAGCTAAAAAAACTAACGTTGGTACATCGATTCATACTCTCGGGTCATTTAAAACTCAAACATGCGTTGCATAGGAACATGCGTTCCTAACCCTTCCTGAAATTTCTAACCCTTCCAATTTAACCTTGAAGTACCAACGTGGAGCTCGTCAGTAGCTGCGAGTTTAGTTGCGCTGACGCCGTTGAGCGTGGTAGAAGTGCCGGCAAATACAATTTCGGTAAGTTATGTCGATATAAAATTACGACGCGGCCTCTCAGGCCCGACGTCGGTACTAACGTTAGTTTTTTGCTTGAGCTACGATCAAAATAAAGTGGTTAATTTCAGAAATCCAACTGCTAATTTAAAGAATGGATGTGCCTGGGACGTCGAGGGGTAAACGTGATTTACCTACAGATGAACTACGCTTTCTAAAAGACAACGTCGTTTTATAAATTTTCTGAATCAAAATAACGTGGCTTTGATTGAGAACTTGATTGCAGCAACTTGATCCGCTGGAGTCTGCTCCAGCGGATCAGAAGTAGATGACGTCGGAGATGATTTTATACCAGAAATCAGCGATCATGATACAGGTACTGACACTGATATATCTGATGCTGAGGCTACAACCTAGCCATTACCTCGGATGGAAAATATTTCCGAATACTTGTCAGAACACGAGGACACACCGCTATCTAGGCGCAGTTATTTTAGGGGCCAAAATAAATATAAGTGGTCAAAAACTCCTCCTAAACGATCTTCAGTCAGAATACCACAACAAAATATTATTTTACGAGTACCCACTTCCAATTTGACAGAAAGTGATGGAAAGGATCCGTACAATATATGGAAACAATATATAGATGATGACATATTGTTAGAGATTATGACTAGAACTAACTCTAAATTATCAGAATATAGATCAAAATATTCAAACCAAGATCGGCCAGAATTACAAAGTATTGATAGAATTGAACTGCAAGCGTTCATTGGACTTTTGATGTATACAGCTGTTTTCAAATCCAATCATGAAGACGCAGATTTTATTTTTGCTTCAGACGGCACTGGAAGGAAAGTTTTTCGGTGCGTTATGTCCAAAAATAGGTTTTCATCTTTGTTACATTGTCTACGTTTCAATAATGCGGCTGACAGGGCACAAAGAAAGGAAACGTACAAATTAGCTGCGATATCTTACATTTTAGATCGATTTGTATCAAACTGCCAAAGAGTCGATAACATAAGTCAATATGCCACTGTGGATGAGATGCTGGTACCATTCCGAGGTTGTTCATTTTTGATTATTTACATGCCCAGTAAACCGGCGAAATATGGACTAAAAATCATGTGTTTGTGTGATGCTGAAAATGGATATTTTTATAATTGTTACTTATATTGTGGCAAAGGTTCAGACGGAGAAAGGCCAACAGATGAAGAAAAGAAGTTTTTGGTGCTCACTCAAGCCGTGCTACGTTTGACGCAACCTTTACATGGCAGCAACAAAAATATCACCTGCGAAAATTGGTTTACTTCAATCTAATTAATTGATGCTTTGAAGCAGAGAGGACTGACATGTGTCGGCACTGTAAAAAAAAAAACAAAAGGGAAATTCCCCCTGAATTTTTACCGGCTAAAACTCGTCTAGAAGGTTCAACATTGTACGGCTTTACAAAAGATATAACCCTTATTTCCCATGTTCCTAGGAAAGGCAAAGCTGTCATATTAGCTTCCTCGATGCATTATAGTGAAGGTATTGATATAGAGTCAGGAAAGCCCAAAATAATAAAATTCTATAATTCCACCAAAGGTGGAGTAGACGAATTAGACAAGAAGTGTTCGATATACACTAGCAGCCGTCGATCAAGACGTTGGCCTATGACATTTTTTTATAGAATTTTAAACATAAGTTCAGTCAAGGCGCATATTTTACATGATTTGCATCTAAAACAAAAAACTAATCGTGGTGTGTTTATAAAACAATGAGCTCGACAACTAGTTTTAGAGCACATGAAGAGAAGGGTGTTCAACTTATGCTTGCCTCGTGAACTTCGCCTGAGTTTAGCCAGAATACTCGGTTCTGATATGCCAGATTCAGTTCAAGGTGAAGCCAACGAAGAAAAAATAAGAAAAATATGTGCATCTTGTCCTCCTAAATTAAATAGAAAATCCACATATCAATGTTACTCTTGCAAGAAACATGTTTGTTTACAGTACGCTAAAAAAATGTGCCCTGATTGTGAGTAATTTTGTTGTTGGACATTTTTTTTATTTTAAGAATACCAGATATGTTTTTTTATTTTTCTAATAGATATAACCCTTAAGTTTAAGAAAGAATATATTCTATGGTTCCTAAGAAGTTCTATTTTTTTTCAATGATTTTTATTTCCTCAAGTGCGATTTTTTAGTTAAATAACGGAGCCAAAGATTAAAAGTCACATAATTTCAAAATTTAATAAAGTTGATTATTATAATTATTTTTTCTTTCATTTATAGATCCAAAATTAAAGATATAACCTATAGTTTGATGTATATTATACGTATTTTCTATAAAACTCAATGTTGTATATGCGGCCTCTCAAGCCCCACGTCGGTACTAGTGTGACAAAAAAATCACGTCGGTAGCCAAAGGTTAATGGGTTTAACCAGGACACATCAGAAATTCTCTCAATATATGTTTTCATTAAAGAAACTGTTCCACTGAGTCCATTAAAGTCTTAAATCCCTTTTCGATACCTTTCTAAATCTTACCGTTTTTGGTTTCTTACCAAAAAAATTGGAGGAATCTGTAAGAGTTCCTTTGTGTCTTTCATGGAGAGTCTATCAGTCATATCATATCTCATCAAAATACTACTTGACTTATTACCACACCCTTGTATTTCATTTCATTTCATTTCACTCAATTTTATTTGTAGTTTGCTGTCATATTTATACTCTAAGATCGAAAATCTGTCTAGTGCTCAGCTTGGCAGTACAAATCAACTGGCCACAAGCCGGCCACAAGTTTGTCAAGTTTATATAAATCCTTGCTGTGTTTGCTAACGTGGTCAAGCATCTTTTTGTGTCTGTATGTTGATTTTTTCCTCTTCTACTTCTTGCCTCTATCGTCTTCACTATCCTCAATAACATTGAGGTGCGAAAAGCAGTTTTTTTGAATTCAAGGGGTTGGACTAAAGTCTACCTACCGCTGACCGGTGCGTCGCTAGTTTATACTTGCTGGAATGGTTAGATGAAACATTTATGGGGTGGAATGTTGCATTTTTTTATTGACTTGTTTGTAATGTGTATATATCTACCTGTGATAGTTAGGTCTACGCATTTTAATTTACCATTAGCCTGATTTCCTACGATGAATTTGATTTAATGGTGTATATCATTCATATATGTGGGAAGTTGCTCCTTATTTGCTGTTAATTCCATTATAACAAACCAGTCATCCTCATATGGTCAGTAGCCCCTGCTTTAGATTTTGTAGGAATACTTCTGACCATACGGATGATATTAGATGCCTGACACTTTGTTCTTCATATCTTCAAATATTTTGACGTTGTTGACAGTTGTTGTCACTTGGGTTTTTTTGACAGATTTTTTCCATAGCTATTGATATCTACATGTTGGCGATGTCAAGTAATAAGAATCGGCGACTCTACGTGTCATTATTTATGTTGTCCACTCAAAATGTAACACGTCTTCCAAGTTTAAAAGCGGTTGTTAGTTGGTATTTAAAGATTAGTCTGATAGAAATTCTCAGCTTATGGATTTTAGGTAGCACTTCAAGGAGTCGGAGAGAGCATCCATGAGTCAAAATTTTATGTTGCGGGGTATTCTTATGCTGTAGACGCTACGGAGGACGTGTACAATTGAGCACCAGTTGTATTGAAATGATTACATTTGCTGTTTGTATTTCTGTTCGTTAGTCTCAATGGATTCTCTATTACATGTACTGTGTAGTCTTCGGTCTACCTACTGATGCACATCTCTTGTCAGCCTCATGTTGTCAATTGGTTGTTGGTAAGCTTCTACGCTCTATTTACTCAATGCGGTTTCATGTGTTTTTTGAAGTGCTTTCAGTTTTTTGTCCTAGTTTATCTATCCAAGGATATTTAGTGTTGCGTCGGTGTTTTTGAAATAACATTTCAATAGCTATTTCTGTGTCTGAAGTCAATTTCCCATTGGCTTTTTTCGCTGAAGTAGAATCCTCTCATCAGCACCAGCTTACTTTTTTTTAATGTTGAAGTTGCCTATGTAAGGTTCATTGTCCATTGATAAAAACTCTACGTTAACTCTGAGGCGTTCGGTTTTCGTCTCACATGCTTTCGTTTCTCCTTCTATCTTCATATTTGTATTCTTATCGATCACTGACCGGAATACTGTGGTTGGGCGGAAGAGATGGCTATTTTTTGTATTTGTTGTCACAGTAACTACTCTATCTCTGCTCTACTCTACACACGTGCCTGCTGTTCTGGCATTTTTTTATACTGTGCAGATTATTCGATTGTGTCCCCAACACATTCTCACGCCGAATAGAGAACCCCAACTCATATCCCCCATTATATTCAATATTCAAAATATTCTACTAAATAATCTAATTTCCTGGAGTGTGAACAAGGACGAGCCCTCAAAAGATCGAATTTGAGGGTTTTCACTTGATACTTTTCGACAATTACCAAACAATGTGCTGTTGGTTAATTAGTTTGCGAGAGTAGAATCTGTATCTTGGGAACTATCCAGACAAAACGTATCTACTATCTACTACTGAATACTGCCAAAAACGAACGCATCGTTGAAAAGAACAGTCCCAAAGGACACAATAGAAAGGTGCTGTCAATGTTGGTGCTATCAATGTCAGTGCTGTAGCAATCAAGGACTATAAATCAGGACATTGGTATAAATTAAACCAGATCAATTTGTGAGACCACTATTGCGAGGTATGATCTGAATAAATTGTCGGTATTTATTAAAAAAATAATAGTACTTATGCAAAAGGGAGCACGTTTGTTCCCTCCTACGAGTTTGCTGGGTGAGTTTGGGTTTGGGAACTAGTTTTTTTCCAAGAAGAGAGTTGCCAAAGTCCGTGTTTTTCTACTTTTCATTCGAATTTTTTTATAAATCTTTAACTATTTGGTATAAAAAAAGACGATGAAAGATTTTATGATAAATCTTTGACTATTGTATGGAAAACTCTGAAACAGTCAAAATCTCCTACAAGACCTAAGGATATATTTACGTGTTTAGCAATGGTACAAAAACAGGCCATATAACCTAGTTATTTAAACACTTAAATAATTATTTAAAACAGTTTAAATGCAAAAGAGACATGGATAACCACAAAGTTTCCACAAAGAAATATGCAGTACACTTAGCTCTCCGCGTATAGTGTTTAATTTACTGGTAGTTTATCCTGCCATTGAGGGGGCTGTTTTTAATTTAGTGTTTATTAACATAATTTTAAGTGTTCTCAGAACCTATCAACCAGAATGAGCCCCTTGTCGGCAAGCTCTGTAATGATACCATCATCATTCACTGTTGTCAACATCATAACATGTCATGCATTGTTCGTAATATTGAAAATCATCATCACGCTGAAACTATTAGTCAAAAGATGATTCTACAGTTTTGGACTTGGGAAAAAAATTTTTTTTTGCTCCTTTTATGTTTTATTTTTCTGAAACGATTTGTTCTTCAACGTATTGTTCTGAACTTTTTTCATGGGCTTTCTGTGGTCTACCTTTTTTTGAGAACATTCTTCATCGGGTTTCCTGTCAGAATTTTTGTTTCAAGCTTGTTTTTTGTATTTTGTTCTTTCTCCCTCTCTTCAAGAACTATCTTCATGAAGGTGGTCGTCAAAACTTCTGTCAAAAGCTTGTTAAAGCATTTGAGTGAGTTTCTACTTTTCCCTGACTTCATCACAATGCGTGGGTAGGAACTCAAAACATTTAAAACATCCGCAAAATTTGCTGAAAATCATGGAGAGCTGCCCTTTGAATAGAACTGTAAAATAAATGAGGCTGAAATAAAAGACTCGAAAATGAAAAAATCCAGGAAACAATTACGCCCATAATGACAACGTCAACAAAGAAGATGTTAATAAGGTGATTGAATTTTACTCAGCACCGCTGTCAAATGATTACTTAATTGAGTGAAACCAAAGTAAACAGTGAAAAACACAATGAAGGTGAGGAAGAGGAAGCTGTCAAAAACGTCAAGGCTTTGACAATTAAAAATATGAATGAAGCTTTCACCCACCTTGTGTCAACGAACTCTTGACAAACTTATAAAGGAAACATGGAAAAGCACTTAACATGCCTTTTTAACTTCATTATGTATACTAATTGATAAATAAATGCTTTAAAACACGGTTTTTGAAGTATTTTTTTACATCCTTCTACCCTCGAACATTCAACATTGGTACACACTTTCAGGAACCAATTATGTTCACAGAGCCCACTGTGTGCCGAAAATCGATACGCGATACAAAGGATTTTGGACGAAAGCATGATGAGCGACTCCTTTTGTGCGTCAAATAGATCACAAAAGGTATAAAACTCTCGGTTTAACCTCTCTTCATTTCAGATTTATACATCATAATTCAATAAATGGCCGTTAATTTTAAAAAATTGCATAATAATGAATTATATTGAATATTTCGAAAACGAGAACCAATTTTTGAAAATTTACTTCACAAAGGGCTTTTGGTTGCACAGGACCAAAACTATGTAGATTTTTGTTATTGTTGATAATATTTGTATATCCTCGCGGAGTATTCTACGATGCATATGTTTTGTTTTTAGTTTAATTACTGTCTGATTTAAATAATAAAAAGTTATAAAACACAGAATTAAAAGATGTTCAAACCATTGCTTCAACACACATTTCTTTGCTGTAGAAAATGAATTCATTCGTTTGTTTCTGTATTGGTATTACTCAACATTTTCACACGGTCACTCAACCTTATTTACATGATTTCGCAGACAACGCTCTCATTCATGTATTGACTGCACGCGGAGCTTCAAAGCGCATAACACATTTTCGCTTTCACTACTAGCTCAGGTGTGCAATAATCATGTGTGTAAAGTTTACGACAATGTTGCCAGCTTGGGTTTTTTTTCTCACTTCGGTTTTATATGGTGCAGTAAATACCATGAAATTTACTGAACTTACTCTCACTTTCTTCTTTGGTTGTGAATTATATAGTTTCGAAAGCTTATCGCATTGATGCCTCTGAATGGTAGTCGCCTAAGTTCGTTGGAAAAGAGAAGTTATACTGGCTTATAATTATTATTTTCCCTTTGAATAAGATTTTCTTTAATAAGAAAACTGAACTCTGTTCAAATAAAAAGTGCGAATCTTAAAAATTGTAATCAAATTTCAGGGTTTTATTTCAAATTTTTGAATAATACCCTAGCTTTGGTACAATTTTTTAGTAAACATGAATAAAATTAAACCAGAATACCAAAAATCAGCTGGAAGTAGTATCACTGGTTTTTGAATATTTGTTTCCGCGATATTTGTGACTAAGTTTGCGGTTTGATGGGAAAGTTACTTTATTTCCGTGTAGCCCGACGTGTCTTCGGAAGAATACAGAGTTTAAGTGGTTGTGCATTAAAATCGTATTATATAACAATCAAATCTTACAAATATATCACAAAATCGAGTGGCGAATAATACATATGAGGCGTACTAGACTGTGTTCTATGACTAATAGCCAGATAAGATAATTACAAGCCTGGATTCAATGTGTGATGCAAAAATTACCATTAGTGATTCGATTGTAAACGGAAAAGGTTTGTGTTGAGTGTTGTGCTTATGAAAATGCGATAAGGTGATAAATAAACAACATTTTGTACGGCAGTGACAGAAATTAAGCTAACCTAATCGTCAACCACTTCGAGGAAGTTAGAATTTTTCGATAAAGATTAGACCCTTGCGATGAAACCAGTAATTAGTATCAAGTTTGATGAAAATGTGCATGGCGTATTCTACAGTGGACAAGTTGTATCTGGAAGAGTTGAGATAACATTTTCAGATACGAAAAAAGTACGAGGTCAGTATGCCTAGTGAAACTATGCTAACCATTATATCCAAAAAATTATCTTATATCTACGGTCGAATTGTTACAGATACAAAATATTCGGATTGTCTTTTATTCCGATACATTTTTGTATTATTAGGAATGATCATAAATGATTACTGAATCATAGCTCAACTGCCTGTCTTATTTATATTTTTTTTTTTTGTAAGTATTTATGTACGTTGTTTACGCAACCCTATATATACCATGGTGCGTCAGAAATTGAGCTTTAAACTCAAGCAATTTGGTAACCACAACACCATTTATTCAAAAATTTAATTATTTAATGTCACTATTTCTATTTCCAACTGTCCAAAGGTAAAGTTTACATCGCGACATAACAACAGAGTTCATTTATTAAAATCTTAAAGCCCAAAAATAGATAAATAGCGGATTCGCCGTCATAAAACTGCGATGAACAAAGTTCGATCATTTTGAAGTAAATTCATGCTATATCAACATCAATATTTATTCTGTTTACTTTCTTGGAACTAAATTAACCACTGAGATGTTAGGACATTTCGAATCTGTAATCTTTTTATCTGGACTTTCAAGCATTCGAAACCACAACCACCACGTTTCAGCCAAAGATCTCACCGCTCACCGTGTGGGGGGCTCACAGGAACCTGTCATGGACGTCCCCTCAACCCGTGATTCAGAAATTCTTCTAATCTGGTTGCGTCTGCAGTGCTAGGAAAAACTAACAATTTTTTACTTGAGACACACGGCACTGATTACCCTTCCTGACCCCCTCGGGTACGTGAGGGCCGTACCCGCCCCAAATCTTAGGAGTGCGGTCCTTACGGGCTAATTTTCCCTTGGTACTTAGCAGATTCTCAGTTTTTAGAACCCCTTTTGGCGACGTGAGGGCACTCAATTCAATCCGACGTCTCCTACTGCGATCTAGTCTACTTTAATTCAGCATGCGTTCGTCATCATTTCTCTAGTTCTACGTTCAGTAGTCCATCAGTTAACTACTCATCAAACGCAGATCGGTTAGGCTTCAGTCCACTTTCCCTCGGTACGCCACAGACATCATGATCCAAAAATAGTCGTTAAAGGGCGTCTTTGGTGCTAGCTTCATTCCCTCTATCCCAACTGCTACGTCTTCTTCATAATATCACTCCTCTTCTTGTTTTCATCAGTTTAGCGAATTAAGCAAGACTCTAAAACATGAAGTCTATTCAGCAGTACGTCTGTCATTGTTTACTGTTATCGTACCGCTACCATGGAGGTAATAAACAAAGCTTTGAAAGTAGAAGCTTATAACCAGCATTTAGGGCGAATAGTGATTCTGGTGACATTGGACGTGGGGAACGTTTCCTATTCGGCAAAATGGACGGATGACGTTGATGCTCTTGAGCATATCTTTGGATAAGTCGGATGTCTGATGGGATTAAGGCTGAAATATCGCGAGACCGCGATACGAAAGGGGGACGACAGTATCGCAGCAAATGTCAAGCAGTTTTCGTAACATGCATTTGTATGCAACATCGTACAATGATTGGGATACGTCGATGCGACGAGGGAAATATTCGGGAAAACGAAAATTCATCGCAAAGAGTTGCGTGACGTTTGTCAAATGCAATATGGCGCTTAAATGAAATTTGAAATTCAAACACCTTAATTCATTTTTAAGTACTATGGTTATTCCAAATGAATTTTGAATGAAAATTTCATGCATCCTAGTTAAAGCTTTTATTTGCTAGACGAAGGAAAAATCCAAATTCAAAACTTTACAAAAATCAAAAACAATTTCATTTGAAACGTCACCTATTTGACATTTGTTATATGAACATTATTGTTCCTCGCATCGCGTGCATTGTAAATTGAATGCGTCGCGTGACAACGAGCGAAAATCTTGTCGCGCTCACGTATCGTCGTCTCGCGGTATTGTATTTCGGCCTTTAAGAAGAATCTCCTCAGGGACCGCAAGTTACAATATGACACGCAGGAAGGGCGACGTGAGATGGACGTGACATCAGGAGTCGTCCATGGATCCATTCTGGATCGTGACTATATTGCGCCGCATTTGAGGAGCTTTTAACGTCGTGACCTTCATCGTTCGACCCTCAGTTGAAAAGACGTTTCTCTTACTGAGCCTGATGATGAAGGAATAAGTGGGTGGTTGACCAGCCTTGCTGTGGAAAACCAGAAGTGGTAATTCTAACCAAGAAAATGGATCTCCAAAGCTTTTCTCCTGCAAGTAGAAGAAACTATATTTTATTATTTTATAATAAATTAGATTGACTATATATTCTGACACATGCTTCCTTAGACAAATTCCGATGGTGTCAGACAAACCTGCAGCGGTTGTGGCAACACTCAAATGGCTAATGGCTAATGTAGTCGAACTTATCTCAAGTGAAAGACGCATTATTCCGCGATATTATTGAAAATCATGGAGTCACTTCTTTTAAACGATTCAAAACCAATGCCCTCATCAAATAATCGTGCAGAAAACGTCAGTTAGAGAAGCGAAAAAATTGCATCGGCATATCTAATCGTCTCAGAACTAATGGTGATTGTTATTGCAGGGTTGGCAACTATAGTCCTCAAGGCGGAAGCGCTTAAGATGATCTATCAACAGGGCGGGAGGGAGGCAATCGTAAGTGTTTAGGGGCGACGAACCCTTGCTCAGTAACTGAGAAAAAGAGACACGGGATAGGTGGTCGGCGTGACTCATTAGCGACGTGCAGCGATGGCTCAGAGCATGGGTTTATTGTTTTACCTGCACGAAATGAGAATAACGAGGTCCTTGAACTACTTTTACTACCCAAGGAGCGTCGGCCACGCCTACTACGTCTGTTTAAAGTCCAGAAAGTGGGCAAATGAGTAGACTTTCAATTAAGAGAGAATTAGTAAACTATCTTTGGCATGTCTGGTGGGTGTGATGGTGTCATCTGATGAGAAATATAACTATTTGGCATATCACTCTCAGATGGTTCTTATGACGAAGGAACAATTTTTGGAGCTGTAACCTATTAGTAACCTAAACTTGTAAAGCTATTAAATTCACTTCTCCTACTAGAGGCGCCAACTCGAAAGGAATAGAGGCCTAGCCTGGATTAATGTGAAAAACCGCTCCAGTCTGGATTCACAAATAGACCGAGGAAAGGGGTATTTGGAGGGTAGCTTTTAGCGCCTGTGTGAGCCTGCCTAATTGCGTAAACAACAAAAAAAAAAAAATTGGGTGGCATGTTGTCACCAATTCCACTCAGGCATCCTTCCATTCTTATTACGATTCACAAGAGTATAATAATAGTTAACTATTGGATCAAATGATAGTTAACTATTGGATTTGAGTGTCTAGAGTCATCATAAGCTCAAGTTCCTTTATCATAATGTTGATGTTAATTTACAGATGTTACCCAGAGAATGAAAGTGAATTAAAATATTAAAATTGATTAAAAATTTGATTTTTACATTAATAAAATCAAATTAATTTTATAAATATTTTGATTAATATTTCAGTGCGTTAGTTTCTTTATGAAATAGTTTTCTTTTGCAATTTTTCGGCTTCAGAAATTTGGTCAAAATTAATTCAAAAAGGACACAACTCAGAGAAAAACTTCAAGTCACTTTCGTTAAATTTTAACCTATTTAATTTATTTCTAGGAATTTTATTAGATGTTTCTGGAATTGCATCCGCTCGTTTTGCCGGCCGTAGTAATGTTGTCTCCAGACGAAAAAGGCGACGGAAAATTCGTTATACGGGAAAAGAACAATATGTCTCCTTCCAACAATATTTATATGGATCAGAAAGTGGTAAGTCTGTCGGTTAGGCCATAATGTCTTTAATGTTTTAACATCTTCTCGCACTATTTTTAGCAACACCCACCGAAATACAACCGGGAAAGTACACTTACAATTTCACCCTTCCTTTGCCTATCTCAGTGCCCTCATCCTTTGAAGGCCGTTTTGGTCACATTAGATATGTTACAAAAGTCGTTCTAGACCGACCTTGGAAATTCGATCAAAAGTTCATGCATGGATTTACTGTTCTGAAATCAGTCGATCTAAATCATGAGTCACCGACTATTAGGGTTTGTAGAAAGTATTTAATTTTTATTTTAAAGTAATCTCATTCATCTGCAGGCACCAGTTACCCACGAAACTTCCAAAGCTTTTATGGGTGGTATTTTCAAAATGACTCCTCTCACACTGAGGGTGTCGGTACCGCAAACTGGTTATGCACCAGGACAACAAATACCAATACGAGCAGAAATAGAGAATGCTAGCAATTTGCCAATCGCGAAAGTTCGATTTTATCTTAAGCAGATGATATCCTATTATGCTGAAACGCCTCATAGTAATTCAAAAACGGATATAATACGAGTGTCACGACTCAAAACTGTTTTGCCCGCCATGTCATCATCCCCTATCAAAATAGAACAAAAGCTGGGTGTGCCTCCGCTACCCCCAACGTGTGTTGAGTTTTCAAAAATAATTCGAGTCAACTACGAATTAACAACAGAACTTGCGGCATTTGGGTGGCATCCCAAGCCGACGGTTAATATCCCGATAATAATAGGTACGGTGCCGTTAGTGGGAGTAGTTCAACCACAGGTTCAAATTCCTGTGCAGCAGCCCATGTGTATGCCGCCTGGGGTTGCAAATCCAATGCCCTCAACATCGTTTTCAACTGTCGTTGAATTTCCAGAGGCAGTTGCTAATCTGTGTAAGTTTGTCAAAAATTTTTAATAGAATAAGATCCAACCATAACTAATCCCTAAACTTTTCGATTTGTCTTCCTTTTATCAGCACCTCCATCTTACGAAGAAGCAGTTACAATGCAACGAGCTCAAATTGACGAAGGTGAAGAGAACTCGATTCAAAGAAGTGAGTTCCTTCCCAGGTATCCTGTTTATAGCACAACGCCGTTGATACCAATAGTCAACAGTGACCCTCTTGAAGACCAAGCTCCAGCGTTGCAGGAAAAGGAAAAAATTATTCCCATATAAAATTGTCAGTGGATTCAGGACGAGTGTTGATGATGGAAATGGATTAAAAGTTGCTGAGATAAATTTCAATGGAAATTGAAGTATTTTTTTCGAATTGGATTTTTATCCTTCAGTAGACGTTTTTATCCAGAAGAATTGATTTTAATTATACCTGAATAGTTTTATTGGAATTGAAATTTTCAATTTGAGTCAAACCCTTATTGAACTGGAGGGAAAGTTTTAAAAAGGATGAACTGCTTCGAGTTTTGAGTTTTTGTGAAAGCCGACTCGCCACAATTGAGCGATTAGTAGCTTTATAAGACAGAATACGGTAAGATGGTTTGCGGATGGTTCCAAAACATCTGAGGGAATGTGAACTTGTGTGCTTGTTCCCGGCACGGAATTTTCGGAATCAATGTAATGTATGCCAAGTACTCTATCACCTACGCTCAGTATACAGTATACAGAGCATACATAGGTCAAACTAAAGTCTTTCCCTCTGTTAGCTAAATGCCTTTCAGGGTGCTGAAAACTGTGGTTATTAAATGGAGAGTGGTTCTGTACCACCAATAGACACTAAGAATACTTTTCCTTGATGCCAAAGTATGCTGAAGGAGGACCAACTAGCAAGAAACAAAACTTCGACAACATGAATGAGCCTTTAAGGTCTTAGTCCGACTGATATTTATTTTATTTCCATGAAGGTTCAAGGCAAATGGAAATTAATTAATTGAAAAGTGAAAAGTCAAAGCTCTTACTTCCTATCTATGATTAAAAGAAAGAGAAGAAGAAAACTAAGGATACTTACTAGGAGCTGAGCAGCAATTCACGTACTTAGCCTTGTTGCAGAGAAATTTAATTGATTGCTTAGGGACAGGTAAAGTCCCGCAAGGGAAAAGGCAATCCAGGAATGAACAATGTTCTTCCTTGTCAGTTATGAAGACACAATAAATGCATGTAGATTGGTAAGAGAATAATAAGAGAAAAAAAAAAACTGGCAGAAAAAGGAAGACAGATGAGCGTTTAGATCGCATGATGATGAGATTATCCTTGGGAAATCGCTTCAAAACTGCTAAAGGAATATCTAGAGATCTACCAGATAGCAACTTAGCAGAAGAAAGTCAAGAGAGAATTGGCCGAAGATTGAGAGGTAAACGGCAAGAAAACCAGCCAAAAACCATTTCTTAACAAAAAAAAAAAAAAAACAATGTCGCCTAAATTGGGCACACAATTTTAAAAGCTGGACATCTGATGACTGGAGGAAAGTGGTATTTTCACATGAGAGTTAATTCAATATCTTCAGCTCCGACGATGCTCCATATGAATAAGACGTTGGCCAAATAAAAAATTTGACGAATCCTCTACTATAAGAATAGTGAAATATTCGGCAAGAGTGATGGTCTAGAGATGCTTTTCCGACTTCGTAATTGGCCAAATACACTTTATAGATGTGACGGTGAATACAGAGTACAAACAGAGGTTGATTCCTTCTATAAGTTCCCATGTGAAACACTGGAAGATTTCATTTTTGAAGATAATGCTGCTCCATAAATAAGGTCGGTTGGTTATTTATTTATCTAAAGATATGTAGTAAATAAAATGCAATAGAAGACAATTGATCTTACTGTTAAAATCCATTATCTTTTATTGCCTAAGCTATTATGTTCTTTTATAGGTGCATTAGAATCGGGACTTAATCAACTCTTTAAGGTTAACATGTGTGTTAACCTTAAAGAGTCACAAACTCCGGCGTGTCACAAAATCCGGCGAGTGTCACAAACTCCGGTGAGAAGCTTAACGAGCGCGAGGCCAGGACGAGGCATGCAAAAATGCCTTCGCAAACTTATTGACAGGAGTAAGGCCCGTTGCTGGCAGAACCTCGTCGAAGACGTGAACAGGGACCCGTGGGGCTTGCGCTATAAACTAGTTATGCGGAAGCTCGGCGCTCTACGGGCCCCTTGCGTACTTGAAGCGGACATGATGGACGAGATAGTAAGGGCACTTTTTCCCTAACATCCCGTCCGCGTTGATGCCACCAACAGGGGAACAACATCAGACTGTCCACTCTTCACGAGAAACGAACTGGAACTAGCAGTTCTCTCCATGAAGGTGAAGAAGGCTCCGGGCCCAGACGGTATTCCAGCCGAGGTACTGCAACTGGCCTATCCCTCTTGTCCTGACTTACTGCTCAGTGCGTTTAATGCCTGCTTGCGGGAAGGCGTTTTCGCTGATCGTTGGAAGACGGCAAGGCTCGTGCTGATCAGCAAGGGGAAGGGAAATCCCGAGTCGCCGTCAGCATATCGACCGTTATGCATACTAGACACGACCGGGAAAGTGCTCGAGAAACTGATAAAGAGAAGACTCGCTGACGTTATCCACGCCACTGGCGATCTTTCTCCAAGGCAGTATGGTTTCAGAATGGGACGTTCCACTATAGATGCAGTGGCGGAAGTTGTAAGTGCGGTCCAACAGGCAGAGGCACACAGTCGATCCAACCGTCGGGTAGTCCTTCTAGAGACGCTGGACATAAAGAATGCTTTCAACTCCGCTAGATGTACGGATATTCTGGAAGCCCTGGAAACCTCTTTCCAAGTTCCAGAATACCTGATGCGGATAGTCCGAAACTACCCGAAGGATCGCAGCCTGATCTACAACATGGTGCAAGGTTGTCGGAGTATGCTTGTCACATCAGATGTGGCTCAAGGCTCCATCCTCGGTCCGGGCTTGTGGAACGTCTCCTACGACGGACTGCTCAGACTTGAACTGCTGGAAGAGTCGCGACTGATCGGCCATGTAGATGACGTTGCGGCACTAGTGGCTTGGTGCACGGTCGATCAAGCGCAATTATGGCTGAATGTACTAATGCGCCGGGTGGGGAGCTAGATGACCACTTACCGGTTTAACCTAGCGTTAGAGAAAACCAAAGTGGTCATCCTGACCAAGAAGAGGTTCCCCAGAGTAAGAATAGTCCGAGTCGGGGACGCATAAGTAGAGTCGAAACTATCAGTTAAGTATCTGGGATTGCTGATAGACTCTAAACTGAGTTTCTCTGAGCAAATCAAGGCAACGACAAACAAGGCCGCAGCAGGGGTCTCGGCAATTATTCGACTAATGGCCAATCATGGGAGACCAAGTCGAACAAAAAGGCGTCTGCTAATGAATGTAGTGCTTTCTACGCTTCTTTATGGAGCAGAGATATGGAGTGAAGCTCTCAACAAGGAACTGCACCGAAAATGGCTGGCACAGGTGCAGAGACGAGGACGAGTATGTGTCAAACGGTTCCAGGCTAGGCTCTCCGGTGGACAGGGGAGGTGTTTAGTCGGTAGTCCAGTAGGTACACTGGGAGTTCCACACTCAGGGTGTAAATCGCCTTCACCTCCCTACCCAAAAAATAATGAAAGGTTTTCTTCTTTATTCTCAACATTTAACGTCATTCAGAAAATATTACAAGTTTCATGTAACAGGTCATTCAATAAGTCCGTAGGATAGGAAAATAACAAAATTTTGACAAAATTCGTTGCGAAACACAGTTGCCTTTGAGGGCAATACAACGAGTATAGCGATTTTCCAAATATTCGATACCACTTTTATAATACGGTTTCTGTTTCTCATCGAAATAAGCCTCAGTTACAGCGATTAATTCATTATTGGACTTAAATTTCCAGCTCAACTTCCAGCAAGCATTCTCTTAAGATCTGAAAACAGGAAAAGGTCGCTTGGGGTTAAATCTGGAGAATACGGTGGGTGGGTAAGCAACTCGAACACCAATGCATCCAATTTAGCCATCGTTTTTATCGATTTGTGACATGTTGCATTGTATTGGTGAAACAATACTCTTTTTTTGGCTGGATTTTGCAAATACGGCCGTTTCTTTGCGATTTCAGCCTTCAATCGATCCAAAAGCGCACAGTCGCTCTTGACCGTGGTTTCTTTCTGGAGATCGAATCGAAGAAATTATTCCGTTCGCATCACAAAATACAGACGCCCAATAATCACCCAAACTGCCGACTGTTGTGTCTTCGCTCGCTTTGGATTCGGTTCGTCGACTGCTGTCCACTCAGCTGACTGTCTTTTAGATTCTGGTGTGTAATAGTGAAGCCATGTTTCATCCATTGTCACATATCGACGATAGAATTCAATTTTACTGCGGTTAAATAGCCTCACACACTCCTCTGAAGCATCTATGCATTGTTGTTTTTGGTCAACTGTGAGCTCACGCGGCACCCACTTTGCACAGAGCTTTCGTATACGCTTATATTCGTGTAAAATGGTAAAAATCCTACCATTTGATATTTTTACAATGTTAGCTAGCTCGTGCACCTACAATTAGTGATATTTTATAACCGATTTGTGGAAATTTTTGATGTTTTGTGGAAAAACAGCCTCATTTTGGCGTGCAATTCAATGGTCGTAAGAGACCACGTTGAAATTTAACAATCCATTTCTCTACCTTTTGTTTCGATGGAGCAGAGTCCGTATGATGTTTATCAAGCCATTTTTTGGTTTCTACTGTACTTTTCTTCATCAAAAAGTTATACTATATCAAACTTCGAAATTCATTTTCACACAAAATGCTAAAAAAACGAATCAATAGTCCGATTGCTGTCAAATTTATACACGTATCGTTTGAAGGTTAGCACTTCATCATATGGAAAAAAATTCTAGTAACACCATCTATGTGTCATCCTACAGACTTTTAAGGAGTCATAGGAGTTAGGGGTGTTAGGAGTGATATCATTCAATTCCAGGTCCTTCATGCAGATTCAAATTCAGGTAGGAAAAATCATTTTCAATATGAAATATATCATTTCAATATGCTCTACAGGACAATTTTTTATGTTCCAAGTGGTGCTAGTGCTGAAGAGTCTATTTTGATATATTTTTCCTTCAATTTAGGTTGACCATAAAAAAGGATTCGGTGAAGTTTACATTTATTTGTGGTAGGGAAGTGCTGACTGCTTACGCCCTTTATATGGGACTCTCAGACGCACAAAGCTTCTGAACCACCCGCTAAATACCTCCGCTGTCAACCTGAGAACTTAGCCTGGAACCGTTTGACACATTATTTCGGGCTACGTCGGTGTTTTTACAACTAGAGGCGCCTACAAGGGATTCCTTTACCAGTGAGACGGAAGGGAGGGAAAGTAAGTGCTAGAGAGATCGCCCCATTTCCGATACCACCCACCACTACAATATGCTTCTTTTAAGTGACAGGACTGCCCGAAAATATTGTGCAACGTTAATTCATTTGTCAACTGTTTACTAGCACAGGCCTCGTCACATTTTAGCACACTTGGAACACGACTTTTGCACAGGAGCGGGTCAGGGCAAAAGTCTCATCATATGTAGCACTTGAGCTGAAATCCATTCTGATCCCGGAGCCTTTCTTGCCTTCATAGGCAAGACTGCAGTCTTTGATTCCATGTTCGTGAAATGTTGAATTCCCATTGGTATTTCATCGTGAACGGCTTCAACTATGGTGGTACTGATAGGGAAAATCCCGCGAAATTTCATCCATCTTTTTTGGTTCACATGAGTTAGGCGAACTTGTGGCACCGAGCATCTGCATCACTATTTTGTAGTCCAAATCCCTGCGATCCCGGTTCACGTTGTCGACTAGGTTTTGCCAACGGCTGGCCTTATTGGTGTTGATGATTTTGGGCAGCCATTTTCTAACTAACATATACGCTGCTGATCGGGTTCATGCCTCTTCTTAGGTCCGTGATCACTGCGCCTTTCGTCATAGATTGTGACACACAATTCGTTTTCCAGCAATTTCAGGAGACCACCTGTATACTGAGCAACGGAAAAAAGTTTAATGCTGCTTATTAAAGTTCGATAGAAAGTGAAAAACAAGCAAACTTGTATCTTAATTGTAATTGTAAAATAAAAGAAATAGTAGAAAATGTTAAAATGATTCAGAATACGTATCTATTAAAAGGAGAGGGCATCAATTATTGGTCGGAGTGATAACAAAGATCGCCAATGTAGGCAACAAAGTACGTGATTTGAATGCCTAAAGCAGGTTCTTCTAAGCATGTAAAGCTTTCGAAATTTTTCTATCCAAATTGAGAAAAAAATATCGCAACTGGTAAGCTGAACAGGAGTGCTCATAAAATCAAAGGTTCCGTAAGAAGTATGGAGATTGAAGCAGTAAATGAAATGTGCAAAGCATCGGTTGAAAAGTACGGTGCTGGACATATGAGTTTTATAGGCGATGTTAACATGACTGTCCACAAGAAATTTCGTAATAAAATCCATATGGTAAAAAAGGATTAGTGCATCTCGCACGTAAAAAAGGGATCTCGTCTTCGGACTTTGAAAAAAAAAACGCATATAAAATCAAAACGTATTATTTTTTTCTTTACTATGATTTATAATATTGTTACGCCCTCAAGTGCGCGACCTATTTGCTTCGCAGATGTTCTTGCGAGTGAATCAAACACACACGAATTAATTTAAAATTTAATGTCTGATAATTTATTCCTCCAATAAATTTCATTAACACTTCACACTTAATTACTACTTCACGAATTCCAATATTACTTGTTCATTTTTACTTTAATTATTTAATAACTTTTATAACAATTACTCTAACTCGCATTTTTAAATCCGCATATAATTGGACTCACTATTTCGCACTATGCACAAACATGAGCGCGCACTGTTGCTTAATCAACAAAACTCTCTTTTTTGCCGCTTGCTGTAGTCGCTTTTATACATGTACCATCCGATCCGAATCTTCCACGTGGATCATTCTCGAGCTTACGCGCTGAGTCATTTGCACATGTATTGTCGTTCTCAACGCACGCAATGTGTTTACGTTAAGCCTATTTCCTCTTCGAGAATGATCGGTGTATTGGTTGTTGATACTTGTTTACAAATTTGCTCTTTGGATACTTGTTTATAAATTTGCATTTTTGTCGATTACAGTGGCGCGTGACTTTATTCGAACATATCACAATATTTTATTGTACTATAGACTGACTCTTTGAGGTTGTTCTAACAAATCAGTGAAAAAACGCAGGGCCTTATTATAGCACATTAGCATATGATTTCAACTGATAAAAATCGATAGCCTAAACTGAGCGATTAAGGCGTCGGGGGCTGGTAAAGGTACCAGCGTGGCTTCTGTTGGGGGAAGTACAGTGGAGCAGGCATCAAACATATATTAAACACGAAAAAAAGGAATAATCTGGAGCTAGTACAGGACGTGCTCCCGATTTTTCAGCATTATCCGATTATCCACACTTAGCTTGGTAATGTCTTAGGGATTGCACTTAAAATGTGGACTCAACAAGCGAAATTGGCCATAGAAAAGACCAAAAATTGTTTGTACTTCAAACCCGAAATAAAGGGAAGAGCGATCTTCTGCTTTTCCCTTTATCCCTTTAATGGATATTTTTGTGTACAAGGAATGACTGATTAGTTGGTAAGTGAGTATAATGACTATTTCCGCTTTGAAAACTTGAAACCGCTGCTTTTCGAACTCAAGAATGATAGACGAATAGTCCTGCGGAGGTGTCTGTGGTTCTTTAAATATTCGTACATATTTAAAGGACCTAACTCATACGTACCCCCTTACTAGCTGATTCTGATTTTTAAAGTATATAAAGTCACCTTTCAAATGAGTATATGAGAGCAAGGTCTTTTTTTTAAATCTCCATTTTTTTCTACAAAATTAGTCTTTTTATGTTGGTTTGAAAGGCTCCGAAGAAAAAAATAATCTTTTTTCACTGAGTTCTTTTCATGTATTTATTATAGAGAAAAATAAAAGTTCAAAATGTAAACAATTGAAAATTGTAAAGCTCTCGACTTTAACGATCTGTAGCGCTACCATTTTGGAAAAAAAATAATTTGTTGCTCTTCTGTGTCAAATTATCGTAATTTAATAAAAGGTTTGCGTTAAAAATGTAAGGAATTATTTTATTGTTTTGATTTTCCATGAGAGGCATATTATCTAATCAAGTTTGATTGCTGTCGTAGTACTTTATCATTGATGAGAGATATCCTTCATCCGATAGGCATTACTGAATACCAGAGATGTGTTGATACCGAAACTTGGCATGTTGGAGTTTGAAGGGTTGTTTCTCGCTGAAGTAACACAAAATGTTATACCAGCAGAATCGTTCTAGGAAAGTTCCTTCAAATTGCTTTAAAAGTGAGAGTAAGTCAATTCATAGTAATTACCATTAAAACTTGCAACCAACACAGATGATTAGATGTTACCAAAGTCCTCATTGTTTGTGGTCAAACTTCAGTTGTTAGATCATTTTATTACGTAATCAGAAACATTTTTTTACTATGCCGTGCTACACCACATTTGAATTGTTCTCAATTACCCATTTCTATTCTCCGAGTTAGATACTACATGTTGCTCACAAAAAAAGATGTAAGTTATTCACAACGTTGGCACTTCTTGCGTGTTTTATCGCTGTAGCAAAAAAGCATAACAAATACAAACACTCCCACGACCAATGTGTATTTATGCCCATTGCAATCATAGGTAATGAATAAGTCAGTCCGATAAGATATATAACTCAATAGATAGCTTATCTCATAACAAAACTGCAATGAATTCAAGTGATTACTAGCATTACGTTTTCAATCTTCAACGTCGTGCATTTCGTCAAAAAGTGTTTCAATTTTCTGAATTTCTGAATTCTTATTTTACAAACGTGTAGCTAAGCTACTACGAATCCTTGAAAGTGATGCCCCCAAATATTGAAATAAACTTTGATCCACCCAACGCTGTGTATTTTAGTGGTCAAAATGTATCGGGAACAGTGACAATTACTTTTAATAAACCTAAAAAAATCAAAGGTTAGTTGTGCTATGCATGTCTTTAAGAAAAGAGAGAATAATGTGTTCTTACGATTGTAACATTAATATTGCAACGTTTTAAAGTTTTAAGATAGAAATAACGTTGAAGATTCTGATATGGTCTGTCACGCCACGGCTGATAATGATTTTAAGATTATTCTTGCGAGGAACTTTAAACGCTCATACATTCAGTATCATTGATTACAGTTTCGAAGCATTGTCGAAATTTATCAGTTCTTCTTGCTTCATGCTTTTTCATTTCCTCTTGTGTTTTATTCATGTGCTAGTTTGTGATTGTGTTGTGTAGAATTTTCTGTTAACTTTATCAACCCTTTATTTACTTCAGAGGGAAAATTAAAAATATTTATCTAAATTGTTTTTTTTTGATTATTTCATCATGCCTTATAAAATCCCATTACAAAAACCTGCAGCGTGAATATGCCCCTTTCTGCAAAATGTGTTAACATATGACTCAAACAAAATTTTCCCTTGCAGTGAAGTGTACCATGTCAATGGTAAGTCGTAAAAACAAAATAAATGATTCATTCCCATATCTGTTGCAATGATAGAGGAACATTTTGACATGGTTTATGGCTGTAACTGTCTTGAAATCGGAAACGTGAATTTCAGTGGTACTCAAAAAAGTGATGTCAACAAAAGATTGAGTTGTTATCTACATAAATTGGATAATATCGGATCTACCTAATCTGGATATGAATCCTCTGAGTTGGCATGGTTCTATACGCTCTCTAGTTTAGTCTCCAACTGACTCTATTGATTGGATGAAGAACTTGGGTTAGTAGAAAGTTAGGGTAGGGTTTGTTTATGATTTTTTCCATGCTTTTTTTCTGGGAAAAACGATTGAAAACTTTACTACAGTGTGTTCCGAATTTATAGGGGCACCCAGTTTTTTAGTCAAATTTTTAATGTTTTTAAACCAAACAAATCTTAATTTGCACAAGCTATTTCTACTCATAATTCACGATTTCTGTCTTTTTTTGCTGAGCCTACGACAATTTGTTTGTTTATTATGCCATTTAAAAAAAAAAAAAATAGTGTCCCAAGTTTATAGGGGCAGTGAAAGAAAACACGATTTTCTATCGAAAATTATTTTTGTTGGTGAAATTCTATCGTGAACTACAAATGATTGTGTCTATACTGTAGTTCCTGTTGAAATTGAACACTTTACCAACAAATTTTACACAAGTATAAAGACAATACTCCTTTGCACCGTGAAATTTTGAGGCACTGTAAAAACTGGGTTTCTTTTCGGTCGTCCGGTTGCTGTATACCTGCATTTTCTTTTTTTTTCGTTTGGTGGTCACGGTTTGAGCCCTAATCATAGATAAACTCATGGTTTGCGGCAACTGATGTTGGTAGAAGTTTCGAATTGGCTGGTTTAGGATAATAGAAAATTCCAGACTGTTCTAGACGACCAGCATAATCTGGAATTTTCTGAAACAATCGGCTCAGGTATAGATACAGGCACGCTTGTTCAGAAAACTCAGTTGCGTGTTAATTGCCAGCAAAGATTTATACGTGGAGTGTTGTGTGAAAATGAGTAGAGGAAAACAGCTATCGAGAGAAGAAAAGGCATCTATTGATGCATTCAAGACATGCGGCAAGTGTAATAGAGAAATAGCTAGGCTAATCAACCGATCGAGTAATGCCGTAGATAGTTATTTAAAAAAGAAAATCAAGGAAACTGAAAAGAAAAAACGTGGTCCACCGTCAAAACTTTCGGATCGAGATAAATGTAGAATCATTGCTTCTGCCTCTCAATCAACCAAAGGCTGTAGGCGTATCAGAAATGAATGGTGTGGGCGGCCTACAGTGGATTCGGAAAAGTTGGCATAGAAATCATTTCGCATCGAATGAACAGCGAAGACTATCAGGCAGTGCTAGAAAAGCATCTGAAGCCCTATTTCTGCCGTTACCGCTCTGCAAAACTGATCTTTCAACAGGACAACGCGTCAATTCACTCCAGTAAATCTACCAAGGAATGGTTGTCAAAAGTAAAAATTCCTGTACTTCAGTGGCCTGCCATTTCTCCGGATCTAAATCCAATAGAAAATGTTTGGGGCATGATCGTCCACGACGTTTATGACAACGCTCGTCAATATTCATCAGTCACAGAGCTGGAGGAGGGCGTCGAAAAATCTTGGGAAAACATCGGTACGAGCAGCTTGACAAATCTCAACAATTCGATGCAAAAACGGATGAAAATGTTATTTAAACACGATGGTAACGTTATTAATTATTGATTTTTCGTTGCGAATCAATAGATTTTACCAATAATAAAAAATTTTCTATGGAAAATCGTGTTTTTTTTCAATGCCCCTATAAACTTGGGACACTATTTTTTTTTTTTTTAAATGGCATAATAAACGAACAAATTGTCGTAGGCTCACCAAAAAAAGACAGAAATCGTGAATTATGAGTAGAAATAGCTTGTGCAAATTAAGATTTGTTTGGTTTAAAAACATTAGAAATTTGACTAAAAAACTGGGTGCCCCTATAAATTTGGGGCACACTGTATAAGAATCGTTTCGTGCAGGTTTAAAATTGACTAAACTACATAACCGATTAAATTAACCAAACCTAGAGTTCATGAAATTTTATATTATCACTTAAATATTAAGTTAGATTTCAACAAAATGACATTTTGTCATCATAACAAACAAGACAAGGCTTTAAAAACTCTTAAAAAACTAACATTTAGCTAATTTATAAAATACAGCAATTTTCAAATGGTCTGAAAAATAGGTGTCGTCATCTAATTTAGTAATTTACATTAAAATTTCGATGATGATGGTCGTTTTTAATATTGATTTAGTTAGACATATCTAATGCCTTGAATAGATGCCATTTTTCTTGATGGCTTTTTCAATTCTTCCAGACATGGACAGCATTAACTCCTGACAAGTTTTTAACAGACATTGGTTGAAACATTATAATGGGCCGACCACTAACAATTCTCTCTAGCTACCAGTACTGTTGGAGTTTCCTTTGATTGTGTTGCATATTGAACATCGTCAAACCATATTTTGATCCTCGTCGTCCACGTGGCTAGTGTATGGAAGTGTCTAATCCGCATTTCGTCTGTGAATATGGTAGATGACCGTTATTCTTTGTCCGTCAAAGATAAGTCCCTTCCTTTCTCAGTAAGGAAATGCTTCTGATGGTATGAAGTCTCCCTGCATCGCTCAAAGTACAACTGTTTAGGATGACTGATCCTCATATTAGCAGTCATATCCGATCAAAGTCAATGTCTCTTTACGTGATGCATGATGTACGAATCTATCGTAGGACCATCTGCCGTATGTAGCTCATATAGCTCCCTATCTGACTAATAGTTCATCGAGTCAGTTTCCACTAGGACAATAACTGTGGTACCATCTTTGAAGAGAAGATGGCCAAGGAGAGAAACTTTTTGAAGGACCAATCCTAGCTTATTAATGCTTCAATGACATCAGACCTCAATACGTCCTAAAAGCCTCTTTTGGCACGGAAAACGCTGGACAAAGCAAAGGCCCCTCGTCAAAGAAAGCCAGAAAAACAAGGAATGGAATCCCTGTGGAAAAATAAATAATTGAAAGTATCATCCGTAAAGAAGTCCGTGCAAGAGCAGATGACGTACAAACAGCGTAAATTAAATGCAATCCTCATTCATATAAAAAGTGACGAACACAAATATGGAGCTTATGGAGGCCCAAAACACTAATATGTATAACATAAAAACTAACTAATAACCTTGTTGGAACAGGTTACAAGATTCTTTTATGTTATACCTGTTCTAAATAGCTGATAGTACATGAAATCACTGTTTGCACAGATAATATCATTGGGGAATGTCGAAGAGATTTCAAAGGTAGAAAATTGATGGCCGGCCACGAATGCCTTCAGTACAACACCGGTGTTTCCTAAATTTTTGATGTCCTTAAACAAGTATGTATAATTGTTTCGATTGAAACATATTTCCTTACAAGTTATCGCCATAAAGAACCAGTTGACTGATTCCTTTAACAAAAGCGTAGGCTTACAGTAAACCGATGAGGTGGCCTCTCTAAATGGCTTAGAACTTAAATATTAGTTCAAATGGCGAAGTAATGTCAAACGATCAGAGAGGATCGAAGAGTAGAAAAGATGGATGTTTTTGTTCAACTTGATGGCAAAATTGTGGAAGAGGACGGTGAATAAACTGAAGTAAATAATAAAGCGTTCTTCTCGGCCTTGCCAATTTTTAAGGTATGCTGCCTGCAAAGGAAGAAACTGCTTTTCTTGCAAAGGAAAGAACCTCAAAATTTGAAAACGCTTTGAGGCCTTTATTAGGCTATTGCCGTGGGAAATGGCTACGTGAACAAAATAAATAATTTTCAATTACGAAGTCGAAATCATTAAGAAGAAGTTAAACTCGATGAAAAGAAGAAATTTTTTACAAGTACCATCAAAGAAATCCAAGAGGCCTTTATCAATCTTGATCAACATGAGCACAATCCTCAATTAAAGCACACGGGCCAACACTTTGGAGACTCAAAATAACGGAGACGAACCTCCAATTAGGGCTGTAGGCCCACGTCAATCATAAGTAGAGGAGAGACGAGGAGATACGAAATACGCGTACTTTTGCTTAACTTAAAATAAACGAACCGAAAATCGTGAAATTATTTTCGGTTGTATACCAGTATCAAAGAAGTGAAAGTTGGCCCAAAATTGCGTCAAAATCTGAGTATGGGGCAATGTTTTAGATACAATAAAGAGTCGATCTTCGTTTACAGAAAAATCGGGAATGCTTATTTTTGATACTTACGTTTGAAAATTGAATTTCAACCTGAGAGTGTAGAATGCACGGTGAATTCAAATGGGGAGAGTCGCACTTGGGTACAGACGAGCGTATATAGACGCACAATTGTAAACACACACACACATTCACTTGCGTACATATGTCCACACAAATGAATACGCAAATGCAAATATAAGAAAACATGAGAAATTGCAGATTTCGATCGTATCTCCCTCCCCTAAAAACTATTTGAGAAAATGCGCGGAATGATGATATCAGTTTTCTGTGACATTCCAAAGGGAAAACAAATAAATTTTCATTTATCATTATTTCAATCTCATTGAATCGAAAATGTGATCACGAAGAAAATCAACTTAAAGTGTGTGCGCCTTATAGTTGAAAATTGGCTTTGGGCACAAAAAAAAAGATTCTTTTTTAAATTTCTTCTTTATTCTTCTTTAAAAAATTGAATAAAAAGTGGACTAATCACAAATTTGACTTGTTGGATTCAAAATACCCGGCGAGTATTGGCACTACATGTGGACACACTCTCAGTGAATTCAGGGTATCAGGGGCTATCAGGAAAGACCACTACCCGAAATGCCAGGGTACGAGAGTCTTTATTTGCCAAAAAATACCAGGATGCGAAGCAAATGTTTAGGTTGTTCGATATGTGAAAAAACTTAAACTCCAAAAAAAAAAAAACACAAAAAAAGGACGGATATTTGCCGAAATTTTTATGTAAACATTACTGAAATTACAGGTACATATGTGCGGGGCCCTGGAAATCGACAAAACAGGAAAAAATAATGTTGGTAGGGAAAAGTCGACGGAGTCAGGCAACAATAACATTGTGGTTTGCAAAATTTGTTTCCAAGAAGTGGAGAGAGGAAAACCCCATTCTTGTATTGCACGTGAAAATAGGCCCGGTAACTTCGTTACCAAAAACTTGATCTCAACAATTCAGCGTCTTCCAGATAAGCAACAAGACCAAATCGCTAGTTCAATTCTCCGACAGAAAATCGACGAGCTTCCAAGTACCTCAATGAATATTTCGATTATCGAAGTAAAGTCGGCAACAGGCGGGCGTCCTTGTCGCGTACTTGCAAATCCTTGCGAAAAAAGTTTTTTTTCTTCTGAATGTTTTGCTAATGTACAATTGAACACTGGAGCTTCTTCAAGACAAATGACTAAAATCACAAATTTCATTCGTTCTGTTGTTGGGTTCGTCCCATCACATCATTCGAACACATGACAGACAATTCAAAAATGCATTTGAATATTTATCGTCAAGATCAAGTGGGATTCGACGTTAAAAATAGCGGAGCAAAAGAAATATCGGACTGTTATTCGGTCAAATGCTGAGGAGTTGATTGGATCTGTCGTTGAGAAACACGATCTAGAAGGCTATTATTTGATAAAAATTATGGCTGATGGACGACAGGGGTTTTTTTTAGGTTTTCTTCACAATTTTGCCAGCAAACGATGATCTAGCATACGACAGTAATTTTGGAGAGGACATGCCAACAAAACGATCAAAGTATGCTGAAGGTGGAATGGTCGTTAAAAACGCGAATTGGATCAGCGTCCAAAAACTTATCATGTTAGCCACAGTGCCCGGAATTAAAGAAACGTACGAAAATTTCAAGTTGTTATTTGATTTGACTCAGCTGAAAAATTTTCTATTTAAATTTGTAGCCGATTTTAAGTTACTTTTGATTGTCAATGCGTAGCAAACAGCCACCTTTACGTACCCTTGCCCGTACTGTTTTGTGACTTTGAGTGAATTAAGGGATCGTGATCCCGAACAGAGGAACATGATGCCTTGTGCTGATATTTTGAAAACATATGGTCATTTGAAAAGTGACCATGGTCTATTTTGTCCTGATGGAAAAAAGAAAAAACTCGCAAGATCTTCAAACGATAGAAAGATAGAATCCTCCTTTCTCGTTTCCTCAAAGATAGAATCCTCCTTTGTTTAGAGAAAGTGATGATTTGACTGTGTTGGAAAAATGGTAACCTCTCGAGCTACGCCTTCTACAAGGGTTTGTGAACCATCTGTTTTGGTCTGCATTGGTACGAATACTGGGCGGAGACAGGGCCCTTCCTTGCCCCAAGAAATCGAACAATATTTCCAAAGACTTTCATGGGGAGATTTTCGAAGGAAACGCTTGCGGAAGCTTGCGGAAAGAGGCTGACAGGTTAAATGATGCTGAAATATATCAGGAATATGGTTACTTTTGGATTGTGCTGTTCATTGTAGCTTTTAAAATAATGGATAAATTGGTTCAAAACTGTTTTCGCGTGGCAAGAGGAGATTGTGATGTTGAGAAATTAGGTGGAGATTTGCAAAAAGCTGTTGAAAGTATAGAGGTTGCCACCACCCTGAAACTCTACGTTATCGTAACTCATCTGAAAGAGTCTCTGGAGTTCCTGGACGCCAACACTGGCTTGGGCTTATGGTCAGAACAAGTTGGTGAAAGTGTCCACCATGAATTTTTAAAATACTCAGACAGATGTAAGGTCAATGCGATTGATGCGCCATCTAACGGTGATAAATTTAGAAGAGCAATTGCAGAATTTTCGTCTTTGCACATTTAATAATCTCCAATCATGGTTCACACTTCATGGTGTGAAAATTATAACTAATCTGAGAAATCAAATCATTGTTTTGAGGATGTTTTGCGTTTTTCTACTTGAGAAATAAATAAAATGTTGAAGAAATTCCTTGTGTCTCTCTGTAGTGCATTGTGTATGCAATAAAACCCTAATTTTACTCTACTCGAACCATACATTCTCATTCAAATTTAATTTTTACTTGATGCTTAAGGAAAATAGGCAGTGCCGTTTTTTCTGTAAACGAACAGCGCCTAGAACAGCACCCCATACTCAGATTTTGGCGCAATTTTTGGCAAGCTGTCACGCTCTTCAATGACACCGTAGCATAGACAAGCATCAAATTTGAAATATGGGAAAAATGAAACATCCAATCAAACATCCCGACCAAACGCAGAGCGATAGTTCGACTCATTGCTTGTAGTAACTGGAATTACAGTGTATTTAGTTTTGTTTTCATTTTGTGTAGAAATAGATCCTAAAGGACGATTTTGATGAGTCAGGTAATGACATTAGCTCAAAGTTCAAAGATACCTTTGCAGTGTGGGTTCTTGCTCAAATTTTTTCTCATTTTTCCCTTTCGAATACTGGTGTGAAGTTTATAAGACTCTGAGCAAATCTCCGGAAACAAAGTTGCTGAGCAACACAGTGAGGAAATTCAACTTCCTCGTTCTGATCAGCCCCATTACTTATCTTGCCTGAGTTTTTGTTACTCTTGAATTATTAGATTGGTCATAGAATTTCTTTTACTCTCGCTGTTTTCCACGTAGCGTATGCTACTACTAAACATGTTCAAATTTTTTCGACAATCAATGATTCTCTGAGGTGAACTGGTAATCAAATTAGGAATCACGGCTGACGGTGTATATGATACGCTTATAGATCTGAAGATATCCTTAAATCATTAGAAGGATGAGTTCTTTGATTAAAATGAAGTATGAATTCGTAAACAATCCCAGATTTCAGAAGTTTTTGGTAGATCAATTTTTCCATTTTCACTTACAACTTATAAGTGATTTATACCCTTGCTAAGCTAACTCAGCGAAGACTCATGGGTGCGGAAGTTCTGATCAAATGTTTCGAGTACCTCGATAGTGAATTTTTAATATTTATAAAGAATTGTGGAAAGAGCTCAAGCTGGTTTCGAACACGCGTCCCTGCCGCTTCTCATCAGGTGCCAACTCACAGGCTGGGACGCGTCGATTGGCACTACCAGCTTAGGTGGATGTCGACTGGTTATTTACTAGTTATTAATATTGCTCTACAGCTTTGAACTTTTTCCTATATTCCAAATTGCCTTTGGTCTGGCTTTATCAATTTCAGAAGTTTTTGGTAGATCAATTTTTCCATTTTCACTTACAACTTATAAGTGATTTATACCCTTGCTAAGCTAACTCAGCGAAGACTCATGGGTGCGGAAGTTCTGATCAAATGTTTCGAGTACCTCGATAGTGAATTTTTAATATTTATAAAGAATTGTGGAAAGAGCTCAAGCTGGTTTCGAACACGCGTCCCTGCCGCTTCTCATCAGGTGCCAACTCACAGGCTGGGACGCGTCGATTGGCACTACCAGCTTAGGTGGATGTCGACTGGTTATTTACTAGTTATTAATATTGCTCTACAGCTTTGAACTTTTTCCTATATTCCAAATTGCCTTTGGTCTGGCTTTATCAATTTCAGAAGTTTTTGGTAGATCAATTTTTCCATTTTCACTTACAACTTATAAGTGATTTATACCCTTGCTAAGCTAACTCAGCGAAGACTCATGGGTGCGGAAGTTCTGATCAAATGTTTCGAGTACCTCGATAGTGAATTTTTAATATTTATAAAGAATTGTGGAAAGAGCTCAAGCTGGTTTCGAACACGCGTCCCTGCCGCTTCTCATCAGGTGCCAACTCACAGGCTGGGACGCGTCGATTGGCACTACCAGCTTAGGTGGATGTCGACTGGTTATTTACTAGTTATTAATATTGCTCTACAGCTTTGAACTTTTTCCTATATTCCAAATTGCCTTTGGTCTGGCTTTATCAATTTCAGAAGTTTTTGGTAGATCAATTTTTCCATTTTCACTTACAACTTATAAGTGATTTATACCCTTGCTAAGCTAACTCAGCGAAGACTCATGGGTGCGGAAGTTCTGATCAAATGTTTCGAGTACCTCGATAGTGAATTTTTAATATTTATAAAGAATTGTGGAAAGAGCTCAAGCTGGTTTCGAACACGCGTCCCTGCCGCTTCTCATCAGGTGCCAACTCACAGGCTGGGACGCGTCGATTGGCACTACCAGCTTAGGTGGATGTCGACTGGTTATTTACTAGTTATTAATATTGCTCTACAGCTTTGAACTTTTTCCTATATTCCAAATTGCCTTTGGTCTGGCTTTATCAATTTCAGAAGTTTTTGGTAGATCAATTTTTCCATTTTCACTTACAACTTATAAGTGATTTATACCCTTGCTAAGCTAACTCAGCGAAGACTCATGGGTGCGGAAGTTCTGATCAAATGTTTCGAGTACCTCGATAGTGAATTTTTAATATTTATAAAGAATTGTGGAAAGAGCTCAAGCTGGTTTCGAACACGCGTCCCTGCCGCTTCTCATCAGGTGCCAACTCACAGGCTGGGACGCGTCGATTGGCACTACCAGCTTAGGTGGATGTCGACTGGTTATTTACTAGTTATTAATATTGCTCTACAGCTTTGAACTTTTTCCTATATTCCAAATTGCCTTTGGTCTGGCTTTATCAATTTCAGAAGTTTTTGGTAGATCAATTTTTCCATTTTCACTTACAACTTATAAGTGATTTATACCCTTGCTAAGCTAACTCAGCGAAGACTCATGGGTGCGGAAGTTCTGATCAAATGTTTCGAGTACCTCGATAGTGAATTTTTAATATTTATAAAGAATTGTGGAAAGAGCTCAAGCTGGTTTCGAACACGCGTCCCTGCCGCTTCTCATCAGGTGCCAACTCACAGGCTGGGACGCGCCAACTCACAGGCTGGGAGTGCCAATCGACGCGTCCCAGCCTGTGAGTTGGCACCTGATGAGAAGCGGCAGGGACGCGTGTTCGAAACCAGCTTGAGCTCTTTCCACAATTCTTTATAAATATTAAAAATTCACTATCGAGGTACTCGAAACATTTGATCAGAACTTCCGCACCCATGAGTCTTCGCTGAGTTAGCTTAGCAAGGGTATAAATCACTTATAAGTTGTAAGTGAAAATGGAAAAATTGATCTACCAAAAACTTCTGAAATTGATAAAGCCAGACCAAAGGCAATTTGGAATATAGGAAAAAGTTCAAAGCTGTAGAGCAATATTAATAACTAGTAAATAACCAGTCGACATCCACCTAAGCTGGTAGTGCCAATCGACGCGTCCCAGCCTGTGAGTTGGCACCTGATGAGAAGCGGCAGGGACGCGTGTTCGAAACCAGCTTGAGCTCTTTCCACAATTCTTTATAAATATTAAAAATCCCAGATTGTTAAACACGAGTAGACCCTTTCATTCCTCATTCATGAGGTATCGCGATAGAATAAATACATACGGCACTAACACTACCAACGAACTCTCAATCTAAAGCTATTCTATCAAGTTAGGAAGAAATTTATACAAAGTTGTGAGTTTTTCCCTAATCTTGGCGTATACCAGGATGACCTCAGTCAAATAATATGCTTAATAAAGCAATTCAAGTTAAATTCGAATTTCGGTCTTTCTATCTCTGTCTGCGAAAAGTCGCCCGGAGTGTTAAAGCTTTATTTTTACTATTATTTTGCAGGATTAATTCTTAGTGTAAACTACAGAACTATCCTTATTAGTCATTAGGGTAAAGCATTCAATATAGCTTTTCGTTAAGTTAAGAACGAAACATTGTTTTAAGTGTGGTTAGTTTGTTAAGCTCATCATATATCAAACCTTTCAAAGAATTTCAGCCTTTTAAAGATTTCCTTCCAAAGGTTGATTTGAGTTATCGCTCAAATAAAACCTTTGGTTTAATTTATCGCAGAAAACTGAGAGAGGATTTCTTTCATTTGGGGAAGCTTTATGATGCTCAAAGACAAAAGCATTGAAATATAGTAAGGCATTTCAATTGCATCATTTTATACTGCAGCTCTTTAGAAATGGATTTCAAATATTTCAAGGATATTTTTACAGAAATCGGTAGAAACCTATAAATAACCGGAATGTATGGAAATATAAAAGCGTAGATAGAAAACAAGGTCAATATACATAGATTGACACCCTAAAGTGATGAAGCAGTGTCAATTTGCAAAAGTTTAAGGAAGATAAGAAAGAAAAGAAAAGTTTAATGTTTGTTTCCTATAAAAATATACAATCACCGGTCATTGAAGTTTAATTTTAATCAAAAAATTAAAACTTTAGGTTTGAACTTATAATAGGAATAGGGTTTTGTTTGCTTATATTTATGTGGTTACTGTTTGGTCACGAGCAGTTCTCTTATGTATTTAAAGTAGTTTTAATCAACTTTAATCAATCATAACGATTAGTTATACACAACGACCGCTTATTCCTTTACTTTCAAAGGATCTACTGAACTATTCCTTTATTTTGTCCAAATTTATGATTCGAATGTTCAAAAAAACTATCTCACAGTTAATCTTGTATAATTTTCAAATATCGCATTGTCCTCACATTACAGGAATTCTTTTAAATTTCTATGGATGCGGTCGAGCGGAGTGGTATAATGACAAAAACAAAAAGAAAGATGGATTGGCAGATTTCTCCGGCTCCGAAGAGTATCTTTTAATGAATACATATTTAATAGACTCAATCAATGGTAATATCATCAATATTGGAACGGTCAAGTTTTATGAAATTGTATTACAGAAAGTTTTATCGATGCTCCATCGGGAACTCAATCATATAGGTTTGATCATCAATTACCTGATAACTTACCTACATCATATGAGGGCATTTATGGACATATTAAATACACCGCCAAAGTAACTATTGAACGACCATGGAAGCATAATTATGCGTACGAAAAGGAGTTCACAGTCTTCAAAGTAACAGATCTAGAAAGGAATTATCCACAATTTAAGGTAATCGAATATTTTATGCAAATGCGAAACCTGCTAGAAGTTGTCCCTAGAAAAGAAGGCATAGGAAACTAGAAGATAGATAAATGGTTTTCAACTCAAAATGGTGGTTAAATTTTTCAGTCCATCTTGATGATTCTGATCAGAGGTGTAGTTTAATTTCAGCCTATGGAAGTTATTTTCCTACACGTCTCCATATAATCGTACATAGTCCACATATACACTGCGAGGGTTGAACGAAACTATCCACCCTCTCCCTGGAGGGGTAGGTAGGGTAAAAAAAGATAAAAGTAATATAAATAATTAATAATAATATAATTAAATGTACCGACCGATAGGTCGCATCTGCAGCTAGAAAAGAACGAGGTTGAGACACAGGTTTTTTTTTGAAAATACAATGGCCGCATAATGGCGGCCGAAGGAAGTTATTTTTAATCGATTAGCTCACCACACAGGCGTGGGGGTTTTGGGAATTTATAAAAGCCCTGATTCCGTCACGTCACAAATAGACACACACAGAAAATTCTTATCGATTCATTTCAAATAAATTGTTAATGGAAATATAGTAAATAATCAGAAGTCATTAAACAAGAGCAAGTAAAAATAAAATATTCAATTTACATCAATTCTGCTGCGTTGATTCTGACCACCTCTGCTTGATTTCGGGACTTCAATAAAATTCTGAATTCTATAGATCAATACTTCTGTATTCTGTATTTACAAATCTGAATTATTCTATATTTCTCGATCAACCACACCTCTTCAGTTTACTCTCCTTCTTATAGCTAGTTGTTCACAACAAACAAGTGAATCATATTGACAAAAAATATTCTCAAAAGCGTTCCAAGAATTTTTTTTCTGAGACTTATTTTTCTGTCACTTTTTTACAGAGAATTGTTTTCTCTTTCTTTTTTTGTTTGTTTTTATATCGCCTACACAACGGAATACGTAACAAACGAAGGTTACGTTCAGGATCACTCTGTCTAATAAAACTACGGGACTCGCAGTTTCACTGCAGAAGTTTGTGGTCGTTTGCTGTTATTTGTGTGTGGAAAGTGATCGTATTTAATTCAAACTCAAATGAAAAAGTGATTTCATGTAAAATAAGGACAATAGGTTCAGAAAGGAAGAATGTAGTGCCCGACTTACTGAATCGTGATTTCGATTGAGTGAAACTGGTGAGAGCAAACGCGAGGCTGCGAGCAATCTCAATGAGCAGAGCAAAAAACAATTGCCGTACGTGAAAAAGAAAAACAATTTACGATGCGGAAATGCAGAACGATACGATGGAAGGGGAAAAAATGAAGAAGACTGCAGTTAAGTGTGCGAACAAACAACTAGAGTTGAGATTCCAGGAAGGTCATGAAAAAGTAGAATCGGAAGAGATAGAATTTGAGCGAGTGTCCAGGAAGCTCGAAAAAAATTTGAGAAGAAATCTATGAAATTTCCTAAGACGGTTCCACCCATTAACGCGTATCGTCAGAATCTGGTAAAACTCATTAAGGAGTGCTGTAAAGTGTAGAACTTTGAGTTGAAGAAAATAAGTCTCAACAATACAAAAATTAGGGTAGAAAATAGCGAAGATTTTGCCGCAGTTAATGAAGTTTTGATGTAGGCTGAGGGGCCATTCTTCTCACATACTTCTAGAGAGGAGAAAGGCTAGTACTTATCTGTTGACAGGACTTTCAGAAGGGTGCGATTCTGCATCGATTCTTACAGCTGTAAGGAAAGGAGAAGATGTTCTATGTGATTCGCAAGCCACCCGTATTTTATAAGCAGCGGGAGCCCTGCCCAACCGGGTGTCTCATTTGTAGCAATTACACGCCAAAAGTCTGTCCAAAAGAATGATAATTATATGAGAAGAGTCCTAAACATTACCCTCGACTAACTCGGTAAAATCGAGCAAAGAGTTGCTTTTAATACTTAGTAGTACTTACTTGAGTCTTAGGTCACAAGATTCATGAGAAAGCAGAATATGAAGGCAGACATTGATATTCTTCTTCGGTGGAAACGGAAAAAACTTAGGATTTGTGTCTTGCACATTAAACATTTTTCAAAATAGAAAATAATAACGATATTATAACAAATAGTTTAACGATGCACACATATAGATAAAAGTCGAATATGAAAGTAAGCAAATTCAAAAGAAAGCTAAGTATTGTAAGTAAAAGCAATTGCAGATTAGGTTATACAAAAAGAATAGAAGGCAAAATTCATTTTAAAGTAAAGAAAGGTTTAAGTTTTCAAAGAAGCAATGAATTAGCATGTAAGCTTAGTTTATACACTTTATTTGACAATAAATAGAATCTGACTTTATTTTCAATACAATAATATATCTGGTGTTCTATTGGAGCTGTATTTGATATTTTCATTAAATTACTTTCTAATCAATTGAATAGAATTCGAAGAAAAGAATACGTCACCCTTGTTGCCTTTGTAACCGTTTTGAAATTAATGTTTTGTTATTAATTATTTTAAATTAATTAATTATTTTAAACTAACATCAACCAAAATACAAACCAATAAATATCAAAGCGTACATGCAAGGCGAGTACTGAGCCCCGATTTGCTTTACTTTCCTCGCTTTCTTTGAACAAAGTCAAGCAGGGAAAATGTGTATCGGGTCCTAAGCATAGTCCAGCATAGCATACCATTGGTATTAGTGCATACTCTCTAACTCCATTCTTATTAATACAACCCACATCCCTCTCTGGTAAGTGGTGTTCTTCAGTAACTGCGTTTTGCTTTTCTTCTTCTCCTTAGCACTGTAGCCCCTTTCGGGCCTACGCTTCTGCAACAAACACCTCCAACGAGATAGTCCGTTGACTGTTTCCCAATTTGTAAATCCAAGCAGCGATGAACTGTCTTCGTCAACAGAGTCAGCGTTGACAAAGAGGGGAAATCGAGCGTTTCTTCGGTTTCCTTAATTGTCTGCGCCGTTCAATTCTCCCAACATATATATTTTTGGGTATCCTTTTTAATTAAAGTCAACTCAAGTGTCAACTCAATTGTCAACTTTGACATTTGCTCTGATTAAGATAACAGAATTCAGGAACAGGAGAAAATTGTGTGTGTGTTGCGAGATAGTTTTGAGGAGACGTGTCATCAAGTTATTTTGCTGGAAGAAAGGACAAACAAAATTATTGACTAAAAAGGGTCAAAATATTTGACCTCGCAGGTTCTCATTCTGTTTCTCTGTAGTAGTTATTCGGTCTGCGTTTCGGCTGAACATTCGGCTGATTCTCCAGTTCTGCTTGTCTTACTAAGTTCAGTCTATCTTCATTTAGAGAGTTTGGCCCAACTTATTATTGACGTTTGCTGGTGAACTTTTATAGAGTCCACTATTACTGTGTTTTAGGTTCGGTAAGGAACTGCAGTAAGTACTTGCCTGCAGTCGTATATTAGCTGGTAGGGGTACGTGGTTAGAGACATATTCCTGCAGTGCTGACATTCAAATCTAAAGTGCGAAGTTCACCTTTAAGCCTGGTTCTTTCCATTTCTGAGGCTGCTATAATTTTTGACTGAAAACCACGGTATACCCTCTCAAAAACATTTTCGGTATCAAAAAATATTTTTGCTCATTTTTGTGATTATCATATTGTGATTAATTTGTGATTATCACAAAAAAAAAAACAGGAAAGTGGTGCTTATTAAAACATATACGAAATGAACGTGTAGACTAAACGTTTTCTAAATACCCTTTTATGACTAGCACTTCTGCCCTAAGATGTTTTTGATATATAATGTGCGAAAATAATTTGTGCTCTTTCGGAAAAATATGGCTTCAGCAGTAAGTGTTGATTGATCTGTAAATTTTAAACGCCTTGGAAGAAGCTTAGGCATATTTTAAACAGTCGGTTTCGACACAGTAGTGATTGACTTCTAACTTTTTTGGTTTCGCTTGTTGCACCATTGGCAGCTACGCAGAGTGCCGTAGCTTCCCCTGTGAATAAGTGCTTTCACAAAAAAAGGGTTTCTAGCACCACATTGTATGGCGTGAATCGTTTCACTGAAAGGGTTCAACTCAGCAATCCAAAGTGAAAAAAGCTGAGGGGACTCTCCAGTCATACTTTGCAATGAAACAACATTCACACACTAGGGGTAGTTACTTGCGTCTGTTGCTAGGGGTTGGGTTGCTTGATATGAGTTCTTGCCATCGAACGAAAACATCTCAAATTAATCAAATGATGTGAAAGAACCAAGCACTTTGCGAAAATGTCCAAAATATTAGCATATGTCCAGAAAAGTGATTCTTTAGTATGTCAACGCTCGGCCTTATGTTGTCCAACCCGTTGCAATCCTCTCTGAAACCTCAAAATGGGAAGTCCTTTGCTATCGGCGATATTTTCAAGACGTTACGCTAGCAGATTTGTGTGTTGAATGACACATGGTCCAGCTGATCAGTAGTACTGGACATATGAAGACATTAAAAAAAGGCTTCATTCACGAAAAGCCTTAAAGAAGGAACACTTCCGAGTATGAAACGGTATTCGAGATACCAAAATGAATGGGAGGAAGTTACACCTTAAGATGGGTGCTATTATGTGTTATTGGTTTCTTGCAATTTTTTTCATGATAAACTTACACCTTTATCAAAAAAGGGGGACTTGGTGATGTGTCTAATATATATTTTTCGGGACCAATTAATTTTGTTCTCAGTATCACTTGCATTGAATTGTAAGTTTTCAAACAAAAAAAATTAACATTGAGATAGTTAGTGGTTTCACGAACAAAAGAGATGCAGTTTGAATGTAATTTTCACTTTGGCAACAAAAAGAGATAAGTAATTCCAAAAATAAGAAGCGATTCCCAAAAACTTTGCTACGCTACTTTTCAAAGCACGATAGGTGTCTAAACTATTCGGCTGATTCGGCTGTTTTATGGCAAACTGAATGCTTTCGACAAAAAGCAATTTTCTGCCTGCTGCTAGCGTTTGACATTAATTTGACAAGACAAAAAATAAAAAGGACGAGCAATTTATGGATAGTTATAGTTTTTTGAGTTACAACCTCTTTTTGGCCAAATAAAAAATAATGTTGTTGTAGCCTAGAATCCTTGCAGCAGACATAGATGAGGAATATCCAGCATATGAAGGGAAGATGATATTCAAGGAAACGTTTTAAAGCAACATCTTTTTTGAATGTATCAGCATATTATTTAGTCATTATGAGAATATTGCTTTCAAGTCATTAGTGAAATTTGCGAATTGGCCAAGTAGGTTGACAGGTCTTGACAGGCTTGATTAGGTCCCACCGTGGAATCAAGAAGTTTCGTTGTCCGCTTATAAAGAGGATGCTTTGGGGAATGTCTTGGCCAAAGCGGTGCAGGTAGTCAAACTTTGTCTTTTCGTTTTCATACTCAATCCTCATGTGAGCTATGTTCTCACGTGGTAGCTTATTCGTCTATTATTAGGGTTGCTTAGAATGGTAGCGTCAACCAGAGTAATGTCAATTTTGGAAATATGATTTTCCACCTACATGAGATCATTTCAAGTAAATACGAGTAGAACAGTTTTTACCGTGCTTATATGTTCAATAAAAAGTCTAGTCATTGATTTTATAGCAGACCGTTGAAAATAATATTTTAATCGCAAATCCCCCAAGCCAGAAGAAATCTCTTCAGTGAACATAGTGTTCAGTGCGTCCTTTTATGTTAGCACAAGCTACTATACAAACTAGATCGCATGTAATAGTACTGAGAATGTTTTCTTTGGTTCTCCATTCTCGCCTCAATTGATTTTGTTGAGGTTATCAACAAATTTCCAGTCATTGTTCCTTTTTTGAATGCATTTTGATCGACAGATTTAAGCCATCATTATTAATGAATTCTCACTTTATTTTTTGAAAATGACTTCCTATTTTATAAATAAACCTCAGTTTTTCATTGCACCTTTTCCTGTTCTACTAAAATTTCTAGGTACCAATCGAAACAGAAGAACAAAAAAGATATGGATGCTTGTGTTGCAAGACCGCACCTTTGATAATTAGAGCAAGAATTCCACGAACAGGCTTCGCACCAGGTGAAATCATTCCAATCAGCATTAATATGTCCAGCAAATCGATCGAAGTGATAGATCTTCGAATATTTCTGCGAAAATTGGTCACATATCGTGCTGAGAAACCAATGGTCAGTTTCAAGCAAGAGCATGTGGAATTGATACAGAAAAATGCTGGTAGCTTACAATCTGGAAGCATAAGTACTTTCGAGGAAAAGCTTATAGTGCCCAACGTTCCTCCAACAACGTTGATGTCTGCAAACATCATTCAAATTAATTACGACGTCAAAATTGAAGCTGTACTCATGGAAAATCGAAGCAGACTGATTATATTGTGTCCAATCACTATTGGGACGGCACCCAACGTTATATCGCAAGCCCAGCCTGGTACCCAAAGTGATCAATCAATAGAAAGTGGAATAATGGAACCACCAGCTCCTGCCAATATTCGTAAGTAATTTGAGATAAACTTGTTTCTCAAGGATTCGTTTTCTTTTTTTATATTCGTTTTCTTTTTAAAAATATTTATTTTCAAGCTCCGCCATATTATGTTGAACGGGAAGGACAAGTAAATAAAAGTTTTCTAGGAATAGAGGAAGACGATTTCAAGACGAAGGTTAGGAATGCTTTATTTAGTTCAAAAAAATACTTTAATAACCTTTTTTGCAGGTTGCAGCCAGGCATGAAGAATGAAATACTATATAACATATAAGCTGGATATTAAAAACGATTAATTTTTTACAAATAAATTTATAAACACTGTTTTTACTTATCATCCTAAAAGAATATGGTGCGCGTACAGTCGAAAAATCGATCAAATCCACAACAGATCCTTGAACAGGAGAAAAGTTTAAGACTTTTTCTGGTAAATCCATTTGATACAGGTATTTCAACGCGACAGTCTTTAAAAGATATTTGGAGTTATTAAAAATGGTAATGAGACGCCGACCAGTGAGTTTTTTCATGGAAAACGTGCTTCAGCTTTACACCTAGTTTCTAATTTAATTTTACGTCTTTACGACGTCCTATGCAACAGTTATAAAGTAATTTGATGACTTTGCACTTACGTGTTGCAAGGACTTACACCCAAAAACAAACGTTTTCTCTGTCTTTTTCTCTATATCCTGAAGGAGCGTCTGGAAATGGTAGCAAATACTCCGAAGTGCGCGCTGATTTGTTGCAACCTAAGCGTCACCGCAGAGAATTTTTGTCATATATGACATCTGCGCGTTCAGCAATACTGTTAGGTAGTCCTTGCGATCTTGACTCAAAACCATTTCTCCCACCTCGGATGCGGCCATGCAACGCCAGATCGAACGCTGCCTTGTTCGTGGTTGACAGTTGGAGAACACTCGCTCCAGGCAACGCTCTCTCACAAAAGACGAGCCATCACACATTCTTAATTTGACATTGGAACCATCGTACCATCGATCAATCTTCATACGTGAAATTTCGATACGTTTTCAACTCATACCTTTTTTTTTATCGGACAACAAAGCTTCTTTCTGCCGTTACAGGCTTTCAAAACAGCTGCTTAAACGTAGAGACTCTTGGAGAAAAGTTTTCGAGAAAATTTGCACTCAATGCGTTTGATGTGTGTTTGCTACCTACTTTTAACGTTTAAAGTTTGGACAGTTTTTAGCTTTCTAAGATGAGGTTTGGAGATTTGAGATTTGAATTCGTGATTTCTCTGCATCGTGAAGGCTTTGTGTCTCTAGCTTTGCTGAAGGAGAAGCTGCCTTAAATTTCGAGTATTTCAGTGAATAAATACTGATATAAATACATATAAATATAAATACTGTACACAAACTACTGCCGCACTCGAAACGGTAAACGTGTCACACTTATCAGCGTTGAGGTTGAAATCTACACGGACATAACTGAACCGCAGCGTAACTATAACCAACGTCACAGCGTAAGCACAAAATAGCAAGAACACTTCGGACAAACGCCCTATCTAACGGTCTCCAACCAAAATAACTGGAACTTTTTGGATTGTTAAATTTGCTTTAATTTTTTATGTTTAACAAGAGGTGAGCTCTTGCAATGTCAAGATTGCTCTCTAGGCTTGTGCCGGAAGTCAGGAATTGCGGACAAACGACTACATTTGGAGAAAAAGAAAATCCTGCTTCACCAAGACAAAGCGCTGTCTCAAATCTCAGCGGTTGCCACGGCGAACAGTCACGAATTTTGGTTTGAACTGCCTGACCATTCGCCTAACTGAACAGACCTAGCTCTGAGTGACTTCTTTTTGTTTTCTCATTAAAAAGCCGCGATCGGAGGATTGATATTTTTGTCAAATGAGGAGACAATCACCTTCTTGAACATTCATTTTGCAGAGAAACACGCTGCGTACTTTTTGGACGGGTTAAAGCGATAGGAGCATCGCTGGGAAAAGTGTGCAGAGTTACAAATGTAGGCTATGTAGAAAAAAAAATTTGTTGTATCGTTGTTAGATTGGAAACTCTTCAAACCACTCTCGTACAAACAGTTCTGATGAACACTGTGAGTCTACGAGGTTGGCTTCGATTGTGTAAAAGTGCAAGAGCTTAGACAGGCAACGAGTCCCAAAAGTTAACATGAGGCATTGTTGACTGAAATAAAAGAAGGATTAGCTGGTAAGAGCTGCACCAGTTTTCAAATGCCACCTGCATGAGTAAAAAGCGAATGCAATGAAACCCTTGTGAACGAGTGAGAGATATATGGCTTGGACTGACAGGAACGACTGGAGGGCATAAATTAAGCTCTTTGGTCTAACCCTTATAAAACGAGGACAAAACAGCTCCAGAATAAAAGAGCAAGGGCATAGATGTATAGGTGGTATTAATAACTTTCTAGAATCTTTCGAATGAAAGCAAAAAAAATAATACGATTACCAATGGATAACACCTGCCAATCATATGATAATTGAGAAGAATCTGGAGATCATTTCCATTTATTTTTTCCTTGGTTGGCCAGCAATACTTCAAATGGCTGGGGATTGGATTACGTGCCGACCACAAAGCTAGGGGGGTTGCTTAGTTTGTGTACGGAACTAAAGACTGATTTTAACCGTCCTTTTTTGACATTGGACTTTTGTTGCGAGTTGGATGCTATGCACGATCTGCGTGTCGGGTTGCTACTGGCAACTGGACAACGACTAAATATCTTCCCTGTCATACCAAGATCCTTGCTGGAACTGTTTATTAAATTTCTTGCAGGGTTACGTCGGAGGGAGAGGTTGCTGCTAGAGAGATCTCCCTTCCCTTTGCGCCGCCAATCACTCCATGATGTTCTTCCTGATAAGAATACGTGACACGTAATGTGACACGCAGTTCCAATTGTCTTTACATGTCAACATAATTCCCGCTTTGTTTACTGGAAAGATTATCTGCTTTTTCTCGTAGAGATGAAACCAGAGCCTGTTTCTTCTTACATATGCAAATTTTCGATTTTCAACATTGTTTATGACAATATTTTCAGGAACTAGTGTCCGAATTCATGGCATCAAACTTGTTTGTGAAGTGTAACTGAAAGTGCACTAGAAATATCAATTCAAGTCCTCTATTAAACACTGGCTTCAAGATAAACCTCAGAAAAGTGCTTGCTTTCTGACTTTTAAGCAGACAAGGTTTGAGCTTATTTAGCTCTTATTAAGACATCGTCAGCGGAAAAGCTGAAAAAACTGACACCGAGATCCCAGTCACATACACGTTACTTAGAAGACTGTTTTTGATTATTGTTGCAAAATGGCTGTCGATGACGAAAAAAAAAGAATAAGAAAATCCTGCTTGGAATTTCAAAGTATCGGAAGGCGGAAGTCATTGATCTAGAATCAGCTCGACAGTTTTTATGGACTAGCAAGCAGACGACATACAGATGGTGTGAAAGACATAAAAAAATCCTGGCGGCGTACTGTCATATGAATTCCACATATGACAGTCCTTGTAACGGGTATCGCTCAGCTCGTGCGAATGGCAAAACCGAACTGTTCATGGGATGGAAGTTGAATTGAATTGCATTGAAATACTGATTTGCAGAAGTGGCTTCAAAACGATTCTGAACCGGTTCATGTACAATTTGACTAAAGAAAAAAGTAACACATTGTATCTTGTTATGCCAAAGGAATGTTATCCCACTTAACGCAACCACTGATAAACTATGAAAAAAACAAACCATACATCCTAAGAAACAGAAAGTAAGTGCAGGATTTGGTTGCTCCTTAGCAACCAGATCCTGATACTACTTTGCTGATACGCTGATACTACTTTGAAAAAGGAAGAGTATAAAATGTTCTTCAATGAAATTACTTTGCCTTGAAATACCAGAAAGTCATGCAGTTTAAGGCGAGTATTTTGGGTGTATGCCTACAAGAAACTTTTAGGAAAAACAGGGGCTACGCAAGGATCTAAATCGTTTATGGTATATTTTAGTATTTCTTTATCTAGGTTGCGATTTACTTTGTGAATGCTATCAATATGAGTTGATACGAGGTTTTCAAGTCAACTAATTATTAAATCGCATGAATGAGCCGAATGAAAGAATTCAGCAAACTACTAAAGGCATCAAGGTGGAATTCAGATGCTAGTCTAACTATGGAAAGTGAATTTTTCCCTGCTATTGTTATAGCTACTGTTGTTTTTTGATTTCGCATGTGCACGCCACCATTTGCGCGTAGGAAGTCCAAACAAGGGATCCAATTTTCAACAAATCTGACCAATAATTGAGGCAGTAACTTGCCAATCAGACGGCCAATGTTATCTTCCGAATGGTCAAGTGTCTGAGCAAGTGCGACGAGTAATTAGACGTATTCCTACAAGAAATAATCTAGCCGTGTTAAATCACGAGATCATGCACGCCAGTTTACAGGTCCTAAACGAGAAATTATGCGCCTATCAAATGCTTCTTTCAATATGTCGATGGTTGCATAAACAATATGACAGTTCGCGCCATTCTGCTGGATTCGAGGATAGCTGCATTACGGCGAGTCAGTTCCGGAACAAGAAAGTCATTCATCATGGGTCAGTATCGGTATACCATTGACTATAATGTTATTCACAGCAGCATATTCGAAGACATATGGACCAATTATTCTACCGGCTCATAAAGCACATCATACTGTGACTTTCTGTTGATGTAACGTTGTTTGGACAACCGTTTATTGTTCCTCATCACTCAAAATGTGGCAGTTTTGTTTGTTAACTTAGCTAGTCAACCAAAAATAAGCCTCATCACTAAACAAACTTTTCTTATAAAATTTGGGATCAACGGTACCTTGACCTTGGACTCGGACACCGAATGTATGCCATGCCCGGTGGTCGTTCTGCTTCAACTATTGCACACGTTGGATTTTCTAAGCCCGCAAGCCAAGATCTTTCCGTGAAATTTTCCATAATTACGTAATGGGCACAGATTTAATTGTTGTGCACGATGTTAACTGGACTCACCTGGGTGTTCTTCGTTGCGCATTTTAATGATCTATGGTCAATCGAAAGAATTGTTCTGATGGGCGATTATTACGGCCATTTGAGTTTCTCGAACGGGGTCTTTCTTTCCGAAATAAATCTGCACCATTGGCAGACGTTGCTCCTGTGTATGATAAAGTCGTTAACCGAATGAACCCTAAAACGCATAACAGCTGTCAGAGTTATACTTTTGTGTTGCCAACTGAAAATTCCACAGCTCCAAAAAAAAAAACCTTCATAAGGATTGAGAAAGCAAAGCTTACGAAATGTTTGAAATGTAAGTCGTTTAAGTTAAATTTTCATCGGTTCAATGCTTGTTTAAATTTGAATCAGTTTTAAGTAAATGTTGGATTCAAAAGTTTTAAGACTAGATGCATTGAAGTTATCAACGCGCCAGAAAAAACTTAACGCGTAAAAAACGTTTCAAAATACTTGTTATTTAATTACGGAGAGGTGGACTTCTATAGTATCCTGACATATAATTCTGACAATTTAATGTGAGATAATTATTTGCAACATTGAATTCGCATTGTTTATATCTGAAAGAAATTTGATTAGCATCTATTGTATTAAAATGATCTAGCAATGTTCAATAAATTTCAGATAAGATATCTTCACGAGCTGGCAATCAGCAGCATTTTGTTCAAACTTGAGAATTAGTTATTAATCGAGGTAACAGATTACAATGAGCGATTAAGCGTTATCAATAACTCTGTACTGAACAAAATTTGGGAAAATTGCAATGCTAGATGTTTCATTAGTTTTCCATCAAGTGTTCGAAGTTAAAAGACATAACCCGACAATGTAATGAATTTTGTTGGGATTTACGTATTTTTTCGGGTTTTCAATAACAAAAGTTTTACTAATATCTAATTTGAGTGATTGAAGCATGGCGCCAACTGTCAGTATTAAATTTGACAATAATGATCACCGAATTTACTATACTGGAAATTTTTTGTCGGGAAGAGTTGAAATAGTTTGTTCTAAACCTACATTAGTTCAAAGTACGTTAGTGAATATTTTGAGTATAATATTTGTTTCGTGATTAATACATTAGCATAATTTTGATACTTTGATTGATGTTCAATTGCAAAAAATACTTTGAAAACGTAAATAATCAATCAATTTTATCAATCAAAAAAGGTTTGATAATAAAGTTACTGGTACACGATTGCAATAGCTTCCCACTTTATTAGTGTTATGCACTTAAATATTGTTAAAGTGGTGGATATGTGTTTGTTGGTTATCTATAAACCCAATGTGAACAAAAGAACGTTGCACATCTTAAAATCAATTCCTACAAGTCCTTGTTCGGGTTCTTCGGGTGCTCCTAAACGAGTATTTGAAAAACATGAATTTAAAACGAGATGATTGTTTACCTTGAGATAAAATAAGTGAGGAATTTGCTCGCTTATGTTAAAACGCAGTTAAATCAATTTAATCTGGTTTGAATCTGGCGTCAATCAGATATAGTGATATAGCATTACCTCAAGACTCTATCCATTGCATGAAATGAAGGATAAACTGAGTGGTGATTATGATTATCTAATCCATATGTTATGTCAATCATATTCCTGATTAAAATTATGAGGAGTTTTTGTATGGATCCTTCGAACAATGCCAACTTCTATAAACGGAGTTCCGTTGTTCCCAGTCGGCTTCCTTGTAATGTATGCATACAACTTTCCTTGATTATTTGTTGATCCGTCGTTTCACAAGCAGGCAGGGGTCCTTTTTGCGGGTGGAAAAAAAGTCCATGATATTACTATTCTGAAGAAGTCCTTCATTAGGTCCCGTAGCTTCCCTGTGTGCTTTCATTGTACACTGTGTGGGTGTGTTTATTGCAAAGTTTTTTTTAGCGGTTCGAGATACACTGGCAAAGCTCTGCTGCAGCAAATATGAAGGTTTTCCACATTAGAAAGAAGGTAAAGCAATTCCATTATTGGAGTCTCGTGTTAACACTGTGGTCTTAAGCTTTCAATCTTTCGGTTGTAAATGGACTTGTTTTAAATGTTAATGCGCAAAGTCAAACGGTCTTCTCAATGAGCCCTTGCCAACTTGTCTTGGATAACATTAATGTTGGAGGGTTTCGGATCCTAATTGAATATGTTTAGCGTTGTCCAATTATTAACGTGAACGTCAAGTGGTTGCCATCATAGATATGCAACGTACTAGTGCTTTTAATTCGGTTCTTACATTTGGTTAGTAACATATCTATATTATTTCTTGGATTATTTTGACGTGAGCTGGTCCATTACCTAACGATACCTCCTGTCTTTTGATAATTCTTTCCCAGAATAGGGACAGCTTATTGGAGTGCATGGATTTACTGGATATGGGAATAAGTTTCCGCCGTTTTTTCGACAAAGTTTTTAGTTTATTTCGACATTAAAGAATACAGTTGTGTCATTCAATGGGTCATTCTATTTTGGCCGTTTTTCTTCAGAGCTCGATTTAGACGGATGATCTGCCGTCGCTACACATCCACAGTGGTTGTTTCAAATCTTTTCAGCTGTTCGTAATAGATGACGCCCTGTGGTCCCACTAAATACACAACAAGACCTTGGAAGCGTGAATATTCCGTGTTGGCGTCGATTGACCTGGTTCAGCTGGCATTCGCCAATATTTTGGTCGCTAAGGGATGATTTAGTCAATCAATTTCTCATCTCCAGTCTCAATTCAATGTATGAAACCCTTTCTTTTTTGTCATTGAAGAAGCATCTCGCATCTCATCAAATGCCGTTCGACGTCCTTCTCTTCCATTGCGGCACCCAAGTCCCAGCTTTTTGGATCATTCCCATGGCGTACAAGCGCTCACCGACGGTAGATCTGTCAACATTTAACTCCTGTGACATTTCTTCTAGGCTTCGAATTGAATATTTATCGAACGATTCCCGTATTTGTGGATCTTCAAAGTTTTTTTGTGCCGCTTCACGATCTTTATCAATCACGTCAAAATCATTATTTCTAAAACACCTAGGCTGCTTTCTGCAAGTCGTCTCAGATGGAGCATGATCACCGTAAACATCGAGCATTATATGATGAGTTTCCGCAGCACTTTTGTTGAGAATAAAATAATAAAGTAAGACTTCTCGCAAATGCAGCTTTTTCAGCATGAAAGTCGACAGTTTCAGCACGAGAGAAAAACGATGTTCACGCTTTGGAGGAATGTCGACTACTCCGTTTGTCAGCCTACGCATGCTTTTTAAAATTACAAGAAGAAGACACTAAAATAGTATCAGTAAAATCATCCGTTTATCAACGGCGAAAACTTATTCCCATGCGCAATAGAAAACGAAGCAAGATAGCCCCAATCGTTTCTGTTTTCTACGTTGTTGTGAGACGCATAGGAGACACTTTCTGCGTTTTTATTTAACTGCCAGAAAGTGTTTCAATGAGTGCCACAAAGCCTCCTCAAGTTGTATTAAAGTGAATCCTGCTTAGTAAAACAACTTTTCAGAAAAGTTAACATAACAGGACAAGCAGTCTCCAACAATTTTTCAATACAATTATTCCGAAGACTGCTATATTTTTTGTACCTTCACATGATTAAACCTTTATTGAAATCCCGCCAATTACCTGAAAGTATGAGAAATTTGTAACTTTACATGATTTTAGGTATTACAATTCATCTGTTCGGATATGGCAAAACATTTTGGGACAATACTTGCAAACTGGGATGCATCAAAAGAAACCGGTCCGCATACTATGACAATTCAGGCCGGGAGGAATACATATCAAAACATCTTTATATATTGGGTTCACCAGATGGTAAGTGGAATAAAACGTGCTTTTGTAGTAAAGGATGCGTTTTAAGTAGAATTTTAACTTTAATCTTCGCAGCAACACCCATCGAGCTTTGTCAGGGAGTACACAAATACGAATTTTCCTTTGATTTACCTCCGACCCTACCGTCCTCGTTTGAGGGATCCCATGGTCATATTCGGTATATAGCAAGAGCGACAGTGGACAGACCTGATTCCAACATTCATACATGTGGTGAAAAGTTTACAATCATAAATAGTTTTGATTTGAATGCTGACAGTCCTGTGTTAAAGGTAAGCCATTATTGGTCCTTGAAAATTGTATGAATAACTTTTAATTTATATTATCCTTAGCTACGTGCTGATGTCGAAACAGTATACGAATCTGGTTGTTTGTGTTGCATTTCGAAGCCGTTCCATTTGAAAGCTAGTGTTCCACAAACAGGACTCGTGCCCGGTCAAATAATTCCAATTCGAACGGAAATTAATAATGCTAGCAATATTCGAGTTTGGGACGTGCGATTCTTCTTACGTAAAATTATAACTTATAGTTCAACCAAGCATACAACTCAGAAAACAAAACAGGAAATACAAGAGCTGGTCAGTTTGTCGTCCGGCTATATGATACGAAAAGGAAACAATAGATTTGAGGAGTACTTAGCTGTTCCTAAAACTCAAAGTACTACGTCTGATATACACTCGACTATAATACAAATTGATTACGATATAAAAGTTGAAGCTGTTGTACGTTTATGGCATAAGAATCCTGTTGTCCTTTGTCCGCTTACAATTGGTACAGTACCATTGAGAAATGTAGTGAAAAATGAACAATCGGTTGAAAAAATAAAACTATATGAGAGTAGTGAACTGCAACCACTAAATGGAAAACCATTTAGTAACGAAAATGAAGATTTGTATATTGAATTTATTGATGAATGATTTTTATCATCCTTCTTCTCTAAATAAACAATGTTTGGATTTATTTGGACGTCCTGGTTTTGATTTGACGACTTCTGTGTTGCATTATGCATCTAATTTATAGACATCGTACGGAGTTGTAGTTATTCTTTCTTCTAATCATAGGAGGTTACCTTATATGAAATTGCCAATGAAACGGCACTACGGTCCTAATGATTTTTGAGGGAAATTACATATATTTAAAAAAGAATGCATAGTTATTTGTAGAATATCATAGACCAGTGACCTAAGTAGACCAGCTTTTGAAACGCTACAGAAAACATAACTCTCCTTACAAAATTTGTTCTTATACGAAACCAAAAAAATCAGGCTTTCTTTTTGTTCATTCCTGGAACCGCTCAAATTGACATTTCCACTTTTTAAAAATTCGATTTTTGATCTTACTGGAAAGGTTCAGGGCAACCATATTATATGATTTATGCGTTCCCAAACCATCGAATATTGGAAAAATACTGTGACGCAGCGTTTAGGTAGGAAGTAATTACAGTATAGTCAATGTCCTTATGGATGGATTTGTCGTTATGGAACATAATATGAAAGTACTATCATGTAGTGGAATATACAATAGAATGGAAACTTGTTTGTAAGTTAGGACGACAAAATTGTTCCTATATGTGAATTCTGTTTTTGAGAAACACCATACATTAAATTTACATAATTTTACAGGAGAACCAAAATGGTTCCAGAGAAAAAATTTAAATTTCGTAAAATCTAATCTATGACATATCAGATAAATTTATAACAATTTTGTCGATAAAATATATATCAATGTGATAAAACATTCCTCTGCCACCATGAACCCCCAGTATGTGACAACCGTAGCGGTGGTTGTCTTTCAATCGCGTCCTCCAGTCAGGAATCCTCAATTATTCACTTACCTCATTCTTTGAGTCAAAGCAGCTCTTCCTGGATTTCTAAATGACATCATCTTCAGAAATTTACTTAGACCCGCTCCTCTTGTAATGCGTCTTCCGCTCAGTGTTTTAAAAGCAATAATATACGCAAATAAATCCAAGTCTCATAATAATCCTGATGCAAAGATTTATAATTTTGGACCTATATCCTCCTGCGCATGGAGCTGAAAAAAGGCAAAACTGGCAAGAGCTGCATTCTCACATTTGCATCAGTTGGTTCAATACACTTTATCACACGTTCAACTGAAGTCCAAAATTGTCCTCTCTTACTTAATCTTCGGTTATTCAATATTTTATGGGAACTTTGTGTTCCTAATTTGGTTTTTTAACTTTATTTTTTTGGCGTATTTGCGATTTGCATGATTGTTTGGCAAAACATGTAACAGTAAGTTAACCTCTTATTGTCTCGTGGGCAGTAACGGGTCTTTCTATTATAATAAAAATAAAAATAAAATAAAAAATTGGTACCCAGTTTTCTAAATGCGTTACTCATTTCAAACTCTGTAAACTCTTTCATCATATCGAGGAAATGAAGACGTCGTTTATCAGGCGCGTTTGTCAGCGATTGAAGTTTATGAGAATCAAAAAATAATAATAGTAAGAAGCTATTTGAATTACTGAATTGTTAGAAACTTGGCATGAATATGTTCTTATATATAGTATATATGGTACAAAATGTATCGGGCACAAAGTCTTTTTGGCATCACTGTTCGACATAGCGGATTCACACCGAGCGGGCTCGGCGGTGTTAGATCAGATCTTCAAAACGCGATAAGAGACAGTTGCTTGCGAATTTTCATTGAGACCAGTGAGTTGGTAAAAGCTTAAAAACGAGCAAACAAGACCCAGCCTTGGAGTTAGAACCTCGGTTCTATCTCATGACGGTCGCAAGCCCGTGTAAATGGGGAGGGAAGAAGGGAATGGAGTTGTGTGTCTGGTGAAGTTGGTGGAAAGCCGAGTAGGGAAACGCCGAAGAAGACTTTGTCTAGATGTTTCTTGAGAACTTGTGATATTGCTGAAATTGGAGACTGACAGATTGTCGAACTGTTGATGTTGTATACGTCTTGCGGATTGATGAACCTGATGGAACTTATATTAAGAGTCGCGATGTTAAGGAGGTGCATTATTGGAAGGATGAAGTGATGTAATAACTGAAGACGTCACTGCAGGCTATTTCAGACCTGCGGCGGAAGTGAATGAGGGAAAGCTAGTGGAACCTTCTGATGTGCGGTGACTGATGGAATTGATGATTGGTGGAATGAGGTACTAGGGACTTTGCTGACTGATGACTTGGTGACCCCGGTGGCTGATGTATATGATGGAATGATGATATGCTGCACAGTTAAACTGTTGTACTGATGACCGATGACTAGTGGACAAATGATATCATGATAGATGATAGATGCATGATGATTGAGGTAGACTTGATCGAAGTTGAAAATGCTCGGGAGCTGAACCGATGGAGAAAGATCTGCTGAGAGTACTCGATGTATTGAAGATATGATGATGAAGACTGAACTGGTAAACTGATTGACGTATTGTGTGTACACCGTTGTGCTCTGAATTGAATATAAGATTTGATCTATATGCTGATTAAGTAGATGATCGAGAAGAAGAAGAACAGGAAGAAAATGTTTGTCGAAGAATTAAAAGTGAAGTTATGTGCCAAGTTGATATCTGTTGTGTATCGTGAAAGAATAATCGATGACTAAGACTAAATGTTACGAACTTGATGTTGTGTTCAGTGTAAACTGAGTGACGTTCATTGTATTAGCAGTTAGAAAAAAGTCCGAACCGCCACATCAACTTGTTGACGAGGTGGATGCGAGACTAGTACACTGCTAAGATTTGTTGTCTAAGTGCTGATAAATGTTGCTTGATATTATGTGCATACATGTTGTGACTGTAGTTAACCCGGACCCTATAGACTTGTGCTATAGGACCCCGGTGACACAGGGGGGGCTGATGGTCTAATCTTCGGCTTGTTCCATTCAGTCTTTGGGGAGTACGGACCCCACGTACCCGAGGTGTGAGGAAGGGTTATCAGTCCCGTGCGCCTGCAGCAAAAACTGAGAGTTTTTCTCGGTCTGTAGAAAAGGGAATCCTGATCAGAGGTTAAGGGGTTAGGGAGTTAGGGGGGCCCATGACAGGATACTGTCATCCGCCTACACGTTGAGGAGCCTATTTTTTGGCTGAAACGTGGTGGTTGTGGTTTCGAAGGCTAGAGAGTGGCGGAGAGCACTCACCAGTTGTGTTCGGGAATCCAGGTTGCTTAAATAAATTAGGACCTAGGATTTAAACTTGTTACAGATCTTAGGGGTGGTGGTTGACACACTATTTTAACCCCGTCTATGGAGACCGTGGGATTAAGCCATCAAGGCAGGTGTCTACGTTAATCCACGAGACTTAATCATAAATGTTGGATACATGCCAACCTATCAATGAAGAGGCTGCTAAGGAACCATACCGGACGTGACGTTCTCATCGGAGTCCTTAGTGCCTGGGATACGTAGATGGAGAGTACGGGAAGACTACTCGTGAAGTGATCACTAGTACATTGCACTCGAAATTGGCAACCATACTCCTTGCCACGCAAAAACCCAGCCTTCAGCCGTAGGTTGCAACATTGCTAAAATGGATGTCAACATGTTCGCGGCAATGTCATCCGAGGAGCTGTGAAATTATGACGTTGACCAGTCGAGGACTAGGAGAGTCTCAGCCGAAAACGTGATTAACTCTATCATAAGTCTCATCTCGACTGCGAGCGACTACGCTATGCATAAGCGATGGCCACGCCATGATAAGCCTAGTGTGTGCTGGTCAAAACCGAAGAGAATGTCACACACTTCGCAGTGAAGTCCAACGTTCAAGGGATAGAGATGGGTCACATTCCTTGAACGCTGGCATTCATGTCGATTAGAAAACTCCGCCGTAAGTTGACCAATGAAAGCAAGGCTTGCTGATGGCACAATCTTCTTGAGAACATAAACAGGGAGCCTTGGGAGCTTGGGTTATAAGCATATAATCCGGAAGCTCCAAATTTCATGGTGGTGCTGTGAGCTTGCAGCAGGAATATTAGAAGAAGGGAAGGGAAAATGGACACATCTGCATATCAGCGCGTATGTATGTTGAACGCCACAGAGGAGCTCCTCAAGAAGAGACTCCAGGAAGACATCCGATCTGCTGGGGCCTATTTCTTCACCACTACAGAGATGATGCCAAAGAATCTGGCGTGGATTATGATGGACTATAAGGGGCCGATGTTGAAGGGTACAATGGCACAAGGTTCCACTAAATATCTACGGAATGTCACCACTCGAAAAACAGCGACTTCGGGCGATTATTTTGCACGAAGTATGTTGAGATGGATTGTTACCTGATGCAACTTCTCAGTGGGCAGTGGTAGTTTGAGGCTAACCTGTATAAGAAAAGAAAGTCAGCATTCCTTCTTTGTTTATTCCGTCCGGTGACGACTGATGACACCTAAAACAGTTTCTCCGCATGTAGAAAATGGTCTTGGCTGTGTTTGTATTTCTCCGAGAAAGTAGGCATGCCCTGTCCAGAAAATATTATGGGGAAGATTAAGTCACGTGGTTTAACGTGGAAACCTGCCGTAATGGAAGATGTTGAAAGAAATATGGAGAAGATGTTGAAATCAAAAGGCAATTGAAACTGCGGCTCACATCACGTGTCGACGGTTCTTCTTATGAAGAAGGGCTAACTGGATCTATTTAGCCATCTATTCGTAACGAAAGAGGGATTTTGCTCTAATCTGAAGGCACCGTCAGGCGAGACCAATCAGGCCTAGTCGCTTTGGATTCTTCCGACATAAAGTTTAAATTCATCATAATAAGAAAGTTAATTAATTTTGTTTAAATTAAATTTCAGCTAACATACTGTTCGATGAACTCATTCGTTTAAACTTGAGTAATTACAATGTAATATATTGATTAGAAATGACTTCTTCCTGCTTGTGTTGCACAGACTCAAATGGTGAAAACACAAAACTCAATAGTATTGGAACACATTAAAGCAAACTGCAAGAAGTTTACAAATATTACTCAACATACAAAAAATCCCAGAGAATCAGATACGACAACAGCATTTTAAAAAATCGAGTTACACCCCTTTATTACGTTTGTGGTAGGGGGAAGTATTGTTAACTCGAATTGTTTACAGCATACGTAACACTGTAAATTTTACCTACCAATAATTTGTACGAATTCTTTAGCGTATGAACTTAAGATAAGATATTAAAACAAGTCTTTTCGCCAAATTATCGATAAAAATTATCGCCACGGTTGGCAATATTTAAAGAATAACAAAATACCTTAAAAAGATATAGATAATCAGTTCCGCTTTGGAAATCGATATGTGAAGACTCATATGCCTTGAATTTAATAATTTTGAAAATTTTGGCTAGTTGATGTTTGACAAAAATGAGTGCGTTAGTGAAAATCAATTTTGATGAAACTGTGAAGGATAGTTCGGAGAATAGTGAAATGAACATTTACTATGCTGGTCAAAAAGTTGCCGGGACAATTGAAATTTCTTTGACAAAAGTGAAAAAAGTGCGAGGTTAGTGTTGATTTGGATAATCTAAGCCAAAGGTTCACAATTGAATGTATTAAATTTGAAAGTTACAGCTTGTAAGGACTTTTGAGTGTGGTTTTAAAAAGATATGGTCCCACCAATTGACCAAGTTCGGTTCGTCAATTTGTCAATTTGTGATTTGTAGAAAAACGTAAAAAGACTGACATTCCAAAAACGTTGTTTATCAGGCGTAGTAAAACAGATATTGAAAAATCCTCCATGCAAACTTAATCAATTTCACTCAATTTGTTGTTTTGATAAACAAGACCGGAGAGTTTTTGAATCGTTCTCAAATTTTTTCTCTACTATTTTTGGCGTAATCACCTATAGTTCATGCAGAAATCTTGCTTATTCGGCTCAAAGTGTACTCTATAATATACTTTTATTACTCTAAATCTTCTCTGTTTTAATAAGTATATTTTAAATGAGTGTCCCAAATTTTCAATTAGTAGCGTCGGTCGTATAAAAATTCTGTTTTAATTGAACATTTGCTCAGCTCTATGTAGAACATGTCCACAGGGGAATCTAGAACATACAATTGATTTATATATTCAGTTTTTGACTGTTTTCAAAGTATCTGCTGTCAGCTTCTAGTGGCTCTTCTAATCTGAATCTTCCTCTCGTCTCCTTCAATCGTTTCTCCGCCGACATATTACCCTGGCTGCCTGTAGTTCAGAAATTTCTTGAACAACTAATTATCTAAACATATAATAGGATATAATTTTTATCGTTCCTACTTTTATTTCTGTATCTACTATTCAATTTTTACTATTTTTTGTATTCTGCCTTGTAATATCCTCGGAGTCTTTTCGGAGCAGCATGGAGTGCCCTGCCTTCTTTTTGAATTATCAGGTCTCGGTCGGATCAATGATTCGTAGATCCCGATCTTTTCTTTTGTTTATGAAACCTTGTTAAGGTCATTTTATCATTATTCATTTTTTCCTTGGTTGTCGCTCTGATTTCGTATTATCCTGTTGATTATATATTTTATTATTATATTAGTATATCGGTTTTGTTTGCCCGGTTTATTTGTTCGACCACCGTAAATATGACGTTTCAAATGGAGTTGATGACATCGGAATTTGAACATGAAATCTGGCATATGGCACCCAAGTCCATCTATATGTGGAATTGTATTTGTGAGATAGCTTTGAGGCTGCACATATCAAATATGTATTGATTTTTCGATTTATTGGATTTATCATAACTTCAAACTTCTAAAGTGATTCCCACGTGCTTGGAAAGACAAGTATACAAAGGAATGAACAGAAATACGTCTACTTGCTTATTTATTTATTGGCCTCAGCAGACTGCTTTCCTCAATTGTCTTGTTTCGATGCCGGTTGCAATATGTTCTAGAGTTCCTCAAAATTGAGCAGAAAATTTCCAAAAGCTTAGATCAATTATTTAATGAGTTCATGTCAAATATTTTGAACGACACACATGCATAAACAAGCGTTCAAAAAGAAATAATAAAATACTGTACAATATATGCATGGCTTCAAAAGTCACGGGCTTCATACGTAGATGAAGCGAATTTTATTGCATGGTAGGGGATCACTCGTGTTATGTTAAAGTTCTAAAACGGCTACAATTAAAATGGAAGTTTATTTAGTGCACGAAAATAACGGATATTACGAGGATGGCGAATTGATGGCAAGATAGATTTTTTGACAGATGACTATGACTTATACTAGCCGATTCTCTTATTTTTAACCGGTGGTTGTGCCAATCCTTGTAGCGTTTTGAATTGGACAGTTTAAATGTTGCTACAGCATTCACTTATTTTCAGTCACTTCAAAAAAATAGCTGTCAAAACTTTATGACATTCTCCTCTTTAGTTAGAGGGTTATGGTGCTAAGAGTGAAGCTATTTTTGTTATATTTAAAACTATGGATTAAAAACAATTTTGTGGTTTACTTTTACATTGTTTTTTGACGAAAAAAATACCTTTCAAGCAAATCAATGGATTTGCGTGGTGCGTGATGTTTATCAGATGCTCTATGGCGCGTAAATGAAATTTGAAATTCAAACGCCTTTAATACTTTTTAAGTACGAGGGTTATTCGGAATGAGGATTGAATAAAAATTTTGTGCATCCTCGTTGAGACTATTATTTGCCAAACGAAGGAAAATTTCAAATTCAAATTTAAAAAAAATCAAAAACAATTTTAATCAAATTTCATTTGAAACGTCACCAATTTGACATTTTGCATATGAATGTTATTCTTCCTCGCATCGCGTGCATTGTAAATTGAATGCGTTGCGCGACGATGAGCGAAAATCGCATCGCGTTCTCGCATCGCCATCACGCAGTATTGTATCTGGGCCTTGATATGAAATTGAAGTTGCGCGAGTTAACTGACATTAAATAGACGTGCTGGCTTTGTATTGCATGACCATTTGCACATGAGAAAGCTCCATTAAAAGTGGGTACGGCGTGTGCTCATTACTGAATAAAACAACAACGTGTTGTTGATTGTGAGCAATATTTGGCCATGTTTGCACGTAATAAACCGAAATTTCACGCATCGATATTTGACAATGGATGAAACATCGATCCATCACTTCACTCCGGATTCAAAACGGATCGTCATCTGAGTGGACAGCATCTGTTGAACCTCGTCTAAAGTGCCTGAAAGCACAACAATCAGCTGAACCGTAATGCCTTCGGGTTTTTGGGATGCGCGTGGTATACTATTCATCAAATAACTTAGGAAGAGAAATGCCATCAGCAGGCAAAATTATACCGGTGCGTCTAAAGGCTTAAATTGCAAAAAACCGGCGCATCTGGCAAAAAAAAAATTTATTACATCAAGACAATGCGTCCTATCATAAGTCAATCAAAACAATGGCAAAAATTTATGAATCGAACTTTGAATTTCTCCCGCGTCCACCAGGCTCCCAAAGATTGGCTCCAGCGACTATTGGTTGTTCACTGATTCAAAAAAAAAAACGCTAATCGATAGGATATTTTGTTCAGGTAAAGAGGTTTTCGCGGAACTTAGGCCTATTTTGAGGAAAAGATAGATCGTTTTACAATTGTAGTATTGAAATATTAGTGCAACTCTCAAACGATTGTGTTGCTCTTGATGGAGCTCAAATTGCTCAACGAAAAGAACCGGGCTTACTTTGTAAGACCCGGGACTTTTCAATCCATGTGTTAAGTATATATGTATGTATGTTATAAGTATTCAGTCTTATTCAATGTCCCCACTTTATATACTTTTGAAAGAGAATCTTTTTCCTCGGTTCTAAACTATAGAAGAGTGAAGAGTGAGCAGTGTCGGCTAGGAACTCCTAGCCGTCACTGCTTCCAAAGACGCACAAACTCTTTTTGCTTCCTTAACATAAAGGGTTGCTTTCATTTCTTCCGTTTTTTAAACACGAGCGCCAGAGGCCACCTTTCCTGATTGACCTGGACCACGCCTTCTCAGCTTTGGTGACCTCGTGAATATTCTTGTATTTCCGTCCACTCAGTGGATTCATAAGATCAGGGAATATCTAATAATCTTGAGGAGTCGAATTTGGGTTGGAACGTGAATTAAAGTTGAGTTGTCTTGAGCAGCTAAGGACCCTACTATAGTGCAAAGGACATACGGCCAAGCGTTCTCAAGATACTATAATATTTAATTTATGTTTTCTCATTTTGTAGAAAAAGCACAAAATATCATGATCAATACTGATTTACAATAATTTGCCCTGACCGGGTGGCTTCGAAGGACAACATGTCAATAAAGCAAACCTCCAGAATCAAAGGATTTAGTCATTATCTTACTAGTACATCAACTCTTCTTTCCTGTTATTTTTATGGTGAATAGTGCATTTTCTTGCATTGAGGACTTAGTTGTTCCAATTGAAGGGTCTGAAACATCTCTGTAATGATAGCTGATCTTCGGAAGTGATAGCGAGAGTTCAGTAGAGTTTTGTAGCGAGACGTTGCAGGTATCGCTAAGCGTGGCTAGTCGAGGACACTTTCTCTAACATGTTTTACCACTGTGTACAACTAAAAGAAGGTCAATTGCTTCTTGATATCACCTAAATCTACCTCAGGTAAGAACTCATGTATGTATATGAATTCTACGGTTACCGTATGCCGTAACCGTAGAATTCTCTCAAGTGTCGCTAAAAGTTTCGGGATAACATCTTGCTCTTACTATTTATTTATAATTGAGATCTTTGGAATATTTTGAGAGGGTTTTAAGCTTCGAAGTTCAAAATAAAACTTTTCATCCGATGATTGTTTTGTTTTCCGGAGCTGGAAATGTTCAAATTTACGAATTTTCGAAGTTTGTTGGATTTAACGAACTTTAAAATAACTAAAAAAGCTCGAAATTGATGGCGGACGTCATTTCTCGCCTGTAGACCTTCCGGGGGGATAAAACGGAAACTAATACTTGCTTAAGGCTATCGCATGAACTAGAATAATTTTTCCCGCCAAAAAAATAACAAAATGGCGACCATTGGCATAAAATTGGTTTTTGAGGTTAGAAAAATGGCAGAAACTTTATTTCCGATCAACATTGTCCTTCACGCGATATCTTCACGATTATTGTCCACACGATTGCCACATATGTCCCTAGGAACAGGGACATATGTGGTAATCGCGTCAAAAACTCAGAATGATATGCTCAATAGTTTTTTTTTATCGTGTCTGCCAACTTCAAAATCGTAACTTCGAAAAATTAACATTTAAAGTTTTTTTCAAAGTAAATCCTCCGTTCTGTCTTGCTTACGCCATACCTGAGTCCCTTTTTTCACTTTTCGTGTTTCTCTTGAAATATGAATTTTACGTCTCTCTTAGCTATTCTAGCCATCTGTTAGGCCTCAGTGCTGCGACGATTCGATTGTTTTACGCCAGCATGATCAATTTATACAGTGTCCACAGGCTCATATTTCCATTTTAATGCCTATCAGTTGCCTTATTTCTAATACACTTCCAAATCCTTCATTAAAAATGTATGAAGCAGCGTGAGCAGCAATTTCCATATTGATCATGCCAGCAAAAGTGTGCTTAAGGATGAAATTCTAACTAAATTATTTCAACTTTCATTATTATCTGGGGTGTTATTTTCTAAACATACTTACAACAAACCGTCTGATGTCAAATTTTCGTACATGAGTTTAAGGGTTTCCTGTGACCCTTGATCAAGAGGTGGAGCATGTTAATAGTTTTACAATCCAAAACCCGGCTTAGCTTTACAATGCTTGTACTAAGATTAAGTACCAACGCGAAAGCGGTTGTGCTGAGGATTCTAATCGGTAGAAGTTTTGTGATAAAACGCTGCCCAATTTTATTTTTGCACTTTTTCCTTAGAATCAGAATTGCCTCTCGTTCCCAAACCATAATAAGTCTACAAATTTTTAAAACTTAATTGCAATTTTTAAAAAGCATTTGCTTATTTCGGAATTTTTTTCGGTGGTTGATTTTCTTGTTAAAGATGAGTTTGGGACGGTTTTTTTATTTTGTTTTACTGCATAATTATCTTCAAAATACAGAAGGAAAACGTTTTTCAAACAAAATGCCCAAATCACGAAACATAAAACTTAGGTTGTTCAGTAAAAAGAATATAATGTAGAGCGATGTTAAAACTTTGACATTTTCGTGTTTCCATTAGATCAAAAAAGAAAAGAACATAACGCCCCTCATGGATTTGTTGTTGCAAATTCGATAGTTCTCACAAGAACTCTGCATTGTTGCGAATTATCAGTAGACCATGCGCGACTCAGACTCAATATGTTGATGCGGAGGGTAATGGACCAGATGACCGCTCACAGATTTAAGCTGGCAATGGAAAAAACCGAAGTGGTCATCCTAGCGAAGAAGAGAATCTCCAGAGTACGGCCTATCAGTAAAGGGGACGAGCTGGTTGAATCCAAATCAGCAGTTAAGTACCTGGGCGTCCTGGTAGACTCGAAGATGAGTTTTTCCCAACAAATCAGGGCAGCAGCTGACAAGGCTGCAGCGCGTGTGACGGCACTCACTCGATTAAAGGCCAACATAGGGAGGCCCACCACATCAAGGAGCAGGGTTGATACCCATCACCCTCCTTGAGAGAGAGCGCAGAAGTATTTACCTGCGCAGAGGTGAAGACCGAAGAGAAGAGATCACCAGGGAAGAGAGACATCGCTCTCTCAGCAATTGGCAACAGTCCTGGGAGCAAGAAACAAGGGGGAAGTAGACTGCACGTCTGATCCCTGACCTGAGGCCGTGGTTCAGTCGAGTGTATGATGAGACCGATTCCTACTTGACCCAGCTCTTAAGCGGGCACGGTTGTTTTCGGTCCTACCTGTACAAAATTGACAGAGCACGGTCTCCTAACTGTGTGTTTTGTGCAGGAGAATCGGATGACGCCTGACACACATTCCTCTACTGTAAAAGGTGGAAACAGCAGCGAGGGGACGTCCTCAGTGAAATTGGATAGCTCTGTCAGGAAACTATCGTCGGAATTTCAATATTGTTTACACACCTACAGTAAGTGGTTCTGATAGAATTCTTGATGCCAAATAAGACAACACTAAATAGTCTCATATGCCAAATGAAACACCATACGCGTTCTCTACACCAGTCATCTTTTTACTGACAGTTGCGGCATAAATAGTATATATAGTTATAACTCTTCCAACAATATTCTGATCAAACGTTATTCGGCCAAAATTGGTGAGATTTCATTTAGATTCGTAATTTTTGTTCATTTACACGTAAAAGCCCATTCACCTCCTGCAGCTTTTGCGTAAAGCGAAATACAAATATAAATCCGCTTGTGTTTTTTCTATCTCTTTTTGAGTGAAGTCGAGCAAAAGTGTTTAAAGCACTTAAGCTTACGGTTTAGTTCGCTAGTACGCGTATAGTACTTACGGTATAGTATGTGAATAGACAACAGCATTGAATACTATATCCAGTGCTGCCACTCTTCGTAAGAAATTTTCTCTCAGCATTCATATTGTCACTACTTTTTGAATGGCGATCGTATATTGTGAAATCATATGTATTGTTGCGACCACTGCTGCTTCGCTATTTTTCTACGTAGCAAGGTACGCAAGTTGACGTCATTCCTTGTTCATTTATCCCATCTTCACCTTTTCCTCTCACATGTCATGTTCCTTTTCACCTTGTTCCTCACAATATTCATCCCAGTATCCACTCCAAATAGTTGGTACACAATCCAATATATTTGAATTTCATATAATTCAAATATGCTGGATTCTACCAACAAAAATTCCTGCCTTTAATTACCCGACGTCAACATCGCGAGTGGCGACGGAGATGCCTGTTCTTTGTTATAAAATAACATTCATCAGGTGACTCTGGGCATAGTGGATCCGATTCAGGTTGTGGAACCACGACTTCTGAGTTCGAATCCATCGTGGGTAGTAATCTTTTAACCTTTTGTCAGTTCCTCTTTTTCAGGGCAATTAATATCTTAATCCAATTGCCCTGGGGAAGTTGACCCTGACCGAAGGGTGAAAGGTTAACATCCGCGAGCCGGTGAGGGACAGTTGTCGACAGCGGGATGATGTACCGGTGACGACAGCGGGTTGGCGGTGATGGGGATTTGCTGGATGATGAGGAGTGGCTGGATGGTGCTGATTGAGGGTGGTCGAGAAGTTTTTTGTTCGGTAAGAGGAGAGAGTTGGTCGACAAGTTGGCGGTGTTACATATAGAATTCTGGAAATTGTGATTCTAAATTTTTAAGTGAATTTATGCGATTTTATTAACGTTGTGTTACCCCACGGCTCAGTACTTTCAATTTATATTTCACACGTTGTTTTACGGAGAGACAATTCATCGTGCGCCGGGAGAAATTAGTGAAATTGTTGAAATCGGTTTTTGGCTAGGAATCGTTACAAAAAATAACATTTTTTGTTGTTTAAGGGCAAGACTTAAGCAAGTGAATTGTCCAAAAAAAATACCAAACGTGCGCATTGTTTTTGAATAAAGCTTAAAAAAAAAAATATTCTGTACATTTTATTGGAAGAAAATCTCTGTGCCCAAGAGTACGATTTGAAAAATTGTGTGAAAGTGAAATATGAATTCGTTGCTTCCATTAGAAGCAAATTAAACATTTGGTGAAGTGCTACCACCGTTTGTTAATCGACAAAAAAAAAAAAAACAGCAAAAATTGAGCTTAACCCGTATTTCATTATTTAAATATTCCAATGGAAGCCATTATTCCCGCTCCGACTCGCTCGTTGAAAATAGTAAACTTAGATAAAAGCATGAAGTGCTGAGATGTGATAGTGAGAGAAAAATATTTTTTTTTTTTGCTACAGGATATTCAAAAAAAAAAGAAAAAAAAATTGCCTGTTTGCAAGTGACTAAATGCCTTAAAGAGAGCGAGAGTTTTGCGATATGTTTAAAGTGAAAATCCAGCGAAAATACACTCGGTACGATTAAACTTTTATTTTGAATTGCACTCATCGTGGAAGGCTTTTGCTGAACGAGGAATAGATGGTAATCATCAAAAACATCATAATAGCGAAAAAAATAGAATAGTCGATATATTAAATTTATCTTAAAATTGCATTTTTTTGTCTGTAAACCGTACCCGATCGGGTTTGGTGGTGGTTTTCTTTTTATTGGTATAGGATTTTTTTTTAAATTTTTCTTTACTTTGTTCTTTCTTCTTTTTTTTTATAGATTTAAATTTACAAATTCTATTTGTTTCCTTTTTTCACTATATTTATGTATTTTTTTCTTTTTTTCTTTGTTTGTTATTTTAATAAAAATGAAATAAAGTAAAAAATTTTTTTTTCATTTCTCCAAGCCATCTCTCCTTCGTCCTTATCCCTTATTCCCCTCCAATTTGTAATGTTGTGTTTCTGAATTAGGTGGCCCAGCACGGGCAGTGATCTTCCCCGAACGACCCCGACCAGCTGAGCCTAGCCGGCCTCAGTATGCCACCTGGGGGAACATGAGATCACTGCCATATAAATGTCTGCGACCGCGGCAGCGTGATCGCAACAGTATTCATTGTGAAAATCTATATATTTTTTAAATATTGCTGTTCATAATTTTGGATGGATTAGACTCATCATTTTAATTTTCTCAACTCAGGAATATGTTTCTGTGTTAAGGGTTTTGCAAAAACCCATTGGGCTAGCACATCATCAACGAAATACGTGTACAGTGGCTATGAAAACTATATTTCTTCAAAAAAATATCTGCTCGGCTCAGATTTAGGTTTGTAATTTACTGTGTACCTTCTTTTGTAAAATTGAATTTCACATAAAATTTTAAAATTAGATTCGCCGCGAGATATCCAACCAGGAACTTACTCATACAATTTTTCTTGCGTTCTTCCTGATAAACTGCCATCCTCCTTCGAAGGAACATTTGGTCACATACGATATTTAGTGGAAGTAACATTTGAAAAGCCATGGACATTTGACGAGTATTTCTCGGAACCTTTTAACGTTCTCAGGCCACTGGATTTGAATTTAGAATCACCTCATATCGGGGTAAGTATGCACGATCCTTGTTGATGTAATTATTCTAGATAAATTTTATATATTCATAGGATCCCAGCGAAGCTGAAGTGTGTCAACAATTTTGGTGTGGTCTGTGTCCATCAAAGGCTATTTATCTGAAAGGAAGATTACCTCGGAGTGGGTACATAATTGGTGAAATAATTCCTTTTGAAGCGGAAATTACAAATAGCAGCAATTTCGATGTAAAGGAATTGCGAATAGCATTACAATGTGTGATATCATATCAAGCTGATTCTCCCGAATTGAACTGTCGGCAAGAAGTCAAAGACTTAGCATTTAAAATTTGTGATTCTGTTCCCAGAGACAGTAGCTTTAGTATTAAACATGAATTTATTGTACCTGCAATACCCTCGTCGAGTAACTCGTCCCTATCGAAATTAATTCAAATTTCGTATTGTATAAGAGTTGAAGCAATCACATCTTATTTACATAAGAATGCCTACGTATTATCACCGATAACAATCGGTGATTACCCACTTCGAAGAACATCATTGCAAATAGATACAAATTGCAATAGAATTGATTCAAAATCAGAAGAAAATGGGGATCCTCTGCCCATTTTAGATCTAGTTAAAAGTTATATAAGGTCACCTAGCTTAGATGTTACAGAGTTGTAAGCAATCTTTATACCAACCTACCTACTTACCAATTATAAACATACAATAAAAAGATTATCAGACTATTTAATACATACATGAGTTACCTTTTCTTAAGACTGTGATGAGTATGCGCAATCTTTATCGAAACAATGAGAATGAAGCTTTCAAGTGGTTGAAGGTCAAGTTTTTTGGGATTTGACTAATGAAACCCAGATGAAAAAGTAATTTTCATGCTGTTCTTAGATACCCACTTTTTGCAGGATTAATAAAATGTAAGTTATACTTACTAACGCGCTGTTAATCTTTGAACTGCCTTTGAACACAAGTAACGTTTTGGTTGTAAGTTTATTCGACCGAGCAACTATTAGATCCTTAGAGCTAATATGCTTTTTGAACTATGAACGCTTTAAGCGTACGGAGCTCATCGCTGGCAAGATTAATGTTGATTATATGATTTCACTAGGTTTAAGAACAAATCAACTTTTTTGTTCTCCGTCAACAACGCAGAATTAAGTCGATCTGCGAATTTTTTCCAATTTTTTTGTCCGGTTTGTTCAAGTTACCTTGAGTTAAAGTATCTTCATGAAGGTTCATCCTAAATTGAGTCTCATTATTTTGAAACTGGAGCCACTTGCTTATTCTTTGCAAATGATTGTGTGTTCCTCAGCAAGTAAAGAGATCCTCGGTGTGTTCTCAGCTTGTAGTAAAGAGATGAATTTAATTTTGAAAAAGATACATTTAACTATGAAAAAGATACACGAGCACAGCGTGAAGTTGTAGCATAAAAAAATCGTTCTTTTTTGCCTGGAATAGTGATGCATAAATGTAAATGCCAAACATAGACGAAAATAAGTCGTGAAAAATGAAAAATGTGCTGTGAAAATTAGAAATTTTTATGTACATATATAATTATATGTTGGACACTTAAATTAAAAACTTTTATTATTGCAGATTTAAGCGAATTTTATTTGTTGTTTGCTTATAATATTTTCATGCCATTTTTTTCTAGAATTATAGGATAATTCAGTCTTGTTATCTCGTTACATCAGCTTTGACTTGAGAGCTCTGTGAACGAATTTCTCGTCTCCTAACCCTATCACTTGCTTACATACTGTCAGGCAGTCAGTTACGTTTTAAGATTTCAATTTAAAACTCTTATAATCCCACCTTTTATTATACTGGAACGATCTATGACGATTATGTGTGAAACAAAATGTCGGCCAAATATTTGCCACGACTTTGGTGGCATATCTCTATCCGATGGTCCTGATTTTCAATGACGCTGAGACATAATTAAGGTTCAATATTGTTAGTTTGCCGAATTATCTCATCCTTAAGCTCTTGAATTGTTTTTGGCTTAGTGGCGTACACTTTTTCTTTTAAATATCCCCAAAAAAAGAAGTCCGTTGTCCAATAAATGGGGTAATTTTGCTTGTTAACGAATCCATTGACGTGAAAATGTGCATCATCGTTGAAGATGATTTTCTTCGTAAAGTCTCCATTCACATCTTTTTGTTCAACCAACCATTCGGTGTATTGACGACGCTTGAAATGGTCAGTGGGATTCAGGTCTTGGGTCAATTAAACCTTATAAGCGTGTAAATCTAAATCTTTATTCAAAATTCACATCAGTGATGTTCGTGAGAGGTTTAATTGTTGGGCACGATGGCGAGTCGAGGTTGACGGCTCTTCTGTCACACTATCGCAAACAACAAGAATGTTGTCTGTAGAACCAACTGAGCCAGCGAAAACAGTTGTTGTCACATTTCCTGCAGACCCAGTTTGCTGAAATTTGCGCACAATTGTTCCGATTGTGGACGCATTCGGACAATTATGTTTACAAGAAAATCACGAAACGTTCGAAATGCGTTTTGAATTGAACGCCCATTTTCGTAAAAGGCATCAACAGTATTAACGCGCAGCTCAATTGTGTACCTCTTCATGGTTGAATTTCTCAACTTCTTCTCTTCTTATTCTCAATTCTCTGTCAATTAAATTTGGGCTTGATTAAATAACTTGACGTTAAGGTGTGACTCACAGTTAACATCGTGCATTATGGTTGGACAACCCTTTACTACAATTAAAACTAGGTTTTTGCTATGTAGAACAATGGCAATTAATTAATATATAATTCGTCATTAGATAAGACAATATAGAAACACTTTTCTGTTTTTTAGTGTCTTGGATACACCAATACTTCTCAAAAATGCATCTCAATAGGATGTATGCGTGATTAAAGACATCAAAATAAACAAAAACAAAGCATTCCTTAAACATTATCACCGAAATTTAAACTTTTTTTTTCAAAGAAATTTAAAATAAGAGAGAGATATTCTTAGGGACGTGTACAGTTTTTTATCAGTCTTCATGAAAATTTGTAAAACAATTGCAATGGTGTAAAACATAAATAAATCCAACATTTTTTGCATAACACTGAGGTTTTTTTTTATCACAGCCACTTTTTCTGCAGCCCGATATTCTGGTAGATTTCCAGCAATTTAAGTGCGACCTTCTTTTAAAGGAACGGGCCTTATTCTGGCGTTTTCTTTGTTGTTCATCATACTTTTTGATCCGCCTTCTAACATTCTTAATCATTTTGATCGATAAGTTTGGTGCCCGAATTCATTCTCGCGTCTGCATAATATTTTCTTTCAGTGTGCCCTTGTCAGCTCCTGTAGCCCTGTATTCCAGCCAAGAAATTATTGGTTAATTAAATGAGGGAATGTTGTGTATCCCAGATAAATTGCCATGCGACAAACGACACCTTTTGGTGAGGCTAAGACGTGTAAATTTAGGTCAACTGGATTTTGGGACAGTATTGCACATGTGACACTTTTCAGTAAAAGGGATGATCATCTTGTCAATCATAATTTCCCTTCGACGATTTTGTAAGTGACATCCAGCTAGGATGCGTTCAAATAGAGGCTGGATTGTCCAAATTTTTAGAAGCTTTTGTTTTATTGTCACATCAGGATCATAAACGCGTTTTAGCCTCAGTCTTATGAAAATAAATCTCCTTCGGGTTATGGTTATTGCTTTTATTGGTACCCTCAATCATCTAGTTTTCCAGAAAATGTAACACCAAGTTTTCAGTTCACAACACTTATCAAGCAATTTATCACAAAAGACACAGAATCCCTAATTAATTCAACAGATGATTACGGATTCACTTACCTTTGCGTGCATGCATTGTGACATTTATATGCCACTGCTATTTTGAACACAATGAAAGATGACAGTTGATGTTCCCTACCAGTTTTTCTATGGTAATGCGTTCAATGATTTCCACTAGTGAAATAATTTATGTTGGTTGGTACAATTAAGCCGACATAATTTGCAAACTCATATGTACTATGTATAGGACAAATGTACGCAGGACATTAGAGCAGTCACCCTGAATGTTATGTTGAAAAAACCGAGTTTCTCTCATTGGTATAAATTCATTTCCAAACCGGTGTAGAACGTGTTCCTACAATGTTTTCCAATATTCGACTTTCCAAGTCGTTGAAAAGATACAGCCGAATAATGTTGAGTAAATTGTTCATTAAATTGTTATTAATTGTAACAATTTAATGTATGTAATGTAATGTAATTGTTCATTAATTCATTCGTAGAGACCATTTTCAAGTTTTTTTGTGGACATGTCTCCTTTGTTTCTGTAATTCATATCGGGATGAAACTTTAATTGGGAAAAATTTTCAATTACTGTAGGGTTCTCAATAACTTTTTTCAATTTTCGTCAAAAACAAAATCCGAAAAAAGCAAAAAATACGGGCTTTCACATAGGGCGAATGCCTTAAAGCCTTATTCTTTGGATTTGTCAGGCCTGAGCATTAGTTTTTGAGGAATCCTTTTAAACCTTCCAATTACCACTTTTTAATACCCTTTAGTATATCGTCCCCAGATATTGTTTTTTCCTATATGAATGTCACAAGATTTTTCTGACCAAAGGTGTTCATGCTATATAATCTTTTAGTTGTATGTATATTCTTCGTTTGTGCATATGAAAAATAATCGAATGTAGACGACATTGAGATGATATCCTAAGAACTATACTTTGGAGGAGAATTTGTACCAGTAATCATTCGTGTCAATGAGCTTTCTCAGCTCAACAGAAATAGTCTATGCCAATATAATATTTTTATATAAAAATGAGTTGTGCTACTCGTGGCGTTGGACATGAGAAACCCTTTCAAGTCCACAAACTAGCCAGATGTTAGTTATAAGTGCTCTTGAACAGAGAAGACTTCACAGTTCCAGAATATATGATGAGGATTTTGAAACATCACTTAGAGGTCACAGAGTACAGCACGAAATACATGAGGGATAACGAGTAATTGACGTCAGGAATCCCGGAAGGTTCTATTCTAGGTTTGTATCTATAGAACTTTTCATGTGACGAGCTCTTGAGGCTGTGCCTGCCGTAAAATTGTGACTTTTGGGAAAGAAGATGAACTAATGGTCTTTATCGCTGGGTACTCGATCGAGAACAGGCAATGCGAGTTGAAGGCGGTAATTCGACAAGTGGATGGGTTGCTGGGATGACTACCGGTAGATTCAGACTCGCACTGGAAGAAACCAAAGTGACCATTTAGACGAAAAATTGTATCCCCATGGTTCTTTCTCCGTAAGTAGAAGGGTCTACCATTGAGTCAAAGAACGCAGTCAAGTACTTAGGCTTGATAGTATACCCTCAATTGAGCTTCATTCGGCGAAATACGGCGGTGACAGACAAAACTGCAGGAAGAGTGTTGACACTAATTTGACTTATAAAAATCCTCAATCCGGAAGACGCCCTGTAATGAATACAACGAAATCTCAACTTTTATACGGACTTCCTCAACATGCAAAGATACCGGAAACGTTTAATCCAGATATAAAATAGGAGTCCTACGAATCACATTAGCATAGGACACCATCAGAACTAGTAATTTTAGCCCTTACGAGTCTGGTATTGGAAGATCCCACTTCTGTTCATCTTTTCGAAGGATGAAGAGGGATGCTTCCACACGCAAAGAGAAGCTGCAGACTGCCATTGGATGATAGATTAAGAGATGAGAAAGTACCCCCTCTTTAGACGGTACGACTGATTTGTCAAGTGCTGCCGTGGCTTAGTTGAAGACTTAATGTGACCCGTTGATACCCGACTCAGCTGTTCAGGAGCATGCGTTTTTCGTGACTTATCCACACAAGATGGAAAAGAGATGGTTCCTCAACTAATTATACTATCCGTGAAGCGTAGGTAACGTCTATCACATGGTTTTAAAGTGCAGACGGAGACGCTTTCTTCTGCGCAAAAGAATTGGTAAACTCTCTCCACAAAAATTGGTTGGTGAGGTCATCAATTCATAAATGGAATCACGTAGCTTATTACCAACAATTGACTCTTCTGAGGAAGAAAAGATTCTTGAATCATTGGTTTGAATCAGGGGCAAGAAGGGTAGCTTTTGCAGTAATCGCTACCCCCTCTACATCCGCACGCTAAAAAGGGACTCCTGCAATCAGGTAGGATGTAGGTGTGGTATTAGATATTATTTTCCGTCAGAGGTTTGGTGAGTTTGCGGTGATATGTTGGTGTAGTGAGGATTATTTTTATACCTAAGTAGACCCGTTCCGCGAATGTGTGCCAGTGTTTGTCAGTGACTGCGACCATTTCGAGGGTTCCCTCAAAATTATTTGCGCCATTTTCTGTTCAGTGGTGGTGTTGGTTGTGGGATGTATCGCTGCAGTGCTGGTGTTAGTTTTGGGTTGTTTCGGTTTTGACTTAACATTCCGTATCTTGAAATGTAGTGGTAGATTTGAGTGCTGGTATGGCTGGGTAGTCGCTAATGGTTGTGTCCTTCTACTCATTTTATTGTAAAATGGTGATGAAGTAATAAAGAGAATACGTATATTGTAATAACTTGAGATGTTTTTTAAAGCCAAGAAGTTGTCACCGGAAAGTTAAGGAGTAGCGAAGGGGTTTGGCGACGCAGTTTTTCCAGCGGCCTTTAATTTTTTTCATTGCCCTAGATTTTGGAATGTATTACCAGATTTGGGAAGTGTTAGTGGGAAACGTAAAATATGTGAAAATGAAAATATGCATTGTATAGTAAGATGGGATTAATCGAAACATGCGGAAATGCAAAGAAACGACTTAGACTCGAAAGGCTTCAAGAAAATATCCACAATTTTCATACTGGGATAAACGTGACCAGGCATTTTCTAATTCAAAAAAAGAAATAGAGTTTAAACTTACAATCCCTATAATCCAGGTTGAGTGTAATTTCGAATACAATTTACAAAACTTCATCTCAAAACTCAACCAAGGGGTAGGGAACAACATAACTGCAAATTACTCAATTACTCATTTTAAAAAGAAAGAATTACTCAATTCAAAAGCAATTTACACTCTTCAATTTTCGTATACTTCGTATATTGGCAGTCGGTTAATCATGTCGATTTAGATAACAGATGGCGCAACTTTTACATATGGTTTGTGTCTATAATAACTTATGTAGTATTTTCGAGGGTAAACATCTGTCATTTATTCTCATTTAGGCTTTGAACGAAATAGCGTGAACAACAAAGTTTTTTTATGGTTCGAAAATGTCGAATTTTGTGGCTGGAAAAGTTGCTTTCCGGAGAAGTTTAATAACGTTCTTTCTTTTGAAAAAAACAAACGCCGCTGAAAGTTATCGATTGTTGGTAGAAGATTACGGTGAACATGCTCCAACTCAAAAAATGAGTGAATGATGGTTTGCACGCTTTTGAAGAGATGATTTTAACTTGGAAGACAAAGTACGGCCAGGTCAGCTAAAAAATTTGAATATGCAGAATCGCAAGCATTATTGGATGAACACTGGTGTCGAACACAAAAGAAAGAGTGATTTATACCCTTGCTAAGCTAACTCAGCGAAGACTCATGGGTGAGGAAGTTCTGATCAAATGTTTCGAGTACCTCGAAAGTGCCAATCGACGCGTCCCAGCCTGTGAGTTGGCACCTGATGAGAAGCGGCAGGGACGCTGTTCGAAACCAGCTTGAGCTCTTTCCACAATTCTTTATAAATACAAAAGAAATTGCTTGGGAGTTGGGCGTCGCCTGATCAACCATATCTGAACGTTTGCATGCAATGGAAAAGATTGAAAAGCTTGGGAAATGGGTCATATATCAACTGAACGAAAATCAACTCAATGCCTGAATCACAGTATGCAAAAAACATCTCGAAGAACGCAAAATCCATAGTTTTTTGAGCCAAATCGTTACTGGCGATGAAAAATGGGATTATTACGATAACCTGAAACGTGAAGCATCGTTTGTTGACACATTTCAGCCATAAATTACAGAACTTAAACGCGATGATCCTTGCCAAAAGCTTATGCTATGTATTTGGTGGGACCAGAAGGTTTTTGTGTACTATGAGCTACTAAAACCGAATAAAACAGTCACAGCTGATCACTACCAAAGCAAACTGGTCAATTTGCACACGCACTGAACGAAAAACGACCATTGATGCTTAAAAAACACCACAATGTTTTGTTCTCATCGGGCAAACATCGTTAAAGAAAACTTAGAAAGTCTCGGTTGGGAACACCTTGATCATCCTCCGAACTGTCCATACCTTGCTTCTTTTGACTACCATTTGTTCCGATCAATGCAGATTTGCCGACGTACGCTTTCAGAATGCTGAAAAAGTGCGAAAATGGTTCGATTAATGGATTGCCTTGAAACATGAGGACATTTTCAAACTTGGAATCAGCAAACTTCACAGAAAATGAGAGGCCAAAGAGAGGTCAAGAGAGGTCAAGCCAAAACATCGACACTGTTAACCGACACTCCCAACATGCAAATGATATATGATTTTGTCACGTACACGTGGTATGAGTAAGACAAATAAGATCAGATGCTATGCTTCGAGCAATTGATTCATACGCGCTAGCTGTGCCCTGCTAAAGAGGTGCCTAACTTTGAAATAAAGCTAATATCATTATAAAAATTGGACAACATTTTCTCCATTCTCTGTGTTTTTGAAATATTGAAAAATACTCAAAATAATGGAATTTTTTGACAACGCCAGACCACCAGGTTCCCCCAATAACAAAAATATATATATCTAAGTTTTGTCGTGCGTTTTAATGTCGGCTCATTTGATCTCTCTAATGGGATCTTCACACATTTTAGTTTTATGTTACTATCAATCCACTAATCACATTTGATTCCAATTCAACGCCATAAACGCCACAGATTGATAAAAATTTAGGGTAGAGGCATCATTAAGTTCGAACCAATTTCATACCTTAATACCTGGGAGGTGCTGTTGGTATACGAAAGTATAGTGCGTGTTTAGTTAGAAAGATAAAATAAGTATCTAAACGATGGAAAGCTCAAGTCATACGTGTATCGTCATTATTTCTTTACACGCATAAACACCGTGTAAACAGGTGGTATGCGCGCGAGTATGAACACCCAAAACAACGGGGGTAACGTGGCGCGTCGAGGAATAGTATCTGCTCTTGCTAGTTGCAGATTGTCTTGGCACAATCTAAATACAAGTTCTGAGAATACTCTTCAGATACTAACGTAACCGTTTATTTTTACTTGCGTGCTTTTTCAGTATCTTTACCAATGTAGCTTTAGATTTTTCCCTCTCTTCAGCAACAAGTATCTACTCTTAGAACCAGCTAACTTGGTGGTAGCTTTTCTGCTAGTTTCAGTAACTTAGCGCCAGTATTCGGTTGCGTTTGTTAACATTCTATGGAGAAGATTGTGCGTCCGTTGCGGTAATTTAGGGATCCAATCTACAATCACGAGTGCGTTTTCCAATTTCCCACCATATGTCATCGATTTGTGAAGTTACGTTCGACAATAATGCCGATGGAGTGTATAGTGCGGGCGAAATTGTTTCCGGTGAAATTAAGCTCATTACTAAGAAAACGAAAAACATTCGCGGTGAGTAGATGGTCTGGCTGAAGTGTAAATGATTTCCAAAAGAGTATCTTCGTATCTATTCTGTAGATAGAAATTTGAATGTGGTTTAGTGGCTTTCAAGGTCGATTCGAATTCCATAAGTTAACTAGGAGCGTATAATTTGGTTATGTTGGGTGTAATTTATGAACAATATCCATAGTTGCCCCAGTGTTGATGGAAGATGATCTCAAGTGTATGAAATGTCACGAGGGGGTGGTACTGCACTAAGCATGCAAATGGGAAATAGTGTGTGTGGTAATGGAAATAAGTATGTTTGAAATCGGTTGGAAAATTAGATGTAGACTGTTCTAACTGCAAGCAAATTGCTCCAGCTGAACAAGTTAGCATGAAAAGTAGAAAATAAATTGATATTACTTGGGCCCGAAGGTGACAACTGTGGCGTCCTGCAGTCACAATGCTAGCACAAAAGTTGTATTTTTAGCGATGTTAGACAAGATTCGATGCGATGAATAACAAACAAGAAATTTGTTCAAATATTATTGTTCAATACTTAATGCTTAATATCTTGACGAGCGATTGGAAAGTTAAAAGTTTCTACAATGTTGTCATCCTATCTAATGGAATCAACATTTGAGATTCCTCTTGAACAAAATATGCCAGCATATATTCTTTATATATATTATCGCAGATACACATATCGTCTTCATGTGGTGAATGTAATCATTTGTTAATTTTTTGATAAGAAAATGTCTACAAGGAAAATTGCAGTGAAATAAACATTAACTGGCAGAGAATTTAGAAACCGTCACAAATGATGTTTGTGGAGCAATTTCACGGTGAGCAATTAAGCCACTGTAGTTAATAATGTTCCGTGATTCATTTTGATAATTTTTCGTTTTCTACCCGAGAAAATTGACTTCACCAACACTTATTCGTTTGTGATTTTAAAATAGTATCATGATGCATTAACCTCATAAACGAAGCGACTTTACGACGGCATACAAAGCCTGGTAAAGAATTTCAATAAAATTTTATGAAACACTTTCGTAAAACCCGACATTTAACGCATGGTCGTTTTAATGAAAAAATATTCTAACGAGAAACAGGATGCTAAACCACTTCAGGGTGCATTTTTAAGTCGAAAAAAAGGCAACATTATCTTGATTTATTCTCTTTGTGAGTTTTTTTCTTTTTAACACATGGTTTACGGACATTTATCATACACCCATCTCTAAAAACCCGCGTTTGTCCGACCCTTGAACGAATACATATAACAACATTTACAAACCAATGTCATTATACACCATAAATAAAAATGAAAATATGGGATAACATATTAATGGAAAATTTTTATTATTCAATGAGTATATTATACATTATGTCAATATTCTTAATGAATTTCGCGCATATTTACTATAAATATTCAATTTTATTCGTTAACTTTTTGCAAAACAATCTCCTCACATTTTCACAGGTGTTATTTGCTCCTGTTGCTTGTTTTTAAACGCGAATTCGGCAAGCCTTGCATTCCTTTAAAGGACTAGGTGACGGATAATCAGAATCAATATTTTTGAATTTTCTCATTTCTCATTGGACCAGTTCTTTGACCAACTGAAAAAGAAAACCTGCTTTTGGGAAAGGGAAAGGATCAACGTAAACGTTATAATAAACTCATCAACGCGCTTCTAGCACTAAATCTTAATGTCGAAGGATACTAGAAGAGCCAATCAAAATTATTCTGCTTTGGTGGTGTATTTGCGAGCCATTTGGTCGGCTAGGTGGACTTCAGACTTTGCTTCATTATAATATGCTCTTGTTTCTGGGTTGTGTTTTCATGGTATTTTAATGTTATAATACGAGTAGTATGTTTTGATTTGACTTACTTTTGTATACAATATGAGCTTTTCTGATTTATAATTTTCTAAAAAAAACAACTTCACTTTATCTTTCTTGATTTTTGTTGGGTTTGATGGGTCTCTTATTAGCTCGAATTCCAACTAAACTGGTTGTGCTTGCAACCCATTTGTCAGCAGAAAGTACGGGTGAAAATTTATTCGTAGTTACATTTCCGCCTTGATGAAGATGTGGTTCATGAAGTCGAAGTGTTTTACGTAGACATCGGCAGTGATTGCCTAATTCCATGGTCTACTCAAATGGTTGAAACAATGCCACAACCACCACGAAACAAGTTTCAGCCTTTGTCCAAATTCTATTTAAGCTATCTGGATTCCCCAACACCACTGGTTGATGCTCAACATTGTATCAAGTCTTTGAATGCAAAACCACCAACTTCCAGCCAGGATAAGCTCCTGACCGTGTGAGGCCTGCCAACAACCTGTAATGGGTGTCCCACCGGCCCGTAAGTCAGATACAGTCCGCTTTTCTACAGTTCGAAAAAATTGTCCTTTTTTGCTATAGTAGCACGGAACTGATCGCCCATCTTGATAACCTCGGGTACGGTACGACGGCTCCTCGAAAGGCGGAGACTAAGCCGTAACTCTGACTTTTTAGTCGCGCAGCTTATCGCGATCACATTCCACAGAAGACCAAACCACCAACGTTATAATTGACCGCACAACGTTTCAATTCACATTTTGGCTTCTCTACTAGCCTTGTATTCAACCTCATTGGAAGAACAAGCTCCCTCCTTGCCGCTCCCAGTATACACAGGCTTTGGGCTGTCATGATGGAGCCGTGAAGCAAAGTCACAGCACGGTGTGGTGAAGATGTGGCTCATGATGTCGAACTGTTTAACATGAGCAGCTGCCACCATTTGGCCTTACCTCATGGTCTCAATAGACTGGGTTAATTTAATGCGTCAACCATTATCCTCCTCTCATTATCAATGAGGTCCCAGTTTACTGTAATATAGGAAACCAAAGTTACATTGGCCGGTACTCAATTACTACTTCCTAGCCACATCGCAAACCGCAAACCATTTCGTTTCAGCCAGGATAGGCTTTTCACCGTGAAGAGGGTGGCAGCAACCTGTCATGTGCGTACCTGAACCCGTGGTAGAGATCAAACCTCTGCTCAGGTTTTCATAGAACATATCCTTTTTCTACTACCGACTTCGAAGCGTTGGTGACCCAGTAGCCCCCAGAAGAACAGTACAAAAACAACAGTAGGTTTGGATAAGACAGTAAAGACAGTTACATTACTAGGATCTGGGGTACTTCACAGTGACAACATTTAGGCACAAGTAAACAGCAAAAGAACCCGGATTTCCGTGCAGTGCAGATCGCTGCTGACTCGTTCATCCTCTGAAAGCCCTCCTCATAAAGCCATGCATCTCCAACATCCTTTGGGGTTCTTAAAACGTCAATACCTCGCTCAACACGTAGACCGGCATACGCTCAGCAGTCGAACAAGACATGCTGCCATGTCTCACTCTTATATCACGCAACAGACACCCACGATTGATACCAATTCCATGACTACATAACCACTCATTAAAATTTCCATGTACATATTCCAACTCCAAACACAAATCAAAACTCTGCATTTGTATACCAGTCATCACATCTGGTAGGAACTGACAAGTGGTACACCCCTCAGCACATTAAGTCCATCTGCATTTCCACTCAGCAATGAAACCATTTTTTAACATTCCCCGAATAGCGGCCCGACTTAGTCCGTTAGGGTTAGTACCATTGATGGCCTAGCAATTGATCCCTGGAGACAACCTTTCTGTACCGACACGTTAACGGTATCACATACTCCCTGCAGAAACGCAGTGCTGCCAGAAAAGTAGCCTTTCCAGAGGCCTTTCCGATCTCCTTACAGCCAATCGAGATTAGCTTTGCTAGAATGGCGGGCCAGCTAAGATTGTCAAATGCTCCTTAAAAGTCAACGATAACGCCGCGCACATTATCCTTGACGACTTGCTCGAACTTTGGAGAGGACATCAAGCCATGCGTCGCTAGTGCAACGCCCCTCACGAAAGCCATACTCCCAATCCAACAAGGAGTCAGAATCCAGTCTCTTGAGCTGCGAGGCCATCACCCTCTCCATCACTTTACTTAGCGATGGAAGAAGAGAGATACCCCGATACGACCCAGGAAGAGTTGGATCCTTATACGGTGACTTAAGCAATATAAAAACTTGAACACGCTTATAGTCCATCGGGAAGGAGCCTAGTTAGAAGCATCTGCTAAATAGGCATTAAATATAGTCTGGAATGGCTCCCCAGATGTTTTAAACCGTTCGCCAGTGATACCATCCCATCCAGGTGATTTCCAACACTGCAGCCTGCTAACACTCTCATCTATCTCCCAGCGCTGGAGGGGGTACTCTTCAACAAATGTCCAGCACAGTCCATCCACGTGGGCGCCGGGTTGCCATCAATTCGCAATAAACGGAAGTCTAGTTTGTCGCTTTCCCCCATGGATCATCAGCATTGTCACTAATGAAGCACTTCCAGTGCCTTTTCTTGGTAAGAGCAAGTAATTTATGATACTCTTTCGAAGAAGCGAGGAAGATGTGGCTTTTAGTTTTATACCTGCGAAAATAATGAATAAAATAATTGAGCAACAATGAAAATGAAAATAATTGAGTAATAATGTGAGCTTATAATTTGAATTGAAGTAATTTTGAACTAACTATAAATGGGGAGGTGGTGATTGATACTTGAAATATGAAAAATATCGTAAATTGCCGGAAAATGTTATGGTACAGTATATGAAATTTTTAAAACCGACATTAAAAAATCACGTACGAGTCAAAAACATTACTGCTCTTTCTCACTTTCAAACCTTTCTACGCTTACAATATATAACTTTTGAATGCATCGTCTAAAAACACACACAAAATAAGCACTGAGTACATGTAAGAAAGCCGAAAATACAAGAATTGTTAGAAGAGTAACTAGGCAGGCAACACTGCAGGCGATTTGACAGCGTTGCGTCTAACAGTCTGTATTAAACCGGTTTGTTTATCCCTTGCACTTGCTCAGTTCAAGATTCGACTCGGTACAGATGACACATTATTATTGAAAACGTCAACCGTGAATGTGTGTTAAAACTAATTTTTTAATGTGTTATGAAAATCAGACAAACTGAATTATGGTCAATGTTGAGCAAACAAGTTTTAAGTCAAACATGATGAAAACGTGAATGTGAGTTTTGAAAATTTTAAACAGGGCTGTGGGGAATATCGGAGTTAAGTTTACCGATAGCACAAATCATTTTCGGGAAGGCCCAGAGCACGTTGAAGATCCACCTCCGTAAAGAAAGCATTCAACTTCAACAAAAGCTGACGGAAACGTTGGACCTTTGAGGGACCTAGCAAGGTCTGATCGTAGTTTATCAATAAGAATAATTGTGAATTGTTAAATTCAAACGCATTCACCACAGATAAAATTTTAACAGAAAACGTAGGCATGCGAAAGATAGTTGCCAAAATGTTGCTAAGCAATCTCACTATTGCACAGAATCGTTGACCCCAAAACGAGTTTGTAATGTTTTACAACTCGCCCTTTTTGCGTAATTTGAATCCTTCTAACTTTGCCATTTGATGAAATAGAAATATGCTAGTGCGAATGGACGTCATTTTCATTCTTCAGAAAACATTTAAAAGTCTGTGACCGACTAGTATAAAGGCATACCTCTAAAAAACTTGGAGCGCCGCTACCGATAGTAAAGATGAGCGACTTCATCGGTGTATAGCTGCTCAAGGGAACCACTTTGAAGGAGATAACATTGTTGTCTGAAAGAATGGAAACTTTGGTAATTGAGAAATCAGTTTCATGACTTTCCTCACACAATTTGTATTGAAGAAACTTTTACTTTAGAAAAGGCAAATCAAAGAGACATAAGACGGCAGTTGCTCCATCATCTACAATTCAAATTTAAAATATTCGAATTTCGAAGTTATTCCAGGAGATAATTTTTCAAGGTATAAGAAATCGAACTATTGTTTTTTTTTTGAAATTTATAAAGTGTGCTAGTAACTCTAAACTATTACCATGCTATTACTGATTTGTTCTATGAAGAAAGTCACAATCTGAGACATTCTTCGTTCAATGGCCTTAAACCGGGCTCTGCAAAGTTTTGTTACTACCAATTCTAATAAATTGTTTTGAGAAATATGAAACACTATGGGTAAAAAGTCTTACAAGCAATTAAAATTTAGAAGGAAAATAAATGAAGATAACGATAATTTTCGAATCTCATTTAAAGTGATATCAATAATAATAAATTTGGTTTGCTTTTATGGATATAATTTTACTTAGTGGTGCCCTGAATTGATGAGATAACAAAATATAAACCAATTTTCATTATCATTTCATGTCTATCAATTCAAACTTACCTGTTATCATTTAATTTAAATTGCTGTGATGTTTTTCATCACACCCAAGAACGGGCTGAGACTGGTAGGATTCACCAATCGCCAACTAATACAAGGTGAGAATGGATCGTCACATGAATACTGATAGACATTATGAAAATTGTAGAATATTACTCGAAAAATTGAGAGTTTTGACAGAGCGAAGCCATTGAAAAAGCTATCCAATTTTTTCCTTGAATAAGAATTGATTTCAGTGGTTGAAAATGTGTTGTACCGAAAGTATTTTTTTAATAAACATACACGTCATAATGCAGTAACAAGTTGGGTCACAAAAAAAATTAACAACATGTGTTACATTAGACATGTACATTTCCTCATTTCGACGTCTAAAACGCATCATTGACTACGTTTCAATGAGGCAATATTAGTACACATGAATCAATGTGCTCCTCAATAAAGATAAAACGCTTAGAGATACAAAAATTTAAGTCGGCAACACTTTTTAACGCTACGTATAGTGTGACAGCTGTCAAACGTTTAATGGTTAGTTTGGTATGCTATTTTATCATGAATAGATTGACGTCTGAACAGAGTCTACAATTCATGCAAATTTATTTCGAACAAAAAACGACTCTGTTCGAATAACTCATTTCGTGCTTCGTCGATTCGATGGCGGACATTATCGTCCATCAGAACAACTAATTCGAATAATAATGACTAGTTTCCATCCCAAATTTATTTTTGCTGGTAAGCCGTATCGATCTAGAGGTCGTAGAGTGCGTAATGAAGACACAATAGCAGCTGCCGGGCACAGTATCGATGAAGAACTAAGAGAGTCTATTCGAAATTGTGTATCTATCTGCATAATGGAAGATTCTAAGAAAGAATCTTGGTATACGGAATTACAAAATTGAACTCGTGCAGGCACTGAAGCCAAATGACCACCGGATACGGCAAAGATTCGGTGGGTTGGCCCAAGAACAAACTGCTGCAAATCCCGGATCTTACAAGAAAATTTTGTTTGGTTATGAGACTCATTTCTTCTAAAATGCTGCTTGCAATAACATGACAGTCAATAGTGGCGGTAGACCCACGATTGATGAAATTCTCGTTTTGGAATTAACTCACCGAAATACAGGGTACTGCTGGTGTCAACAGGATGGCACGATATGTCATACATATTATGTAGCCATGACTTATTGAAAGAAACATTTGATGAGCACATCATTTCTCGTTAAGGACCTATGAACTAGCCTGCGAGATTTTGTGATGTTTATAGTGTTTAATACCACTGGACTTTCTCTTATTGGAATACGTTAAATCAAGAGAAATTCACAATTTCATCTCATCAGTTCATTTTTAATCAAATTGTTCATGATTTCTTTCGACATGTCTTTTAAGCTTACAAAAAAGATTCGTATTGAAAATATCCAGGATAGTTTCAGTAAAACATCTTAAGCCTTTGAATTTTACGTACTGTTACAAAACCTTCAAACACAAGTGCCAAAAAAATTATTACTGGTGAGAAATTCATTGATTTTCGGCTATGATCGAGAATCACGGTAACAGTTTGTCGGTGACTTGACATAGCAATGTCAAGATTAAGTTGATGGTTTTTGTTCAACACCAATATTCAGCGAGAAGTACACCAATCACTAAAGAATACTTCAACAAAAACTGAAAAAAATTGGATGAGGCAGTAAGGAGAAAACTGCCACATTTTTGGGCAAAGAGGTTTGCTGCTTCATCGAGACAAGCTCCAGTTCATCCATCGAACCTTGTACAGTAATCTTTGACAAACAATCAAGTCTTACTTCTCCATCAGCTTCTTTATAGTCCTCATTTGATTCACTATTGGGTATTGGATTTTTCCCATATTTTATTATAGAATATTTGGAACTGACTTTGAAGATTTCATTGACAGGTGAAAATATCGCTGGTACGTATTTTTCAATCAAATGAGGATTACTTTGAAAAATGTCACTCACCACATAATAACACCAGTGTGGGGAATAAGAAAGTAGCCTCAGCTTTTAACACAAACATACATTATCTGATAAACATCATGCATCGGCCAAAGAGACAAAAAAAGGTAGAAATGTACTAAAAAGGGTTCAACTCATTGGTTCATTTCCCTTCCGAAAACTTTGTTCTGTTTGCTGGTAGTTGGTTCAATGTCAATGTCAGTCAGGTAGACTCTATTTATTTTTAATTTTCGCTCCAATCTTGATAATCATCTGAACTAGCTTTTGACATTGATGTCGATACAGCCCTCTTTTCGAAGAGCTTGGAATCAGTAGCACAGTGTACATGGGTTTTTATATAATTCCAAATGTCATCCTTTGACCGTCGACAAAGGTTCTAGAACAGAAAACGTGTGCTGGGTCAAGTTGGGACTGTAATGGGCTGGGATTTGTCGTGACGCCACTTGTGTTCAGGAAGTCGGGCACTTTGGGATTACTTGGTGGAGTGTGTTGATGGAGTATATTAATGTTATCAACATCAATTCGATTTTTGATCGTGCATACGCCTAACCGAGGGTCCTTATTCTGAATTTCACGCACTCTTGCTTCATGTTGCTTCATGACGTCTTCGGAAGTTTTGTCCGCCACACTCTTTGAATAGTTTACAATACTTTTAAACTGTAACTTGTAATATGCTTTCACCATTTTAACGTTTGCCCAACGTTTTGGTTCAAATTTTTCTAAGTTAATCACAAGATTTTATGGCATACCCTTGTTCAATCGTTCGTTGCATTACGATCGTTTCGTAGCAATCGGAGTCTGCTAAAAATCCCGACTAGCCTAAATAATCTCTCGCGGACGACTGAACCTCTCCCCATCGAGCTCTCTCTGTCATACATTTATGTCAGGATGACATTGATTCTGATACTTTTGACAAACTTTGACTAACGGGGAATCATTGAGACTTGTATCGAAACTTTATGGGTATAAGAGTCTCATTTATGTAATACTAGCGTAAATTCATATATCACGGCAGATCAACCCGCAGTTTTGTCGGTTAGAAAAGGGTAATAGAGTAGTTAAATTGGAGTCTAGCTATCTTTTAGCTGACAAGTTTGTTTTACCGCCTTGTAAGTCACATTTATTCACACTTGCCAATGAAAATAAACATCAAAAGATGCTTTAATTACATTGCTTGTCATTGTTAAGCGTAACCTCAATTGTCCGTCGAATAATGTTAAAAACTTAGGACTTAACTATCCTTTGCAAGCTACATAACATCGTTTAGTGAAATTTCGCTATAAGCTTGGTTTCCATTAAATTCCTCTGGTTAAATTTATTTTTATTTTTAGGAATTCACGTGACTGTAATAGGTTTTGCGGAAGTTCGATTCAAGGATGACGAAGAAAATGATCATCATGAAGCAACTGATAAACATAAACATTTACTGTGCGCAGATGAACAATATTTGTTCGTTCGAAAGTACTTGGTTGGAGAGAAAACCGAAAAACCATTTGATTTCAACCCCGGTGTCTACACATACAAATTCGAAGCTGCCCTGCCAGATACAAGTCCAACATCCTTTAATGGTGAATTTGGACAAATACGCTACGAAGTTGTCTTGACGATTGATAGACCATGGAAGTACAACAATATATTTAAGGAGCCTTTTACTGTGATTCATCAAATAGATTTAAATTCGAATGCTACTTTTAAGGTAATTCCTCAGCAGGATTAAAATGAAAGTTTAAATTTGACAAAATTCTATTAACATTTTCGTTTAGCTACCAGTCACAGAAGTCGACTCGAAACGTATTATGGCAGCCTGTTGTCTACGGAATCCGCTTCTCCTCACAGTAAACTGTCCCCACTCGGCTTATGTCCCCGGTCAAGTGCTCACCGCTCATATTCACGTTCAAAATTTCACATTTTCACACTGTACAGCGGTGAAGGTGAAGCTGCAAAGGATAGTCAAGTACACAAGCACATACCCAGAAGCAAAAACCAAGGAGATGCATTCAACAGTCCGCGAAGGAATATTCGGATCGGTTCCGAAATTTCGAAGGAGACAAATTTTGGCAACTATTCCCGTATTATCCATCCCTCCGTCTTCGGCAGGATCATGTCAATGCATCGATGTCGCATATCGACTAAAGGTGAAAGTTGTCATTGCTGGTTTTCATAAGAGCTTAAAAATAAAAATTCCGCTGACCATCGGCACGGTGCCGTTTAAGGATAATCTTCCACAAAGCTTGGCCTCAAATGGAGCGGCTTCAGACGGTATGGTGAATAGTTTGTTGCTTCGTTGAACTTAATAATCCTTTTTTCAGGGTCAGGAAGGAAGTACAAGCCAATGGAATGCTTTTTCCCACAATTCGACAACTCATACGAGGAAAGCAGTTGCATTAAGAACGCGAATTACACGCCAAAGTATCCGCACTTTGAGCAGAAACAAATCACATTACCCGTTTTGAATAGGGCGCGAAGAAGATAGTCAGGAAATTATTAGTTTTTTAGGTTCTGTTGTTAAGTTATAAGATAAATAAGTATTTGAGATGTCGATATCAATATGTATTTCACTTTTCTCGATATTTTTTCACTGTTGACCATCTTATCTCGAAATAAATGAGTATTTTGTATCCTTTTAGAATTTATGTTTTTCCATTGTGAATTGTAAGCTGCTATGGTGACGGAGTCTTACAATTATAGTAAACTGGATACTTAGGCATGAACGTTTTGTGTAGAGAATGCCGATCCTCCTCCTCGTCATGGAATCGAGTACCCATTCGAACAGCTTCTTCATAAGATGGTGGAGGTACTGAAAAAGGATTCATAGTTGCTCTCAACGGTAAAAAGAAACTAAATGCCAAAATATTACCATACTCAAACGGCCAATTGAATCTGGAGCCCTTGTCTCGGTCCTCTAATAGTAGTTTGGGAGCGGTGGGTTGAGTCTGTATAACTCCAATTCTGTCATCAATGATTGGTATTGTCCCGACTGTGATGGGAACCGATATTTCTGCATTTCTATGACATCCTGATAATCGTATATCAAACACTAGACGATACGTCACTTGTATAACTTTACAAATATCTACGAGTGTTGGTGGAATGGCTGGTAATGTGATAAAATCTCGAAATTCTTTTTGATGGGAACTTTGCATTGGTCCCATATTTTTCTCGTAGATTTTGATATTGTCATATCGCATCGCAGTGGCTGGATAGTGGCTAGTATAGCATGCATTTTTCTCCAAAGTGACTATAATGTCGGTAATAGATATTGATGCGGCGTTGTCGATTCCTAGAATAAAATGCATATCCTGCCCTGGTGCGTAACCTCGCATCGGAATATTGACTTTGGCAATCAAAGTATTTGAGCCACATAATCCGCACCAAAATGCCTTTTCTATGCAACTTTCTTCACTTAACTGAAAAACAAACAACATTTGGTGATGATAACAAAGAAATCCACACACAAAATTCCCTGAGTTATTTGACCCCAAATGCGTAAAATTTTTATCTAAAATTTTATAAAGGCAAAATTTGATAACAAAGTTTAATTTTCCTGAAAACTTCGGAATTTGCAATGAATGTATACTGAAAGTAAAACTATATATTATAGGATTCATTATTTATTATATTATTCGAATAAAGCAAACATATATATAAGTATTTATTTAAGTGACTAATATTAAAGTAACGTTTTAAGTCAGTTTGATCCATAATTCTTGGGAGTTAAGCAGACTTAAGGCAAGAATCGGACAAGGAACGAAGCGAAAATTGCTATTCCTAACCAACGTTATTCACATAATGAAATACTACGAAGAATAGTTCATTACTCAGCTCATGACTTTATCATCCTCATTGTAGTCTAGATAGGAGATTAAATGAATGAATGAGTCACTAACACAATAACATCTTCGGCAAGTGAACAATCCCCAGTCCCAGATACAGTGGGGAAAAAATAAAATAAATACATTTTTTAGACATCACATCAGCAGACGACAATATTTGGAAAACTTTGCCGCACTATCTCTACGAAAAATTGTTCAAGCTCATTTCGCAGTTCATTCTTTCAGTATTTTCTCTTTTGTGGAATATTGAGGTGCAGGGGTATTATATTGTACGGATATTGAGGGGCTTTTTGAAGTTTTGGAAGAATACCCATGAAAGGGTGCGACAGAGAAAGAGGTCCTATTCTAGCGCAAAGTTCTATTCTACGTCCATTACTTTTAAATTTCTCATACGATGAAATGTTGAGACTAAAACTACCAGATGAGTTGCGATTATTCTGCTTTGTTGATAACGTCAGGCTGAAAGTCACCTGACGCACAAGTCAAATCAAATGCAAGTCAAACCAGGTAAAGAATTTAGTCTCCTTCGCCAATGGATGATTGTGTTCAGTCAAGCACCAGCAAAGCAGAAGCAGTTAAGCAGATGACTCAACCACAGACAGTTGCAAGCCCGGTTGACAAAGGAGGGATCCCTTGTTTATATAATCCAAAGCTTCCATGGTTCATCATCCAAAATCCCATGAATAAATGTTAGCAAATGGCATCGGAGTCAAATTTTGAACTTACATGTTCCACATTTGTAGGACATTAAATGCCGATAAATGTAAATATATCTAAGGGTCTTTTAAAACAGGCCAGCCAATACAAATTCAACAAAATACCAATCTAGGAAACGGGTTGGATGTAGTAGTATGTCTGAGAGTAGTGTTCAGAATATGCGAACGCACACAATATGAAACAGTAGCAAGTCCTCCAGAAAGCGAGAATTTTAGGCATAATGAACAGTTGCGTGCAGTCTGTATAAAAGCGAAACTTTTCAAAATTTGGCGGATAATCGTATATGTCACGCCCGAAGAAAAGGACGAAGTAACACAGGAATCGTTCAACAATCACCTGGAAAGACTAGTTTATAAACTTTGCCTATAAACTAAACAAAAAATAATTTTGGTTGATTTCAGCGCTACAGTCGGCAATGAGCTATACCAACTAGGAATGACTGGAGGGTTTAGTCTCCACGATGGAACAAATGACAACAGGCAACAACCGATTGACTTGACATGTAGCTGAAATCTAGTCATACGTTTGACTTGCTTACTACATTAACATCAATGACCTGGGTATCCCTGGGTTATTTTTAATCCAAAAACGTTGGACCTCGTGCATACTTGGAGATCGTACATACCGAGGAGCCAATGGCGCTTCAGATCACTAACAGATTAAACTAATATTTTGATGTCGCATGTCAGAGGCGTATTTGACGAAGACCAGCCTTCTACGAAAATTCGACATCAAAAAGCTCCAAACGGCATCTGTTGCCAACAATTTAACACCTATCCCATCTGAAACCTTGTTGAAAACAAGCAACGAGGTTTAGGTTAAAAGTGAAAGTTGTAATTAAGACCGTGGCAGAACAGACGATCGACCATCAATCCCTGTGCAAAAGAAATGATTTGCCAGCATGCGTTCGAGCAAAAGAATCCCTTGTAAAAAAATATTTTGGTGTACAAACCAGTACAAAGAGCGAAAAGTATGAAAATTCCAGGAGAGTAGCAATTAAGATAACACTGGTTAACGAATTTTAAGGTTTTGTTAATCCATGAAATGAGTTGTGTTAATTGCGAAAGAGTACCTCTAAACATACATTTTGATGTAAGTTTTAAGGTCGAGTTAGCTCGCGTTTTTTGTGGAATCAAATAAAAATCTTCTGACTTAAGATAACATTATATTCATAAATCACATATTATAAAATTTAAAAATGAGTCAATATATTGCTTTTCCGTTTATAAATAATATCTACAGCCTCTTTCTTCAACGTCCAGCAGTAGTCTGCAAACATAGCAGGACTCCATTTGCCCTGGTATCGCTGTTCCATGCCTGAAATATCCTGGTGAAAACGCTCACCATGTTCGTCGCTAACATCTCCCATATTTTCAGGACAAAAATCCAAATGTGAGTCGAGAATATGTATTTTGTGGGACATGTTACAACCGAAAGCGTACAATGCTTGGATCATATTCTTTACCAGGTTTTCATAGTCTTCAGATTATTTTTTTACCCACGAAATTTTGAAAAACTTTTATCATGGATGTCCAGGCCTGTTTTTCCTTGCTATTCAATGTGCTTTCAAAAGTCTTGTCATTCATTAATTCTTTTATTTTATTTGATTTATTTCTATTAATTTGGCATCTGTCATTTTTGTAAACTTTTTTTTAAATATTGAAAAGCTTGACCTTCACGATTCAGTGCTTTTGCGAAGTTTTTCATCAATCTTAATTTTATATGCAGAGGTGGTATAGTAATATTTTCTTTTTGCACTAAAGGTGGATAAAAAACATTTCAATTCCTGGTGTAAAAGTTTTTCGTAACGGCCACACTTTTTTCATGTAATGGTTTTCCCTGTCGCGACTGTTCCAAAGACACAAGAAACAGCAATACTTTGTGTAACCCTGTTGCATGCCTAAAATGATTGCAATCACTTTAAAGTCTGCACATATTTTCCAAGAATATCTTTCATATTTTATCACTTGTAATAGATGTTTAATATTTTCATAGGTTTCTTTTAAAGATACAGCATAACCGACAGGAATAGAAGGATACGTGTTACCGTTGTGCAATAATAAAGCTTTTAAACTGATTTTAGACGAGTCTATGAATAATCTCCAAGCATTTGGTTCACGCTCCATTCCGAAAGCTTCGAACAGCGCATCAATATCGTTGCAGTAAACAAGATGATTCTTATCGTCCATACTAAAAAAGGCTACAAGATCATCGTGTCGGTTCCGAAAAACAGTCATTTTTGCTCCCTTTGCCAAAAGATTCCATTGCTGGAGACGCGAGCCAAGAAGTTCAGCTTGTGATTTTGATAAACGTAGATCTCGTACTAGATCATTTAATTCTGGTTGAGCAATTAGATGGGGTTGCAGTACCTGGCTGTGAGGACTAAAATCAGGATCCGTAAGATCGTCTTCTTCAGTGCTAAGCTGGTCAATTTCTTCAGAAGCATCCATTGGTGGCGCCGGAACGGGGTGATTTTCATCATGCGGGCGAGGTCTTTGAGCAGATGGCGTTTCAATATAACTATGTTTTCTCTTTTTGCGCGTGTTAAGCCCTTCTGTCTTATTTATGCAAAAATAACAATCTTCAATGTGATCCTTTTGTTCTTTCCACAGCATCGGTGTTGCGAAAGGCAAACATGATCGGCGGCCGGATAGCCAATCTCGTAAGTATTTACCACAACTCGAGCATATTACATGCGGAACCCAGGGCTTGTCTTGATTTTTCACTGGTATTCCGAAATAAAGTTCGTAAGCACGACAAATTCTGGGACTGGTTTTCGCTCGTATTTTTTGTAGTGAATTTACCACACACGTAACAAAAATTGTTAGGATTGCTTTCACAGGAACGAGGCATAATCAAAAATATAAATTCACAAAGTTTTAGTTCAAACTTCACAATAAAAACTAAAAACAAAATTTGTTTGATACACTTAAGACGCTTATGATGTATTAAATCTAGTAAAGTAAAGCCGTGCTGTAATAACGAATAAGTCGAAACTTGCGAGAGTGCGGCGGACGCAATACAAGATTAAACTTGCATAGCTCGATAACTCGAGCTAAGACACTTGTAATATTATAACTGATGATTAGTATTTACCAAGTACTGCCTATTTTTGTATTTCATCATTCATGGGCAAAACCATTGTTAACCAGTGTAATTGGCATTAAGAAAAGAAAATTTTATGACGACCATTTTAGGAGCACCGATGTAAGTCTAGCGAGCAATAAAAGCGTACAAAGTGGTGAAAAGTTTGAACCACGGTTATCAACCTAAGACCTCGTACTGCCATGACGCCATGGGCAACATACTCGCTGATTAATGTTGGTTTAGGGAAAGATTAGCTTGGTATTTATTACCATTATTATTAGTACCAATATTCCTGAAGAGCTTTGATTGACCCCTACTGACACTGGATGAAATCTGGAAATAAAGCGCCGGGCATCGATGACATTCCAGTGGAGCTCAATGAATACGGTGGCAGCACTGTGAAATCACACTGAAGCCCACTGGAAGCTGCCAGCATACTGAAAGTGATACACAAAATCATCCAGAATATCTAGGAACAAGGAACTCTGCGAAGCGATTGGAGCCAATGAATTTCATTTGCTGTCCACAAAAAAGGTGTCAAACTACAGTGCCCAAACCAGAGCATATCACTACTTTGTACGGCGTACAAGTTATTGTCGAAGATTTCAGCAAATAAAATCAGATTACACTCCAATTGGGTGTTTAGAGCGGCTTAAGAGCTTGTTAATCGATGAAAGACCAGATATTTACTGTCAACGCAGACCCTGGCCAGATTTTCGTTGTCTTTAAGCAAGTACACGACAGTATTGATCGAAACGTACTGTATCAAATAACGCTTCGCTTTGGCATCCCAGCAAAATTAATTTGGCCAAAAATTTTCAAATGCCAATATCCAACTCACGGAAGCCTTTGACATAAATACCGACCTACAGCAGGGTGTTGGTAGCCTATACGGACGACATCAATATCCTTTCACACTCACTAATAACCGCCAAAGAACTTTTAATGAAATCCGACCGTGAACCAAAACTAGTAGGACTACAAATCAACGAGACGAAAACAAAAATCATGACGCAGTCGAGAAAACATACCTCCGATTTCCAAAATATCACAATTTACGGAGATAGTATTGAAAATTTGGGTGAATTTTTATAGCTGCCAAAAAAACTAGACCATAAAGTGAAAGGAACGAAACACGCCAAAGAGTACAAACCGCAAAGAAAATCTTTTATTTAGTTCTGACGAATATGAAGGACAGCCAGCTCCAAGCTCCAAGTATACAAATTGCTCTATGATCTCTGTCTATATCTCTGAAGAAGAAAACATGGGCCCTATCTCAAGCATTCGCAAATATATTGAATGCCCTTGAGCGAAGGATCCTGAAGGGGATAATTGGAGATGAGCTAGTCAGGGACCAATGGCAAACTCGATATTTTTGACAAGTCCGAGGTTTCAACGACTGTAAGACTCCGGAAGCTGCAATTGGTTGACCATCGTGTGGACGAACAATGGATACCCAAAAAGGTATTTGTTGGGGGAACTGAAGGCTGGACACCAATGGAGAAACAGGGGAAACGCTGACCTGACTCTATTCACGAAGACAGTTCATCGCTGCTTAGATTTGAAGGACGCGGTCAATGGACTGCGGCAGTTGGAGGCGATTGCAGGAAGTAATGGCCCGAAGGGCTTTAATGCTAAAAGCACGGACATTCAGACATTGAGATGTCACGCAGACATCCAGGGTTACACACGTGAAAGTTGAAGAACTGACCCTCGTGTCGAAAGATTCAGCGAAATAATTTGATTTGATGATCAACTCGAAGATGTGCTTCCTCGATCCAGTTTGAGTGTTGGTGGACCAGGCCTTCTGGTCAGCAGGTCGTCTATTTGTCAATTCTAGGGAACCAGCCACGAATAAATGATGGGTTTCGCGAGCGCGGTGGAGTCGAAACTTTTGTTTTGCTCTAGAGTGTAATGGGAGGCTTTTAGTAAGGAATGAGACCAAAAGCGTCTTCCACCGATGACGAACCGTGAAAATTTTTGCTTAGAAGGTAACTACCTCACGCTTTGAGAACGATGTTGATTTTCGCAAGGGTAGTCCCCATAACGCTTCTGGCAAGAGAGCGAAGGAGAGTCTAAAGGGCCAGGAGAGAAAGTTGTTTAGGTAATCACCCCATGTGTTATGTTAAAAAAATCGAATTTGTTTTCTGTATAAATTCTTTTCGGAATCTATGTCGAAAGTATTCCTAAAATAATGTTCCAATGTTCGAAGTCAATGAAAAAATACAGCCTAATAATGGTGAGTAAATTTTTCATATTTATATTTATTTGCATCATTAAACGCGTTTTATTCAAAGCTATATTTTTCTAACTGCTTTCCACGATATGACCAAATCGGTTTAAGCAATAGCTTGCAAATTTTATTGGTAAAATAAGCACATGTAACGCCTTCAATTTAACTAGAATAATACGAAAAGTCTGAGCAGAGTTTTATAGGAACCAATAACAAAAAAAAATCATTAAATACGAATACTTATATCCAAAAGCATGTCGGTTTCCAAGTTTTTTAAACTATTTTAGCTCATTTTACAGCCACAGTTTTAATTTTTAATTGATGTGCCATTTGGTTTAATGAATTTTGACCAGTCAATCTGCTGGAATCGTGGAGAACGTTTTCAAGCCTTTTATTGACATATGTCCTTTTGCACTCCTCTAACTCATACCGTGAGGCAAATTTTGATTGGAATTTTTTTTGTATTATTGCTGAAATATCAATAAATATACATGAAAAATTTGACCTCGCAATTTTTCAACTTTCGTTGGAAGAATAAGAATAAATGTAAATTCATCGCAAGAACCGAATGTTAAACGAACCATTAGCCAGATAGATCGCACAACTTCACAGGGATTGCCTAAAGCCTGATTACCTGAAGCAACTACTCAGTTAGCACGGTCTTTTTCAGTCTTATTTTCATAAATGGGAAAAGTTACGCTTCTGTGACTGATTGTTTTGCCGAGGGTACCCAGATAACGCCTCTAATCTTTATTTGGGCACCGGAGACACCGAATGGACTTTTTTGAGTGAGCAGGCAAGCTCGCTTGCAGAAGTTGTTGACATTTGAAGACAAATGGAGCTGTGTGTCAAAACACGTGCAAATGGTTCTTGTTATACAGAAGGGCATCATCGACAGTTTGTCGGCGCCGGGCAAAGAATGGTTTCTTTCTTAGTAATTCCTCTCCTTTCTATTTATTCCTGCTGATAGATAGATGTCCTTAACTCTAATGTCTCCATTAGTTTAAAGTAACCTGACATTAGTTCCAGACTGAGTTCTCGGTGTGACAGGAAAAGTATTTGTTGGTAGTCCAAATGTCGTAGGCCAATACTGGGGTCAAGCTGTCGTAGGAGTCCAAGCCTTTGGGTGGAAATAATCTTGATTTCTCAAAATTAAAAAAAAAAATGGTTTTGTTATTATTACATTTATATAGGGACTCAATATTGGATGTATGCTAGGCATATCTCAAGCTTAGAAAGCATATTAAAAAATCTGGTTTCGTGGTTTGTCTCGGTGGTGAGTTTAACGTAGACTTTGATTATGTTAGGTATAGTAAAATTGCAGATTAAGATTAATGCTGCAGCCGAAAATGCAAAAAGGTACCATTAAAAGTCAGGTTAATTTGATTCATAAACAAAAGCCAAAAAGGGGGAATTATCAATAAACATTAATTTGGAATCTCATAGAAACTTAGTCAATAAGTTTAAATGAGTACTCTCAATACAATTATGCAGCTTCTATGGAAAAATAATTCAGTTACTTATAACCTTACCTTATAGCTTGGATCCAGGTTTAAATTTAACGGGGTTATAACCGTGAAGGGCAGCTTAAATATATTATCAAATTTCAAAGGACGATCTATTCGAACAATGACTTCGTAACGTATATGACCATATTGTCCCTCGAATGAACTGGGCAAATCGTTGGGAAGTTGCATTTGAAATCGATAAAGATACTTTCCCGCAGGCAAATCAAAACTGTCGCCACCTTCTTCACCTACCACATAACTCCTTGTTGCTAAATATTGCTGGTTACTGCAATATATTACAACGTCTGGAGTTTTGTGTCTGCGTCTCACTTGTGCTGTTTGTTGTTTCCAACGAACTTTTGCGTATCCATTGATAGTAACGTGAATTGCTAAAATGGTGAATTAAATATTCATTGCATCAATGTTAGCTTCAAAACAAATTCAAACGTTCTAAAAAATATAAATTAAATTTCATTAAATTGAAACAAATAAGAAAAATTAATTTTTTGGAACTTTATGTTCAACGAATTCAATAACACAAAAAATTTGGGTCCATGGAATATAAGAATGGAATTTGAGAACTTTAGTTTCTGCTGGTTTCTGTTTTTATAAATTGAAGAAATTAACTTCCACTTCAGGATTTTAACTTTGCTTGAAGTATGGTTTTGATGAAATTATTGCGTTCATATGTTTCAGTGAAAAAGTTACACTCCAAAAATATGATAATTAAAAATGATAAGTGCTTTTCCAGTATTCACAAGGCTTCCATACACTCCAATCCATAAAATTATCTGTTTTCGTCAATAATTATTAGCTCGTAACTTAATAAGTTATTAGCCGAAAAAAAACTTTCGATTCCGTGTTCTTTGAAAAAAAAAAATCGTTTTTTCCACTCTCAAAACATAAACAAAACGCTTGTTCTGGTGAATACTTGAGTTAAAGTTATAAATAATATCTGTAAAACTTATACACCATGTGTATTCCAAAATAGCTGCAAGGTACAATGGACATTTGACGCACATTATTCATTTTAAGCTCCACCAGAATTGAAGGTATTCGTTTGGGGATTAGGATGAAATTTCACAGCGTTATTTTATAGTAATATTCACCTCTAATAACTTTTAATTTCAATGTTGTCAATTCGACTGCTCCACTTAATAACTCTCCCGATTCATAAATACCATCCCGATTATTATCAAATTTGATAATACACTTTGAGGACATATTTTCTATTACGAATCAAACTGAAAACACACGATAGGTTAATTTAATTATGGTTGATTTTATCGAATATCGAAATTTTGGAACACAAATGTACGATGCTCAGAAACAAATGAGCTCAAAATTGAGTTCGAAAAGAATTGTTGACATAGTATCAGTGAAATTTTTTGGAAAAATGCCCAAATTATTTTTCCGTAGGAGGTTTAACGATTAGATTTTCCGAAACGTGACAGTCAATTCGACGCACTGATAGGGAGAATGGCGTTTTTCAAGCGCCAAATTCCCGCTGATCATGTAAAGAATTTAATATCATGAGAAATGATAATTTTTGAAAGATTTTTCCCGAATAGAATACAGGTGAGAATCAGAAATTGCATTGTATCATTACAAATTCAGAGGATTTTAGAAATTTAAAAACTAATAAACTAAATAAAAGAAATAAAAAAACAATTATTTATTATGATTAATAAAACACCTCGAATGTTTCAACGAATGTCTTCACTTCGAATCAATTAAACTCGGTTCCTTTCTCTATTCGTTATCCAAATTTTTTAAGTTCAACTACCGCTGATTTTCGAAATATACACTTGTTTCCCTCTCATTGAAAACTGAACTAGCTAAACTGAGTTTTTATTTACAAGGAGGCTTTTAAAGGAGGCGTTTAAAGTTTTTACAACTGAGGGTAAAAAGTGAGAGTGAGAATACAGAATTATTATCATGTATCAAAATATTCACCTGGAACTCGAATACATTTTCCAGATATTACAATTGACTACATGAAAATTTTTTTATCTTTGTCCGAAAAATAAACTGAAACTGTGTCCTTTAATTTTTCATCTTGAAAACGTCTTCCCACGAAGTTGATTTTAACCTTTGGGAACGGATAAAAATCACCGAGAGTCAGATCAGGACTGTAGAGTGGGCGTTCCCAAATTTCTAAGCCCACCTTGTGCAGGGCAGCCAACGCAACACGCCGCTTGTGAACAGGCGAATTGTCGTGAAGAAAGAGGACGCCGTTGGACGATTTTCGTCTTCTTTTTCTTTCATACATTCTCTAGGACTGTAGTCTAATTTTCTTCGACTGTCAACAGCATCGCTTCTGAGTCGAACAAAAATATCGTCGTGATTTTACCGGCCGACTGGCGTTATAATTCCTGGTTGGTATATGCCCTTTTTGTGCCACTTAATACAGTCCTGTTTTGACTCAGATTCATAATGATTAATCCAAGATTAATCTTCAGTAACCATTCGATTCAATAGTCAATCCTTGCCTTCACTAAAGAGGTTCAAAACAAGCGAAAATAGTCTACGCGGGATTGTTTCTGAGGCAACGGGAGCATTCTTAACATCCTTTTAGCGCTGATATTTGTCAGGTCAAGATAATCGTAAAAAATTTAACGAATCACTATATTCGATACTTCAACCATTTCTAGAAGCAATTTTTCTTTAGTCTAGCGTCTTCTGCTTCCGAAATATTTGAAATTCAATCCCCTTAATGCAGCCACTCGAGTTACTAGCGCTAATACAACCTGGAGGAACAAGTCGCCAACAAAACATTCCCTGTATTTAACTAGTGGGAATACAAACAAACATGATACCGAGTCCCCAACTGCATTTACTGCTACACAGATTGTTTTCAGAGTTCCTCTTCCAGCAGACGCAATGAAACCTCCATTTTTTACATTTTCCTCCAAAATTCTTGGAAACTTTTGCACGGTCACTTTTCCTAGTATAGGTGCCCTCATAGAAACGGCAACACTTATTAATGGTACTGATGTTGTGACAGCTGTCATCATGGTTAGTTTCGTTTTCCACTTTATCATAAGCAGTTTATCATAATTAGTACTGAGAAAATCGGTTTATTTTAATCAATTCAATTAATTGCGTCAATTTAATAGCCGACATGAAAATCTCTCAAAATAATTTATTCTATTAACCATGGATCATTTTTGCACCACGTTTTCTCTCAGTGATAAAACGCGTCCTTCCCAACATGATAATAATATATCAACGATATATAATACATCAAGCATAATATCAACGAGGACAGACGTGAATCCATTCGACATGGTACTTAACAACTAAACCTATGCCCATCCACATCATGGAAGATTTTATAGAAGAATCTTGTTTTGCGGGCTCATAAAATCTAACTCGTGAAGTAGTTGAAGCCGGAAGACCATCGGGCGTAGTATACGTTCAGAGGATGGGTCTAAAATTGCCGGAACAAATGCTCGAAATTCATAAGAAAAATTTTGTTGAAGTCGAATCATTCGTCCATCCCGACAAACGCAAGATCTTTGACCGTCTGGAAGACCAAATTCACCACTTCATTTGGGAGATATAGCCCTAAGTATTTGTAAGAGTAGTCAAAAAGCGAACCTCTAGTTTGGACTTTCCTTGCTCTAGTCATGGCGCTTACTTGCCCGGCATCATATTTGAATAAAAATGGCAGAAAAATATTTTTCGAATAAAACCAAGTTTATGGAACTTAGCACAATATATTTATATTTTATTTAAAAAAAATTTCTTCGTATTTAATTTTGCGCTTTAAGAAGAACACGCTTTTTAAAACCCAGCCAACAGCTGAGCCCTGTGGCCAAGCTGCATCAAGCATGGCCGGAAGGAGCAGTTCATAGAGAGCAACTCCAGTCATCTTGCCGAAACCAATCAATATAAGCTACAGGACAGTTGGAATCCTGAGCCGAGAAAAGAGCCGATTTTATTTTCAATAAGCAAATTAGTATAAATAAAAAGTATACATTTCTTATAACGCCGTTTTAGGGACTGGTGGGATCCGGTCGTTATAATCGTACGTAGCTATATCTAAACACCATATTAATATTGATAAGGATTTATTTTAATTTTGAGAAAAAAAAACCGTCATCAAAGTTTGTTCTTGTGATTTTCTGTTGTTCAAAAAGTGTCTTTTAATTATTTTTTCCAAACAATATGAAGCTAAATCTGTTTAAGCCTCTTTTAAATTCTCATTAAATATGAATAAAATGTTGTATCGTTTGAATCGTTGTAAATGCATTTTTGGGAAAGGTGTTTTGAAATGGATAGTCGGATAAATTTCCTTTTCGTCGTTTTTTATACCCGAATCCTAATCTGGATTTGAGATTGATTTCACTTCCTCTTTGGGCATATCCCTCGCTTCTGCAAAGTTCAGACCCATTGAGTCAAGAGCAATATAAATAAGGCTAATGTCATCCAGACTCTTGGGTTATTTTCATATTCGACAGGTAGTGATTTACCATTTTATGCATCGAGGCCATTGAGCTTTGCCAATAACCACTAGTTTTAATTTTTCCACGCCAGTCATATTTGCTGCAACGAGAACAGTCACTCTTTCTTCGGAAAATTTACCTCCAACACAGTTTCCTCCCTTTAACCTCAGTTTATCAGGCAACATTCTAAAAAAAAAAAACTGGTTTGATCTGTGCTGAATACTTCTTCGTCTTTATATCCTTTTGTTAAACTTGGCCATATTATTGTTATCAAATCGTTTTACATTCCTTACAGAACATCTATCGCTACTCTAGTTGTCATTATTCCACCAAAAAATAAATTTTGTGCCTATTTCTAAACCTTTGGATGCATCTCACTGTGCACTTAAAAATCTTATGATCCAAGTTTTTTTGCAAAATTGTCCGGTTTTATTTTAAAATAGGACCATTGATAAACCATCCAAATAAGGCATCGTATATTCTAGGTTGGTTACGAGACCTATCCTGTATTAATTTTAATACATATACTATCTATATTCTATCGCAATTTTGCCATCGTAGCTATCGTAGAAATTGTTGAATGTGCCACCAAAGTTTAAATAGCAAAATAATTATAACAAATTACTTGGCAAAACAGGCATTTAACTCTCCAGCTTCCAGATACTATAAAACTGCTGCTTTTCAACGATTTTGAACACTTTTCTTTCGCTATGTCGACCTTTGTTAAGCTCTTTTATATGAAACTATGAAACCAACATCCACCAAAGAAAACATTGAACTGACGTTTCGTCGAAATATTCCGATGTCATTACTAACGACAGTTCTTACATACAAAAGTACTTTTTCCAGCCGGAACTTTTGGAATTCGTTGAGACTTTCAAAAGCTGATATGTCGTCATATCCGATACCTTTACATAACGATATGTACTGTATATAATATATGTTAGTGTTATAGGCCCTGATAAGGACAAAAAGAAAAGAGGAAGAAAATCAATCTTAAGGGCAAAATATATTAAGTGAAATTTTTTTCACTAAATGCATTCTTCTTTTCGCAAGACGTTGTTAAAGGGATCAATACCTTTTGGTTGTTTTCATGGGGTCTTCGTTTTCCGATCAGAAACCAATCAGTCTACTTGCTTTGTACACTTCCAAAAAACCGCTTTCTTCATGATTTTTTCCTGCAGGATTAGCTACAACGAATAGTGCCACATATTCATAACGCTTCAAAAATGAGATATTTCGACGGTGTTGGTGAAATTTTCGAACTCATTTATCTAATATGAAAAAAAAATAAAAAGTTTCAGATCATGCATGATAATGGCTTATGACTGCAATAATGAAATTTTCACATGTATCCTTTTATAAGATTAGCTTTTTGTGTCACGTAAAAATAGCTCAAATCAATATATCCGCAACATTCTGGTCATATTTTGTAAATATTTTCTGAAAGTTACACATGGAAGAGCTGAATTATTTCTGGAAACTTTCCAATAAGACATTGAAAAAAAGCCCAATTCCCGGCGTTTCTCGGCAAATTTAATTTCAATCAGAATCACAGTTGTATGCGTAATACATTCAAACGATTATATATTATCTATTATTCCATATCATCCACTCGAAAATACTGCTTCGATTTTTATACATCTTCGGGACCATGATGTCCCGTCAAATTTTTTTTGACAATCTGCCAAGATGTCGGTCTGTTAGTCATCGCTCGTAGCAAGCAATACCCATCGAACCATAAAATGAGGAAATCAAAAATGAATGATGCTCATATATGACGACATTTCGTCTGCGTAATATATAAATTTGTATTGAGTGGTTGCACTGAAAGTATCGGTTCAGGGATGACTCATCTATATACTTCTTTATTCCAGAACGTCAGGTCATTTTCGCGGAATCCGCATACCTATCTGAAAAGGGATGTCGGCGGCCTTTATAAAAGGTCGAGTGTGACTCAAATGTATTAAGTCTTTCGGAACATATTGAAGTGTAAAGATGGTCAGTGAAACTGTAAAACTGAGGTGTACTATCTACGATGAGTTCAAGTTACTGGCAAATGGTGTAACGGCTGCCCGCAGGATATGCGACGCATTTGGAGACGGTATTGTGTCAGAACGTTCAGTTAAAGATGGTTTGCCCAATTTCGCACCGGGGATTACAGCCTAAACGATCATCCTGGAGCGATGTTTCGGATAAATGACACGGAGCTTCTCGCCCCGCCAATCCCCATCTAACTTTGCACGAATTAAGCGTAAAGTTCGACCATTAGTCACCATCTTCGACGTCTGGGAAAGAAACGACGGCTTGATCAGTGGATTTCTCATCAACTTACCGACAACAACAAAAGACAGCGTATAGGGATCTGTATTTTGCTGTTGTTGTGCAACGAACAGGAGGCATTTTTGAATTGAGTGATTACGTGCGATGAAAAATGGATTATGTATGATGTATTTTGTTTTAGACGACGCACGTATCACTGTTTATCGCCAGAAGACCCTCCTGGAACTATCCCAAGGCCAAACTTTTATCATCGGAATACCTTGTCGTGTGTATGGTGGTATCACACAGGCGTCGTGTGGAATCAACTGTTCGAACCTGGCCAAAGCATTCACAGCTGAAGTGTGCAGTCAGCAATTCAGAGAAGTTCATTAGGAATTGCGACGTCCGCATGCAGCGCACGTGAATAGGGGGGGAGTCTTGTTCCTCCAGAATAACGCACGATCACATACAGCGGCATTCACCACGGAAACCATAAAGGAAATTGGCTGGGAAACTTTACCAAATCCACTATATTCTCCTGGCATTTCGTCATCAGATTTTCACATTTTTCGGCCGATGGATAACTTCACGCGAGGACGAAAATTCACCAACCGGGAAGACATAGAAATAGCATTACGAAATTTTTAAAGAGACAGAGACTTTAACAAACGGGAATAAATTGTTTACCAACACGTTGGCAACCAGTCATAGATGCCAATGGTAGCTATTTTCAAGATTAAGTATATTACCTTTTATTTGAAAAATTGACATATTTTACTTCGTCCAAAACCGACAATTTCAATGCAACCATCCAATATATTTGAATTAGGGTTTCGTAAGGTAGCGTGCGGACTGTGTCGGAAAAGAGTTTCGGCTTTTTGGGGATAAAGTAAAGTTTCTAGAAAAAGTGACTAGTACAAGTGATAAATGTCCACTATTTTATCAGGCCACTACTGTTATCAATTGTAGGAGCTACCAAGGCTTATATTACTGACGGCGTTTATATATAACTATATAAATATATAGTTATACGTAGTATATAACTTCATATACTGCCTACCATCAAAAAGCAGCTTGCAGGGTTCACAATTAGTAGACTCAATTGCAATTTTGTCATTTCCGTAGAACTGAGTCCTTTTTTGTTCTCGAAGTCGTAGGTATAAAATATATACATGTCGAAGCAAACGATCAAACTAATAAGTTTTATAGAATTTCAGAAGGGGTTTTGCTGTTTGAGTTTTGTTTTCCTTTGGCAAAGTAGCTTACACAAAATTATACTTATTTTTCTTTGATTGGATTTCGAAGAAATCTGCAAATCTATGTGACAAAGAAAATGCTTTGTGAGTATCAAAGAAATGCCGATCTACATTCTCTACGGGAGCTCTACATTCATTGAGTAAATGGCCTTTGTCTTCTCACCACATACATTTAATTATTAGTTTAAGTTGTTATAAAAGTATCCTTGTATGCAATAAATTATTAATATATATAAATATATCTACCTAAATTTTGCTCCCAATGAATAGAATTGAAACTTCGCCGTTGAAGGAGTTCTACTACGGTGAGTGACAGAGTGGGAGATATTGGTGTGAGATATCTAAAATTAGACTATTCTGCTCTTACGACATACATTTTACCAATATTAGCAATAAAAGCATATCGGGCTTACGGACAAATCAAAATTAACCGTCCGAATAAAAAATGCACAGAATGCTTGTTAAGGATCACAATAACCGATCAGAGTGAAACCAGCAGTATTTTAAAGACAACGAAAGTTTGAAACAAAAAACAATTGAAATAGTTCTCGAAATTTAGGTCAATTCGAAGTTGGAAAGTTAAAAGAATAAAAATAAATAAATGTTCTTTGATCTGATATCATTCAAAGATAAATTTCTACAGCTGGGGCTTTATTAAGTTTGCATAAGTAAAACAAAGTTTGCAGTTTGCTTGCATAAGTAAAACCAAACGACTTGGAAATGACTTCAATGACTCTGACTGCAATCCCAGTACCTATACTTCAGTAAGTTTGCATTGTTTCGAGGGCCTTGATTGCCAATTAATACGCCAAAAATTGGAAGTGGATTAGATAAATATTGAAACATTCTAATGCATCAATTCGATAGAACTTAATCGATACTAGATATAAATACGCTTTTATCTTGGAGAATTCAGTAGAAGTAATTCGATAGTGAACTAAGTAATCCATAAAAATTCAAACCATGTTTCAATTTCTGACGTGCATTCTATTCCTGAGTAAGCGTCAATTATTACTTGTGATTTTCTGTCCTTTTTATATTGTATGAAAGTATATGTCGCTCTTGAAATTTCGAATACAACTTTCAAATCACAAAAAATAACAAAAACGGTCCTGGAAAACTAGAAGAGAATAATTAGTTCATTAGGATAATAATTATCCACTTATACCTCAGTGACTGTTTTCTTCTTCCTTCCTTTTGCATCATCGGTGAGAAGACTTTTTTGAATGGTTTAGGCAACTACAATGACTGACATTGACAATTATTTAGAAGAATACTTCGATGCAAGTGCCAATCGTTGAAACCTTTGAGTAAATTGAAAGTCCTGTATAATCCTATCAGTGTATCCCCCATTGTTTGATCTTAATAAAAACGTTAGGCTATGACGCAAAAATACGTTTAAAAGTATTAAGAAATCTTTTGGTTCTCGCAGGCTATGCACATGGCGACACAAATTTTTCGTATAGTGAACAACTATTTTGGTCTGATTCATTTCCTCAATGTGTTGGACGTCGTCAGTCACCGATCGAAATTTGTACGGGCAATGTAAGTTCTTCAATTAATCAACTTAGTACTTATTAATCAAACAAATAATCTTTCAAAAAGACCATTGCGACATATATTCCCCGGTTGAGATTCTTCCAGTATACGCAGCCATTACCTGCTCCATTGGTCATTCAAAGCGCAAAAGACACAGGTAAGTTACAATAAAACTAAATCAAACAAATTGTCATCCTACTACTTGCGTTCTAATGTTAACATTTCCAGTGGATATATCCGCTGGGAATGCCAGACCCAATTTTGTACCTTATGTACAAGGTGGATTTTTAAAAGGAACGTACCAATTTGAAAGTTTCCATTTCCACTGGGGTGACAGGGATAGTAGAGGCTCGGAGCATGTCATCAATGGTAAGCAATATCCTTTCGAGCTTCATATTGTTCATAGAAACACCAAATATGCTACATTGGCCGATGCTCTGGAGCACAAGGATGGACTCATGGTGCTTGGTGTTCTGTTTAAAGTAAGGCGAAAGACTTTATAATCATTCAAAGACTTACTAAATTCAATCCAAAAAGATTTCGAGATCAGACAATCGCGCACTGCAACCAATAGTTGACGCGGTTTGTAGCGGAACACTCACAAGGGACTCTCCTATTAATTTAAAGGCACGCATCTCACTGAAAAGACTCTTAGGCTCAATCAACACAAATAAGTATTTCACTTACTCAGGTAAGGGGTGATTTTTCAAATTTCATTATTTTGTAACCATTTTTTTTTAAGGTTCGCTTACCACACCCACTTGCAATGAAGTAGTAACGTGGGTAGTCTTCTCGCAAAAAGCGAAAATATCCCGTGATCAGCTCGAAGTCTTCCGCAATTTCATAGGATCAAGTGGAGAAAGAGTCCTTAATAATTTCCGTTTTTTACAACCATTGAATTGCCGGCCAGTATATCAAAGCTTTGGGTTTCGAACTTAAAAAAGTAGCGGACAGTTTCTCATTTGTTTATTCTAAGATTGTTTCTCTTTTTATTTGGTATTCGAATGTTGCTAATCGTCATTAATATTTATTGAATTTGTCTTCCTTATCAAACATGGTTTATTTATGTGATAATACAATAAATCTAATCCCTTTAATGTTGAAACAAGTTGTATCTCAGTTTAAGACAAAAGGTTAGCTCTCAGGCTGAAAATTTGAAGTAATGGTTCCTTTACATAAGTCCTTTATTACATTTTTGCACAGAATTAAAAGAACGTTTTGCCATAATTACAAATCATTATTTACTAAGCGCACCAATTGAGTTATAATGTCGTGACAAAAGAGCGCCATGACCGGTGAGGTGGAAGTCCAAACCTGGTGGTCCAATTTTCGACCACTCCTCTCAATACTTTGAGCCGTATCTCACCCATAACGCATCGAATGTTGTCTTACAAATGGTCAACCGTCCCGGACTTGTCGGCACAGGCGAGCGATTTGACGAGTCATCAGAAGAAAAAGTCCACTTGTGCTAAGTCACACGATCTAGTAGTCCGATTGTCAAATGCGCCTTTCAATAAGTTTCATTAATTCGCCTTTCAATAAGTCGATGGTAATACGCATGTTATGTCATTCTGTCCTTTGGTCCTTTGCATCATAGTGAGTCAATTTTGGAACGAGAAAGTCATTGATCATGGCTCGATAGCGATCGCCATTGACTGCACTGTTATTCCTAGAAGAATATTTGAAGACATATAAATCGATGATTCCACCAGCTCATAAGGCATATCAAAGAGTGACATTCTCGGGATGTAGAAGTGTTTGGACACCCGGCTCTGGTTGTTCATCACTCCAAATGCAGCATTTTTGTTTTTTGACGTTACAATTCATTTGAGCTAATCATAACATGCTTATCAAATCCGGGCATTTGTTTAGGTAATTTGTTTCTGGGCACATCAACTTAATTTATGCAGTTTGATTTCGTGAGCCCGGAAACTAAAATCATTCCGTTATATTTCTTGAATGTGGATGGGCACTGGTTTCATTGTTGAGCACCATGTCGAATGAACTCTCTTGGGTGTTCCTCGCTGCTGCGCTTTGCAGCATCAATAGTTTCCGCATGAAGAACTGAAAGTCATATGGACGAATGTGGAATGTCAGCAAGAATAAACGTAGTGCTGAAACAATCCATGTCTAATTGAAATCAATGTTCTTATGGATGATTATGTTAACCATAAAATTGACGGTGAAAGCAGTAGTTTCGCGAGCAGAACTGTTTTTTCGAAATGAAATATATGTAAAACTGGGTCAAAGTGTGATTATTAAAAAATTTATAAAAATAATATACAACGAAACAACTGTATTAATATGGTATTGGAATATGGTATCCGCGACTTATTAAGGACGAGCTTCAAGTAATTGAGCTTGAAGGCGCTCGGAAAAATTGGATTCAACTTTTCTGATATGTATCAACTTTATCAATCAATTCTCGTATGTAAACATCTTCAGCTTATCCGAGGTTTGCTCATGTTCGTCGCTTTTTCTAACAGGAGTTTTGAAACTTTAGGAGCAGGTCAAAGGAACTATGTGTTGATACAAGATTTACTAAAGTTTTTTTTTTGTTTAGCCGAATCCTCAATTTATTGTGCAAGTAAGTGGTAATCAAACACAAATTTCCACCAGTTTTACTATTTCTTTCAATAATCTATTAGTCCAAATGTTAAAAACAATTAAAATTTTACATACAGACACTACCGCAATCAATTATGCCTTAACAAGCGAGAATATTCAATAAAACTCGCTAACATACCCGGAAAAGCAAAGCGTGCTTTGCAAGGTAAAGAGCTTTAACGACAAAGGTGATTAGTATCGCAATAACGAGCTTTCTGAACTTAAATGTATTTGATGATATTTTTTCGGCGTAAAAGTATATACGAGACTTTTATATTTTTTATATGAGTTTTATTAACACAAGAACTACATAATACAATCTCGCTGCGTTTTTGTTTTCACATATCCAAATGAAAAAATTGAGTTGAGACTTTGTTGACAGGAAACTCTTCGAAGTTTGATCGATGTTTCGTGGTTACGCTGCGACTGCAGCGTTACTTTACTGTACTGGCCATGGGGAAGTAGTCACTTTTATTGGAACGTTTCAACTTATTACTGAATGAAAAGAAGAACTTTTTTATACAATATGATTCAACTCGTATGTCATCAGCATTGTACTGATGTGGATGTAGATGCTAGACTGTAGATGCAAGACAGTTTTCTGTCTTAGGCATTACGTTTCTAATTCAAGTCCAATAAGTAGGCGGTATGTGCTATAAAATCTAAACCTATAATTTTGCCGTGGTGAATTCCATTCAAAACATGATATTCAAGGTAATAAGGCAACAAATCTTTCGGCCTATGAAAAATAGTAACCTGCTCGATCATCCTGAGACAACCCCTGGTGAAGTTTCTTGTTGATATAAAAGGTATGCCTGGAACGAGAGATGGATAAACAAGATGAATCAACGCAGCCAAATAGTACTGCAAGCAATAGATTGTTTGTTGGTCTGCAACTATAAATGACAGAGCTTGGTCTGTGGGGCATGTTAGAGACACCTGATTACTCTGATTAGAAGATTGTAATGGATTTAAGTCCCCTGAATCGTAAGAGCGACGACTGCAGGACGAGTCGGCCTCGAACCAAAATCAGGACGTGAAGTCCTTGTGGCGTGGCAACGAACTATATCCTAAGAGGTCAACGAATCGGCCACTCGGAAGTTCGCTACGATGGTGGCGGACTAGCTCAGTGCAGCGAACTATGCGGACGTGGGCCGAACCCTAGTGGACTTCTGCTTCGGTTCCATTTCAGATTCCTTGAATAAAATTCAATGACGCATATAGTTATATACAAACTTACACTGCATCTCTTACATCCCCTTCCAATAGTAAGAGTATTTTTGATTTCATTTTTCGCGTCTTATGAAGTGACGTTTCATTTTGCTTGCGAAGAAATTGTGATTAACAGCGCCTCTCTCCTCCAAATCAAGAAGATGAACGGGTATTCAAAATCCAAGCTTACGTTTGATTGCAATTTGATTGCGTTCACACGAATTGAACAGGTATAACTTCAACCAGAGCGACTTTAAAAACAACATAGTCATTCCCTAGGACATGGCTATTAGCTCCAAGCTCCATGACAGTTATAAATATATCGAAAAATATATATTCCACAATCGTATTTTCGTATTCGTTTGTGCATGCCCTTACTGATACTCAAAACAACGACTCACTTTCTGATTCAATAAAATATCGGTATTATCACATAAAACAACAAATATTGCCCGATTAATTCAAATGTTGGTAAACAGCATAAAATATCGAAGCACATTATTCGAATTTCAGTTTTTTTTATAAAACATTAATCAGCGTTTCACGAAATTTGCAAAGAGATAACGCAGTTCACTGCGAATATTAGCAAGCAACGAAACACCACACACCGCGTGTTCGGTTGTGGTCTGTTTTACCTCACAAGTGTGTCTTTCTGCCGGCATTGCCCACTTGCCACGGGGTGAGAGGTATTAATTTTAGAACTCTCTAGTGTGTCATCCTGTTGGAATTGCCAGACTTGAGAGGTGGATTACAACGAGATGCATGAGAAGATGAAGGTAAATTTCAAAGAAAGGTAGGCGGAAACTTTAACACCAGAAACACACACTCCTATAGCATAATCGCAAATGGAAATGAAATCGAGATCTGTTGATCCAAAGGCAAGAATTCTTACCACTTTACCGTTAGGACGGTGCAAAATGCCAGTGCCGGATCACACCCGTCATATTCCGGCATGATTCGTTCAAGCTCTAGCTCACTGTCAAATGTTTGCTTCTTCTCTTCCTGATTATTTAATTTTATTGCTCTGATGATGAGAAAGTATGGTCTCCTGTTGTAGTTTTTGGCAATGCTGAAAAGTCTCCACTTCAAAGTGAGTTAGGCAATATTGTGTAGCTTTTCATTGCATCATTGTCCATTCCTTGTGAACAGAGGAATGAACCAGCAGAATTTTTTCGACTTTTACGTTAAAATACTTTTAAACTTTGCGAAAAATGATGAAATGTTGATAAAAACTGAAAAATATTTGCTTGAAATGTAAGAGGAAATGCAGCAAAATTCCTTTCATTTCGTTTGGCTCGATCGTTTTTGTCTATGATCGCAAAACCATAAATAATTAGTCCACTTCTTTGTTTAAATGGCGTGTCTTTACAATCATACGCCAGGATATCAGCTTTCAAGCATTTCAGAAGAAAACTTAAATTGTATACCTTTGAAACTTTCCGATTTCTTTCTTTGAAAATGATTATAATTATCCCCAAAATGCTTTCATGGGTGGAAAGTGCAAAATATTTAAGGAATGCTTGAAATTGGATTTTAAAGAGCTTAATAAAATGTTATCTTATGAGTTTCTTAAGTAAGTATTACCTTAAATAATTTTATGCAGACATTTTAATTGTTTACAGGAGGAGGCAGAAGTAAATGCGATGCAGAGTGATTTGACGAAATTATATGATATTTAGCCAATGAAGGAATTCAATTGCATTTTCTATTTATTAACGAAGAGAAACCTTTAAAATGAAAGCTTTCACTCACATGGAGCCGAAGTTGCATCGAGAAAAATGCTAATTCTAACAATTGTTACAAAACTTAATTAGAGCTTCAAAATGTGAACATGTTCAAACGAATCAGAAACAAAATCGTTATCTTGTTTTATTTCCAAACATAACAATAAATTGAATAATTGTCCTATAAAAATGCTAGTTCAAACATGTAAAATTGAAAAATTCATCAAACACACCTGGAAATTGCAGAAGAAGTGTGAAAATTTGTAGCTGTAGACCAATTTAAAAAAAATTATGAATAAATTTATTCTGTGAAATATTTTTGATTGTGCTTAAGAAGCTGTTCAATCAAAAAGTACAAAGAAAATGTTAGGAGAGCATTGTTTAAATATTTAACGCAAATGTTTTATTTTCTACGGTACAATTGAAAACTATTTGTTAATAATACTGTGCTGAATGGCAGAGTCAAATTGCACACCTGACCAAAGTTAAATTATTTAAAATTGAAAACTCCAGGACACACACAAAAGTCGAGAGTAGCCTTCAATGAATTTAGGTTGAAATTGATCGGCAAACTGTTGCACGTTTAGCTTCAGGAAGATTGCGCTGAAGTTTGGTTGATATATCATGATTTCAATTCAATTGCAGTCACGAGTTGCAGTCAACTTGCATTAAGGTATAGATTTTAAGTTTTTCTTTTTATTGATTTCCTTCTAACCAAAAATTTAAAGTCAATAATTGAGACATGTAATTTACAAATAGGCTAAGTGACAAAAAAATCAGACAGACGTTTTGCATATCGAAACGTTTTATATTCAGTAGCTATTCCATTTCAATGGTGTTCAATGCCTTACTCATATTATTCTAGTTTTGTTATTTTCTGAAAGATGCCGTTGTTAGTATGTGTCAAATATTTTTTCTTTACAATGGGGTTATCTTCTCGATTTTGTCAATTTCAAACACAGACTTCACAGACCTGTTAAGAGCTTTCAATTTACATCAGTTGTGTTTAGCTTATTTTTGCCGAGAAAAATCATTTATTTTCATAATGAACGATAGTAGAAGTAAAACAAAGAGTAATACAGCGATAAGAAAATCGCTGAGAACACAAGAAAAAAGTTATGTCATAAGGAAAGGAAAAGTAATAACGGCTAAAAGTGCTGGTAATTTATTATTGTTTCATTAATATTTTGCTTGCACTGTTTTCAAACTCTTGTTGCAGAAAATATTCAAATGTAAGAAACAATGTGAAATGGTAAATCATGACATCAAGTTGAGTTTAATTGAGAAGCTATACCATGAAGACATGAATACGCAAAGAATATATTTGATGGGGTTGTTACATCTGCACGATGTTGAGCGACACCAGCTTTGTAATGATAATGTACCATGTAAGAATCGACGACAGACAACAATTGCTTATGTCTTGCCTAATGGTAATGGCACACTGCTGCCAGTTTGCAAAAAGACGTTCATAGAAGTATTTCGATTTGTAAACAGGAAATAGAGACATTGATTTGCAAAAAAGAAACATCACTAACGGATCAAAGAATTTCGTCTAAAGTCTCAAGGTATTCTGAAAAAGATATTCTTCGAGTTAAAAATCACATTAATATGTTCTGCCAAACTCTTCTGCCAAAATTATTTAGGACTTAGATCACCGAAATGCAGAGCAGTCTCTTAAGCTAATGGAGAGAGTTAGGAAGCAATCTCAACTACCAGCTAATAAAACCATGATATTGGCCATAAAACTTCAGCAGGTGCTTTTTTTCCCTACTCTAAATAACTTTATAAACACCAATTGAACTGTTATAACTTGTGTATCATTGTAGCGGATATTTTTAACTCCTACATGTGTCTTTGGCATAAAGGCATCTTTGACAGAGGGAACACTGAAATAGCATCATGCCTTTTGAATTTGATTAAGAAGCACAAAACTGTCAAGGATGATCTGATAATATGGTGCGACAACTGCGCTGAGCAAAAAAAAAAAATACAGAATAATGTCTCAATAAAAATAAATCATTAAAATTCAGCGTCAATTAGATACCCTTCACAAAAAACTGATCTAGTTTATGGGAAGATGTACACCTAGAAGCCGTTATTAAAAGCTATTAAAGCTATTAAAGCTAGTAAAAATTTGTCAAAATCTCTGTCAAAAATATGTCAACGTTTTTCATTGAAAAATATCAAAATCATTTAAGGATATTGTCTGATCCTTGGAGCGCCGTAGGAAAATTCTTGTAAACAGTAACCTCTGTCGTCCCTTGTAAAATCATCTAAAACAGCAAAGAAATTACACAGGTTACACAGCTGTGAATTCCCACATTTTGACAGCAATACAGTAATCTTAATGATGTTCGGTCCAGTGTTCATAGTTTTAAGAGCTGTTTCTCAAGTAAATTGTTTGAAAATCTCATTTTGGTTATGAAGTTGAGACGTTTAACGGGGACATCTGCCTTGTTGGCCTCATTCCGCGGTCTCCATAGAGGGGGTCGATAAAATGTGTCAATTACCATTCCAAAGATTTCAAACAAGTTTCAGTCCCAGGTCGTATTTTCGTTTAAGCTTTCCGGATTCCCGAAAACAACTGGTGAATGCTCAACTTACTTCTTGGCCTTTGCAACCACCACCACCTGATTTCAGCTCAGGAAAGGCTCCTTACCATGTGCGGGCTGACAGCAACCTATTGTTACGTTATTGTTACTGTAGTTGCCAAAATTAATTGCGATGAAGAACAATAAAAAAAACAACAACAAATACTTGGATCATTCTCGAAGGGAAACAAGCCATTATGTAAATGCATTGCGATACGGAATAGGACAATGCAACTCGAGAATGATCTAAAAAGAAGGTATGAGAAGATTCCGGATTGGTATAGCAAGTATATAAGCGACTACAGCAGACGCAGAATAGGAGTAGTGTTGATGAACAAGCGAAAAGTGACAGTTATCATCAGCAAAAGGGCGATACTTAAAGAGTGTCGAAGTGAAATAAAATTATACGCGAGTGGAGCTGATCAGTTGAAGTGAGTAACCGTGCAAAGGAAATAATGTGATAAATCGACAGTAATTAAGTGAAGTGATAGTTGAATTAAGTGAAGTGTTTGTGGAATTCATTTAAGTGGGTTCAATAAAAGTCTAAGTCAATTTTAATTTGTGTTTCATTTAAAATAAATCAAGAGTTCACTAAGCTACAGGCCGCGTACCTGGATAAGAGCTACACTATTATGGATGTTCCTCCCAACCCGTAGTTTAGTTGAACTTCTGATCAGGTTGCGCTTTACAACAGGTCGAGAAAAATTTTACGTTTTTGCTTCAGACACACGGGACTGATAGCCCTTCCTCACTGCCTCGCAAACGTGAGGATGACACTCCCCAAAGGCTGGATGAATAAGTCTAAGCGTAGACCATCAGCCCCCTGCATCAGCCGGAGTCCTATATCACAAGCCTATAGAGACCGGGTTAACAACAGTCACAACATAGTTCTACAGGATTTAATGCACATTTAATTCAATCACTTTAATCTTGCATCCACCCTATCAACATAGTTGATGTTTAATTTGAGCTTTTCGACCTACTATCAATATTCAATGACACTTCGTCCACATATAAGAGGACACTCAGTTTGTTACATTCAGTTTTGATTGTCATCTGTCAGTCTTGAAACAATGAAATTGCTTCAATTCACTATCAAAGCTATATAGCAGCTATCATCCATCAGTTTGGCATTTTCCAACGTTCTCTGGGCTCGCCCCAGGTTCTCAGCTATTTAGAACCTCATTTGAGAACGTCAAAAGTTCTCGTTTCAGTCCATCCACTTCTTTGGGATAAACACTACTCCAATCCACTTTTCGGCCGTCATCTTCTATTTATCAGTTCAAGAGTCTAACATACAATGGTCAGGTTTCATCCACTTTCCCTCAGTATAGCCCGTGCGATGTAGGTGACGTCTTTGGTACTCGCTTCTTTCAATCTTTTCCAACTGCCGTCCAACCTTCTCATCATTTTTCCTTCACCCCGAATTTCTACACGTATCTTCACTGTTCATCTTCTTCTAGCAGTTCTTCAATTTTATCATGATTCAGCAATAAAAGTACAAAATTGTCGTACTGTCTTCTTTTCTTCTTTTCAATGAGTTCACACAAGAAGCGACCAAACAAATACAACGTCTAAACTCAGTTTCAAATCCACCTATTGGCTTCATTCAAACTTTCCTGGACAAAAGACTCCCTCCCATCTTCCTTCCCACTTTATACAAGCTTGGAACTGTCATGAAAGCGAACTCACACGAAGGCGTGATTCATTTTGGCAATATTTTGCTTCAAAGCGTTCCTACAATTTTTTTTTGCTGAGATCCTTAGATATTGGTTTGATCGCGTGTAACACATATTTGGGCAATGCCTAATAATCTTGACGGAAATGTTCCAGCACTTAATCAAGAGTCACCGTCCTGATATTATAAGTATACCTAACTCCATGCTTTTCAACAGATTTTGAAAACGATCTTTCATGACGTCTACATCCACTTGCGCGGCTATGACTCATGATTGACGTGAAAACTTTGATTGTTTTTAGATTCCGATTTCTCATAAAGCTCTGTATTTTGGTGTTTATTCCGATCTTCTCATTCACAACAACAAGAAGGTTTTACAATAAAATCGACGACTTTTCCTGTAAACTGACAAAGGAGAACCGCAACTCCGTACAATGAGTTAAACCACATTTTTGCCACGTTCCATCTCCCAAAAGGATTGGCTTTAATTTTGTCAACATTTGAGTTTTGGTTCTTTATTTCCTTTTTTTCTTCTTTGACAACTTGTTTTAACACCAATTCAGGAATACTTTGAGCAGCAAAATAAATCTAATTAATTAAATCTAATTAATTAAAAACTGAAATGATGTTGAAGCGGAGGAATAGCTCCACACAATTAAACCCTAATAAGCGAATAACAAAAAAGAATCGTGTATTTATTGCGAAGGTCAGTTTATACGATAAACACGAAACTAGAATTTCGAAACCAAGTCCTCGAGTGTTTCTATTGAGAATTGAACATTTCATCACAAAGTACAAAATTTGATACTCGATGTTTGGAGCTTCTGATACCATTGTTTCAGGTTTATCCTATAGTTTAGGTCTCCGAGAACCTTTATTTCCAGTGTCCATTTTCTCAGAGTATTCATTCACAATTCGCAATTCACTGTGAAGCACAAAATACGTTGTAATGTTTCGATTGAATTTTCGCAACATGTCAAAAAGCTGAAAGAACATTTCCGTCTAGGTTAAAGTTCGATGAAGTTCAATCTTTTAACGCAAAATACGGACGACTAGAACGGGCTTATTTCTAAAAGTATTGACTTAGCCACCAAATATTCTTGAAATCTCAACCTTCAAGAAAGATTTAAAAAAAATTATGAAAACTCTTGACGTATGTGTACTAGATGCCTAGTACCTAGATACTATTGGAATACAAGTTATGATAGTATAAGTTACTTGTAAATGAATACACAAATAAGTTCAAGTAAAATTATTCTTTATTAAATACAGCACAAAGAGATCGATCTTTACTCAACGAGCTTAAGACAAGAAGTGAGATATAACTGAAACTGTCATACTGGGCATCTCTGTATGTTCGTTTGTTTATATTATTATGTAAACGACACTATATAAGTCTGCCTACCATGTGTTACTTAGTGTTTGTATCTATGTGAAAACAAAAAATATAAATAAAACCATATAATGCAGACACTGCATTACTTTAACAGTATGTCTAAATGTCTAAGTAAATAGGTTTAAAAGGTGTACTGTCGGTTATGAATTCTCAGTAAAGAAAAAATATAAATAAGAGATGTATTTTTGATAAAATTGGGACAAAACTTTACCAGATCTACTCATGGACGTTCGATTAATGATGCGAGCAAGGACAACTTCTGGAAAAAATCCCAATGCTCACCGGATTCAACCCATGTATCCAAAAACGCATTGGTATGGTTTTAAAGACAGTATTACGTCGAGTTAAGGCCGAAATACAATACAGCGAGACTGCGATGCGAGAGCGCGACGAGAGTATCGCAGCAAATGTCAAGCAGTTTTCGTAACATGCATTTGTATACGACATCGTACAATGATTGCGATGCGTCGATGCGAGGCGAGAAATATTCGGATAATCGAAAATTCCTCGCAACGAGATGCGTTGTCGTTTGTCAGTTGCTTGATGGCGCTTAAATGAAATTTGAAATTCAAACGCCTTAATTACTTTTTAAGGGGGTATTCTGGTCTAGATGCTTGAGCTTAAGGTAATATTTGAAGTGTCGTAAAAAAAGGCAATCAACAATTTTACCATCCAGTTTTTGATAAGATATTTATTCATATTTCAAGAATACAGAAATAAAAATAAATGTAAAAAAAATTCAAAATTCAAAAAGTTAGCAGCTGATGAAGTGGGGGATCGAAAAAAATTGGCGTGCCACCATAACCACGATTCGAACCCTTCTAGTAATCTGACAACAAAAAAAAAAGATTATTAATCTTGAGGAATGTCGCTATCGTTTGAACTACAGAATAGTAAAAAAAAAATTTTTCACAAAATGGCAGCTGTTTGAAAAAACAACCAATTTTTTTACCACTTTTTTTTAGATTTCCGAATTTTTAAAAAATAGTAAATATTAATATTTGGGAATGAGCGTAGTTCAAACGATAGAGAAGTCTATAAAGAAGACTTACACCAAATACCAAATAATTCGGTTCAGTAGAACTTGAGAAATCGTGGTTATCGTTTAAAAAAAACAGTTTCGAGAAAAACGCGTTTAGTTTCGAGTAAATTTTCCCGCAGTTAGAGTCATGAAGTGATATTTTAGACTTACATTTATTCAATCTGCCATTCCTGCTGCATGCATTGAACCTTCCTCAACTTCGAAAAAAGCATTTTCCGCGTTTCTCTCTTCCCATCGGGCAGTATGGCCTCCTTTGATGCGTTAAATGCTCTTACCTCTGAGCGGTTAATTCGGGCGTTGTCTCGTCTCACAGTGAATTAACAAGCTTCCGGACGAATTTTGATTCCCATAAGCGTCATCATTTTTAAAATCGGAATAAAGCCTTCATTGAATATGCAAACAGCAATAAATGTAGCAATTTCAATTATGTGAGTTCCGGAGTGAATATGTTTTGGCGCGAAAGTCCAAATCAAAGAGCTCAGAGACTCATTATTATTTTGAGTTTCTGGACCTAAACATCGCGTCGATAACTCTTCCGACGATAAACTCTCATAAATGGGTTTTATAACTTTCAATACATCATCACACATCTACATCACGAATCCCTACCGTCTACTGTTCGATTTGTTCCGGCCGAGCCGGTTTGGATGCCGCGTCAGCAAAACAGCTATATCTCCGAAAATAATTTAAATTTAGAAAAATCCTTTTGGGGACATATTTTTAAAGGGTTATACTATAAAAATATAAAAAAAAATCGATTCTTTCAAATTTCTAGACCAGAATACCCCCTTAAGTTTTTACTTCTTAATATTGAATGAAAATTTCGTGTATCTTTTTCGTGTGTATTTCGTTGTCGAGGCTATTATTTAGCGAATGAAGGAAAATTCAAAACTTTAAAAAAATCAAAAACAAGTGCAAGCAAATTTCATTTAAACCGTCACCAATTTGACATTTGTCATATGAAAATTATTCTTCCTCGCATCGCGTGCATTGTAAATTGAATGCGTTGCGCCGCGGCGTGCGAGAATTGCATCGCGCACTCGCATCGCCGTCACGCAGTATTGTATCTGGACCTCTATGCTTTAACATCTTCCTTAAAATTTATACTAATACGAAAAATCCCTACAAATACCGAAAAAATGCAATTTACTCAAACTTTCAATTTTCCAACATGCAAGTCATATCCAAAAATTCGAATAATTTTTATTGAAAAACAAATATTTGTACTTGTTTATTTGCGCAGCATATTTTTCAGTTTAGAGCTTTCTCAAACTAGTCAGCCTTAATTTATTGCAAAGCTATGGAAAATTTAACTTGCACGGGCTGACTAATTTTCCTGATAAAAACGAATACGAAAACTTCCTCATTTCTTGTCAAAACAATAACTGAGAGCATATTGACAGGATTAAAAATTATTGGAATGTGTTTCAAGGGGCCACGTGCAATATGAGATAAGTTGCGTTGGTAAACAAGCTTTGAGTTACCAGATTTCAAAATAGCTCTCTAGCTTTTCGGATAGAATTTCTGTGAATGCAAACATTTGAAAACTTCAATGTTTGAGTTTTTACAACATAGAGACAATACAAGTTTCATTCACGTTCACAGGAAATCATTAACGTCAATTTCATTCACGTAAAATTTCATAAAAATCGGACAATAGTCTACAGAATTATAACCCAAGTTTTTCGACTAAGCATTTATTCGTTAGTACACTTTCAGGAAAATCTAATATAATTTTATATTTTATAATTTTCATTTTTAAGTTAATCAGGCGAAATCTTCCGAGCCTGATGCCCAGGAAAGTTAGTGCATGAAAAATCGAAAATTAAAAATTAAAAAAAGTTTAGTAGGGAGTTAGGTATCAAAAATTGTCCTCCAAAATCATTTTTACATTATGCTTTCATGTGAATCGTTGTGCTTGTCACATATTATAGGGTGTTAGCAAATTTCTGAAACCATATTGTTTGAGAAAATATTTATTTATACAGGTGTTGAGCTCAACAAGGTTCTGGTGTCCTCATAGCAGTTGGATTTGTAATTTGCAAATATTGTAGTGCAGTCTAATTACCACAGTAAAAAGTAAACTTCTCAAAAAATGTGACAAGTGCACCTCAAAAAAGTAAAGCTTGGATAGTACGAAATCTGGCATAATGACGTCATAGTTGATTACTCTGTTAGGGGAAGTAAAATTGAAAATGTAAGATTAACGTTTAATTAACGTCAAAAAGCCACGATACAAAAAATTACTTTGTATAGAAGAAAAATTCAACAGAAGGTGTGTTTTCTCAATAGATGATAGTAACTTGGAAACGTTCAAAAATTTTGCAGATGATTAACCCTATAAAAACTTGACAGGAAGTAAACAAGAACGCATGAATAAAGTTTCGGATGAACCAGAAAAGTATCGGAAAAGAGGAAAGAGGGGGGGGGGGTATAAAAAAAGGTGTGCCTAAGGTGCCTAATGCCAGGCTGCACCTCACTCTTGGCATATGGTAAGCATATACAGTACTAACACTTTTGGGTGACTTTTCAAGACAGAGATTGAATAAGTTGAAATAGATTTGTCGTTCTTCTGCATTTTTACCCAAAGTACTTCGACAGAGTCTTTCTTGTACTTCTCAAAAATAAGCGAAAAACTACTAATCCTACAATTCTACTTATTTTATTCGAATACCGTTAGATTGAAAGTTTATTTGAAAATTTAAGGCTGATTGAAGGAATAAGGTACATTTAGCTTAAATGAAACACAGGAATGACAAGATAGATAAAACTCCATAGGTAGAGTGGTCCGCAGCACTTGTAGCATGCAGCATTTGACGAATTATTTTTTTAAATGTTAGCTCTCATCAATAGGGTTTTACTCGAAACGATCAGATTTCCGGAGAGATGTGACAGTTTATCAAACAGTTTGACAGTTTGACTGTCATATCTCGTGAGTAGAGTTTGAGTGTTTCAGAGCCATTATGTAAATGAGTACATCTAAAGTAACGTTCGAAAAACAAAAAAAAAATACTAAGTGAAAACTTGATTTCAATGTATTATCGGTACGGGGTTTTGAGTTTTGACATTGACAAGATGCTTGGGTCTCGGTAATAACGTAATGAAAGTAATAACGACGATCTTAACAGGACTGTCTGACTGCATTTCAAGTTTTACCAAACTACTCAAATCGTCACTGTTCAGACTGCTTTAACTCATAGTTAACTCATACCAAGCAGCGTTAAAAATTCAAAATACAAATTTTCGATTTCAAATTTCTCAATCCGACGTGATATTCTACTTATTCAAGCAGAATAAGTAGAATTATATTTGAATTTGAAAATGTTTACCCAATTTTATGAGCGCTTTTCGGCCAAAGCCTTGGTTTAGTAACCTGCTCAAAGCTATGGCCTTAAAAACGCAATACAGGCTCAAATCTACTGGTGCATTGTTTTCTTTATCTGTTTGACAGAAGTCGCTTGATGGTATTAGCATTGTATGTAGCTACGCTGTGGTAATAGTATCAAACAAAGATGTTCTCCAATTGCATTAAAATATAAATAGAATCATAGAAAAAAGACAACCTGACCTCTACTAAGTATCAGAGTATCAGTAGTTAAGAATCAGAGAAGTTCTTATCCAGCAAATAAAGATAAAACGACCGCCTCAAGATATGATCCCATAGTAAAAATAAAAGGGATATTGAACGATAGACAATGTTTAATATTGAAAATTGGTCCCTTCTATCAGCCGAAAGTTGCAAAAAGAACGTAAGTCAACATTGAATGTGAACAATCATTTGTCAAGTATCAGCAGTGTCCGGCGAGACGCTCTGGGGAGGAACATGGCGAGTGAAAATTCACTGCTTCATTGTAATTATTTCCACGCCATCAAGCCATAGAAACAACATAATTGAAGCGTTTTTTGGAACAACCTTGTTGAATCTACAGCGCATCTGCTTTGAGTACCTAAGCTTCCCTGCCAAACCACGGGCGTAGTTATTCTGAGTTGAATTAATGTGAGTCAATTTTTCGTCCCAACTAATATGAGACATATTTAATTATTATGAACGCCGATGTATGCGGCGATTATCCCCCTTAGTTGCCCCTTCAATTCCAACAGTTCAAATTTCATTTGAATCGAGCCTAATTTTTGGAAGTGGTTTACTAAGAAACATTTTTTATCTACGCATTTCTATTTTTTCTTTCGGATGAAAAATATGCCTTAATGGTAAACATAAAGCATCCCTAAGCTATGCGACTGTCATGACAAATCTTTGAGAGTTTATAAGTAGTTTCAATAGCCTGTATAGAGTTGTTGTCGAGACTGTGCAACACAAGTCTAGATTTCGTTTTCTTCAACTTTTCATACTGATAGATGAATCGACATCTACAAATATTGATAGTTTCATCTTGGCTATTACTGACGCTCTTAGGTACAAGGCCACCCATATCCACCGTGGCCGCAACGATACTCCCGGAGGCGTGGCAACTGACCAACTGATCTACCCCAAAAATGGTGGCAGGTATCTGAAATACTTCCAGGAATGAGGTTGGCCAACCGAGTCACAATAATACACCATTCGTTGGTATCACAGTTAGCTCTACCGATATGCTTTGCACTAAGAACCTTTTTCTAGTCTATTTAACAAGCTGGAGACTGCGGGGTCACTAAAGTCCCTTGGCTTCAACGAAATTGTTTAAACGAAATTGAAATCTCCCAAGAGTTGGAAAAACATTGATTTTTTCAATCAAATTTTTAGTCAAACCTAGAACAAGTGTTGCGAAAACGTTCAAAATTACTCAAAAGGTCTCTGCAGAAGACGTCACGACATCTCTCATGGTATTTATGTGCCCAAAGAGATTAATTAATTGTGTCACGTGTTTGAAACATCTTGACTACCTTGTTTGGCGCGGAAAGAACAACCCAACGAATTGAATGATGAGCTTGTGCCTGCCGAACAATGTCAATGTCCACTTCTGGACCAAAATGTTTGTCCGGTGTAGGAATCAAGACCACATCATCTGTCTGGAATACAAAAACAACTGATCGTTCATAGCTGCTTTGTGATCATTGAAATTATGATCCGGTTCAGCAGAACAACGTAAATGTAACCACTTTTTAGCCCCGAAATAGGTCGCAATGGCAACTCCCGAATGAAAAGACGCATGAAACCAAAATTATTTGACAGTGTTGTAGTACTCCAAAAGGCTTAGACGACGGTTTCGGGCAGCTTACTTTTGAAGAGATGCAAGGAGCTTAGCCACAGTGCCATCTCATTGGGATCACAAGGCATCTGTCATTAGGAATTATGGTCTGATAATGAAATGATTATATATTAAGCTATTTCGTAATACGAAAAAATAGTCTCAAATTTTCAATTTTTCGTATTGCTTGCGCAAAATTTGTAATACGACCAATCGTTTCACTGGTAATGTTAATAAATCAAATTCTAGGTTTCTGTTTCAATGATTGTGTTCCCGCCCACCAAAAAGTTGATATCTTATCGACAAACTAGGTTGGTTTCAATGCTCCCTTTTTCGAACCTCATTTTATGCATGACGAGGTAATTGTAGAACACACGTGCGTTTCTACATCTTACAGGGATTTTTTATCCTATAACTCAGATTTTCAATATGTGCTGTATTCCTTAAATAAAAGCGAAGGTAAACATAGTATTCTATACAGGAATATACGCAAAAGCTACGCATAAGACGAACATTCGTCAAAATGACGAAGCATTTATCTCAAAAATGAATTTGCTTAACGGCCAAACAAAACATCTATGCAACGCGGCTTTGTGGCAACTGAGGTGGCGTGAGCGTGCAGACCAGAGAGTAAAATAATAATTTAGGGGGCAGGTAGTTGCCTTTTGAGTGTCCTAACCATAAAGGTATAGATAAAGAAGGATATAGAGAGGCCCTATCCGGGTATATGAGCGTACTTGAGCATCCAAAGTTTAAAACATATCTTTTGTTCCTTCATTAGCTGCTAAAATGTTCGGCTTCATTCGTTCCTGTCATTTTCTGCTTATGAAACATAATATCCATATACAGCACATACACTTAATATTCACTATTTAATATATTTAATAGATTTTAAATTAGTTTATGTTGCCTATTCAATCATTGGCAAAAAATACTAAAAGTAAATTCACAAATCTACTCTACTACTCTTACATGTTTTGTTTGAGGGCATATAACTGACTTGATATTGAAAATTATCCATCAATATCATAACTGACATTTTCACCTTAAAAGTTAACTAACCAATTAGAGCATTTAATTTGCAAATTGAAAACATTTTCATGCGTGAAATGTAAAATTAATACATCATTGACGTTTGCCAAAATTTTTGGTTGCCTTAGGTTTTAAATTTCACAGTGAGTTAAAATTACATTTAGAAAAGGAATATATGTAAGGGAATGGCTACAAATATTCATTGAATGTTGAAAATATTATCGAATCAGTCGCTGAATCGTTCACTTTAATCAGACAACGGTAAATGAAAATGTCAAACCGGTTATTTTTAGCATTTGTAATTCACAATAAGCATGAAGAAATGCTCATTAATGGCATGAAGAACAGAATTATAGATTTGAACATATTTGATTAGCTTTGTGCAGCCTTGATATCCGATTAAGATTGCAATTCGTCCGTATTAATTCGGCTCGGGGAATATAAATCCGGAATCGAGCATGAGTATGCAAACGGCGGGGCTTATTACTTCAGGAAAACGCCTTCGTGTGGAGTTAACATTCCCTTTAAGTTGATTTTCCTGTCTCCATGGGAAGCACAAATTTGTTAGTGATGGGGCCCTTCATGTGATGATGTTGTTCAGAATTTTATTGGTTAAAGGACAAAATATTGTTTAGGAGTATTTGGATAATAAAATGCGGGTCAAATTAAAACATGTGTGAATTGCGGCAAGGAAATATTCATTTAACTCACTCATTTAACTACCAATGAGTATTTTTACGTAAGGGTCGGTGAATTTGTGTGAAAATGCCACAAATTTTGGTCTTTACGGACAAAAACATGATCTTAGGGCCTCTCATTATTTTCTTCCTTTATGGCCCTAACTATGCAGGATTAAATGCTTTCGAGTATATTCATTAAGGATGGAGTTTCTTTCGCACATAGTAGGGCTAGTTTCTTTCTCTCTAATCGAACGAAAGGGTCCGATAAGTTTTTTTTGATAGGAGAACACTCAAACAATTTACTTGGAATCTTATACACTTCATTATCCGTTTTTGAACTTAACATTTATTTTCGATTCCAACTCTTTATTCAATTGCGCCAACTTCGAAAAAAATATTATAAAATTATTTTTTAAATTTTACTGCACTAAAATCAATCACAGAAAATCAATTAAAACAAATTTGTAAACTACTTTTTATTTTGTAGATTTGTATGTGTCTATAAATATAAGTCCGTTGAAAACTGGGTATCTTTTAGCAACGAACTTCTTTTCAAATATTTTTGTAATCCGATCTCTGAATCAACCTCTAGCGATTTCCGTGATCTGGATCTTAGAACTATGAATAATCTCATAAGGATTAAACAAATAATTTTCAAAATTCTCAACTCCTACATATTCGTTTAGAATGCCCAAAAATTCCAAATAAAAATCTTCAAAAGCTCAAACGAAAAGCCTTCAAACCCAAAATTTTGGCTTGCGAATTCTCTATTCTCTCATATATAGATTTGGTTGGATAAGTGCGACCTTGTCACGGCAAGTTATATTATTGAGACCAAAGTTGCGCAACTTTGAACTTCAAATTATACCCATTTTATAAAAGAATAAAAGCAGAAATGTCGATTCGATATCATCTCACTTAAATATTTACGCACTCCACAAAACTAAATGGGAAAAAAATTGTAAATAAATAAAAAAAATTAATAAAATATTCAGCTCCAACTATTCAAACTGACAAGGCATTTTAAAATATTTATTCAGCATTCGAAATTACTGTTTAATTTTGATTGTCATATTCCAAAACACATAATCGCAATGTAATGAAATTTATATCAAAGAAAGAACTTTCCAGATATTTAATTTGTTTTTGAAAATAAATGTAGATTAATCAAACATTTGTCCAATGTCAATTAGCAAATTTTCATCCTTACTAGATATAAAACCGTGTCTATAAGTGAAGATTCAGTTTTGGCGTATCCGCCAGATAAGTCAAGTGAAAATTTTTTTGTGAAATGATTTTTCAAATTTTATTGGGGGTTTTGATTTGTGGTAAGATTTCCTTTGTATGCTTTAGACAAAATCTATCTAAATTGAGCTTACAATTATTTAATAAATAAAAAGAGTTTCAGAGAGATCAGTTTCTCGATGAATTGTGACTTTTTGATCGACTTGGAAGTTTGAACCATAAATTAGGACTTCATCACTTTGTTTAGTGATTTGCGTTGGCCTTTATTCACAGGCATTTGTATCCCCCTGTCTTAGCCTGTCAAAAAGTTTCACGAACTCTTTCTTATTGTTCAGTTTATCTAATACATTTATGAAAGTTTTAAATGAATAATAAAAAACTAACCAATTTCGAAAACATAAACCACCAGGGCATACATTTGCGCAAACAAACTTTTTATATCGCAATCAACATATTTGGGGTAGAAACTTTCCTAGATGCAGAGGACGATATCAGTCACCGATAGAAATCTGCTCACGTAATGTTAGTTACTGGTCATCAATTGTAAATATAATGACAATTGTAATTTCTGCAAATCACAGACAATAACAACAAACAACCCTCGTTTGAGATTCTTCCAGTATGTACAGCCTCTGCCCACTCCATTGATAATTCAGAGTAAAAGCGACACAGGTAATTTCAATATTATTTTTAATAATTATTATAATCATTACGTACATATTTATTTTATTTTTGTTATTAGTATTTTTTATTACTATTACTATTATTGTTATCGATACATTTTCGTTAGCATAAAGGCCTACTAGTAAAATTGCTCACTGCTTGCAAAATCTCGTTAAGGACATCAGCAGGGACTCTTAGGGCTTAGGTTATAAGCTTGTCATGTAGAAGCTCGGAGATCCACAGAGGTTTCGAAGTGGCAAACATGAACAACGGGCACTTTGTTCACTTTTCTCTGTTCATCCTGTTCGTTCCGATGGCTCATATGAGAAGCGTCCTGTTGTGGGCACGATTTCCATTGATATTGAGCTGGATAGAGCTGTAAAATTTCTGAAAATGAAAAGACAACAGAACGAGACAAGAAAAAGTTAAGAATTGGCAGTGGTACAGGTAGTACCCCAACTTTGCCTTGACAGATTGTTCAGCGCGTTCAACGCCATCCTGCAAGAGGGCGTGTTCATAATCTGCTAGAAAAAGGTAAGGTTTGTGGTATTCAACAGGAGGCCGAGCTGGAGTTCTATCACCTAAGCAGTACTGCTTCAGCTGGCAAAGCTATGATCGCTGCAATAACAGCAGTGATAAAACCGCCCAGCGGGCAAGGATCTGCAACCATCACTCGAGGCAAATAGTATTGTTGATAACACTCTATGTGAGAAATACCTACAATTCAGCCAGGACGGTAGATATTTTTCGTGCTTTGGAATATTTCGACTTTTCAATGTCCTGAATAAGCTGACGTAGATATCGAAGGAATTTCGCAAAGACTGGACGCTCGTCTGTGATACAATGGGAGATAGGCTATGAATGGTTTTGACATCAGAGGTGACACAAATTTCCATTCTTGGCCAGGACCTTTGCCATGTCTTTAAAGACGAGTTTTTTATGTTGCAGCTATCAAGGAAGTCACGTCTGATTGATATTAAAGATGACGAAGCAATACTAGTCACCAAAGAGGCACAATTCAAATGGGACATAGTATTGCCCCATGTGAGCCAGTGGACGAAAGGCCATGAGCGCTGGAAAAGACCGAGGGCATCATCATACTGGGCGAAAAGCGGATCCTTCGTGTTATTTCGGAAGAGGGACGATCATTGAATCGTAGGATTCTGCTTCTATGAAAAGATTCAAGTGTAAGCGGATAGAACTGCTTCGAGGTGTCGGCTCCCAATAATTCGGACTCACGAATTTTGCACCACCAGCAAACTATGACTATTCATCATTACAATGGAGTCAGTGCTCTTGTAATGCTCTGGAAACAAGGCTAATCCTCTAAGTAAAGATTCGTACCGAGCCAGGAGCTGCGTGGATAATAGCTGCTTAACGCGTTGTATCTAAACTAGCTAAAACTAAACCAGTCCCTCTTACACTACACAGTGAAAAGCGAAGGCGTTTTTATTAAAGTAGGAGGAGTTGAAGTTAGAATGTGTGAGCCGCGCGGAAAGAAGAATCCTAGCTTAGTGGTATGAGATATGGGTACACGAAGTGCAAGGTAAGTGGACCACACGGCTCATCAGTGAGTTTCTACAGAAACGCGGTGACAACTACAAAGTGGGGGCGGGTATTCTTAGTCTTCTATGCATAAAATGGGAAAGTCAACGTATTCTATATACTTGTTCTGCTCGGGATGACGGATGATGCTTGCTCCACCTTCTTTATATGACCAATATGCCCGAGATACTGTTTGCACCTCTGTGAGAGATTTTCACAATTATTGTTATGAATAGGATTTCCGATTATTGTTATGAATAGGTATCACTTGTTCTCATCCCTTTCAAAAATGGGATATTTGTGGCATGAAGGCACCGCAAGACTTTAGAGGCGTTGTTCGATGTAATTTGACAACCGGCTTTATTTTGTGTGTGTCACAGGAAGCGGTTAGGTGACAGTTCAGTTGCTACTGGAAGTTCGGCATCCAGGGTGTAAATAGTTTTCATCAGCCTTAAATTTAAAATAGTTATTACTCATTTTTGCACTCCAAAGATAACGAAATTTTTATCTGTCGAATTTATAGTGGACATCTCTACTAAAGATGGATTAAATCGTCTTCTACCGTATGTAAGAGGTGGACGCTTACAAGGAACTTATCAATTTGACAGCTTTCATTTTCACTGGGGGAGTCGAAATAACAGAGGATCTGAACATGTGTTAAACGGGAGACGTTTTCCACTAGAACTTCATATTGTCCATAAAAATACCAAATATGCAACACTTACAGACGCATTGAAGCGTCGAGATGGATTGATGGTGTTTGGCATTCTCTTTAGAGTAAGAACTGCCTTAAATTTTTATAGCAATCTAACAATTCATAATGCTCTCTTTTCCCCTAGGTATCTAGTGCAGATAATCAGGAGCTTGCTCCAATAATAAATGCAATTAGAACTGCGAACATAACCAAAGATTCACCTTTGAATTTAAATGCTCAAATTTCACTTTGGAGGCTCATGGGTAGAATCAACAAGAATAGATATTTTACTTATGCTGGTAAGGTTAAAATTCTTTTATCAAGAGAAGAAAGTTTGATGAATATATGAACTAGGCTCACTCACGACACCAACATGTAATGAGGCGGTAACGTGGATTGTGTTTTCACAAACAACTGGAATCTCAGACAATCAGTTGAGAGTATTTCGAAGCTTCATAGGATCAAGTGGTCAAAGGGTCGTACGCAACTTTCGCTCTTTGCAACCCTTATATTGTCGTCTGGTGTTCCGCAATGTAGGCCTCCGAAGACGAAGAAGGAAGTAGCGTAACTGCGATATTGTTATAAAATATGTTTATATATTTTGTTTAGGAATTTAGATTTTAATGAAGTTAGTCTATTAGCGTTTATGAAAGTTAATAAATATAATATTTGTAGTTTAAAGGGTTGTTATGCGCTCTCATACTAAAAAGAATAGCATATAGACTTGAACTAAAACATAAACACTTAAGCTTCAAAAATCATGTGGATTTTTGAACAAATATTCCCCGCAAACGCAAACTAAGAAGACTCAGTGGACAAGCAACATCGGATAATCAAGAGGGAACATTAAAACAAGGCATCATGAGCACACAAGAGATTACAAAAAAAGAATATGGAAGTCCGGCGTGACTGATTTCAAATTCCGTAGCTACATGATCAAAAAAAGAAACCACTTTAGGAAAGTCAATGGCGTTTCTAAAAGACAACAACAGACAAAAATGCACGTGATGAAACCATGAAACCAACTCATAATAACTTTTTTTTACATACATGGAGGGACCTCTTGTACAAAGGACGGATATATAAAGAAGGTCAAATCAGGTCGACAAACCAGAATGCATAAAAAATATACCAACATGTGAAACCGCCGAAATATGTTTGAAGGAGAGAAAACAGGACACGGGAGGCGACAGGAGCTCGTTTTCAAAACGAACATTCATATTTTCGGGAAGAAGGCAAATATGTAAGATATGTAATAATTAAATGGAATCGAATCAAGACTACTCAGGAAAATGTATTGGCCTGATACAGAAAACAAGGATTGTCCATGCATTGTAAAGCTTTCTTAACACTTTAACGGAAAACTTTGTTTGACATGGTTGTACAAATTCACGTTTGCACATATTGGCAATATTGTATTCCGAGGCCGGTATATCCTTCCTACACGTCCCAAATATTCTTTTTTACTACTGAACAATGCATTGCTCATTCAGTTCGCTAATGATTTAATTTTTGTGGTAGATTTCACAAAAACCTGATTTGACTTCAAAATATAGCTGAGTGGGTTTCTGACGACGATCTCATAGGGCAAGATTTTCGGTCAGTTTATTTGAAAGCAGAACCTCACTGACATATTGTTTTGATCTGGGTATTGTTGAGAAAGTTTTTCTTTCAAGAAGTTGTGGAAGAGACAACTCACATGAACTAAACAGAAGCGCGACTAATAAAAAAAAGATGAAAGCAAGTGACCCCAGTTTCAGTGATGAAGTTCGGCGTCTTCAACAGTGAATATAGGTTCGCTGATTATTTTGGATTCTGGACGGATCTTATCTCAACAAATTGTGAACTCCCCAGACAGAGACGACGAATAGCTGCTTATTATTGTTATCTGTATTAAAGAACTAGGTGTTCTGTATTAAAGAAATATTAAAGAACTTAAATCGATGGAAGAGATTGATGCTCGTTCTCCAAACGCTTAGGTCTGAAAATAGGTTATCAACTGTTAACAAGGATGAGAAAATGGTTAATCTGTATAATTCAGACATTGCCCAGAGTTAAACGAATGTCTTCGGTAAGCATACAATTAAAAAAAGGTGTCTTCAGGTGGATTAAAATATTAAAAGAAAAATGACAATCTAGAAATTTTTAGAAAAAAAAGGGTAAACAATCGGATATACTTTCAAAATAAAGACACAAACGATAGAAAATTTGCACAAAATTAGGCTGACAAGTAGGAACATTATGAGGCTAGTCATGGCTGTCATTAGTATGACGTTGCTTTCCACCCCTAAATGGAATGGCTCATAATTTTGAAAAAAACATCAATTAATTTTGTTTAAGACCGATTCAAATTCCAAATCTTAAATGGTCCAAACTATATTTCAAAGGTTTAATTGCGTGCGTAATCCTATTGATCACACTATTTCCTTAAATTTTTGGAGCATCAGAGTTGGATTCTGTATCTCATTGGCAGTGATAGGAGCGTACGCATTTTGGGCCAAACATTCGAAAAATCGATTGCGTTGGGGTCCCAGGGATATAGTCCACATGCCTTGTAACGATTTATAACAACCGACTTATTTATATATTTTTCCAACCCATTTACAAGAATCAGACCAAAATCAACTTTTGTTAGTCAGTTTTAAGTTAGCTCCTCTCCATTCGAGGACCCCTTTCTTGCGTGAATTCTTGATGGGTTTGAATGCTGAAAGATCTGCAGGTTGTAGGACTCGAGTGCTATTTGGATAAAGTGCAATCAAGATGATTGCTTTTTGACTACATGATTCGCTGAGCATAAAATCTCTGTGCCTTTTAAGGCCATCTACAAATAATATGATGGGGAATTTTATTTTTTGTTAAAATGATGCGGATAAAGAATCTTGTGGATATATTTGCATAATAAATATGAGTATAAAATAATAAATCTAATACCCATTATTAGACAATCCTAAGCCCCAAAAAGAGTATACCGAAGCTCTAAGATCAGCTCGCATTCTTTTTAATGTGTATATCATCATATGTGGCGTTAGTTCACCACTAGCAGAAAAGGTGAATATGACAGTGAGACACGTTTTGGTTTGTGCGTGGTCAATTTCATATACACTTTGGGTTCTTTTTTCTGCAAGTACTTTAGTATTCTTTGGGCAAACTTGGAAGTTTGTTTCATCTCCGTAAAATATCCTTCTTGGATCATCAAAAATACTTTTTAAACCTTATTAATGTAAATATTTTCAATGAACCACTTCCTAACATTAGCCTTCAAGGAAAACCTTTTCTCCTGCCGTCAAAATTTTCTCCTCAATGTCCGTTAAAATCGTTGATGGTTCCGGTCTAGATTTCACAAACTTTGAACTCATACGAAACTACAGCGTAGCTATGGGAGCTCCGAACTTCCTTGCAGCATTTTTCTTTGACATTCCATTCCGAACAGGCTGTGTAGCTTGGACTAACTCGTCTTTGATGTACTTTTTGGTATAAATGCCTTTGCTCCCGAACTTAGGCATCCTTGAAATTTAAATCTCCAACAGCCAAATAAGAAATCTGCGTGTCACAAATAAATAACATTTTGAAATTTGTTTTTAAATTTATCTTTATGAAAGCAAATTGAATGATTGGCACAACTGAAGTACATGGTGATTCATGTTCCGCTTATCCATATTGTAATGAATGGCACTCTTCTTGTTTACAACCACTGGCCTCTAAGACTGCAATGATTGGCAGTGCTAAAAATAAATATTCGATGCTCTCTTAGTGCGTTCAAGTCGTATCTTTGCTTTGTTTTACAAATGTCCCTTCTGAATGTCCTGTTCGGAACATAATTTTAGTGATTGGCTTAGGTGCCAACAAAGGTGGTGCTACCTAAATATTTGGGTTAGTTTTTAGTATTCAAAACTTTGACATTTGCCTAGCGATGAATGCGTGTAATGTGTAAAGTGTTATTTAAAAACAATTTCTAATTCATTATCAGTCATTTCTAACACTATCTATATACTGCAAACGTATATAATCTTTACTTTAGATTATAAAGAGAAACCTGCTGCTGCTAACCGAAACCTAACGGTTTCAGTTGCTGCTAACGGAAACCTTAATGAAACAGGGAAAACGGGGAACTCTGGAGCGCGGCGTGCTTTGATTTCATTTTACTTATCGTTTCCATACACTCGACTGTGCACATTTGAACTTTATTTTAAATTTTGAAAGGAAAAAACGACAAAAATGCTAAGAAATAATTTTTTGTACGCGTAACACTTCATTTCGAATGAAAAAGTGAAACATGCCAATAACCAGTGGGGTGCCAGGATTAGTATAGTTTACCCTATCTTTGTAAGCTTTGTCTAGGAAATATAACAATCTACTAAAGTAATGAAAATATTTGATACCAGTGTTCCACGAACGACAAAAAACAAATGTAGAGAAAGAAAATGGAGTCAAAAATCGAATTTATCTTGATTACATATGAAAAAATCGGCCCACAGGACGACCGGCTCTACCGTGAAGCGGAAAAGGTTATGAAACGCTACATTGTCACATGCAGTGCTCAAACGAACCTTAGCAAGAAGGTTAAAAACTTTGTCCTGGAGTTAGAAAACCTCTTTACCGGAATAGGTCACTATAGACGCAGGTGGCTGAAGACAGAGGAAGAGAACAGGCTAATCCCTTCGAGAGCATAATGGTTCTCCCAATTCTTACGGCCAGCAAAATATAAGCCTGCAACCCGATCAAAAAGGATCGGGATAAACGGAGGAAAGACGAAAACGGGGCGTCAAACAATCAAAGTGCTATGGAGGAAGGGTTTCAGATGGCACTATCCAAAGCTTTCAAGAAATAAGCTTAAAAAGAAGCTAAAGTTGAAAAGTGATAATCCTTTAAAGGAACCGAAATGCAATAAATCATCGCATGAATCTCAAAAAACAAATATTAAGAAGCGTCCAAAACTTCTTGGGTAGGAACAGCTGGTTTAACCCACCGACGGTAGATCCCATGTGCATAGCTTGCGAGAGATCAAGGGAGTGGTAATACAGTAAAACATCTTAAACTGCAATCAAAGCTGTAAGCCCAACTAGGTCAGTTGATCTACTCGTTGAGTTCGGACCAGATGCAAATAATAAAGATGCGTTTCGTGACGCAGTCAAAAGAACCCTTGGAAAAAAGCAACTGTATTTTCACTCGAAATTATAGTCATTTACTGCGTTACGGATCTGCCCGAAATAGAAGACGCCTTAAAATGTGATTTACAACGGATAGCTATAGTTTACCTAATTGGGAAGAGGGAAGTAAAAAAGCTGTTAAAGAAAGACAAAATTAGAGCAGAGTGGCTTATGTATCGCATGCGGCAAAGAGCCGTTCCTCTCTTGTATTTCAAGTGCCTTGGATACGGCAAACTGCGCAGACATCTAATCGAATTGATATGAGCGTCTACTGATATAATTGAGGCAAGACAATGGCTAAAAAGATGAAGTGCACAGAAGAGGCACACACTTTTATTTGCCAGGAGTATTTGAAACCAGACCAGATTATTTGCTACCCGACGCAGGTACAGGGCCGTTTCGGGTCTTCCAAGAGCCCCTAACCAAAGCCAAAGCGCTTCTGATATGTTTGGCATCATTAAAATCAATCTGCATCGAAGCATTAGTGTATACCTAACTCCGAACGAATCGCTGTTGTCATTTCAACTAAGGCACATTGTTTAAGAGCACGCTTTTACGAGTAAAGAGGGCCACGGGCTCGTCGGAGGTGACTTCAACGTTAGAGGAATCGAAAAGGGCATGCCTTAATCACATGCTGGGGGTACACGGATGGGCTCGTCGTAATGATCTAAAGCAACTCGCTTACTTTCCGTCTATGGGGTTACGTTGGAACCATTACTGATGCGACAGTCGCCTCAGAATGCCTAGTTCAATCAGGTAAAAATCATCTAGAGGATTTCTCGGCAAGTGATCATCAGTACATATCTCTGGAAATCCATAACAGTGCTTTCCGGAGACCAGGGGCTCAGTCTTCTACGCTCCGTTAGATTCCATGGAAAGCGGATGCTGAGAACTTTGTTGAAGTGCTTATGGCGCAATCATCGCTGTCAGAAGCAACGCTGGGGAGCGGGCGACCTGCGGCAAAAGATGTGTTGAACTCAACTATGAGAATAAGTACGTCTGCCTGCAAATATTCCATGTCCCTACAAACGCACCCAGCACGGCATTCTCCCAGTATACTAGTGGCCACCTAGAATTGCCGAAAAACGAAGGAAGTGTCACAACTTGCAAGAAAAGGAACAGCAAGTTCAGACCTGGGAAAAGGCACGTATCCCGTCAGCAGTTTATAAGTCAGCTAGTAAATGACTCCGCAGGCTAATCAACAGCAGCAAGGCCAGCCATTGGTAAAAAATAGTAGCTACAAAATAGTGATGCGGAAGCTCGGTGCCCAAAGGTTGCCTCACTCATACGAGCTAGAAAATATGAATGAAATTGTGTGCGCTCTATTCGCTATCCATCCCACCATCAATGAAGCTGATCACGATTAAATATCAATTGAAAGACGACTCTTCACGAAGATGGAATTGAAGAAAGCGACGTTGCCTATGAAGGCAAGAAATACTTGAGGACAAGATGGGATTCAAGTTGACGTTCTACAGATGGTCTTTCACTTTTACGCTCACTTGCTTCTTAGCACATTCAATGCATGCCTGCCGCGTTGGTGTACCCAGAGTACTGGAAGGTGGCGAAACTTGTGCTGATTAAAGGGAATTCCGAGTCACTAGCTGCATACTAACAACTGTGTACGCTAGACACGGCCAGGAAAGTTTTCGAAAAACTTATCAGGGAAAGACTCACTAACGAGATTCGTGCTGGCGGGGATCTATCTCCATGGCAGTACATGTCGTTTCACGATGCAGTCGAAGAAGTAGTGAGCACGGTTCAACGCGTGGAGACATACACTATTCCACATGACGTGTCTTCCTGCTGGTTACTCTGGATGTTCGAAATGCATTAAACTGCCCTAGATGGGTGGATATTCTGCTGCCGAGAAGAGGTCACCAAGGAAGAGAGACAACGCTCTCTCTGTGATTGACAACAGTCCTGGAAGCAAGACACAAGAGAGAGGTGGACCACACATCTGATCTCTGACCTGAGGCCGTGGCTGAATCGAGTGCATGTTAAGACTGATTCCTACTTGACTCAGCTATTAAGCGGATATAGTTGTTTTTGGCTTTAACTGCACAACAGGTTACTGTCCCGTAACTGCGTGTTATGTGCAGAAGAGGTGGATGGTGCCTGTCACACATTCTTCTCCTGAGAAATTTGAGAGCTCTGTCCGGTCCATGTTCGGGCAAATGCTATAAACGGTTGACAAATGGAATCGCGTGGAACTATATATTTGGGCAAATGCTGAAAACGGTTGACAAATGGAATCGCGTGGGACTATATGTTTGAGCAGTGCTGACACCGAAAAAAAGCTATATTGGAGCGTTGACAGGCATTAGAAATAGAAGGATCTCTTTTCTAGCACTTCCTTCCTTCCTCTTAGAGAATAGATTCCCATAATCTGCGAGTGCCTCTAGGCATAGGAACTAAAATTAAAATATAAGTAAATTGAAGGTTTGTCTGAAGAAATTGTCTTTAAACGTATCCCTAATGGGTAAAGGTAAAGGTAAAGGGTCAAGGTTATTGAGAGAATCGGAAATACAAAAGCTCAATTTCGGGAGGGGTTAATCATCGATTTCGGGAGTTTATCAAGAGTTTGAACAAAGAAGTGAAATACAGTAGATTCCCAACGAGTGAAAACTTTGGATAAAGTATTTTTGATTATTAAGTGATTGTGCTGTTCGGTCATACCGATCACTTAACATAGTTATAATATTAGCGTCACCCACTTCGTTACTAATGCAGAGAACCAATACAAGAAAAATTTAAAACAACAATTTTGCAATGAATTAATTGATTTTTTTTTATATTAAAATTTAAATAGAATTCCTTCAAAATTACGAAAAAATGGAAACTTGAACAGGGTCAACGAAACCAATTTGATGCTCCCTGGTTTATCGTTTTAGTTTGGTTTTTGGTTTCGGCTACCGGGTAGATTCGCGAAGATACATATCTGAATGCGTTTTTCACTAGAAATAAGGACAAATAAAAAACAGTTTCACAGAATATATTTTGAAAGCAAGCAAGTTTTTTCGAACCCTTTTGCTTTGAGCGGTGATTTTGCATGTAATAATACGACTCTGAAAGACTCAATACATGCGCTTAAAAGATCCTTAAACGTTGTGCAAATTGACATATATGTACATGTAAAAAAAATATAAAAAATTGACCCTACTCTGATTCAAATAGTTCATAAAAAATAATTTTCAAGCTAGTACGTTCCACCACAAGGTTATATCTAAGCGAATGTTACGAAACTATCCTGTCTTTCATCGGTACAAACTTTGTCCGATTATTTTCAATATAAATCGATAAAAGGCTGTCATTGACTTTTGAGCTTGTCGTGGGGTTTTTCCTTGTAAATAATTTTACTTTAGTCAGGTGCGCCATTTGACTCTGTGCAAATCAGCACAGTCCTATTCACACATCAGATTCTATTGTACTAAGGAACATGAAACATTTACCTTGAACAGTAGAACTATAGTTTTCATGTTTTCCTTACATTTTTTGATTGAACAGCTTTGAATATACAATCAAAAATTTTCCGTAGAATAATTTTATTCACGAATTGGTTTTTTTTTGACATTTATCAATGGGAAAAAAAATTTGCCACACTTTTAATGATTTCCAGGTGTGTTGAAACAGTTTTCAATTCGAAATATTTGAACAAGCATTTTTATAGAACAATTATTCAGTTTCTTGTTATGTTTGCACTTAAAATAGAAGAACAAACGCATATCTGATTACTTCGAACATTTTCTAATCGTGAAGGTCCCGTTAAGTTTGGCGGTTTCTTGCAAAGGATTAATAAGTTTTGCATTTCTCTTTATAGAACTTCGACATTACATCATTGGAAGTTCTTTCTCATTTCATCCTTGTAATACTAAGCAAGGCATCCTCAATATCTAAATAGATCGTGAGCGAGTAACAAAGGTACTTCCTTATCGTTCACGGTGCGTTCTACACACTCCTTTAACTGTGCGGTACAGGGTTTTCTGCAGAAAAGGTTTTAGGCAAAAAAATAATTAGTCCTGTAGTTTGCAGCGAACACGAAAGGTATTACACAAATTTATTTTCAGTCCTGGAGTCTGCTCATATTCCAGGTTCTATCTAGTTCAAGTGTTTTATCAACGCTTTTCTGATGGTTGATTCAAAAGCTTTTAGCATAGCCTTATAGTAGACCTGCAATAAGTTTTCGAGAAAGGTCTCCCATGATTCAACCAAGATTAGGACAGTTTGATTTGCGAGTACATTGGTAAATATTTATTAACTCCATCATGTTTATTTCGTACGAGAAAAACAACCCTCTTAAAACAGTGGAGCAAAACTGCAATACAACTATAACTTAACTTGCGTTACTTCTCTCTACTAGAAGTCCTTCGAGCGTGTGATGGTTTTTGTGTGTTTGGGCTATTGTCTTAAGGCTCGTGCTTCGGATACGAACCTCATGTACGAACTAGTTTCTATTCGTAAGTCTTTCCGTATGCCAGTATTCCTAACAAACGATGGTGCCCCTGCGACACTTTTTACTACTCGATTGTGGAACGACTGGAGTGCTTGTTCTTCAGGCTGAGTCTCAGGCATGAGAGTTGTTTGTCAACTCTGACGCAAAAAGTTCTATCTTCCAAGAAGGAGCCGATAATTTGAATAAGTTGCAGTGGCATTGTGAATTACTAAATTTTGAAAATAAGCCCTGCATGCCAGACTTTTTTGAAGGCCTTAACTATGACGAGCATAACTGAGCCATTTGAGTTTTTACGTTTCAAGTCTGATATTACATGATGGACTACTCTTACTAACTGAAGTTCAGTAGAGTGCATAGCACTAAAGGTCTAAAACTCTTCTTCCGGAATAATACCTTTTTCGGACATGACCTCATTAAGTCGATGTAAAATAACTCTTTCAGGTCTCCAATTGTGGGGGATTGTATGGTCCTTGTGAGGTTTCGGGAAAAAAACAATAATAACATGATATATAATACACAAACAATAATCCATGCTTTGGGATACCTTCGATACGTTTAAATTTAATGTATTTAAATTACATTTTCGATACATTTAAATTCTTGTACGGTAGCCATGTAAACATGGCGTTTGTTATTGTGTCGTATACAAGTGATTTGGGTTTTTTCAATGTTCTTATGATGTTCCGTATTTCGTCAAAACCCGTTGGTTGTATACTGTCTTCAGTTCGAGTGTTGTCTCTCACGAGCCTACCGACCGAAGAGTAGATTCGGTGTACCGTTTCAAAGTCCTCTTCATCCGACGAGCATTCTTGGAACTGCATTTCAAGTGAATCGGCGAATGCCTTCGTCACAGCGTAATAACATACAGCCCTTTTAAAGCCCTTGCTAAGCCTTTTTACTAACACCAATGCAATTTTGCAAAATTCGTTGAATATCGTTAGATCGGTCGTTTGTTCGCTGTATGTTGTTACGCTATGCCTCCGTCTTGCCTGATTTATGCCGTGTGTTGGCGATGTCTCAACTTTGTTGTTGATTCTAAAGTACTTGGAGACTCTTCAGAAACTGTCATTCCTTGGTTGAGGCTCTGCAGGAAGCTTTTCCATTGCTCGTTTCGGAATGTTTTTATATTGGCACGACTTTCATTGGCTAACCGAGTAGCGGTTGTGTGTGGCGTAAGGTCACCAGTGTACCTAGTTCTCCTCCGAACTTGATTCCTTCTCCTAATCAGTTGCTTAATATTCTAAGGGAGTTCGTAGGGATTCGTTTCCCTTCTCGAAGTTGTGAGCGTATTGTCTTCTTTTGCCTGCATTTTTTGTTCGGTTACTTCAACGATAATGTTATCGACGTCATCGGCCATTTCAGGTAAGTGAAAATTAATTTCTTTGGCCAATGCGACTTGAAACGCTTTCTAGTTAGTTGTTTTCTTCTCACGTAAAGGAACATCACAAAGATATTTTCTATGAGGAAAAGTACTAGCTTATGATCAGATGACAATTCGTCGAGGACTAATTTGAACATTTCGCATAATATTTCGTGATATTCCAATGTCCAGTGCAAAGCCATTTCGTGTGCCGTAGTGTATTGGTTCGTTGGGGATGTGCAGGCTGAAGTAATTGGCTGTGATGAATGTTTTGAGCTCGATGCTAGCTTTATTGCTTCTCACAGCTCACCATTGGCGATGAACCACATTTATGTCTACAGCTTTGATCAGTGGTCCTTCAAACGCAGCAAGTGCATATACGTCGCTCATGAAAGTTCTAGTTCCTGGGGGGATTGTATGCGAAGACGACCATGAACTCAAGGAAGTCAGTTCGTACTATGATTGCAGTGGTCTCAAAACGTTCGAGTGTAGGTGAATTAATGGGATAGTAATTAACGTTTCTTCTCACGAGAACGGCCGTTCCACCTCCCCTCTCTGTCATCCTGTAATTTCTGTAAGCTGTGTAGTTGGGGATGCAGAATGGTTTTCCAGGCTTCAGAAAGGTTTCTTGAATCAATATAATGTCATATTTGTGATCCAATAAAAAATGATTTAATTCGCCAGTCTGCTGAAGCATGGAATTCGCATTCCACGTCAAGATTGTTTTGATCATATTCGTTATCATAACCTGTATCGTATTTTGGGATTGGGATTGGATGTTATGTGATTGTGTAGGAGATGGGGTAGTTTTATTTGGTTGTGTTGCCTGGGCCGTTGCGACCTTCACAAACGACCTTCTGATATTTTTGGGATACCCCTGTAACTGGCTGTATGTTCTCCATTGCAGTCAATGCATTTTGGCTTTTCTTCTCCTATTTTGGGACATTTTGAAAAATGGTGGAGGTTATCGCATTTAACGCATCGAGGCTGTGCGTGGCAGTTACTGGCTGAGTGGCAAAATTGCTGGCAATTGTAACACATACCTTGCTCAGTACCAGGACGCTACGCTTCCCCTGTGTAGATGAGATGGTAGACAGATTTGACGTTAAACATATCTGTTTCTATTTTCAGAAGGAGGACCTTTACTAGCTTGGAGGAACCGTCCATCATTCTTAATAAAATAGAGCTCAGTGGAACTAAAGCCTTGAGATTCAAGGTCTTCCTTGATCTCCTCGCCTGAAAGGCCATGCACGTCTCTAATAACAACATTCAACTGTCTGTCCTCAGGTACGATGTGGGTTTGATATTGAATGTTATTTTCTGTCAGAGCTTTGGTGAGTTTCCAGTGGCCTGATGATGTAGTTTGGGTTGTTTGTATCCCTAAGTAGATACGTTTCACGGGTGTATGCAAAACGTTTTATCTTTTCATTAGGTGTAGCGTCTGAGACTATTTCGAGAGCTCCCGACGAATGACTGGCACCGTTTTCTGTTCAATGATGGTGTAGTTAGTTGTGGGATGTGTCATTGTTGTTCTGGTATTAGTTTGGGATGGTTTTGGCTTTGTCTTAATTGCCATATCTTTGAATGTAGTTGAAGGTTTGTCAAGATACTCCAAGGAGGTGTTTGATGAACTTTTCGAAGACTTTTTTTTCTGGGCTTACTTTTTTGGGGTTTACTTTTTTTGGGTTAGAGCTTCCCTTGTTGAACTTCCCAGATAGATATTAGCTCCCAGTTTTTCGGGGCTAAGCGCTCATTCATATTTCTCTGATCAGCTAGCTCAGCATTCGTCTTGGTTTCCTGTGTTTTAAGCAACATCACGAAAATCTGGTCAAACTTAAGAGTGATCTTGTCGAGTTGGGTAGCCAGCGAAGCAGTTTTTTGGCCTTTTTTTCCGGCCCAGCGGCATGGTTGACGGCGGCGTGACGTTTTAAAAAAGAGTTGATTTGGTTTTACCACCAAATAACCCGTTTTGATAAATTTATAAAAATATAAGAATACTACAATACAAATCCGAATTGGCTCAAGCTGACAGTTAAATATCTCCTTCCTTGGTCTCATGTAGGATTACGAATACACTGATCTATTTAACACTGCGTCCGGTAAAGACGCGACTACTCTTGGTACCGGACGGGGAACTTTGTTTGACTATTATTGCCGGTCTTGTTGAATTTAATTCCTTGTTCCTTCCTCTGTCCTTTTTGCGTTTGATGATAGTGGCACAGTATAGTTGCATACAGCGCTAAAACTCTCGTGTGTCTTCCATTAAATAGAATTAGAAATAGCTCTTGCATTGGATTTTCTGCAATCAGCTTTGAAAGGGGTAATCTTGTTTAGTGCAAGAAAAAGAGCAAATTTACCTATCCAATATGATCTATTTATTTTTGGAATACTTTTAGGTCGAGAGTTGTTTAAAGTTTTAGCGCTGTTTGTCCGCGCTATGTAATGATGTATGCTACACTATAGAAGTGGTTTGAGACACTTCTTTTTGAACACAAAAATTATTTTTTTTTATATCTCATACGGAATTTGTTTTTCGGGTTTCAATTTTATCGCCATGTTCACCGTTTGTTCCCAAGTTTTTATTTATTCTAGTTGGACGGCCACGTAAAGGCCTGAGCTACAACAGTTTCGATTCGGCTAGCTCCAAGAAAATCTAACCCACTCTTTACCATTTTGATAGAAAAGAGGGTTGATTATACATCACCTACATTATTAATTAACCAACGAGAATCACTTGGCAATCAAAACTTTCGAAAGTTACGGAAAGCAGCCTGACATTACCCACACGAGAATGTAATTGTTTCAGGCAAAGTAAAATATTTATGGTCCATAGTGGACGTAGATGGACTAAGTGGTGAATTCTAGAAGATACAGTACATGCTATGAGTTGATGAGCTTCACATTTATCTCATAATTACTCAACACTCTTGGTGTGGTGAAAGTTCTTTAAAACATGCATCCTTTGGATAACCGCTATTCCGATTTATTCAGCATGACGTTGCCGGAAGTGGGCCTGAATTGGTTGTAGCCCAAGTCTTAACTTGGTCATAAGAAAGAGGACTCAAATCAATTCGGCCGTTCAGTTGAAATTACGTACCTCCAAAGAGATAAAAGCAGCGATAAACACAAAACAATTGGTGGGCCTACTAACCATCAATTTGTAAAGCGTTCGATGCCGTTTGGCATGACGGTCTAAGTCAGAAGTTTAAAGAGTGCAGTACTCCTCCATAACTACTGAAACGAATTTCATGCTTCTTGCATGAAAGAAACTAACATGTGAAATGAGAGGATCAAAACCCACTACGAAAACCGCTCCTACTAGTAGTCCAACTCTTTACAGTGTATACATGTCTGACATACTCACAAGCCAAAACTGCCAATTAGCTGCTGTCGTGGACAACATTTGTCTCTATACCTCTGACAACAATCTTAACCAGATCATCTCAAATCTAGCAAAAATGCTGGAAAAAACCATTCTTCTGCAGGTGGAAAATTAAAATGATTGTCAAGAAAACCGCGGAAATATTCTTCACCCAAGCTCACCCTGCTACCAAATGGATCCATAAACATTTTAGGCCAAATGATTCCCTAGTCCAAATTACTGACGTATTTGGGTCTAAAAATTGATCGTAAACTAACATTTAAAAACCACATCGAGCACATCAGTTCTAATGCATTCCAGATCGTTCTGTGTCTGTACCCAGTGCTAAATCGAAAGTTGAACATGAGTCTTCGAAATAAAATCCTTATCCTTAAAATGAGCATTCAACCAATAATAATATACGGAGCTCCCATATGGAACCAATGCGCTAAATACCTTGCAACTAAGCTTCAAGTCACCCAAAACCATTTCTAAAAAATCACCTTACTACTTTTCCTCCAGATTGCTACACCAAATAGCTAATATTATTCCTATTGACAAGCTTTCGTTAAGCTTATCTGCTCAAAAAAGCCACGCGAAGCGAATTCTCTCATCAAATCTCTAATAGCGATGTAAAATCAAGACCAAGTGTCCTTAGCCGTGGATCTGCTTAGATTAATCAGTTTGTATTTTAGTGCATAGTTAATCCAAGAAAAATAGTTTTAAGTTAGATGGTTTTTTATTTTTAGTTACGTTTGTAAGGGAAGTTTCAGTAATCCTTGGCACCATTCCACAATTAGGCGTGCTTCAAATTTCTCTACTCTGCCTTTTCTAAGAACGTGTCTTTATTATTTTTAAATGAAGAGATTTCTAAAAAAGTCCACGATTCTTCCCCGAATATTTGAAAGGAGCAAGTGCTAGTAACATCTTCTTTTCTTCACATTGTGCCTAGTTGTCACTCATTTTCAGTGACACCAAAGCATATTTTTTCAGTGACCCACACCAAAGCGTATTAAGAACTCCGTAATGGCACTATGAGCAAACTTCCGATTTATCAAACTTTCGTTCGGTAGAAAATATTATTTCACTAAGGGCGCCTTTTTTCGTTTTCTTCTTTACTATTGACATCAATAAAAACTTCACATATGACTTCATTTTCTCAGCATGTCCTCCTCTCGTTTCCTTAAGTTATTCTTTCGCTTTACATAGTCATCATGCCAAAAGTGTACCGACAGCTAAGCAAACCCAACCATTACACTACGTTACATTACAGTAAATGTTACTAAGAGTTAAAAAGACATTGTTGAAATATACCATCATGATAGACTTAGATGTAGTTGCTCGCCAACCTCAGTGGCTCACAACCTTTTTTCTGTAACCAGACAACCTGTTTATATATTGATGTTACTTTTCAGATTCATTAGGAACGAATTTTTACTGACGGAACATTCATCGTTAGTTCTTAAATTTAATCGTAGTCTTTTTTCATTTAATTTACATTAAGTAGTATTTTCAATCTAGAAACGACTCTCTAAATGAATAAAAAATTGACTTTTGATATATTATTTTTTTAATAAAAATACATAACTGTGAACAATATTTGAAAACCAAGCAAAAAAACAAACAATCTTAAGTTAAACAACGTGATATTCTTCGCTACTTTTTCACTTTCTGAACCCAACGCTTCGATATACTGGCCGACAATTTAATGGTTGTATGAAACGGAAATTATTTGAAACTCTTTCTCCACTTGATCCTATAAAATTGCGAAAAGCATCGAGCTGATTACGTGAGATTTTCGCCGTTTGTGAGAATACGACCCATGTGACAGCTTCGTTGCAGGTGGGTATAGTTAGAGAGCCTGGAGCAAAACAATGTTACAAAAGGACCTTGTTGTTGGTCAAATGAAGAACTCACCTGAGTATGTAAAATACTTGTTTGTGTTGATTGAGCCCAAGAGGCTTTCCAATGAGATGCGTGCATTTAAATTAACAGGAGAGTCTCTAGTAAGGGTCCCGCTACAAACTGCATCAACAATCGGCTGGAGTACGCGATTGTCAGATCGGGAAATCTATTTGGAATCCACTTGCTAAATTTTGCAGCATTGCTAAAATTGCATATCTTACCTCAAACAGAATACCTAACACCATGAGCCCATCCTTGCGCTGCAGAGCGTCCGCCAGTGTAGCGTATTTGGTATTTCTATGAATTATATGAAGCTCAAAAGGATATTGCTTGCCATTGATGACATGCTCTGAGCCTCGACTGTCCCGATCTCCCCAATGGAAATGGAAGCTGTCAAATTGATATGTTCCTTTCAAAAATCCACCTCGTATATAAGGTAAGTAGCGACCTTTACCATTTGGTGCGGAAACATCAACTAAAAATGTTCACATTGAGAACAAATACAGGAACTTGGTTAAGTTTTTTGTTGTTCCCAACTTACCTGAGTCGCTTTTACTTTGAATGAGCAATGGCGCTGGTAATGGCCGATTGTACTGGAAGAATCTCAACCGAGGAATATATGTTGCAATTGTCTGTTTAATGAATATGTACAATGAATAGTTCCTTAGTAAATTGATTGAAGTACTTACATTTCGAGTACAAATTTCGATCGGTGACTGACGACGTCCAGCACATTGAGGGAATGTATCAGGCCAAAATAGTTGATCACTATATGAAAAGCTCGTTTGACCATATGTGTAGCCTAGGAGAAAAAGATGACATTGTCATAGGTTTTCCCATAGTTTGATCGGTTTTTAGGATAAAGTTGTGGGATACAGGTTCCTAGTAGAGTATTAAACGTAAATGGATGTAAAAGCCGGAACCATGGGGCAAATTATCTTCAAAGGGTTTAATAAAATTTTCACCTAATAGCACAATTATATTGAGTAGAGGATAAATTTGGTTACAGTCAAGAGATAATACTGCCTGCAATTACCAATTTATTTTTAATTATTTTAGACCATTTACATCAACCACTGTCACACACGCTACATAATACACTTATAACTAAATTTATTGGAACACCTCCTGTTTGGCTTGAACAATTTAACAAAAGTTAAAAAAAAAATACCATCTATGAATAAAAACAGAAAAAACATTCATAGCACTTTCCACTTGAATTCCAGGATCCATTTTATAATTTTCTTATATGGAAACAGTTTGAAAAACTTCAGAGCAGTGTTTGGCCCTGCATTAAATAAAAAGGATGGAGACTGGGAATTAAAAATTGAAACTTACCGAGGAATACAATGCACGCCAGGAATCGAAACATGATTTGATTTTTAATTAATTATTCACTTCTCTATTGGATTTCCAATACTGAAGGCTCTAACACAAAAGCGTATTTATATCTACAGTCGATAATGATCTAACAAATTGATGGATAAGAATGTGTCAATATTTATCTAATCCACTTCCAATTTTCTGGCGAATTAATTGGTAATGAAGGTTCTAACACTAAGCAAAACCAATGAAGCATAAGTACTTAGTATTCGCTTAAAGATTCTGGGTTGTATTTAGATAAACAGAAATTTCCATTTTCAATGAAACCACAGCTGTTGAAATTTTTCCTGTGAAAGTTATAAGATCAAAAAACATATCTTTCAACTTTGAAACTTCAATTGATCTCAATATTTCGAGTCATATTATAGCAGCTGGTTATTTACTTAATTTAACTCGGTTAAAAATAAGATGACTACGCATTCTGTCAGTTGTTGTGATCCTTACGATATTCTTATTCTAAAGATATATGACCTATATTTCTACTATTTCTTTTTAGAATTCAGGTAGCCGATATGGAATAGTACAAGTTTCAAGGAAGTTTGTCCTGTTTGCCGGTGAAATAGACGTTTGATACTAGATAGTAAAATTTTAAAATTGAAGTTCACGAATCTTAAATATTTTCAAAAATATCCGATACTCAACTTTTAATATGAAAGAATAATACGAACAAAAAGGACTGGACTATTCCTTATTGCGTGCGAACACTATTCTTGCCATTCAACGAACAAAGCCTCAAACTGTTCATCACATCATCCCAGCCACGATTCTTTGATATAAAATACTAACATAAATAATAAATAAATGCAAATTCAACTAATTTAAATTCTTAAATAAATACTTATTTAATCCATTATTATAACTAATAACAGTCAAAACAACGTAATCATACCAGGTTCATGCATAAGATTTTTCCGATATCACTTAGACATGGCCCAAACGAAAAGTACGTAGAGTTTTAATATGACACATACGCCATTTTGGTTGTCTGACATTTAACCACAAACACGAAAAAGTTGAGTTCGCCAATACCAGCGTGTTTTTTTTATCGCGTTGATAAATCATGTCATATTTGGTGTCTGAAAAGAGTATTCGTGACACGCATTGCTTTGCGAGTTCAACCAAATGAAATAGGCTGTTGAAAGTCATCGTTTGCTAGTGGGAACATATGTTGGACACACTCCATCAATTTGAACATGTGAGACATCGTTTTGACAATTCAGAAGTGGTAATTTCAATCCGAAAGACAGAGAGCGCTCTGATAAACCACAAAATTATGAAGAGAAAGAATTGCAGCTGTCATTGTATGATGACTCAAACTCAACGGCAATAAGCAGAAGCATTAAATGTTTCACAAGAAATGATCAGCAGACGTTTACGAGCAATGGATAAAATCAATAAAATTGCTGAATAGATCCCACGCGATCTGATAGAACGCCAAATTGAAAATCTCAAAATTACTTACGAAATGCTGCGTCGGCGCCACGAAAGGAAATCATTGTTGCATCGGATTCTGACGGATGACGAAAAATGGATTTATTTTGAAAACTCGAAGCGAAAAATTGTGGCTTAAACCTGGCGAAGCCGGTCCTGCAACACCAAGGCCAAACCGCTTTAGTAAGAAGACCATGCTCTGTGTCTTCTGAGACCAGAGTGGTATTGTGTATTATGAACTCTTGAAGCCCAGCCAAACCGTTAATACACAATGATTTCTTTAATAAATAAAAAATTTAAAATACACAATAATCAAAAAACGACTGGAACAGGCGAGAAGACATGGTAAAGTGATTTTTTTAGACGACAACACGTCATCGCACCCAGCACAACCAGTCAAAGACGCAGTGAAATCGTTTGGATATGACATCGTTCTGCAACCGCCGTACTCACCAGATTTGACGCCATCTGACTACCACCTCTTCGCATCAAAAGGGCACGCGCTTGCAGAGCAGCACTTAAATGATTTCAAAGGAGTTGCAAAGTGACTCGACAAATGGTTTGCCACAAAAGGCAAGCATTTTTTCTGGCCTGGTATTCATGAATTACCTGAAAAATTGGCTGACTGTGTAGATTGTAAATATTTTCAATTAAAAAAATTGTTTCCTTAGAAAATTACGCGTTTTTTTACCTAAAAAACTGAAAAACAATCATGCATACACCTGCGACTATTGTGTGTCAAATGTTTAAATAAAGGACTTTGCAGTTCCGCCAGGTCGTACGGTATAATTGAAGAAACCGCGTTTTGGTTCATCACAAACTCGTTCTCAAGGCTTCCGCGAAGTGATGACAGGTAGAACGTTGAAATAACGTGGATTTTATTGGGAATCAATTCAACCATATTAAGTAAGGAAGGTTGCAATGTTTTGTTTGTAAAGTTCCCGAAAATGTCATTGCCTAGTTTATAACTTTGTCTGATAAGGATCGAGTCGAGGGTCTTAAACAACTTAACTTAGTTGTTCCTTCATAATTTCAATACACGTTTTTCAGTGTTTGCTAGTTTCTAATCTTTTCAGTATGCCAAGTCCCTACTTCAATTTTTTTAGAAACGTCGTGAAAGTTGCCACGATAGCGAGATCATGTGTTCGTGATTTGGTGTTCAGACTTGGAGTTTTTTTTTCTGTGTAAGTTCTGTGTTAGTTTCTATTAGCAATGTACATTTGATTTTTATATGTCATTTGACATGTGGAGACTGTGATCGTTACCGTGATTGTAATCTATACATGCCGATATTACCCAAAGTTGAAAAGAGCATAAACTAGACTGGATGTGCATGAAACACGTTCTATTACAGAGATGAATAGTCATCTTACAAAATAAAAAAAACATAAATTAGAAAATTCGAGAAAATTGTTTAGGGATAATATAACCATTGAAAGAAAGATAATAGATTTTGGGCCTTAACCCATTATAGCGAGAAATCGGACGCACATAAAATGCAAATACATGGTAAAAGATTCGGTTATTTTTGTCTTTGATTGGTGTTTTAGTGTTTGTTTACATTGCTAACCCCATTCACAATGAATCAATAACATACGTCATTCATAATCTGTCTTGTTCAAAAATGGCACATGATGGTTAGTAAAATTTTAGAAAAGGGTAAGCTTAATTTTGTTTTCTCGTAAATTTTCAGCTTTAAAACGTAAAAATTTAATCGTTTTCATGCATAAGTGTGTGCCTACGTACACATATATGTATTACTTCGATATTAACATGTTGGTCTTAGAAGACGGGCGATATATGAAACATTATGCAAATCGAGCATTACGTCTTGTGTTTGTTCTCTCTTCGCAGGTTGTTGCTGCAAGAAATTTTATTAGCTTTGGAATGCGAAGAATAATATGAAATCACGAAAAATATTATTTATGGTGAGCCATCTATTGAAAGGAGTTGACAGGCTATAGATGAGGCAAGTGACAATTTGACGGACGATCATGATGCCAACGTAAATTATCTCGGAAGCATGATGGTTCAAACTCGATATGAACTACGAAGTTTTCGAGAAAATTGTGGTGGTGCTTTGCGCTCTACATCCGCATGTCTTCAATCAAACGCTGAGACATCGGAACCGTCCTTACCAATTTTGATAACATCGAGTGAAAAAAGCAATGATGTAGATAATGAACCACTTTCTTCTCTGAAAACTCGTACTAGTTGCTTAAAAACAACACTCTGGAAAAACGAATTACCATATTTTACGTGTGCATAACATAGCATACAACAAAATTCAGAAAAAAGTCAACATCGTCCAGACCCGTTAGAGTATATCATGTTCGGTTCGCACAAAGATTTAATGCGGCGTATCTTCGCCCAACCAAATCTTTACACGGGTCAGTCACGACAAACACGGGTCAGTCACGACAAACACGGGTCAGACTTTGATTGTCCCTGAAGATACAATTTATTATAATTTTGGAAGGAAAGTTGTTGACGGGATATGCGAAGCTACCAATTTAAAGATTTTTTTTCTCCAGAGGCAATGTGCGAAAGCTGTTATCAGAGAGTGTTAGATGCAATAGAGTTGGAGCGATGCTTTAAAGCTAACGCCTAAATGATGAAATGAAAAATTTATCGGCTTCTTTTGACAGACTTTACGTGTTGCGCAAGCTACAGGATAGCCTATGTACACCATGATAGCCTATGTACACCTATGTACACCTCCTATTATAGCCTATTAACACCATGTCCTCATCAAGCATTACAGTGTCGACGAAAGCATTATCATTGCTACTACCATTGCTACTATATCATCTGCATAGCCGACTAAGCGCGACTCATCTGGCAGCTCAAGCCTCAATAGTGCGTCGTATGAGGCGTTCCACAAGTCTGGTCCCAGTATGGAGCCTTGCGCTACACCAGACGTTATCTCCATACTGCGTCGCCCATCTTGTGTGTCATAGAGAAGACTGCGGTCCTTTAAATAATCCTTCAAAATCCGCATCAGATACCTTGGCAATCGGAAAAAATTTTCCAATGTGCCTAGAATATCCGACCATCTGGCAGAGTTGAAGGCATTTCTGACGTCAAGCGTCACTAGCAAGACAACTCGTTTTTCAGTTGTGTGCGCTTCGCCACGACGGACTGCATTCACCACTTCCATGATGGCATCGGAAGTGGATCGCCCTGCTCTAAAGCCATACTGCCGAGGAGATAGGTCCCCTGCAGCACGAATTGCGTCAGTGAGTCTTCTCTTGATGAGCTTTTCGAACACTTTCCAGGCTGTGTCCAGTATACAAAGCGGGCGGTATGTAGATGGCAGCCCCGGGTCCACTTTTCCCTTGCTGATCAATGTGAGCCTCATCACCTTCCAGCGAGAATGATCTTAAATTAATGTCCACGTTGTACTCAAACTCGTAAAACACAAATTGAAACGCTAAAACACAGAAACCTAAACCTTCATTAATTTTCACATTGAAGTCGGTGCTTGTTGAATATTTGTGAGGAGATTTACTTGTAAAAGGAGTACTTTGGCCAGCACTGTATTGATCGCACGAAAATATGTGAGAACGTCTCGTACATCTTTTATTCCTCACCTCCTCTACCTTTTGTTCAATTTTTAGCTCTTTAAGGAGACATTTTTTTATGCGAAAGTGCTTCTGTGACGACTAAAATAGAACTGGAAACCCATGAAAGAGCGAACAATATTGAGCGAACTTATTTGAAAACGCGTGTTCACTTAAGTTGATGTTTCTCGTTTTTTTTCCGCTTACGAATTTTTACATAATACATATGTAAAACTATTATGAAGTTTATTTTTAAACGTCGAAGGAACCGAATGCCGAAAAAACAAGTTTTTTTCAGAATTCTAACAGGTAATAGCGCCCTAAACTACTGTTCATTGAATTAGTTAGGACTGCATCCCTTCCGCTTACTTAAATCTCTTTTCATCCATGATGAGAGGATGAAAGTTTTAACTTAAACCATGTCGTTTATCCCTACACATACAAGGTGTCTCAAAAGAAATTTTATATTTATTTAGCTTAATGCGTGAACGCATCGTATCCGAGGGGCGCGGGGGTTATATCAATCGGTAGCCTGGCTCTTGGGAATTCAGTCGCTATGGAGGGTTTCTCGGGAGCAGACCGCGTGTTGTGCGTGCGAGAGTTTTACAAAAACGGCGATTCGGCAACTGTAGCGCGTAGAAAATGCTGCAGTATTCGAGGTTTTCGCCACTCAAATGATGCGCCAGGCATTCCTCTCATTCGACATTGGGTTAAAAAGTTTGAAAAGACTGGTACAACGCTGGATAAATCAAATCCGGGCGACCTAGGTCATGAAGAACGGTAGAAAACGTGGAGAATGCTAATCAGTCTGTTTGTGACGACCCGAACCTTTAAATTCGAAAGCGCGCAAGTGCTTTAAATCTGCATAGATCATCATTTCATCGCAATATGCACAAAGACCTAAAGCTGCACCCCTACAAAATTCAATTGGTGCAAGAATTAAAGCCCCAAGATGCCAGTCAGAGTCTTAATTTCGTAAATCAGGTGATTGAGCGATTTTAAACGTTTACCAACATTTCGTTTTCGGATGAAGCTCAATTTCATCTTAATGGCCACGTAAATAAGCAGAACTGCCGCTACTGGAGTGCAACGAATCCGAAACGCAAACATTAGAAACCCCTACATTCGCCTAAAGTGACCGTATGGGCTGCGATATCGGCCCAAGGAATTATCGGCCCTTACTTTTTTGAAGACGAAAGGGGGCGTGCAGTTACAGTGAAATCAGAGCGTTATGTGGAGATGTTAGACAACTTCTTGGTACCTGAACTGCAAAACTTTCCTAGCTTAAACCAAAGAACATGGTTCCAACAGGACGAAGCAATAATGTGTCTCTGCCACGTGTTCGTGAAATTTTCTCAGGCAAATTGATCTCCCGGAGAGGTGACATAAATTGGCCTCCACGCAGTACGTTTTCCAATGGGGTTATCTTAAATCTAAAGTTTACGCCAATAAACCGACTTCACTGGTGCATTTGAAAGAAAATATCCGTCACGAAATGGCAGCCATCCCTGACTCCACCTGCCGAGACGTCATAAGTAATTTTACTGTTCGATTAAATGAGTGCGGAGAACGCGAAGGTCTACATTTAGACGATATTATTTTTAAGAAATAAATCCCCGAAAAGTGTATTTTAATAATTAATAAATATTTTTCTACACACGGCTTACTTGTTTTTTAATCGATCCACTAAATATAAAATTTCTTTTGAGACACCTTGTATAACGTGAAACAAAACGACTCACACGCGAAACAGTTTCATCTGTCTCTTTCCTAACACTGTGTGCATGCCGCTGTTCTTCCTAGCCAATGCAGTTCGTGGTCAGAAATATCGAATGGTGCACTTTCGTAGGTAAGCGTTGTATAGATGCGGATGCGATACCATAGTGAGTCAAGATGATCCCACGTTATGAGATTTGTAACATTTGTGTTGTTTGAACATGCTTTGAAAATTTGTATTTGTTTTATGGCTTGAAAGTTGATTATTTTTCTAAAACACAATGACTTCGTCTCGGGCGTTGCAAGACTTTCAGATGGAAGAAATTTTGGAGGAAAAACCAGAAACTATCGATGTATGTAGTGACGAAGAGGATAATTTAAGTGAAGATGACGTCCAAAGTGACTACGAGGATGATGTAGAAGAAGATGTAGAAGAAGATGTAGACGTAAGCGAAAATCCTCCGAATATAGCAACACAGCGTCCTTTAACTTGGATGCCAGACCGGATATTCGTTTTGCCGCGAAGATCCAGAAAAGGGAAAAACAACCACTGCTGGTCTACAGTAAAGGGATGAATCAGTTAAGAATTTTCGTTATAAACATTGAACGAACATCAAGATTGCCAACAATAATTTGTAGGAATCTATTGGAACAACTGTACTGTTTTGATGCATTTTTCGCATCGGAAATAATAGAGGAAATTCTAACGTGGACTAATGTTGATATTTGTCTGAAATGAAAGAATCATTTCTCTGCTACTTTCAGAGTCACTAATTTTGACGAAATTAGAACATTTAACGTAGACAGCTGCAATGAAGGACAATCATGTCACGACTGTTGAATTGTTTGATGTTTCATTTTCTGGCACATGCTACGTATCGATTCTGAGTAGAGATAGATTCGCGTTTCTCGTAGCATCTCTGCCATTTGATGACGAAGCCATACGTCCCACTATCCGTTGTGAAGATGTTTTTGCGCCCAACAAAAAAACATGGAATTCGTTTATTACCCAGTGTAGAATAAACTATAATCCAGCATCTCATGTGACCATCGATGAACAATTCCGCATGTGCATAACAAATAAACCTTACAAATATGGCCTGGAAATTCCAATGATCTGTGATAGTTCGACAAAATACATGTTGAATGCCATTCCCTATTTAGGTAAGGGAACAGAAACAAAAGAACTGCAACTTAGAGAATATTATATGAAGGAGCTATCCAGAACCATCCATGGGTCATGTTGGAATATAACCAGCGATAATTGGCTTAAGTCCGTGCTTCTGGTAAAATCTTTGCTCCAGAAGCCATATAAGTTAACTATATTTGGTACAATGCGCTCAAATAAAAGGGAAATACCGGAAGGGCTAGAAAAGACTAGATTTAGATCTCTCGGAAGCTCTATGATTTGGCTCACTAACTTAACTGTCATTTAAACCAAAACTTGCAAAGATGGTCTATGTACTGTTATCCAGTGTCTTGGACATGTCTTCTACAATTATTCTACGTGATAGAATAATTCTCTTGGACATGATATTATTCTACAATCAGACAAAGGGGGGAGTTGATTCGTTCGACCAAATGTGATCATAGATGTCATGCAGTAGAAACACAAATAGATTACCTATGGCTTTATTCTACGGCATGTTGAATATAGTTTTTGTCATTAGCCACGTCATTTATTGTCACAATATTATTTCAAATAAGAATAAAACCCTAAATAGGCGAGCGTTCATGGAAGAATTGAGTACTGACAAAGCCATGGATCGAGAAAAGGCTTCAAGTTTCTAATCTGAGTAGCAGATTATGTGGAAACATACGAAATGCTCTACCAAGTACTTCTGACGCAAGACAAAGATGAACCAGCTAAAAAGAAAAGGAAATATTGCGCCTTCTGTCCGTGGAAGCTAAGAAGATAGACTCAAGCAGAGTGACGTAAATTTTCCAACTCCAAAAACAGAAAGCCTGTTTGTGGAGAGCATAACGTATTGACTAATTGAGACTGTATGTAGTTCCTATTTTGAGACTGTTTTTTAATATTTTATGTTTTGTATATAAAATTTCAACATCTTACTAGATAAGTAGATTTCATTCAGAGAAACCGATATAGTTTTCTTATTTGTGATTTTACCAAAGGATTTTAGTTTTTGTTTGTTTTTAAGAGAAACAAAAATGATACAAACCCGTAAATTTATTGATTTCATTTCTTGGGCAAGTCTTAAAATATAAAAATAGTGCAATTGGGTCGAAATCAGGTGTGAGTCATATTGACCTCACGTTATGCTCTCAGGAGCATCAAAGAAGAAGGTTAATATTTCTTAAAAATATGAATATACTCGTCCATCCTTCTAGGAAAGTTCTTTTCGTTTCCTTCTAGGAAACCAACTATTGTGTTTTCAAAGCCCTCCTGGTCTTGGTATGTACCAGAATTCTCTTCTATGACTTGTAGCTGTTCTTCATTATCAGTGTCAGTCTCGTCATCTCCAATGTCTTCATTTGCTTGGGGCCGTGGTTCGACAGAATGCATGGTGAGACTGATTATTACCTGACGCAACTACTCAGTGGTCACGGGTATTTTCAGTCTTACCTGTATAAGATGGGAAAGACACCATCCCCAACTTGCGTGTTCTGCCCGGAGATGACGGATGATGCCTGCCACACGTTCTTTACGCGATTCACAAGACTCCGTTCGCATCTCTCGGAGAAAATTGGCGTAATTTCCCCAGAAAATTTAACGGGAAAAATGATGAAATCAAAGGACAATTCGAACTGTGTGTCGCATTACGTACGGACAGTACTCATTATAAAGAAGGACATAATGGATCGCTTGGCGAGAGAGGGAACATCTCTGTAACGCAATATTATAGTTACTAATCGCAATTCCTTCCTATCCATCCGTGGAGAAAGAGAGATTTCCCTTAGCCTGAAGACATCGCTAAGCGATGATTAATGAGGCCTAGTCCGAAGTAATGTGACAAACAGTTCCAGGCTAGGTTCTCGGTGTGACAGGGGAGGTGTTTAGTCAGTAGTCCGGTAGCGGGGGAGTCCGACACTCAGGGAGTAAATAGCCTTCACTTCCCAAAAAAAAAATTGTCTTCATTTGCTAATACCTTGTACTCATCAAACGAAATTGGCTGGATTTCGGTTAAATCAGCAGAGTTTCGTTAGCCCGAATTTCGAGAAGCAGATTCTCACGATGTGGAAGCTATTGGAATAGCATATTACTTTGTTGTGGAATCCATTACTTCGCGAGAAGGATGAAAATGGCGGTGGCGGTATTCTGTTCATAAGTAGAGAAATCCAGAAACCTTTATGATCATTAAGAAGCTGGTTACAGTACAAATCAGCCTAACCAAGCTCACGATTGAGCCTTGACAGTAGGACCGGTAGCAGTCATCCAGACTACATTCCTCCATGGGGTGCGCATCCAAGATCGCTTTGAAAAGCGTTCGGTCTCCTCCTTTTCTTCGCTGCTATTGTTGCTATTTCGTTGGTATATTTTAAGGTCTTTCACGAACACTGCTGTCCTGGAAATCGTTCGAAATTCATATATATTTCATAACACGCCTTCTCTCTGAACATTTATCAATTGATTTCGATGTTACTCATCGTTGAGAGCGTCGCCTAATGGTTCTGCCCCGTAGAGCCATAGTGCAGAAAAGACTTCGTAATCCTATTTAAGAGTTCAGAAAGTTGATAAACACAACTCTTTCATAAGTCGCTAGGGTTCAGTTCCGACCTTTAATGAAATATAATAGAATTTTTCAAATAATTCTACCGACGAAACCAAAGAATGAATCCCTCACGAGGTCTACCCCAAGCTCTTGATGATTGCAAGAATTTGTACCCGTATTAAAGTGTATACAAGGTTTTTGTGCCAGGTATTGCACATTCAATTAATTATACAGTAGATTCATTCATGTCTAAATTTTATTTTCAAGATTTAAAGAGTTTTGGTTTCCTTTTCAGTAAGTGACTTAACGGACCTCGATAAAATTTTGTACTATTTATATTTAAGTGATAATTTATGCCATCAATGACATGTTAATTGTTTAAACTTAGCAACTATTGTAGCAAGGATATAGTTGAAACATGCTTTGCAGTTTTCCGTGCATTATTACAGAACCGAAGGGCACAAAAATCAATAAAATCGTCTATTTAAATGCAGGTCCCTTTCCCTTATAAGACCACACATTGCGATAAACTGGCCGACCGTTAAGAGGTTGGGGAACACGGAAACTTCTCCTTATCCTTTGGCCACTTGAATTAACAACTGATCGAAATACTTCCAATTGACGGCGAGATATTTTTTGAGGCCGAGGAAAGACCACCCACGTCACTGATTCGTTGCACGGTGGTATTGTTAATGAGCCTGAAATATACGAGGGTAAGGATAACGGATTTTCTTAACACCAACATACATACGTACCAAAATAAGTGAAGTATTGGTTCAAATTCACATTCCCCATGAGTCTTTTCAAAGCTATTGGCGAATACATAAAGTTTGTAGTATTGGGTGCGGCACTGATTATATCTGTAATAGGGGTGAGGTTGGGATTATCTCTCGCAGATATCTGAAAAAAATTTCAAAATAATTATTATTTAGTCAAGTTCGTAACACTTACCTCGAAGAATATGCCAAAAACAAGCAAACCATCCTCAAAATTAAGAGCTTCGGCTAACGTCGTGTATCTGGATCTTCTATGAATTATATGTAGCTCAAGCGGAAATCCTCTGCCGTTTAAAATATGTTCAGATCCTTCATTGTCTCTTCTTCCCCAATGAAAGTGGAAGCTATCAAACACATATTTGTCTTTGAGGAATTTATTAGTAATAAATGGGCGAACAGCGTTATCTGCACTGATCGATTGCGAGTATCCATACATTTCAAATGGTGGAATTGAAACAGGAACCGTCTGTAAATTGAAGGGTATTAATGTCCTTTTGATAGTTGGCTTTGTTCTCTTACCCTATCAAACAGGATTTCAATTGGCGACTGGTTGTCTCCTCCGCATTGGGGGAAGTCCACCGGCCAAGAGTCTTGGTTCTCATATGTGAATCCGGTTTGAGCGTACGCGGATCCTAAAATGGTCAATTTTTGAATAATTCGCCAAAAAAAGATTTTCTGTGAAATATGCAGAATCGAAACTTGTAAAATTATTCATTGAACACTTTCCAACTAGCTGCAAACCACTTTTAATTTATAATAATAAAGAGTCAGACGGTAGTGGCAATACCTCGCAATTTCTTTCCTGACGGATTGCCAAGGAATTTATAATCTAAAACCCGAGCACCCTTGGGCTGTTTTGTAACAAATTTCATGCCTTTTTTTACCTAATTTAACCTATTCCGCTGTATGTGATCCTTCAGCTGTCCGTCCATTGTTCAAACATATATTGGTTTGGTCCTTGTCACTGCATCTTCGAAGAGGAGAATAGACAAATTCATGATCCACTGGTCAAAAAAACGTAAGCTTCATCATGCCGGGCTATGTTTTTAGCGTTTCTATTTTTCTAATCAGGATGTTTCTCAATTAAAATAAGATGATTAAAAATATTCATTATTAATGAATTTTATTCGCTTCGCAATCGTTCAGCAAACAGAAAAAATTACTTAGAGCCCAATATAACATGAGAAACAAGAATTTTTTCTGGAAAACTTGGCTTTTGATTGTCCTCATTGATGGTCAGCCTTTTTTCAACTTTTTCTGAGCATTCGGCATTCATGGACTAAAATACTTAGACTCTGCGTTTGAATCTTTCTCTAAGAGCATCACTTCGAGCGTGTAAGTTCAAGCGGTTCGAGGAAGGTTTAATTTAATCTTAAATCAATCTGAATTATAATTTAATATCCGGTATTGATTTTTTGATTTAAGGGCCGTTGAAATTGCTCTATTTCGACTCGACTATTGAACATTCTCATTAATTTTTCTTTTAAAACTGAAGATCATTAGGATGCATCATCAATCATCTTAAAAAATGAAGTAACAATCTGAAGATCAGCCATAATATTTTTCATCGCAGTAATATTTACTGTCCCACATACTGTCCCTATTCCAACAAAAGCAGAAGGATTCCATAGATCCCAGCTGCAATCCCTAATTTATCAGTGAACCAATAATCAGCGGCAACCACAACAACAACAACAAATTTGAATCAAAGTATTTATTGCACTGAATTCTTTAAAGAGTAAGTTTTATGGTTTTATAACTTTTTTTTAAAATTTAGGGTACCATAGAGGAGCAAAGGAATCGAGAATCGAGAGTTAAAACATTTTAATAGATTCTTATGAGCCGATAAGTAAACTCAACTAAGGCACATCACATTCCATTTCAAAAACCACCCTGGACTCACTTCAATTTTTGGAACGCTCAAAACCATCTAGGAAGTAGGGTTTTTAGCTCACAAGGTAGCGGATTCCATTCTTTGAAATTAGATCCTTACTTTTATACCTTTTGTTTTTGTTTTTGCCAAATCATCTAGGTTTTCTACGCTGCCTGGAGTAAGCCCAGTAAAGAGAACACATCTTCTATGAAATTTGTTCCAGGTGGAAGGTGAACATAACCAATAGTAAATAATATTAATGAGAATAATACTTAAAAAATTTAAATTATTATTATATAGACAAGACAATCGAACTCTTTATACTGATTCTATGATTATGACTTTAATCGGATCAAATCGCTATAATTGAAAAAAGTGGGAAGGTATAGTGTAAGAAACAGCGAAGAGCAACGGACAGTGCCTCATTTGATTTGCAGCCTTCCAGTGTAAGAAATTTCCTCGAGAAACTTGTCTGCCAAGACGGGAACACACTTACAGAGGTCGATTACATTTTGACCTCGATATATGATGCTATCGAGTAGTGAACTGTGATTCCAAATATGACCAGGTGAAACCTGTGTATAGATGCCCAATATCAAGGATATCTAGCACAAAATCTGGTCCGACCCGCAAGTTTGAGATCTGCAAACTTTAAAAGGAGTCGGTAGTTATTGTGTATTGAGGTCAGCTGGCAGAATATTCAGCGTGTTTACTTGAGATTATCTCAACCAGGTTTATCGAAGAGAATCGCAATGAACTGATAATTGGAATCAAGACGGCTGTCGTTGAATGTGAGACCCGATGAACAAGAAACAACTTTTTTGATCTAGAATGCCGAGTCCAAAGTTTTTATTTAAAACCGGCTCGATAGCAAGTACGGGAAAACTATGACATATAATGGGGAAGTGCGATTAGTGTTATACTCTAAAGTACTTCGCAACTCCTCATGCTCAATTGAACTATCTGACATAATCAAATTGACTGACATAACTAACATAGACCCTTTAAATTTGTACGATGTTTGGGATTAAAAACACTAGTATAAGTTGAATCCCTTTATTTTGAATAAACTTATTGTTATGGCTTCTGGCAATGCCGGGATAAGAAGATGATAATATGAATAAAATATCCCCGTCATAAGCCTTCGTGAGAAGCGAGAAGAACGGCTTAAGGAAATTTTAGTAAGTTTGCCGTGTTTTTGGTTGGCAAGTGAAGACTTGTCGCGGCATTAACTTTTGTTTCCGACGCGAAAAATGCGTCGGGACGTTTCGAGTTGCCACAGATGTATTGCCTCCACTGGCTAGGAATAAAATTTGTGGGTGATTGTTCATGCTTAGAATGAGGCGGTTACTTAACTTTGAGACAAATTATCCTACCATTCCCCCAATGCGAATTGGAATTCTGTTTGAAGACGTTTAATTTGATTCAGGTCCGATGATCACCATCTTAGGTAAGTTATAGTGCAGTATACTTTTATTTTAACGCGAAAGATTTGGGAGGTTTTTTTTCAAACACAATGATCCGGAGAAATTTGCATTGCAGACAAAATTCCACAAATTTTCAGAAAATTCTGTTTAATCGCGCATTGGTTCGAAGCATATTACAACCAATAAGCAATGCCAACAGTCTGAAGAGCTTTGCAACAAAATAAAGCTTTACGAAGTAGAGAGCTTGTAAGTTAAACAACCCATGTAAGTGGAGAGATTGCGTCGGCAACTCGAATGAGCTTAATTGTATGTGAGACTAATTTCTCCATGTCCTATCTGCAAGAAGTTTTGCGTACCAACACCAATTTGATTGTGGTTATTCGAATTGAAAGCCCTTATTGCTGGTTAGACTAGTACGAAATATTCTCGCTGCTTTGTCGTTACATTGTGACGCTAGTTATTAGTAAGGTAATTGTGAAAAACTCTTACAGAATCCGATTTCCGAAAAGTGAATAACACATAACTAAAACCACTTGTCAAGGTAACAATGAATTTTGGAAGAAAAAAAACAACAAAAAAGATTCGCTTTTTCCTTATTGTACCGGTGTTTGGAAAAACCGACACATAGTTAGACACAGAGTCTGAACTGACCAATATTCATTCACTCAAAAGAGACTAAAATCTATCATTTATCAATCCTAGCAAAATAAAAAAAAATATTTATCTCTGCATCGCCATTAGCAGTCTAAAAATAGTCCGTCAGTTGGCTTATGTAGTGCAAGTAATATCTTTAAGTATAAGTAATATCTTTAATAGCAAGACTTGCTTGATATTAAAGAAGAGCAGATAGAAGTTCTCCCAAAGGGAAGAATAGCCATTTAAATAAAAAAAGGGTGGTCCTCATCCACTAAATCCACCGCAATACTTCCCTTCTACTAATTCGTCATTGCGAATTTTTTTGCATCCGAGGTTTGAGGATCGATCTGGGACAGTGATTGTAAAAGGTTACTCAAGCTGTTTTCCAGTTATGGACCAAAATAAAAAGGTCGCAAAGAGTAACAATTGGGAATATTTTGAAAGTACTGATGATTTTTAAACAAAATGCAATGAGCTATTAAGATTGCAGATGGAATGAAATAGGTTTCTTGAGTTGAATTGATAAAATATATACTATTTTCAATTTCGTATTCTATTTATAAAATCATTTGATATTAAAAGAAAAAAATTTTCTTTGAAACTAATCTTTCTTAGTATACTTTTTCCACTGACGTATGCTTAAAAGATTGGACGAAAAGAATGCCGGGTATTGACAGTGATCTTTTGTGCCAATTTTACCCGCAAATTAATTCACAAGAGATATCCAAGATAACAAACTTTTTGTAGGCACCAAACTAGATCATAAAATGGAAATGGGTACAGTTTTAGAGCTTGCTACAATAAAAGGGGGAATTTTTCAAAATCACTAATAAGCACTGACAGCTTGCAAAATCTTCCGATTTGACGCTATATTACTCTAATTTTCCAGATGTATCGGTAATTGTAAGTCACACTTGAGGAGAAACTTGTTAAAGATAAAGCATAAAGACGAAGGTGCTTGGGATATAGGACTAGGACTCTCTTAAATTTTATATACATCCACAATGACTCACGTATAATATTACTCAGGAAAAATTATTCTCACATACATTTACGGCAAGAAACATAGCCATCTCTTTTAAATCGCAAATAGACACAAGTTTGGAAAAAATCTTTCGTAGGCTCTCCACTCACACATGTTATGTATTTCATAAGCTCTCTACCTTGGAAAGCTTGCTTTGCATGCTACTTGAAGTCTCCACATCTGGAGGTGATATGCTTCCAAATCTGTTAGCCTGTTAGTAGTTACGCTATGGTTTTTCTTTTAGAAACGTTTTATTCTGTGAAGAAGGTCATCGTTTGTAAGTTTGTATGTGATTTCTATTTATTCGTAAAGTCTACGAAGCACAAAAGAAAATGGATTGAATAATAAATTCTGTAAATAATAAATTCATTCTATAAATTTCCTGAGAGTAATGAATAAAGTGGAGGAGAGGGAGGCAAATAAATGCACAAATTCTCGCATTTCCGAATAAATAGAATCATCAGAAACAAAATCATTTGCATATTAACATTAATAAATGAAAAATAGCGAAACGAAGAAATTCATCATTAGAGTTCGTCTTCATTTTCTTTTAGCACAGCCAGGGACCATAAAGTCATACTTAATGAGATCAAAGTTACACATGGACCGTAACACTCGCAAAATGACTCTGATTTGGAATTTTAGTGTTGTTAAATAAACAAGTTGGTTAGTAAGTGACCGGAAAATAATGGCGAAATTTTTACAAATTCAACTCTTATTTACATAAATATCACATGTACTAGAAGGAAAGTGTAAAAATGTTTACAAACAACATTCAACATGGAAAAATTAGCATAAAATTTGGATTTTTATTTCAAGACAAATTTCTAAATTAATGAATTTCTTACTTTTTTGTAACAAATTTGTTTGTAACAATCATTATTTTTTTTGATGATTAAATAGGTCACTGTACCGATTTTATTGAAAAAAAAATTTAGAGAACAGATTCAAACATGTAGAATGTGTCGACCAAATAACAATCAAGTATGTACACATTATTATATAGGGTACATACTAGTTATAATCTGGATCATAATTTCTAATCTTATGCAAAATGATTTGATTGAAAAATTGAGGGAACTTTTAATCTTAAAATATATTTCTTTAGAAGAAAAATTGGTGCGAAATGCAAATTACTACCGGACACGTAGATTTGAACATTTCTTCTGACGGTTTGGATACTGCATTTCTAGTTGCTAACATTGAAATTAGTCATCACAGACCTGCCAAATGAACTCGAACATAAACTCAGGTATTTGAAAGTATGAGTTGATTCATTGCTCGATCATATCATCGAAAATATGACATGATTCATCGGCTCCGTTTTACAATTAAAGGAGAATTTCTGGTATAGAGATGCGGTTAACACACAAGAACTATTGGAGGCGTCGCATACAGAATGCCGGCCCTGAAAGGATCTGTAGCGCCATGGCGGCGATTTCAGCCAGTGTAACGTTTTATCCAAAGAAAATTCATAACAATCCCTATTGTTCAAAAGTATTTCCAACTTCAATTGAACTTGGAAAGGATAGTCAGCGCGCACTATTTCTTAAAAAATTCCCGGCCTAAACTCAGCACAGAAAGGAAAAACAGCAACTGTGTGCTGTAACAAACACTGGAAACAGAAAAACACACAAACTATAACTTAACTTTGTTAACTCATTCACTAAACATGAAAAAAACCAAAAACTGCATTATTCAACCAAAAACGAAATGTATCATACACTGAGTTTGCTCATATTGAGGTAAGTTTGCAATAATTAATTAAATTGAATCTCGAGTTTTCCGAACAAAATGTTCAAATCAAACGCAAGTGCACTATTCGGAAAAAATAACAATAAAAGCAACAAATTGCTAATTTATTCAAAACCGAAAAATTGCACAAAGATTACTTGCCTAAAACGTAAAAACATGCATATAATATCAGGTACATGATTTTATCACTGGATATGAAATTGTTTCACTTTTAAACAATTATATGCAGCACAATAAGATTTTATAATTATGATTATATGAAGCACTAAACAATTACAGATAGATATTGTGCTTCTGTAAGCAGCTGATGAGTATCTACTAATCTTATGCTCAAGCCAGCGTTTATATTTATTGAAACTTTTCCACATTTTCCAACGTTGTTCAAATTAATACAATTTGATCATTCGGATTACGGAGCATAATCATATGTTCAAGTTTAATTGAAGTTTATTTGCAAAGTGTTCATGGTTAACCTGAGCATTACTCATTTGCCAACTTCTTGCTGAATGGAATTGATCCAGTTCTGTGGTTGTTTGATTCAAAAATGGTGTTTACCATTTTTGAATCAAATATTTTTAATAATACCAACTGTATTAACATAGAATTGTAAGTTCTTAGAGAATATTTCCTATTCTTCGTTATAGGAGATTGCACAAACGTGTACAAAAGGACACTTGTTCAAACATCTTCTACGAAATTCTGTTGATCGGAAGTCATAGACCTAGCACAACATTTTATTGTTCCTATTTCAAAGACTTAACTTGGTATTGAAAGTTGACTGAAAATTGAACATGGAAGTCAACTTCATTCATTTTTAGCGCCAACGTTCATACTACAAAAGTCAAACGAGGAACTGCAAACATTTAAGGCTAATTAACTCAAATCACTTCATAAAACAACAATCCCAATTAAATCAATGTTTACGCTTTTATATTCTCATGTGGACTTTTCAACACTAATACTGAACCATTTACACATCTTAAATAGACTCAAGTGATCTCCAAGTGCGTATCCACAAAAAAATAGTGGGAAAATACTTGATAGCTTGACTCAAGCCTTTTTTTCCATTGAGACAACATAATATGTGAACACATAACAGCCACTAGCAACTACTTTCAAGATGTATGCTCACATGCGTCGAATAAATGCAAAAATTTAATAAAGATTTGATAAAAATTAATTGATTCTAAAATTGAAAGAGCTATATCCAGCTGAATAATAAAACCTAAAAGCCTGAAGTCAGTGAATAAAGTTAGTTATTTACTCCAAATTTACTCTAGTATTGCACAATTTTTGATTTTATTATGCATAATTTTTTGATTTGCACTATAACCATTGTTTGTTTATTATTTTTTATGAAAGTACGTTAATGATAGTCATTATTTGAATATTGACTAGATAGCATTTGGTGTGCTTTGTGATTTAATAAAATCAAATCAATAAATATTGATTGTTAAGAGCTGGAGCACTTTAAAAGTTTTGAAATTAAAATATGCTAAGCTTTTTTCATACAAATTTGAATTTATTTATTGCAATTTCCTATAACTTCTAGCAAATTATCAAAGCATGTAGCAGTTACAAAGCTCGTTCAATGAAACCAATTTCGCATGACTTTTTGCAATATTTTTGGTGTTATTTCGTCAATGAAACGTCGAAAAATTACCTGCAATGCTTCTCACCATGTTGGTTCATGGGCATAAACAAAGGACTTCGCACAACTCTAAACGAAACAATCTGGAGGCGTCAAATCGCACGCTCTGCGCGAGTTCAATTGACTAAGGCCTTTTTGCGAATTAATACTTTCTCCAAATTTCGTTTTCAATTTGTCGATTATTTCAATGGCTACGTGGCGTTGTAGTACCATCCTGATTTAAAAAAAATGTTTTCGTCTTTTTAAACAAAAATGCATCGGGAATGTATGTTACGGTAACATCCGAAATTAACAGTAACGGCATGAGAACAGTGAGAAGCGGTGCAGCACTGCACGTCCGGAATAGGAATCATGATCTATACCAATGCACAATTGTTAGACAAGGACCAGCTTGTTGGACTTTGTTATATTATAGGTCTGTGACGGTTTTAACAGTTATTTATTAACCATTTTATGAATATGATACAAAGTCTTATGAAAAACATGCATTGTTCAAAATTTATCACTTTCAAATGTAACCCTCAATAGACTTCAACAAAATGCCGAATAATGACGTATCAAAACATTTAAGCAAGTACCGTTATCTGGTAATATTTCCAGAGAAAATGCACAGAGAATCGTTTCTTGTACTTTTTTGACATGTAATGATGACGCTGATTTTTGGATTTTGTGTGTATGCGTTTTTTCTAACAATAAAGTGATGTGCTTACTGTTTAATTTTATTTCTTATTAAAACATTATTATTAACAAGTGGTTAACATTAGTTTGCATACAAAAATTTCCAAAAAACTCTTAGTTTTTTGTTTTCTTAATAAATTGAAAATATTTTGTTAATTTTATGATGTAATATATGCCAAAATTTAAAAAAAAACACCAACTTAAAGCTTCAACATACCTAACTCCAACTTTCAAATAATGCGGTAAAAGCAAAAAAACATTAGACAAAGAGTCTAACTTTACTAGTAACTTACCGACTTACCGACTTACCGACTTACCGACGACTAACTTACCTATAATGATTGATTGATTGATTTACAGTCAGGGATAGTGCACGTCAACCCTTACAGGTTTATTGTGCTCTCGCTTCCAGTGCTCCTAGAGCGCCTCAAGCAGGTCGATCTCTCTGAGAAAGTTAATGTTCTGCTTCGGCCTCAGGCGTCCCAATTCCTCTTCGACACGGAAGCAGCTTCCTAAACTGTCTCTTCTCCTGCGGGACAATGCATCACAGTGTGCCAGCAAATACACTGGTGTCTCCTCCGTAAGATTACAAAATCTGCACTCATCATTCGCTGTCAAGCTCATCTTTTTGAGATGCCTTCCGAGTGTGCAGTGCCTTATCGAAGATCCCAGTCAAGACCCTTAGCATTCATTCATTTCAATGCACGCTCGGAACTTCTTCTCGTCATAAACTTCGCGGAACAGCTTCGACATTCGAAATCCTCAAAGTTCATTCCAGAGCCTATTGCATTCTCTATCCTCAGTTTCCTTCAGGGCCCTGTGAATGAAATTCATTTCAGTTGCGCTAAAAGATTCAGGACCAATGAATGTTCCTTCCCTCGCCAGTTGGTTCGCTTGCTCATTACTCTCGATATCTGCAAGCCCCGGTACCCAGTATAGGGTAGCCTTATTGTCCGCACTCAATTTGTTGAGTATATTGCAACAATCTAGAACCATTCTCGATGTAATCACCGGGGATTCTAGTGCTTTTAAGGCTGCTTTGCTACCGAATATTATAGCTCTGGTTTTGCCTTTGTATTCTCTGTCTGTATTCTCTATTCTGTACTATCTATTCTGTAGGTGGCATAGACCTCAGCCAGAAAGATACTTAGCATATTTCCCATCGGTACTTCAATTCCTGTTCCCTCATATGTATTGCAACCATCCGTGTACAACCTGACTGCATGCCGCCTTCTGAGGTGCATATTCGATTCAACGCTACATTCTCTTTTGTCACTCAGCACTACACAAAAATTGTTGTGAAAGCTGAATGCCGACGTCATGCAATCCGACGAGGCATATATGAATGTAGACGCAATCACTAGTTTCACTTAGTGCTTGTGACCAATTCCAAGGTCATTTTCTCTTCCTTCATGGAAAATTCTTGTATGTAGACGTCGCTTCTGTTTCTATCACCAAATGAAGTGGCGATAGGCTTAAGATTTTCTAAAGAGCTGCCATGGGACATGACTTTATGGCTCCGATGATACAGACACATGCCAAACGCTGAACTCGATCGAGTGCAAGCCTCGTATTGCATTCTTGGATTTTGTCAGCCCAGGCCACCACTCTATAGGATAAGATTCTCGAGTTACCACAGGACTTGCCCGTCATGTTCCTGCACACCATCAGAGCTCTTACAGCCTTTGCAGACACTGCCTTAATGTGTCCGTTACACCTGAGCCTACCGTTCAACAACAATCCGAGATGCTTGATTTCATTCTTATGCCCAATTTCTGTCCCATTTAGATATATGGTGTGGAGTTGGTCCATATTTCTTCTTCTTGTGAACGGCACCAGTGTTGTTTTATCAGGGTTAAGCCTTAGACCTATCTCCTGGCACTAGCTATTCACAATTCGTAGTTCCTCCTGCATTATATCACACAGTGTCCTTTCGTATTTTCCTCTGGTTAGAATTGCGATATCATCCGCATACGTTTGACATATCAACAGTCTGCCTAAGACTTCACCTGCCACAAGAGTCCATAGTAGTTGTGACAGAACACCTCCTTGGCGGCTTCCACGATACGTACGTACGTTGATGGTTCTTGATCCCACTTTACATACGATGGTTCGCCCTGCCAGCGACCGAGACAGCCAGCGAATAAGAGCAGGATTGACCTTCCCTTTTCATAAGCGCCGTCTTCACCGCATCGTGGTTGGTATTGTCTAAGGCCCCTTCAATATCATCAAATGCACCTAGTGCTGGCTCCTACATTATGTCAACAATCAATACAGTTAGCTCAAGATAATTAGTGAAATTCGACCAATGGAATAGCTTTGTACAGGACTAAGAAAATAGTTTTTGCCAATCTCATTATGATTTTTTTGTAGCTAAGTCGGTCTAGACCAATGACTATGTATTGGCTTAAAAATGGATGAAGGAAGTACCTTGACATTTTCTTCCGAAAGCATCTGCAACTCAATCGAAGTTACAAACTTGAGAGCCATGCCTGAGTTTTCTAGTCTACAGTATTTGCAATAAAACCGACCGCAGAATCGACTACATACAAACCTAACAGAAAAATACATATGCCCATGGACAGAAAATCAGTATTGCATGTTCTGCAGTTAACACCGTAGTTTCACAATTATTGAAGGATTTTAGGAAGGCCCTTAAGGTCGCAATATCGTTAAATAGTATATGTATATGAGTATAGGTAGTTAACTTAGATGATTGACTTAACTTAGAAGCAGAGATGTAAACAGATACAAAAATGCAGATGAGCTTGCAAGAGCTGCATCAGCCGACCAATATGAGCCACGACTCTCTAAGTCATTACGACAAACAGAAAAGAAATTCAGACAGATGACACCTGTCTAATTTGCGACAAGAAGGAAATGAGTACAGAGCACTTTCTTCTAAGTCAAACATCTCACAGGACTCAGGCATACTAACTTGACAAATCTGCAAAATTCGGCGGCCACAGAGCTAGTAGCCCTTCTTGTTCTCTGTAGGAAAGCCCGATGAACCATCTGTAAATAATAGCACCATACCCAAAGAGCTAAGCTCCGATACAGGTATATGCTATTTTCAACAATGTAACGGTAATTCCAACAACACGTGCCGTAACGGGAGCTCCTGCTGCATATTGAAAGAAATTTGGACGGACGATGACATGAATGAACTAAACAAACCCGAGCCTAAACTTCTCCACACAGTCAATTCTGATGGATACAATGATGAATGTTTTGTCTTGCATTTGTCTTATTATATTGTAACTTTGTTTGTTAACATATCGATTCGATTATCACTGAAGAAAATTTAACGGTTTTTAGATCAATTTTCAATTACCCAAATAAAATGAAAAACCTTACTAAACAAAAACCAAAAAAAAAAAATACAAACCCTGTTAGATAAAAGTTTCCCAGCATTGTTAAATTTCGTACATATGATTGATAAATTTAAACCTTTTGAAAGATCTTGTCTACTTAAAAATATCTTTTACTAAACCGGCTGGAAAAAGGATGTTTCCCGTGAAGATTTTACCTATTGAATAAAGATCTAATATAGATCTGGGAAAAAACTTAATTTCCTTTTCTACCATGATATTATTTAAATAAATTAGAAATTTCCCAACATCAAAAAACTTTAATAAATTTTTGTGGCAACGGATTTATTCCTTCATTTGGAACAATCTCAAGAGTATTTTTTTACTGGCCAACAATGACCTTTTAAAAATTATGAGGGATAAATTATAAAAAGGAAAAAGGCATCTTTAGCCTTTAAAAATAATTTATCTAGGGTCAATGAGATAAAGAATTTAATTTTGTTTAATTTTCTATTTTTATTAATGTCTAGGACTTGTTGCGATCACGCTGCCGCGGTCGCAGACATTTATATGGCAGTGATCTCATGTTCCCCCAGGTGGCATACTGAGGCCGGCTAGGCTCAGCTGGTCGGGGTCGTTCGGGGAAGATCACTGCCCGTGCTGGGCCACCTAATTCAGAATGACAACATTACAAATTGGAGAGGAATAAGGGATAAGGACGAAGGAGAGATGGCTTGGAGAAATGAAAAAAAATTTTTACTCTACTTCAATTTTTTATTAAAATAACAAACAAAACAAGAAAAAGAAAAAAAAATATAATGAAAAAAAAAAAAAAAAGGAAACTTAAATAAAATTTTTAAATTTAAATCTATAAAAAAAAGGAAGAAAGAACAAAATAAAGAAAAAAAAATACTATACCACTAAAAATTCCACCACCAAACCCGATCGGGTACGGTTCACAGCATGCTATATACTAAGTGCAGTTATAAAAATAAATATAATCAATTGCCTATTCTATTTTTCCGATTTTTTTTGATTTTTTTATTTTTCTGATGATGTTTTCCATATTTTCTCGTCGCATACGATGACCAACTATTCCTCGTTCAGAGAAAGCCTTTCACGATGAGTGCAATTCAAAATAAAAGTTTAATCGTACCGAGTAGATTTTCGCTGGATTTTCAATTTAAGCTTATTCAGATAAGATTTTCATTTAATGTAAAATGTCTCTTATAGGTTTTGTTACAAAGTCACATAATCACCATATATTCCCTTTTTCCCTTTTTCTTGTTTTTTTTTTTTTTTTTATGGAGTATCCTTTAAAAAAACATTTTTCTCACTGTCACCTCTCAGCATTTCACGCCTTTATCTAACTCTACTATTTCCAAATGTTTAATTTAATTGGCTTCCAATGGAAGCAACGAATTCATATTTCACTTTCACAATTTTTCAAATGGTACTCTTGGGCACAGAGATTTTGTTTGGTATTTTCGTTTCAAAATTCACTTGTTTAACTCTTGCCCTTAACGAACAAAAATGTTATTTTTTTGTAACGATTCCTAGCCAAAAACCGATTTCACCAATTTCACTAATTTCTCCCGGCGCACGATGAATTGTATCCCGTAAAACAACGTGTGAAATATAAATTGAAAGTACTGAGCCGTGGGGTAACACAACGTTAATAAAATCGCATAAATTCACTTAAAAATTTAGAATAACAATTTTCAGAATTCTATATGTAACACCGCCAACTTGTCGACCAACTCTCTTCCTCTTTCCGAACAAAAAAACTTCTCGACCACCTTCAATCAGCACCATCCAGCAACTGCCTCATCATCCAGCAAATCCCCATCACCGCCAACCCGCTGTCGTCACCGGTACATCATCCCGCTGTCGACAACTGTCCCTCACCGGCTCGCGGATGTTAACCTTTCACCCTTCGGTCAGGGTCAACTTCCCCAGGGCAATTGGATTAAGATATTAATTGCCCTGAAAAAGAGGAACTGACAAAAGGTTAAAAGATTACTACCCATGATGGATTCGAACTCAGAAGTCGGGGTTCCACAACCTGAATCGGATCCACTATGCCCAGAGTCACCTGATGAATGTTAATTTATAACAAAGATCAGGCATCTCTGTCGCCACTCGCGATGTTGACGTCGGGTAACTAAAGGCAGGGATTGTTGTTGGTAGAATCCAGCATATTTGAATTATATGAAATTCAAATATATTGGATTGTGTACCAACTATTTGGAGTGGATACTGGGATGAATATTGTGAGGAACAAGGTGAAAAGGAACATGACATGTGAGAGGAAAAGGTGAAGATGGGATAAATGAACAAGGAATGACGTCAACTTGCGTACCTTGCTATGTAGAGAAATAGCGAAGCAGCAGTGGTCGCAACAGACTCTATACTTTATATATTTTTAATATTTTGAATATTTTGTCTGGCCTCCTCTGTCCTAAGTCACGGTCACGCAACATTGATTCTTCAACTTCGAAATTTTTTTCCAAGTTGATGTAGGAATTAATTGCCTAGTATCTGTGATTAAGTTGATCAATGTCTGAATTAAGTCCCAGCGCCTCCTAGATTATTGAAGTTTGATAATGTACCAGGTATTTTGTATTGGATTTAAGCAGGGTCTAAACCGTGGCCAATCTTAAACCTTAATATCATTTTTCTCGAAATATATCTTGTCCTTTTACACAATTTATCAAAGGTTAGACTCGTAGAAACTTAACTCTTAAATCGTTTCTACTGTAACATGGTGCAGTATCCAGTTGTAAATCAAATTTTCCGGTATCGCCGAACATTTTTTCAAGAACATGCAAATGGACCGATGCAGAGCCTTTGCGTTGATGACGCATATTTGGCCATACCATACCTCTTTTGAAGCGAGTCATCGAAGGCATTCATCACTAAGCCTTTCTCAAGGTTCTCGCCGAACGAGAAATCCTCCGAAACCTTAGTGAAGCCTAAATTTGGGCATATTTGAAGTAACCTACTATTTTTCACATCTGATAAGTGGAAGTTTTTTGAAAAGATCGGTTTTTGCAATTTTCGGTAATGACATTTGCGTGGTGGAGACTTGACGTTCACTTTAATATTGCCAGCCATCTAGTACAAAGGGGCTTGAACTATTATTACGTACGGCCTCGATTTAACCAGAAGTTCCGCAAGGTTCACCAATTTGTCCACCGCTCTGCATACTATATACAACTTTATAGAGGAGAGATGTCAAAGAAATTAGTTCAGTTCATTTTTAAAGTAGTAACAAACATATTGGGTGTGGTGTTTTGGCGCATATTCTCTCTACAGAATTTGGACCGTAGGTTCGACCCATCTAACATCCGGACCTGAAATAGGAAGGAGGTGATCTAGTAAGAATAACGATTGAAGTGCTGATTTATATACTTCATGTTCATTTTTGTCATCTTCCTTATTAGTTAAATGGTGTTCGTTAGTGAGCCGTGAATATTACTCGGTATTTGTGACTTATTGGTTTTGCAGACGTAATAGTTCATTTAAAAAAAACCCAGACAGAAGGCTACATTTGAGGTTGCTAAGGTAGTGTATTATAACTATCAGTTGGGTAAAAGTGTACAGTAATTTTCTAGGACGTTTCAAAGTAACACATACGACAACCTACAACATAGTAAATCGAGCCAAAAACGAGGATAGCTTGGAGAAAAAGCGTGGAGGTAGCCCTACATAAAAGAAAACGAACATGCTAAGTACCCAATAATAAAGAAAATTTATTGAAATCCTCAAATTGAATTAAGGGCGATTGCAGAGGAACTCTAAAACAGTTGGGCAGCTTAGACTTACGACCAAATACTCATCAAAATAAGGAGAAGCTTTGTATCTTCGCAAAGAAACTCATGTCTCAACCAGCCGAAACCATTTCTCATCCGGCCGGATGACATCATATTCAGTGATGAAATGAAAATGATGCTGTATTATAATGATGAGCTGAACAGAGTGTGGAGAGAATTGGAAAATCGTTATTTTGAAAATCGAAACATCATCCCAAATATGAAATTCGGGATGAATGCTCAGTAAAGGAGTTAAGGTTTTTGTTTTTATTGATGCAACCATGGACGCGCAACTTCATATTAGGATATTGCAGAGCCACCTAACTCCCAGGGGCTCTCAGACTTAAATTTGAGTATTAAATTGAGTATTTTTGGGCTCATACAGAGAAACCAGAAAGTACATCGAATGAATAAAAAAACCCTTCTATCTGCGATACTATAAGAATTGCATAAGAACCTACCGATTATGAGCTTGGTCCGATCAATCAAAAATCAGCTATAATGTGTCAGGAACGTAAAATCTGGCCTTACAAAATATCAATCTAGTCATAACATTGGTTGATTGATCAAACAATTGATCCATCAAATTGACGGGAATATACTTTTATTAGTATTGGGAAAGGAATTACTTGACACCAAAGTATAAGGCAGTATTTGATTTTCTTCCACTCATTGTTTTTAAAGATTAAATTTGCTGTTTTTTGGTCCTTTTAAAATACTACAAGGGTGGTTCAAATATAGCCCGAAATATAAGCACACGCATACAAAATTCAGATTTGAAAAAACGGCTGCACTACATATCTGACTGATCTGTGATGAAAAGTGGATGACAATTGCAACCGAATAGCCTCACATTTTAGTGTAATTATAGCCATGAGCAAAAAGGATGTACCAGTGTCCGTTTGGAGAAGCATTATTTTTCATTTATCGATAAAAGCCAATTGAAAATCAGCGGAAATTTATTGAAAATTACTTGAAACGCTCCCTAATGAGTGCGTCTCAGACCCAAATGGTGTTTCGCTTTCCAAAAAGGCCCACAAATGGTAGCGAACTTGCCACATGCCGGCGTCCTAGCACTAGTTTTACCAATAAAAACGTCGTCGCTGATGATTGTGTGATCATCGTAGTAATGTTGACAATATGGCTGAGGAATTGGGCATCAGTGTGGGTTTTATTGAGTCAATAATTCATGAAAGGTGACCGAAAAATCTTACCCAGACGGGTGCCATAACTTCATAATTTTCAGCAGAAATTCATATGCTAGGATGCACTCGTCTTCTGCAGCGGTTTGAAGAGAAAGAAAAGCAAGGGAGAGCCAGTTGAAGCAAAGGACATGGCGTCAGCTGGGAAGATGATGTGTACTGTGTTTTGGGACATGAGAGGGGTAATTACGCATGTTTTTTTCTCAGTGAACACCAAACTGTGAACGCGCAGTATTATAGCAGCCTTCTGAAAACAGCCGTATAGCCTGCCTAATGCCGGGTCCACACGCTTGCCAAACCTCAAGCCAAGCTTGCCAAGCCTACACGAATTCAAACGTGTGAAGAGAATATTTGACTTGGCTTGTGTAGGTTTGCAAGCGCTTGTGGCCAATCCGATCGAGTGTCAGTTTTTTGACAAACATCAAAGGCATTCACACGTTTGCTTGCACTCAGTCTCAGTTCTGCATTGGGGGTAAAAAAGGGTTTCTAGAAATGAGTGAATGGTCAAATAACGAAATATTATTATGGATATTTAACATCCAGCATCTTCTTTGTCGTTTCCTTTCACTTCTTTTTTTATAGTAAAAAAAGCTTAGCGCAGATGTTATGCCTGCTACAAGCTAAAAGTCTGTCATGTTTGCCTTATCAGAACACACTGACGCACTCACAAGCATAGGATGAAGGCCCAGATACAATACTGCGTGACAGCAATGCGTGAGCGCTATGCATTTCTCGTCCGTCATCGTGCAACGCATTCAATTTACAATGCACGTGATGCGGGGAACATTAATGTCAATGTGACAAATTTCAAATTAGTTACGTTTTAACTGAAATTTGCTTGCATTTGTTTTTGATTTTTGAAAAGTTTTGAATTTAGAATTTTCCTTCGTTTGGCGAATAATAGCCTCAACTAGAATGCACGAAATTTTTATTCAAAATTCATGCCGAATAACCCTCGTACTTAAAAAGTAATAAAAGTTTGAAATTTCAAATTTCATTGAAGCGTAATCAAGCATCTGACAAACGTCACGCACCTCGTTGCGAGGAGTTTTCGTTTTTCCGAATATTTCTTGCCTTTCATCGACGCATTGCAATCATTGTATGTTGTTGTATACAAATGCATTTTACGAAAACTGCTTGACTTTTGCTGTGAGACTCTCGTCGCGCTCTCGTATCGCCATCTCGCACTATTGTATTTCGGCCTTGATTCACATTTGCTGCAAGACTCTCGTCGGGCTCTCGTATCGCAGTATTGTATATCGGCCTTGACTACGGTTGATTCCGAAAATCAAGCAAAACGTTTGGAGAGGTTTGGAGTTTGCGGCAAATGCCAAGTGTATGGATCCGGCATAAAGATCGAAACGATGCGATATATCATTCTGTAGTGCAATGTTGCTGCAAGACAACGCCCGATTGCATACAGCTTGGCTCACAATTGAAAGATTGAATGAATTGCAGACACTGGAGCATCCTCCATACATTCGAGACTCATCATCCTGTGATTTTTATTTATTTGGTCCTTTGAAAGAACACAACTCAACGGACAACATTTCGAAAGCAAATGATGAAGTGGAATAATTTGCGCGGGAATGGCAACGTGAAAAGCCATGCGATATTTACGAAAAAGGCAAACGAAAGCTTCCGCAGAGGTGTTTAAAAGGCGAACAGTGTGCGGGAGAATACCTTGAAAAACTGTTAAAAAATTGTAGCTCTGTAATTGAATAATAAAATTTTGTGTTGCCGGATTCCGGGTAATATTTGAACCGCTCTTTTATATGTAACCAAAACTTATGAAAAAGTTTGTTTTTTGACGGACAGAGAGGCAAATTAGACGCAGCTCATTTTCGGTAAAATGGCAAGGCTACGTATGTTAATGCTCCGGCACCAAAAACACAAATTCGAATATCATTGTCACCAGCAGGTTTCGAGCTTGGCTTTTGCTGCTCGGAAAGTGAGCACTCTGACTGCTTCACTATCTAGAGAACATGCATATTAAAAATAATCCTAGAAAACCTATCCTAAGATTGAAACAATATGTCAATGTGGTCTTCACGACAGAACACGAAAATTGTTTGGTAAAATACAAAATAGCATTAATGGAACTATGCGATTACTCAAAAACCCTGTTGGATATGATCGATCAGATTATCCTTGGGTTTGATTAATAATAAACCAGGATTACGCTACTTTTAATAGTGAAGCACAAACGCGCACACCTAGGTAAACGTTCAAAGATTTTACTAAGCTGTATACCACGACTAGCTTCACGAAAGCTTCACTCCAGCGCATCAGATTACTTATTAATTCTAAGGGTCATTGAGTCATTACAAAATAATTATAGTAAAATTAATTCTAAAAGGATAATGACAAGTGTTCTTGAATAAAACATGAATACACTACATCTAGTTGATTCAATAACAAATCAATACAACACATTATACCGAAAATATCAATATTAATTGTTAAGGTTGCTCAAATCTTTTATTTACTTTTGTTAGCAACAAAAGTTTTACTCTTTACATGAAGTAACAATTGATCGGAAACAGTTGCCGTCAATATTGTCTTTTGACTAGCATGTAGGAGTTCCACGTAATGTGATTTGGATCAATATATGGTAAATAAACAAATTCGTGCTATGGTGTGAATATTTTATTGAAAATTTTTTACAAATATAAAAATATGAAAAGTCGTTGAAATATTCTAGAGCTGTTACTAGAATCACTAAAAATGAGAAATTCAATACGTCCCCAAATTGAAATTCACAATCCTATTGTTCAGAGGCTGAACCTGGCGATGGTTTTCTATCATTTTTATTGGGTTTCCATTTTCGTCGACAGTCTCTAATTTCCGCAATTGATTCAACTAAAAATAATGCATTTTAATACGCAATAATAAGATGTTTGGTGTTTTTTATTACCTGTCGTTCAGAAACGACGAGTCGTTCGCGGAAAACTACCCAGGCTGCGCTTTCCGTGCATGGTGGCGTTGTGAGGGATCCTAGAAATAAGTTCAAATGAGAATCGCGAATGCTGAGGAAATAAAATCAACTCACCATTATATTCATAATATAAGTTGGTATTGATGTTGCCCAGAAATGTTCCGAGACTGAAATCGGGTAGGATTGGAATACTTGAATTGAACGTACGAACAGCCATCGCTCTCCTAAAAATTGGAAGCAATTCGAAACCATCCCAGCGTTGAAGCTTCAATCAAATATAGTAAATGTTTGAAATAAAATCACAAGTCTTGGCTAAGTCAAAAATTACCCTATACAAAACCCCGATGACCATGTATTCATTTCCTTCTCCTGTGCCCGATCCCGATGAACCGCTAACTTTCTTATGTGCAATATGCAATTCCATTGGACTTGACAGATCATCAATTATATGTTCACCCCCGACATTATTGTTTCTACCCCAATGAAAATGCATACCGATAAATTCGTATTCGGCTCCCAGATTTCCACCACTGATGGTTGGAATTTGAATTTTTTCTGTATTAACATCAGGATGAATTGCTAGATCAACTAAATATGAAGATAAAGTTACTGGAAAAAATCCAATGAAAATGTATGTGACTGAGAATTACTTGTGTGGCCATCATTCCAAAGTTGCATCAGTGGTAGCACACGATCGTATCCTTTGAATATAAGTGGCTTTCTCATTACTGGTGAAGTCTGTGCACAGAGAAACATCAGCAAAATGATTGTACCTAAGAATTCATCAAAAACTTGCCTGTTCAGTGTGAATATGTATTGGAGATTGTTTTATTCCCCCACACTCTGGGAACTTTGTCGCCCAAGCCTCCTGTTCCTCTGGAGAATATCCAAAATGATCATACCCGTTGCCTGGTTAATGTGTAAATAAAATATAACATTAGAAAATCATATATAATATGTTAAAATCAAGAAATTACATGCTATGAATGTTGAGAAAAAAACGAAGACAGCAAAATACAGGTCCATATTTTGATTTAACTTGCTCCTAAAAGGAATTGTGTGTGAATAATGTCTCGGGAATCAGATGATGCCTATTTATACTCAGGTTTCCATTATTTGTGCTTTTTTTTTGCCACGGTATCCCATATGGTCCCTTAGCATATTCCAGAATGAAAGTATTTTATTGTTTTGAATACGAACGACATGAATGAAAGTCTGGATGATTATAATTACTTTCTTTACTTCATTGTTCCATTTATTTTCGCGTTCAATTTATTTTCTGTTCGATTGTTCTTTTGTTCTGTGCATTTGGTATCTAAGAGACATGTCGCACGATTTATAAAAACATTTCTAAAAAATCCAATGGATTACATCTTCTAGAATTGCAATTGTAATCATTGCTCACAGGGGAGGAATATCGGAGTACGAAATTAGACCCATTTCCTGATTCCAGCAATTTCAAAATTAGTCATCCTCTAAATATATGCAATAAATTTTAAAAATTAACCTTTTCCAAACTAGGATTTTCTGCAAAGGAATTAATTCATAGTCCTTACACTGAAGTGCGGGGGATATACCACTCTTTTCGCGAAGATGGGTGAGGATCAGTTCGTTTTGACTATGGCTTCAAACGAGCTGATGACATTGTCTTCGCTTTGGTACTCAGACTGCAGTATAGCCCAGCAGGCCTAAAATACAACATAGTTCCTTTCGTTCTATTGACTTATCATAAAATTGAACGTACCTCAACTCCAATCCTCCAATTTTTCACCAGTGGTTATTTCTTTTATTCATTTTACATACAGCACAAACACTTCGAACAACCTCATCTAATTGTATTCAAACAAAATAAGTAGAATTTTATCTGTTTAGGAAAATTTCTACTTATTTTAGTGTAAAATAAGACTATCCATCTCAGAGGTTTTTGTAGAATCGCAAAAAATACAAACCCACTAGTGCTCGATCTGTCTCTTTCTGCGTTAGTGTTTGATCTGTCTCTTTCTGAGAGAAGTTGCCCGAGGGTATTAGTGCTTTGTATGTAGGTGCGCTGTGGTCTAGTTTCTTTTTATTCGTTTCAAAATATTGGACTTTCACTTCGAAATTTCTATTAAATATGGGAATATCCTATATGCAAAGATCTGCTTCGAAGCCTAGGGACTGCCAAGGATGATTGTCAGTTTTGTCGATCATTTTAGGACTTTGTGACTTATGTTTATTAATAAAGCCATGAATATGATAATCTATGGCGTTTCCTGATGTCTCTTCTCTAACTGGACCACATCGCATTAGTGTTTGGCTTTGCCATTTAGTCGAAATGGTACTACCATAGAGTATAAGTTGTTACTTTATTTGTATTTGAATGAACCATTTTCTGCAGAACTATCTATTTCTAGTTTTTTAGGCATGATGTGTAATCTAAGTCCCTTGCATATGATCAAAAGAGGTAGAATAAGTTGAACACTACTGGTTCATAGGATGTTCAGTACAACATTCAAACGTGAAAACTATTTTGAATTAAGTTAGATTTAAAGAAACGAAAAAGGAAAATAAGGATAAATATAAATAAATGAACGAAGGATAAATTTAAACAAAGGTAGTCTAATTTTATGTCCGAAATCGGTCACGATCAAATTTCGATAGAATAGTTGTTTAACAGTCTGTAACTGTCGAACATCAGACAAATTAAATCAACTAATTAAAAACTATGTAAGTATAAAATTATTAATAGTAATATCTACTTGTTTCTATCTGAGCGTTTAACACCATTGCATTCATGTGTGTTCTTGTTTTTACAGCCATTTTCACCATTTTTTCTCATCAGGTCTTTGGCAATGAAAATTGCTTTTATGTTGTCTGAATTAATCGGAATCTTACATATGCCAAAATTTTTGACCATTCCTTAATTCAACACTATTATTGTGTTCGATGTTTATGTTAATTAAATTTCCATTTAATGATTTTTAATAAATAAAGAAAAACATGCAGGTGTTATGATTACGGGAAAGTGCCTTTAGATTTGGAAGCAGTGGAAAACTATATTTTATTTCATTGTATGAAACAGGAGGTATGAGTTATTTTTGAAGCACTTCAAATTTGATTCTTGAGATTGAGCAATTACTGTCAGATAGGCCTTGGACTATATGTACTGTTCTGCATTCGTGTGTGAACCACTAGCGGAACAACATCGATCAGGAATCTAGGAAGCACAAGGCGACGACCATTTTACCTTCCTTTCCCAACACGTGCATAATCCCCTGTTCCTAGATAAGGACAAGCAAACAAAGTGTTAGAGTTGTGAGGCGATTAATTAGAGGGCTTCTGATAGCCATTCAGAAGAAACTTCAAGTGAGTACCCTGTTTTTGCTTAAACTTACATATATTTGGTGCAGTAGATCAGAATAAAAGTGAGGTGCGTTACTAATTAAAAATGGACGATGGCGGATCAGGACCGCCGGATCCCGGCGGATCGCTAAGTGAAAAAAAGAAAAGGAAACTAACAGAGATTTCCAATAGACTCCCAAGCAAAGCCCAGCTTAAAAGCTTCACTCAGGAAAATAATGTGACAGGTATAACAGTGCTTTCTAGAGAACCGAGACCAAACGCGTTGATTCAGGAAAAAACTTGTATCCCGAGGACGCCAAGATTAAAGCTTTCCCGGTTTTAGTGGATGGTGTAAATAAACAAAATGAAAAAATTAGGATCACGCCGATGAAATTTTTCATATTGAATAAGAAAATAGGGTTGAACGGAGTGAGGGACGTGAAGCAATGTGGATTCAATAGGATAAAAGTGATTTTTGATAGTGCAAAGCCTGTCAACGAAACGATTGGAAACGAAACCATGGAAAAGATGGACCTTAAAGCCTTCATACCCGGAAACTTTCTCTTCAGATATGGCGTAGTCAGGGACATTCCCTTTGAACTAAGCACTGAAGAGTTTGTCAAACTATCGGTACCTTGTAATAAAATGGGTGAAAAAATAGATCAAATCAGGATCTTAGATGCCCAGAGACTAAGTACAAGAGATAGGAACGACCCTACCAAATTCGTACCTACTTACACGCTTAAAGTGAAATTTGCAGGAAATATCTTACCTGATGCCTTAAAAACGGAGTATGTTATAAATAGAGTAGATTATTTCAGATATAGACCTAGACAGTGTAAAAACTGTGGAAGACTTGGGCACTCAAACACTATATGTAAAGATAAAAGTAAAACGTGCCTTAAGTGCGGAGAGAAAGACTGCGATGACAAATGCAAAGAAATAAAATGCTTACTGTGTAAGAGTTCTGAGCATAACGCGTTAGATAACAAATGTCCAAAATGGAGTGAATATAAACAGGAAGTTGAAGTCAGCTCCATTCTCAACATCACAAATCGTGAAGCAAGACAGATTCTCAGGAGAAATAGGTATGCAGGTCTAGACCTTGAAGAGATTTCTAACATGGATTTCCCACAACTAACAATGAACAAAGGAAACAACAATAGAAATCCGTTGCAGGACGTGCACAGAAATATCAACAGACATTCGTATGCACAAGTGGCAGCCACCACGGGTAATAACCAAAGATCACACACAACCAAGCAGGTACAGAAAAATCAATTCCCGTCTGTAGAAAATGTTATCAGTGTTCAGGAACCTATTAAGTACAACCCACATAAAACCTCAGACATTGAAAAACTTGTCTCTCAATTACTCAATCAACTGGTTGAACTTACTAATAATAACAAAGAAAACTTACACATAAACATGGAAACATTAAGTGATTGGTCCAGCACCCTGAATAATCTTAAAAGCACTAAGGCTAGGAAAACGAAAGAATTAGATGAAAACACAACCAAGAACATCGTAATCTAGACTTGATCCTACAAACCTTCCATCTTGCATGACTAGCATAGTACAACTTAACATTCAAAGCTTACAAAAACATAAAACAAGTCTGGAATACTACCTAAACAAGAGCAACACAACGTTTGCACTTATACAAGAGATCTTAAGCAATTATAACACAAAAAACAAGTTCATCAACTACAACATGGTTTGCCAACTGAGGGAAGGAAACATGGGCGGAGGAGTAGGCATCTTAATTAAAAAGAACATTAAATTCAAAAGAATCAAAATTAATAGTTACATAGAGGCAGTAGGTATAAGAACCTTGAATCTTGAGACAAACATCACCCTTATTTCACTATACGCCCCCCCAAATTTTAATGCAAAAGACCTTAAAACAGAACTAGGAAAAATAATTGAACAAATTGATTTTACAAACAACATTTTAATAGGAGGTGATTGCACTGCCAGGAGCCAGCTCTGGGGAGATCATGTGACGAATGCCAAAGGAAAAGTTCTTCAAGAATGGGCAACAAAAACTAATATGAAATTTTTGAACAAGGGTGTTTACACGTACGGTCTAACAGATAAAAATGGATTATGGATAAGATCGGCACCAGACATTACCCTCAGTAACTTCCTATGGAACAACACTACGTGGCAAACCTTAAGCCAGGATATTTGTAACAGCAATCATACTCCTATTAGAATATCAATAGATTTCCCGTCCAAAATAACCCGGAAAACCATCAACAGGAAAAATCTGCTTCATGAAATAAAAAATGCAACCTACACAACTAATCTCACGGAAATTATCGAAGATATACAGAATAAGGTCAACATGAATACCATTCTAGGAAATAATGATGTCACTCCTAAAGCCTGGTAGAATTCTGAAGTCAGAAAATTGTGGAACAAGAAGAATAGAGCGCTGAAAAAATATAACCAAACCAAAAGCGGAATTAATTGGTCCAAGCTTAATGAGCTCAGGTATCAATGGAGAGCCAAGGTCAGTATAGTCAAGAAAGAAAAATGGGAGGAAAAATTAAAAGATATTGCAGCTACAAGCAATAGTAAACAATTTTGGAATTTCATCAAGAATCTTAGAAATAAAAAAACATATAATCCGAATGATGAACTAGACAAACATCAAAGTAGACAATTACTTGAGAACATAAGACAAAAACAGTACATGGGTACAAGACAGATGAACCAAAACAGGAACGGGCTGGAGGAATTCTGTGAGTTCACCAGTAATGAACTACAAGACGTACTTGACAATAACAGAAAACGGACGGCACCTGGACCAGACAGAATAGACCATGAAATGATAAAAGTTCTAAATCAGGGAAACCACGAAACATTGCTGACGGCCATCAATAAAGCTGTAAAATATGGACAAATCCCGGAGGAAGCGTGTAAAATTAGAATCATGCCCATTCTTAAACCGCTGAAGAATCCTACTGACATCAACAACTATAGACCGATCTCCCTACTAAGTGTACCCATCAAAATCATTAACAGAATGATTAAAAACAGAATCAGCAGCATCATCGAGGGAAAAAGATTCTTAAAGCCTTACTGCTTTGCATACAGGAAGAATAGGTCTACCACCATCTGCCTCAACACACTACTTCAAAAAATTTCAAACACTAACAGAAAGCCAACCAAAATAGCTATAATCATTGACCTTTCTAATGCATATGATAGTGTGGATCTAGACACACTTGCAGCTACACTAACAGAATTAAGCATACCCAAAGTTTATATTCAATGGATACAAACCCTTTAAAAAAATAGACAGCTCATCCTTAACAATCAGAAAATACACATAAGCAATGGCCTACCTCAGGGTGATGTGCTCAGCCCATTATTGTTCAACATATACACCAGCAAGCTTCACAACATCAAGGACCAAAACACAACAGTCCTACAGTATGCCGATGACTTTCTTATCCTGATGGAAGGAGAGAGTATCACGGACACGATTACAGCCCTACAAAACAAAATCAACAGATTCACACAGATTTGTCGGAACCTCAACCTCAGTATCAACCAAAGTAAGATACAAGCCATTCACTTCACGAACGGACAACAACCCCTCAATCAATTACATGTGAACAATGACACGATTAGATGGCAAAGTAATATCAAATATCTTGGGAAATACATCAGCAAAAACAAGTCAGTTAGAGAACTTGACTTGCAAGATGTAACACAACATAATTCTGTTAACATTATAAGCTTTCTAGTTAGACCCACCAACAGTTTTAATCCAGCATTAGCGCTCAACCTTTATAAAGCCCTCTTCAGACCACAACTGGAATATGGCATAACCACCTACGCGCATGCCCCTGCACATGTCTTCAAAAAAATAGACACAATTAAAGCCAAAATACTCAAGAAATGCCTTGGTTTACCTCCCAGCACACCTAACGCTTACACCTTCGAGATAGCTGCAGAATTAAACACAAAAGACAGAGCAGACCTGCTTACGGCAAAAGAGGTTGGTAAATTACTCAAAAACAACTACGATTACAGCAGGTTACTTGAGCAAAGTAATACCAGAACCAACAGCTACAGCTACATTTATCATAAATTTAAACATCACCTGTCACAAATCACTGCATACAAGGAGATTAGAAGACCGACTAATGTTAAAATTGTTACCAAAACAAACTCCCTCTTCAACAACTACAGAACAACAGGATCAGAAAATCTTAATACCAATTTTCACGGGTACATCACCAAATTGATCAAACAAAATGAAGCGGTTTATACAACTGACGCAGCTAAAAATGATTTTGGAACAGGAATAGGATATCATAACCATAGTAATGAACAAACAACATCCTTTAGTTTAAGGAAAACTGTGACTACGCTTAATGCAGAGCTGTACGCTATTCTAACAGCACTAAGAGATAGCTCCCTCAGGAAATCCAGTAAAGTCAACATTTTCACAGACTCAAATAATGCGCTAAGTAATTTACAGGAAAATCCACAAGCTAAATGGGTGATTCATGATATTTGGAAAATTTTCAACAATAATCCTAACACAACATATACACTACAGTGGGTTCCAGGACACAAGGGCATAACCGATTTTGAGGTAGCAGACAGAGCAGCCAAGGAAGGCATACTGAGTGAACAACTATTAGAAACACATGTTGACCTAGATGAGGTCATTGGAAACATTCAAAGTGAAATACAAGAGGCGTGGCGGTCCAAAATTAACAGCATCACTTCAATCTTTCAGAAGTCACCTTGGAAAGATGCACACCATCTCAAAAACAGTAGAACATGGTTCCACAATAGCACCCTCCCGGGCAAAACAATCAAGATAATCAATAGATTACTAACAAACAGAACGTACAACAAAGAAAGACTCTTCAAAACAAAGCAAACAAAAACGAATCAATGCGAGTACTACAAAAACATAGACAGTATAGATCACCGAATATTCAACTGCACCAAATATATTAGCAACAGGGTAAATTATAAATTCTTCAATAAATACAAGAAAGTCTATGAGCTTTTAACAGCAACCAATAGTAAACTCCTTGAAGAACTCAGTTCCTTCCTCCTAGAAACGAATATAAACCTATAATAAACCTACTATCAAGCAGTCATCCCATTTTCCTAAGAAACCCCAGTAGGTGATACAACCACAATACAGACAACAAAAAGCAATACATCATAACACACAAGATCGATAAACGCTGGTCAGTGCTGATAGAGCCAGGGCCAAGAAAGAGTTTGGTTCGACCAAACACGAAGGAAAAAAAAAAAAAATATGCACTGTTCAAATAAAATAAGAAATATTAAAGATATGAAATAAAAGCAAACGGAAGAACAAGAGTTCATACAGCGTCAACACTACCGGGTGGCTTATTTCAGACAGAGACAGAGAAAGAGTAATGACGAATGTTTTGGTTTATACCGTTAGATGGGAAGATTGTTCGAAGTGTATAGCAGCATTTTGCAAATAGTATGAGTGCATTGAAATGATGCAAAAAGTTCATACATTTGTAATGTTTTATACATGCCTCACACTGTCAAATGAATCCAGTTTTCAAAATCTAGCAATACCTGAAGGTATCCTTGAATATATTCGTTATCAAATATGTGGACTCCTAACAAAATTTTTTAAATATAGCTGATATCTTCTGCAAAATTCGAAAATACTCGCTTATGTCACCAGATGTTGATGTCTGCTGGAGTTTTTCCTGAGTTTCTTATGAATAATTTTCTTATGAATAATTGGTTTGACTATTGGCTTCTAATGTTGCAAGAGTTGCTGGTTGGTCAGCATAAACCAATGACATAACATAGCCCCATAAAAAGTAATCGAGAGGCGTTTATGAGGGGACTAATCAACAAGACCATTTAGGGAAAAAAATAATATTGATTTTGCAATAAATTAATGGCTAAGCATTCCAATGGCTTGCGCCATCTTGTTGGAACCGAAAATGTCCTCGATGTTTAGCTGATGAATTTTGGGGAAAAAAACTTGGGTAACTCCTTCTTCATTTCGAAAGAAATAAGGGCCAATGATGCCACCAGGGTGTGAACTGCTCCAAACGGTCCAGTTTTAATGAAGGCTATATTGGTTCGTAAGTAGCTTGAGGATAGACTTCGCTCAAATACGGCAAATTGGTTCATTGACTAAGCTATTTAACCAATAATGAGCTCCATCACTAAGAACAATTCTTCGGTAAAAATGCTGAACGTCGGCTAGCTTCACATTAGCCCAATCAGCAAAAATGCGATTTAAACGAATGTCATTTAGCTTTAATTCTTGCTTAAGCGGCATTTTATAGGCACAAAAGCAAAGATCCTCTTGAAAAATTATCTATGCAGTCGAAGGTCAAAGGCCAACAAGTTGTGAACGGTGACGAATTAACATTTCGGCGTCTTCTTCTACATTTCGTGCTACAGCGGCAATATTCTCATCAGTTCGAACATTTTTTGTCTTGTTGATGGTTTTGAATTGAGAAGAGTAAAATCAGTGCAAAAACGATCAATAACAGCATAAATTGCTTGCTTACAAGGATAATCCTGTTGATTGTACAATGGGCGAAGCGCTCATTCAACTTCTCGAACAGGTTTATATAATTATTTTTTCTTTCAAAAGTAATTTTCCATAATTTAGAAGCATTGTGCTGACGTTAGATGATGCATGATGAAGTGCCAAACCTTACTGAACAGACATGTCAATACAGTTTGACATTTGCAACTGTAATATTGTGTCGGTCTGAATTTCCGTCAGCAGAATCACAAATTTGAAGATACTACTACACCATGCAAAGTTTTTCCAATTCAATAATTACATTTTATTTTAGTTTCAATAACTTAAAATTCCAATAAAATTTCTCCTCCAAAACTCCTAAGCTTCCAATCGTGATGTCAGGTTGTATTTCTCGTATTGAAGTTTCACTCAACTTTTTTGAAATTCTGAAAGCAAAGTCTCAAACAGAATATGTTTGCTTGTATCGTTGGTTTTATCTGTTTAAGAATCCAAAACTGACCAGAGATTTTCAATCGTTTCAATCTAAATCCGGGAATGGTGGAGACCCCTCATGCAGTTTTATGCGTGATCCACGGAAAATTTTTAGCCCTTGCGAACCGTATGCTTCGGTATGTTTTACTGTTTGAAGATGAAGTTACTCTAGTGTCCAGCTTTCAACAGGGATGCTTCGATATATTCCGAAAGAACGTCTAAATAGTTGACAGCGATCAATGTTCCGTCAACATGAACTAGTTTTCCAGCTCCAAATCACGCAAAACACCTCCTGCCACATATTACCACCACCGTTTTTCGCAGTATTTTGAATATTTTTGTTTCGAAGTTTCTCGTCTGGTTTCACTCAACCTATAGATAGTTGTTTAGCTCCCAGGATTCAAATATACATTCATCCGACCTTAGACTCTTCTTTCAAAAAGAAATGGGTTTATATTCAAACATTTTCATAAAATCAATACCCTTGAGCAAACTAAGCTCACTGATAACCGGATTCCATACTCCAAACTCAGTAATTTTCCTTTTTTGATGCATTCGTCGACAACAAACAAGCTTTTTTGACAGCTTGGCTTGTTACTGTCAATTTTTTTTAACTCTTCGTGCATAAAGAGCATGCAGCCTAGGTTTTGTTGAGCGTTTGCGTCCATGACCATGTTTGACGACGACAGAATCGTTGTCCTGATATTTTTGCAAACTTTTCGAACTAAACAAAGCTATCTATATACTTTTCCCGGATTGTCCTGTACGACATTCGACTTTGACAGTTTTTCAATATAAGCTTGTCAGCAGATATTTATGCTTTTGGTGGGTAAAAACACAAAACAGGTAAAACATCAAATTTAAAAATAAGCAAGGACAACAACACTCGAAATTAATGACATTTGTATTGTTTACATCTGGTTGACATGGCTGCGAGCCTGATTTATCGATTCAGTGTTGTCGCTGAGAGCAATGATAAGTGCTTCCATATTGTTTACTCTATTATGTCCAGCTTCAAAATCATATTTTTCTAAACAGTTCCAAAGTAAGCTAAAAAAAGGTTTAGAATTATATAGGCAATGAATTTTTCATATGAAAATAATCTCTTCGTTTGCACAAAGCTGTATTCGGTATGATAATCCTGTTGAGGTATGGGTAGATTTTTCGATGACTTGATGTTGTGCAATTTGTTTTGTCTATATCTGCATATGAGTATAGAACGGTCTTATGACTGAAAAATTATACCTACAAAAGCTGATAGAAATCGTGCTCGCCTTGTTCCTCAGTGGACGTAAGACAACGCGATTCTGTTGGCACTCCTGTCATCGATGTCCAAGGTGAGATGAGGATCGCAATTATGCAATTATATTATGTTCCTAGGAAACATCGACAATATTGAGTTGTTCAGCTGAACATTTATCGTTGTTTTTTGATGGTGTAACAGGTTCCAATTGCGGTGCTTAGATTTTTGTTCCTTTTCTTAGATTCTCTTTATTTAAACTAAATAGTTTTAAGTTTTTATAAATAAATATATTATCTGGTCACACGAACTATAATTTGTAGAAGGATATTCACAAAAAAGTAAATTCCGTAACAAGAGCAAAACTCCTGCAGAATAACCACTCAAGCTATATTGGAACTAGATCTTCCACGATCTGGAGGTTATAATGGAAAACTAAGAACTTAATGCTATTTCAATGTGACAGGTTCTGAGAGCAAATATTACGGGTGGTAGTGCTATCAGGACTTTTTGATCTTTTGATGTCAGTCTACCATCGAACTGCTTGTTGTTCCTTCAAGCTAAGGCTAAAATTCATTCTCAGAATCAGTTTGTCGATGTCTCTTTGTTTTCGCAGTTGCCTAGAACAAACTTTTATATCCAGTTTCCAAAAGAGAACGCTAATCCATTGATTATTATGATGAATTGAAATTATCGTAAAATGTCAATTGAAAGATTGACTGGCAACTTAACGAGACTATGTTACACATTGGATCTGCGTCCTCATGTTTGTTGGACTCAATCGATTACAACACTTAATGCCTCGGACCTTGAACATAATGGAGCTGTGTCCCAACCAACATGTATATCTCCCTGGATGCTCAAAATAAACGGCAAAATAGAGAGGAACCTTGCCATCAAAGATTACACTTTAGCGGCCTTCATTGATGTCGATTGAGCCTTCAATAATGTAAAAACTGAGAGCATAGCAGCAGCCATTCAAAAATATTGACTAATATCTAACTAAATGGATGACGGAACTACTAACTAAAAGAAAGATTACAGCCCAAGAAAACGGCTTAACCTTGAATAAGTGGATCAACAGGGGTACACCACAAGGCGGCATAGTACCACTTGCCTGGGTACTCACAGTTAACCAAATAGTGGAAGACCTCAACGGGAAGGGTTTCAAAACGATAGCGTACGATGATGATATCGTTATATTGATAAGTAGAAAGTTCCCGGAAACATGTTGGAGTTGATGCAGACCGCACTCTCTCCGCACAGTGGGCGAAGCTAAACGGATTGCGCATCAATACCGACAAAACGGAGCTTATGTTTTACACAAAGCGCCTTAAACCGGAGACATTCACACCCCCGACCGTTGACGGAAAACATATCAGTTTAGTAAACAAGGTGAAATACTTAGGAGTAACTGTGGACAGTAAGCTAACTTGGACTTCACACATAGGAGAAATCAGACGGAGAGCTATAGCGGCGCTCTTCACAATGAAACGACTAGTGGGGAAAACCTGGGTAATAAAACCCTAAATTGCCCACTGGGTTTACACAACAGTAGTGAGGCCAATAACCACCTACGGGGCATTGGTTTGGTGGCAGGCATTACAAAAAAAACCATTGCAGAAGAGCTAGAGAAGATCCAGCGAATGGCCTGCCTTGGCATCACAGGTGCCATTAGGACTACGCCAACTGCTGTAATGCAGATAATGCTCAATCTCATGCCACTCGACAAATTCATCTTCAGAGAGGCATCACCTTCAAGCATCAGATTAAAATGCACATATGGGTTATCTAACCACCCACAAGCTGGGCACGTGTGCATTTTGGAAAAAAACGATAGAATAGACCCGTCAAGTAAAAGGGAGCTGAATAGAATCAAACCGATAGGGGAGAGATGAGCATACCAACCAGAGAAGTGTGGGAAACGTTGCAGGATTCCACAACTGGAAGTGAAATTATGATCTACACCGATGTTCCCAAAACGGATGAGGGAACCGGCACTGTCAACTTTTTCCCAGATTCCCCGCAGTCCAAGTGAAGTTATAAACTAGAGAGCCACACCACAGTTTTCCAGTAGGAAGTGTTTGCAATAAAATCGGCTATAGAAGCGGCAACAAGCAACCTTAATAGAAGTATACAAATACTCTCGGACAGTAAGTCGGCACTGCAGGAGGCGCTTGCCCCTAACCGCGTAGTTTCATTACTGGTGCAGGATTGTAGGCGGACTCTCAAAACCACAACAACCCGAGTAAATGTAAAACTGACATGGATCCCTGGACAAAGCGGTGTAGAGGGAAACGAAAGAGCGGATGAGCTAGCGAGAGCTGGATCAGCAGACCAAAATGCCACTAGAATAGATACAATTAAAGTGCCACTAGCAACGGTAAAAAGGGAACTAGACGAAATCCTTTAGAAAGAGACTGATACGGCTTGGGATGACAGGAACGACTGCATGATAAGCCGAGCTCTTTGGCCTCACCCTAATAAAACGAGGACAAAACAACTTTTGGGGAAAAACAGAAATGGCGTTAGAAAATTGGTGTTAGTATTATCGGGCCATAATCTTCTAGGTCAACACGCCGAACGAATAGGAATCCAAACGGATGACACTTGCCGAGCTTGCGGCAAGGAGGAAGTTGCCCGAGCCTGGCCAACAAACGCCTTATTTGGCTGAGGTATACTGGCGTAACAGAATTGGAGCACTTGGCGACCACAGAACTGGGGAAACTCCTTGGTTTCTGTAGGATGACAGCATGAACCATCATTAAACAATAGTACTACACATAAGGAGCTAAGGGCCGATGTTGGCCTATGCTATTTCCAGCAAGTGGACCCCAGTTCAAGTATTAAAAATTACAATGCCTCGGACAGATGACGCAGCTTGAACTAGTTCCTGACGTCATCATTACGTCAAAGTCTGAAAAACTTCACACATTTTCTGAGTATTGACGTCATTATGAAAGCTCGTTCAAATAATTATAAGGGGGTTTTATTTGTCAAGAATTGTTTCTCAGACTAATTATCTGTATCTTGTTACACAGATACAAACTGTTCAGACTAAAAATTTCAAATGTCCCCCTCTCATATTGAACGTTCAACCGAAGTGACTTCTATAATCGGAAAATATATCGGTGTGGCTGTCTCACTGCCCAGGTATAAATTGAAATTAGTAGTTTAAGAGGAGTCATGGCAGTATCATTCAAAAAAAACCCTTGACCGTATTCTCATCCGGGTAGAGTCCGTGTCTGTAATATATATACACTATAAAGTAATAAAAATAATGTATTTTCGATGCTACAAAAATATTTGGTTTCAACACCATTTTTTTAAAGAAACGTCAATGTCATCAGAGGTCAAAGCAAACCTATGTGACCTATGTCAAAGCGGACGGGCAACCCGGTCTTATACAAAAGGTGCCTTTTGCATGTACGATGTTCATATGGTCGGTATTTCTGTGCTACGCATAAACAGCATCTTATAATTTTTTTGACGTTTTGGAACGAATGACATAAAAACCTGTGGGACCGACTTAACATTTGAAAATTGGATTTAAGATCATAAAGTAAACTATCTTTTACATAACATGATGTTTTACTACTTTAAAACTGACTAATTTCCAGGCACCTCAAAATATTCTATATGTATGTTATGAAATAATTTTATTTTTTTACTTTTTATATGAGCGTTTTCATCTATTGTGTAAGAGTCATTGCCAAAACTTTTTATTTAAATAGGATTTTTAAGCTGAAAACGATTTTTTGAAATAGTTGATTTTCCTGTGATAATGTATTTGCACAGTTTCGCAAGTTTGGAATTTTTAGGAAAAATTTATCCCTAAACCACATCCTTATCCATAAAAAGGAAAACCACGTGCTATAATTCTAAATTGTGGCAGCCTCGTTTGCACCCATGTGAATGTTAGGAAAGTAATTGTTGCATTTTCAAAAAGGCTTTCTAGATGATAATTTAACATTTAAAACATTATTTGATAAACTTATAATTATTCGATATAATAGTTTAGATTGTCTAACAAGTTTTGTTCAGAATAAATGTTTAGAAAACAATATCAGGATATCTCTTAATAGCATCTAAGATGTTAGTCTTTTTCAAAATGTCTAAGAGGTGGGGCATACCTTCTCTTTGGCATGTTGGTAATGCTGGTTGGTTGTCAAGAAAGTTTACAGATAAGCTTCTTTGGCTCAGAGTAGACATTTTTTGAAGTTTCCCTACTGAAAGAACAGACTGCCTAACGTTTTTTTGTATAGAAGCTACGTCAGATGTTATTAGGACTAACTGAGATTCGCATTAATTGCGCTTAAGATATTTCGTCTGCCATAGATGGAAGCTTATCAGCCCATTTGATTCCTTGATTGAAACCAGGATTTTATAGTCTATTCTCCTTTCGTACTTGTCACTGATGTCTTGGTCCACAGCCCAAATAATGTCTACTTTACGACTGAACTAGAGTTAGAAAATTGCAGAATGTTACACTGGTTGAAGTTGTGGTTTTAATTTATTTCAGTCAAATGATTCATGCTGGTATTTGTTAAGTATTTGTCACGTAGGAATGTACAGTGCTAATACTTTGATCTAACTCCCGATCAAATGGTACTCTACCTAAATAAGTGGAATCTTGTTTGGATCGATAAAGTTCCTCTCAAGTTCGCATAAAGCAAGAAAACCCCCTGAAAGCTATACGCACGACAAACATGAATCTAGTTGTCCTTTTTTTATCTCTGTCTGAGAAAAGTATCTCGAGGGTGTTAACGCTGTATTTAGATACGCTGTGGCTTTGTAAATTGACATACTTAGTCTAACACGTGCTACTCATTTATGAATTGAGCAACTCGCGTAGCAATATCACTCCTGTAGCTAATTCGTATAAAAATATAAATTATACATTTTCAATGGAAATCATAAATGTTTTATTTCCTGGAAAATTTTTTTTTTTTATACTCAATTATTAAATTATAAAAATTATATAATTATTATTATATTTCGAAAATTATATTTCGAACTAAAATAAAGCATTGATACTCAATAAAAATTTGACAGTAGCAATTTATCTAATATCAATTAAATTTGTGTTACTTTCAATGAAAAGATTTATTGTCCGATTGTTGATGGGTTGCGTCAAACGATAATTTTCAAGAATTCTGTTTATCCTGCCTTCCTTGTCCAACTTTCTTAATTTTCGTAATTTTTCGAGCTATCAAATATATTCGCAACTTAAAACTTTTCATCTACATTGAAGCCAATTGGAAATACCTGCTAAGATATACCTTACCTGAGAAGGAGAACACGTGAGAGTTTCATAAAATATAATCCATGTTACATTCTCTGAGCAAGGAGGGGTTGTGAGTGACCCTTAAATCAGATAAAAAATTGATTCAACAAACTATAATTGAACTCACCTCGAGTAAGTATTACCTTTGTAGCTATAAAATTTACTTGTATCAATATTACCCAAGAACGAATTTAGGCTGAAGGATGTTTGAACAGGAATCGTGGCATTAACATTTTGTACACGTAATAAGTTGCTGAAAATTGGATTCAAATGAATGCCAACTTTCTTTTGTAGCTGCAAAATAGTAAAAAGTTTAAATTTAATTATATTTATAATCGCTGAGATCCAAATAGTCTTACCGTGTACAAAACGGCTAGGACAACATACATGTCACTCGGCTCAACATGAGGCGTTATCCTCTTATGCACAATGTGAAGCTCAAGCGGAGTCTGTATTTCTTTAATTATGTGTTCTGATCCAATATTATTGCCTTTACCCCAATGAAGGTGCAATCCTTGGAATTGATACTTATTTTTCAGGATTCCATCAGTTATAGACGGAATTTCGACGTTGTTCTTTGAATGGTTGGGATGAAAAGATAAGTCAACTAAATTCAAAAACAAGACAAGTGATGTGTTGAGGTCAATGTGACAGCAATCAAGTCCCATTCTTGGGACCTGGACTTCAAATAAAATTATGTAGATCTAGTACATATATATAATATAAATTTTATCCTTTCAATTAGTCGCCCACAACTTATTTTTATTATCCGAAGAGTAGAATTAAGAGAGTTTTATGTCCTCCAATATGACACTTGAAACCGGAAGCTACTGAAAGTAGGCCCGCTGACCAGTACACATTGTCTTAATTGCCAACCAATTATTTACACCCGAAGTCTCAATTCAGCACAGGCTCTAATAAATAGCGAAATTTCGCAACATGAAAGAAATTTTCAGTTCAGAATAAAACTGATTACAACTATGTGATCCTCATGAAATGACTCTCGCTGCTGCTATGATTATCCTCCGAAAAAATCGTTACAATTTTAAAATGGTTTTTCCAGAAATGTCTGCAGTTGACATTGCTCGTTTTTATACTTATTCCTGCCACCAAAATGCACAAATCGTCACTTCCTTTATTGAAGCAAAACCTTTCAGGAGCAAAAATATAACAAAGAATTTTTTTCTAATTACTTTTTTCCCCAATTTTTTATTCCAGTTCTCATATTTCTACGATTTCTTAATATAATCTTCGATGTTCAATGCTTGTTTTTGACAAGAATGGTACTTTGGTGCTGTTGGCTATGCTAAATTGCCCAAGCGGATGAGATGTCTAAATTTTGCTGATTTACCTTTCTCAAAGTTATTCCGAACGTCCTTGTTCCTTATTGAACATGCTGTATATGCCTTTTGTAGAGCCTTATCAGTGGTTAAAAGAGGTGGTTAGAGTCAAAACCATGTCTTTCCGCGAGTTTTTCTCCTTCTCGCGATTATTGCGATTGGAAGTTCCTATTACTATAAACTATTTCAGACCGTTTGGCACTCAGCAACCCAAAGTTTTTGCACTACTACTCATTACCTCTCCTATCGACCTGAGGACTCAATATGGAGCTGTTATGACCTGGTACTTCGTATTATGCCACGTTTTCGTATGCGTTCAAGTTTCATCAGTTAGGAGATATCAGGAGACTGACATTTGTCAAGCGATCTTATGTAGATGACTATGACAATATCCATAACAGCATTAAAGCTGAGTTTGGTAGAAATCAGTCTCACCATGATTTCGAATTGAAGGGTTAATTTCAGATTTTCAATAATTGTGACGTGAATTACCTACACTATTAAGTAAGAACTATGACTGAGGGTATCCTTTCTTTCCTCATGGATGGTAGCTTCCCTGCCTACCTCATTTCTGCGCAAGGAGATTATGCTTCATACTCTTAAAACTAGATCGACAGGTATGACATCAGCTATAAGTACCATGACTAACTCAGACACAAGTCCAATCCGTAAGGCTTCAGCTCTGTACTGTAAAAAAGGTGCTCATAAAGAGTTTCTGTTTCTATTTCAAAATTCAACTGAGTGCCCGCTGCAGCTGATACCCTTGTTTGACAGGAGAAACCCTGTTTCGACTTTACTAGCACTTTCTGTATATCAAACCATTCTATTCTTGAATTGTTTTTCTTACAAGGACGACGACCATAGTTTATTTTTGGTTCTTAATTGATTCTATGAGTGGTCTTCTGATTCTGGCACTCAATTGGCACACTGGCACTAGGCATGCTAACATGTGTTGGATTAACTTGTGTTTGTTCAACTATGCATCAAACTTAGTATCACCCTCTGAGACACTTCTTAGAGCTAGGCCAAGAACGAGGCCTTGAACAACACGTGATGTAACTTTAATTCTCCGCCAATATAATTTCGTGTCACAGAGATGTCCTCTCGGCTTCAATGAATTTCTCGGAATCCTAACAATCTATTCAAGTGCTTTCAAACTTTCCAGTCCATTCATGGAACCCAACCTCCTTCGGAAGTAGAACGCCTTTTAAATATCAATTGCTACAAATAAGATTATACATCATGTCGCTTCTCTGGATGTTTCACCCGTGAAATCACACTCCTCTCAATCCTTAGAATCCTTGTTTTCGCAAAAAAAGGTTTCCTGATGGAATGATCACATCAGTTGATGATTCCTCTCTGTATTTCTCCGAGAATTTCCTGCCTATGCCCAGGGTACATGATGGGCGTCATGGCAACAGTGCATTTGGGTGGCACTTCCCCTTGTTAATCAGCATGTACTTCGATAACTTTCGGTGCACCGGAAGCATCCTACAGCCTAGACAGGTCTAACATCTATTGGGTAAGAAGCCAGGCCACAGTGTTAACGTTTCTGAGAGAACTCCGTCTGATTCTCGCCTAATCCTAGATAAAACTGCATTCTACTGTATTGTATGAGAAAAAGTTATACATTGCACTATTGTGTAATCGTGGACAGCCATGATATTAAGGAGCTATGAAAACATCCTTGATAATATTGAAAACATCGGTGAAAAGGCTGATGATGACAAGTTATTCATCCACAGTATGTCAGGAAAGTTCCCAAACTTATTTTGTAGCGCTTGTACGAGTGGCGACACCTCTTGGACGACACCGGTACTATGTTGCTACATCCCTCTGGAGTGTCTGAGAATTTTCTCACCAGTATCCGTTCATTAGTTGCCAAGATAGACGTACGTGAGTTAACATGTGTTCAATACCCCGGTGCAAGCTCTACGATGGATGAGAAATTCGAACATCGTGCCGCAATTAAATTTTGCTATAAACTTGAAAAAACTTTCGCGCAAACGAAAAAATGATGGATTCGGCTTACGGTGAAGGTGTAGTGTCGCGTACAACAGTTTACACGTGGTTCAGTCGGTTCAAGAAGGGTAGAGAGTCGTAAGAAGATGACGAGAGAAGCGGCCGGCAGTCAACAGCTGTTACTGACGAAAACGAAGCACGCGTGCGCGCGCTACTGAAGCAGGTTTGCCGCATGTCTCTAAAAATGTTGGCAGACAAACTGAACATGAGTGAGGATAGCGTCGCGTTGATTTTGAAAGGAAAAATGAGCCGCCGGAAGGTCTGTTCTCAATTTGTTCCGCACTTTCTCACACCAGAGCAGAAACAAACTCGCATCGAATATTTTCAAGATTTTATCGAGACTTACGATACCACTCCGGGCTATGTAACCTCAATTGTGACTGGAGACGAAACTTGATGCTTTCAATAAGATCCTTCCACGAAGCGCCAATCATCCACTTGGCTCAGTCCAGGCCGTGCGAGGTTTCAAAAAGTACGCCAACAAAAATCACGGGTAAAGGCGATGCTCATCGATTACTTCGACTCCAAAGGCCTGATACACAAAGAATTTGTGCCCCAAACAACACCGTGAATGCTGCATATTACGTAGAGGTCTGAAGCGCCGGATTAATTGCCTCAGACCCGAGTACAAGGAACCGGGATCGTGGAGTTTGCTGGATGACAATGTGCCTGCTCATTCTTGGAACATTGTGAAGCGTTATCTTGCCAAAAATCAGATCCCACGCATGAATCATGCCCCATACTCGGCTCCAGATCTGGCTCCAGCCGACTTTTTCCTATTTCTCAAGCTTAAAAATGGCCTTGAAAGGACTATTTTTTGAAGATGTACCGAACATTCAAGCGGCTTGCACCGAGCGTCTCAAAGCGATAACTTCAGAGGAGTACCAGAGAGCCTTCGAATCACTCATGGAGCGATTCAAGGGAAGAGGACAATCTAGGGAAGGGGACTATGTTGAAAGTTAACTGGAATAAATTTCTTTAGATGTAATTTTCGATTTTTTATTTCAAAAGCTCGGAAACTTTTCCGAAATACTGTGTACAATGGAAGAATAATTCTTTAATGGGAAACATTTGCATGACAGCAAGTTTACATTTTCCAAAGTTCTTCTGACTCAATAGAAAATGTAGAGGTCTGAACATAACACAATAAGGGCTGAAGTCAGGTGTCACCTAGCGGTCAGGCTTTAAATTATGACCCTTCTAGATACAAATTTGAGCTTCGTTGCGACTTCTTTTTAACATCTGACCTTGTGACATTAAAAAAGCTATTACTGTCCGAGCTCCCACCAGAACTTTCATTCTTTTAAATTTTATTCATTGATTTCAGATCTTAATCTTTGATTTTCCATTTGAAAATGCCATGTTTTTCATTTTGATAGATATATATTTTGGGAGTAGGTTGCCGTCTTCTTCGGTGTCAATTATCATTATTCATTTCATGTAATGGTTGGGGATGATACTGATTTTTTTCTGTGTACATAATACTAGCGACGGTCAAATATAAACGAGCTTATTATTCTTGGGGGCTTGAAAATTTTAGTTGAAGTAGGCGAAGAGTCGAAAAGGGTTGCGGATATCCCCTCTAGGTGACTCGAGATCAAACCGATGTCTCCATCGGTTTGGATAGTTGTTCTCATGATTCTCAAGCTATAAGGCAGCTGAAATTCCGGACCAATTGCATGCACAGTTTCAGGAGAGTAAAATTTAATGACCACGAATGACGCTTTCGGAGCGGAATTTAAAGAAGGGCGTGAAAAAGTGGTGCCAGTTATAGCTTTGCAATTGACAACGTTGAAGCTGTTCGCCAACTATTGAAAGATATTCTAGAGCTACTGTAGTGGAATGAAGGAACAGGAAAACAGTGTTGAAAGTGTTGAAAGTACACACCATTTTCTGACACTATCTTGAATTTCGGGATATCTCGGTAAAGTGGATTCCACATCTGCTTGACCAAGAACACAAAAATGCAATACTTTGAGGTTTTCGAAAGCTTCTGGCGAAAACATGAACTTACCACTACACTACTGAATAGAGGAGGGCTAGTTTGAAGTGAAGAACAAAGGAGAGCCTGGACCTTCAAAAGCCAAAACACACTTTTAAGCCGAAAAGGTTATGTCAACGGTCCTTTGGGACTGTCAAGAAATTTTAATCGTTGGTTTTCTTCTACATCTTCGGTTAATAAACATTGGTTACTTTTTGTGCTCTTTCTGAGCAGACTCGAGCCGCATACTAGTCAAAAAAATGCCGTCGGTCCTTCCGAGACGTCTTGCTCCTGTGTGACTATGCGAGATCGCACATCACAGTCCTAATCAGCCGAAAATTGGCTAAAATGCAAGGAATTCCCTTCAACACTCTCCTAAGAGTGTTCAAGGGTGTTCAACAATCAACAGGTGGAAAAATTTGTGCGCAATTGGTTGGATACCTTCCAGAAATCATTCTTCGCCAGCGGCATGAAAAATCTAACTAATTGAAAATAAAATACATTCCTAAAGAGAGGAACTTTGTAGAAAAAATAACTACAATGTGTATTTTCTACTTCAATATTAAATATATAAATTTTTGAAAAAGGCTCCTTTATATTTGAATGCCCCTCGTAAAATATGGTGGGAGTATTCCTTTGAAACAAATGTTGGAAAAGTAGGTAATGGTACCTACTAGGTATAGTATATCGCAATGGTCGTAATAAGAAACACCGACAGCTCACCCGTGAAGAGGAAGCAAAAAACAGACCTGTTTCCCTGTTTTCCCTGCAGACCCTGTTTTCAATGCAAATGCAACCTTCTGACTTAAGTGGCCAATTAAGAAGAATATCTGGGATTTTGAATTCATTTGACCTGTAGCAGAACCACAAACTGTTAAAAATGTGATAAGCCTGGTTATAAAAATTACATAATAATAATATTTTCAACGAGCACTTCTTATTCGAGACGGATCTTGGATGATTTCAGCAATACATCTTATCTTAGAGCTTAGAGCTTATCAGTAGCATTTTATTTCAAGAAATGGTTTATCCTTTTGACTTCAATTGTACTCTATTTCTGTTCTCAGGGCTAAACTCCACTCCAGAGATTTCGACGAAAGAATTGCATAAAAAAGGATTCTGACCTAGTTCGCGAGCGATACTTAGAACTTGTTCTTAGTCTTAGATTTCTTAGATCTTAATATATCCAATCGTGAAAAGGTAAGGTTAAGCGGGATAAAGTTGGTCATCCTTTTTTGCCCACTTGACTGAGGGTTTACCAATTACATGGGGCATCTACTACATAACCTGCGGAATGACTTGAAGACGGCACAGTAGACATGAAACACGTCCTGGACATATTGCAACACTGCTTGGCAAACAAAAAGATTGATGCCTTTTCATCGAAAATGTTCATACATTTTCAACGAAAAAGTATGAATATGTTGTTCGACGGTAGGGATGCAATTCTGTTAATTTGATCCTGTTTTTCTTGCTTTCGCATGGTTACATTACACGCAATGTGTGCCTTTTTGTCTCCGTTTTGAATCAATTAATTTCCCGTGTAATTATTTGGCCGCCGTTTGTAAATTAATTTGTACTTCGATTTTCATCGGTCCTGAACTCTTTAGCGCAACTGAAATGAATTTCATTCACAGGGACCTAAAGGAAACTATGATGATAGGAAATGCCAGAGGAACTTCCAGGGCTTCGAAAGTCGAAGCTGTTCCTCGACATTGGAGACGAGAAGAAGTTTCGAGCGTGCATCGACATCAATAAATGAAGGGTCCTGACTGGGATCTTCACGGGGCATTGCACACTCGGAGGGTATCATAAAGGGATGGGCTTGACACCGAATGCTGAGTGCAGATTTAGCAGTCTTGCGGAGATACACCAGTCCATTTGCTGGCACACTCCGAACTACTGTCCCGCAGGAGTAGAGACAGTTTAGGAAGCTTTATCCTTGTCGATGAGGAATTGGGACGCCTGAGGCGCAAGCAGATCATTGACTTTCTCAGAAAAATTGAACTGCTTGAGGCGCTCTAGGCGCACCGGAAGCGGAGGCACAATAAACTTGTAAGGGTATTGCATCAATCAATCAATCAATTAAATACTTCGATTAAGCAAATATTACCTGTGTGTCCATTATTCGTTAATTGCAAAAGAGGTAAAGTTTGATTGTAGCCGTTGAAAGTTAATGATGAAATCGGGTTTACTTTGACCTTTGATATAAAAATTTATCACTAAATCGCTTAACTTGCCACTTAGTTTTAATCCATTACCTCGTTCCTATCAATCAAAATCGGTGACTGTCGGGATCCTCCGCATTCAGGAAAATGCTTTGGCCACAGACTCTGCTCGCGCGGTGTATATCCAAAATAATTAAGGCCGCATCCTCTTTGAACTGATAAATAAAATGAACCAAATTTCAGGATAAGCAAATCGTATCTCACCTTTCGCGTATATTACAATTATAATAACTAAAATAAGACTCGGATACTTCATGGCTAATACTCTGCCAACCAATTAATACGTTTACAAAGAACCATGTTCCGACTATTATAGTTCTGCAGCCAACATAAAAAATTTTTAAATGCACTTTCACTGCATGCAAATGCATAAATCTGACGATAATATTGAAAATTATTGCTAATAATTTATGTGAAAATGGGACAAGGTGTCGGGAAATATCGTGAATGGTTCTTAAATGGATTTGCAGTGAATTTACTTGTATTAATGTTAAACGTAAAGTTGAAATCGTGACCAGACTAAGAACTTTTATGTTCTTCATTTTTCGTTAATTTATTAGCCCTGAAAGGGAAACAATGTTTTTGAAATTTTTAAAATGGAGCGTGATAAATATTTGTCCGGTTTCTTTTCTCGTTGGACTAGAATTCTATGATCGAATAATGCTTTACAGAAATTTTCGTCTATGTATAAGGACTTCTGTATAATAAGCCTATGAAAACTGATATTAAATTTGAAAAATTAACTGCAGATGACATAGATGACGGAGTTCCTTTCGTGGCAAAAGTTAAATAAAATTTATTTTCAACGTTTATATTGAAAAATAAAACTCATGATGCTGACATAGTTTCTGGTGAAAATGAAAAAATATGCTTTTTTCTTATAATTTTTTTTGTTATTCTAGTAGTTTCCAAGGTTTCAGTTACCTACAAGAGGTAGATAGTTCGAAGACAATGATTCCTCAAATTTTATAAAAAAAATCAGGCATTCATAAAATTAATCAGTATATCAGCTCAAATCCTGCCTGGATGAATAGTCTGAAAATTTTTATTGATTTCTAAATATTCCAAAAATCGAACATCTGCGTTTATAACTTTCGTGCCATACATAGAACACGATCCTTTGACCTTGGTCTACTCAACTATAACTGTCACAAAGTAATCAAGACTTTTTTTATGGGTGGCTATTTACGCTCTGAGTGTCGGACTCCCAGTGGCAAACAACTGACTAAACACCTCCCCTGTCACACCGAGAACTTAGTCTGGAACTGTTTTTCACATTACTTCGGACTATCAATCATCGCCTAGTGGCGGTTTCTGGTGAAGGGAAATTCCTCTTTCAGCACGGGTGGAGGGGAAGAAAGACCATTGCAGTCAGATAGATCTCCCTTCCATTTGCGACGCCGAGCGGTCCATGATGCCCTGCTTTATAAGAAGAACTGTCCTTGCGGAATGCGTCAAGCAATTTCGATTGTCTTTTGATCTTTCTAGAGAGAGCCCTCCTATTTTCTCCGAGAGGTGCAAACGAAGTCTTGTCCATCTTGCACACGTCATGATCGTGTGGTAGACGTTATCTGTCATCTCTGGGCAGAAAAAGCAAGCTGGGGACGATGGCTATCCCATTTTATGTAGGTAAGACTGAAGCTTGTTTCATCGGTTGAGTAAAAATTTTCGAATAAGAAACGAATATTAGGGACTTTTGCGGCTGGAGCTGTAGGAAAAATGTCCTCGAGTCACATACATTGGTTCTTTATTTACTCTACTATTTTCCATTCCCAACTATTGCATGGGAAAGGGCCTGTCCTGCCCTTGCAGTTAGAGAAACTCACCGAAAAACGAAAGGAAATGGAACAACTTTTGACGCGAACGCAATATTCAGCCCATATGTCCCACACCTAAAGTGTTGAATATAATTCAGAAAGGAAGCTCTTTTGCTGACCAACGATAGCCGAGTCCATTAGCAGCATAACTTTGTCTAAAATGCGAAAGGGGGACTCCAAGCTCTAATCTGGTCTCGGGAAAACTCGGTACCTCAAGGAAACCTTGGACGCTCATAGCAGGAAAAATCAAGACTGTTCGGGTACTTTCCCTTGTGCAAACCGGGCTTTTGTGATTCACCTAACGAGAATCTGCTCAATTATTTATCAATTATTACCTAAACCGTGAGACAAATGGACACAGAGGTACTTTATTAATATGTACAGATTGTTCTTATATATTAAAAGCTTCAGTTTTCAATTTCGCAAAGGCAAAAACATGTCGCGTTGGGACCTAGGCTTCCGTCAAGGAAACAGTGATGGTTCTGCATAAGCATAAAGGAATTATAAAGAGCCGGGCATGGATGTGGTGATTGGAGTGGAGCTCATTAAATATGGTGGACGCAGTGTTCAGAAAGACATACACCAAATTCTGCACAGCGTATCTGGTAACAAGAACATATGCCGAATGAGTTGAGTCAATAAACTATATTTCCTTCCCACAAGATTGGTGAGAAGCAACAGCGCGAAAACTACAAAGGCACATCATTAATTGGTATGCCACAGAAACTATTTTCAAAGGCTTTGAAAATTCAAATCAGATCATACGCCAACACTATTATTGTGTGGCTTTAGAGCTGGTAGATTGACGATATGGCAATTGTTTACGATATAGCTATTGTCAAGCAGGTATTTGAGAAATCCTGAGAGTTTAACATAGATGTTACCATTGTCAGATTTTCGTTGACTTATAGTCATACCACATACAAGCATACCACAATATTGATCTAAATGTTCTGCATAAAATAATGCTTTGCTCCGGTATACCAGCCATATTAGTCCATTTTACCGAAATGACAATGATGTCTACAATCTCTCAAGTCCACATCAATAACCAACTTACCCATGCCTTTGACATAAATGCCGGGCCAAAGCAGGGAGATGGGCTAGCCCCTTTGCTATTCAATTTAGCTTTAGAATGTGCCAGACTGTTAAGGATCCGGAGGTTGTGAGATCAATAGCTAGTAAAACACACGGCGGAATTTTCAACACACTTTTATTTATTTATTCGTTTTTGAAACACAGTTTGCTGGTGCTCGCTGTCGAAAGTGTGGCGACACAATCCTAGTTGCTTTGGGAAGCCAGGCTTGGAAATTCAATACAAAATAAAAGAATTATTGATAAAGTGAAGAAGTAGACGCAGATAAGCCAACACTGGCACACACGGTATGTCCTTAGCCCTTCGAAGAAGTACCGCGTGTATCCCTTGAAAGACCACGCGGTTTTGCTCAATCAACTTATGAGTGGAACGCTGACACACACGATGTATCCCTTCAAAGACCACGCGATGCAGTACACTTAATCGACCGTGTCGGAAGACTACGAAAAGAGCTGTGGCGCAGCCCAGCCGACGCTAATAAGACCAACCGCGTCGGGATCCTAGAAAGGAATTAAATTGTGGCGAAGCGCAGACAACGCCAACCAGACCGACTGCGCCGGCAGATCCGCAAACGAAAAAGAATTTATTGGGAAATTGGGGCATTCTACTGATTGATTTTGTTATTAAAATCACTAAAAATTGCAGAGAATTGCACTTTTTGGTAATGAAATTAAGGTAATGGTGGCACTGACAGTGTCTCCCGTATACCGCTAGTAGACTACTACTACTACCATCAAAGGTGGGGATTACCAGCCCTATTATTACCTACGATACCGGCTTTAAGGCCTAATATTACTTACTTACAGCTCAGTCAGCATGCGTATGGCAACACAGGAATATTCGAATGGAGACATCCAGGCCAATTATTACAAAATAAAAATTAGTATTGAAGGTTTTCCCACACTCGATGATTAAGTCTCTTCAATGTTCACTTCTCACTTGGAATACAAAGGATTTTGTTTTCTCTTATTTATTACTTAAATCGTATTTAATATGTATAAGTGAAAAAGATTTCCATATATCATGTTTTTTTCATTCGTAACTTGCGTTTGATGACACTTGACGATTTTCAAATATAAATATCAGCTAATCGCCATTCAGCTACCAAAAAACTGACTAGCAAATTCAAAATTTAACGCTCCAAAAATTCATGCGGGGTTAACAATTGTGAACAAGGCAGTATCAACCATTGTGAGCAAAGTATTAGCAACTATTGTGAACAAGCATGCGCTAACTCTAGATATCGACATCAGATGTCTACCAGAAATTATGGCATCGTGGGCATACTACAGTGCGGCGGGAATTCAGAATTATGGTGAAAAGGAAGATGGCAACAGGCATGTTACGTGATAATTTACGATATTTGGTTGAAACCTACGATAGGTTTGTATCTAGAAAATTGCATCGAATACCACCTTGAGAGATTTTTCGGCAAAAGCAAATAGTTTGAGTCTCGGCAATGCAAATATAAATTTCGTGTTCAGTTCAATGCATTGGAAATGAAAATAATTATGCATTGTTTTGAATTTTGAATGTTATAGCACAGATTTGTTCATAGAACATAAATTTCGGTCAGCGTAAGATGAATTTTGCCAGGTTTAAATAGAATATTATGTTTTATAGCAATATAAATCATTTAAATGTCGTATATCAGGGTTGTGGTAGTTCCATTTGGCACGATTAATCAGGAAAACAAACTTGAATTTGAAAACTGGTAATAATCTGTTGCTAATTGTTTGCTTGACCTAAAATGTCAAGTTATAGAGTGCTGAGTTATATTCATCGGTGAACATCGGTTAAACATCATCCATTTATCACTGTTCATTCCATTATCAAAAATGAACATCAGTATTACAGAAATGAATTATCAGAATTTCATTATCAGAAATGAACAGTGATTTGGTATGTCAAATTGACATTTTGTTCGATAGATTATGTTAATAGTCAATGAATTCGCGAATAGTAAGCAGCATCCATTTATGATCTATTTCAATTCGATGCATCTTGGCCAAGAAAATATCAAAAAGTTGACAGATGATGAGAAGCGGCTGGGACGCATGTTAAAAACCAACTTGCACTCTTACTTTCCAATAAAGCTTTTATTTAAACAGATTGCTTGCCTGAAACACCAAGGCAATTTTGGTTGTTTCATTTCTTCAACAACTTCTTGAAAATTTTTTATACGTTGTATTTCTACTATCCAAACATCGTTGGCAAATCAAGGAAAATATTTAATGGTGCAAGAAAAAGCTGGAAAAAATATCTTCAGTCCCTTCTAGGACGACACTCTGCCTTGATGCTATGCATTGGCACCAGCAAATTATATGAATAATACGTTATTGCAAAAGACACAACCAGAAACATTATCCCGTATTTTGCTGGTTTGGATATTATGTATTGTGTAAATGAGAGTCTCCCTACGAAAAATCACCTATGAAATCATCTTGATCACGATTTGCGTTTTCTATCACCATAGCGGTGATAAATGTTGATCCTTTCTAACTGAACGAAGACATAGCAGTGGCGAAAATAGGCCTTCCATTTCTACCATCCCATAATTCTTGTTCTTACTATTTTGACCATGCGATACCTCCCAGTCATAATAAAGAAAAATACGTACGTATGCTGAGTTTACCAGTTTACACCTAATCTTCTTTTGTAATGGTCTCATCGAAAATCTTACTAACAAAAGTCTTACTCACAACACGTGAGTATGCAGAAATGAGAGTTTAACTTTGTTGAGAAACGAATGAGTTAGGAAACATTTGATTGTAAAATTGATAATGGATTTTAGAAGATGTAATTGCTTCGTCTTTTAACAAAACTAAGACATCCAGCGGTCAAACGGCTTCTTTTGTCACTCCTTCTCAAATTCTGAATGCGAACCATCATTGTTATACTCCTGGCCATTACCTATTTTTTCGTCGGTTGGCTCCTAATGACCATGTTTTTGTGGCATCACTATCGTCGCATGCAATGTTCAAACCAGCTACTCTCCAATCTTTTCGTTGCCTAGAAGTTTGAATCGAACTGATCATATCGAAACGCAAGATGGAACTCAAATGGCAGAAACGGAAAGAAAGCTGTCAATGTAATACGTTCAAAGCAAGGATGACATATCTCAGTGCCAATTGGACGTTTGAAACACGAATTTTATTCATTTTCTCGGCCACCTTTTGATGCCGTTTCTTTGGCTTCATTTAGGTACGTACGTACATTTACTTCATTTACGTTAAGCCCAAATGCCAGGCTAACTTGATCGAAACTTATTTGATCGATTTGAGTGTCAAATTGGTACCAAATCCCGATATAGATTAAACGTAGTCAAATGCTTACATGCAATTACGATAAACATTTCATTGTGATGTACAAGGATATCAATTAGCGTTGTATAGAACATTTCTAATTTTTTTATTAATTTTCGCGTCGCTTGAATTGATTATTGGTTCCTTCTTTGTTCAGGGACAAGTTGCGATCGAGGAAGAACACTGCTCCGATTCAAAGAGCAAATCTTCCAAACGAGCTTGAACCTGTCCTTATAACGAAGAATGGGCCAACCAAATGGGCTCTATTGTTTTTTTGCTCCAGACCAGAACGCATCCTTTCATATCAGAATAATAAGTTGAGGTAAGTTTATGAAGTATCTCCAGACTTTATACATCTAATGGTTCACATTAAGTTTGGGGATGCTGGAAACTTGAAATGGGCAGACTCCTTGCGAGAGAAGGTTTAAGAGTATATAATGGGTATATAGGGCGATGGTAGAAAGAATGTCTGTAATAACTGCATTCGATATTCTGCTACCACTGTTTCGTCACTTTGAAACCAAAAGTCGTAAAAATTATACAGAATTAGTTAAAATATTTGTCTCTACTTCTGGACACTATGGTCACAATCATAGTAATCAACTAAGGAATTAAATCCTGATCTCGAATTACCCCCATATATATCATAACTGTTATAAAGAAAATAAGAACTTACCACCCTCTCCATCCCCCCCCCCCCCATTTTCCTAGAACTCTGCTGGGTCTAACTCCTGCGAAAAGACTTCTATCAAACTCCAAAAAAAAACATTCACACGCGGGCGTTCATAAATTTTACAACAAATCTCTTTCCTTAATTCTAAGCACTTCCACGCAACAAGACCAAAGCTATGTAAGAACAAATATAGTTGCATATCAGGGGAAAGACAAGATGTAGTAAACCAGGCAAGAAAAGGAAACAGCAACTCATATGGAAACATCAGAAAAACTAGAAAAGAATCAGCCAATTGTATGTTGATATCAAATGGCATGTGGACCAACTATCTAAAGGTATTTGCCAGAAGATATCGCTTGATATGAAAGACAACTACAAAAGAAGGCTAGCATGCATAAAGTCACATTTATTTTCAAAGGAATAAGTGCGACCTCATAGGACATGTTTCAAAAAATAACGAATTAGATCAAGAACTAATCAAGCTAGAGAAACAATCCTTCCCCATATTGATGGGAAAATTCATTTATGTGAAAGATTTCTCGGATTTCAAAGGAATAAGTGCGACCTCATAGCACATGTTTCAAAAAATAACGAATTAGATCAAGAACTAATCAAGGTAGAGAAGCAATCCTTCCCCATTATTGATGGGAAAATTCATTTATGCGAAAGATTTCTCGGTCAAATATATTTAAGATGCGAGTCGTCGAATGCTTTCCTTAACAACCGTCCTAAGAATTGGTGAGAAGTGCAGGTTAGGCATAAGAAGATCGGATATCATGGTCCTATCTCTGGGTGGGTATCCTATCCTTTGGGTATCCAATCTCTTAGTGGAGCTCCTGCCCCACGAGACACTGTGTTGAAGGACCGGCGTCGCCAGGTGAAAGTCAAAATATTATCCCCTTCGAGTTTCAAAAATAAATCCATTCTTCGTCAACCGTCACTATTCGATTTTACCATCCAATAACTCCTGCAACTGCTATTTTTCGCATTTTCGTGGTCTACAGAAGCGCTCACTGTCTTTCACATTGAAATTACCAATTTTCGATTATCGAAACCATGTCTCATATGTCCGAATTCATGGAGCATGTCTACCATATGTTTTTACCAGCAAACAATGACTATCAACAGCCTTCTTGTTTTTTCTTAAAAGAGAAAAGCAATACGTACCACAAAACTTCTTTTTCAGGCAGAAAATCCAACATCTACGATCAACACAATAAGAAGGGACACGCTAGTTTTAGCGGACTCAACTTCTGTTGGTTTATAGTTGAATGTCAGACGTTCCAAATGGCGGATGTGTCAAATTAATATGCTGTGTTCTTTTTGCAGGGACCATCTTTTAGTAAAACTGGAAAAATCTTTTGCATACACCTGGTAAACAAAGCAATAAAGAGTTGTAGCGTACTGGTATCTTAGTTCCTAATAACAATATTCAATAACTGTATAAATAATGGCTAGTTTCCTAGAGCCTGGAAAATTGGCAAACTTATATGGATCCTGAAACTGTAGTGTAATGGTGTCATTTCCAACCCATCAAACGCTCCAAGGAGAAAATTAAAGTCCGCTGGGTTGTGTGCAGGATACGTCGGAGGGTAGCCCTAACTCGATGCTACAAGTGCCTTAGCTTCGGACACATCTCCTTGAACTGCAGTGGCACTTCCGGCCATAAAGCGAAAGACTGCCCAAACGAACCCAGTTGTATCTTGTGCAAAGATAAGGGACGGAAGTCTGAAGATTTGACTCATATTCCAGGAAGTGGTAGGTGCCAGGAGTTCAAAGAGGCACTAAGTAAGAAAAGAGTAAAGACATGATCCAAGTCCTGCAAACCAACCTACTCCGTAACTCAACCGCACAAGATTTACTAGACCAGGTTTCGAGAGAGAAAAAAGTTGACTTGTTGCTGATATCTGAGCAACACCACAACAAAGAGGAAGCTGGATGGTATTGTGATCGATCCGGCACCGCCGCCATCTGGGTACGTGATAGGGCTCTACCCACCGTTTGGACTTGTTCCAGGGGAAATGACTTCGTGCTCATTGGGTGTGCCGATTTGACATTCATAAGCGTCTATTTCACGCCGAATGAGTCAATTTCATGTTTTCAGAGCAGGCTCGATGAACTGGAGGAAGCTATCTTGAGCACGTAAGGCCGAAGCCTTGTTGGCGGTGACTTTAACGCCAAGGCGATAGAATGGGGAATGCCACTTCCTGAGAGGAAAAAGAATCCTAGAAATGGCGGATAGGAGGCAACTTGTCATGATGAACGGTGGGAACATACCAACTTTTCAACGGGGAGGCTGCTTGGGAATTATTCCGGATTCTCATTTGCTTCGGAGTCTTTAGTGCCTGATGATGGAGGGTACTGGAGGACTACTCGGCGAGCGGTCATCCGTACATTGCTTTCGCAATTGGCAAGTGTGCTACTGGACGGGTAGCAACCCAACCATCAACTTTAGGTTGGAATATATCTAAAGTAGATGTCGACGCGTTCGCCGCAGCGGGGGAGCCTCAGCTGAAAACATGGTGAACTCCACCATGAGGCTCATCAAGAATGCGTGTGACTGCTCTATGCCCAGGTGACGGGCACGACACAATAAGCCTGTTGTATGCTGGTGGTCGGCAGAAATCGCCAAAAAGCGGAGAAAATGTCACAAACTCCGCCGCGAATCTCAACGTTTAAGAAATCAAGACGAGTCACACTCCCGAACGCTGGCATACAGGTCGGCTAGAATAGGTCGGCTGGCATACAGGTAGGCTCACTGCTGGCACAACCTAGTTGAGGACATCGACAGAGACCCGTGGGGGCTGGGTTACAAGCTTGCCATGCGGAAATTAGGAGCTGCAAGGAGACCCTGTGTCCTTGAACCGGAAAAAATGGACGAGATTGTTCGAGCGCTCTTCCCTATACATCCTGTTCGCCCCGATGATGCAGATGTTGAATGTCCTGGAGAATACCCACTTTTTACCGCCATCGAGCTGGATGATGCGGTGAAAGCTTTAAAATCGAAAAAGGCCCCAGGGCCAGACGGTATACCAGCGGAAGTGATACAGCTTACACATCAACTTGGTCCTGACAAGCTGCTCACCACTTTCAATACCTGTTTTTAGCAGGGCGCGTTTCCAAATTGCTGGAAAGAGGCGAGGCAGTGCTGGTAATCTCGAGGGTGGTTCCTATTGAGTTACTTGCAGACGAACGGAAACGTGTATACTTACGTAGGGGGGAGTCGGGGAGAGAAACCGTCAGCCGAGAGGAACGGAGAAGAACCCTAACCTTGAGGCAGCAAACATGGGAAAACGAAACGCGAGTCTGGTGGACCGCACGGCTGATAAGTGACTTGGGGCCGTGGTTCTACAGAAAGCTCCGTTCGTATCTCTCGGAGAGAATTGGCGTAATTTCCCCAGAAAATGTAACGGAAAAATGATCCAATCAAAGAATAATTGGAACTGTGTGTCGCATTACGTACGGACAGTACTTATTATAAAGAAGGGCATGATGGATCGCTTGGCGAGGGAGGGGACATCTGTGTAACGCAATATTATAGCAACTTACCGCATTTCCTTCCTATCCATCCGTGGAGAAAGAGAGATCTCCCTTAGCGGGAAGACACCGCTAAGCGATGATTAATGAGGCCTAGTCCGAAGTTATGTGACAAGCAGTTCCAGGCTAGGTTCTCAGTGTAACAGGGAAGGTGTTTAGTCAGTAGTCTGGTAGCGGGGGAGTCCCACATTCAGAGTGTAAATAGCCTTCATCTCCCAAACAAAAACAAAAAAAAACCCATCAAACGCAACTCCCCATTTAATAATCAGATTTTGCGGGGTAATGTGGGGCTCATTCTGGGGATCATTCTCATTTAATTGCTTTCTGCACAATATTACGACGGACTTACTTTTAGAATTTCATCGTAAGTATTTACTCGCCATATCAGAGCTGAACCTAACAATACATGCAGACTATGTCTTGGTCACAAGAAGGCACAGCCTTCCCTCTTGCGCAAGTAATTGAGTCTAAGAAGCGATAAATGCAACATCACAGTACTTGGGATGGGGGAAGTTGTTAGGGATTGAAACTCAACGTAGCAAAGTCAGAATTCAGAGCATAAACTCGAAAGGAAAGGGAGAATGACTAGCAGAGTATACTTATAAACCTGATATTTCACCTGATATATCAGCAAAAAAGCAACAGAATTACTAACACCCCCCTATTTATTCAGAGCTTATAACGCTTATGTCGCAACCGTATGATTTAAAGCACTCATCCGTTCCACAATAGCAAACACCTCCCCAATCTAGATGATTATATCCGCTACTGAGCTCTCCCATAAATGCAAGTACGACCTGCACATGAAAGAACTAGGCAAATTCCTAGCTCTCAAGATGCTTTAGATTAAAAACAAAGATAGGTTAAGGCACTAATTACGGATAAATAAGATGTTGGTTAACGTTTTTAGCTGTTTATTCATGTTGAAAACATGTTATAAGTTATAAAAAATGTTATATGTTATTCTTATAACTTATAAATGTTTTAAGTTATAAGCACTTCCAAATAGACTATAATGTTAAGCTAAGGGTCAATGCCGTATTAAGACACCTCAAAGGCATTTGACATTTAGTGTCGCTGTCAAATGAAACTCCATATTTTGTCATTGTAAGGATATTCATTAGAAACGCTCAGTAAAGTGTTACTAATACTGCTACAACAATAATAATAACAGCAAAATCTATTAATACTACTACGACTACCACAACAACAACTACTAATACTACTACTACTACTACTACTACTACTATTACTTCTATTATTATTCTAAGGAAGTGACCAATAAAAGAAGAGGGTAAGGGACAAAAGCCTTTCTCATTTAAGACAATTTCAACTGTCCATTACAGTAGTGAAATTGCTTGCCAGGACTCCTAGCCCCCAGTTAACAAAAACAGAAGTCACATCTATTAAAGTTCAGACGAGCCCCTTTGAGTTCTCCGTAGTTTCTCTTTACAATCCTCCAAACAATAAGGAATTTGCACAAGACCTTGAACCCCTATTCACCCTTGAAGACCCACTTTTAATCATAGGCAACTTCAACGCATATCACCGCGACTGGGAACCAGTGAGTAGTGACCGAGCCGGGGCTGAGCTAAATAGGTTCATCACTAGCGCACAAGGCAACTTACATATCCCAGACGAGCCAATACACTTCGTAAGAAACTCAGCAACCACCATAGATTTGCGAATTTCTCGAGAATTTCCCCACAACATGAGAATCAGAGTCCTAAACGAGCTCTCCCCTGACCATCGACCGGGCCACTTTCTTTTCGAGGACGTCTTCATAGCTGTACCAATAAAAGTAAAGAAAACAACAAACTGGAGGGCTTTCCGAGAAACTCTAGCAAATGAAAGTTTCACCCAAGAGTTAAAAACAGCCAGAGATCTCAACAACAGAATTCTAGAAGTTACAGAGAAAATTAAACAGGCAAAGGAGAGCCACACAGCCGCAACTCCGGCCAGAGAACATAGTCCCTACGAACTCTCTCAGGACTTAAAAAATCTGATAAGGAGGAAGAATAAAACCCGGAGAAGAGCTAGGAGCACGGGTGATCCTAGACTGAAAACGAAGGTCAGCCGGTTGCCCAACAAAGTCCCAAAAAAAAAAAAAATACTCGAGTTCCGAAACGAACAATGGGAAGGATTTCTACAAAGCTTGGAACCTGGCGAGAATGCCTTCTGGAGGATATCCAAATATTTCCGAACCAGAAACAAAACAGTTGTGCCCCCTATCCACGGACAAAACGGACTCCAATACGACACATTGGGTAAGGCGGAGGCGTTCGCGGACACTTTAGAACAGCAATTTCGTGAAAACACCTTCCCGGAGGAGGATCCTGACGTGGAGGTGCCAATCCTAATAAAAGCCAGGAAAATAAGATCCTCCCCACTACAGGAAGAACACACAATACGACCAATGGACCTCCACGAGACAAAGAACATGATACTAGGACTGAACAAACGAAAGACGCCTAGGCCGGCCATGATCACGAACGCGACGCTTAAGTGGCTCCCTGACAATATACTAACGACACTAATGGACATCATAAACAAAGTTTTTCAATTGCGGAAGTACCCACAAGCGTGGAAACTAGCTACAATAATAGTCATCCCCAAACCAGACAAAGATCACAGATTCCCGCAAAATTTGGAGAGCTATTAGCCTCCTCTCTTCCATCTCAAAAATTGTGGAAAGAGCTACTCTTTATAGACTACAAGAGACAGTCATAGATAAAAACATCATCCCCGACGAACAAATCGGCTTCCGTACTGAACATTCCACTGAACTCCAACTCATCAGGGTGGTCCAACATATACGCAAAGGGATGAATCGCACCAAATCGACAGGCCTTGTTATGTTTGACATAGCAAAAGCCTTCGATAAAGTCTAGCTAAAGTCTAGATAAAGTCTATAAGTCGATCGAAATGCATGAACTTCATATTCCACTCCCAGTGATACAAATTATTTACTCTTTTCTCAAAGGCAGAACTTTCTGAGTCAGGATTGACAGTCACCTCTCAAGTATGCGATCTATAGAAGCTGGAATCCCGCAAGGCTCAACTATCTCACCAATTCTCTATAGTCTATATACCGCGGATTTGCCTAGTCTGCCAAAAAACGTGCGCTTATCCTTATACGCAGATGACACGTGTATATTCTATACAGACCGACAAGCAGAAGTCATTACGTCAAAACAGCAAAGCTTCATCGTTATCCTGCTGGAATACTTCCACAAATGGAAAATAAAACTTAACAAAGACAAAACCCAGGCACTGTTCGTCACTCAAAAGAAACAGCAACGCCCTCGACTACTACAATCCACGACGAACAGATAACATGGAACAGAACAGCAAAATACAAAATACTCTGAACATGACCAACAAAAGACTAATATACACACAAATAATACGACCAACGTTACTCTACGGCAGCATGGCATTTTACCAGACTTCGAAAACAAACAAAAAAGCACTCCAGACAATACAAAACAAGGCGCTGAGGTGGATCGGAACAATTTCATGGTATATTAGAAACGTGGACATACACAAGGACTTCAGACTTGACACAATTGAAAAATAAATACGCGACAGAGCACTAAAACTTTTCGACCAAATAGACAAACACCCTAATAAAACCATGGAATTCGTAAAAATCCCTGAAAAACGACGAAAAATAACTTATTCCACAATCAGATCAATTATCAACACAAACTAGTAAAGCAACTTGGGTTACAGTGAGTGCAAAATCGCTCACAGACAAGATTGGAGTAAGAGTGCTAAATCGCACTGGATCCAAGGAACCAACTACTCCAACAGAGAGGACTCCTAGCCAACAAGAGGGGTAACAATATTAAGAAACCTATGCCGTAGAAAATCATAATAGATATCGACAAAAAAACACTTTCGTCAAAATAGTTGTTGCCTTCTTGGCATTGATACCATTTTCAGGTATTCGTTTCTTGCCACGAAATCCACAATAAGAAACAATGAAGTGGCAAACTCCAAACGAAACTACACAAATCAATTTGCTAATTGCTAATTGCTAATTCAGGACTTCAGTCATTACCATTGCAGACAAGCTTTCGAAAACCTCAATAAGGTCCCAATAACCCCAATTCAAATATTTGTTTTAATACTGGAACAGGGGTAAATAGTATGGTCAACAATGGTTAAGCGACGAAATGAAAATTTCTGCTAAGCTCGGTTGTGTCAGGACTTTCAACAGTTCACCTTTCAACTTTTCCTTTTCTTTCAACAGTTCAGTTCAATTTATATTCTTACCTCTACTTAAATATTCTCAAATGTCACTTCTACAATGGATTCCTCTACTGTAGTGAAATATTCTATCACGAAATGAAATTGCAACCGTACGAAACACACATGGTGCTGAAACCTACAATTGCAACAACAATGATTGTGCGAGGAGAACGAAATCCCGATGAGGAAGAACGAAAATACTTCAGTCGATAGACTGTCACTACAACACATGTTCTCATACGCTAACAAATTTTGCCAGACTCTTTCAAAAATGATGTTTCACCTCTTCATGTCATACACAAAGGCAAGTCTTATAAGTAAAACCCATTTGTGCATTTCAACACAGGAATTGTTTGTTTCCACAGGATCTTATCTTGAGAAAAGAAACAACGTTTTGACAAACCAAAGTGAAATGATGGCAACAACTGCAACAAAACATATGGGTGCATTTGTAGCTAACGTCATAATCTCCTTAAGAGTGTTGCAGCTTATAAGTCCTCGAAGGATTAATGGGAAAAATCTTTAAAGGGTTCGAATAGTTCGATTAGTTCGAATAGTATAGGGGTTGGGAAGTGGACGTCATTGGAAATCGTTCATTCTGTTATTCTTAGTAATGTATTAAATGTATCGAATTATTGAGGGATATTCTTTAATCCACTTGATATTTGTTTTGACATTGCATTTATTTATTATTTTTATAAGTTAAATCGGTATCATTATTGACCAACTGGACGGTTCTTCTTACAAAGAAGGAAATCACGAATCGTTTGGTGGTGCAGAAGGTTTTACTGAAAAAACTTTTACTTTTTACTCGTTTTACTGAAGGCGAAAATAGACAATATGCTGATAGGATCAAAAATGCCTAGTTTGAAATAATGTGACAAACAGTTGCAGACTAGGTTCTTGATGCGATAGGGGAGGTGTTAGTCGGTAGTCCAGTTGCAACTGGAAGCCCAAACTCATGGCATGAAAAGCCTTTATAAAATTAGTATTGACTTATGTGAGTGAGCTCTTCTTGATGACGTAAATCCGTGGGACCCAAGTGAAGTGGGTTAAACTGATTTATACATTTTATTTTGACGTCCCAAATATCAATTCTCTGGTTGACTACCTGCTTTTCTCTACACAATCATTTACCAATGCAATTCTTCCACTAAAAATACGAAGGAGTACGATACCGGGCGTCATTCTAGCAGAAGTGCTACAATTTCAACACCTTCGTCCTGGCACGCAGATTCACATATTTAATATCTCCTTCCAAGACAGTTTTTCCAATGCACTGGTAGGAGACGAAACTTGCGTTGATCAGAAAAGGAAAGCTTAAGGAAGTAGCTTAAGTTGATACCTGTGCCTCAGAAGCTCAAATGTAGAGACATAATGACTTGATTCAAACCCCAGGAAATGCTTTCCTTGCAAAGTTATGACACTTCTTTGGTTGGATCATCCGCAATCAATACAATCATAAAATGTGATCCGGCAATCAGGAGCGCACTTTTACTGCTAAAGGTGTATTTTCTTGCTTACACCGCTTGGTGGAGGATCGCTGTCAACCTCGTAAGGGTTATAGATATTCAAGGAGCTTTAGAACTCTTCAAGGTGCTGAGGTATCTTGTGCAAATATAATTTAGTGGTCGGTCAAAAAAAGTCTGGACAATCGGTCCATACTTCTGCGTTTTTACGTACCAAAACGTCTGCATTTTGACGTTTTTGCTTGGGTCGACTTTGGTCGGCGTTCCTTATGACGTGACAGCAATGATCGCAAAACGCGCCATGAAGGACGTCAAACTCAAACTAGACATGATACAATTTTGAGTGAACTGGTTGGTAACTAATCTCGAGTTCAGTCTAGTTTTTGAAAAATCGAAGGTTGTCATGATGATCACGAAATAGATCCCCAATGTTATTGTTTCGCAAGAAGTCTGCATTTAGTCAAGAAAACCCATTAAATACCCTAATTTACCAATCATATGAGGGTGACAGCGGAAAAGGCAGTTCAAATAATGTCGGCTTTCATTCGCTTATAGTCAATACTAGAGGGTCGTGGTATAACATCATGACAGTCAAGAATGAAGATCTCAGATCGATCTCAGAGAAGAGTCATTCAAAAGCGTCTAACACTGGGACAGAAGCACTGTTTTTGAGCCAACGATGCTTGGAGGAAGTGCAAGTAAGGCCTCAAAGATGCTTTCCTAAGTGCCCTTTGCGGAAGATCGAAAGAAAGTCTTCTGATGTTGGGAGCTCAACCAAGTCTACTACCGAAGAAGATGGAAAAAAAGACTCTAGTTGTTAGCCCGAAAATGGCTACAGAAATGTTTGAGACAATTGGAGCGCACTTGAAACCAGTGGTTTGGGGCGTGCTATAATAGTAGACAAAGTAAGCCTGAATATCACCTGACAGCTTCCCAACCAACAAAAGTATACTTTCAGTTTCACTCCTCAATATAAGGGCATATAATACACATGGGAGAAGTTCAGCAATGTTGCAAATCAGGTTCAAAGTCGCTTCCAACCGTAACATCATCACTAATAGCCACTGACACTCTCGGCAGGCACTACGACAAAAGAGATAGGAATATCCATGTAGCAAGTTAAATGAGCTATTTTCTATCATCGAAGAAGAAAACCAGAGGAGAGAATGCGATAGCTGTATTTTGGAATTGCTTTGTGTTACAAGTGGTACTCGTTGTATAGTTATCTTAATAATCCTTAAGGTTGCGGTCAAGTTGTTGGCAAGTGTATTATTTTTTATCCAAAGCAATATCTTAAATGAAATGAGAAAGTATTTGTTAACTAAAATAACTTGAATTTTATTTTACTCTCTTCACCCTCTTTCCTATCAGTTGGATGACGTTCGGTTGGGCAGTCATTCTGAGATCACTATGTTGTAATGACGGATAGGTTCAGTCTTCAAATCAAACACTTTCAACTTTCAACTGCCGACAGAGCAGTCCTTATTTTAATTTTTTATAATTAAAAGTGCGAGAGAGTGACGGAAGAAGAGAAAGCAGTAGTAATATTGGCTCTCAAATATCTCGTGTCTGAATTTTCGATTGAAGGTGTCTACAAACAAGTACGGTTGTATTTGTCCTCTCAATTGGTTCCAGTGCGTGAGCTGATATTCTCAAGCATGAGGAGTAACGAAAATGACTCACACAAATACTGTAATGAGAACCTTGCGGATTTTTACTGCATTACGCGCTGCCTCACAGCTAGTTGTGCTTGTTCTTGTGAAAGTGCGTCACAGAGTGTTTCTTCCTGAAGAACGAAGGGATGTTGTATGCAAAATACATTTACCGTAGTTTATAACGGGAACGCTTATTACGCATCCGGTCAATACGAAGAATTATTTTCAGTTTGATCTGTATAAGATGGAAGATTCTTCGTTTTTTTTGAGAATATATGTCAAGTCTCATTTTTTGTTCATGCGGCTGATAGCCTAGGATTTGATTGAACTTTTTTGATGGCATAACTGACCTCTTCATGAGTGTGGTTGTTGATTTATTGAATCTGAAAGAGAAATGGAGTTGGGTGCGCTATTACTTATGGGCGATTCTTCTCATCTCTTTGGGCAGGACCATATAGGATAATGGTGGTTCTCCTAAATATTAATAGTAAATTATTCTTTGATTTGACATCAAAAAATATGATCTGATATGAGGATTCCCCCTTGACATGCCCATGAGGGTTGTAAATGTCATCGGCCCCGGAAAATATTTGTAATGTTAAGATTGCGTGCGCTGTTGTGGTTTACTTCCACTTTTGGGGTATTTATATTCGTTTTTTTTTTTGTGAGTTTTTTTCTGGTTATCAGATTCATAGTCTGCATTCAAATATAAAGGAGCCTTTTGCTTGCTAACCTTTTAGTTAAAAAACATGGTAAAGTTAGTTGAAAAGTCAGAAAAAGTTTGATAGGATCCCGTCTATATAACTCGAGGCCAATCTGACGACACGCCCGGCTTCGTTAGTTTTCCTCAAAAGGAGGAAAAAAGAAATTCATCCGGCGGTTGTGCAACGAATCATAATGAAGTTTTTAGGGAATCATAATGAAGTGTTGAAGTGACGAGGTTTCAACGGCTGTTTTTTCTCCAACTACTTTGTCTCTGATTTTGTTTTGAAAAGGAGACTGATAATGGCAGTTGGCTTGTGAAGGCAATAGGCCGGGCGTCAACTGTGGTGTTGATCTTTAAAATAACTTCATATTTAAAAGAATGAGTAGACACGAAGGGTCCTTGAATGCTGCGGATGTGCAATATATTGAGGATCATTCACAAGAAGAAAAACTTGAGCCTATAAATGAACCTCTGAAATCAAAAAGAGGTTGGACAGAGATTGGCAAGCCACGTAAAAAGCAACGTAGACATTGGACCGACAGAATCTTGGAAAAAAATGTCAAAAAAAAGAAGGTAAGAAGGGCGTATTTTTGAATATGTTCACAAATTTTAATAGAAATTCAAAAAAAAAATTAATAATATACACTTATATACTAAACTAACCTAATCTATACAAAATTGTTCGTTGCAGGTATTCCCTGAAAGGATTTCCTAAAATGCCGATTTGTTCACACGATGAAAAGAGTTCGTTGCATGTAGCTTAATTTTCAAGATGTTCAAAGAACCCTTCAAGCATTCTGCAAAATTTAAAACGTTAGAAGCTCAGATCAATTTGATTTTACGGTATGTCCAAGTTTCCAAACTGAAACGAAGGACTGATGGCAGTAAAAAAAAATTTAGAAAGGAGTTTCTTCTTCAGAAAAAGAGAAGCCGTCGCTGGTAATATATCTGTCATATCTGCCAAACGTTGATGTATATTTCGCAAATTGAAATATACAGACTGCAGAACTTATGTTTGAAGGCTTCACAATTTCCAGAAGTTTCACAGGAAAAATGAGGAGGAGACTACAAAACAACAGTGTTTTCTGTGAGAGAAGAGGAATTGTTAAAGATCATGTTAGCAAATTTACGTACGGCTTGAAACTAATTTTGCCAAGGCATCAAAGCAAATTGCTTCTACCGTTCACCAAAACTTATCTCAGCAAGGGAGTTAGGAAGGCATCAAGAAGACTAGCTTGTTTGCAAAGGCGTGTGGGGGACAAAATAAGAACATAACTATGATTGGCGTGTTAATGGACCGGTCGTTAATTGAGGCATCACCAAATATAAAAGAAATAGAAATGCGGTTCCCAGTTGTCAGCCACTTTTTTATTCCCTCTGCCAGAGCTTTTGGAAATTTAGAGAGGATATTTATTGGCGTGATTGAAAAGGCTGATATCAACATGGACATCATGAAGTGGCACGCAAGGGTTATTCCGTCAGAGCAAAATATTCTCCTGATCGCAAGTGAAAGGTATATGCGGACTTCAAATTCAAGAAAACGATGGTTACAATCATCAGCGAAACTAAAGCCAAGACTGCTTGTCTAGTTCCAGGATGAGCCAGTCTAAAACTGTGAAAACGGGGAGCCTTTATCTACAGTCAAGAGGAATAAGCTTTAAAGCGCAGAATCTTCCAAATCTCATCACCAATGGGGTCCTGCTGAAACCAAGAAAAGGAAGTTGCGGAAACCTTCTTCGAAAAACACTACCCAGATTAATGAGAAGAATCCGAAAACCTGAGCTTTGTCTCGAAAGCTCTTTTTCGAAAATCTCGAAAGATTTGGACTCCACGGTAATGCAAATGATGCTGAATATCGTTTTTAAACAATGGTTATCGATTTGATTTTGGTGATGATGATGAAAATTTGTAATTTTCATACCATACTGGTAATTTTCAATAAAACTTTTACTGAAGTATAAGTAAAACATTGCCAATTTCGCGAACAAGTTTGACGTAAAATTTTATTTAATTTTGTGACTTTCATTTTGAAGTTCTTTTTTTTAATTTTAAGTAATTAAAATTTAATTTTGCTTAATTAAATTTAATTAAGTATTTTTATAAAGATGATTTTTTCAAGTTTTAGGCAAGACTTTTGTATTCAATTCGTTTTAACTGCCAGAGTTTGTCTCAATGTAAGAACATGTTTCGAATCTTAATCAAAAAATGTGTATTTATATTTAGGTTAACAATATTCAAGACTATAAAAAAACACTAGACTTTTAATGCAATTAGCTGGTCTTGAAAGTCCAAATGCATTTTGGCTGTGTTTGCAAGTAAGTGCCGCCATCTTGAAAAATAAATGGTGGCGCATCCACTTGCAAGACCTGTCAAAACGCGTTTCTGTCATGTGTAAACTTCAACGTCAAATAAAGGGTTTTCCAATAAGAGGTTTCATTTTAATATTTAAAAAAAACGAGTATTTTTTAAAAGAAATCAATGGATGTTTATTTTTATGTAAAGAGGAAGGTATGCCATTAACAATGGAAAACGATATCATTCAAATGGCCTCCACGGCTGCGCTTGCAGCACCATATCCTTTTCATGAAATTTTCCATGACTAATTCGCACATTTGCGGCTGTATGTCCTCGATAACTTCACGAATTCCATCGTTAAGGTCTTGAATCGATTGTGGAGCATTAGCATAGACCTTATCTTTCACGTGGCCCCAAAGAAAAAAGTCTAAAGGTGTTAAATCACAAGATCTCGGTGGCCAATTGTGATCACCTTTTCGAGAAATAACACGGTCAGGAAACTTTTCTTGCAAAATTGCGATGGTGATGTTGCTTGTATGGCACGTAGCGCCGTCTTGTTGAAAATAAACGTCGTCCACATCAATATCTTCCAATTTCGGCCATAAAAAATCATTAATCATAGCTCGGTACCGCAATCCATTCACCGTAACAGTTGCGCCAGCCTCATTTTCGAATAAGTAAGGTCCAATCACACCGCCAGCCCAAAGACCGCACCAAACAGTGACACGTTGAGGATGGAGAGGCTTTTCAACAATAATTCTTGGATTTTCCGAGCCCCAAATTCGACAATTCTGCTTATTAACGTAGCCTCCGAGGTGAAAATGGGCCTCATCACTGAAGATGGTTTTTCGATGAAAATCTGGATCATTTTGATGCATTTTAAGGACCCAATCAGCGAAGATACGACGTTGCTGGTGATCGACCGGCTTGAGTTCTTGTGTTAACTGAACTTTAAAAGCCTTAAGACATAAGTCTTTATGCAAAATACGGTGTAATGTCGTTTGTGGAATGCCTAATTCCAAAGATGGACGAGGAATCGACAAACCTGGGTTTTCGTCAACACTATGGGCTACAGCAGCAATATTCTCAGTTGTTCTTGAGCGACGCACACGGTTTCGATTCTTCACATCACTAACTTGTCCCAAGAGCTCAAATTTTTCCACCAGTTTCACTATTGCCGGCCGAGAAGGTGCTTCACGACGACCCAAAAGTGCTTTAGTTTTGCGAACTGTGACTGCAAAATTTTCACCATTTTTGTAGTGAATTTTTACAATTTCAATGCGTTGTTGAAGCGTGTATCGTTCCATTTTTAGTAATGGCGTAGTTTTTACTTGTCAAATGTCAAAAGATGACAGCTTCAAAAGTGACAACTGCCCGAATAGCGGGCTATTCAAAATGAAACGTCTTATTGGAAAACCCTTATTTAGTTTCAATTGTTTGCGAAAACGAGACAATAATTGACTCTGAAGAAGGGAGCAACTTAATCTCGAAATATAAATCTGTTACAATTTAAAAAAAAAAGAACATAACATTTTATAGGAAGAGCAAAATACACTCAGTATGGAAAAATTATGTTAATTTACCACGCATTGGAATATTTTTATATAAATTTGATAATAATGAAAAAGAGAGAATAAATAAAATTACGAAACTTGGGTTACGAAAAAATCTAGTTAGAAATACAAAAGAAAATCTTAAAAAAAAGGAGTAATAAGCTTACTGTTTTTCCTTATAAATTTAAGTCGAAATATTTCGGATTGTTTGGAGCTTATGTTTATTTTCCGTAGAAATTTTGATAATATTGTAAATGAATATAAACAAAGAATGTGAAGGTGTATCCCAATGATTTTGAATGGTGCAGACAAGACTGTTATTTTTGCCATAAGTATAAGTAGATATGAGATTATTAAGTATTTTTGGTCTTTTTTATGGCTTTATTGCCATTGAATTATTTTCTGAAACAATAAAATAAAAAAAAATCAAAGAAAATTTTTAACTTTAAATTTAATGGTTACTGCTTTCTTTGACGATGTGGGTATCACCTTCAACTCTTTTTTATTCAATTACAGTTAAGATGAAGATTTTCGTTCATTGCGATTTTTTTATGTTTTACGCACCCAACAAACTGACCCTTTTTTAAAAGTTATCACAAGGCCCCAAGGGTACATAATAATGTTTTTCTTTTTGAATTTGATAAATGCACTGCCAATATATTGTAAAAAAATTTTTTATTTAATTTTTGTTATTATATTTTACAAAATGTCGGCTTTCTGATAGTCATCTTTCAAAGTCACATAAAAAAAATTCACATAAAACGGTGACAATGATCCTGAAGCGAGAAATGACCTGCAACACATAAAAAAAGTGTATTGTATGTATCTGTATCTGAACCAAAATTGTCGAGTTATATACAATCGTAACAAAATGGCTGCCTAGAGAGGCTTCAATGCTTACACGGTTCGTTTTGTATATGCGAATGTTATCGCGGTTGCAGGCGTATTCAAGCGGTATGGGACCAATCTGGATATCAATTTTCTCCATTTTTTTCTTCATTGATCCAAATCCTTCGGTGAAAACGCTTCATTAAGCTGAAATATGTTTTGAGATTTCAAAGATTTTTCCTCCATTGGATAATTTCATCATTTTCCACCACGTTCGTTACTATTTATTTATGTATATCTTCCCAATAAGTCATCTTTAGTCAAATCTTCATTAATGGGATTTGAAATTTCATGAAATTCTGCGGAGAGGGCAGGAGGATGTTCTAATTTTCCAAGAATTTTTAGCTTCACTTTGTCCATACTTACAACAAGAATCGGCACCTATATGACAGTTGATATACTACCGTTCGGATTGCATCAAATGTATCTTTTACTGAGATTTTATGACCTAAAATAGCTCAGTTATGCTAAATTAACAATTCTGTATATAGACACCGAACAATATTTTAACGATGTTAGCATTTCATCAACACTTTTACACGACCCATTACCCTTAAACTATAACATATTTTCCAATTTTCTATTTTGAACAATCAAAAGTTTTTCTTTAACGATTTTTTGGCCATTTTTCGTCCGATTACAAGTATAATCGTCATTGTGCGTTTTTTAAAACGTTTTCGATCCATTAGAAAAATAATGTAACGTAGGAGATGTAGATATATTCGCTACGAAATTTATAGCGTTTTCATGTATCGCTCAAATTTTCGCTTGTATAGGATCTTCCGTTAATAGGTTCCTATCTTACATATTAAATAAAACAAAGTATGTGTGAGATATCTTCGAAATTTTTTATTCGTTTGGGGGGCCTATCAATGCCATTATTTGTGGAATATAACATCGTTCAAATGTCCGCCGCGTCTTCTCTGGGTGATGCACATCCGAAATATCCAGTTTTTATCGAATTCAGTCTGATTTATGCACCAGAGGCATAAATCAGACTGAATTCGACCGATGGCATGCATTATGTTGGCTTTGAAGACCGCTGTGGTTTGTGACTTATTTGCATGGACTTGCGACGTAAGAAAACCCCGCAAGAAAAATTCTAACAGAATCAAACCGCACAATCTCGGTGGCCAGTACTCATTACCTCCACGTGAGATGACCACACCCTCAAATCGCTCGTGCAGAATGTCAAATGAGGCATGAGCTGTGTGGCACTTAGCACCATCCTGTTGAAACCACATTTCGTTTGTGTCCATATCATCCAATTCAGGCGAAAACAAGTTGATAATCTGGTAAAGTCATAGCGTAACAACAAACAGCGCTAACACTCCGAACAAAAGATCGATCTAACGGTATTCAAAAAATCCTGGAGAATTGCATCATTGGTGTTCGTAAAAATGTTTATTTTTCTCTATTTTGTTTATCTGTTTACATTGTGCTTGTGAACAAAACGAGCAAAAAATAAATATTTTTACTAACACTCATACAATTCTGCAAAATCCGATACATTGGTCGATGGTCGTAGTGTTATCGTTGTTTGTTGTTACGCTATGGTAAAGTTGTCTCGCCGTTAATGGTCGTTGTCTATGGTCGTTTCCTTTTACCTCCAGGGTTAGTTGAATTTTGTTCGTGTGCAGGCCCAGATCACGACGAAAGACTCACCGAATTGTAGTTTTTGAAAGGACAAGTTCTTGTGAGTGACTGCTTCGAATTCTCCTGCACACTCCTCCCGACAGCGGCGATGTTTTCAGTAGACCTTGCGTTTCACTGACGGTTTATTGAGCCAGGGGACTCAAATTTATCGACCACACTGCGAATAGTCCTCTCAGTAGGGTGATTATGGTAGCTGTAAAATGGGCACAGTAAACGGAACGTTGCCCGAACAGAACATCCTTAGACAAAATAATTTTATCGTTTCCACGTGTAGTCAAACGTTATATCCATCCATGGTGATTTGGCAAAACAAACTGAATAAACGACAGCTATTTGGAAGATGTAGATTCAATTATATGGCCGTACTCAATTTTCAAAACTTGGATATTTTTTTGGAAGACCCCGGATGAATAGAGTTAAATACAGGAGGGCGTAGCGTTCAACGCATGGCGCGCATGGAGCGTCCGCGTTCAAACGAGCATAACTCTAATAATAATTTATGAACTTGTTAACAAGATATTCTGAGAGTATTTAATATCGAAATAAGCAAAGTAATAAAATGGTCTTTGTGAAATTTATAAAGCCACTTATAACTCCCTTAAGACATCTGAAAAAAGTGCGGAGGCGGCTGCACACGTATTACTTGAAAATACTGAGTTCTTTCATCGGCAGATTTCTTGCTCGTCCTTGCTTTTTCATTTTAATTCAAGCTTATGAATTTCTATTGCTACAACCTACGAAACAAGCTGAAGGTTAACAACATTGCTTGGAGACGGACAGCAAAAACCACCAATGTAAACCCAGAAATCTTTCATTTTAAAATTTCGCGGGCTGTCAAACTTTAGGTTAATTGAATTTTTGTTTTCGACCATCTTTAATTTAAAGCTTATTTGTGTGGTTTGCATCCTATTTTCAGCCAAATCGATTTCAAATTTATTACGCTTACCTTGTGTTGGTTGCGATTTGATCCATTAACCTTTTTCGTCAGTAAGGACTATTTTGCGAGAAAGTAATTTCAGGAAGCCACTCATCAAACTTTTGGTATTCTATCCTGTTTGCATCTAATATTCTACTCTATTGTGTATTGAACCACAACCCTAAGTGTATAAATGTGTATAATGTCTATAAAATCTATGTATTTTATGAAATAAACTGAATTGAATATTCAGAAAGGACACCATAATGTTCTTAAAGCACCGAAACATTTTACCTATATTATAATATGTTACCATTGACCCAGGTGAAAATCGTTGATATTATCGAAAACAATTCAATTTTCAACAAAATGTTCTGATATTGAAAATTCAATTTCATCCCAGACTGGGACAACCACCCACCACTTCCGTTTAGTAAATACAAATGCATGTACCATAGAAGAATCAATTCAACAGTTCACACAACACCCCCCAAAGAAATGTTTTCAGCTCTAAATGTTATTACCTTTGTCCCCCACCGTATATTGTTGCATTTGACAAGAATTCATATTAGAATAATCGTTTATCTCAAAACATTTATGTTTACATCCTTTTGCAGTTGTTGGAAGTTTTACCTAAGGAACAATGTGTTGAATCATTAACGCCTAATGCGGAGGAACACATTAAATTCATGTCTCAATCCGAAATCTTCGTTTCTGGAATGGTAAAGTAAGGATCTGGGAAAGCAGTTAATGAGGTTCCTAGTATAATAGTTACCATATAAGCTTTATCATTAAGGCGAATATTGTTCCCGAGAGTATTTTTGAACGTAGGGATGGGAAGCAGACTATACAGAATACCGTCTTCATTACACATATAATATCTTAAACGTAGTCGAAGAATGTGGCTAATACAATCTAATCGTATTATAAAGTATGAACCTGGATCCTTCAGTTTTTTGGAATTATGTATACAAGAGAACGCAGAGTACAGAATGAAAATGTCGGTATCTTCTTTCGAGGAATGTATCAAATGTCTTTTTACTATATTTTTACTGTGAACTGTCGAAGTTATGGTTTCGTTATGTTGAAAATATGTTTCATCATATTATAACAGCTTCAAGTACCAACAATGGTTGGTAAAGGTTGGGAGCTCTAAAATGAGGGGTACCCGAAAAGTAATTAACATTTCTGGCATTCAATTTCTAGCAATGAAATATCTGTAGCAAAAAAAAAATTATTTATTAATCTTATTAATAATATCTTTATAATCTTTATTAATAATAAAGTAATCTTAAAAACTTACAAAATCATGTTGAAAAAAAAAAACACTTTTAAGCCGCGTATAATGTCTTTTTAAAGTCATCTTTGGTTTTTGGTAGAAAAAGTTCCCCATGTTGATTTTAAATGCTCAAACATCATTACATTTTTCAACCTCTTACAGTATTTTCTAACGATTTGAAACGGTGATACTTCGATGGTGCGAGGTCTAATAAAGAGGTAGATGAGGTAAGGGTTCTCATCCAAGCATCCTTATTTTTTCCTGTGTTATTTATACAACCTGAGACCTCACGTTTTCGTGTTGAAGGACCCTTATTGGTTTTGACGCAATTAGATAATTGTCCTGTTTCTCATTCACTCGAATTGTCAAACTCCACTGTCGCAGTAACAGCCTGACTAGTTTCATGTAATGCATATTGTATAGTTCCAGAAAAATTCCCACCACATGCAAAGAAGGATCTTCTTTGTTGTTAGTAATGGTTGCGAAGTCAGTACAGCTACTTATCCGCAAGAAAACCATAAGCTTTTTCACATGGATTAATATACAATCATCATCAACCTATTTTGATTACTTTTCGGTATGGCCTGAAAAAATTCCTTTTTTCGAAAACATTTTTTTGAACATGCAGAGTATTACCTTTTTGGACCTCTTTAAAAGATAAGTCTTACTCTGACCCTGAAAGTAATTCCAACAGCAATCTATGCTGTTTCGAAATTTCGATTTTCCATAGTTTGTATATCCTCGTGAAATCCTTCATACTGTCCCTAAATATAGTTTTAAAGGCTTTCGATATTTTTCTCGAAAGTAACAACATGTCCTGTACTTGTTGTGAAAAGTAATCTACTTTCTGATTTAAAAAAATCGAGTCGTAAAAAGGAATTCATTTCAGAATAAATTTTTCAACTTACCGACATTACAGATTAGGGTCAATCGTCCAATTTATTGTACATTGGAAATTTTGTTTTTAAGTTTTCCCGTCTTTGGCGCGTTAATTTGCTTGATACATAAGCCAGACCATGACCCATCGACTATATCAGGAGTCTTAAGGAATCATGTAAAAATATCAACTTATGAGTGAAGTGGTTGCAACATAATTCAATGCCGCTCGACCTAAGGCTGATCAGTTGCTTACCCACTGCTAGTGACTTCCTCAATGCATACACTCTCCGAGTTCCGTTGGTAGCATGGACATTCATTGCATCCTGCTATGGTCCTTGCTAGTAAAACTTAATAAATAAATATATAGTCTTTTGGCAAATTTGAGTATCTTTAAAAGTATGTAGCGTATTCTTATTGAAAGTTAAAGAGTCGGTTGCTCACTGTGTGAAAGCCCACATATATGTTTTACACTTTTCAGTTTCCTTTTTTGGCTTGCATGCTACCTCTAAATATTTTAATGCTATCGATGGTGCTGGCACAAGTGGTCTATTATAGTATGAAGAAGAGTATCTAAGTTGATATAAATACCAGTTGTATGCATAGGTTTTTTCCGGTTCTTTGCTGAAAAATACATAATTTTCTACGGAAATTTTTTTGTAATTCAAAATACTGACCGTTTCTTCAAGGTTTCGATGAACATTTTGCCCATCTTTCAGGTAATTTATGAATACTTTTCTAAAAAAATTGCTTGTCCTTTGTGGCAAACCAAAATTCGAGTCACTTTCCATCTTTTTTGGGATCGTTCAAATACTGCTCAGTGAGTGATACCGCTCAATACTGCGAAGAGGTGATACCGAGATGGCGCCAAGTTTGGGGAGTATGACGAGTGTGGATATCCCATCAAAGCGATTTAACTGTGTCTTGCCAGATGAGGGCCACAATTTTTACCGCTTCAGGTTTTCAAAATAACACCATTTTCGTCACCTGTCACAATTCGATGCAAAAATGATTTCTTTTCGTGGTGCCGCAGCAACATTTCATAAGTCACTTTGCGACTTGCCATTTGACGTTCATTCAAATCGTGTGGGGCGCATTTTCCGAGTTTATTGATCTTACGCATTGCTTTTAAACGTCTGTTGATCGCCTGTGGCACATTTAATGCCTCTGCTGATTGCCATTGAAATTGAGTTAGCTGACCATCCCGTAACTCAATTTTGTGTTCTACCAGAGTGCTTACTGTTTTTCTCACTGAAATTACCACTTTTCAATTGTCGAAACCATGTCTTACATGTCCTAATTACTGGAACGTGTCCATGATGTGTTTTTACCAGGAAATTTTCAACAGCCTTTTTCTTTTGGTTAAACACGAAACGCAATCTGTGGCGCAAATGCTCTATTTCGGGAGCAAAATAATGCATGATTAATCAACACGATACACAAAAACGCTATGTTGGGTGGACTTAATTCGAGTGTGTTTGTAGTTAAATGTCAGACGATCGTAATGGCGTATGTGTCAAATTAATGCGCTGCGTACGTTTTGCTCTCGCCATCTGTTAGCGAACCTGGAAAAAATATATGCATACACCTGGTACTAAAAAAATAAGTTTTATGAATCAATTACATTGTTAATGATGACTACGAGATTCGCGATAAGACTTTTGATGCTTTATATTCAATGGAGAACTTTTGTACGTTTGACGGGTCGGAAAGGATCAACACAACGACTACGTGAAGAATTGGAGCCTCTAGACTTATTTTGTTTGTTTGCTTTCAATTAATGCTATTAGGCAAAAGGATATATAAAATTATTGAAAATAACACACAAATAATCGGCTGAGTTTCGTTTCATATCTTAGACCCCTTTCTTTTCTTTTGCATAAATAGTTTCAAAAATTTTCCTGGGGACAATAAGAATTTACTATATTAGTCTCCGTTAAGCCAGGATTATTATTGTATAGTCCTTCTACTCACCAACGAACGAAAAACACGAAATTAGTTACGTGTTATTATCAGAACTATTTGAACGCTTCGAATGCACTTTTAACTTTGCATGTAGTGTCGCAAAAGTGTGAATTTGCTAAGTGCTTTCCAGGGTGTGAAAAACGGAAAATAAATAAATTAAATTGTGGTGAATTTGTGTCTTCCTCCGATGTTTAATAGCTTACGGCCTCGGTTCACTTTTGTTCCAATTAACTTGAACAACTCAGGTGTTTTTTCGTAACAAAGTTCCTCGGCATTGTGCATGTGGCACATTGTTCATCAGGACAAAGAGAGCGAACGTTTCGACGAGCAAAAGGATGCTTGCAACAGTTCGTCTAGAAATAATTAGTGTCTGCTAAAGTAGTTCACTAGGAGAGAATGTAGTACTGAACCGTCGCTGTTAAAAGTTGGGAAAATTCAAAGACAGTTTGAAGCTAAAGGATCCGTCATGCAAGCCACAATGACGGCGGTTACTTTGCTAATGGACATTGTCAGGGGATGAATATTGCAAATTTCAATTGATGGTCGTCTTGCTTCTAGCGACGCTTGTTGATGATGCGACAGTTGTTAGTATGCTTGTGTGAAGTCCTTTAAAGCTTTCTTCTGCCTCATTATTTTAATTGTGTTATGATTGAATCTGGCGCAAACTTTGAAAGAGATTGATGATAATGGACGTTCATAGTGGGAGTTCTTGTGACTGCAGCTGCTTGTATTGGCTGAATGTAAAATGTAGATTAATGCAATGCGAGGGCGTTGCAATAAAAGACTACTCTCTGTTAAATGAGTTGATGTATGAACAACATGTGCGAAATACCGATTTGCAGGTCATTGTGGTAAGAACATTTAAGTGCCCTTTTAAAGGGAGATGTATGCTTTAATTTGTAAACTTTGTGAAAAACAAATGAAATTGTAATGAGTTCAATAAAAAGTCTTTAGTTTTTTCATATTCTCAGGTTTGGGACAATTCGACAAGTACATTTGACAAGCACAATAACTTGTAGTAAAGTATTGTTGTCTTATTGGGATAGACGTGGCATCCTTAAAATGACGCTTCCAACAGTCTTGGTCCATTAAGCGTACCTCCAACTCGTAAATCCGAGGAGCATTTCATTTTCCTCATTGGTTGAGTCTGTTTACTGCTTCCCTAATGCACATTTCCCTAATCGAGTGTGACATTTCCAAAAAGATATTACATTTCAGAGATTAAACACACCACACAGCCGACACTGGTGAGATTGAACACACCTCACGATCAGGCGGTGTTTTCGTGATGGCGATCTGCATGATTTTCTGTTTTTGGAGATTCGGGGAGTTTTGAGTCATTTGGAAGCACCTTCTACCGTTCCGGAAACGAGTGGATAGACACACATAACGCATTGTTTCCTTTGAAAAGTTTTTTGCATGGCCATCTACAAATGTCATATGTCTCAGGTATCTAAGGTCTATTCACGTGTCTCTTATGTGCAGACGCTTGTGGCAACGGAGTTTCTGCCACTCCACGCGAGTTGTGAAAAATTCAAGGTTTAGAACTTATTAGCGGCCAAAAGCTTCAAGGAGACCTAAAAAGACTTTCTACGGGAACGAAGGAAATGGTGGATGAAGTCATTACGTATCGTGTGTCTTCTACTGAAGGATGATAATATTGTCCCCGCTTACCCTGTTATTTTTTATTGAAAACTATTTTTCGTGTTGTATTTAATTAACATTCTCAATGATCATTGAAGCATATGTAAATACGAGTACATTACGAGTAACTTCTATCAGAAAGAAATGAATAACGAAGAAATTTATGTTTGTGCTATTTTTGGAATGTGGTTTCACGTGAAAGCTATGACAGGGTTATTCTTGTGGTGTGTAAAATGAAAGAAAATTTACCAACCATTTAAACTTTCCCTTATTTACCTTATAGCGTAAACGAAACAACGAGGACACTGAAAATACTCCTGATCTAATTGTATTTGACTCAATTTTTCTAGATTCCTTGGTAGCTTTGTGTGAACCTTGTTGAAGATGGATGATCTAGACAATGGTGCGGAATGATTTGATGTATAGGCATGTTACTAAATTATTTGAGTAGTAAATTAATATTTATTTAATACCGCAAGCAACTTCAGTTCTAAAGTCAAATCACTTAAAAATTGAAATTTATTAAGGAAAATACAAGTAACAATCTTTACAGGCAAATAATCGTTAGAATTTTTATTTGAGTGTTTGCAACCGAAATTAACTTTACAAATTGTTTTGCGTACAAGTAAATTTGGCTTTCTTACGTTTTAAGAATCTATTGGCTATATTTGTGATAGCGATCATGGTGGGGTTGTAGGCTTCCGTACGCGTGAAGCATGCTAGGCTTCAGGACTCTTAATTTTTTATGGCATTTCGTAACCGGTCCAGACCCTTTCACATGTGGTTCGACTTTTTTCTTACAAATATTAACATAAACAATGTATCCTTAAATATTTAACAAATCTACGGCTAGGGATTTAAAAATGTCCCCTGGGAATTCCGGGCCGTAGAATAACGTTAGAGAAATACAGAAAATTGGTAAAGTACATTTTATAAAGTAATATTCTGCAGATGAACATTATTCTTTAACATGTACTTCGAAAGACCAACTACAGAGATGCTGGATCAGGTATCTTGATGATATTTTCGCTTGGGTGAAGAAAGAAGATCTGCAACAAACCTTAAGACAAGGGGCCTGGAACTAGAGTTTCGCACACAATAACATTTACTTCATACTTCATAACTTCATAAATTGGCTTTCCTTGACACATTGGTAACAAGAAAGACCGACATTAATCAGTTTCAAAATCTACAAGAAGCTTCAACAACACACAAACAAAGGACGACTCCGAACGCAGCGAGAGACGTTTAAAAAAAAAAAGTTCTACTTACCGAGCCACAGTATCAGATGATGTACGCTCTACTTTTAACTACTGCATCCAGGGAGAAGGAAATGCAGTACGTCCTTGACAAAGTTAAATGGATTTAAGGAGTCAAGGATCAATAGAAGTGCGGACAAAACCAGATGAACTGGACATTTATTTTGTCGGATTTTGGAAAGTTGTACTCGAAAGCAGTTATTTACCCCACAGACCTAACAAAGTAAGCTTTGTAAGGTAGAGAGCTTTCAAATCAAACGACGTAGATAAGTGGAAAGATCGTGCTAGCTTTAGTACTCTAAATATACGTGAGAATAATTGTTTCTTATATTAAAAAGGAGGTTAAAACATCATGAGTCCATATGAATAATCGAGTCATGCAGCAAAACTCATCGGAAAAACAGCTTCGGATCGACCAAGGGCACACGGCCACTACAAGACAAATCAGGTATATACCGGATTGAATCTTCTGACTGTCACAAAGTTCACATTGCACAAACAACACGAGAAATCAACACCAGGATTAAAGTGAAGCAAGCACAGCGTAGACAAAAGGAAAGAAAAGCAAGTATAGGTAAGCAGTGGCGGAACACATCATGATAATAGTCCTTAAATCACAAGGGAAGGCGTTACATCAATACGAGAGCAATACGAAGGGCTTCTAGGATAAGCAAAACAATCGCTGGGGAAGACCGAAAAATAATGGTCTTTGTGACCGATCAAGGAAAAAAAAATTTATGACACAAAACAAAAAGGAATGTTTTTCTTTTTAGTTTTCAGAGTTTTTAATGAAGATTTTATCAATTACGAAAAGTACTAGAAGGCTCTAACAAACTCCAAATTAAACTTAATTTTAAAGATGCATTGGTACATGCTAACGCAAAGAAGACGAAAGAGAGGAAGGTGGGGAGAGATACGCATTGCCATTTTTGTCTAAAATTTTACATTCATACACAGTTGTACTATTATACCGAAGAAATTATTCTCACTATATTCAAGGTACTAAATATAGCCGACCATATCTCTTCTTTCAATTATTCCGTATAATTTCTAAGCTCTCTATCTTTGTAAGCTCACTTTATTTGTTATTGGTGGGGGACTTTTAGTTCTTTTGAGTAGTGTTTCCAGTAGTAAAAAGTAACGGTACTTTGTATGTAAAGTAGTGAAAAACTTGAAGTGAAGTTATCAGACAAAGACCACGCGCTGGCGTGATGAAATCGGCAACATCATCGCTGATGAAAGCAACATTCAATGGGCTTCGTTTTTAAAGTAACTCCTTAATCTTCCGCACAGCTCTTGAACATTGGAACTCACAGATAAATACATTCCAGGAGAGCTTCTATTGACCCCACCAGCTCTGCACGAAGTCTGTTTCACCATTAAAGACCGAAAGCAGTAAACAAATAGAACGCCGGGTATCAATTAGATTCTAGAAGAGCTCATTAATTATGGTGGTAACAGTCATCAGAAGGCCATCCACAAAATCATCCTGCACATTTGGAAACAAGAACAAATGCCAAATGACTGGAGCCATCAATTATATTACCTATCTATAAAAAAGGTGACAAGCTAGAGTAATATACCTCTAAAGCTAGGACTATAAAAGCAAATCACTACTTTGTGCGCTGTACAAAATATTTTCGAAGATCTTGAAAAATAAAATCATATCATAAGCCAACACTATGATTGGGGTGTATGAAGGAGGCTTAAGAGCTGGTAGATCCACGATAGACCAACTGTGGACTGTCAAACAGGTATTTGAGAAATGCGGTGAGTTCAAAACATACGTTTGCCAGATTTTAGTTGATTTTAAGCACACATACGACAGTTTTGATCTTAACGAACTGTTAACTGTTAAGTAACTCGGCTTTAAAAAATGTCAATGACGAAGACAACCTCCCAAGTCCGCATAAATAACCAACTTTCCGACGCCTTTGACACAAATATAAAGCTGAAGCAGGGAGATGAGTAGGCCCCTTTGCTATTCAATTTGTCTATGGAATATGTTCTAAGAAAGCTCCATATCGAGACAAGAAGCAAACCTAGTGGTTGCTTACGTTGATGATATCAACATTTTGTCATGGTCACTAACAACTGCCAAAGAACTTCTGGTGAAACTCCGCAGCGAAGCAAAGCTAGTAAGGCTGAGAAGAGATGAAAGCTCATGACACAATCGAGAAAAAAACTTAAACACTCAAAATATCTCAGTTGTCGAATACAGTATTGATGTGGGTAAATTTATGTATCGAGACGCGAAAATTACCCGAACCACAAATGAAATACGCCGAAGAGTATAGCTCGCAAATAAAGCCTCTTATTCAGTTCTGTCGATTATGAAGACCAGCTACATTCACAGGATAACAAAGCCTCATGTATATAAATCTATGATGAGACCCATGCTATGCAATGTGTGTTAAATACGGAACCGAACCCAAGGATACACAAATATATTGCACGCCTTTAAGCGACGGATCCTGAAGCGAATAATTACAGCAATGTTAGATGGAAGCGATGGCAAATTCGATGAGACGATGCGCTGTATGAAATTTTGACATTTTGGAAGCGAACAATTGAATGGGTCTCTAGAAGAAGGGCATATGTTACAAATTTAAAATTTTACAGGAGGGATGAAAAAAAGAAAGGGCATAGCTTAAGAATCTAATGAACATCAAGTGTAACATATGCCCTTCTTCACAATCGTTTTTGATAGCAACAATAATACTATAAGTTTCATTTTTGATTTTTTGAATAATATTTATTAACACCATGAAACTTTCAAATACATATTCAAATAATTTATACACTTAAACAATTTGTAGGAAAACATGTCAAACACGACATTATTACTCAGTTGGCAAATTCTGATAAAAATTTTTATGTTCTTCGTTAACCAAAAACTGTACCATGTGAAGCAAGTCCTTCTTTTTTTCCTTACTGATGGGAAGCAGTCTGTTGTAAAGTTGGGGTAATATTGGCGACGGAATATTATATTTGAACAACTGAAAACTTTTCCATGGCTTGAGCATGTTGTGACTTTCCCTCACGAACACGGAAGTTGGGTCGTCGAATGACATCTTAAACCACAAATATTGTGTGATTTGAAACTTACTGTTTTTTACCATATAAGTTTGAGGGAGAATGTCCAAATCTTTAAAGTCACTCTGCATCCATTCTGTTATGGTGAATGGTGTACTGATGTTAGATGAAGCGATGATGTACTTCCAATCTTGTGGTACTAAAGCTTTAGTCTTCTTCTTTCTACGTTCAATTAGTGCAAAATCACGGTCGCATGGTAGGGAACTGTGGCCAGATGTCATAAATTTTTGTTGTATTTTGGAAAAATATCTGGCTTTGATGAGGAAAAAATACAAAGTAAGAATAACTTTATTGTTATTTTGGCCGACACAGCGATCTGACCACACAATAAGTTTTCGTTCTTCACCTGCACTCAGCGGCTTCAATTTTGAAGTTATGTATTCCAAAATACATGACCCAATTTCCTTAGAGCCCCGTTTCGCAGTCACTTCATGCCATAGAAACATATTGGATGTGTTACTAGTCATATTGTGAACTGCGAAGTTGTAATTGGAGTATTGCCTCTGATAATAAACGTCCGAATGTGATAAATTTGGAGTGAACAGGATTTGCTGTAGATCGACGCAGAGGGTTTTAAAGCTGAAGTTTTTTCCGTCATCAGCAAGTTGTTTACAAGCTGCATCCGCTTGCATATGATGTATTTGTATTGATCTTTTTCTATTTTCTTTCTTCCCGTCATTCGGCGCAGCAATGAGTTTAACATAGTTCAAGTCACAACGTTTGCATGTGTCGGAACGTGGGGATCCGAATCTCAAGTTGAACTCCCGATTGAAAATTTTCCGGTACAAGCTTAAAGAGATAGTAGATTCAGGATGTGTCTGTAGAAAAAAGCTATGTCCATATTCAAGCACAGCTTTGACGATAAACGTCGGCTGTAGTGGCTTTCAATTGTAGGAAAGTTTTCAATATGTCGTTTAACAACACTTCTATCTTCGTAGTTCACAGCCCGAGGCCGATTCATAAGTTTTCCTCTCTTATCTTTAGGTGCTACATCATCGTCTTTTAATTTTAACTGAATAACACGGATACGTTTGAGAGAGATCGAAAAAATATTTGCAAGTGTTTTGAGGCAAACTGCTTTTCCATTGACGTTAAAGTCAAACTCTGCATTTTTCTGTCAAGTTGCGTCTGTGTAGCATGCTCTCCTGCGCTTAGGCTCCCTAAGATTGATGAATTTCAGCAGGAAAAGTGTTTGACCATTATAGTCAAGTTCATAAAATTTTTTAAACAAGTTGTGGACGTAATCTAGAGAAAGTGATCGGCATCCAATCTTCGTGCAACTTACTTGACATCCTCACACCTGCACTGGAGCTTCTTTCGCTGCCACAATTTCGCCTTTGCCACGCTTGTTTACGTATTCCTTGACCGCATTTCTAAGAGCTTTCAGGTTCTTATCACGCCACTGTTCAATGTTTAAAACACGTCTCTTGCCAGAACTCAGATTGTTGCATTCACTTACCGACAAATTTGTATCACCCATTACACAATATTATTCAGACTTCGCACACACAATAGTAAAGGAATTAAAAATAGGATTACAAATACGAACGATAAACAACGAAGAAGGTGACGGAACACTAACGAGAGTGATAAGAGAATGTTAAGATTACAGAGACTAGAGCGAAGAGGAGTAGTCACATACGCCCTTCTTCCACTATCTTTGCACTTTTTTCCATACTGCCGATGAATATTTCCGACATCCAGCGTCTGTGAGGGGAACTAAATTCTTACCTACTTGTTTACCATGCTACATTTGTCCTTCTTCCACGAAAAAACCGATAACGACAAATTTGTAACATATGCCCTTCTTTTAGAGACCCATTCAATTGTTAGACTGCGGAAGCTGCAATACGCTGGCCATGTGAATCGTTTGGATGAACAACGAATACCCTAAAATGTATTCGTATGAAGAAGTGAAGGACAGGCTAGTGGGGAAACCGACTGTGGGAAACCTTACTCTGTTGACGAAGACAGTTCATCGCTGCTCGGATTTCAAAATTGAAGGACGCGGCCAATAAACTGCGATGGTTTTAGGAAGCATAAGTCAGAGCGGGTCTTTAATACTATGAAGATGAAGAAGAAGAAGAAGTTTCGCTGTTGTTGTAGCCTTATAAGTTTGCCAATAAGTTCGATGAGGCCTTTGAAAACGGTACCAGTTGCACTAGCACAGCAGAATATGTGACCTGAAAATATGAGAGGGTTCTTATTTCCTTTGAGGCTTATTTTTTTGTATTTAGATATAAGCCAAATCTGAAATTATAATTTATCTATGGGAGAAGGGGTGAGAATAGATATGTACATTATGGCTGATATCAATGAAAATCGAATGGCGCACTGGTGCCAAGTGCAACCTGGTAGTACTTTGATTAGTAGCCAGCATTACTATGTATTTTTAATGATTCAAAATCATAAGTGCATGGTTTGAACAGAAAGGAAGCTGTAATTAGAGTCCTGTACGACTAGAGCCATTTTATGTTTCTAAATGTCTCGCGGTATTTTCCATGGAATTTGTTAATGGTCTTCAATAAAGTCAGTACCTGAGAAAAGAAGGTTGTCGTCGAGAATGTGAAGGGTGGACAAAGATGCGTTGTTGCATACAACAGCGGTCGGTTCTTTATTGCTTTAAAGGATGTTCTTTTCAGGGGCTGTAATATGTGAATGTGCCAAGGTAGCTGGACGTGCAATCCAGGATTAAAATCTTCGAGTTCGAGCTTGTAAAAATTCCGCCTCTCATTAAAGAAGATGAAATAATACACATGAGACACAAAAAACAAAATTTTGGTGTTTTTCGAATATTGTGATCCTGTTTCACAGCGCAGCAACTTTTGCGTGTGTCTAATTCAGCCTCTCAAAGTACGCCAGGTCAGTTTCCATAATCCGCAGAATATTCCAAATAGTACACTTTTATGCATAAGTATTATAAAATGCTAGCAAATTCAAATTAATATTAATTATTTCAGAATCTATTATAATCTTTGAAATGAAATGAACAATCAAATGAATATTTTTAGTACCTACCATATGCTTTAAAATTGTTTGGCATTAAATTCAATGGCAATATGGCAAAAAAATTTTCTAATTATTATTAAAATTACAATAGAAATTGAAAATGAAATTAATCTGGATGAAAACTGAATGTTTTACTATAACTTTCGAAGGCAATTAAGATCAAATAATGAACGTTTAAATACGTTATGATAAAAAGTTGAGGTTTAATCGTATTTTTGTCCAATTAACAATTTAAACTTTATGGTATCCTTGCTTTTGTATCAAGTATGAGTTAAAGTTGAATTCAGGCCTCATTAAATTTAACACGTATTTCACACAGGTCGATTATTACAATTCGCTGATTATTTAATGACAAAAATTACAGCCGCGCATCACTCATGAGTGTGATTCAATTACAACAAACAGCAAAATTTTGATCAAGTTAGCACATGTGAACAAGTGTACAGAGGGTGTTCTACATATCATCGTAATTATCGAATCGACTCCTGTTTTTGCACCAATTGGTTTATCAATATTTAAAATTTCTCGACAAACACTGAATTACTCAAAATCTCATTCAAATCACTATACTATAGATGCATGTCTCATATGTTAGTTAGTAAATATTTCAAATGTAAGACGAATCGAAGAATAACCACAAAACAAGGACTAGCCAAGTTAGTAAATGTTATTTCATTTTAGGATCCGTTTTAACCACAATTGAGCATTTGTTGTACTATTTTGGTTAAGTTACTTGTTGCAATCGGTGCCATTGTGTAACTACCGGAAAACTTCAAGTTTTGCCGGGAACTGAAGGAAATTTATGTAGAACATTTCCCTCCCAAAAGGTGAAAGCTTCCACAATGGGTTTTCGATAGAACTTATTGATATAACATCCAAGCCGAAGGAGTTCGTGACGTGTTCAAAGTGAAAATTTGGTAATTGGACAAGTTGCTGCAAACAACCTGATAAGTTTTTAGTATCACACGCAACAATAGGGAAATGGTAGCCCAAATTCGAAAGTCTACGATCCTTATCGGAAAGCTTGAAATCAATATACCAATATTCATCAATTTATTGAGTTTCTCGAATGTGCTATTGTTTGTCTTTGAATGCAATTATTAAATATGATTGTTTGCTTATGGAAGGACGAAAAGTGAAAACCTTTGACTATTGCAACTTGCACATCTAGTGATTCCTTTCACATATAAGGCTTTATCAAAATTAGGGCTAAATTAATTAATATGAATGCAATCACATTGTAATAAGCTTAACTTAAATTGAAAATGATTCATTGTTTGAAAGACATATAAGGATTAATTACAAATTGGAAGAATAAATCAATTCTCCAATTAGAAATGTAAGTGTACTCTGTATTCAGAGAGATAAGGCATATTTCGGTTGTCTGACACACAAATTATTACAACAGATACGACAATCAGAAGGATTCAACAGCATTATTTCTGAGTAAAACTGACTGTTTAATTTAGTAAATTAGGTTTCTGTGAACCCATGAACTGATGTCTTAAACGAAAGATAAGTTCTTTGACGTAAGGTCAACTTCACTTTTCATTCTTCATCCTCAACGTAAAACTATGCTGGGCCACTCAATCCCTAATAAATAGGGATCCCGCTTAAAAAAAACTAGACGCAAGATTTCTTTGTGAAAATTCAGTATTATTTTTTTTTTGGTACGCATACGAAGTAGACAAAAATATGGTGGTTTCTGGCCAGGTCAAAGCTCAATTTATATTTCAATATATTGGTGGTGCCTATACATTCACTGATGTTTACCTTTTCTATGTCCGTGGACTGATTAGCAACCTTTCACCCTTACTTTTCCAGGGTTTTTGGTATTTTTCACTGACCGAAACCAGTTACAATCTTTATTCTTGGACCCTGAACAATCAACAACAACTAGACCACAGACTTATTACTTCCCTTATCAACAAAAGAACTGTAGCTGCTTATTTTATTCACAGTATGCCTTATAATTTATGCCTGATTATGCCTTCGGGTCATAAGAATTATTTTTCAAAAGGAAAACACGAGGGAAGGGGCACCATAACATCAATTCCTCCACCCTCGTCATCTTCATCTCCATTATTGGTGGAATAGGACGGCCGATATATTCCACCTGATTTAATGCATCGACACAATGCAGCGTTTTTCTGACTGACGTGTATAATTTCACATTTTTCCTCATCATTTGCCAAATGAAAGGGTTTAACCTGCACTATCTTTCATGTCATTTTGGAGTCAGCAATCTGAATATCGTGAATCGCCGATCTTCAGCAGTGAGAATTGTAAAACACGTGTCTACCCAGTATCTGTATCAAGTAGAAGACGTTTTCTACAAAGTTCCGACTAGCCTAGAAAGTCTAAGAAGATTTCCAAGTCAAAGGACCCATCTAAGATTTAACTAATAATTCGAAGAATGTGTTGAGTATCACCGTTTGTAACGAAATTGAGTAGTTTTCAGAAAGATTGATTTGCTCTCTCTCTGGCTCAACCATCTAATCACTCAAGTCAGCGATATTAGTTGATGCAATCTTCAGGGGTCCTGATTTTAGAACCTGTGCCAGCTGATTTCTAATAACTTCGTTCTATATCCCTTCATCTAGAACCATAGGTTGTACGCAGTTCATCAAGAATCGCCTTATTGCAGCTTTCTGTCCATCATTCAAATGATTACTGAGATATCTCCTTATTGGCGTTATCAGCCATGGTCATTGTCGTAGCCTTAGGAAACTCAACTTTCAAGCTATCAGCAATCCTGGGCTCTTAACTACTATTTCCAAAATGTTGATGCCATAAATTGGTTATTATTTTTTCGGTTAGAACGACGAATTCTATTTAGGCGTCAACATATGCGTCTACACTCAGACTATCCAAAATATTTCAGCATTAACTTTAAGTATACTTATTTTTCAAAAAACTTGCACCGCCAATCAAGCCAAACAGTTTTCTTTTTTTTTTTTTAAGTTCACACTGGGGGGATACCAGCTTAAAATTGGCCCGGGCTGCTATGGCACTGGCCAGCGTTGTCGATCCTGTGAATTATATCATTATTACTTGTTGATAGTTAGTCTGTGGCTTAGTTATATATTGATTGTGTGGGTATGAGTGATATGTCGTTGGGTGTTATATGTTAGGGTTCGCTTCTGCTAAGAACGCTCCAAAGCTGTCAAGTAAGTTACTGTCGTTTTTGAGAATTAGGTCTTTAATATTATTGTAATTAAGAAAAAGATTGTGATTTGCCCTGATCCCTTCGTATTTAGTGCAGTGACACAATTGGTGATCTATTGTGTCAGTTTTGTTCATTGTATGCATAGATCGGTAGTGCTTTTTTTAATTTGAAAGAGACGAAGTTTGTTGTAGGCTCTGTTTGTGAGGATTCTGTTGATGGTTTTGATATGTTTGGGGGTGATGTTGCTTTTATGAAACCATGGTTTTCCTTTGTTGTTGAGATGGTGTGCCTCTTTCCATATGCAGGGTGCGTAGTTGGTGGTTTGAGCTCTAATTCTGCCTTTCCACTTATCGTCTATTTCTTCTTTTATTAAGTTTATTATTTCGTCCAGTTCATATTGTGTGTCTATGACACTATGGCTTAAAACACCTATTTTGGCTTGTTTTTCGGCTGTTTCTAACGGCATGATGCCCGCGTGTCCCAGGATCCAGATGAAATTGAAGATCTTCTCTGGGTAATTTTCAATGAATTTCCATATATCTTGTGTGGTCTTTCTGTATTCTTGATTTTCCTTTAGATTTTTGATAGCATTATTGGAATCAGTGAAGACAAAAATCTTATGGTGGTTCTGTATGTTGTTCCTATTTAGGGCCGACAGGATGGCGTGTAGTTCTGCTGCTGTTGTTGTTACGCTATTGCGGTGGCTAGAATTGTAGGTGATGTTGTTGTTAAGGTTCAGAAATCCTATCCCTGTACCAAAGAGATTTTTGGCTGCATCGGTCACCAGTATCAGGGCATTTTGTTTTTTAAGGTTATCTGTATACTTCTTGAAGGTAACGTTGGGTTTTGTTTGGTTGTGGGTATGGAGGAAAGAGGACGTTGTTGAGAAAGGTGTGGTGAACAGGTTAGCTGGTCTTTTAGTCCGGTGAGTTGGGTTGAGCTTTCTCAGGTGGTGATTAAATTTGTGGAGGATGTAATTGTAGCTGCTTTTGTGGACTGGATCCTGTTCAGTCCATGTTGGTCTGAAAGTGTTGTTGACAATTTGTTTACCTAATTCTTTCGCCGTTAGTAGAGCTGCTCTATCTATAGATTGATGTTCAGATGCCATGTTAAAAGCATAGAGGTTGGGTGTGCTAGGGGGTAAACCTAGGCATTGCTTGAGAATCTTAGCTTTGAGCCTGTCCATGGTATTGAATAAGTATGATGGTGCATGTGCCATTGTAGTTAGTCCGTATTCTATTTTGGGCCTGACTAATGATTTGAGAAGATTTAGAGCCAAGGTGGGGCTAAACGGATTTGTGGGTCTGTTCAGATATTTTATTATGTTGCCTATGTTGTTAAAGGTTTGGATGTGTTCTTCCTGTGTTCTAAAGGTTAGATTTTTATTTAGATTGATGCCTAGGTATTTTATGCTATTGCTCCATTTGATTTGGGTGTTATTGTGTTTGAGAATTATATCTGTGTTCCTACTATAGTGGAAATTAATGGCTTGTATTTTGTCCAGGTTGAAGGGTAGCTTGAGGTTGTCACTCATTGTGGAGAAGAGATTTAGTTTGAGTTGAAGTAGGTTAATCGTGTGCTTTAAATTAGTTCCCTCAGTTAGAATGAGGAAGTCATCAGCATATTGTAGAAGAGTTGTGTTGCTGTCAGAGACATTGCGCAGTTTGGAAGTGTATATATTGAAAAGAAGTGGGCTCAAGACGTCACCTTGTGGCAGACCATTGGAGATTGTCGTATGTTGTTGGTTGAGGTGGAGTATTCTTTCTTTATATAGATTTATGATCCATGAGGTGTAGGTTTTTGGGGTGTTGAGGTCTGAAAGAAGTTTGTTCAGGATCTGTAGGTCGACTTTCTCATATGCATTTGAAAAATCTATAACACAGGCAGTTTTGAACGGGAAAGTGGATTTGTTTTCAAGTTTTTGTAAAAGGGTGTTAAAGCATGTTGTCGAGGATTTGTTTTTTCTGTAAGCAAAAGTAAGAGTTGGTAGTGGATTTGTGTTTATTAGGTGTGTTTCGATTCTTTGTTTTATAAGTTTATTTATGATTTTAATGGGAACACTGAGGAGGGATATGGGTCTATAGTTGCTGAGGTCTTCTAGATTTCTATTGGGAACGGGAACGATTCTGATATGCCTTCCAGATGTGGGTATGTCACATCTATTGACTGCATCATTAATAGCCTGTAAAAGATTATTCGGGTGATGTGTGAGTAAGGCTTTAATTAGATTGTAATTAATGTTATCAAGACCAGGGGTTGTGGATTTACGTTTCTCATTTATAACATTATTGAGTTCTTCCTGTTCGAAGTCTGGTGGGTGTTCCAGTGGATTGTGTGGCATCGTGTTTAAGGTGTTATCAGGGTGGTGCTTTGATTTAATCATGTTGAGGTAGGTTTGGGTCTGGTCCTCATCAAGGTTGTATCTTGAGGGGGGTTCTTTATTATTCCTGATACTGTTGATAAATCTCCAGAAGTTATTTATGTTTCCGCTGCCTCTGATTTCATCTAGTTTGTCTGTCCAGCTTCTCTGCTTGGCCTCTTTGGATCTTTGCCTCCAGTTTGTTTTTGCCTCGTGGAGAATTGCCCAGTTGGCATTTGATTTGAGTCTGTTGTAATTTAGTAGTGCCTTATTTTTTATTTTCCAAAGCCTTGCTAAATCCTTGGACCACCAGTGTTTGGGTGTGTGCTTGTATCTTATCGTGTTTGAGTTTAGGTCTATTAGGTGACTTAGTTTATCGTATATATTATTGAGGTTTGGTGAAAAAGGGGTTTTATTTATTTCTTGCGCGATGTTCCTATATTTGATATTTTTGGTGTTTGAAATGGGTGTACTGGGCAAGCAGATTTTAATTGTTATATGATTACTGTTGCTGATGTGTTCTTTGTCTTCCATCCAGAGGATATTATTCCTATTAATGTTACTAAGAGTTATATCCGGCGTTGACTGTAGAATTTTGCCGTTCTTGTTTGTTGTTTTATAAGTGTATATGCCAGTGTTCAATGTTTTGAGGTTGTGTTCCGTCATCCAACTTTTCAGAATTCTGCCTTTGGCATTGTTAAGATGATCTCCCCATGCCTTGTTTCTTGCGTTTAGATCTCCTCCAATGAGTATGTCTTTAATGTAGTCTAAGATGTTGGAAAGTTTGTCTAATTCTTCTTTGAAAAGTTGGGTATTGATGGCGGGGGGAGCATAAAATTATGTTGTGTTTAAGGTTTAGGGTCTGGATTACTACATTTCCTATACGACTGTTCGTGTGGATCTGTCTAAACTTAATGTCCTTTCTGATTAATATTGCAACTCCTCCTATGTTGTTGTCTCTGGTTTTGAAGATTATATTGTAGTTGGTAAACTTCATATTAATATTGAAATTACTGAGTATTTCTTGTAGGAGTGCGAAGGCTATGTTATTCTTGTATAAGTAGTGTTCTAGATTGTCCTTGTGCTTGTTGATACTTTGGATGTTTAGTTGTAAAATGTTCATGTGTTAGATGATAATGTTGTTGTTACTCTTTCTTGTGTTAATTTTCTCATTACCAGAGTTGGCGAGGTATTTCTGTAGTGTTTTTACCCATGCTTGAACACTAGTTATGAGTAAGTCCTCGTTTTCTTTGTTGTCTCCGGTATTTCTGTTAATTTCCTCTACCATCTTTCCTAGGAGTTTTTCCAATTCAGTGGTTTTGTGTGGGTTACATGTAATGGGTTTGTTTGGTATGGTGAGAGCTTCAGTAGAGGGGAAATTATTTTTAACGATGTTTCTTGATGTGTTGGGTTTATTGTTTATGCCAGCGATTTGGGCAAAGGAGCTTTTGAATAGTACCTTTTGCGTGTCCTGTTGGGGGTTTCTGGTATTGTGTCTTTCCGCGTTCGTTAGACTGGGGAAGTTGGCTTCATTAAGGTCCACTACATCTAAACCCGCAAATTTGTTTCTGTTGATAATAACTCTTGCTTCTCTGTTTGTGATGTTCAGGATAGAGCTAACATCTACCTCTTGTTTATATGCTACCCATTTGGGGCATCTTTGATGTGTTGCCTCGTGCTCCTCGCTCTTACATAATACACACATGATTTTTGTGCATTTGTTGTCGCAATCGTCCGCACCACATTTAAGGCAGGTTTTCTTTTTGTTTTTGCAAAACTGCGCCGAGTGACCTAGGAGGCCGCAGTTTGTGCATTGTCTTGGCCGAAATTTAAAGTAGCTAACTTTGCTTATTATGTATTCGAATTTCAGAGAGTCCGGGAGGTCAGTCCCTGCGAAGGTTATCTTGAGTGTTGTGGTTGGTATAAATTTGTTAGGGTCGTTTCTATCTCTGGTATTCAGGCTTTGTGCTTGTAGAATCTTTATATTTTCTAATAGAATTCCCATTCTATTGCAAGGCTTAGCTGAGTTTACTATCTCATCTGTGTTAATTTCGTGTGGGATGTCACTGATGACTCCATATCTATAAACAAAATTGCCGGGGATAAAGGCCCTGAGGTTGAATTCTTTCAGCTTAGTGTTGTCGACTGCATTGTTTGCTTCTGTAGCAGTTTCAAAGATTACCCTGAGTCTATTGAACCCAGCTTGCTTAACATCTTTAATGCCTTGGATGTTTAAGCTTTTGTTGTATACGAACATCTTCATTGGGGTTAGTCTAACCCTGTCACCATTTGTATCAACACTATCGATGAGGATTGCGAAGGATTTACCTTTCGCATCGGGTTGATATTTATTGACTTTCATGTTGGCTAGCGGGGCTTGAGATGGTATGGCACGTGGTATGTCTTCAGAGGGGTTTGAGTACAAGGATGTGTTATTTGGTACAAAGCTTTTCAACTCTCCCTTGCTTTTTGTATTACCGTTGTTTTCAACTAATCTTCTTTTTTTGAGAGTTTTGGTGTTTGGGCCCCTGGGTCTGGGGGTCTATCCTCATAGTTTTCTTCCATGTCGCAGTTCACAGAATGAAATATTAAGGTGCTAGATGTATGCTATATTATGCTCGCCAATTGTTCACTTCACTTAAGAAAGTAAAAGGGTACTCACTGTTCTTTTCCTTTGTGAAAGTATTCCAGTATGTCAGTCGAAGTCCAAAGATCGTAATTACGCCAGGAACCAAGATATGGCGTTCGTAGGATTCTGAGAAAAACAATAGATGCTCGGGGAAAACCCTTCACTTCACTGAAAACAGCTTTCTTAAGCAATTCGAGTTTTAGAAACCTGCCATAGGAGATGGTTCAAAGATGCATGACTAGAATAGCACACAATTGAGGAAAATGTTTCTCAGCCGTATCCTGCAAGAAAGACATCTAATTCATATTTTATCCAAGTTATTTAATCCGCTTTTATTGATTATCAATACAACTAAAATCAACTGGCTTCTTTCTATGACAATCTTCTTTCATTTTCCGATAAAAAAAAAAGTTAATTTCTGATGTCAGTGTGACTTCGACTTGAAAATGGTGCTCATTGCGGTGAAAAAGGATAGTAGCCAAGGCAATGTTTACATGTGATATTACTTTAGTACTCTGTTACGTTTCTGGAACACATTTTTATTTCCACCCTTCGAGGTTGAGTCGAGTTTTTATTGTCTCTTTGGTGTGGTAACCCAAATAACCCAACCCAGTGAGAAGAAAGTAATTAGCCGAATTAGAATTAAACCAGTAATTAGCAGTCATGTTTCGAGGAGCAGGTAGCATAATATCACACATGCTGAAGAAATTTCAAGTTCTAACACAGTGCGTCTTGCGACTAACAAAATCAATCCAAGGCAACCGTAACCTGATCGCTGATAATTAGATTTCGTCTATACAGTTCGTTGGTGGACAATCAAAATGGCAGCGCACATTGGTGGGTACAGTACAAAAAAAACAGGGGAAATAACTAGTGCATTTCAATCCTATAAAAAATTCGAGAAGTTTATTTGGCTATCCCAAAAAAAACCATATGCTCCTACGTTCCAAAGAAGAATAGAGTAGTCATACTCGTATCCTTCATGAAACATAATGACCCGTTGATAAAGATTAAAATAAAAATGAAATTATACTCTACTGCAATAAAGATGGCGTTGATGAAACTCGCAAGAAATGTACGATTTATTCTAGTAGACGCCGAGACGGCCAATAGCTCATACATGGATAGAAAATATGTTAGTACAGTATTATGTTTATTCAATTTCAATGGCAACACTTTCTAATTTTTGCATCTGTCGAAGTCAATTTGACGGCATTAATAAACTTACGAAATAGTTAGTCAGCGTTAGTTGTTTGTGGCATCGAGTTGTGTTTTGTTTTCTGAGTGTATAGTGCGCCATAATGTCATCAAAAAAGTATAAGAAAGTCTTGATATATTTTGTTATGTATACGGTGATTTATCGTTAGCAAAGCATCATCGGAATATAACAGAATTCATCAAGAAAGCTTATCACGGTTACTCCGGTAATCAGGACAAACCTTGGGTTGCACACACATTGTGTTTTCAATTTGTTGAGCTACTGAGAAAATGGACAAAAGCTTTGTACCCTTTGGCATTTCTATGGTAAGAAGGGAACCAAAAAACCATGGAGACGACTGTTACTTTTGCTCCTGCGATGTCACGGGTTTCAATTCGAACAATAAACATTCTATTCAGTATCCTAATTTACTATCTGCTAAACGACCTGATAATCCTCTTCCACCTTTTTTCACACCATCCAACAGCAGTCATCAGATGAACGTTCAAACAAAAAACCGATGATAACGAATTCTATCCTGATATGGGCCAATCTCAACAGTTTATCCAAGCTGAACTAAATGACTTAGTGAGAGATTCTAGCCTATCGAAGGATGCTGCATAAATCTTTGGATCACGACTGAAACACAAAAATCAGTTGCCTCCAGGAACCGAAAAGAAGGTTCACTGGTGTATTTTAATAATATTCCTCAAGTAGTCTTGAAACTGGGAACTAACAATGACAATTCGCTATCATGGCGGTTGTTTATTGATTCTTCTAAGAGAAATCTGAAAGGTGTGTTGCGATCCACGCCACGTTGTTGGTTCTGCCTAGCATTGTGCGGGTGTTGACGTCATTTCTCATTCATCAATTTCATTCTACACCTATTCCTCTCACCTCTGATTTCCACCATTTCTCTACATTTACCCCACAGCCCTACTCCAAATATCCACCCCAATAGCTGGTACACGATCCAATGTATTTGAATTTTGTATAGTTCAAATGCATTGAATACTGCCAACAACAATCCGGCTACCATCAAAGAAAATGGCCTCCACAAACGCATATGCAGCGTGAGATTGCGAGTGGCGATAGAGATGCTTGATGTATGTTACAGAATGTGTCGTGTCAAGCAGTTCCGTTGCACAGTGAATTGGCGGCGGCTCGTGAACTTCTAGACGCTGCGTTCGAGTCCACCGTAGGTGATGGCTTTTTAACCTTTTGGTCGAGTTATTTTCTTTAGGCTGATTGACATTATATTCAATCTGCTCTGAGGAAGTTGACCTTGACTGAAGGATGAAAGGGTATTGCCCACGGACAGTGAAAAACGGAGTCGGGAACAGGACGAAGAACAGAAGATTGACGGAGAATCGAGGGAAATCTGGACCCAAAAAATAACGGAAAACCGATAGTGGAGTGGAGATCGCCAAAAAGAAATGGTGGACATTGGAATATAGATCATCGGGAAAAGAAAAATTTAAAAGTGGAATAGAGACCACCGGAAAAAGATAAGAAATCGATAGTGCACGTTTTTTTAATTTTTATTGAGAGCTTTTTTTTTGTTTTGAAGAAAAGATTGAGAATTGTGTGCGGGACAATGCGATTGTAAGGAAATTTTTTTGTTTTTGATACTTTCTTTGGGTGAGAGTGAACCGGGAGCAACGAAAAGTAACGAAAAGACGGTGAAGAGTGCAAAATCAGCGAATGGTGTCAGAGTGAAAAAAAAATTATAAAAATCTTTTTGCGAAAATTCTTTATAAAAATTCAAAATATTTGGAAAATGAACTTTTATTCTATCTGAAATCACTATGTCGGAAACAAGAATCTTCTGAAATTCATCATTAAAGCGAACGATAAGGATCAAGGTGAACCGAATGTCAAGAAATTGCATTCATAATTGTATTCATTATATCATGCATGTAAACCGTACCCGATCGGATTAGATGGTGAGTTTTTTTTCTCATTTCATTCATTTCATTTTGTTTGTATTTTTTTATCTTCACGGCGCGCAGACTCCATTTTTTTTCTTTCTTTTTTTATATATTTTTAGTTTTTATATTTATTTATTTTAGTATTTTCTGGTTCTTTTCTAGTCTTTGCTTTTCTTATTTTTTTTGTATATTCTTATTTTTACCTTTATTTTTGTATCCAATTATTTATTAAAAACATGAAGCCTAACTAAAACAACATTGAATTTCATTCCTTGAGGTATCCCTCCTAAGCACTCTCTCCCTTTTCCCCAATAGGTAAATTATTTATTTTTGTTTTTTGATTTAGGTGGCCCATCTTCCCCATAGAACCCCAAAAGAATAGAACCACGAAAGAACCCCGAATAAATGTCTACGACTGCGGCCGCCGCCGTTCGCAATAGGTGTCTTGTTGCACAATGGTAATACTTATGCCTCAGTGCCAGTTGCTCACTCTGTCAATCTCAAAGAATCGTATGAGAATCTTGAGCTGTTGCCAAATTAAATGAAGTATAGCAAATATTGTTGTCAGTTCTGTCGAGACCTTCAAAATAATATCCATGCTTTTTGGTCAGCAGTCTGGATTCACAAAGTATTCATGTCTTTTGTGCGAGTAACACAGTTGAGCACAACATTTTCATTTTATTAAGAAAGAATAGCCACTCAGAGAAAGATTTGTACCGGGACAAAAAAATCTACAACATTTTGCATAAGTTAACCCAAAATAAGTTCTTTTACCTCTGCTTCACATAAAGTTGAGATTAATGAAGCAGTTTGTCAAAGCTTTAAATAAACAAGGTGACTGATTTAAATACTTGTTTGACAAATTTCCTGCACTTTCTGAAGCTAAACTTAAAGAAGGAATTTTCGTAGGTCCTCAAATTCAGACCTCAAAATCAAACAGATTGTTCCAGAATACAAAACTCAGGATAAATCTGAAGTATGGAGTTCTTTCAAAGAAGTCATAGACTTTTTTCTTGGCAACAAGAAGCTTCCAAACTGCAAAGAAATTGTAGCCAACATGGTCAAAAATCATAAAAAAAACTGGGATGAGCATCAAACTTAATTCTTTCGATTCTCAAGTTGACTCTTCTCCCAAAAACTTGGAGCTGTTAGCAAGGAATAGGAAGAGAGGTTCCATCAAGACATACAATCAATGCTCGCGAAAATCTACAAAAAGAAAACTACTAAGCGCAGTTTTCAGGGAAAAAAAGAACGATTTTATTTAAAAAAACCCAACGATTGTCTAACGTAGATTATACTGCATTGTTTTTTTATGAACAACTCACTTTTGAAGTGTGATTTTCTATTAAATATAGTTTCAATAAATAATTTCTCAGTATATTTGGCTGTTTTTAACACAGTTTTCCTGAAAACCTGAATTGCTGGAAAAAAGCTAAGCACAGATTATGAGTCAGCAAACGTCATTTACTAAAGGACATCTATTAAACATTTTTTCATGAAAAAATGTAGGCCTATGTAATCAATCAAGGAACTATGTAAGCATACAGGATTTGCTCCGCAAAGAAGCGGAGAATGACATGTTTGTGTCGATCGTAGTAAGACATCCTTATTGCAATGACAGCCACTAATTTAAACGAGATAAGTCGATGTATGAGATATTGTTAGAATTTTAATTTTTCTGACCTGACGTGCCTGTTATGTTTATTTATTCCTTATATGTTACTGCACAATCTGAGAATGAAAATTTAATATAAATATACACTATAAATATCACTAAATAATTTGACTATTTATATATTATATTTTGAACCAAGACTAGGTAAAAACTTTATAAAAACTGTCATAGTTGTGGATTTTCCTCATTACTTTTTTCACCCAACAAAGCCCATTATAAATGCACGTTTTTTTGTTCTGGTTCCATTTATCTGAATGAACAATATTTTTCAAGCATGTCGAAACAATTTTTTCAAAAAAGTTTTACGTCAATCTTAGACGCCTTTGAGACTCCACGTCCCGGATAGTGTTAAAAAAGATGTCCACACTTATAGGTTAAGTCGTGTTTCTCAAGTAAAATTGGTTTTAGTTTTTCTTGTAGAGACATAAATTTGACAGTAAGGATTTAGTTTCCTTTCATATGTGAGTTACGAATGTAGTAATTTAGGTAACTGCTAAGGGATGCAAGGTCTTATATTAATATTTTTGAACCCTGTTAATATAAAATGTCAAAATATCGAATACTACCTCACACGAAGTAACTCAGATTTGGTATTTTCACTTTTCTCCAGTGGCCAAAAAATGCTTTTGAGTCGGCGTCAAGGACAAAAAAGCCTCCGGATTGATGTTCGAGCGGCCTAAGTAATCCTTAACTGTAAAACAAAGTGCAGAACAAAAATGGATATTTTTGGTATAAGGATGTGAAATTGGATTGGCTGAGTATTCAGTACTAGAATGCTCATCTGAGATGGTGCTTCATTCATAAGTTTCATGTCCTTTATCCGTTTTCACCACAAAAATATCACACTCATTCCTTGGTAAATTTGGTCTAGTTGATCCTACCACAAATAAAAAACCACAAAATGCAATTCGTTAGCGGAATCCCGAATGCTTCCCTATTACGGTTGCTATTGCAATGCAGTTCGTGCGAGATAGTAAAGTTTTCGTGCAGATACATTTTTCAAAGTGTGCTCATCTGTTCATCTACAATATGTTCGTTTCACCATCATATTGTTTGCAATCACAACTTTGAAATCAGGATAATCCCTTGCGGCTTTTGTCTGTTCCGTATTGAAACCATTCAAACATATGTAGACCCATCTACCAGCACACATGCATGTATCACAAGAGCAAAGATATTTGTACTCGGTGGGAAAGCAACATCTTCCCATACATAAACCACTTCTATTCACGGAAGCAACGAATGTTTGTAAAATTAACGCTTTTGTTAAGGCGGCAGGTCTCTATGAACAGATTCTAGTTGCTCTCTGGGCTTCTGCATAATTTACAAGAAGCCGAAGGACTCGAATTCCGCTTGACTCCTCGTGATTTATTTTGAAAACCTTCTTTGGTCATATGTCAATCGTGTAGGTCATTATGAAGAGAGTGAGGCCCGGGAAAATGCGTTCAATTCCAAAAAAATCGTTAGTAGTCCTGCAAGTGAATATGAAATCGAATTCAAAGGAGCTTAAGCTTTTTTCCCTTTTTTCGCATTGATATTATTTTGAAAATCATGTCTCAGGAAGTCCCATTTCAGTGAGAGGTTATTATAAACGTTTTGAGTAAAATTTAAAATTTCGAACTTTCAACTTTTGCAACTTTAATAATGCAAAGTGATTACAATTTCCACGTACGCATTATATGTGGAAAATGCAAACATAATACACGTTTGAACGCTAAAGTCTTTTACAAGGAAATGAAAACCGAGTATAAATAATAAGTTCGTAGGAAAAAGTGATAAATAAAGGCCAACAGGGAAGCTTAAGGAATATAATCTGTTTGTTGTTTGAGTTTTTGCGCTGAAGAATGTTTCAAGCTGTGAGCAATGCGAACTGAAAATAATTGCCGCAGGATATCCAAGCCATTGTTGACGACGACGATTAACTAGTTCACATCATGATTTCCATTTTAATGTTGGGACTCTGACTTAAAAGCGTGCGTTTTAAATTTCGGAGTGACGGTGTACTGTCAAAGAACTAGTTAAATTGGCTTCAGCCATGCACTGAAGTTATAATATATATTTTTCAACGTATAATATATATTTTTTTCGATCGTCCCGGCGTGTGGTAAAATTGGTTAATGGGTCCATTCCGTTGTCCTACGGAAACCGATGCGGTCACCCGGCTCAAAGGTTGCCAAATTTTCCAGTTCTATTATGTAAGTACTTCAACTAGTACCACAACTACTAGTACCACTACTACTACCACTACTGTTACTGCCAGGTAAGGCATTTGTTGGTCAAGCTTGGACAATTTAGAAGGAAGCCTTCAATACTTATCTCCTTTTTTGCTAAAAGCTCTGGTATCATGGTATCTCTGGTATCATCCCTGTAGATTCGATTTAGGTTGGCGTGTGAATATTAAAAATTTTTAGCCTTTTAATATCAAAACTAGTGTTAAGCCATTTTTATTTTCAGTAGGTGTTAGTAGGCGTCTTTTTGTCGTTACAGTGAGGCCACAGAACTCAAGTTTGCTTACAATCGTCAGTTTCATCCAAGCTCGTATCTCTCTATTTCGAGAGTGTTTTGTCTAAAATCCTGATTTGTGATTGCTTATGGCATTTCGATCGTGTCTACTTTAGGTGGCTTACCACCTCTTGCCTTACAATTTGCTCGTACATGTCGCTATACATCACTGGGTCCTGGGGCTGGAGTATGGGATGTATGGAGTTAGTGCGAATTAAGACTTTGACTCCCAGTTAGCGGTGAGCATTCTATGCCCACTCCCGATATTGCGACCTGCTTGATACTGTTGCACACTCTAAACTCGACTATATTGTTTGGCAGATGTTTCATGGAGTTTCTTAGGAACGCCAGGGTATTGTTTTCATGGTTATCTGTTGTTTCAAAAAGCTGTACACCTTGTTCCGTACGTATTTTTCTATTGTTTCTCATTTTACGTATTTGTATATGTTGGCGCTTCTGATGTACCATTGAGTTCCAAAGACATTTCTATCACTCGGCTGTGAAGGAACTGGAGCACTATTTTGTTGGTTTTTGTCGTCTGGTAGAACAACCTCATCGCAGCGTCGGTGGTATGTTTGTAGATTGTTTGTAGATTGGCACCCTGTTTTTTAAACTGAGTTTTTCCGATTTAAGAAGGGGATAGAGTTTGGATAGGAGGCGTAGACAGTATCTTCGTTTCATCTGTATTTGGTGTCTCCAATTAAGTCTCTTGTTGGAGGTAAGTCGAAAATATTTTGCCCTAATTTTCCATTATATAGGCTCGTTATTCACCGTGATTGTCTGTTTCGTCTCTTTCGGTCTATGAATTTGGCTGATGCCTTTGAACTTTCTATTCGCAAAAACAATCCAAGAAACTTCTCGCTAAGCTCTGTAATTTTGAAGTTTTGACTTTGCTTGTCGACCTGCTGTAAGGATACAGGTGTGATCAGCATGCAATGACATTTTCGGTACTGGAGGAAGATTGAGTAGGTCTGCAGTGAATATATTATATAGCACTGGCAAGATATGTGATCCTTGAGGGACTCCAGTTTCAATAGGTTGGCCGGCTAATAGACGGTTGTCGATTTTGACACGAAATGTTCGGTCCTCCGATAAGGAACGTATGATTTGGGTGAGCTGTAGTGGCAAGTTGAATTCATGCATTTTGAGTATAAGTCCTGCATGCCAGACTTTATCAAAAACTTTGGCTGCGTTTGCATAACAAGCCCTGTTGATTTTTGAGCTATAGACCTGTTTTTATGTGATGGACCATCCTCTAGAGCTAGAGTTCAGTGGAGTGATTGGCTTTGAAGCCGAATCATTCTTCTGGCATGGTATTGCTATCATGTAATGCAATGTTGAGATGATGCAGAATCACCCTTCCTGCAATTATTGCCATCGATAAGAAGAAGCTGATGGGCCTCCAGTTTTGTATAAGCGTTAAAACGTTATACTAATAGTTGCTAATTTTCACAAAGTGGGATAACTTGGAAGCTGGAGGATAGCATTTATTATGTCCGTTTGCATTTCGTTAGCGTATATTAGCTTGGATTAGTTCATAAATTTCGTGAATGTGTGCGTTTTTTTATGATTTTTTATTAGTACTCTAAAGAGTATTACTGCTGAGTCTAGCACTCCATCGGCAAAATCATAGTTCTCCTCGTCGAATGGGTTTTCCATCAGATGCATATCGAGTGTGTCTCATTGTTTATTTCTAAATTTGAAAGCCGGATAGCTTTCACTTTTAATCTAGGACCACCTGTTAAACTGGACCTTCTCCGTTTTTTCCTTTGCCTTATTTTTTTTTTTGAAGTTTCGTTGGAGTTCGCTTGGATTCGTTTCCTTTTGCAGAGTCGTGATCATGTTGTCCTCTTTAATTTGTGTGATCTTGTTTGTTAGAGATTCATACGTTTTATTTGTGTCTTCAACCGTGTCAGGTGTCTGATGGTTTGTTTCTTGGACAATGCCGCTTGGAAAGCTTTCGAATTTGTGATTCTGCTTGCTCATATGGGAACTCCTGAAAAGATACTCCCTAATCGAAAAAGAATCGACTTATGGTTTGATGATAGTTCCTCGAGGACTTCTAGCTGAACTTAATTTGCGAAATCACGTGATATGGCGTTGTCTGATGCGCGACTATGTGTTATCCGGCAATGGGTTGGCTCGTTGGGAATATGCAGGCTCCATTGAATTGTTGTGTTTTACTTTTGTAGCCCGATCCTAGCTTGGTTGCTTCTTATAACTTCCCACAGGCGATGTTTAGCGTTAAGATAAGCGACCATGCGTTTTGAGTCATCGAAGGATATATGCGCCTCAAAGGCATTGACATGGAAGTAGCATTCATTTTTATAAGCGTTATATGTAAAGATCGCGAAAAACTCTAGGAAATCAGTTCGCATTTTGGTAACCGTGGCTTCCATGTTTTGGAGAGGGAAGCGGGGATGGTGTGGTGTTCATAACATTGTGGCTCACATTTCGCCTTACAATATTGGCCAAGGGTCTCCTCTATCCGTTAGTCTATCATTTCTGTATAAAATGTAATCAGGGATACGAAATCGGTTTGTCGGCTTCAAGAATGTCTCTTGTATGAGTATTGTATCGAATTCATGCTCAAATACAAATTTATTCAACTTACTAGAGTTCCGAACTGCTGACAATTGTGGCACATAGCTTGACCGTTGCTGGAGCGTTGGGCACCAACAGTGCAGATAAGCTTACAAACGGCATTGACATTATAAACTTCGGTTTCAATTTTAGGATGGAGAACTTTGACCAGTTTAGATGTGCTGTTTTGAATTTTCAGAAAGAATGCATCTGCCGGATTGAATCCCCGGGCTTTCATGTCTTGTATGATTTCTGCAATCTCTAGTCCTGATTCCCACGTTTGACTGTCTTCCGGTAATATGTAAGAATGAAATTATATTTGCTGTGCTGTGAGTAATTTGGCGAGAATTTTTTGGTCTGTTCAGATCTTGGGTAGAACACGAATGCCAAGATCGACCTCTTTGTTGAGGTGAATGATTTGTTACTCCTATTTATTATGGACAGTTTTTCGGACCACTTGCGTGCTTCTCTAATTATAATGGGGACTGTGCCGTTCTCGGATTGCGTGGTTTTTTTGGGTTGGGAGATGGTGTTGGCGTTGGTTGCTTTCTCAGAGCGATGGCCTTATCGGGGAAAGAGGCCGAGGCTGTTGGGTTTGGAAGGGCTGGAAACTCCTCCACTCCTTTTTTTCCTCCCCTACTAAGGAATCGTGGAATTGTCTTCAGATTTAGTTTTTTTGGATGAGGTAAGAGAAGTAAACATTTTCTGCTTTTTGGTTGAATTTTGGTTGGTTCGATCTGAATTTTATTCTGACGCCTTTTATTCTGAATTTGTTAACTGACATAAAATCGAAATTTATCCCCACATAGCGTAGTTCTAAGAGTATCTGCGATTCCCTAGCAGACCATTTGCTTGATCCTTTCTAATGCTTTGTATATTCCTTTCTAATGTTTTATATATTCACTGGGTGATAAGACTAGATTTTAAGTTAGTCTTCACTAGCCTTGATTGTGAAGAGCACCGCTGTAGTCTTTCGTCTGGCGTTTTCTTTATGTGGAGTCCAAGCTACTGAATATTCAAGACCACATCTGGTTTTCCTCCTTTGGTTAGGAAACACGTGTGCTTTGCATCAACAGTGAGTTGTCGCAGAAAAAATATCCTGAACATGTTCCGGGAGAAAAAATGTGTAGATTGTAGTTTGCACGATTTTAAAGTGGTGATTTTGATATCTGTGGTATATCGAACGCCATATCGAACAATAAAAAAAAATTGAATATGAGGAATAAGAGGCACGACCGAATAAGGGCTCGTGAGAAATGCATAGAAAACATGCATTGAAATTGAGCATGACACAAGAAGCAATTTATAAGAATCTAAAAATGTTAGGATTCATCCTTTAGCAGAGCATTTGGATGTTACTGAAATTGTAGTTCGAGGTGATGGGAAACGATCTGCCTATGATAAGCCGTAAATTACATGTGAAGTATTGAAGAACAGTGAAATTAATAAGCTCATATCCAGCTCATTAGAATTTGGTGGCTACCAGTTGCTTAAACCGGGCTAGACATTCACGGGAGAACTGTACTGATAGCAAATTGTTAAAGAGAGCCTTTGCCGGATAAATGGCCTGTCAGTGTGTCAGAAAAAAAGCCGTAGTTTTCTATTATCTCAACACTCGGTCATATCTTGATGCATTGGTCAAATAATACTTAGAAATGATAATGCTGAAGGAACAATGTTCCTGTTCCTTCTGATCCCTATTCGCATACTGCTCTTACAAGAATAGACTTTTTTCAGAAAATTTCAGTTTATTTGTTATTGGAAGGAAGAATGGAATGAATGAAAGGAACAATAATATCCTAGCTGCCAATCAATTGCTACTTAAGCAATCAACGTTTTTCTTACCAAAGATCAGTTTTAAGTTATAGTCCCGATAAATTTAAAGTATTTTCAAAGAGTTTGAGTTCTTGTCTCCTAGCTTTATAGAAACTCGAACGCTTCCGCTTTCACCTCAGCATTGGATTAAATTTACATGACTATGCAAGGTTAAAGTCGTGATACATGCATTATACATTGATACATGCATGCGCGATACTTGCATGCAACATGAAATCATTATCTAGTTTCTATTAGGAGTTTTATATTTCATTCTCTGTGATACTATTTTGAAGATAAAAGTGTTTATCTAAACACTTTTCTATCAACTTAACGTCGCTAAATGATAGTTTCGTGAAAATTAAAGCGGTACCCTATGCAATATTCGATTAAATGAATTATTTAAGTAAATTGAACCCACAAAATTAATTATCAGTGTGTCCTCTATGCGATATTTTCTCGTCCGGAAATTGAGATCTCTTAATCAGGCCTCGTACGCAATCAAGGTCTTCAAGAGGAGAATCAGCAATTTGGTTTTGTTGCTACACTACTTGTGTAGCACTTTCTTCATTGCAAGAAAGTTTCCCTCAAGGCCGAATTATCCATTCTGTGGTGCTTAAAACTAATCGACCTTTAGATAGCCTGGATTTTAACTAATCCCGGAAGCTAATTTGCGTTCTTCATACCAGAGATTATCAGGACCAAATTGATTCCACTTAGGCCTCATTTTACGTGAACCGTCACGTTGCCTGGGCATAAGCTTACTGGCTGAAATATACTTTCACTTTCATTTACCTTGAGCATCCTGCATGTTGTCCAAGAGCCAACAGCGGCATGCGGAAAATGATGTTGTGTGAACTTCTTTAAGTTAAAGTTGTAGTTAAAGTTTCATATTACGACTCCATCCTAATCAAAAACACGTGTCGCTAGCGTATTTTATTACATCATTTCCTAGTGTTGCGTGAATTTCATTGGCAGCAAATTGTTGTACTGCTACACCAAAGAATTCCATCAGTCCTTGGTCTTAAATCTGGTAGAAAATTCTGTGGAGTATCAACCCGCATTCAAAATTATTTAGTATTCTTATGTAAACAGTGTAACCTACTTAAAAATCTTGTTATAGAACATATGAGAAAATGACAAACTCATTGTATCTATTTCGAAAAACCTTATGGACATTTTCAGAAGCTAGTTTTCAATCGCAAACAGACGATTATTTAATTGAAAATTAGCAATTTCGCTTATGACTCAAACATTTTTGATAATTAAAATCTTTATTTATTGATTTATTGCTTAAAACAATTTAAGTACTAATTCAGGAGACCTGGATTTAATCAAACTCAACCTTCATTCTATACGAACTCCATTCTCTAGGAACAGTATTTAGCTTTGAAGGCAAAATCAAAATAAATACCCTACTTGTACTTACAATATCTTCTTCACCCTTACAGTATCTAGTATCTAGATACGAGTACATTAGCCAAATTATTGTAGAAAAAATTATTATTCGATAGTAGGAAGTTGATGTTGTTTTTCGGAAGAAGAGCAAAAAGGTTTATTAACGATCCTTATTAGGCATTGGTTTTGTGAGACTTGAAGTGGGGCTTTTCAGTACTTCGCCCATGAGCTCCAGACAGCATAGTAAGTCAACATGGCCACCATTTCGATGACAAGGATCTTGTGTTTTTGCTGAAGCAAGTGCCTTGTTTATAAAACGATATGGAACGACGATATAAAGTTTCATTTTACCTAGGAAATTGGAACACCGACTTGACAGGAGGCATGGTTACCTAGTCCTTTGTAAAAGTAGTATCTTTGGTTTTTTGAAGTTTAATTTTAATCATCCACAGATGAAAATAGTGGTATAATTTGCAAGCAATGCTTCAAAGTTGCAATTATTTCGTTCGATTTAACAGAAGTTATATAAAGGCATGCGTCGTGCGGAAGAGTATGGAATATAACCACATTAGAAAATGTCATATCTAAAGTATAACATTGAATAGTAATGGGCTTAAGCATGAACCTTGGGGAACTCGATCAGGTAAACGGCAAAAGTGAGATAATGTGTCTCCAATTTTGATGGAATATTTTGGGTCTCTTAAGAAGGATCTGATTTAATTAGTTAAATATAAGAGACAATCGGAATTGATTTTACATGTAGAATTATCCACCAAGGCGTACTGTATCGTACGATTTTTCGATATCAAATGAATTAATACATCGGACAGCCATTTCGTCAAGGCAACTTGAACGGCTGACCGATATGGTATACTTGCTGTTGGGTTGTATCCTTATGTCTGAAACAACTTAATAGTTAGGGGGAATGTTAGGCCGATCAATGAATCAGTTCAGCTTGTGAGAAACTAATTTCTCCAGTAACTTACCTAACATTGGTAAAATGCTTATTGGCTTATTATATTTTAAAATATTGGACAGCTCTTCCAGCAAGAGGAAAATCACTTGACTAGTGATTTTAAAAATGAAATTTACCATCGATCTCCTGGATGTATTCTTCGGGACAAACCAGTATAACTCTCTTGCCTTAGTTCGATCAAAGATTGGAACGAATGCTGTTAGTAGTGAGTTTAATTTTTCTGCCATCAGCAGCTATATGATTTTGCTTTGCATAGTTCGGTTGATATTATCATTGTTAAGAAAAGTATCAAGAAGGAACATGCTTTGGTTTGGTTGGAAAAATTTTGACATTCTTTTTATTCTTCCAAAGGAGGGGGGAGGGGGGGCTATTGTGATTTCTTTGGATATTTAATTTCTCCTTTAGACGTTTTGGAAATTGAATCCCAAATTACCAAGCAATAAATTCCAACTCTGGTTTTAAATTTTACGCGTATACATTTATACACTAATAAAAGGTTTCAATTGGGTGTTTTTGGTCCTTCACCATTGCCTTTTGAGGGAGTTCCTTGAATAGTATTTGCGTGTTTCGGCGTTAAATTAAAAAAAAATAGGGAGCCAGCGTTTTTATTGGGCGCGCTTCGCTCAATTGCTTTCTATTAATTGATATTGAAGGCTTCCATCTGCTCATCTGCTTAACTTACAGATTCTCACCAACTCGCTATTATGAAGATTTGTTAGTCTACCCTCGTTTATGAATTATCGCGGAATTGCCCAATCTGCCCAATCTAATTGCCCCAAAAAAAATGTATTTAGGAGGATCCTCCTTTCATGATGAATAATTTGCGATAGTTTTTTAAACTATTTAGCTTCTGGAATGTCTCTTTACTGTTAAAGAGTAGTCTTCGCATATGTGTTATATTCATTTAGCTTGATGTCGCTTCCTTATGACTAAAATACCTGGAGGGTTTATCACGACTTTTCATCACGCGTTCATCACGTTAAGCCTTTGAAGAAAAACCGATGCTAGAACTTGGGCTGAAACTTCCAAATGGAACTACATGAAACAAATTTTAAGAGAATTGTTCCAATGATTTTAAAAAATATGATTGCAGTTTTTCGCAAACTATATCTGAGGCGACATGGGTTTCGGAGTCCCTAAATTCAAGGGTTTAAAATTATGGAGCGCTAGATAGTAGGGAGCTAGGTTGCCGTGAATACAGTTAGGAAGTCAGATTTTTACAAAGAAGGAATCATGTTAGGAATCAGTCTTTTCTATGAAGGCTAGAAAGGCTCTAGAACCCGAAGGAGTTTTAGGTCAGATGCTGCTGATGGTCTTTAACATTTATCCTGCCTTTTTTCTCAGCACTTTCAACATATGCTTACGAAAAAGCATGTTTTTCGAAAGCGGGAAGATGGTCGAATTCATACCGACTAGTAAAGGAAGAAGAACCCCGAATCACATTTTGCATACCACCCACCGGGTATGCTAAACACAGACGGGAAAAACTAGAAAAACTCATCTGGGAGGATTTTGCTTAAGCAACGCGTTTCGCTCAAATTCTACCTGTCACGTATTCAGGCTGCCCATTGAAAAACCCATGTGATCATTCTGACAAAAAAGCAAATTCCTGAAGTAATGCCTATCAATATTTGGGATACGCTGGTCTTATCGAAATTGGCAGCATATTGCAGAAAATGATTCAAATATAAGCATGTTGGCAGAAAATGAGTTTTCCTGGGAAAATCAAGGTGACAGCTTGCCAGGCTGCAGTGACATATTCTCGGTTAGTAGCCAACAAATGGTGGCCAATCGCATCAAGGGGATGACTTCTAATAAGCGCTCTTTACTAAAGAGCGTAGAAACATTTACGAACACACAAGTGAACACAAGAGAGATGAAGTCACTAGAGTCGTGAGACTAACTTCTTGTGATGCCAGCCTATGAGCGGTCTTTGAGGTTTTTTCGTTTCTTTTCGTTTCTCACCAGCTAGAGTTTGGTCGATCATAGTGCCACAAACTGCATGCCTTTGCATAGGCGAAAGTGATGACGTGTTTCACACATTTTTGTATGCAAACGATAGAACAAGCACCGTGATGGGCTCTTTATCACTCCACAAAAACGGTAGTTGGATTCTTACAACGATTGTCATATTACATCGCATTGCCCATGTTCCCATGTTGCCTATGTTGCACCAGCTCTGACAGGTTAAAAAAGTCTTCCTTCCTTAAAAAAGCTTCGGGAGGAATCGAGAATGAATGAGTTTCTGCTTTATCATTGCCTTTCCTTCTTTCCTACTATAGAAAAAATTCCCATAATTAAAAGGCACGTGTGACTTTATGAGCACGAGAACTACCTTGAAGTATTGTGTCAAGCAGTTTTAGGCTAGTTTCTGAAATTGATAAGGGAGGTGTTCATTGCACATCTGGGAGCTCCACAATCAGGGCGTTAATAGTCTTCATTCTTTAGCATAAGTAGCAAAAATAAACCTATTATCAGGATTTCTTGTTAGTGATAGTTCTATTTCTATTTCTATTCGATTTCTATTTCTTCACTAAAAATTTTCGTATTTAGTAACTCCATTAGACACACTCAAAATAAAATAAAACAAATATCTTTAAACAAAATAATCCTTCACTTAACCCTCTTGACGATGCAGTGATCAACACCAGCTAGAAATTTATTAAAATTATTATTAAGAACAGTATTCATAATTTTTTCTTCCACATAATCGTCAGACTAGCTGATTCCATCATATATTAACATTTGTTTTCACTAACACACTAATGGCTGCTCTACCATCTCGTAGAATCCTTTGATAAAATGAAGGAGAAAATCAATAATTATCCTATGATAGAAAGACAACAAGAATAACTTTAGATTTTCAGACGTCAAACCTTACAGATATTATGATTCAACATTTTCCGAAGTTCAATGAGTTTATGATGCTCCTAATGCGTCTACGCATCCTTTCATCGCCATCAGCAGTTGTCGCTCTTCTTGAACTTCAAGTAATTGAATGAGGTCATAGACTGTCATCATATTCTACCAAATTAGCAATGAATTCGCCTAACACATTTATCATCATAATTTTCATAAAAATTGAATTCAGTCCTACGCTAAGATAATTTAAAATGCATTCATCATAGTACGAAATTCAAATAGCAGGAAGAGCAAATTCTAAACTGAATTAAAGCATTCCAAAGCCACACAAATTGGAATCACCAATTTAACGTTCCCACTCGAAACAAGCAGGATTTCAATACACATTCCTTTCCTTTCAGTGTCGTATCCACTCTCTTCCAATTCCGAAATAGTTGAGCAAAATTAGCATATTCATAAGCTCATAAAAACATTATCCCCTAACAAATCCACATAGCACTTCGAAAAATAAGCAACTATGCAGAAATGGGTAGGTTAGATGCTTCCGCAACACTGCTAAAGAGTTCTCTTGATCCAGCGAATTGGTCTGGTATGTCAATGAAGCAGCAGAGCTCTATATAAATATAAACGAGTGCCATATACTACGTTTTTTCGGTTCTAGAGCCGGTAAATCTTTGTATCTTTTTTGGGTGTTTTATGTGCACTCCGTAGGTAATTTATTATTTCGTGGAAACTTCAACTGCTTGCATTTCCTTTCGTATCCTGCTAACGAAGATTTTTTTTCCGCACTTCCATATGACGTGGGTGTGGGTGCCTGTGTGAATTCTGCAGTTTGGAGATATAATTTCAAGATGAAATCGGAATCCTGTTTGCAAGGAGGGAACACTTTTAAAGAAAAGATTGATCATTTGCAAGACATGTTTCAAGTTGCTTAGTCATTCAAGGGTCTTTAATCGCTCTCCTTAAGACACAAGTTAAAGTACGGGTGATATCCCGGAATTGTTTTGCATGCAAAGCCTCCGATAATGAGGAACATCTGCACATAACACATCGCAAACCTCGACGTGTATTTGAATAATATTTTTACTAATTTTTAAGCAAAAAATTTTAAATATTTAATATACCCATTATTAATGATTTTGTAGGAAATCAAATTCATTTAAACTTCTTGAGATAAACGAAGACTCAAAAATATACCTCGGAAACCTGCAAGCATTGATTCAATTTGCAAAATAGTTATGCATCCTACTCAAAGCATCCTTCCCCTGGTTCTGAGATTTTTTTAATCTTCCTTCACCCTTCATTCATACTTTCCTTTTCAATTGGGATACTCCGTTCTGACGAGGGTACAAAAAACGTTCTCGAATCCTGCAAAGTTTCATAACCAACTGCTATACATTAGCATGATTTCATTCCTTGAAGTCCATTATCAGGGCATAAATATTTTTTCCGTTACAATCTTTTCATTGTGAATTATTTTCCTTTTTCTCGCTTATTATTTGCAATTTCCTCCAGTTCACATAATCACAACGTCCATAATTTATGATATTTTTCTGAGGTACGTTACAATGAAAAAAAAAAATGCAATTTCAAGGGTGCATGGTGAGTTTTTTTTATCCTTTTGTTTTGGGTTGGAGGTCTTGGCACAGATTCAATTGTTTGTTCTCGAGGTAAGTTGTCTGCTAATGTTTTATATCTCTATCAATATGGGAGGCACAGGTTACTTCTACGAAATACTACGTAAATACTTTACGTAAGTAATTTATTAAATTTATTGATTGAAGCTTACGGAATACACTCAATGTGAACTTGTTCGCCTCGCCTAATCACGGAAAACAACAAAACTTCTTAGATGTCGAATACTTGAAATATAAACGATTTTATTGTTGCAATTCAAAGTTGCTCGTGTTGGTTCACATTTTGTTCAAGCTGTTTGATAGAATCATAATAACATATATGTTCTTATTGCTATGACCCATGTATAAATCCAGGATCTAAACTCAAAATAATTTTTGTGGAACTGTATCGGGTCCTTCCGCATGGATTTAGGGACATATAGCAGCATAAAGCAGCTTTTTTCAGTCTGAAAGAACGGAAACGGTAGAAGTTACTGCAAAAGTTGTCCATCTTCCCTTTGTGCCAACTAGTTGTCCAAGAATTTTTTCTTCGTTATAAAAACCACTCAAAAATCATTGCCACACAGCTCTTTTTGCCAATGAAAGTTATCATCACATTAACTAAATTTTTCGGAGAGGATTCGGCGATTCTCTCGCAAAGAAGAGAGCGCTCCTTTGCCCATCGTCTGCACTTAAGTGGTCTATGTAATTCGTGCATTGTGAATACAAGGCTTGCAAGTTAGCCTTTTTTGAAAACTTCGCTGAGTCAAATTTGAAAAGCATATAATCACTTCAACATGGGTATCCTGAACCATCTTCTGGTTCATAAGATTTGAACCTTTAGCTACGTAGCCAAACGTCTCGTCTATCGGCTGTCCAAAAATTTGTATGGTTTTGAAATAAATAATTTACTTTGATTCAATAACTCTATGCAAGTTTAATCTTTTATATATATTCACCTATGAATTGCCTTCCCGCGTTCGGGAAGTTCCTGTATAGCTCTTCTATAAAATATTTCTTGCCTTCGAAAAAGTTTGCAAGTCCTGTAGGAAGATTCTCTTCAACGTGATATTTTTTCGTCACATGTAGTTGTCTACTGGCCAGAACAAGCGATAATCTAAAGGAGCAAGATCCGGAGATTATTTTGAGAATCTCCATTAGCCTGCGCTGGGCAACTACAGCTATTTGTGGTCTTTTATTTTCAAGGAAAAAAACGACGAACAACTGATGCAGGATAAACCAATTATTGACAATACAAGTCAGCATTTAAGGATTGATGTCGATCCATAACCTACCATTAAATGACTCATAAAGAATCCCACAAAACAGACAATATGACCTTCGATGGATACTGACATGGGTTTTGGAGTGGACGAACAGTCCCGCGTTCTAACCGTCCACCTGTTTTGCAATATGTCCCGCTTTTCGATAACTCTGCAATAGTCATCTTTTATTCTCCCATTAGTCAGATACTTGGACCCGCAGGGCGGGCAGATCTTGTTAAAAGAAACAATGGCCCCATTGCTGAGTTAAAGATTCAATTTCAGCGACCTCGGGCTTAAAACACAAGAACTAGGCTCATAGCTCAAAGCATAGCGGCCAAGCTCGCTAAGATACCACTTTACCGTGTGTCACTGCGACTCGCTTAGCGAATCTCAACACTGGGTGTATATTCAGGTACCGCGGGAAACTGATAAGTTCCCTCTTTTGGATGGTTCAGTTTATTTGTGTCGGCCCTTGCCGGACTTTCATGGTGGCTGTGGTGCATATAAATGGAGGCTTTCCTTAAGAACGTCAGAAATAGTTGGGTCCCGCATCTACCAGTTTGAACAATTGTAAACCTCAACTCTAACTAGTACTACGCGATGCCGGCAATAACTAGAAAAGGATAATACACAAATATTTAGATGGCTTAAAGTCATAGAGGCCTCATAAAAAACAGTTTGCAAAAAATTTGGAACGCCTGGGGTACTTGGTTTGCCCAGGGGTCGTAGCGTTCATAAATGAAACACTTCATGGAAACTTTAATAATAAATAAGCAAAAATAATATATATAGTGCTCATAAATTAATCAAACTCCATTAAGTTTAATTTAGAACAATTAGATCAAAGTACAAAAAGACTCCTACGGATCCGTGCAGCTAAGCTTGTGGGCTTTTGGAACTACGTTCAACAAAGTAGGAGTTCGTGGATCGACCAAGCTCTTGGACAATAAATGCAGATGCGGTTGAAAGCAACTGTTAACTCTTGGCTTAAATGAGTACACGCTGACTCTGGTCAAGGTGTTCAGTGCAATAAGGTATGACCGCAAAGCGCAGGTACTCGAGTGCATACTTTCATAGATTCGACAAGGTTGTCAGCTCCTTAGACCGTCTTGATCGTGACTGTTCTTCAAACCGTCATTCTCCATTACAATAAATCACTGAAATCACTCTTGGTAATCGTTTAGTAAAAAATGTCTTATATGTACTTTATCATTTTCTTTTTACCACTTTCGCTTGAAAATTCAATGGTGGTTTCATAATATAGTCACTATGACGAGGTTTCTAAAATACTAACCGGCTTCTGCCGCAACGAAATCAAGAACTAATGATCTACAGTTCAAACAAAGCCCATGTGAAAAAACTGAAGAAACATTTGCACACACTCGATAATTGAATCTAGTCCTCCTCAATTCTTACTTGTAATCTTTTCCTTCAAGTATAAGATAAACAAAATTTACAGGTCTCCAAGGTTGTTTTTCACCCAGTTTTGGGATAACAATTATATGTATTGATTATTCATGTTCTTTTTCATTTTGTCACTCTTTCATCCTAGATTTCAAGTGCAAGCAGTCTTTTCATGTCAAACAGAATCTTCGCATGATAGGTACGCTTTCAACAATCATCTTTTTTTCTTAAATTTGAACATACTTTTATCAACAGATCTAGAATGTTGAAAAAAACTAAAAAAGAAAAACATTTTCGTCATCATTTCTTTATTCACTGGTCACAGTTCATTTACATCTCTATAGTTTTTTGAAAGATAATGTCTTTGGCAATAAATTCATACTCTCTAGTCTAATATGCAAGGATTTCTAAGTTTCAAAATTTTCTTTTCAATTAACCAAAGTGCGTTGACTGTTTTAATTCATGACAAATATGTAATTGATTAATTTACGTCATCGATTAATATGGACTTTACGGCGTAAGATGTATACGCTGTAATAGCGTAGTTACAGCGTAACTACCCAGCAAACATTTTTTTTGGGGGTTGGGGGGTGAAGGCAATGTACGCCCGGAGTGTGGGACTCCTAGCAGTGCATGCTACCAGACTACCCACTAAACACCCCCCTGTCAAGAGCCCCTAGCCTGGAACTGTTTGACACATTACTTTTTTACTTCGCCCTAGGGCGCCGTCAGCGTAAAGAAATCTCCCTCCAGCGGGAGGGGGCAGGATGAAGGAGGACTGCCTCTAGACCCCACGCTCAAGGTTATCCATGGTCACTTTTTTTGCTGTTAGTATTGCCCGAGAGTAATGTGCCTCTCAGGTCCATTTGTCGAAAGTCAGCATTTCTCCGACTAGATTGTTTGGAGTAAGCCCTTCCATTACCTCCCCCAAATCTTGCCGCATCTTGTGCCACCTTCTACAGTTGAAGAAGATGTGACATGCATCGTCCCTTTCCCCTGGGCAGAAAATGCAGTCTGGGGACCGTGATTTACCAATCTTGTGCAGATAAGACTGAAAATACCCATGCCCGCTTAGAAGCTGGGTAAGGTAATAATCAGTCTCACCGTGCCTTCGACTTAACCACGATCCCACGTCCCCTATAAGGCGGGCAGTCCAGCGGCCATTAGAATCGCCTTTCCAGAATGTTGCTGCCTCTCCTCTCGGTCGACAGCATATCTTAAGCCCTCCACTTTTCGATCATAAATTCTCCGTCGCTTCCTTGCAAGGAGGGCGATGGGTATCACTCTTGCGATCACCAGCACCACCGACTCAGAGAGAGTGCGGTATGCAGGCGCAATCTGCAAAGCTCCTCGTTTCTGTACCTGGGCCAAGCGCTTTCGGTACAGCTCCTTACTGAGAGCTCCGGCCCAAACCTCAGAGCCGTACAGTAGCACTGACTGTACAGCACTCATGAGAAGTCGACGTTTGCTCCGTGTGGACGCACCGATGTTGCACATTAGTCGACTTAATGCTGAGACACCTATCGCGGCCTTTTTCGCCGTTGCCCTGATATGTTCCGAAAAGCTCATTTTGGAATCAATCAATAGTCCCAAATATTTTATTGTAAGTTTGGACTCATCATTTGCATCTCCGATCTGCAAAGGAATTACCGTGGGAATTCTTTTCTTCGTGAGAAGGACGAGTTTGGTTTTCTCTAGTGCCAAACTGAACCCGCGGGTGGTCATCCACTCCTTCACTCGACGCATTAGCATTTCCAATCTGAGCTGCGCATGTTCGACTGTGCGCCTGGTGACCATTGCTGTTATATCATCTGCATAGCCGACCAAGCGCGACTCATTTGTCAGCTGAAGCCTCAATAGTCCGTCATATGAGGCGTTCCACAAGTCTGGTCCAAGTATGGAGACCAGACGTTATCTCCATACTGCGCCACTCATCTTGTATGTCATAGAGCAGACTGCGGTCCTTTCAGTAATCTCTCAAAATCCGAATCAGATACCCTGGCAATCGGACTGCATTCACCACTATCATGATGGCATTGGAAGTGGATTGCCGAGGAGAAAGGTCCCCTGCAGCACGAATTGCGTCAGTGAGTCTTCCCTTAATGAGCTTTTCGAACACTTTCCCGGCTGTGTCCAGCATACAAAGTGGACGGTATGTAGAAGGCAGTCCGGGGTCCCCTTTCCCCTTCCTGATCAATACGAGCCTCGCCACCTTCCAGCGGGATGGAAATACACCTTCTCTCAGGCAAGCGTTAAGCACATTAAGTTGCAAGTCAGGACAAACGTTGAAGACCATTTGTAGCACCTCAATTGGAATGCCGTCTGGTCCTGGTGCATTTCGAGCTTTCATAGAAAGTACCGTACCCTCCAGCTCATATTTTGTGAACAATGGACCTTCCACTGAATCAAACTCGTGGGCAGCATCAACACGGACAGGATGAGTTGGGAAAAGCGCCTGCACTATGCCGTCTATCTTGTCTGCTTGAAGTAAACACGGCTTCCGTAAGGTACCGAGCTTGCGCCACACTATCTTGTAGCCGAGCTTCTATGGATCCCTGTTCACGTCGTCCACGAATTCTTCTCATGTCGAGGCCTCCGTCGAAGCATAGATGAGCTACAGGCAGAAGTGATGAGGCTCATCGTTGACTCCACCATTCCCTCGACTGGAGCCCTTCCTCTCCCCGAAGGGCTCCCCGATGTCGTTGCGCCATTCAGAATCACATCGGCGAAAGTCTCCACGTCCATTTTTCTGATGTTCCACCCGGGAGTGAAAGGTCGTTGAGACAAGCCAGCAGTGGTATCGCCGATATTGAACGCGATGTATTGGTGGTCACTCGCTGAATAGTCCTCTAGTACTCTCCAGTTCAACGTCATCGAAGCGAGGGACTGCGAGGTGAATGTCACATCTGGAATTGTTCCTTTGCATCCTCAGCGCCGGACGGTAGGTACATTACCGGTATTCAATACAACCGACCCGGTCCTCGCCGACATGTCCAGAATGCGTTGCCCTCTGGAATCGGTTTGAGACATGCCCCACTCAACGGCTCTCGCGTTGAAGTCTCCTGCTACGAGTACTTTGCCATCTGTATTCAGAGCAACATCTTCCAGCGCGTCCAGCCTAGTTTGAAAAGCTGGGATTGACTCATTCGGCGTCAGGTATATGCTGAAAAACGTTATACCCGGGCACCGAATCCACACAAAACCATCTCCTCGGCCGTGACCCTGGATCTGGAGTCGCATGCTGCCCCGAACCCAAACGGCAACAGTATGGGAGTCATCGAAGAACCAGGCTGGTGAGGTCTTATTTCGATGTTGTTCGCTCAGCAGCAGCAGATCAGCCTTCTTTTCTGTGGTACGGTGTAAGACGTATACGCTGTAATAGCGTAGTTACAGCGTGACTACCCAGTAAACATTATAGTCATTAAATAAGACTTAGTTTGGTGTAGTTTATTACTTAGTGCATAAGGCCTATCACCAGTTTGCATACACTTTACCTTATTTTACCCTTGATTTTAACATGGGCCATGTCATGCGCAATCAGGTTTACAGCTTTTGTCATTATTTATAGCTTATCATAGGGCATAAATAATGGTGAGGTTATATATAGAGTAGTGTCACTTAAAATCTTTTTTTCCCTTTATTTAACCAAGATAATAGTTTTTATTAGTTAGCAAATACGCGTATCTCGGTAATCACTTGTTCCCTTCTTCAGTGTTTACTAAACCTTTCTTTGAAATTTTCCCAAAATATATCTTCTCTACTTTTTATATCTTATCTACTTTTTTACTAGTCTATAATATGCAACAACCCATGAACTTTATAAGAAACACTATCGTCTCCATAATACGTGGGAAACTTTTTTACAAACAAATTCAGCATTTCTTTCACAACAAAGACAAATCCGATATGCGCAACACAGCAGTTAGTAATGTTTAAATAGCTGCTTGTCAAAAATGTCCTTAAATATTACAATGCCTGTGTATAAAATTAATTGACGAAACTCTGTACCTTTCCACTTTGGAAGTTCTTCAAAACTCCTTGATTTCCTGCTGAATTCCTTAGGGACTGACCTTACTTACTGTTTTACGAATGCCTCGCTTTTGCTTCCTTTGAAATATTAAAGCTTTTCACTAGTGTACCGTTCATAATTTTAGATATAACTGATTTGCTTACACCGATATCAATTAAATGTTGGAGATCGTATGGAAATTGCGATATAAATTTTATACCATAAGTTTCCAGTAAATTTTGTTTATCTCTATACTGTAAGCTATGGTAATCTATATCAGTACGACACAAGAAGCTTTCCTCAGTCTTCAGACGACCAACGGATGTTGAATATACCATTTTTAATTAATTCGAGTACCTACATGATTACAAAATGGACATCCATGATAAGAATTATGGGACATTGTGGATATTATAAATGCCCTTGCAGGAGCATCACGAACAAATGCTCTTACAACCAATTTACATTTTAAATTTTTTATTTCAAGCCAAATTTGATCGATTTCCACCAACTCTAAAATAAAACTTTCCAAAAACTTGTCCACATTTACGGGCTTAGAGCAACCGACAAAACACCCTTAGATGAAAGGACGGAGATCGTTTCTGCTACAAAAGGCTCCTAGATTAGGCCACAACTGTGTATTTGAGCTTTTATAAAGTAGTAGACCATCTTCATTCACGTCTATACTAACTACTTCATTATTTACAATATTTAAATAACTATATTTTCTTATCATTTTGGCAATACCAAAATGTATATAACTACCAGGCTTAACATCCATTATCACACTTTTTTCTATTTTATTTAGTTCTAATAAAGTCGACACTGAACTAGATTCATCCAGCCCATCACTTCTTAATTATGGTTATAATTTCTTTCCAGCACTGTGTCAAATATTTTCGGTCAGCATCCGATTCGCCAATTTTTCTTTGAACGAACTTTCCGATTCACTATTCAAATCACTTAATCTCTCAATGTTATCCCTATCTTGAATGTCTGTAGCAAAGAAATCGTATGTATTTAAATTTAATGCAGGCAATTCACTATTATTGTTGGTATGACGCTCGAAATCACCATTATTTTCAAAAAGTGTTTGCCTCACATGCTGTACAAGCCGTTGGTAGTGGGGTTTTGAATATCCACATGTACTTGCAGCCATCATACTACAGGTATATAAAATTGCACACATTATCCTTAATTTTTTTTGTCACTTTGCCAATCTAGAAGTGGTGATTGCACTGCCCAAAATGCACTTACCCAGAAATTATTACTCACTCGAGATAGTTTGTCACTCACTTTTCACTATCACATTCACCGTCCCAGTACAGTTCGAATATTTACTGATAATCCTTGGTCACGTCTACACTCACATTCCCGTTGACACATTGACGCAGACCTTAAATCTTTTCGCGCACGTCCGATCTGCTCAACTTGAAACAGACTTTTTAATGGAAATGCCAATAAAGACAGAATATTTTAAAAGAACAGTTCAAAACTAGCATAATCATTAGAATAAGGCGTAGCTTAAGCTTATACTAACCATTAGTTAAGCATTAGCCTGATTTGCCTGGTCGTGTTTTTTTTGCTGAATATGTATAGCACTAACACTCACGAGCGACTTCTCTGAGAAAGAGATAGAACAACCGCAAGTACACTTTATTCGTATTTCGTTCTTGCGCACAACCTTTAAGCGGCGTCATCTTGTTTACACGAAAAGAAGTGAACATTAACAATCTGTATATAATGCAAAAGGAAAGAAAATTTATCAATCCATATAAAATTGCATTTATTCTGTTTGAATACCACTTCATTGAGGTTTTGTTCAAAATTTTAGAACTGTATGTTACTATGCTGTGACTTGGCCTTTTCAGATGCCAACATTTTTGTTTCTTGGGTCACGTCCTCTTATTTCAGAATGCGAGCAGCTCCTTACTGTTTTGATATATCAAATCGGCACAGAGCTGTCTACATTTTCCTGCTGGCCTACTCGTCCTTCGGTCCTCTCGTCAAATCACTCTTTTGGAACCCAACAGTTGTCCATAAGCTGCAGATGATCAATATCCTGGAATTCCTACATTCTTATGATTTTAGAGACCTCTAGAAATTTTATTCACATCCAGTTTTATTACTTTTCTCCTGCAAATTTCACCAACAGGAGTTGGAGCATTTATTAACAATAAAATTCTTCAATAGTAAAAAAGACATTCCTTCAAGATGGAAATGACTGATATCCTGGAGGTTGGTTGAATATAATTGTCTCAAAGGCTTTATATTGATTACATACCCTTCAAAAGAGTGATGTTAGAGGATGTTTGTACCACCATCCTCACCTTTTCAGTTCTCACATCTCCGGTTATGGTTCGGGAGCTGGAGTTGAATTTCCTGGCAGAGGATAGTTCCGGATTCCTTAAATGAGGATAATTTTGAAATCTACAGACGATTGTCTAGACCCAGCACTCCACTTTCGCGACAGAGCGCTCACGCAAACTGCGAAACAAAATAAAATTTCCTGGAGCCTTTCAAATGTCGAAAGTGAGGCAAACATATGGTACATCGTTTTCACTAGGATATGTTACATTATTATTGAAAGTTATAATTATCTGAAGTTCGTTTTGGTGTTGCCGCAGGCCAAAATTACAACAGCAACATCGGGAATAAACTAACACCGAAGCCCAACAGCACACCAACATACAACAACAGCGGCATATACAAACTAACATGCAGGGACTGCGACATGGTTTACATAGGAAAAACGACACGGAAACTAACAACTAGATATAAGGAGCACATACGTTCGTATACACATAACAAAACAGACTCCAACTACGCAACACACCTACAGAATCACACACACGAACCCGATACCATGGCAAACTCAATGACGCTACTACACAAACAAAAGAAGGGACTTAGACTTGACGTACTAGAGAAATTAGAGATCTACAAACACAAAAAACCCACGGAAATATTATCAACGAACAAATAATGACCAACTCCGACACAATATTTTCAGTCCTCGACCCAATCCTTGTCAAAAAAAGAAAACGCGACGAACCCGACAACGATAATCCCACGATCCTGAAAAGACCCAAACTTAATGACCCTCGTTAACACCTAATTAACCAGACCTACCCCTCCGAAAAAAGTTTCACATAGAAAAAGATGGACACCGCGACAAAGATATCAGAACGAGCTGAAGATGGCTGTATGCAGCCGAAACGCGTCCTCGAGACCCACAAAGCAAGGCCCGGACCCAAGCTACCCAGAGTTATAATTATCTGCTGATCCATGGTTCCATTGTTTGAATGTGATTGGTGGGTTTTTGTTTTTGCTGACTCGATGTCATGGATTCTTCAAAAGGGATCGTTTGATGTTGAAACGGAATTAAACAAAAACTAGTGTGATATTAAGGGAATTCGTTATTAATTTGAAAGCTCCATATTAATCATTATGTATGAAATATAACATCATTTATATGGCTGCTGCGGATTGCTGAACTTGAGCGATATATTGATATGCATACATTAAACACATAAATCAGTCTCGGCGTACTATTATATGATATTTCATCAAAGACTTTCGACTTTCAAATCACATCACCTCTGATAATACTGGCCTGCAAACAAATTGTTTTTCCCTCCTTTCTATTTCATGCGTAACGAATGATAAAATAGATAATTCTGAATAGAAATATAGTATTAAATCTTTCGTCTCACGTATAATTTTTTTCAATGGAGGCTTTAAATGAAACTCACTTTTTTGCTTTAAAATTATATTATATTTGTTACAACTGATACAAATGTTAGATAAATTTGTTACAATACCTACACATCATTAGATGCTCTCATTTCTGGTGGTTAATATTATTTCACTTTGTAGTTTTCTTCTTTTTCATATTTTCCATAGGTATTTTACGACGAAGTGACCAAGAGAAATCGGCAAGCATCGCTTCTGACCATTGAGGAAACCTTTCGCCGTGTTCATCTGATACTGCTGCTGAGTGGCGGGAAAAAATTCCAAATGAGAATCCAAGCATTGAATTCAAGGTACTTTCGAAATTTGAGTCCTTCATGCGGTCTCGTATTTGGGGACCTACAAAGATTCCTTCCTTCAATTTCGCGTCGCTGATTCGAGGAAATTTATTTTTGAGATATTGAAAATTTCCACCGTCCTTGCTCATGGATTTAACAAAATTTTTCATAAGGCCCAACTTTATATGGAGAGGTGGTAGAAAAATTTTATCTCTTTGAACTAAAGGTTCTTCTTACAATCTTGACTCCAGGGATCAAACTCATTCTTTGTGGCCAATTTTTTACTTCTTAATGCTTATCTCTAGCTCAACTATCCCATTCGCATAAATAGCAACAAAATTTGGTATATCCTCCTTGCAGTCCAGTTAACAAAATTTTCGAGCAACTGTTACAATATGTTTTCGGGTGCCAATTTCGGTCTCTTTCGTCAACCGGAAATCAAAAGTATTGCTGATAAGCCCTTTTAACTAAATTTGGCAATCTGTTCCGTTGAGTTTTTATAGTAAATTCGCCACAAACGTAGCAAACATGTCAGGGGAGTTTATACAACTTCTTGGCATAATGTACCTAAAACAAAGAGAAATTTTATTACTTCAGAAAAATATTCTAGTTGTGTGATTTTATTTTTAAAGGTGAAAAAATAAACAAGGACAACATATTTTAGCTGTACGTATGAATAATATTCAAGACTTACCAAAAAATCCGGTGTAAACAAGAAACAATCACGATTCAAATTTTTAACATACTGAGCGCTACAGTGACACATCGAGATCTATGTAGGCGTGCAAATTCGTGCTTAAACCAAGTTAGCCGATATCTTTTTCTCTCTTTCTGTCAGCGCGACCGGTTTTCCTGAGTACTGAGACGATCTGAACTGAATAGAGCAGTGTTAATGCAACAACGTTAAACAAAAAACATGTAATTCAGAGAAAAAAAAACACTTTAAAATCTATATGTGATAGAAAAAAAATGGAAACAAACATCGATTAAGCTTATTGAGCTCTTCAATTTTGTCATATTTTTATTTAAAGGAGAATTTCATTGTAACCTCTCTGATAACCACAGTCTCAAATAATCGTGACTTGAAGTCTGCGTGGATGTCTGTGATAACGTGCATATAGTGCATTTTATAATAATACGGACCAATAGAGGCGATTCCTTAAAATTTGCATCAAACTGTCAATTTTTGTGGACGTATTTTCCCTTGTGTGGATTCATATGACAGTAGTTCTTGTTAACGAAGCCATTCATTTAAAAATACGCATCGTTGCTAAAGATACATTTTCGGCCAAAATTTGGGTCCTCTACCAAGCGCACAAGAGCCTTTGTCAATTTGCCTCAAATTTGTCTTTTGCGTTTATTGGCTTAAGTTCCGAAGCAGAATTTCAAACACTGTACTCCGAAAAAGCCAAGTTCTTGTGCACGGAAAGGAGTTGACAGTCTAGGGTTCTACTGTACACTTTTATGGATCACAACCTTGTTTTTCAGCGATCGGGTGATCTTTCGATAAACCGATTTTTCTACAAACTCTTTCTTCTTCGTAGCAATCCAGCCCCCTCTAGTCTCCGCTTCCTGCAGCAAGCACCTTCAACTGTTTCGATCCATTGACCGCGTCCTGAAAATTTGAAATTCGAGCAGAGATGGACTGCCTTCGTCAAAGGAGGACTAGAACAAAAGACTTTCGGAGGACTAGCCTACAGCTGCTCGAAGGTAATGCTTTATACGCGCGTACTGGTTACTATACTTACTAATTAAATAGTTGTCATGGTTTGAAGTTGGTTTCCTCTAATTAAGAAGAGTTTTACGTCAGAAAGTTCCTTTTAAATTTCGTATAGAAAACAAGTATTCAAAAACAAGTGTAAATTGGAAATTTTTTTATGAAAACAATCAATAAACTTAGATATGTGTTAAAAAATGAAAAAAATTGACTAAAAAGGTTTGTTTACGGACAAATGTAATGCCAAAATAAATTAAGCCAAGTTACACGAAAGAACTGAAATCTAGTTTTAGCAAAAAAAACTGTTTTCAACAATCAGTCTTTCTGTACCAGCTTGGAATTACTAAAGTATAACGCAAGTAAAATCCAAAGGAGTTTAGTTGAAGAGTCATTTCAGATAAGTCAGTAAACTCGTCGAAACCGTAGAAAAAATTCCTGTTGTGACACTGTGAGATCCACTTTGTGAGAAAATGACTATCCTCTGTAGTTAGAGGTTGTGCAACTTTCATTAAAAACGGGTTGTGTGAGTGGATTTATTTGTGAGTTTATATAGTTCAAGTAACAATTATCCTTTTTCCCTAAATTTCTAGCTTGATGAATGGCCTCATAATTTCTAGCTTGGTTAATTTCCTCATCTTTTGCGTAAAACAAGAATGCTCCTCTCAAAACTTTAACGCGAAAGCGCGGTACAAGTAAAAATTTATCTGAGATGTTCTGACTATCTCTGTCAGAATTAACTCGCTCGAGAGTTTCATTGCTGTATGTTGTTACCGTTTGCTTTGAATTTGCTAAATTGCGTCCTTATTCACTGAAAACAATGTTTCTAATGTATCCAATTTTGATCCATTATCAACTACCAGCTTTGTTAGAGCTTCTCCCGTTTCATTGAAAAATGAAAAGAAAATCTGATGGTAGGTACAATATGATTCCTCGACATATTTTCTCACCAATTTAACTTAGTGTCCTGACCGTCAATTACGTAACTCATAAAAGCTGCAGCTGCAACTTTTCTTCAGATTCCTTGTTCCGCGTTTATGTTCGAAACCATGCGCTGACATTTTCTCGAATCGCCCATAAAGGTTCAGGGGATATTTATCTAATAACCTGCTGCGACTTTAACGTCAATTTATTGACACGTTTTTGCAGTTTCAGTGCAAAGGATGACTTTGCAACTTGCGTTAACTGTCGCATAGGATATACGACCTCATAACTTTTAGCTATGGTTATGAATACATAGTTCGGTCACCATAAAATCAATTCATATCATTTTTCCGAACTTATCGATAGGATTCAGTTGCCTTATGTGTCCTTTCATGTAACAAGTTTATATTCCCATTCATTCGCCAACATTTGAAATTGTAAGGAACCAACAAAGGATTTTTTTTTTAAAAAAAAAACCAAACCCCGAATCGTGTTGAATGACAGGACCGAGGCTCGGTAAATAAACCCTTTATTTTCCACTCTCATTGCGGCGGTGGCTTATATTTTACGATGCATCCGTTTATTGAGTCGTTCGTTACTGGTCCGCCGTAACTTTTTTAATGCTCAAAGGTATTTTATCTTATGACACTCGGAATAAATTGTATTTCAGGGATTTGTATGTGTGCTTCAATGTGTCTCCATGGTCGCTACGTTGCTTTTTGCTTTAATCCTTACTACTGAGTTGGCTTCGAAATTATCCTTTACGATTCAATTTCATATTATTTTCTTCGCGTCTGAATTGTCAAAATTTATTTTTATATTAGATGTTGTAAATTTTCATCCCCTATTTAGGCACTCCTTCTAAAGGACAGCTAGAAATTTATTGCTAAAGATATAAACAACAAAATTGTAAAGTGATACGGTGAAATACATCCGAGATAAAATACATGGTTGCGAGGATATTGAAAACATCATATGCTGGATGCTACACTTGTTGGCTTTTGAAAAGGGTTTAGGAGTTTCGCTTTCGTGGAAACAACATCCGCATGTTTCCCGTTAATTTCATTTACTCTATCATAGGAAAAATAATATGATAATATTCTTCAGGCCAAGCTTAGGGGAAGCAGCTTTTTTTTCAGGATGAATTTTATTTTGAGATTTGCTCTTGAATGACGGGAAGTAAATTTAATTTTAAGAAATTTTAAAGCAGAGTAAGACGACATCAAGCAAAATGATTGATGGAATACTCAGTAGAAATGTAAGCTGCTACCAAAAACTTAAGAAAAAAGTCTGGAAGGATTCGTTACCAATTGCAGGCTAGAATACATTCAAGTAAATAAGAATTTAAGAACATAAAATTTTTGCGATTGCTCGTCACAGAAAATATTAATATTACCAACCATTTAATCAACTCAAAAATACACCACACAAGGGAATTACATTTCATTTTATTTGCAAAACCGAAAAATTCGGAATAAAAAAAGAAGGCAAGATTTTAGATAAGATTATATTTCGTGTATGTGGATTTTGAATAAAAACTCTGTTCCATATGAGCAGAACGTGAGATCTTCTTTAATTCTTCAGTTGAATTTCTGTCCCCATATAGTCGTATCTTAACTCATACAGTTTTCTGTAAACGTTTTTCAACAAGTTGCTTTAACCGATGTTTTTGTCATTTCTATATGTACGTATCTTGTTAACCCGGTTTCTCGTTTATAATCGATCGCCAAATGGTCCTCTCGTTACTTTCTATTCATTTCTTTTCTAGCATTACACTTATCCTTTTAAACATAGTTCAACATATTCGACTGTTTATTTTCAATTCATTGAATTCTTTAGATTGATTTTTTTAAGGTATAGAACTATCAAATTTAATGAAATACGAATTAATTATTTTGATTGCCATGTTATTGGTTGGATGTGATTTCAGGCATCTAAACGCCACGAAAGGCGAGGAAGAAGTCCAAGCTAAAGGTCCAACTACAGGGTGGGTCATCTAGCGTTTTAAAATTGAACTATCTATATTTCGACATTGGAAACGTCAAATACCATTTGGAAAGTGACAGATATTCAGTAAAAAGTATAAAATTTAGGAAATGGGTCGCTATTTGCTAGAAGAAATTGAAGAAAATATTGAAAACTTTGTTCCAAAATGGTAAGTCTTCAACCCAAACTGTGAGAAATTTTGCAAAAAAATTGACAGAAAAAAGTGCCATCAGTTCAATTTTTGCAACAATTTGTCAAGCGTGTGCGTGAAACTGGCTCGTTGGTGGATAAACCAAAACGTCAACGTTCATTTCCCGCGTGTTCAACCGAAAATATTGCGACTGTGATTGAAAGTGTTATTGAGAATCCATCCACCTCAACTCGCCGTCGATCGCAAGAATTGAACATTCCATGAACAACTTTGCGACGAAATTTGCAACAATACCTCGCTATGAAGCCATATAAAGTTCAATTGGTGCAGCAGCTGAGGCCACTTGACCATCCGAGCCGTCTACAGTTCGCAGGTTGGGCGGAAAATCGTTTGATCGAGGATGGTCAATTTTACCAAAAAATCATCTTTTCGGACGAGGCTCATTTCCACTTCGGTGGTTACGTTAACAAGCAGAATTGTCGCATTTGGGGCACAGAAAACTCGCACGTAATTGTCGAGAAGCCAATGCACCCAGCACGAGTCACTGTATGGTGCGGATTTTGGTCTGGTTGAATCATCGGCCCATTTGTCTTCGAAAATGAAGAAGAAGCCTCCGTAACCATCAATGGTTAGCGATATCGCGCAATGTTATCCAAATTTGTCTTCAAGCAACTTGAAGAGGAAGACTTGGACAACATTTGGTTTCAGCAGGATGGCACTACGTGCAATACAGCAAATGCTACACTTAATCTTTTGCGCCCTGTCTTTGAAAATCGCATAATCAGCAAAAGTGGTGATGTGAATTGGCCTCCCAGAAGCTGCGATTTAACGCCGTTAGACTATTTTCTTTGGGGAGCTGTTAAAGATAAATGTTACGCCAACCATCCAAAAACATTTCAAGATCTAAAGTACGAGATTCAATTTGCTGTTGCTGCCATAAGGCCGGAAACCATCGAAAAAGTACTCCAAAATTGGGTGGATCGGATGAGCTACTGTAAACTCACCCATGGTGGTGAGTTGTCCGAAATTGTTTCCACAAATAAATTTCATAAAACAACCTTTCAAATAAATGTTCAGCCTTTGAAAAATATCAAGCCTTTTGTTTTATTGACTTTTTAAATTTGAAATTTTATATGGCCCACCCTCTAATAATTGTAACCATGTGGTACCAATAACAAGGCAAATCCTATCTTTCAAATGGTCAAGCGTCTCCGGTTTGTCAGCGTAAACGAGTAATTCGAGGTATCCAAACAAGAAAAAGACCAGTGGTGTCAAATCACAAGGTCTTGCAGGCCACATCAAAAGTAAAAAGGATAGATTTCTTCCATTAAGCTAATGTTTGCCGGAGCTGTGTGGCATGTTACACCATTCTGTTGAAACCAGATGTCCCCTGCATTATGGAAATTCAATTCCTGAACGAAAAAATCATTGATAATGGCTCCATAGCGGTCACAATTGCATTTTAAAAGATATTTGGATCAGTGATTCCACCGGTCCAACAACAAACAGTTGCTTTTTTCAGATGAATCGATGTTACACAGCCTGGACACCTGGACAACGATGTCTTGGATAACTGCCAATGCGACAGCATTGTTTATTCACATAGTAGTTCAACCAGAACTGAGCTTCAAAGTTAGACAACGTTTTCTTATGAATCTCAGGAGCTGCTGCAATTCGTCCTTGCGTCCATACACCGAATCTTCACCGTGCCCGGTGGTCGTTCCACTTCAATTTTCGCACGGGTTGCATTTTGCTTTGCATTTGCATTTGCATTTTTCCATGATATAGATATGCGTATTACTAGTGAATGTCAGCGGGATTGAGAAATGATCCATAATTAACCAAGTTGGTTGTTCTATGAAATTGATGATTATTTCGAATAAAACCATTTTTTTCGGAATAAATTTGCGTAATCTGCAAACTTTGCTCGGGCGTCAACCTGTTTATAATTAAATGGCAAACCAAATTGCCAATAAAACACACGACAGCTGTCAATCCATAGGAAGCATCAAAAAGTGTTGCCAACCAAAGTTCTGTACCTTTAAAAATAGCCTTTATTACAACATTTGATGATTGCTGCGACGACTGCATGCTAAAGTTATGAAGCAATACAAAAGGGTTTGAATTGAGAGTGGTGAACTAAGTTGTAGCCTATATTTGAACCGTTGTAGCATGAATATGTTTGTCCAGAGCTCTTTCCGGATAGCTCGGTAGGAAAATGAGCTTGGCTGGGTTCTTTTGCTTTCAAATTGCTTCTAGTCGATGAGACGTCAAATATTCAGAACTATACGTTGAAAATAAGTGTGAACAAAGTCCTGTGAAATCAAATAATCAATGATGACATTATGGCTCGATAAGGAAAGAATAATATCATTGTTTATGGTTGAAGAAGTAAAACTAGCCAAAGTCGGTTGTAATTGAATCACTGAACTAACAAGTAAGTCCACCAAAAAATTATTAATTGAATCCATAGAAGACTTTATGGTTTCCATCAAAGGACATTGTTGCTAATGTGTTACTATATGCGAGTGTACTTCTACCGTATTAGAATTTCCTGGGAAGAACAAGACTTGTATTACTGCTGCAGAATTTTGGAAATCATATTTAAGGGGCTTTTCCTTTGAAACTTTGTTATTCCTGTGTAGGTAAACGTCTCTAATTAACTCACGATGAAAAGTTTAGGCTAATGTTACCGTGTAGTTACAGCCAGCACTAACACTCTCGAGTATTTTCTCTCAGACAGTGATAGAAAATGCACAAAACAGATTTATACTTGTACAGCGTTTTAACGGTTTTTTACGCAAAAGCTATGAGAGTGATATTCTTGTTTTATAAAAATATGAGAGGGCTTCTTTAAACTAAATCCCTTCTTTTTTGCTGAATACCGTTCGGTGGGAAATTTTTTGGAAGCAATGACGCTCTAGCGTATGTTGAAATATAAGGAACACATCTTTACTCCCCCTATGTGACGAATATGTAACGAATATGTAAGAATATATTACAATAATATATTTTTCAGGCTTGTATCATCGAGCTTGAAAAAACATTAAAGTATCCGCTGAGTATGTGAGAGATGCAATCATGAAAAAGAGAAGAGAAAAAGCACGAAGTGTTTAGTCCCAAAGGGGTTTGTAAACCACTCGTAGGGGAATGTTTGGCTATCAGAAGAGTTTAAGATTCATTTATTGCATTTATACAGTTTTCAGTTTACATGCCATGAGCACAAGGCGCTTGAAGGATGCAATAAAAGTCATTGTCCAAGAGAGAATATTGTTAGGAAAGTCCAAAAAGAACACACAGAAATCGTTACTTGAAAACGGAGTTGAAAGCAAAACAAAGAAAGTAAATAAACCGAAAACCACTTATACAAATGGCAAAATCATAAAAAGATGTTACATATATGATGAATTACTATTGTTAGTATTACTATTATAATTACTATAAATTACTACTCTAAATAGTCCAGGCTAAAAAGGTAACATAGTACAGCTTTTCGGGCCAACAAATTATTTTGACTGATGAGAAGACTGATAGAATAGTGTAACCCAGGATAGAGATGAAAGCGTGGGGCTCTGTCAATTAACAATTTAATCTACTGACAATTGTCAATTTCGTCGATTCAACGACAGCAATGACTACGTAATCAGAAAAAAGTCATTATGTAGTTTCCAAAATCATGGACTTTGTATGAACAGAGGTTGCATACTAAACAGTGGAATATAAAGTATGTATCAATAAGCTATTCAGATTTGACATACCGGTTGTTATGGCTCTGGCAACCCTTATGTCATTCTTCCTATCACAGAAATTTAGTACATATTCTATAGTTGTCAAAATAAGTCACTTTACGCTTCAGTAAAAGTGGAATATATTGGGAAATTACTTCCACAACAAAGGCAATTGGTCAGAAATCTTAAATAATGCCGTACAAAATTAGATGGACAAACGACGCCCACAAACAACGGTGTCTAGAATTTTGTGCAAATTGCGCGTCAAAAATCTACTTAGTTAATAATCAATGTGTCCGTGTTTGTCATGTTCATTCAGTCTCAAATATGACCGCGAGGATCAAAAGTGTGCACATGTGCATTACCGAGAACATTGATTTGTTATTCTGCATTAGACATGAACATCAGTCGATCTTCCATGCAACGAATTGTTTGTCAAAATACTGGTTTGTGGTATTATAAAGATCAATTTGTCTAGCAGTTTTGTACTGTTGGCATACGCTTTGGTTCCACTAACTGTGTGCGCCTGCGACCAACATTAAATTGATGAAAATTCGGTGGGTCAGTAAACAAGCAAAATCCTCGTATTTGAAAATGGGAAAATCCAAAGGAATATCATGAGAAGCCAATGCATCCATGGCGTATTATTGTTCGGTGCGAATTAGAGCATGGCAATATTGTTGGGCCGTATTTCTTCCAAGGTGTTAGGGATAGTTATGGTCACGAATTTAACGATCACGACTTGTTAACCTATTTTTCGTTGTCAAATCTTGAAATTATTATGCGATCTTTGGTTTTAGCAAAAATGGTACGTTATGCCACATTTCGGGCATTACAATAGCCGAAGTGCACCAACAATTCGATGTACGCATTATCTGTCGAAATGAAGACTTTAAGTGGCCCCAATGAGCTGTGATAGACATTTGCTGGTGGGTTGCTGTAAAAGACAAGTGCTATGCGGACCACTTAAAAGTCGAAATTTAAGCAGTCATAGGAAGCTGAAGTATGTCCCCGCGCAATCCAAACGTACTCAGAGATTGAACTGACCGAACTGTTTACATCATGGCCAGCCGTGACTCCTTTTTGAATAGTTTCCATAAATAACTAGTAGAAATTTAATTTCAACTGAAAAAAAAACTCGCAAGTATATTAAACTCTCTTTGTTTTACTAAATTTGACTCACAATATAGCATTCAGTGAGAATATAAGAAGCTTGAAAACCGAGGAAGTAGTCCCTCAAAGGAATTTTTATTTGGGAAGCAAGTGCACTCGTGTAAGGTATGTATGAACCATTTTAACCTAAGGTGTTAAGCCCCCTAGTCCCTTAAGGATGTTCAAAAGCACATTAATTTTTCTTCGAGAAAATGTTTACCTAACCAAAAAGAGGACTGAAAACTTTAAACTTATTTTTCTCAAACCGTTTCCATTTTTTTTACATCAGCTGGAGTAAGCTGGCACAATAGATTGTCCTCAGTCTTCAAATTTCTTTGGAAAAAAGTCTCTTATACTCTTGTCCCTTCTCTTTTAACCCTAAAATCTGCTTGCATGCAAAAAACATTTTGCCGCGCAAAATTTCTTATGGTGGAAGCTCATTTGATTTCAGAATTATTCTTTTAAACGCGGAGATGCTTACAGTTTATATCCAAATTGAATGATTATTGTAGTGTCCCAACTTTGGATAAGAAATAAATTTAAGTTTTTCTAGAAATCTCAAGCGAACGAACCACAAAAATCAATCTCAATTTTTTAAATAACGAAGCAAATGTTTTTTTTTTCAGAAATAATATCTTTTGTTAATCTTAAGAATACATTAACTTGGCAGGGATGAAGCTAGAAAAATCCATTTTTAACACCAACCAAATGGATAACTCCTCACTAGAAAACATTTGCTTCATGAAGTCATGGTGAAATATATTTATTTAAATCATCATCACACCAACAGTAATCAAAATCAAAATCTAAAATATGATTTCTAAATATTACCTTTACGAAAAAGTTTTATAGGATTCTGAAGAGATGACGTCAATGACATTAAATTGAATCGGAAATTATTGCAACCAACATCATTTCGAAGTCTTATCATTCGGCTTTCTTTTTCAGTATGTGTCATTTATCTGAAGTGTAAACATGATACTTTTTACTGTACTCCTAATATGTGATGAAATCTGCAGCTAAAAGTCACTGTGTGCTGCAGGAAGCCTATGGAGATAATGCATCATGGAATCTTACTTGTGAGAACTGATTCCGACGTTTGAGAAGTTATGATTTTAATACTGATGACAAAGAGTCCGAAGGACAACCAGAAAAGTTTGAAAATGCCGAATTGGATGGCTCTATTGGATGGAAACTCGTGCCAAACGCAAGAACACGGAAGCATAGGAAGTGACTCAGCATGCCTTATCTGTTCGCAAAAATTCATAGGAATGATCCAGAAGGTAGGATATTGGGTGCCGTATGAATTAAAGCCGAAAGACGTCGCGCGACTTTTTTTCACTTGACAGCTGCTCAACCGGCAAAAAGAAAGAGATTTATCGATCGAATTGTAACTGATGATGAAAAATGGGTTCATTATGATAACCTCAAGCGCAAAAACCATATGGGATACTGGGCCATACGCCAAAATCGATGCCAAACCGAATATGCACGGTGGCAAAGTTATTCTCTGTATACGGTGGGACCGTTTGGGCGTGGTGAAGTATGAGCTGTTAAAACAAGGTGAAACTATCGCAGGACAACTCAACCAACTACAATTGACACATCTGAGCCGAGCATTCAAACAAAATGGCAACAATACGAGCAAAAACACAATAAAGTTATTCTTCGGCATGACAATGCTCGACCACATGTTACAAAGCCAGTTCCCCAACCCACTCGTTATGCAACCACTACATTGCCCCTTCCACTTGCTATTTATTTTCGTCGATGACGCATGTCCTTGAGAAATAGCAGTTCCAATCTTTTGAAGAACCTCAAAATTGGATCGATTCGTAGATTGCCTTAATAAATGAAATGTTCTTTCGATGAGGAATCAGTATGTTACTGAAAAGGTATGAAAAGGTAATGACTAGCAATGAACAAAACTTTGAAAAATGAATTTGTAACAAATTTCAATACAATAAAGCGGCAAACATGAAAAAATTCCTTTAAATCTTTTTTGTTCATGTAATATATTTACAACTTAAAGCAAGAGAATTGCTGACCAAAATGAAAAGAAAAATTTAAGAAAATTTTGTTTAATTTACCCACACATATTTTCTTCTTATCCTCATGCGTAGCTTAACCATTCCTGAAAGCAAGATTTCAGTTTTTTTTGCAGAGTAAATTTTTCATGTCAAATTAATTGTTCCGCAAACTGAAGTGCTTTTATAAACCAACCGCATCGTGTTGCCGAAATTGAGATCCCGAAATACTCTTAATTCTAATCCAACCAAATGCATTTAATTTAATTACTCGGTACACACTATTCGGTTATATCCTTGTTTATTTTTCGACTAAATCCAATGACCCCATGAAATTTAATTCAAGATTTCAATTTTAAACTACTTAGAACCAATCCTGGGCAAAAGGCCTTATTCATCCTTCATCTTCTACAATGATAAACTGTTGGGATGTTTTATCTCTAATTGTGGAAACGTAAATTCAAAGTTGAAACCATTCTTCCTTTATTTATTCATACGAAACTAATTCTCCACTGACTGTAGAATGATTGCTCAACATACGTTTCATTTAACACAATAAGCTAGATGTATGGTTTGCTTCAATTCAGCTACAGACACCAGAAAAGCACACATACACATAAATATGCACACTGAGAACTATTTAACCATCTGCATAGACTTACACGCCAGTCAAGGATACATTTGTACAAACGGAATAAAGTAGATAAAGTTCTAATTTCGCATATAAATGTCTAAAATAAGATTCTAAACTTTGTCTACTCACACTGCAATTCTGCAACATATTCTTCATTTAACCACGGAATAAGATGCAAGTTAATTCATTTGAAAACACTTTGAGTGTTTCAAATGAGGGTGAAACGTGCTTAAAGTATGACCGTTGCTAAACTATAAGTTCACTTAAGATGAACTTTGATAGAGGAACTTAATCCCATAGAAATTGTATCATGATAGTTTCGTGCTGCATTTTATAGGGGCAAGAGTTGGCACTGCATGAAATGATGTTTTCATTGATTTTCTTCCAGCAGTAATACCACAGCAAAATGGGTTGTCTTTGGCGATGTTGCGAGCTCAGATAGTCTGGAGACATTGAATTTTCAAGTGTGTTTCATAAAGTCGGAGATCTCACATAACGTTTTGATTGGGGAGTCTGTGAGTAACGCGAAAACATAAAATGCCCAACTATCAATGTAAGTCAACACAATCGGAATATCTCCCTGACGCATTATCCTCTAGGAATACAAGAGTAATTCGGAGTTATTTCAACGTCATAATTTGTAAAGAAGTAACCCATCGAGAAAGAACAAACAGTTTTTTACTCATATGGAGAATGCAACGTAAACGACCAAAGACTGATGGACTCTAGAAATAGGAGAAATAGAACAGAATAGAATACAAAAAGGAGAAAGAAAAGCGACAGATACAAGATAAAGTATAGTAACAGCTACCTCTATAATTCTACGAAACTGAACAATAACCACCAACACTTGCTACTTGTTATCAGAAATTTTTAGACATCCTTCCAATAATTCTGTAGAAGAAACATTGGGTATAGTAGAGGTTGTCATTCAAATAAATGGTCAACTTTTCATAACCAGCAACGAAACAAAAACAAATAGATCGGTGAAAAGGATTAGATATTGGATATTTAGCCGCATCTGTAATGTCAGAAGTGTTCGTGCAAAAGTTCGAAGATATTTATATGCCGCAAATAGTAAAAAAATATCTTTATAGTATTGAAACAGTATTTTGATGACAGCTTTATTGCAATGGAACAGCAAATATGAAGAAACAACTCACCTAAATGAACAACATGCCCAGGAAAATAAAGATCATCATTGAGACCAGAGAAACGGAGAACGCAGAGTACATGGACTATTCAACAAACTAACATATAACATATATAGACTACAACGGCTGTAACAAAGTTAGTATTATCAAAGTGATCACACTGTATAGGAGGAAAAAACAACAGCAAGACACATCAATATTTCATCAAATCGAAGTCTTCTTCATCAAACTACAGACAGCTCCTTCAAATCTGGTCGAAGTCCTTTTCCCAAAAGAGCAGACGGACATATGTAATATAACGGCAGTCTGCCACCTTATCTTCTAGCTTGAGGCAGTCAAACCACCAAATGGTCTCGCAATGTGCTACAACTGCCAAAAAAGAGGCCATTCCTCGAGCAATTGCCATGCGCAGGCGACATGCGTCAAGTATGTTGGACTTCACCATACTAATGAGTGAAAAAAACCCAAGGAAGAAGGAAAAAAGTGCGATGATTGCAAGGTCGAGCATCCAGCAAGCTACAGAAGTTGCACCAAAAATGCAAAGAACATCAAAAGGACATTTGCACAAATAGCTGCACAAGACAAAACACTCAAACAAATAATCCCACCATTAACAATACTTCAAATAAACCATAAACACATGCAACTCGCAGCTTCACAGCACCAAACATTTAACAATTCTTTGCATCCATGTAATCTGAAAATGATGGCAGACAGGGCCGTCTTAAATTAGGCTGGGGCCCTGGGGCATACAAGATTTTGGGGCCCTTTTGGAAAGTAAAAAAGCGAATTATAATAACATTTTTTTACTAATAAGCATGAGTATGACCATTTATTATAGGTAATCATATATAGTATGATATAATATGTCATTAATGGTATTGGAATGCTGCTGGTTTTTTGGTGACGATTACGATAACGGTTTCTTTCGGGATTTCTGTTGAGCAAAATCTTCTATTATATCCTTAAAGTCAATTTTTTGAAGGATATCACTTTCTATGGACATAATTGACAAATTACTCAGTCGTTCTTGTAACATTGTTGTTCGCAATTCATTTTTTATTCTCTTAAGCTGCGAAAGTGACCGCTCTCCACTACAATTGGTAACCATTAGGCAAAGGAATATTCTTGTAGCAATTTCTACGTTTGGGAAAGTTTCTTCCAATTTATCTGATTTTATTAGGTTATGTAAGATTGAGATATTTAAATCCACTGATTGCTTTGCTATGTTTTTTAAATATTGGCTTAAATGAAAACATTCTGTTTTGAGCTCATCTGCATTAATGTCTTCATGATAAAATTCTGCAAATTCTTTGCATTTTTTGGTCAACTCATCAGATTCGACTGACAAAGAAAACTAAATCGACTATCAATTTCTTGGTATGCTGCCGAACGTTTTTTTAAATGCGTATTTAATGTGTCAATTATGGAAATGAAAGTATCTACACGAAACTTTTTCTTGCCTCTCAACTGTGCAGTCTGTGATGATACTTCAAAAAAAGTGATGCGTGTGCTGCGAAATTTTTTTCTTTTAAATGTATCTTTGTAGTCAGCATATGAATTTTTTTCTTTAGCAGCCGTTTCGTACTGATCAAAATTATTGCGTGCGGTATTGACATAACTGATTCGAGATTCGTAGAGTTTCGTTACAACGTCCATGGTCATAGTGCTATTCTGTAAACTTAGACTTGTTTTATTCATAACTCCCAAAAGATCATTCCATATTTCGGTTAGAAGAGCAGTCTCGAAATTTCCCATTTTTTTGCTAGGCTTTGGGCTTCCTTTCTGGTGTCTCCTGGTTGATTGATGTCACTCGCGATAGAAGACAATGCTTCAGAAATATTTAAATTACCATTTTGCAAAGCATTAATAGCATTAGCGCGTGCAGACCACCTGGTTTCCGAAAGAGACTACAGGACTCTTTTTGCACCTAAATGATCTGTCAAAATTTTCCATCGTTTTGTCGAAGCCGAGAAAAAATTGAACAATTTTTGTACAAGCTGAAAAAATGTTACTGCTTTAGTTCACTTCTACTGCTAACACACTCAACAGCCTGAACACCCACTGAATTTAGCGAATGTGCTGCACATGGAACGTAAATCGCAAATTTGCACACGTCTTTTATTGTTGACTGAACACCAGAGTACTTTCCAGACATATTTGATGCATTGTCGTAGCTCTGTCCGCGAAAATCTTTTATAGGAATATCAAGGCTTTCAAAAAAGTTTAAAATGGTATCTGCTATATGTTGCGCATTATGTTCATCGATAGGCAAAATTGCGAAAATCTCTAAATAGGCTGTCCGTTTTTTACGTATCTAACTACGAAAGTCAGTTGGTCAACGTGGGACAGATTGGGCGTAGAATCGACGCTAATAGAGTAGTACTTTGCTGATTTAAGTTCTTTGACAATAGTTTTCAAAACTTGCTGTCCCATTAAATTAAAAAATTCATTACAAGTATTTTCCGAAAAATATGATGTACTTCCTTTTCCACGATTTCCGTAGTTTTGTATGTGATCAGCAAGAAAAGGATCAAATTCACTAATCAGTTTTAAACATCCCAAATAATTCCTATTATTTTGCGATCCTAATGACTCATTGTCTCATCTCTCATGGCGAGAGAAACCGTCAGCCGAGAGGAACGGAGAAGAACCTTTATCTTATGGCAGCAAACATGGGAAAACGAAACGGTAGGCAGGTGGACCGCACGGCTGATAAGTGACTTGGGGCCGTGGTTCGACAGAATGTATGGTGAGACTGATTATTATCTGACGCAACTACTCAGTGGTCACGGGTATTTTCAGTCTTACCTGTATAAGATGAGAAAGACACCATCCCCAACTTGCGTGTTCTGCCCGGGGATGACGAATGACGCCTGCCACACGTTCTTTAGATGTAATAGATTCACAAGACTCCGTTCGCATCTCTCGAAGAAAATTGGCGTAATTTCCTCAGAAAATTTAACGAGAAAAATGATGAAATCAAAGGACAATTGGAACTGTGTGTCGCATTACGTACGGACAGTACTCATTATAAAGAAGGACATAATGGATCGCCTGGCGAGAGAAGGAACATCTCTGTAACGCAATATTATAGTTACTAATTGCAATTTCTTCCTATCTATCCGTGGAGAAAGAGAGATTTCCCTTAGCCTGGAGACATCGCTAAGCGGTGATTAATGAGGCCTAGTCCGAAGTGATGTGACAAACAGTTCCAGGCTAGGTTCTCGGTGTGACAGGGGAGGTGTTTAGTTGGTAGTCCGGTAGCGGGGGAGTCCGACACTCAGGGCGTAACTAGTCTTCACCTTCCAAACAAAAAAAAAATGTCTCATTATCACCACGAAAAGCAAGACCTCTTGAAGCCAAAAATTTCACGACTGCAACAATTCTCCTGAGCTCGTTCTTCCAATAGTTAATTTCTGTATTATATTGGGACAGCAACTCAGTATCAATTCGTCCAGTAGTTTTCATTCTTGCAACATAATTCATCATGAATTCCCTGTGCTGTAAACTGTTCTCATGCTGTATCAATAAGTTACTTATATGCTTCCAATCTTTATATCCATCAGGAGAACTAAAGTTATGTCCAGTACCAGTAGTGGTATTAAATAGACGGCAGCAATAACAGTATACAGATTTTTTTGCTGGTGAATAAAGGAGCCATTTTCTTTCTAAAGACTCACCGTTCGTCAATTTACGAATAAAAATATTTTTAGTCAAGTATCTAGTTTTCGTTTTACCATTTGCATCTGGAAAACTTGTAGAAGTTTCAGAGAAGTCCCTTTTTTTATTTTTGAAAAACTCTGGCCCTTTTCGTATCCAAATATCACGGACTTCTTCCGGTAAAATGTCGTCACAGTAAGTACCAGGGTCGGGAGACACTGACACATTCTCTAAGCTTGCAGTTATTAATTCACAGTAGCTTGAATTTGATGGTTCAGCATCTAAAGTGTGTTTGTCATTTTCGTCACAGGTAACCTCTTTTTCCTGGTGAAATTCAGAGGTACTTTTGTCTTGCGGTGATGAGAATGAATTATCCTTCGGCTTATTTGTTTCTTCAACCGTAAAAAACGAAGTGAGCTTTGGAAGTTTTTTCGCTATTTCTTTTTGAGCTATAACTTTTTTTCTTTTTTGTGAACCACTTAAATATGTTCTTATCGACATAATGAAATATTGTTTAAACGAACAAATCGAAACTTCTGTTTATCTTACTCAATTTTAGATATCAAACGAAACAAAATAACGCCACTCACTCTTATCGGACTGTTAGTTTGATACATCATTCGGGGATTCCCCCAACCATAGACAATGTTGACATTTATGTTAGGCCTTGTTTAGACGATGCAGCTTGACCGAGGAATCGGAGGGATTGCGCGAGTGATCGCCAGATGGTGTACTTAGTAAATTAGGTAGGACACGTTCGGAAATATTATTAATTAGTACAGTAGGAATAGGCGCAGTCATCGATATAATCGCGTAGTATATGCCTTGTAAATACCTTCTGATAAGATTACTGATTTGTGGAAAAAGTGTAATGTGCCCGACAAAGATGTTCTGAGAATAAATGTGTGAGAGAAATTTTCGGTCCTTCGGGGCCCCCCTGAGATTGGGGGCCCTGGGCACGGGCCCCGTGTGCCCTTATGGTAAAGACGGTACTGATGGCAGATGTGCTTTAGAGCATGTTTTCGCTCCAAAACACAAACATCAAAACAAATAAACAATAATGGTCCTGGTGAATCATATATACATACTTACGTGGAATGCAAATTTCTTGTTCCATGAGGCCGAAGAGTGCAACCAGGTTATATTTGATTATATAATTGGTATTTTACTTCCCCAGGAAACCTTTTTGAAACCGGGAATTTGCCTCCACTTCCGTAAAAATATTCTGCATAAAATTGACAAATTATTTGGTAGAGGGGATAGAACATCCATTCTCGTTAGGAGAAATGTGAGCCATCATCGAATCTTAACACCACAACTAGCAAGAACATAAATCACAGCCATCGTGGTGCAAACGAGCTTCTCTAAATTGTTGACGCTCATTTGGCACACTTATGGTCAAAGGTTACTTTAAGCGGTGTGAGAAGCAACCATACTGAAGCTGAGCTTAACAAGCTCATCACACGCGTACTCGGTTGCCTACACTTACCAAATGAATCAAATTGAAATAGACGAACCATTCTAGACTTTGGAATCCCCCACGAATCCCACCAACATATAAGAATCAGAGTCTTCTCCCCTGATCATCAACCGGTTCACTTTCGAATGAAGAACGTCTTCACCGATGAGCTACTAAACGAAATGAAAACAACAGGTTTGAAGGCCTGCCACGACACTCCAGCTCGTCAAAGTTTCGCTCAAGAGTTAAAAATAGGGAACTCTGTCGACAAGGGTTGACGAATTGACTAACAAAATCATGCAGCAAATCACACAGCGACATCCTCTGTTAATTATCACAATCCCTGCAAATTCCCTCAAGAATTAAAATGCGTAATAAGGAGGAAGAACGAAGTCTGGAAGAGAGGTTGGAACTCGGATGATCCTAGATCCTAGTCAACCAAAGCAAGCAAGTCAAAGTAAGAACACGCATCTTAAAAAGCTTGGAATCTGACGAAAATGCCTTCTGGAGGATAAATCAATATTTCCGCGAATAACAACAAGGCAATTGTAGCACTTATTCACGTCTCAAATGGACTTTAATATGACGGCTTGGGAAAGGCAGAAGCCTTTGCAAACACATTATGACAACAGTCCCGTGAAAACTCCTTCCAGAATAACGATCTTAATTAAGAGGAGGCTATCCTGACAAAAGTAAATGAAACGATATACTCAAGACAACAAAAATGAATGATATGACCACTTTACCTCCACGAGACAAAAGACATTATTTTGGGGTTAAGCAAAACAAAATCTTTTGGTCCAGGCCTGGTAACTAACATTGTGCAAAAATTGCTTACAGACAATATACTACGGACAATGAGAAAAATAAAAAACTCAATTTTTCGCTTACGGGAATATCCAAGGGCATGAAAATTGGATACTACGAGTCTCATCCAATAACCAGGTGAATATCATGATTTCCCTGAAAATTTGAGACCTAAAAGTCTTCTCTCCTTTCTACTAAAATTCACCATGAGAGCAATCTTATTTAGACTTCAAATGATAACAGAAAAGAAACTTATAGTCCCCGATGGACAATTTGGGTTCCGAGTAGCTCATCCCACCGAACTCCAGCTCACTAGGATGGTCCAACATATACGCAAGCGCAAAAAACGGACTAATTTATGTTTTATATAGAGAAAGAATTCGACAAAGTCTGGTATACGACACTAATCTTCAATATCTTAGATATAATTTTTTCATTTCTCCAAGGCAGAATAGACAACAATCTCTCTAACATACGATCAATTAAAGAAGGAGTCCCTCAAGAATCACCCATCTCACCTATCTTATATAGTTTATTTGCTTTGCGCGGATTTGCCTTGTCTCCCAAGCGTACACTTATTGATGATAAGTGTATTTTCTATGCAGCTCGGCAATCAGAAGTCATCACTTTAGTGCTGTAAAGCTCTATAAATACTCTGCCAGACTACTTCCACAAATGGAAAATAAATATCATCAACGACAAATCTGAGGCAAAAGTTATCGCGAGACAAAGATCACAACACCCTCCAACGCTACAAATAGATGAAGACCCGGTACAACAGAACAGAACGGCAAGATATCTATGACTAACAATTGGTCATCGTCTGACATGGAATGAAATACGGCAAAGACGACAGCACTACTTAAGAGTCCTTGCTTGTTTGCAGTCCATTCTTAATTCCACCCGCCTTAACCTGACTGATAATATCCTCAATTGCAAACAGGTATTAAGACCGAATTTACTCTAAGGCAGTATTGCGTTTTGCCAAACACCAACGTCAAACAACAAAGCACTCCAGGCATTACAGAATAAGGTTCTAAAGTGAATCAGTTCAATTTCCAGGAATATTAGAAAGAAAGTAAAAAGAATGATAGGAAGTTAAGATGTACTGACAATCAAATCAAAATTCTATTTGCTGCCGAAATTACATCGAGATTTTAATATTTTCAGTTCGAAAAAATCCACTTGAAGAAACTGAATAAATTTTTGACACATAATAAAAATTAGTAAATTTCCACAAGAAATAAAAACTACACACCAAAAAAGCCAAAATTATGAACCCATTACCGGCATTTCTACGAACGAAAAAAGGCCGAGATATAACATGAAGTCGAGAGGTTTTACGAGGACTCCTGCCTTTATGGCTTATTTCCACGATCTCCATAAAAGGAGTTGAAACAATTTGTCAACCATCATCCCTAAGATCTGAAAAAAGTTTCAGTCGCAGGCCCCAATTCAGTGAAAGCTTTCTGGATTCCTGGTGCACAACTGGTAGCTTTCAAAACCACACCGTGTGGGGGGGGGGGGGGCTGACAGACACCTGTCATGGACGTTTACCCAACCCATGGTTCAGCTAAACGTCTGATAAGGTTGCGCTTTTTTACGGTCCAATGAAAACTCTCAGTTTTTGCTCCAGACACATGGAACTGATAACCCTTCCTCACTGTCCTCGGGTGCGTGGGGAAGGCACACCCAAAGTCTGAATGGAATAAGCTGCAGCCTACACCATCAACACCCCTACGTCATATGTAACAACAAACGAAAACGTACCAAAAAATTACAATTACATTACAATTAACTGAAGCGAGCTAACTCTCAGTGATAACTTAATATGACACTTTACTCGGTCTCACATCCTTAAAGAAAGCCAACATTAAAATATTCGGACACAGCAGCAGACAAATAGGAATGAACTGACGATCCCTGCAAGTATTCCACAATTATCTTAATGAAAAACGCACCAAGGCAAGGTTAACATATAAGGCAATAAAAATTAGCCATATCATCGCAATATAAGGCTAGAATCCTTGGAAGTACTTTATACAGATAAAAGGTGTTTTGAAGTATGTTCGTAAGCAAATGGTTAAAAATATATCCCTGCACTGAAACTGCAGCAGATACGCGTCCGTGACAAGGATTTTTCATGACGAATGAATTTAATACCGATGGGAACAAACTCAAAAATGTAGAACTTGGTACTTCTTGGAACTTCAGGAAACCAACGTAATCAGCTATCGAAAGCAACACCCATCGAAAGTAGAAAAATTAAAGATAGCAAAATAAAATAAAAACGCATTGCATCATATATGTCAGCTGTGGTACCCAGAATGTTATCGACAAAGTGGGCGTGTCTCATGGGGTCAGTAGCAAATACCACGTGGGCGTAGCTAATTTTTTATAATTTTCTATCATCTAAAATGAGACCAGCTATTAGAAAAGCTACAAAGTCAGTGGTAAAGCCAATAAGGCTAAGAGCCTTAACCAGCCAGAGAGGCTGATACTCGTTTGGGCACTGAAAAACGCTACGCCCGCTCAGGCAACAACTTACCAAGAGTGGCTATGATGCGAGAAGTTGGAGGAACTATTGAAAAATAAGATATGGTGCTAGCATTGACGCCGTCAAAATTTCTATGTGAGGATAAAAATGGACGAACAGTAAAATACAAACCCATGATCAGAACGCTAGTGGTTTCCAGAAAAGAGAAAAAGAATGTAGTGTGGAAAAAAGTAAAAAGTGGGCTGTGTTGGATAATAAGTGTTCACAGAGACCTCCGAAAAGATTCCTCTTCGTGAATGTGGCGAAAATAACTAAGAACAAACAAGAACCAAGAAGTAAACCTAATTGCGAACTCCAAAGGCACACTCTGCAGGTCAGATCAGTTAAGGTCAGAACTTGCACAGACATTTTGTAGAAAATCAAAAGAGCCGTCAAACTCTATAGCAAACATCTTTCCATCAGAGGAATCCTGTCAATCTGTTTCTGTAACGTCCTGAGAGACCTCAACCCTGGGACGATAAATACATTCGATGATGCGTTTTAAAAAGTTTCTTCGAAAAAAATTTAATAGCTGCTTGACATAAGCAATGCTTATCCTCTAAATTAATGACATCGTTCATATTATGGACGTTATTGGGATGAAAGAATCCTTCAAAAAAAATTTGCTCGATTTAAGTGGAACCAACCAAGAAATTTCCTAAGGTTTCTGAAGATCTACTTCATAGAATATAATTGTTTATTTTCGAATGACTACTCCGACAGTGACTAAGACAGGATATCACTTTAGATCACACATGGTGTTTCCGCCAGTATGCAAGCTCGTATATACGGTGATAAGACGCACACCACAACTCAGGACTTCATCGGTATCAAAACACCGGATGCTGAAGACATAAGAAATGCTGAAAAAATGCCTTGTTGAAAAAGTTTCAAGAAGTTTACACGAATAGCCTTACCAAAAATGTAGTATGTTTGTTGGCCCTAAATATCTTTTGGAATTGATTAACAAAAGGAAGACAGTGCTGTAGGCAGCACCTCGTAGATCAAGTGCGTAGATCAAGTTTTATGACGTGAACATAGGAATTGATATATAAGATAATTACGTATTAGCTCGGTGTTCTAAAGAACCACAAAGCACCAATGAACGCAACAACACAAACTTCCTTTTTACATCCCATCTGCGGCACAATCATCCAGAACGTTTGATTAGACGTTTTGACGCTATTTTCACTAATCCAAACAAGGATCCAAATGCATATGGCATCTTTGCCGAGATATTTTTGAGATTATTGCTGCTAAGATCTCAAATGTCTGTTATATATTTAATTTTGTGCCCTTAAGAAAAATATTGAAAGCCTCATGTTGAGTCTCAAGAAAGTCTGGTGGCCAATTTAAGTGCACCAAGGTTTATAAAACGTTGACTATTGATGATCATCATTCCGCGGTCCTCTATGGAACGAAGAGATAGAGCAAAGTACTTACAAAACAACCGGAAGTAGAGTTTTTAACTCCAGTCAGTCCAGTCTAGTTTCCCAATACCGCGATCCTGTTTTGAAATCATTATTTCTTTGACAAAAATGCTTGGAACTAGTGATTTTACATAGATTGAAACCATTCTTTCATGATCGTCGGTTTGCTTTATTTCCGTTGAGCGTTCCATGATTGCCGATCATTTTGAATAATTTGTCTTCCGTTTTCAGTGCATATTTTTCTACTTCCTTTAGTAGAAAAACTTTTTACTTCCTTTATCTGGCATTCTGTATGAACATCTGTATCTATGAAATCTATGAAATCCCTATATTCTGTTAAGTTTTGGAGACCACTTAAATCAGGTCTTGTATTTTTGAAGTATTTCATTCTGAATTTTTCCCACTGAATTGGAAGCTCACTTAGCTGGGACGTAAATCAAGCCAGAGTCAGAACTCAAAATTATAGAAAATTAGGACACATATCTGAAAGCAAAAGAAAATCTTCAAAAATGGGAATGGCTGTAGTTTGAAATATTTGTGAGGCAATCCTGATTCTCCAAGCATCGTCTGAAAGTTAGTCTTGGTTTACGTTAAAAACACGTTAGACTTTGAACTGGTGATAATTAGGACGAAATCATGCCCCGCCGAGAAGCGTATGTGTACGATGCAGAGAAACAGACGAGGAACGACGGAACTTCATTCGCAGAAGAAGAAAAAACCAATTCTATATCCCTGTCGGAGAGAGACGTGAATAAAGGGAAATAAAAACGATTCTTGTCTGTATTACGCCTGTTCAATGTTAATATTGCATTTTTTTGAATCTATGTGAGTACATATGCATTATGGACACACTTAGGTTCTAAAAAATATGGAAATAGGGTTTTTTTTATGGAAATATGGATAACGCATTCGTTTGGCTTCACCTATTCGAGACCGAGTGCACACCTTGTGTGCAATAACAGCAATGTTCAATAATAAGATATTCTGAGTAAAATAGTCGTCGAAACAAGATTTTCCTGGAACTAATGAGATCTATAAAGCACAGGAAAACTAAAATTATCTGAAGTATTTCTTACATGTAAAGTACTATGCAAGTTATGTGTTCTTAAGCTTTTTAATTTATTAAAAACAACCTTTTTATTTTATTATCTTTTAATTTACACAAGAACAGACTTAACTGCTATTCACGGATTCTCGAGCAACTCTCCTCGAACGCCAGGTAAAACCCACTTAATATACTTATAAATTGCTGACTCTATGTCTGTTGTTCCCAATTTCGTGCAATGCTAAAATGTTGACGTTATGTCGGCAGTTTCTAATTTCGTGCAATGCAAATACTTTTGAAAGTGTTCGATTACAATTGTCTTTACTTTGTTTGGTCTTAGAGAATTTTTATATCGTGGGAACTTGGAATGTAGGGGAGAAGTGGTTTGAAAGAGCCAGTTTACTAAACGGAGCAAAGAAATATACTTTTAGTGAAAGAACTGATGATTTTTTTTGTCAAAGTATTATTTATTTACTAAAGTAAGTAATTTCATACGAAAAAACCTTAAACACATTACAAAAATCAGTGAAATATTCATTTCTTAAAAAATGTGTCTTTTGGCTGTTTCATAACTTTTCGGTACTGAAAGAGCCACCAAAAGTTATGAATGAGCCAGTCTGTGAAAATTATGCAAAATAATAATTATTGCCCTATAAAAAAACAAGACAAGACAAGACAAGACAATTCTAATAAATCCTTTTTATAAACTAATGACTTTTTTAACAAATTTTTAATTCTATCAGTCATTTTCAGTCATTTTAACAAGCGCTGTAATCTTAACATATTATTCAGTCATACCTATTATAATATATATAATCTTAATATATTAGAGAAGGATTATTTTTTGTTAATAACAATCTCAAAAATTTAACAAGATAAAAAAATAATATCTTCTATCAAAAACAACATCGTTAAATCTTTAAGAAGTTCAAAAAAAATATTGCTCACTTTAAGCCTCAAAATCTTAACTATCAATTTGCTTAAGTTTAAGATTCAGACTTTTTAGGGACTTTAGAATATAATGTCATTTTCTTGAAATTAGAAGCACGTCTTGCAAAAGAAATTAAATTTCCCCTTAATGCCACAGGATTCATGAGCCCAACCAGAGCAAATTTTGCACTTAAACCAATCTTGATCACTGTTTTCATATATTTTGTTGCAAACTACGCAATCATCACTATTGTTCTTTGTTTTGGAGTTTGTTTTTCTTCGAACAACCTTTTTTCTTACTTCAGCCAATACGATAGTGTCAGACGAATCAGTCACCTTGCAGTACGGAATTTTCTTGATTTATTGCTGATTTTCTATTACGGGTTTTTATGGACTGTTTTGTAGTCAGTTTCTTAATAATATTTTTTGGTTTCTTTGCATTACCCTCTTTCTCTTCTAATTTTTTTGTTTCGGGAGTATCAGTTACGATGGCAGAGGACATTTTTTTCTTATTGCGTGTCGTGTTTTGTCTTAGCCCCGCTTTAGAAAATGGTCTTATCGTTTCCGGTGGTATAATTTGTAGCCTTGAAGTACTTAGCATTGCAACCGTAGGAGTAGAGGTTAAATGGAGAGATGGTCTGATGTTCTGATCTGTTACAACCTCATTTTCTTTGTGAGCTTCAAGTGGTTTTGTAGAAGGCAGAGGTTTTGATCTTAAATTGGTTTTAATATTTTCTTTGTGCAAGTTCAACCCAGTACCATCGTTTGACTGTGATGAATCAAGTCTATCAGTCACATATGAAGATAAAAATTCTTCCTCATCAAATATATTAGAATTTAAGGGGTAAATTCCTGTTTTCAAAAATCCTTGTGTTGTATTCTGAGGGCTAAAAGCTGCGAGATATGCTTCTTTTACAAATTGTCCAACTTGATAAATAGTCACCGTTTTACCAGGGTCTTACAACATCCATTCATTCATGGCAATGCGGTACCTAGTTTTGAAAGGCCCATATACTGTGACATCGAGTGGTTGTAGTTTATGACTGCAGTGCGGTGGGAATGTGATTATCATGATTGAGTTTTGTCTGGCAAATTTAACCACTTTAAGATTCACATGAGAGCTGTGATTATCCATCAATATCAATGCTGGATTCTCCTTTGATGGCTGTTCAAGCGCTTTAACAAAACATTCCTCAGTCATCCATCCAAAAGCTTGAGCCAACCCTAGAACTCCAGGCGGACCATTATTTAACATAATATCTTTATAGTCTACTCTAGGAAACACAAAAATAGGCGGTAAAAAACCACCAGCAACATTAATAAAGAACAGAGTTGTCACCAATGCTTCTCGTTCAGCTGAGGTAACTTGCCCAATTTGTTTCGAACCTCTTTCAGCTATGACTTTAGGAGGATTGGTGACGGTGCTGCAACCTGTTTCGTCAGCGTTAAAAATCATATGGGGAGAAAAATTGTATTTGCGTACAACAGGGCTTAGTTTCTCAAAAAACGTGTTTACATTATTTTAATTCATTACTTGCAGTTTTAATTTCCTTCCATTTATCCGGGCAGAAATCGTTGGCCATGACGTAATCAAATGCCAGCTTCTTAGTTTGATGTCTGCGTGAGCCCTATAGTAATGATGCGACTTTTGCTGTCGACAGTTGTTCTGAGAGTGAAAGTAATGTGACAGAACCAGCATTTGAAAACGATGATGAACAATCATGGAGTGAGAGTGATGATGTACCTTTACAAGAATACGTTTCAATTGACACTTATAAAGAAAGAGCTGGAACAATTCGGCAATCAGAACCTGACAGGCAACGCCGAACGCTTCGACACAACATAATTCGTGGAGGTATTCATAAGTTGATTCTTTCCCGGGGTAAGCTATAATATATCCGATAGGCAGTTCAAATTCTGAAAAAGTTATATTTGCCTGGAGAAAATCTCACTAATGACGAGCAGCTTGTACCATTTCGTGGAGGCGTATCATTCAAACAGTACCTACCCATTAAACCTGACAAATATGGTATAAAAATTTGGTCGATCTGTGACAGCAAAACTGGTTACCCACTATTTGGTATACGATGTCTCGGAAAAGAAGGACCTAACAGAGCGGCAAGTTTAGCGTACAATGTAGTCTACCAGTTATTTGAACCATACTTCTGTAGTAACAGCAATGATACATTTATTAATTATTTCACGAGTCTTGATGTCGCAAAATCTTTGGCACAAGATGGTTTTACAATCGTTGAAACAATGAAGGAAACAAATTAAACCTGTATACCACCAAATTTTCAACCCAACAAAACCCGTGATATTGAGTCTAATGTATTTGGATTTGAAAAAATACGACATTGATCTCTTATGTACCAAAAAAGAATCGTTCTGTAATTTTATTATCTACGATGCATCATGCAAAGGAAGAAGATGTGAACAAACAAAAAAATCTGTAATAAACTTGTACTACAATTCCACCAAATTCAATTCCAAATTCAATTCCACCAAAGGAGGTGTCGAAACGCTAGACCAGATGGTTCATGAGTAGGACAAGTAGGTGGCCAATTGAATTTCATCAAAATATTATAGATATTTTTGGCATTGCATCTTTAATTATATGGAAAAATATTCAACCTAATGGGAACTCTCGTACAAAAAATACGCTTAGAAAACTATTTTTACGCTAAATCGCAACCGGGTTGATAACACCTCATAAACGGAGACCTATTAAGAGAGGCCTATTATGCTACCACTTAGCAGCCATGGAGGACGTGGCAGGGTCAGATCAGGAAGCCACTCAATCATCTGAACCTGCTGTGAAAAGGAAGAAGCGGTGTTATATTTGCCTTTCGAAATCATCAAGAGCTTCCAAACAGTGATGTGATAAATGCAATCGCAATGTTTGCTCTAAACATTCTAAAAAAAAAATTTGTAATAACTTTAAGTAAATAAGTGTCAAAAATATATTGCTGATACACATTAAACTGTCTTTTTCATTCAAAATAACTTTCTTTTCTTACATTCTGCCCTACATTCATACAATGAGTCTGTTGGACACTACTGGTCAGTTACGTTACAAAAGCATACTGGATGGTTAAGGATTAAGATAATAAGTTTTTGTTTTCGTTTACTCATCTTTGACCGTGAATGAATAAGAAATTTGCTTCCTTCACTCTAGATTTTCTACCCGACATAAACCGGCGAGCAACGACAACGCGTAAAGGCCGAAATACAATGCTGCGTGATGGCGATGCGGGAGCGTGATGCAATTCTCCCTCGTTTTAAACCATTCCATTTACAACGCACGCGATGCGGGGAACATTAATGTTCATATGACAAATGTCAAATTAGTGACGTTTTAAATAAAATTGTTTTTGATTTTTCGAAATTTTTGAATTTGGAATGTTCCTTCGCTTAGCAAATAAAAGCTTTAACTAGGATGCACGAAATTTCCATTCAAAATTTATTCCGAATAACCCTCGTACTTAAAAAGTAATAAAGGCGTTTGAATATCAAATTTCATTTAAGCGCCATATTGCATCTGACAAACGTCACGCACCTCGTTGCGAGGAATTTTCGTTTTTCCGAATATTTCTCGCCTCGCATCGACGCATCGCAATCATTGTTCGTTGTCGTATACAAATGCATGTTACGAAAACTGCTTGACATTTGCTCCGAGACTCTCGTCGCGCTCTCGTATAACAGTCTCGCACTATTGTTTTTCGGCCTTAATAGTTCAGTCTTGCAGAATTTTCAAGCGATAGACAGTTCTATACTTGCCTTACCGTCAGATCCCAAGTCAGGAACATCAAGAATGCACAAAGCAGCCAGTGATAATGAATTTGATTATTCCATGTTTGCAAGAAATAGAAAATGTGGAAAACATGAATGTGAACATTGAACTGCTAAATGATACGCAGGATGAAGTTTTTGAAGAAAATGATTGGGACGATTGTACTGGCATTGAAAGTGAAATTGAACAGTATCAATGTGAGCTCACTAATGATACAGAATCGTGGGATGATGGTGTTTCTCTTACAAAAATTCATTTGTGGGTAAGCCAGGTCTCCACAAGTTACCAAACGAAGGTAGTCCGTACGATTTTTTTGAACCTGTAATTGATAATACCTTTTTATATTTGATTGTTAATGAAACTAACAAGTACGGCGAAATGTTTTTGAAGGAAACATGGAAGGGCTTGACTGTTTCTAAATTCAAGATGTTTTCCCCGCAGGTAGAATGCTGGTCAACATGAGAACTCCTAGAAGCAAGTATTCTTTGTGGAGTGTCGCCTCCACATACCCGAGGACCTGGAGGTCACTACAAGCCCTCTCCAGCGGAAACGACCCTGCAACGACTCTGGAAAAACGAACCGACCAAGGAATTTCAATTGGCGCACTTTGGCTGCCGGACACGATATTTTGGACCAAGTACCACCGAGGTGAAACTCGCGCGAGTTATGTCGTGACTCGAATTTTAAACAAAAAAATATCGTTTTACTGTATATGTGTTTTATTAGTCTTCACTTAATTTAATTTATTAACAATATTTGCTGATATTAAAATTTGATATTTAGGTTGCACCTGTGCAGGTGAATGCCATTGGCATGTGGAGAAAATTGCTGATTTTAATTAAAAGGCAAAAAAAAACTTATTCACATTTTGCAAAAATGCAAATTCCAAATTGGTTGATAGGTTGATGTACTGAATGTGGAATATCGTATCATATCACGTGTTCGATTATGTGAGTCCACTGGACGTAGCTCGCGCGAACGGTTCCAATGTAAGTATGGTCTCGTCTCCTTCCCGGTAAAACCTTGGCAGGCCTCGGAGTACGTTCGAAGCTCGCATCATTAAATTGGTGGTGCCCATAGAACCATTAAGGCGACTACACAAACGATTGGAGATAGCGGCTCCGAAGGGGGACCCTTTTAGCATGATGCCTTACAAATTAATACCAACTGAAACAAAATCAAAAACATCGAGCAAACAACCAAACCCAGACGACAAACGGACGAACGAACACAAAAAGGCAGAGAGCTTCTGCCAACCAGAAATACTGGCGGCATTGGGACGCAGCAAAAAACTTATGCACACACCGGAACGTCCCGTAAGACAAGGGGAAAAGCATGAACAACTAATGCCTGGGAAACACATGGAGGGAGAAACCACCGATAATATTCAGATCATGATTCGACGCGATGCTGCCACTGACACTGCTTCTGATGCCATCAGAGCTCTAGATCCTAACGCAAACAAAGAAAAGCAAAAAGCCTGCCTCAAAACCAGGCGCAGGATAATCTCATTGTATTTGATCGGCACGATCGGCACGTTAAAAAGATCAAAGCTTCCTGCAATACCCAGAAAAACATAAGCATGGACATCAGGGACGGTATTTTAGAGCTTGAAGAGCTCTTAGACCGTATCGGGCACTACAGACGCAAATGGCTTAAAGCGGAGGAAGAGCAAAAGACCAGTACCTCGGTTGAAACGCAAGTTATTCCCGCGCATAGCGCTACCAAAAGAGTTGCCAGTAGCCCAATCCAAGGGGACCGAGACAAAAGGAGGAAAGAAGAAGAAGCAAACAGACAGGCTACGTCGAATGATAGATTCTAGGCGGTGGCAACAAAGGCCACCAAAAAAGCGTCCAGAAGGCTCCTTCTTGAAAAAAGTCACCATTGATAAGCTTCTTCCCTTGGACAAAGGAAAAGATACCTCAAACAAGAAACAAGAACCACGAAGCAAGCCACGCCGCAAAACCTTAAGGCATACACTGCTGGTCAAGCCGACGGATGGGAGAGGTTACGCAGACGTTTTGCGGGAAGTCAAGCCCGATGACACTCAAACTGCCATCAGAACCGTCCGGTCAACCTAATCTGGTGGCCTCCTTGTAGAATTTGGACCTGAGACAACAAATAACGACTCATTCCGGGATGCAGTCAAAAAGGCTCTAGGGGAAAAGGCAACAGTACACTTGAGCCAATAGTCACCCTCGAAATCAAGGACATTGACTGCGTTACGGACAGGACGGAGGAGGAAGAGTACCTGAAAAGGGTTTTACCTGAATTGAGTGTGCGTCAGTTACGACTAACACCTGCAAATAATAGAGGGCAGCGCATGGCCACAGTCGACTTAACCGAGAAATAAACCGAAAAACTCCTCTGCATGTGGAAAAGTAAAAATAGGTTGGGTGGTCCACAGAATACGGCGAAGAGCAGTTCCAGTTCTAATAGGAGCACCTTGTGCTATAACTGCGGCAACGCAGGACATAAAAGGACAGAATGCACGGGAGAGCCACACTGTATCCTCTGCGAAAACGGTGATCCCAGACCTGATGACCTGAGTCATATTCCAGGGACAGCGAAGTACCGGGTATTCAAAGAAGCCCTTACCAAAGTCAAAGCAGCTCTGCAATGACCCGTGTCCTACAGATAAACTTACATCGAAGCTCAAACGCACAAGACCTGCTTGACCAATTCGCGAGGAACATGAAAACCAATCTATTGCTGCTTAGCGAACGAAACCGAGTTAAAAATTCATCAGCATGGTACCCTGATGAATCCGGTACTTTTAAACCTAGCGCTAACGAAAACCGGAAACCAGGTTGAGGGTCCCCAGAGTAAGAATGGTCCGAGTCGGGGACGCATTAGTAGAGTCAAAACTATTAGTCAGGTATCTGGGCTTGCTGATAGACTCTAAACTGAATTTCTTGAAGCAAATTAAGGCAACGACAAACAAGGCCGCAGCAGGGGTCTCGGCAATTAGTCGACTAATGACCAATAATGGGGGACCAAGTCCAACAAAAAGGCGTCTGCTAATGAGTGTAGTGCAATCTACGCTTCTTTATGGAATTTAATATGGATATCTCTTAATATATTAAGAGATATGGAGTGAAGCTCTCAACAAGGAACTGCACTGAAAACGGCTGGCACAGGTGCAGAGACGAGGAGCACTGCGGATTGCATCAGCATACCATGCAGTCTCTGAACCAGCTGTGTTGGTAATTGCAGGGGTGACACCAATCGCTCTCCTTGCTAAAGAGCGCAATAGAGCCTACCTTTGAAGGCACGAGGGTAATAAGAAAAAGTTGCTCGCGATAAAAGACGATGCACTTTCGACGAATGGCAACAATCATGGGAACGTGAGCTAAAAGAAAGATGGACCGCGCGGCTCATCAAAGACTTGAGATCGTGGCTCAGTCGAACGCATGGTGCGACTGACTTCTACCTGACCCATTTACTGAGCTGACACGGTTGTTTTCAGTCTTACCTGCACAAGATAGGTAAGTCACGGTCTCCTGATTGCATATTCTGCATTCGTGTGAAGGATGACGCCTGTCATACTTTCTTTCCATGCAGAAGATGGGACAAAGAGCGCGGTGATCTTGCCGAAAAAGTGGGAGAGATCCATCCAGATAACCTTACCGAAGAGACGCTGAAATCATTTGACAAATGGAATCAAGTGGCACATTATGCTTGGGCGATTCTAGTCATGAAAAAAGGCATACTTGATCAGCTGGAGGCGTCGAGGGTGGAGGGTTTCCTTCTCTAGCAATCCTCCTACTCTTTTCCTCACAGCTGGAGAAGAAATCCCTGTAACCCGAAGACGCCAAAAGGCGTCAAATTGGGAAGCCTAGCCCAAAGTAATGTGTCAAACGGTTCCAGGCTAGGCGCTCCGGTTGACAGGGGAGGTGTTTAGTCGGTAGTCCAGTACGTCCACTGGGAGTCCGACACTCAGGGCGTAAAAAGCCTTCACCTGCCTACCCAAAAGCAAAAAAAAGGTGCTTTGAAGTTTATTATTACATATGGCAACTATCAAATGTCCAGCAATTGATAATTATTAAAATAAATATTAATATTTTTATATTATCAATATTATAAATTTTTAGAATAGCAAACTGTTTGGTTTTCAGTGTTTGTCCGACACATGACTAGAGAAAGATTTCAAAATGTCTTACGATCGTTTCATTTCTCATCTGATATTGAAAGTCATCATCGCCTAAGAAAACTAATTCCAATTGCGGATTATTTTAATAATAAATGAGAGAAATATATGACCGTCACAGAGAGTTATCAATAGATGAATTACTAGCTCCTTGAAAGGAAGGCTACTATTTAAACAACATTTTACCGGTAAAAAACACAAATATGGTGTAAAATTATACGTTGTGTGCGAAATTTCTTGTACCACGTTACGGATGAAAGTATATACGGAAAGTGGAGACGATATAAGTGAAAAAGGACATGTAGATAAAGTTGTCTCTAATTTGATGACATATTTCTTAAATCAGGAAAATCTGTTTTCATGGACAATTATTACAGTTTTTTTGGTTTAGTTTCTAAATTGCGACAATACAAAAGTTACTGTACAGGAAACAACTGAATACAAAGCAACGTAAAAAAAATATGTAAATAAATATAAACGAAATATTCTCCAACAGATTGCGTTGCATTAGTACAAAAGCTATATTCATGGGATGGATCGCAAAAATCACACGTTGTCTTACTACTCTTGCTCAAGAAGAATATTCAAGTGGTATGGAGTGGTATGGTATCAAAGTCTGGATTCATTTAGTTGAAACTTTTGTTTCTAATTCTTTTAATTTACACAAGAAATACTCACGAATAATAAGAAAATTGAGTTTTTACGACCATCTTCTAGAGATTTTAGAAAATTTAATTAGAAAACCCGGAGACAGAAGAGGTTTTCCAATTCGACAACACCAGAAACTAATGATCACCTACGTGAAATTTTACCAAGAAATTAAATTAGGAATGTAAGCAGAAAGACTTGCCGAAAAATACAAGCGCAGTAATTACTCTCGTCCTGCTTGTGTCGGCAATCCTGGGTCATGCTTGGGAGTATGTTGCAAGCACAACCAACTAATTTACCAGGCAATCACAAAAGTTCTTTCGGTTTTTATTTGTCAAAATTAAAAGCTCGCCAATTTCCGATCATACATTTTTATTCGTGAAAGTAGCCACCATTTCCTTCAGTCACCTTCTGCCAACGCTATACAAGATCATAAATGCCACTTTTATAAAAGTTCACATTATTTGACGCAAACAAGAACTTTATTTCGTTTTCGATATCCCCTCTAGTTCGGAACTGCCGATTTCGCATATGGTTGTCCATGGCTTGGAACAAGTGACAGTCTGATCGAGAAATATCAGGGGAGTACGGTGGATGTGGAAAAAGTTTCCATCCAAGCTAGTTGATCATTTCCACAGTCGTCTTTGCTGTATGCGGCCTGGCGTTGTCCTGATGGAATAGAACATCTTTCCTGTTTACCAAAGACGGTTATTTTTTGCAAGCTGCAACCCTTCGTAGCTGGGCCGAGTACAAATCTTCGTTGATGGTTTCGCTCGGGAGGAACTCAAAATGAATGACATCGGCCGTGGTCCACCATACGCTCAACATGACCTTCATTTGGTGCAAATTGGGCTTGGCGGTTAGGTGGGGAGGGTCATTTGGTGATAACCAATGGTACGTTCGCTTCCTGTTATCATAAAGAATCCATTTTTCATCACACGTAATAATGCGGTCGAGAAACGGTTACTTTTTGTGACGAGAGAGCAGCGATGAGCATATGGTGAGCCTCCGATCTTTGTTCGCGGCGGTCAGGTGGTGAGGAACACAACAACTGAGCTGCCTAGTTGATGCAGGTGTCGACGGATGGTTTCATCGGATACCTTGAACCTTTATACCTTGGTACAAAATTTTTTACTATATTTCCAATAAATTCATTTTAATTACTTTTACAAGAATATCGTTATCCATTATCTATCTACAATAGGCTTCTTGCGCGGGTAATACCTTTAATAGATATATATTTTTAATATTCTTAACGTTTCCATCTGGTTAGACCAATAATGCTTCGAAACCATACGCCAGCAATGGTCTATTTGATTGTTTAAAGAGAGTTAGGTTCATATCGGAACCTAAGTCTTTTAGGCGTAGTGAGTGGTTTACTCTAGATAGAACAAAACTTGATTTTACGAACGTACTATATTTGAGGAATGGCCGTCCATTTTGAGTTGGGAAGAAGTTCCAGATAGTTCAAATTGCTGATAACATTTAATCTGGTGTTTCTTGTATAAAGTTCAACACAGGAATAATCCCTGAATTGTTTTGGCTTAAGGGGTTTTTTGCATTTTCTAAAGAGAATGCACTTCGATTTCGAGGTATTCATCTTCAATTACCACTTGCCTAAGTACTTAACCACAATAGCAAAAAACGCATTAAGCTGTTTGCTAGGTTATTTGACCGAGGGCCCTGTGATATATATGAGTGTATAATCAACATAGAATGTGGGGTCACATTTGCCTTGCATATCCACACGAAAGTCAGAAAGAAAACTTCTTAACAAAATTGGGTCTAGTACTGACCCCTTTGGTACTCCAACTAAAATGCACTTGCTGTGTCGAAGTATGTTATTGAATCTCACCTTTATGCTTCGTGCTTTTAAATATTGCGCTATAAGCTTAATATTTGAAGGAAATTCAAATAATTTCATCTTATATATAAGACCAGCAACCCAAATGGTCGTTTTGCTTACGGCTATGTTATTGACTAAAGTACTTTTACTTTGAGGATGCGAGCCTATTTCTGCAGATATTACACATGGATAATTACTCAAAGAAAATTCCACTATACGTAGTGCTTCAATATTATCTATTGCATTAGTCTTATTAACAACCATTTCAAAATCTTTGAAAAGTTTTTCTCATACGTCATGTTACCAGTTGCTAGAAAACTACACTTGGTCAGTTGTGAAGTCTTTCCGCATGTTCAAAAACTCTCTAAAAGAGAAATTGTAGAGTGCAAACTTTTCCATGTTTTATTCTTTCAAAGGTTTTCGCTTTCATACGTAAAACTCATGGAAAATTAAATGTTCCAACTGCTTCTTTTAAAGGAATCTCAGTAACATAACGTCGTACTAGAGCGGTTCAATGTTGAAATATACATAATAAAAATGTTTTGATGAAGTAAAATCAGTAGTATACATTCATATTTTGAGTTTAACAACTCGGCAAGTATACTTAGAATTTCAATAAACTTTGGAGTGAATTCATTTTAATGAAGATGTGAGAAAGGATATGGTTGCATCATTCTAACGAAATAACTAAAACACGTAATTTGCTCTAAGCTCACTGAGCATGCATACGGTTAAAACAAATTTGACTCCACATATTAATATCTCTGCAACATGAGTCCTATTTGAGGAAATCCTGATAAGCTTAGATAATGTATTTCAAATATCAACACATCTAATGTCATTGACGTGTTGAAAGTCATATCACCTTCGACAATTCCAATAATGGATTTAACAAACTACTCCGAGTCAAAGAGAAAATGTGCATAGTCAACGAACCAATTGACTTACTTTGTGCCGCAAGTAGATCCTTGAGTAGTACCACGTAGCTACCATGAAAACCATAGATGTGTGCTACTTTCCTAGAAAATAGTGCACCCTGCAAACTCATACAAGGTGACGCTTTAAATATGACATTTTCAGTGCATAATAATCATTCAAGTCTCAAGGCTGAATCCGCATCCCTTTTCAAAGACGAGCAGCAACACATTGTATCCACTCGTGAAGATTGAGTAAATTTAGTAGGAGCTATTCAGATGTAAGTTAATATGCTTTGACATAGTAGATTGTGAGATAAAGGATATATAGGTGGAGCGATCGATCGATATGTGCATTTAGATAGTAAATTATACGCTAAATTTAAAGTTGTTTGCGCTGCGTATAAGGTTACAAGCGAGACACGTTTGTTTGATGAGAAAGGAAAATCGTGTTGAAAATGCTTCTCATCACGAAGGATTAGTTCGAGAACGCATTGAGAGTTCTTGAAAAGCACAATCGGTGCAGAGCATCAGATACATAAAGTACAATCGGTGCAGAGCATCAACCATAATTTTAATTAGAACTTTGTTTAGAGAAGGAATTGCTCACTTTGACAAACAGAACAGCCTTTCTGGTGCATCTGAATTTACTGCTTTAGAGATGTTTGAAATTTTGTTTATATTTCTTACATGAGGATGGAACTAGCCGGTTTTCTATTACCATCAAAGTAGTATCTTCTCAGTACATCAAATTCTGACATGAACTGTGCCCCAAATAAGAAAATGATAATCTGCAAGAACTGAAACTTTAAATTATTGTTTCAACCTATTCAAAAATGTAATACTTTACAATGTTTTTACAACAACAAAAATTCCCTTAGGTAGTAGTGGTTAACCCTCATGTCCTGGTACTTGTGCGGGTAGAAGTACTTTGTACCAAATCTGAGTTTTATTCTGAAGATATGAAACCCGACACAATTACTCTAGGTTAACAGCCATCATTATGTTTGAGTTACTTGAAAAAATACTCAAGTATTCATGTGACGTTCCACGTGGAAGCAAATATGTTTATGTAAAAGAAGAATGGATGAAAATTCATATGGTTTCTACATACGACAATTTCTTTATCGCCTAGCAACTTAGTGTATAGACGCATGGGCTGATGTTACTAACTCTATGTTGGCTTAACTATCCTGTCCCATAAAGTGATTTAAGTTTGCGTCTAGTACGAAAAAAATTTATTATCTTTATTATCCTGACGTGATCTGCAGGTATTTTTATTAGTTTTAAGTTGATTAGTTCTATTCTAAATTTGTATTTTATTGAGAGTGTTGGTAAAAAAGACGATTTAGAAAACAGATGGCGCAACTTTTACATATGGTTTGTGTCTATATTAACTTATATGGTATTTTGGTGGGTAAACGTCTGTCATTGATTCACGCGTAGTCATTGAACGAATTAGCGTAAACAATGAAGTTTATTTTGCTTCAAAATAACGGCGAATTTTGTGTCTGAAAAAGTTGTTTTACGGAGAAGTTTAAGAACCTTCTTTCGTTTGAAGAAAAACGCTGCTGAAAGTTATCGATTGTTCGTAGAAGCTTACGGTGAAAATGCTCCAACTCTTAGAACTTTTGAACGATAGTTCGCACGCTTTTGAAGTGGTTATTTTAACTTTGAAGACAAAGAACGGCCAGGACGGCCAAAAAAATTTGAAGATGCAGAATTGCAAGCATTATTTGACGTGAAATTCGTGTCGAACACAAAAGCAATTACTTTGGGGTTTAGTGTCACCTGATTAACCATTTCTGAACGTTTTACAAATAAGCCCCACATCAACTGAACGAAAATCAATTCAATGCCCGTATCACAAATGCAAGAAACATCTCGAAGAACACAAAAAACATAGTTTTTTCAGTCGAGCCATTACTGGCGATAGAAAAAAGGCTTATTACAATAACACTAAATGTGAAGCATCGTATGTTGATCCGGACCAACTATCACCTTCACAACTTGAACGTGATATTCACATAAGCCAAAAGCTTATTCTGTGTATTTTGAGGGACCAGAGTGTTTTTGTGTATTAAGAGCTACTAAAACCGAATGAAACAGCCACAGCTAATCGCTGCTCACAGCAATTGACCGATTTTGCACACACACTGAACGAGAAACGACCATTGACAGCTCGACAACAGTACAAAATTCTGTTCCGCGTTGACAATGACAGACCTCAAACATCGTTAAAGAAAACTTAGAAAGGCTCGGTTGGGAACACCTTGATCACCTAACGTACTCTAAAGTTCCACGGGAAACTGTACCAAAGTATGAAGGCAGCACTTGAAGTTTCAAAACATTACATCCCAACTTACAACCAACATCATAGTGTGGCAAAGAATTTTATCAAATGACATCTGTTGATAGTTATATAATCAAAACTTTCAATATCAAGGTGTTTATTTATCAAATAAGAAAACCTCAGTCGCTATTCTGCAACAACGTGTTTGAATAATAGGTTCTGAGCCCAGACCCATTTGTGTTGTTAAAAAAGTTTAACTGTAGTTTTAGAGTGTCATTCCTGGCATTCCGGTTGAATTTTAGTGCTGTTGCTGGAAAATTTGCTGAAATTGTTTTTGATTTTTTAGAAGTTTAGAATTTGGAATGTTCCTTCATTTAGTAAATAAAAGCTTTAACTAGGATGCACGAAATTTTCATTCAAACTTCATTCATAATAAGCAATGTACTTAAGAAGTAATTAAGGCGTTTGAATTTCAAATTTCATTTAAGCGCCATATTGTATTTGACAACCGTTACGCACCTCCTTGCGAGGAATTTTCGCTTTTCTGAATATTTCCCGCCTCGCATCGACGCATCACAATCATTGTACGATGTCGCATACAAATGCATGTTACGAAAACTGTTTGACATATGCTCCGAGACTCTCGTCGCGCTCTCGTATCGCAGTATTGCACTATTGTATTTTGGCCTTGACTTTGACAATGGATTCGTCGGTCTTCGTGCACATAAAAGACACAACGACCGCGAAGGAATTGTGGAAAAAACTACGCTCAATGTTCGACGATTCAGGATTTTCTCGGAGGATTACGTTGCTTCGTCATCTAATTTCTATAAGGTTGGAAAACTGTGAAAATATGACGAATTATGTGATACAAATTGTTGAAATGTCCCAACGTTCAAGTGGAGCATTTCATCACTGGTTAGTTTTCTTTGCCTCAAGTAATAAATAATTTAATCAGAAAATTTCTTGTTGTCTTAGCAGATAGACCTCTTACGATGTGCTAAGGGTGGTATCATTAAGTGTTTGCATTAAAACAAGTCAGCAATCTGTTCAATCCCCTGGCTGTTCAATCCCAGGCAATCCCCTGGCAATCTGTTCAAATGACCGACAACAGGGCTTAAAGGAATCCACCTCCAAGGTGGGGTTATTTGGGTCCCTGAAGCTCCGTCGGAGACGGGCGTGGGCGCCACTCTTCTACCCCAATAAGCGACCTCCAGCCCTTAGAGAAGATGGGCTGTCCTCGGAAGCCGGACACTTACAGCCTCTGGTGGATGCTCTGCCACCACTTCGCTGTAAACGTTTCCCTCGCAGTGAATATGCCGCGAGCCCAATGTCGCGAGATGTTCTCACCTATAGCCTAAATAAGTTTTGATAAAATTTTAAAAATTTCTAAATTGTGATTTAATTTTCAATTTATTATCTATTAACTAATTTAAAGATTTATTACTTATTAATGTATTATTATAATTTATCGGATTTAATATTTAAACTATTAACTTATTGCCTATTGAATAATAATCTTATTACCTACTTAGAATAAGTACGGCGGGGGCCCCCCAGACGACTCGTGTTCGGATGCGATGGCTCGTCGGACGGTGTTCTTCCCTCCTTGGCTTTTCACGCTGACGATGTGCTTGACGCTGCTCGAGCTCGTAAGAGGTTCTCCCCTCCTAGGTCTTTTTTACGCTGACGATGTTCTTGACGCTGCTCGAGCTCGTACATGGTTCTTCCTTCCTATGTTTTACTTTTTATTTTTTTTTTATCCTGGCGATGCGCTCGACGCTGCTCCGGCCCGTACGATATATGTGTGGTTCTTCCTTCCTAGGTTTTATTCTTTTTTTTTATCCTAACGATACGCTCGACGCTGCTCCGATTCGTACGATATATGCGACGCTCGTCCTCGTCGACGGATGGGATCCAAAAAAGGGGCTCAGCTCCGGCTCGTCGGGCTTTTATTCCTTTCGCCCAACGGTCGCCCGCTAAGACTAATGCCCGCTAAGGTGATTGCCCGGTGAGGTGATCGCCCGCAAGGGGGAAATTCCCGGGTTCCCTACCCCGCACTTAGTGTAGCCGCAAACCCTTTCCCGAGCTTTTACGGCGACGTTGTTGCTGCGGCGGTTGAAACGGAACAAAATTTTCCCCCAATGCTCGAATGGCTGGCGAAATTTCGCTGCTGTTTTCCCAGACTCCGCCTCGCCTTCGCATGTCTTGGCGCACTGTACCCCCGCTGTATGCACACTGTACCGTTCGGCGTCGCGAGCGTTATGGTTCCGATTACATCATGCTTAATGTGACTTAATCCATACAATTCATTAATTCTTTAATAGCGAACAGCCTATTTCCTATTTATATGATTATATCATAGTCATTTGATATATTATATGTATATATGTATATATTTATACTATTTATATCATAGTCATTAATAATACCATTTTTTTTGTGGAGAACAGCTCGCGGGATGAGCAATAACCCATCGTTAAATTAATTCCGTCGCCAAGAACAACAACAAAAAATAGGGTTGCGTCGTGTCGGCTAGCGAGTTGACTGAGGAGAGGAGTCGACCCGTAACATTCCTCCCCTACTTGAAGAGAATTTCCTCGAAATTCACCTACACAAAATTCATAATAATAAACTAAAATTTCTCGATAAATGTCGACCGCCTACGCCCATCGGGATTTGCCTTCACGTTAAACGGTATTACGATTTGGCCCCTTATGCCACGTATGGCTTCAAGTCCTTCGCGTTCCATATGCCCTTGTCCGTGCCTTTGTCGTCCCGAGGCAGGTAAGTCCAACCTGACACTTGTTTTGCTATCTTGAATGGGTCCAGATATTCAGGTGCCAGCTTGGCTGCAAAGTAGTTTGCAGTATCCGAGGCTGGATAATTTTTCCTCCAGACCTGGTCTCCCACTTGGTACTGGACTGCTCGCATTCGCAGGTTATAGCGAGTATAATTTTGCTTAGCAGCCGCCGCCATTCGGCGGCACACATCGGCGCGCACTTTCTCCAACTTCTGGGCCCTTGGCACTTCCTCCACGACCCCCTTTCCCTCGTGTGGTTCTTCCGGACTCTCATGAAACAAGGATATATCCCGTCCAAAGTTATCAAAATACGGCGTCACTTTCATCACTTCATGTCTGTAGGTACGAAGCGCTCAAGCTATCTTGGCTAAGTGGACGTCCCAATGGCGATGGTTTTCCATCGTGTACGAGCGCAGCATTCTCTTAACCTCCTGGTTTATGCGTTCGGCAGGGTTCGCCTGTGGATGGTACAAAGCCGTAAACCTGATTCGGGTTCCATAGGTCCATCTGCAAGTCGTTGAAGCTCTTTACCCCTGAATTGAGCTCCATTATCACAGACCCACCACTTAGGCACTCCAAACAACAGGAACACGCCCTCCTCCAGCAGACGACAAATCTCCTTTGCTACTGCTTTTTGAAGGGGGAATAAGAGCGAGAATTTGCTCACGTAATCCACTACAGTCAGGATATAACTATGTCCTCGGGCTGAACGTGGTAGCGGCTCAACCAAGTCTACGCATACCATTTCCCACGGCTGCGTAGCCTCTCCCGCTCGAGAAACTATCTGCCCCGCCTGTGCCTTCCTTTCCACCTTAATAACCTGGCATAACTTGCATTTACTGACGTACCTGCGAACGTCTGCCACCAGCTTCGGCCAGTAGTAGTGCTGTCTCAGTCTGCTCATGGTGCGGTCGATACCCATATGTCCGGCCGTGGGATCATCATGACAGCGCTGCAAAATCCTTTGCCTCCGTGACTTTGGCACCACCCGCTTCCAAGCGGAAGCATCATCCAGCATCGGATAACGCCCAGGTATGTGCTTGAACAACTGGCAGTCCTTCACGCTCCAATCTGGGTAGAGTTACTTTTGTGCACGGAGCCTGCTCTTCATCCGTTCATACCAGCTATCCGCAATGGTCTCCTCTACATCTACCAACGTAGCAGGAACCGAACGTGATAGAGCATCCGGCACCAAGTGCTCCTTTCCCTTCCGGTTTTTGACTTCGTAGTCATATTGCTGGAGCCTTACTGCCCAGCGTGCTAAACGACCGGTTGGATCCTTCAAGTTGTTGAGCCAAATCAATGAGTGGTGGTCCGTTATAATTCAAAAATGAGATCCCTCAATATACGGTCGGAGTTTCTCTACTGCCCAGAGGACTGCCAGACACTCCTTTTCAGTCGTAGAAAAGTTTCGCTCCGCCTTTGTCAGGGCACGGCTGAGATAACAAATCACCTTCTCCCCTTCCGGGCCTGTTTGGGTCAACACTGCTCCCAAACCTACATCGGACGCGTCTGTCTGCACATTGAACGACAGGCTGAAATCCGGACAAGTTAATATAGGAGCCGACGCTAACCTCTAATCGTTTCGTTTTTAAATGCTTCATTTTACTACGATGCTTAAATCTTTATCATCAATTTTGAAGTTGGTGTACTGGTTATCATCGCAACAATCTTAGATAAATAATTTGATTTTCTTTTATATAAGATTCTACTTAATCTTTTGAACATCAAACTAGTTGCTATGAACGCTTTCTTTCGCGTATAAGTTTTACGAAAAAGTTTTAGTTTGAAAAGTTTTAGATATGATTTGGAAAGTTGATTTAAAAATTCACATTCGGCTGATGGCCTCATTCTGAGAATCACCAATTTTTTCTTTTCTTTTGCATTATTCCATTTGTTTAAGAAAGAAAGCAGTTTAAAGGTGTTTTAAACTTCACCAATAAGTAGGAAACAGTTATATTTTTAAGTCTTAGTAGATTTCTATTTCGCTCATTTGTTTTACTCTGTTGTCTTATTTGTATTTCATAAAACTTTTCAAAGCTTATCTCGCTTTAGTAATAAACATATCCTCCATTAAAACTATTAAATTTTTCACAAAGATTATACAGTAATGTAATACAATTTTCCCATTGTCATTGATTCATCAAGACCCTTAAAATATTCATTTGCTCTATCGATGACTTGCTCATTGCCCTCAAATTTCTCAGCTCAAAGCAATTTTTTTTAAATAAGGAAATATGTAATTGGCGAACATTCAATGAATCTCATCTATTCGCTCTGTGAGTTTCAGAGAGAGTCATTCATTGTATCCTTTAAATATTACGCCCACTCGCCGAAGTATTGAGCATTGGTGATTTTATCCTTCTCTAGGTAGTCCAAGAAATTAAATTCCATTGCATAGCAAGAAGTCTTGCTTATAGTTCTGTTGGCCGAGAAAATACTATTTGCGTCCCTTTATGAACCAGATGTATCTGTTTCAAACAATTTTTTGTAATGCTATTTATTTTGAACCCTAAACAATATTGGTAAGCTGTTACTCCACTTACCCGGAGTTGCTTCTTGTGCCAAATATGTACATATTCAATTGACATCCTTTTGGCTCAGCTATTGCTCTCGCTTTTGATCTGCTATATTTTGCCATTATTTCACGGAATATTTCTAAAGGTTGCAAATTCTGAAAACTCAACGAAAATTTTTGACCCTGGTTTGTCAGACACATCTAACACCTCTATCCAGGATGAGACTTTCAAATGGGATTCTTTGATGGCTGATTTCTTACCTAAGTTTTCTTCACGTAAACAAGCAGAGAATCTGGTCCAGTTGGACCTCAAATGTTCACCAAAACGATTGGCCTGAAAACTTAACTTATGGCCAAGCTAATCAGATATACATCGGTGGAATACTAGTCAACATTTTGCCCTCTTAGCCCAATTTACTTCATAGTTTGAACTAGAGACTTTTTACCCCACACTTGCATAGTAAACTCATCATATCGTTGGAAAAGTAATCATTGATATATTGTGTTTGTTTTCAAAGTCAATAAGATCGACCCTTTATTCATATACCAAATATTCGGAAATTTTTTGAGTGCAATATTTTCTCCTTTCAAACGCAAACATGCTGCAGCAAAACGTTTATCAGCAGGTAGAATCGAAATCTAAAGTATGCTGATTTAGTATTGTTAATTAAATCGCACTTCATTGTTATTCAAGTTCAGTGAATTTCATACTTCCAGATTATACTATCACTATCAAGAGTTGCTGACGACCGTTTCAAATATAATTTTCCCTTCAATTAAAATCTACTCACCCTTATGATAAGAATCGGCACAAACTTTCTGCGCTTTTATGTAAATTTCATTGGGGACAAAAACGGATGTCACCCGGAGCTGTCGCATTTTAACTAGTCCAGTCAACAACAAACGACCTTGACTGCCATTGCCACTGTAATTAACCATTCTCCAAAGAAGTGCAAAAGAACTCCTTTATGGTCGTCAACGGTGACTTCGACTGCAGGCACTGACCCTAATTAAGCTCTTGACTTGGTTGGATAGCAACCTTTGCAGAAGAATTGGTTAAAGCATCTCTTACAGTCATTGCTTGCCAACGTTACTTTATTTAACAAACGTAGCTTTACTCGAATTATTTTCTCCACGAAGTAACGATGCAAATGTGCTCGTAGCGTCGAGCGAGAATATTTTTAGTTCAGGATCACAATGAACTGAGTCATTGCAGCGGGCTTAAAACGAGGGCAGAAGAAAGGAGCTAACATAATGAGATGCAGTCGGACCCAGCTACATGCTGCTTAGTTCCAAGGCTAAAATCAGGATTGCGAAAACATTTTCAAGAGCGTGAGTGTAAATGAGGAGGTAAACATTAGATAAATTAATGAGAAGGCATTACTTGTACACGTTCGAATAAGCAAATCCTTTTGGAATTTTGTCTCTTTTAATTTGCTTTGACACATAAAATTTGTTTTATACGTAACGTCAACGTGTTTTTCAGCCTTGGGCTTCAGCATGCAACCGAGTTTGATGTCGGTCTTGCTTAATCCATCTGAAAATACGTTCCTGAAATAGAACGTAGGAATTATGGTTAAGAAAGGTTTATCCTTATCTGTTCATGTGTCCACTGAAACTTGTGGAATAATTTAAATATATAGAGCGCTGTGAATTCTTCAATGTATTCCCCTTTTTAAGATCCTTTTTATTTATGCCTTCTGTCAAAGCTTGGTCAATCGTGTTCTACGATATGTCGTTTGTGCATTCTCAAAGAAGTGTTCTTCTTTTGTAACTTCCAGGAAGTCAAGTTTTGCTCTTCGGTTAGACTTAACCCATTTTGGCCTGCGTGGGTAGTTTTCTACCCTGCACTTATTTCTAGAGAATCAACAATCTCCTGAAAAAGTTTTTCTTTTAACAAATATCCATTATTATGCTAGCTGTCTCATAAATTTTTTACAGCTCTCCTCTCCCCTTTTTTGGCGTCATGAGAGGGGGTTAATTCCAACCTTGCAAAAAGACTATTTTTTGATTATAAGTTGAAATTCATTAACAACGGGGAAATTGTTTAGTAATGTTTGCGTTGTGATGTGAACATATATTAAAATTTAATATATACTCATTTCTGACGTTTTCTGTACAGTATTTGAGTTAGATATATTTAAAAATGAATGGGCAGTTTTCTACCCAAAGGACCAATATAGAACACATTCTTGCGATATTTTGTAAAAAAATTCAACAAACAGCATTATTTATTTAATAGAAATGATATAAGGATATGTTAGGTAGGATCACACATTATTCCTGTACTTTATAGTGGGCAGTCGATGAATATTTACTTTTATTATTCATATTTCTCAGAAATATAAAAATTCCATATAGGTACTTAAAAATGAAAAAATGATAATATATTCTTAAAAAAAGAACCTGGAACTTGGAACAAAAGCATTTCTGTATCTGGATTATTGATGCAAAGCAAAAAATCCTTTTTTAGTAGCTAGAGGATTCTTATACGTGGCAAAAAAAAGTAAAAAGATCATTTCATAGACCTGCAAAAGAAGAAACCCCTCTTAAACCAAAGATATGTCATATCGCATATCATGAAAATCAAACCATTTCATACAGTGATTTTGTTGAAAATAGACGGGTGCAATTGTTTGTTTTTTATTTTTGAAATTTCGTGGATTTTTTCTCGGGTTATTTCGTTTTTTGAATCGTAAGTATAAATATAAATTAAATATAAATTTATTGAATTTTTTTATAGCAATTATCGAACATTTTCGTATATAGATAATGAGACGCCAAAACTCCTTGACAATGGAGGAAATTATGACAATCGTTGATTCTTCTGATGAGGAAGATCAGATTGTCAGGGGATCGTACAGATCGGATGAAGTAAATGTGGAATACATCCCTCCAGAAGTTGATTTAGTCAGCGATTTAGAGAATTTGGATGACGAGGCTATTGAGGAAAACGCGCCACTTTCAACGGATATTGCTGGCACGGTAGAATTAGAATAATTTCTAAAAGATGACATAGTAGATGAACCAGAGGCTAAGCCTGGGCCATCTATCAAAAAATTTAAATCTTTAAGAGAATATGGAAGTCCTGCATGGCGGAGAAGTGTCTTCGATTACTCAAACCAACCAGTCGATGATAAGAAAACTAGCACTGAAAATATTGCAGAGTTATTAGGTATGTTATCACAAACTAACAAAATACTTAGTACATAATCATGATCTTATTACTTATTGATTGCGGGTTGTAGATCACCATTGCAATTATTTTGTCTTTTTCTCACCGATGACATTATTGAAGTGATTATTAAATATAGTGATCAGTATGCTGTACAAAGTAATGCAAAACTTGGGTTCGCAGCTTACGAATTGAAAAGATTTTTTGGTTTCCTCTTTCTAAGTGGTTATCACAAACTTCCTCAGTGGAAACTATATTGGTCAAACCAAGATACCTTAGGTGTTAAACTTGTAAAGCAGACTCTTCCGAGATCCAGATTCGAGTCCATTAAAAGATATTTTTATTCTCAGACAATACTAATTTGGATTAATCTGATAAATTTGCAAAAGTTAGACCACTCGTTGATGCTGCAAATAGACAATTTATGCAGCTTGGGGTATTTTCACATAATTTGTCGATTGATGAACAAATGAAACCCTACTTTGGTCGTCATTCATGCAAAACGTTCATCCATAACAAGCCTTTCAGATTCGGCTTCAAAGCATGGTGCTTGTGTTTTGAAAATTGGTACTTATACAAAACGATATTGTATGGAGGAGCTTCTACACCACATGACAAAGCTGTTGGACTTGGTGCTGATGTTGTCCTCAGTTTATTTCAAAACATATCATCTCCATAAAATCACCGTTTTTTCGACAATTTTTTTGCAATATACCATTTAATGTGTATCCTATCTGAAAAAGGTTTCTTTGCTACTGGTAAAATATATCATTATTAATGAAATTATAATATTTCTTAGTCAATTAGAAAAAAGTGACAGCCATATTATATTGATATTTAGACCATTCGTATTGAGTGGACACGGTTGTTTTCAGTCTTACCTGCACAAGATAGGTAAGTCACGGTCTCCTGATTGCATATTCTGCATTCGTGTGAAGGATGACGCCTGTCATACTTTCTTTTCATGCAGAAGATGGGACAAAGAGCGCGGTGATCTTGCCGAAAAAATGGGAGAGCTCCACCCAGATAGCCTAGTCGAAGAGATGCTGAAATCATTTGACAAATGGAATCACGTGGCACATTACGCTCGGATAATCTTAGTAACGAAAAAAGGCATAGTTGATCGGCTGGAGGCGTCGAGGGTGGAGGGTTTCCTTCTCTAGCAATCCTCCTCTTTTCCATCCAACTGGAGAAGGAATCCCTGTAACCCGAAGGCGCCAACAGGTGTAAAATTGGGAGGCCTAGCCCGAAGTAACGTGTTAAACGGTTCCAGGCTAGGCTCTCCGTTTCACAGGGGAGGTGTTTAGTCGGTAGTCCAGTAGGTCCGCTGGGAGTCCGACACTCAGGGCGTAAAAAGCCTTCACCTACCTACCCAAAAAAAAGACCATTCGTGCAAATTGAATATGTGGTGCTGAGCTATAGTACCTGATAAAATGAAGAAAGGAAAATACATTACATGGTACAACAGACAAAGGAGTTTATTGTGCTTAGGTGGAGAGATAATGCGAACGTTACGGTATTGACAAATCATTCAACTGTCGAACCATTTGCTTCAACTAGACGCTATGTTCGTTGTCAAAAGAAACATATCAATATCAAAGTTCATTTTATGTTAGGTTAGATCAGGTTAGGTTAAGGTTATAACGCCAACATGGGTGGTGCAGACCTTCATGATAATGTTCTTGGCAATTATCGTATACGTATTCGCAGTAAAAAGTGGTGCGTGGTGCATGATGGTCAACGGGTGGAAATGACATATCCTGGTTGCCAAATGTGGAAAAGTCAAGCCTTTATCAGAGTTGGACTTTAGAGACCAAGTTACGCAGGCGCTTTTATTGGCACATGCACGTGTCAGTGACACAGATAGCGATAAAGCATCAGATCGTTACCTGCCAAGTACGAGTAAGAAAAAAACACTTCGTAGGTAGAATTCAAAATAACAAACCTAAACGATGTAAAGTTTGCCACAGCAAGTAACCTTTTATTTGCATCAAGTGCAATTTTAGCTTACATCCAAAATGCTTCGAAAAGTACATGGAACACAACTAGTAACAACATTTATTATCATATTTTTATTTATTGAATAAATTTATTTTTCCTGTATAAAGTATTATTTTCCAAAATGTCTAAACATATTGGCCCACTGAGCAGTAAACTACACATATCATGACGGGAAAACCAGCGAGTGAGAAAATTTCGTGATTAATTTTTTTTTAATCAGGTCTATATGAACAAGTTTTGAAAAAATCTCGTAAAAATTTCAACGGGAGCTTGATCCGTGCCAAAATGGGTTAATAGAAACTATGATAACCACTAAATAATTAATGATTATTAATATATAATAATTAATGTCTAGCAGGAGTAGTATCACAACATCAAAATTATTAAGTCCTATTCAGACTATAGGACATCTCATTAAATATAAGTATAAGCAGAATGACTTCAAGTAAAATCAAATGATCAAAGGAGCCTTATTTCTTCATATTGTCGCTATTAAAAACCTTCAGTACTCACTCCTGCATAATCTCTTGACCTCTCAACTGGCTTTATTTTATTAGATTGGTTATCAACAGACAACGTTTGTTTCAAAAATTTATCTCAAACATCTTCAAACCCCCATTCTCTAAAGTTAAGATTTCGGAAAAAACATTGTTGATTGCTCATTTTATGCGAAGACTACTTAAAAATCTGATCCAACTCGTCCGAAGATAAAAGTGTAAGCTAAAGTATTGAAAAAAATTAGGATTCGCTTAATGGGATTTGAAAATGTTAAACATTTGAAAAGAAGCCAAGAAAACCCCGTCAAGTTGTTTTTGGCAGCCACGAAACTTGTCTGAATTTGTATTGAAGCAGTGTGAGATAAATAGTTTCCAAAGTTGATCCCCATGTGACGATTTTTGAAATAAATTTTTCTTGAAAAAATTTAAGTAAATTTTAACAATTTCACTGTAAACTGTACTATACTGCACAAACAGTACGTGAAGTGACAAAATGGTCATAGTTTGAAGTTCGTTTGGATGTTGCAGCAGGCCAACTATACCGGAAACAAACTAACACCGAAGCCCAACAGCACACCAACATACAACATCAGCGGCCTATACAAACTAACATGCAGGGACTGCGACATGGTATACATAGGAAAAACGACACGGAAACTAACAACTAGATATAAGGAGCACATACGTTCGTATACACATAACAAAACAGACTCCAACTTCGCAACACACCTACAGAATCACACACACGAATCCGATACCATGGCAAATTCAATGGAGCTGCTACACAAGCAAAGGAAGCGACTTAGATTTGACGTATTAGAGAAACTAGAAATCTACAAACACAAAAAAAACCCACGGAAATATAATCAACGAACAAATAATGACCAGCTCCGACACAATATTTTCAATCCTCGACCCAATTCTTATCAAGAAAAGAAAACGCGACGAACCCAGCAACGATAATCCCATGACCCTAAAAAGACCCAAACTTAATAACCCTCATTAACGCCTAATTAACCCGACCTATCTATCCGATAAACGTTGCATCTATAAAAAGATGCACACTGCGACAAAGACGTCAGAACGAGCTGAAGATGGCTGTATACAGCCGAAACGCGTCCTCCAAACCAATCCAGCAAATGTTAAGTGCAAAAAAGTGTTGAAAATGTAGTAACAAGTCGATTTATAGTCCTGATTATATTTATTCTTATTTTGCTTATTGGCACGGGTCACCTATTGGAACAAAATCAAAGAAAAGCATCGTCTCTCAGCTTCACGCGTTAGTCCTGACCATGGTCCTTAGATTGTCAGACATCAAAGTCGTGAACATGGTTAAATCAAACTTCGGACAACCAGTTCCAACTTGCAACCAGGCAAAATTTACTGCTCAATAAGAACAGGACACTGAGGAGTATTAAAGAGCCGTCGGGCCTCATATTATAGACATGTAACTAATCATACTCAATCTCATCTTCATACCCTAAAAGAAGATCTCCGCTACAGGATCATTATTCACGTTTCCTGGACAACAAAATCTAGCATTCATATAACTGGCTGAGTTGCTTTGAAGTAGCTTTCGTTAATACTGGAAAACAGGAGTATGTTGTATTTGAAATATTCGACTTCAATTAGCAAAACTTTTTTGAAATGTCAGATCGAAAATGCCAATCTACATTTCATACTTGAAGCTCTTGTCAAAACACCGGTGTCAAAAAGCTATCGATTTATGATACGTTCTACAAAATTTTACACCACTGCGGCTCACTTTTTCCGTACAAATAAAGGAATTGTGTGTAATGTTCGCAATCAGTTCTTCTTTAACGAACGGTTTTGGAATAGAAAATGTGATGTTCAATCTTTGTTTGCTTACATGACATGGGGAAGTTCTAGAACTGAGATTCTATATTGTACTCTTATATTTTTAAAAATTTGCATTATTGTTCCCAGCGTGCAAGCGTGGAAAATACCGGAAAACCTCCCGTCAAAATGTAAAGTCAAAACTCTTATCTTGAACTTTCTTAGTAGGTGAGTAACATGGTCCTTGGATTTACTACAGTGAATATCTTCACTTTAAATTGGCAGGAATTCAAAATTTTTTGAAAAATTAACGTAGCTGCAAAAAAAGCCAAAGTACAACGGAGAATCACAGATTGTATCGGAATGAAACTCAAAAATCCTGGCGATTATTATTAACTTCATAACCTCATGGAGGATGGCAGGTATCCAATATAAACTAGAGCGCAAACTAACATGGATAATGCGTGAATGTAGAGACATTACCTGCCATCGCCCTGAATAAGGAGACAAGCAGAAAACGAGAGAGTGGCTTAGCTAGCAAAAACTAAGTCACCTCGTCTAAAGGAAATAAAAGAAGACTCAATAATGTTCCATGACACTGAAAGACAATGATTTCAAGGAAGAACTCCAAGCCATCCTAGTGGAGTATATTTTGGGAGCCAAAAGGTTCTCAACAGTGACGTCAAGGAAGGAAAAGAAAACTCTTTCGTCCTTCCTTATTCAATTTAAGCCTGACTTCGACGTCAAAAAGGCTATGAATGATAAAACGCTCCTACACCAAAAGGTACATTGGGAGCGTTTGAGGAAATCAAACACATCGCAGTGTTTTAACTGCCAAAGATTTGTACATGTTGCCTCGAACTGTGGAATGGAATCTCGGTGCATCAAGTGTGACAAACACCACCAATCAAAAGACTGCCCCATTGAAAAGCTAGAGGGAAAAGATGCGATCTTCTGAGTGAATTGCAATAGTAAGGGTCACCTCGCGAGTTTCAGGAGATGTCCCAAGGCCAAAGAGGCTGAGGAGATGAGACGGAACTCCAAAAAGAAGAAGAAAGAAAGGAGGGATTTCATCACTTCTTCATTTAAAAAAACACCATTCAAAATGGTGTCTCACTCGCTACTATAGCAAGCGGTGCAGCCAAGCCAGCTGCAGCTCAGCCTGTACGGCAACTGAAAGTAAATACTGACTTACAGCAACAAAAAGACAGAAATACTCTCATGTCTAATGACTGCAAGCAATTCTTCGGGTGTGACTTGTTCTCTCTCATCCGCAAAGTGGATTCATTCATTCCACAATACAAAAAACTCACTAATCTGAGTGAGAAAAAAGCGGCGTACTTGGACTTCGCCTTCAAAATCTGTTGTCGCGATGAGCTACATTAATCTCTCCATCGTCAACATTTGTTCGCTAGCTCCACCTTTCAAAACAAACTCTGTCAAAGAATACTTGGACATGCATAGACCAGATTTCTTGTTCATCTCAGAAACAAGACTGAAAAGTAAACACAAAGTTCACTTGGGGAAATATAAAGTCATAAGGGATGACGACCCAGATGGAATCCTTGGAGTAGCTATGGCTTTCAAGGATCATCTCAAAACTCAAAGACACTGTCTTCCAACTAAAATGTGCAGACGTCATGATATTGAGCTCGTTCCTGTGGGGGGGGGGTATACATTTGCATTTTTTGGAATATACGTGAAACACGGATATTCGGGTAGGGATCTCATTGAACACTTGGAAACAGTCCTTACTTTGTGTGAAAAGTTCGATTTCTTTGCGATAGGAGGTGATTTGAACGCAAGACATCCTTCCTCGGCTTACCGTATCTAATGGATATGGAACGGCTCTGTTCAATTGGATGCAAGCAAATATGGATCTCATATTGATTGCACCGAACGAGCCCACCTTCCGAAAAAGCTCGTCAACGATCAATTTCTTCATTGTGACTGCTAATCTGGTGAATATCTCTCACAGCTCGTGGAATTTTGGATGTAGAGGTCTTAACGCTGAATCTGACCATCTTTTGGTAAAACTCGCTTTAAAAGTGAAAAAGGGTGTAAAGCTGGAAGTAGCAGACCCACAATTCTTTATCACATACAAGCGCATAGACTGGGAAGCTTTTAATGCTGACCTGAGTAGAAGGATTGAAGAAATCTCGATCAACAGATCCAGAAACCTCTCACCCACCGAGATTGAAGCAGGCATTGCTTGTTCGAACTCGACCCTTGCTACGGTCATTTCAAAAATATCCATGAAAAATTCCTCCAGAAATTATCTTTATAGAGACTTACCAGAAGACATCCTGAAGCTACATCGTAGACGTAGCACCCTCAGGAAACTGCTTTCAAGAATAAACCATCGCAATCTGAATATGGTTAACTGGGAGTATCAGCAGGTACACCTTTTAATAATGGTCCTTAATAGAATGATTTCGAGAAGAACATGTGAATTTGCCAATGAGAGATTCAAACAGACCCTAGCAAATATTCGACCAGGTGCTTGTATGTTCCCCCAAATTAATAAAATAACTGGCCGCATGCGCCTGCCAGGAGTCCTCACTTATAACGGATCCATGCTCATGGATGAAAAGGCCGTTGCTGACTCCATTGCAAATCACTTTAGGACAGTTCTTCAAGGGGAGAAAGCAAGTGAGGACTCTGCTTTCAATTCATTAGTAAAAGGAACAATATCAACGTTCGACAAAGACCACAAGAACCTGTGCTTGACTAGATTTTCAGATTCGAATCCCTCCGACGCACCTATTGGCAGCACCCTGTTTGTGAGCCCTGAAAGTCTCAGCATGCTTGCACTTGAGCAAAATTCCAAAAAATCGGCTGAGGCTGATGGAATTTCAATTTTTTTGTTAAAAAAACTTCCCCACACGTATTTTGTTCTCCTCGCAATCCTTCTAAATAACTGCATTAACATTTGCTACTTCCCAAAGCAATGGAAATGCGCAAAAATATTTGCCATCCCGAAACAATCCAATAGCGTAGACGTAGTCGACACTCGCCCAATATCTCTCTTGTCTAATGTGGGAAAGTTGCTTGAGAGAATCATCCTCCAAAACATCACACAGTTCTCTGAAGCGGAAGGAACTGTGCCGGAAAGACAATTTGGCTTCAAAAGAGGTCACTCAACGATAGACGCATTGGCGGTTTTCCAAGCCAGTATACAACGGAACTGGCAGGAAAAAAAGGTTGTTGCAGCGTGTCTCATCGACGTAGAGAAAGCCTTTGATTCAGTTTGGATCGACGGACTTATCTACAAACTTATCCAACTGGACTTTCCGGTGAATATTATTAAAATTGTTTGCAGCTTCATGAGGGGACGAACTGCCTTTGCGGTGTCTGGTGGAGCTAGCTCTGAACCCTTTTTCATTAATTCGGAGGTCCCACAGGGGTCCATTCTTGGACCCGCTCTCTTCAATATATTTACTTCTGACATCCCAGGGATCAGGGATGAATATCAACCTATAATCGAGGTGAACTCGTTGACTTTATACATGACTCGTTAACTTTATACAATGAATAGTGGGGGGATGAGGGTTAACGCTAAGAAAAGCAAGTTGATTGTTTTCAAGCACCAACCTCAAAAATTTGGACGTCGCACGAGGAGTATCTGTGATACCAGAATAAAGCTGAACGGGCAGGTGGTGCACTGCTCGACGCAAACTAAGTATCTGGGGGTAACTTTTGACAGGAACAACAACTTTACTGCCCATGTTGACGCGGTATTGAAGAAAACTAGATACGCATACCATCTCCTTTTACCTCTTTTCAGGAAATAGTCATCAACCAACAATCGGGTGAAGTTACTAGCGTACAAGTCGCTTTTCAGGCCCATACTAATGTATGCGGTGCTGATCTGGCAGGCTACAGCGACGTACGAATGGAGCAAAATAGGATTACTGGAGCGCAGAATCCTTCGAGCTTGCACTGGTACCGACAACTGTACCGGGATGCAGCTTTGGAACCAATCAACCTCTACGCCAAGAGGTTGGTCGAGCGAGCGGCGAAACGTATGGTGGAGCATGAGACAACCACGATCAGCAATGTGGCAGACAATCGAGCGATGGAGGCAGCTAACAGTTAGCAATAAGTAGTACATAAGGAACATTGGAGTCAAAAAAAAAATTGTTTTAGAGTATAAGGAATTAAAATAAAAATAATATTATGTTAATCTTAGCAAAAAGATGGAATATTAAAGGCCACACTTAGGGTGTAAGTGTAGTAATTAAGAAGGAATTTTAATAATTTATTTAAAAAATTTATTAAAAAATTATTTAGAAATTATTTAGAATTTAAATAATTTAGAAATTATTTAATTGTATTAAAATTTATTTAATACTAAAATAAGCCTTTTAACAACACTAAAATGGACCAAACAACGAAAGATTACCAAAAGATGTGTAAGAACCTTGTATTGTTGCTTAAATATAAGAATTATCTTGGTCAACATGTCGAACGATTGAGGTTACGAGATAAGGACGATTGACAAAAGTACGAATGACACAAGAAGCGCCCGGACGTTTCAACAAGCTGGAGTGTAATCAACTGAATGAACACCTGGCTTTCTGTGCCTTTGGTAAGGCAATAGCATCTTGAAGGCTCTTGAGGCCTCAAGCGACCCCTCTACTGGTCAACTTATCAGGATTTTCAAGGGGTAAGTCGGTTGCAATTTAGTTTAAAATAAGATGTCCTGTGGCAATGGATTATTTTGGACAGGATTTTTGCCGTTTTATGTTGTTCAGATATTCTTTTAATTTTGTAATTCTAAATTCTGCTAGTACTTTGGGACCCGTAAATATTTATTCTGTTTGCGGTGGATAGCTTTCTCAACTGTTCTTCTTCTTAAGCTGAGCCGCTTAGTCGCTTGTCGTTATGAAATGCTCTGGGCAATTTTTCCATGTAGTCCTTGCTAAAAATGTTCAGTTGAGCACTGTATTCCATATAAATTTTGACTCATTTAACGGAAAACAACATATCCAATTATACGAAGGTAGCTTTAAAGTTCAACTTCTCAATAAAACTGGTCTATTTCTTCGCTTTTACTTTTTGTTTTGACGCTTCTCGTATTCTCATCCTTTCTTCCCATACTTTGTCATACATTTCTATTCCCCCTTTCTTCGTTTACCCTCATTTTATTTTCACCCTTCCTTATGTCAAACATGGCTCCATTTTATTTGGTATTAAGAGTTTAAATTTTTTACTTTCTGATGGTTGATATGTACAAATAAATGCTCTGGGGTATTGATCCACCACTTCTCTGTATGTAACATCATACATACATGCTGACAAAATAATTAGTTTATTGTATTGTTAAGATAATTCTGAGTCATAGGTTCAAATAATACTGTGACAGTACTCCAAACAAGCTCCCGATTTGCAATATTCACCCCCAAGTTCAAAAAACTCGTAAGGATAAGTAAATACTTACTAACTCTATGCGCACTTTTTCTTTTGTATAAAACACAAATACAAAGATATACACAAACTTTTGTATATCATGTATAAAACACTCTCAATGAGCTTGAGTTAAATCACTGTTACTTACTTATCCATCTTTCAATATAGTTACGCTTAGAATAGATTCTTCTTCACAAAGAGGACAGCCATTGCATTCTCTCCTCTAATCTACGCTGTTTAATTTTCAGCCTCTCTTCTACGAGGGCCGGCTGAAAAGTTATGAGCCTAACATTAAGACACGAGATAAAAATTCAAAAAAAAAAATTATTTTTCAATGTAGTCCCTGTCGAGTTCAATACATTTTTCACAGCGTTTATATAAAGCCTGTAACCCATCCAAAAAATATTTTTCGTTTTTGTCCTCAAAATGCTTGTCAATTGCCGCCTTTAATTTGTCTTCACCTTGCTCCCGCAAGTCTTTGTTTAAATTACTAAAAAGAAAGAAGCTGCAGAGAGCCAGGTCTGGGCTGTATGATGGGTGATTAATTTCTTCGAAGCCAGTCTCTCGCAGTTCCTGCCTCGAAAGTCGCGCGGTGTGCGTTGTCCTGAAGGAACAAAATGCCTTTTGAAAGTTTGCCTCTTCTTTTTTTGTAATTAACTGGCGTTCTTTTTCAATAGAGCAGCATTGTACTCAGCATTTATCGTAGTATTTTTGAAAAAATCGATTAGCAAAATTCCTTCCATCAATTCCTTATCATCCGTGACTGCTGTGTTTGGGCGGCTTGAGCGCGCGTCGTCTTCTAATGATTCTCGTCCCTGTTGGAATAGTCGAGCCCAACGTTTGATTGTTGCAGATGATGGTGCAGATTCTCCGTAAACCTCAGACATTTCTTCAAAAGTTTCCTTAGCCGTTTTTCTTTTCTTCACAAGGAACTATATGACGGCGCGGTACTCCAATCTCCTTCAGTGCAGCGATGACTCCGACATGGTGATGTTCACTATTTAATAACTCGGAAAGTAATGATGCTATATACCTGAAAGCTCGTTTTTATACTCATTAGTTTTATATACTCATCACTCAAGTAGTGGGGGTACCCTAGGCTCATAACTTTTCAGCCGGCCCTCGTATGCACGACTTCAACTTCTATTTACTGCAGGATTGTATATTTATCTCTATCTTCGTGATGGGCCCGAAAGTGTTAGCGCTCATAAATTATTACGATATGCCTGAACTAATATCGTTTTTTTTTTGGGGTTGGGGGGAACTAATATCGTATTAGGAGTTCGAGGAACGATTCCTAAAGAAAGAAAATTATATTTAGGCTGATTTGCTGCTTTTTTATAAAAATACATAGGTTTGTCAATTTTGTTTCGATAATGCTTGACAAAGTCAAATCTTAGAATGCTTTTTATTTGTTTCAATTTTTTACAATAAGCAACTTACAGAAACCAAACATCATAGCTCAATATTCTTGAAAATGAGGCATTGGAAAATCAGGCCTGGAAACCTGGAACACTAAAAAATCAAACGATTTGTTACAAGAATCAAAAAACGAACTTCATGTTAAAGACTTTTGTTTTGTTCAATCATTTTTTTCCGAAGGACTCGAATATTGATTTCAATTCGAACGAAGGAAAACGACAAGCAATCATCATAAAAATAACTGTAAACGAAATTTTGAGATTCACGTACGTCGAACTTGTAACATACGTTAAGGATAAAAATAAAACCGTTAAAACTTTCCAAGTTCACATTCTAGCAGTTACTAAAAATGTAATTCTATATTCTTGCACAACGCTTCAGAATTTTCCCAGCTTTCAGTCATGGATTGCGGTTGTTGCACGTCGTTGGAAAAAAGTACATCATTATATATCCTGGTCCAACAAGTAATATAGCTTGAATTCGACGTGATATCTAACCATCATAGAAACCATTTAAAGGAATATAATCGTACATGGTTTTATCATCTCCAGCTGATGCATTCCAGCTGGATGAGAAATGTAAGCTAGGATTCGTATTCATCTGCACGTTCATATAAAAGTATCAGGATGTGCAAGTTGTACATTCTTTGCAATACAAACAAATGGCTCTCCAAAGCTACTAAAACGTTTTGAAGAGGTCGAACATCATATTACAACACCACCAACGCGAAAAAAACTCATTTAGATCAACCGAGTTTTACGATTTGTGGAAACTTGCTTTTGAAGAGTTTATGAATCTTTTATGTTATTCATGTTAAAAGTCTGACATATGAAACGAACCATCTCATATCTGCATTCCTTCAGTGAATTTATTAAGTGAAATAAGGATCGCATGCAATGTTTGAACAAACGTGCGTACAAGCATATGTAAAAATATTCTGAATGAAGTTTCTTAGGAAGTATACAAATATTTTCATATTCTCTTTAAATAATTTCTGCGCGTAGTTTTAAATCTAAGCATACAGAAAACGGATATTTTTAAATATGTTCCTGTATACTTCTGTATGCTCTCTTCAAAATTTAGTGACAAGGTAAATAAGCTTTATTTTAACAGTCATGAAATTAGGGATTTTCAATCATTCCAGCTGAAAAATTAATATGAATTTTACATTCCATCCCAAAAAATCAGCCAAGGACACGCATGGGGTTGTATGTTAATACATACTATAAAATTAGTTCGCTAATGCAGATTTGATGGACTCCTCTGCAGAGTTTTGTTCTTGGCTAACCATTCACTACGACCGAATTCTTGGCGGTAGTAATTTTATCTTTAAGCGTACGTCAAACTTTCATTCAAGCACTGAAGTCAAACATTATCTTGTACAGAACATTTCTACCGCCACACTTGTTTGGATCCTTCCAGGTTTACCTGAAATAATTTTTCAGTAGTAGGTCGTCCATTTCAGTATTCACCTTTGTACCCTCCGATTTAATTTACCAAGTATCGCTGAAGTTTCAATGCATAACAATTTCTGTAATTTTCAGGACTCTTTAAGCTTATGTGACAATTGATACACTTTTGGTAATCGCTTCACATTGATTCTTTTGTGTATGTTTTAATAACAACGAAAGGGGAAGAGTTAATTTTGAAGCAATTTGAAATTCTTTGTGAAGGAACAATCAAAGTTGACTCGGGTTACGTTTTCGCAAAATGATACTGAAGTGAATTAATGAAGGAGTCGGACTTCGGATTTGCGTCCTCTTTTTTTCTATGATAATAGAGAGCAGATCTTCCTTGGGCAATCATCATCCCTTTGAATAACCAGGTCATGTGGTCAATAAATGGTTATCTAATCTGTAGTTCTTAGAAATGGCGGCTAGGAGGAACTTGTCATCATGAACGTTGGGAACACACCAACTTTTCGACGGGGAGGTTGCTTGGGAACTATTCCGGATATGACATTTACTTCGCAGTCCTTAGTGCCTAGGATACACAGATGGAGGGTACTGGAGGACTACTCGGCGAGCGATCATCAGTACATTGCTTTCGCAATTGGCGGGTGTGATACTCGACGCGTAGCAACCCAACCCTCAACTGTAGGTTGGAATATATCTAAAATAGATGTCGACACGTTCGCCGCAGCTCTTATGAGAGGTGAAACTATCACAGTAACGGGGGAAGCCTCAGCTGAAAACATGGTGAACTCCACCATGAGGCTCATCAAGAATGCGTGCGACTGCTCTATGCCCAGGCGACGGCCTCGACACAATAAGCCTGCTGTGTACTGGTGGTCGGCAGAAATCGCCGAAAAGCGGAGAGAATGTCACAAACTCCGCCGCGAATCTCAACGTTTAAGAAATCGAGACGAGTCACACTCCCGAACGCTGGCATACAGGTCGGCTAGAAAAGTTCTCCGTAGGTTAATTAACGAAAACAAGGCTCGCTGCTGGCGCAACCTAGTTGTGGACATCGACAGAGACCCGTGGGGGCTGGGTTACAAGCTTGCCATGCGGAAACTAGGAGCTGCAAGGAGGCCCTGTGTCCTTGAACCGGAAAAAATGGACGGGATTTTTCGAGCGCTCTTCCCTATACATCCTGTTCATCCCGATGATGCAGATGTTGAATGTCCTGGAGAATACCCACTTTTTACCGCCATCGAGCTGGATGATCCGGTGAAAGCTTTAAAATCGAAAAAGGCCCCAGGACCAGACAGTATACCAGCGGAAGCGATACAGCTTACACATCAACTTGGTCCTGACAAGCTGCTCACCACTTTCAATGCCTGTTTGCAGCAGGGCGCGTTTCCCAATTGCTGGAAAGAGGCGAGGCTCGTGCTGATCCACAAGGGGAAGGGGAACGCGGAGCAACCATCTACATATCGGCCTTATGTATGCTGAACGCCGCTGGGAAGGTACGCGAGAGGCTCATTAGAGAAAGACTTGGAGAAGCCATTCGAACTGTCGGGGATCTTTCCCCTCGGCAGTACGGCTTCAGGGCTGGTCGATCCACGATCGGTGCAATGGCAGAGGTAGTGAGCGCGGTCCAGCAGGCAGAAGCCCACAATCACTACTCGAGACGAATAGTACTGCTCATAACACTAGATGTGAGGAATGCCTTCAACTCTGCTAGATGGACAGATATTCTTGGTGCTCTGGAATATTTCAGGGAGCTGAGGTATCTGAAGCGGATATTGAAGGACTATCTCAAAAACCGGAAGCTCATCTATGACACATTGTGAGGCCAGTGAAGAATTGATTTGACATCAGGGGTGGCGCAAGGTTCCGTTCTGGGCCCAGACTTCTGGAATGTCTCGTACGATGAGCTCTTGAAATTGCAGTTACCGGGGGAGTCACGCCTGGTTGGCTACGCAGATGACGCAGCAGTACTAGTCGCCGGACGTACTGTCGGACGAGCGGAAGACATACCGTGGGCTTAGCCTAGCGCTGGAAAAGACCGAGGTTGTCGTCCTCACCAAGAAGTGGATCCCTTGTGTTATCCTCGTTCGGGTTGGAGAAATGATCATCGAGTCAAAAGAATCAATCAGATACCTTGGTTTGATGATTGACTCGAAGATGAGTTTTTTCGAGCAGGTCCGAGCGTCAGCAAATAACGCTTTCGTGTGAGTATCGGTGCTCAATCGCATTATGCTCAACACGAAGGGGTATGCTCAACACGATAGCGACTGCATACCGCACTGTCTCTGAACCTGCAGTGCTGGTAATCTTGAGGATGGTTCCTATTAAGTTACTTCCAGACGTACGGAAACGTGTATACTTACGTAGGGGGGAGTCAGCGAGAGAAACCGTCAGCCGAGAGGAACGGAAAAGAACCCTAACCTTGTGGCAGCAAACATGGGAAAACGAAACGCGAGGCAGGTAGACCGCACGGCTGATAAGTGACTTGGGGCCGTGGTTCTACAGAATGCATGGTGAAACTGATTATTACCTGACGCAACTACTCAGTGGTCACGGGGATTTTCAGTCTTACCTGTATAAGATGGGAAAGAAACCATCCCCAACTTGCATGTTCTGCCCGGGGATGACGGATGACACCTGCCATACGTTCTTTACGTGATCCAGATTGACAAGACTCCGTTCGCATCTCTCGGAGAAAATTGGCGTAATTTCCCATAAAATGTAACGGGAAAAATGATGGAACAACTGGAACTGTGTGTCGCATCATGTACGGACAGTACTCATTATAAAGAAGGGCATGATGCATCGCTTGGAAAGGGAGGGGAGATCTCTGTAACGCAATTCTCTAATAATCGCAATTCTCTCTAATCGCAATTCCTACCTATCCATCCGTGTAGAAAGAGGGATCTCCCTTAACCTGAAGGCACCGCTAAGCGATGATTAATGAGTCCTAGTCCGAAGTAATGTGACAAACAGTTCCAGGCTAGGTTCTTGGTGTGACAGGGGAGGTGTTTAGTCGGTATTCCGGTAGCGGGGGAGTCCGACACTCAGGGCATAAATAGCCTTCACCTCCCAAACAAAAAAAAAATCTGTGGTACCTCTCCTTTAGGAGATTTATATGACATAACGAGGGTTGAAAACTTCAAAGGAAGTACCGCTGCAGTTGAGACGTCTCCTGGTTATAACCAATACACTTTTAACAATAGTTAAAATTAACTCCAGTATAACGCATGGTCTATCTAGTTCTATGCACCAAATTGGTGCCACTAAAGTGAGTTTGGTTCCGCGATTTTATAGTCATCAATCATTCAACCGGTACTTTTACATGATCTGTAAATGAAGGTCATGTGAAAGACCACCCCAATCGTAAATCCAGTGTCAAGGCTAATGTGCTGAAAATGAAAATGATGAACGTTAGCTACGGGAAAGTAGATTTCTGTACCCCAAATAATAAGGCACATAAATAAAGAGAACGGCCAATGAAAGAAATTAAATAAGCCTAAGAGTACAGCTGGGACATAAGCCCTTTAGTTCAGTTCTGATGAGAATGAAGACTAGCTGCATGCATCGGAAAACAAACCTCCAAGTATTAAAATCTCTGAAGACCTCTGCTTCACTTTAGGTGCAGAACATGGACCCGAACCCAAGCATCGGCAAATATATTTAACGCCTTTGAGCGACGGGTCCTCTGGCGGTTCATGGAGTGAATCCAGATGGGGACCAATGGCGAGTTCGATACAACCATGAAACGAAGATCCGAACGACTGTAAGACTGCGGAAACTGCAATGAGATGGCCATGTCAATATGGACAATCAACGGATACCCAAAAAGGTCTTCGTTGGAAGAACTGAAGGGTGGATACCAATTGGGAAACTGAGAAAACGCTGGTCTGACTCTGTTGACAAAGAAAGTTAATTGATACACGGATTTCAAAGTTGGCGGACGTGGTCAATGGATCGAGGCAATTGGAGCTGTTTGCTGCAGGAAGCGAAAGCCGGGGGCTGTAGCGCTAAGAAGAAGAAAAAGAGAAAGAAGAAGAAGATTTGTGTATCTTAATTGCGAATGCTGCGTTTCACAGATGGTATTGCAGACACCCTTATGGCAACGTGAAAATATGTATATGTGACTCCGTTTTGTCTTGAATGCGGAAGTTCGCAAAGTTCCTTCGTAAAAAGCTACTCTGTGCATATTTTTCCGCCCTTCAGAAACATTGATGGCTGCAGAATATGATTTAAGTGGCTTCATGCGATAGGATAGAACGTAGGTTTTCACCTTTCTGGAGAGTTATTGCGCATTTAATCAATTTGCGGTTAAAATGATATTCATTGTGCTCATCGCTAAAAGCCAGGTAAGCGTACGATGTGACCGTATTTGCTAAAATTATAGGAGCTGATTTGGAAGTAGGATGACTACCCCATTTGTTTGTCGAGCAAGTATTTTCAGCTTTTTTGAACGGTGCGTCGGTTGCGTCGGTTGCGTCGGTTGCGTCGGTTGCGTCGAGTCCTCCAAGGGCTGAGATGATTATTTTCTTATGTTTTACTTCTACTCATATTTGTCCTTTTGTGGTGCATCATTTCCGTTAGCATGACACGTCGTCATTCCCCGGTTCCCAAAAAAGGAGAATTTACTGAGGTAACTTATGATCTCACGGAATAAGTAAGTGTAGGAAATTAATTTTCATCCCAAAGCAGAGTAGTACGACTTCACGACCAATTTACCAGAGGTCAACCGCGGAAGTTTCATTACAGAGCAACTACATACAGCGTTAACACTCTAGACCGGCTTCGTTTGGAAAGAGATCGAAAACACTCGCGCAGTTATATGATGATTGCGATTTATAGATGTATTGTGATTTGATACTAACGTTTTGAGAAGAGTAATCTAGTTTTGAGTTAAAATTTGGAGGAAATTTGCCCATCCAAATAAAATTCTACTTTTTTTGTTCGAATATTATCATATCGTTTGTGTTAGCGGAGTATAATTCGAGTTCATTTGCAGTAGAAAGGACTAAATGTGATTATGCTATAGCTGCATGTAAAGGAGAAAAAAATTTAACATGACCCACGCAATCAGCTTCCCTTTGGAGTAAGAAGAGCTTGTAATACTGCGATATATATTGTGTTTTGCTGTATCATCGGTCCGCGAAAAAGGATATCTTCCGGTTCCGAGCACGGAAAAAGTGAAAAGACTTCGCACGTTTTATTATACGTTTTAATATTTTATTATTTATTATTACTTCGCTGGCTCACCTTAGCAATCAATGTTGAATTTCTTTAAAATCTCCTTTTCATCTCGTTTTGCCGAGGAGCTCCTTTCTTCGCTCCTCGTTATAGTTTTTGCACGAATGTCGACAATATAGCAAAAGAAAAGGGGTTCTTGATCTTGATAACAAATTAAGCGGTGTAGCATGTTTCTGAAGCTACCGATCCCACGCAAAAGCGCATAAAAACTAACTCAACTTCTTAAAATTTGATGCATCTAACTGAATGTTATTTCCGTTGAGGCGCTCTTCAGACCTTTAGAGAGCTTGATTAAACACCGTTTTTAAAAAATAAGTTGTCGAAGAATCGGTTCAACTTAGAAATGGTAGAAAAGGACTGAAATTTTCGAATCACGTCGAATTTCGAGGATTGTTGCTGCCGGTATGCTTAAGAAACCCCAGAAGAAAATATACTAATGGAGTGAAATTAGGGCTTCTAGATTGCTATTATGGCCAACAAATGAAGGAAGTTTCTTTCACAGGTAAAATGAAAAATTTTCTACGCAGTCTCACGTTATATTTTAATGATTCGGTTTGTAAATCCAGCGCATTTCATTAGTGAATAGCACAATCTGGATTTTGTAGACCTCAGAAATCATGAGATTGCATTGAACTGGGTTGTTGCCCTGGATAATTTTTTTTCAAAATCACGTTTCTCAGCGCTTAGATGAGACTTTTTCCTCATAGAACTCTCAGCATACTCTTTCGGGAGACTTTTGCGGTTCTTGCATGGCAATGCTAAATGTAAATTGAAGTGTTGAATGCCTGTATCCAAGGACATGAACTTCTCCGCTGCATGCACAATACTCATTTTAAACTAGATGCAGCTTAAAATTTAAGACCTTAATTGAGTGTTGTTCACTTTTTGAAAAATTTGGCTGTTCCGGGATACTCCGTTGCATTATATTATTTGAGAAAACAATTGAAAGTAACCCAACTCGATCTAGAACATACGGTCTCCCAAAGTCTAATCAGTTAGCAAATCATAGGGTGTAACGCATTGGTCGACACTACGAGCTCAGCGAAGCTTTTTTTCTAAAACTAAAGGATGATGTAATGAAGTATATACCATCAATATTATCTTATTTAGCATCTGACAGATAATGTTTTCAAAATAGAAATGAAGCAAAGCAAGCAAACCTTAGCAAGCATCTTTTGTCGGTTTTAAGCAATCAAGACTTTTTCAACACCGTACAGACGTTTCACCTTTCACTATATCAATTTTTTTATTCCCTAAGCTCAAAAACGAAACCAAGCACTGTTACTCCACAATTTGTAGAATGAGTTACGCGAAAATTCTATTTCAGTTTTAACAAAAAACTGTCTTTATCATTACTTTTAACAATATTTGAAAGCAAGGAGTTTTTCCGTACTGAATTTAATGCTGCCTCGTGGTTTTATTTCCTCGTGATTTTATTTCGCGGGTGGAAAATATTTTCATAATCTCTAGTTTACTCTAGTTTTTCCCAAATTATTTTTGATCATAAGCTCATACTTAAGTGACTGGAAAAACTTGTTTTTAATCTCTTCCCTTAATCAATTACACTTCGAGATTTCTCGCATAATTACTATGCATCCTTGGTTGGAATTTGTTAAATGAATTACAAGTGGTATCCTGGCGTTACCGCGCTATGGTTACCTTAATTCATTTTATGTTGGAAATTTCCCTCCTGACATCTTGGGATTCAAACTTAGATACTTTATTTTGAGCTTTCTTTGCTAATAGCGCAATTCTGCTTCGGTTTACATCCTTTGTAAACCGAACCGCCTTCACTAATTCGTTCAGCCTGCTTATCTCGTCCTATTAAAATCCTCTTAGCTTCGAGTAGCGAAAATGATTTGATAGTATTCATTGAGCTCCTCAAGAGTTCAATTTGTTCAATTATTCACCATAGAGCTGTTTCATAAGCCGAAAGCTTTCTGTTTTTATTTTTATCAAGTAGGATCTTTCATGGTTGATGAATCTTTCTCTTTCAGTGTTCAAGATATCTCGCCCCCAACTATCTTGATTTTATGATCGAGTCCTTTGATCTCGAAATCTTAGATGCGTTGCACTGCTTTCGTTAAAGAAAAAAGGCCTAGTAACTCTTTTTTTAACCGATACTATTTAAAGATGTATGTGATTCGTCATAAGTTAGAGTACTGACGTTGCGTTCCTGAATTTTTTACAATAAACTGACGAAATGCTTCTGTTTTTGTGAGGCGTGGTGTGTGAATCAGGTAATGATTGATATTTCTTCCCACGAGAATGGCCGTTCCTCCTCCCCTACCAGTTAATCTATCGTTTCTGTATAGATTATAGTTGGGGAAAACGAGACGCATTCCGGGCTTCAAGAAAATTGCCCAGAGGAGAATAATCTCGAATTTATTGTCCAAAATAAACTGCTTAAGCTCTCCGGTTCTTTGAAGCAGGGAATTTGCATTCCACGTGGGAATAGAAATGTGATCACACTGATTCATTTGTGTGTTTGTGTGGTGGCTTGAGCTGCAAACATGCCTTGGACCATTTTCCCAACCATATCCTGCATCATCAGTTGAAACTGTGATTGCATGGTGACGAAGAATTGTCCCATGTCTGGTGGTGTGAATGTTTGTGTGGTTGGGTGTTTTTGTTAACTAGGGGTGTTTGTAGTGGGGCGAATTGGTGCTTGTGTTTGTGTGGCGTTAGTGTTTTCGGCAGCTATCTATGCGAACGGCTTCCTGATGTTTTTTGGAGTTTTTCGGGCAGCCTCCGTAACTTACGGGATGTTCTCCACCGCATTTAACACATTTTGTCTTCTCCTCTTGTTTTTTCTTGCATTGCGTGAAATGGCGTAAGCCATCGCATTTCACGGAGCGAGCTTGACCCTGACAATTGCCGAAAGAATGTCCAAATTGCTGGTAGTTGTGACACATCGGCTGTCCGTTTCGTGGTTCAATTGCTTCCATCTTGCAAATAAGTTGGCATACTGCAGTCATATTGAAGATGGCTGTTCCTTCTTTTGGGAGGAGGACCTATACTAGTTTTGAGGGGCCTGTGTGAGTTTTAATTATGAACAATTGAATCGGATAGTATCGTCGTTATTTGTCGGTGGTCGTTTGTGGTTTCCGGGACTTTTTGGATTCCCAAATAAACCCGTTCTGCAGTTATGGTTTTGATTTTGTTCTATCTTATGAGTTTGTTTGTCCATTTGTCAGTTACGCAGACTATAATAGGTACTGTCCGTTTATAGTTATAATAGGTACGACACGGTCTTTCGCATAACTGCACAGGAAAAAGTCTAATGTGTTCAGATCACATGATCTTGATTTCCAATTGACGTCACTAAATTCCAAAATTATGCGATGTGGAATTTTTTTCGCAATGCTGCCATAATCAGTCGTGTTGTATGGCATGTGGTGCCATCCCGTTGAAACCACATGTGGTTGAGATCCATATCTTCAATTTGTAGCCAAAATTAATTGGTTAGCATACTTAGATAACGCTCGGAATTGACTGTAACGGTCTCTCTTTCGCCAGACCATAATGCGCACCTTACAGTCACTGTTAGTGGATGTAATGGCCTGTCAACAATCTAATACGGATTGTGTGAGCCCCATATATGGAAATTTTGGGTGTTTACATAACCAACGAGCTCAAAATGTGGTCCATCGCTGAAGAAAATTTGATGCGAAAAATCAGCATTTTGTCGCTGTTGTTAAAGCACCCAATCGGCGTATGCCCGACGCATTCCATGGTGACCAAGCTGTAATTTTTTAACAAATTAGACTTTATATGGATGTATGTGCAAGTCTTAGTTTAAAATTCGCCACAACGAAGTCGCAGGAAGGCTCAATTCCTGCGCACGCCGCGAAATTGACAAATTCGGGTCATCCTCTACACTTGCAGCCACTGCAGCGATATTTTCAGCTGTACGCACATTACGATTATGTATAATTCTGGCAATGTCTAACACAGACCCAGTACGTTCAAATTTGGCCATTAGATTAGCGATTGTTTGCACAGAACGTCCATGACGATCATTTTGTAATGCACTTTGGGTTTCTGTCAAACTTTCACTGTTTTGGTAGTATTTTTTTCACAATGTTAACGCGTCGAGTGATACTAAAACGATCCGTAGAATGGCAAACATTTACCTAAACATATGACGGCTTAGATGACAGAAATGTCAAGTGATTGTCAGCACAGGGCTGTACAAGGTTTCTAGTGCAAAATGAATCGGATTTATATCGGATCAACCATATTAAATTGGCATTTTCCCATAGTTGGTATATTTCCAAACCTGAAAGAAAACGTTTTCCTAGAAGGAAATAAGATGTCTGGCAAACATGTGATCTGTAAAATAAAAATACAATGAAAAATCAATATAAATCTGCGCACGTTTGAGCACATATACTGATATTGATGCGGAGTTAATGTGCTACTTGTGCAAGTTCAAGAATTTTTTAGCTCATTTTGATATCCATACCATTTTGGCTTAATTTCATATTGTTTAATTTGAATTTATTCATTTTATTTTTGCCAGAGTGACTTTCGATGAAGGCGTTTACCTTCATTACTTTATGGATATCAACAGGTGAAACAGTATGGAAATGTTTGTATAATTTTTCATGAATAAAATCTGAAAAAGATCAAGAAAAGTACTTTCACATCATCTGGAATTAAAATACATTTTTTCTTTATATACTTTGGTACGCCATTAAGGTATTGCAAATTGATACAAGGTCCATCCCAAAAGAAATGAGCCTTATTTTTTTCCGGACGCGAGTGTACATTCCGGCGCGCTCTGACGCTTGGGGCAGGTGGTGGGGGGTCTTAGCTTCCATACGCGGCCGGTGCCAGTCGGCTCTGAGCTCTCGGAGCGGCAGGACGAGTGTTTCCGTGAACGTCTATTTTCAATTTTCGACACGGCGCGATGGAGTCAAAAATCGATCAACGCTACGCAATTAAATTCTGCTTCAAACTCGGCAAGAATGCTACCGAAACGTTTGGAATGCTTCAGGAGGCCTTCAAGGATGATTGTTTATCGTACTCGCAAGTTAAAAAGTGGCACAAAGCATTTAAGGAGGGCCGGGAAGAGGTGGCCGACGAACCTCGGTCTGGACGACCGTCAACCTCCCGAACCGACGAGAACGTGCAGCGAGTGCGCGATTTTTTGAACGCCGATCGTCGGTTCAGTGTTTATCAAGTAGCAGATGCCCTAAACATTCCGAAATCGACAGTACATCGAGTCATTTCCGAGGATTTATCGATGCGGAAGGTGTGCGCCAAACTTGTGCCTCGGGTGTTGACTGACGAACAAAAACAGCTCCGGGTTGTTCGGTGTGAAGAACTCTTGCAAATGTGCGAAGATGACCCGGAGTTTTTAAACAAAGTGGTAACAGGCGACGAAACATGGTGTTTCCAGTACGATCCGGAGACGAAAAGGCAGAGCGCTGAGTGGCACACCACCGCGTCACCCCGGCCGAAGAAAGCTCGGATGAGCAAATCCAGGACCAAGACAATGCTCGTCGCCTTCTTCGACGCCAGGGGGATTGTGCACTACGAGTTCGTACCACCCGGACGCACAGTGAATGCTGCCTTCTACCTGGAAGTCCTCAAAAGACTCAAAAGAAAGGTCACAAGCAAGCGGAGCGCGATCAAAAACGACTGGAGTTTGCACCACGACAACGCGCCGAGCCACACCGCGTTCATCGTGACCAAGTACCTGGCCCGGATTCAACTCGGCGTGGTTCCCCAGCCTCCCTACAGCCCGGACTTGTCTCCCCCGGACTTCTTTTTGTTTCCGCGGTTGAAAAGAGTGCTAAAGGGCAAGCACTGGGACTCGGTTGAGGACATCCAAGAGAATGTCACAGCAGCCCTCAAGGACATCCCTAAGGAGGCCTACCAGGAAGCCTTCCGGACTTGGAAGACCCGTCTCCAAAAGTGCATTGATGCAGGAGGATCCTATTTTGAAGAATTTTGAGGTATTGTAGCGATCTGCTCAATAAATCTATTTTTTTTTTGAAAAAGGCTCATTTCTTTTGGGATTGACCATGTATATGTGGGCTGAATGTTTACTTTGATTTGGTTCTTGTCTTTCAAGTTTTACATATTTCGGTAAAGTATATACTCATTATTTATTCTCATGCATGATTGAGCTAATTAATTTTGAATATTCGCATATGAGAAATTCTAAGAAGTATCTTAAAATCTTCAATTATGAGTTTTGATTGTATGCGAATGTGTTCATGAATAACTAGATAAATATTTATAACTCAGTCTCAGTCTTACTCTTGGCACCAAATGTTTTTCGAGAAATGACATGTGCCTTGGATGTGATGAAGGTCTTCTTACCTTGAAGGTGTGTTACTAAACAAGAAATCCTTGAACATTTAAAATCAAACATTATACGTGATGTGATTACAGGTATCGTATGGGTATTTAATTAGTCTAAAGCATTTTCAAAATATTCCTACGCTTAAAAATCGTAAGTTTTATTGACATTGCCAAAAAATGTCACTACTATGCAATACAGAGAAAGAAATAGGAAATATTTCCATGAAAAAACATACTTGAAGGATCATTTCAAACCGCTGTGAACAACTACTTCCAAAAGCAACAGTTTTTTGTTCTTGTCCCGTATCAACTGGCAGACAAAAACGATCGAAGCATTGGAACTTTATGTATAACTTAAGATAAGGATAATGTTACACCGGTAACCGTCAACAAAACTATGAAGAAATGGGAAAGCATCTCATATTAAAGAACTTCAATTTCGCATAGTTCATTGGGAACGCTAAACTCGGTTGAGTATTTCTCCATAAAATACTATGAATATATATTGATGCTATAATGTCATGAAATTATTTCCCATGAGTAGTACAGTTTTAATGCATTGGATATTTAAAAGTTTAATACCACGATATTGCCTACTATAATACCAAGGAAATAGATGATCCGTTTGACACATATAAAACATAATTAAATTGTAAAACCTTTAAAATAAACTAAAGCGAAACTAGAAAACAGCGGACACACTCTCAGGACACTTCTGGTAGAATGAGATAGAACAACCACAATTGGACTTATGTTTGTATTCCTATCATACTCAAGCGTCTTCAGAGTGATTCAGGGTGTCTTACTAAACATACAGTCGTAATCATAGAAATTGCATCACTTAAAGAAAAAAAGGATCTCCTTAAACCAATATTGTTCATACCTTTTTATAATTTTCAAATGTTTTGCAAAGGAAAGGAGTATGTTATGACCCATACAGAATGGTTAAGACCCAAGTAAAAATTTCATAATATTCATAAAATGATAAATAATACTTTTAGTTTTAACGAGGAATCGAGGAAAGAAAAAAATTGTTTTTACATATTCATATGTATTTATTTGTAGATATTGTATTAAAACATTAGAAATTTCTTAAATCAATATTAGTATTGACATATTATTATAACCTATTATTTTGTCGATAGACGTGAAAATTGAGGCGATCGTATTTGGCATTGAGATAATTAAATTTTTCATGATTTCATGATTTACGCTCATCTTTATTCTGAGGCTAAGTAATACTCATTTTTTTCCTTGTCATCCACAAGTTTTCTATAGAGTTCAAATCAGGACTATTTCCTGGCTATGTGCGCGTGGAGATCACGTTTTCTGTTAGAAACTGCTTTACCTATCCGAAAACACAATGGCTGGACCATCAATAATATAAAGGATAATGAATCTTAAAGTGGATAACTTTTTTGGAATTAAAACATAATTAGCATACCGATTTGGCTCTATGAAATGCAGCAGAATAATCTTCAAGTCAAGTAAGATGGGAATTCATTGAGGTAGTCAAACTCTCTTCAAAAATTGTTTTATATTTTCCTACATTCACTGTCTCATCTATGAAGTGTATTTGGCCAATTACAAAGGACGTCTTTTCATTTGCCGACGTCTTACATAGTGTGCTATCACCGTTGCAAATTTTGAATTTACTCTCACATAAAAATAACAGAAATGATATTTTGAATTATTAAAAAATGATTTTTTGGTTGGGTTTCTTGCCCATAAACCTAGTTCTCTGAATCGTCTGCCTACTGTTTTTCACTCTACTACAGCCAAATTGCTATTGTCTAGATCTCTAGCTGTTTCTTTAGCAGCTTTGAAGCGATTTTCTAAGGCTGATCTCATCATTATGCGATGTAAACGCTCATTTATTTTCCTTTTTCTTCCAGTTTCTTTCTTTCGCTCTGGAGATCCCTGGGAACCATTTTTTCTTAACCCAGTGAATTTGTTGCACTTCATCCTCTTTGCTATCTCGCGCGATGAAAATAACGCTCCAGCCATCTTCACTATTTAATTTTTTTCCTTATTAGACTATTGTTTGTAGCTCAGTCTATTTGACATAATGTTAAGAAATATATAAAAATCGATACTCTGGGCAGAACTAACTTATGACTCACTGATTCCATCTCTCTTCAATACTAGTAGGTAAACAAATACAATTCCACTATTTGCTTACACATTTAAGATCAAAACATAACAATCATAGGTGATGCAACTTCTATGTCCAAGACGGTAATATTGCAAAAATGTTTACCAATCCAAATAAAGTTCTCAAATTCTACTGATTTTGGTTGAATCTTGCTAGGTCAGCAATTTCCCAGAGTTTTCTCGCTGTCCTGTGCTAACACTATCACAGAAACAGGCAGAAATGTGGTTATGGCTGGAATCACTGTCATCCCCCCGCAGGATGATGGCTGGAAAAATATCATTAGCAGTAATTGTCTAGATTCTCATATTGCTATTGATCCAAAATGTCCAAGTAGGAAAAAATTATACTCGTACTGCGAAGAATCTTGTGCAAATGATTCAAAAAGAGCGATATTGGAATATTAGAAATTGCTGAATTTGTTGAAGAATGCTTTTTTCTGGAATATTTTCCTAATGATTTAAGATAAGAACTTCCATGTAAGCCATTTCAGGCACTACATTGCAACCTAGACAACCAAAGACAAACTTTAGTACCTTTATTCAACGAATGTGACTTTTTCTAACCAGAGGTTCTTACTCATTTTCCACAAGATGACAAAAAACTTGACAGGAGGATGTTTTTCGTGTGGTAGATACCTTTATCGAATACCCAGAGCACTTACAGAGCTCATAAACTATGGATTTAATTTCTACAGCAGTAGATAGTACTTATAAAAAGTACTGAGACATGGTTAAGGCTGCAGGATCAGCTCCCACTTTTTTATGTTATTTGCTAACTGCAGTAGTACTGGTGGTTGAGAAACTATTGCCAACAAAAAGTCAGTTCACCATTGATTTCTACTTGAGATCAGCTCAAAATAAAATGAAAATACCATTGAAACACATGATCAAACATTGAAAGTATATTCAGCTTTTTCCTAGGAAGAAAAGTCGCTATACAAAAGGCGACACACTTTGAAAGCGAACTAGAGTGGTTTTGTAACCAAAGCTATATATATATACTAAGCAAGTCAATACTAGGATCATTGCTAAGAAAGTAGTTAATGCCCACATTTTTAATGTTTCAATAAGATAAATTCACACTCTCCAAATTGAAGACTGAAATTAAATCTGATCCCGATATCTGAACTAGGCTTCCAAGGAGGTCAGCTTCGTCCTTAATATGGTTCTTAGTGACGAAAGTGTTAATTTTTTCGGATTGACTGTACTACAAGCACTCTGGTCTCCCTGCATGCCAGATTTTTCTCTCAAGAGAGCCAAATATAAATTGTCACCAACCGCTTAGACAATTTTCTTTTGATAAATTGAGTGCCTCGAATTTCAACAATGAAACAACAATTCTATAAAAATTATCCAAAATCAAATGAGTGCTCGAGAATTATTCAAACAAAACGTCAAAACCTTCAAAAATTTGAGCCTAAAAATTAGGGAAGAAATTCGAGCGTCTTGAATTGAACACTGAGAGTATTGAAGCAATAAATTGAACGAGAACAGAGAACGGCTGAGAAAAGTACAAAAAAAAAAAAAATACAAATACGATGTTATAGTTTTACTACAGCATTTCAAATCACAATTTCCTTATTCCATAACCATCCTTGCAACGTAACGCTCTGAACTTTAGAATTCAACTCTTGTAGTAAGCAGTAAGAAGTAGCAATGTAAGCCATTTTCATGGAGCCACGATCATATCCCTAAATTACGGGCGTTCCTCACATAGAGCTCATCCAACCTAGAGAAATAATAAACTTCTAAGATCTTACTTCTAGTAAAGCCCTTTGCTTCGAATTAATAGCTCATATTATACTGAAGCACCTCCCTAGAAAGGCATTGGTTCTTCTGCGTTTGCTATTCAATGTCTGTTTAAAGTTCAACAGTTAACATTTTATCTTCTTTGAAAACAACCCATCCCACATGATGGATATTCAGTCTTCCTCGATAAATGCTGCTGTTATTCCGATCCACTAACCAGTTAAAGATATCCACTAACCCGAAATATATTGGATTGTGAGTATTTTGCCAATCCGTGGCCATCTGTGCGGAAAATCGATCATGAAAACAATCATTAAGGACATTAACAAAATATTCCCAAAAATCGAATTTATATTTAGATGGGATCACTCCTTCGAGTACGAACTATCACGAGGCTACTACGGTGTAGAGATTATATGAAATGACAGAGACTAATTAAGATTCAAAGTAATGGATGTAGGGGAGACGTTTGATACCGTTTGGTATGACCGGCTGCTCTGCAAACTCAAGCTGAACAATTCGATACGTAATCGATAGAATTCTTTCGACAAGGAAGAGATCATCAAGCAGAAGTTTCAAGAGAGCAAACCGTCAATAAAGCGTTTACCACCTGGAGTCGCACAAGGCTCACGTATCACAACTACTCTGGAAAATGTGTAAGCTTCTGACAACTCCAGGAGAAACAACTGTCAGATAGCCGCATTTGCAGAAGACGTATACCCATATGTGAAAAAAACTGATCCGAGTTGAAATGGTTAACCTTAGCAGAATGCGCATACTTAAATGCGCGAGCAAACTCAACCGCAATGATGTCATACTTCCATATAACGAAGAGATAAATCTGTGTCAGAAAGATACAGGAAATGCCATTTACGAGGGAACAAGTACCATCTTTGACAGAAGTTTGAATTTTCTTGTCCAGTATATTTGAAACAAAAAATGAAATATTTTTAATCTCGAAAGAGATTAGAAAGTCCTTACCCAAATCATAACTTGCATCAGTATCGCTCGTTCTCTACATGGAAATTGTTATCGGTTCTCCCGACATCTTGCATACATAGAGAGAACATTATGTCTATAATATTGAGATAATTGTTAACTGATTAATGAATTGAGCGTTGAATGATATACTGACCTTCTAAACATATTGAAGTTTACTACTGACAAAATTGCGGATGCTCCCAGCTACCATTATTATCAAATCAAGTTTCAGAACTCAAATTGCACTGGTCAGTCATCGCGGGTGTCCTGTGTTGTGTTCTTGGTTTTAGAGTCCAAATTTATCTACGATTTGTCCATGAATAAAAGATTGATTCAAAAAGTATGTTAAAGGGGAGATCCATTCGGAAAGCCTTCGTTTTTCGAGTCTTTAGAAAAATCGTAACCGATCTTTAATGTTTTCTCGAGATAAGCTGTTACCTACTCAGTTGGCGATATGATGTACGGGCTAAGCAGATTGATGGAATGTATCGCAGCACCTTGGTTTTCAGAAAAAATTTGCCTTTTTTAATTTTTTCAGAGAATATGCTTAGCCGGTTTCTTACTTAAGGCGTAAGAAACCGGCACAGTTCTTTAATTGGAACCTTACTCGTTCACACCATTGAATTTTGCTATTTTTCGGGCTTTATTTTCTTCTGAGTTTATGTGGATAATTTCAAAAATTGTTCAAAATTTTTGTTTGTTCTGTATAAACAATCAGTTCTGAATTCTCACTGAACCATTTTTTCGCTTCTTGATAAGGATTTTTTTAATTATGGAGCAAACTAAGAAAAATTGACTAATTTATTCATTATTAAAATTGAATCAAGGTAGGAATATGTGTGCCATTGAAAGATAAACAATAAACAAGTATGATGCTTCATGTTAAAACAGCTTTAAATTTAAAGGACATACTGCTACTAATAAATATACTACTAACAAATCAAGCAAAAAGTCCTCTGCATGGGAGCATAGACGTTCAGGATAGGGAGCATTAGACGTTCAGGATTTTGCTTTTCAACATTCAACAACGATAAGCTTTCACCTTGACTCTAAAAAATCCTTGTTCAGTCGTTAAATTTCCTGAATCCGGTTTCTTTAAAGTCAGAGATCAATAAATGTCCGTTGTTTGTACTTGGAATTTAGTCGTCGGACATATCCTTTATGCATTCTATTCCAATCATTTTTTGTGCCTTATGAACGTGCTTATTGTTATTCTTCCTCCGCTTCACTATCCCGAACGTTTTTCACGTCGGGTGCAGCATTCACAATCACAATTAGACTGAAAAGTATTTATCAGGCATATTCAAAAGGACTAGCGTTCATATCATGCTATAACGTGTCCTAGTTTAATACAGAAAACACCTTTTCACTGGGTCAAACAAATATTCATCTTTTTGCTAGATTTCATTCACGTAGCAAATTGCAACGGGGATAGCCGTCCAGGTTTCCATTAAAATAGTACTGAAATTGAAATCTATGGCAGGATATGCATGTCAGTTAAGGTGGAGAAGCTTCCATTACGAATGGGTCCAGGCCAAAGGGTAAATATGTGTTAGCGAACGAGCTGAAAGGGAAATATCGACATTCACTCAATGGCGAATGATACCATTAAAATTATTATTCAAGTATTGTACGACTATGGAGGTTGGCGTGAGATTCATTGTGATGTGAAATCTCAGATTTTATTACTCATGAGCTTCGTGCTGACGTGGGAAAGGTTATTAATTTGTATTTCCCTGGACTAATCAGATTTCAAGTTCATACCTCCATGCGAACTGATATTGTTAATTTATTTTCATACCAACTTTGCACCTAGAACAATTAATAATAATAACAATAGCTAAGTGTACAATCAATGAGGTATCCTGAATTTACGCCAACTTTTGCGAGATTCAATAGAAAAAATGTAAATTGAACGACAATTACGATTAATATCATTAATTAGAAAGAAATAACCAACTTTTTGCTGCTTAGCCTTTGATCAGAGACAGCATAAACTCCTTACGGTATTGAATCTACCAGCCCAAATCATTATTTTGGGGGTTACATTTAAATGTTGTCCTTTAAAGGGACCAAGATGTTCAGTTAAAATAAGTACTCCGGTGATGACTACGATAGCCGCTCATCAAAGTGGAACCGTTTTGAGCGTCATTATGTCCTTGGGTTTGTGGTAAGGGGCGTTGCCTTGTTTGAATTTCACCCCGTCGCGATAATTGCAACGCTGATGTTTGGCATCAGCGATGACGCTCTATCTGTTTACATATTTCGATCGCTTAATGCTTCTGCCTCGTTTTTCACAATGCTATACCACCACCGCTATCGACAGCCATGCAATGACTGACCCTATAACGAGCATTACAGTCAAAACTAGGATTGTTGCAATGACTTTCGTGCCCTTAAATTTCCTCTCATTTTAACTTAAGACAAGAAAACCCACCTTAAAGTTTTTGCGTAGAAGCACAATACTAATGTGAACATACTTGTGCTCTTTCTATCTCTGTCTGAAAGAAGCCACCTGGAAGTGTAAGCACTATTGGCTTGTATGCTATGAGATCGAGATGGGTCTAAAGGAGTCTTTTGCTTTCCCGTAGATAGAGACTGCCTGATGGATTATCAGTATATTTGATCTATAATAATTTCTTTCTATTTGCTTATGTCCGATTTACATAAATAATTTGAAATAATTTGTTGCATTTTGATAGTTTTAAAGGTTGTACTTCTAACATTTCATTAATTTAGGTAGTTCCATTGCAGATTCTTCAAATCTTAGCCAGAGTTGTTCATCTGCTCTCACTTCATTGTAAAGGCATTTGCTAGGAGGAAAGGAAGAATTATGATCATAACAGAATTATGATCGAAACGGAGGAAATGAAAACGGACCCTAATCTGTTTCTGAAATCCCTTTTGAGATTACATAGGGCAATACATAGGGCAGTCACTTACATAGGGCACTCACTTACTCACGGAATTTAGTCTAGAATGCAAGGTCCCAGTTATTCTCATCCCATACTGAATGTTCTTCAGTGCCGGAAATGTTACGAAAAACCTCCATTTAAATATTGCAATCAGTTTATTCGCATTCTATATTATCTATATGGTCGATCATTTAAGGCAACATTTCTTGAACCTTACTAAACATGCCTAGAATTTAATTCTGAGTAAAGCCTTCAATAATCACCGAGATGCAAGCCAATTCTCTTCAAAAGGTTCGAAGTAATGCTCTTAGAGGAGATTTTTTGAGTTTTTGATAGAACCAACAGTTGCTGAATGATTTGAGTTAAATTTTTGGCAAAAAAACTTCAAAAGTCAATGCCGTATTAAAGCGATACATGAACAGAAATTGTTTTCCATAAAGCCGAAGCTTTAATTTGAAAAGCTTCATTTAAACATTGCGCAGCACTCAAATAAGTCTGTTAATAAATTGTAATAATTTAAAAATATATAATGATTAATGGAATTCCCCGGCAAAGGAAACATATAATGACCAAACCCATTTTTTTGTGGTTGGAAGGTGAATCATTTAAGCACAGGGTGTGTACACGCGAATGACTGGACTACCCACAAAACACCTCCTCTGTCAACCTGAAAATCTAGCCTGGTACCGTTTGACACATAACTTCGTGCCTGATGTTGGCACCTTGAATGTGGGTAATCCCTTTCAGAACGAGAGGAGAAGGAGGAAGAGGTGCTCAATAAACTCCGAGACACTCGGCTGCTGTAAGTCAATTTTGATTTTCCGGACTTTCCAAGCATATTGTGTCGACTGGTTCCATTTGTCAACTTGTCTCTCCTCTCTGATAATGAGCCGCTTCAGCACACCGCCAGTTCAAAGAGGTGTACATGTGCCACTAGGCAAGTGATTTGGAAGCATTCAAGTAATTTTAGAACCGTATGCGTTGTATCAACTCCCGCTGAAGTCAGCTTACAGAGGTCTGATGTCAAAAAACCCGTGTAATATTTTGAACGGTATTTGAATGATGATTTTTTGCAAATGGAGCACTTTGTTGAAAACGTTACGTCCTTCTCGCGAACGGACAAATTATTTAATACTACTGTCGCAGAAATTCAAATATTTTTTGGATGCAGCATGGTCATCGGACTGTTCGGGATGCCAAAAAAAAACAGTATCGGACCTTCGAAACTAGATGTGATTTAGTGGCGTCTGCAATGGTTGGAAATCGTTACACTAGGATTCGTTCATACTAAAAGGTGTCATTGATGCTGATGTTCCCAAATCCACACGATCTCACGGCTGTTTTTGGAAATACGCCCAATCGATGCAGAACTTGGAAGAGCCTGCCGGGAAAATGTTCGAGACAAAAATGTCACCATCGATGAACATATTTAACTCTACACAGGAAGGTGCATTGAAAAACAATTGTAGAAAGGAAAGCAAAGTCCAGAAGACATAAGATTTTTTATCGCAGCCAATCCCGAAGGATTCCCAGTAGCCCTATGTTTGTAAAAAGAGAAAAGGTCTTCAGTGGAGTCAGCTTTGTACGTAATTAGAAAAATGGTACTGAAATTGCAGGACGCGCTCCTTGTTGGAACTTCGATTTACATGGGCCGTTACTTTACCTCGCTTTTGGATGTCATTAGGCAAAGATAATGCAACGAAAAAGAATTTCGATGAAAAACAAGGCTCCAACGAAGGGAAAAACTTTGAAAAAGAATAACAGATCAGTAAAAATCAAAACAGATTATTTTAAATCAGGTAGCGCGCTCAAAAAACAGGAACGAGGTGCTTTTGATATCATTGAGCGTGATGATGAACGACTGGTGGTTTGATAATAAACCAACCTTTATCGCATTAACACCCTGAGGATACCTGTATCCCTTGCAACAATTTGCAAAAAAGGTACATCGTTGCAACAAGACCGGTCTCGATCAAATGTTACAACTCATACGTGGGAAGGATAGACTTGTTAGATAAAGTTCTTGGCAAATTTGCGATGAGTGGTCGGACTAAAAATGGACCATGAGGACAATTTTTGATTTTGTAGGTTTCGCAGTTGCTGCTTCTCGTGTAGTGTATCGTCGAGAGGTTAAGGCTGAAGGAGAAATTGCGTGACAGTACTTCGATTTTAGATTGGAGCTGGCAAAAACCATATCCTTTACGTCTTAAAATAAGAACCTTCAAGACCCACACCCTGATCGACTAAGTACAAGCTTTCCTCAACATCGTCATCCACTCGGTCTTAGAAAAGACGCATTGTCGCAGCCATTCCACCCGAAGCAAAAGAGAAACAAGCATCTGATCTGCAAGAAGGACACATGTGGATAAAAATCGTTCGAAATGCAAATAACCTGGTTGCAAAGCGTTAAATTCTTAGAAAATATCAGGAGTGCGATGTATATTTGTGCTTCAATTCGGCCAGGAATTGTTCTAATAATTTTGATGAAAATTAACACATCAAATTAAAATAATAAATTGATAGTATTCAAATAATATGGTTTTTTTCTTGTTTATCCCGAATTATCATTATTGATACCATCTCCAAATCCTAAAATAGTCATCAATGAAACATTTAGTGGATAAATTTGATTTTGGCAAACCTTAAATAGCTCAGAAAATAAAAAAAACATGGTCTAAGTTTAATTATTTATCCTTTGGGTTTCAGGAGAATGTTCCAATATGCATTAAATAAATTTTTCGAGCCATAAGTCGAAATAAAGTACTCACAAACTTTTTGAATGCACCTTTTGTTGTACTTTTTTGAACGACAGTTGTATCTGCTTCAATATGTGGATGTACATGCAGTAGGGAGATTTGGTTTCCTTTCTGAAGCTAACGAAATATCGCACCACAGTTGCTGGAAGGCTTCAGGCTCGTTTGCTGAGTATGCAAGCTTGTGCAGTATTTTGAAAGTGGTGCCGCATAGACAATGATCCGTCTTTCCACTCGCAGCAACTTTTTCTTTTTGCAAAATAGATGTCCTCGTCTCACATTACTGAATGCTTTCATCTGTCCACCTCCCATTTTTCTTATGACGGCAAAATGAATCACAAACCAGGTTGGTCCGATTGTCAATTTACTTCAAAGGAAAGTATAATTGCCTTCCATTAATCTTTGACTCTCGAAAACTTGTCAAATATAGTCAGTAAATCTGGTGGCCGTAACCGTTGATTCAAAATTTTTGGTAGATGATCAGTATTGAAATTCAGCTGCTCCATGTTATATGGGTTCCATTTGAGCCTAAAGCTCAGATTTTTTGAATCTTCTCACTATATGTTTTGTTTTTCTTGGAACTGAAAGCAATGTAGTTCCTATTTAATGTTTGTATCAGTATGATATGTATTATACATATCAATAAATGATATGTACTTCTACATGCTGCTTACGATCCTAACTATAGTTTTATCACTTGGTTTCTTCAGTTTTATTGAAGAATCGTCTTTACAGCTCCTATCCTCCCTGTTTTTGACAGATTGGCAGATTGTATAGCCTCAAATTAAAAACGTAGAACTCCTAGTTTCATGATGTTCTCTTGATTCTACTCCAGTCTAAGGAAGACTCAAGCAGTCTAGAAGAAAGTCTTTTCCTTCTACACAGGCTCAACATGTGTAATTTTTTAAATGCCTAATCAATATCGCAGCCCTACAGACCGATTTCCTCCCTTTCCGAGTCCTTACAACGCTGTTTTTCTTCTCTAGGACTAGCTTATATTCGGGTCTTGCACGTCGAAACAATTCTTTTCGATAAATATTTCAAAAAATGAACATCTTTTGTTATGACAAATAAAATTTATGTTCATATTTTTAAATATTATTCACTTAATCCTTGGCACACATTTTAAATATTTTGTTTTTTAGTTACTCCAGATATATCATTGTTGACTCTGTTGTTTTGTTTCTTCGTCTTCTGAGAATTGTCCGGTCTTTACTTTAAGAAACTTTCTGATATATCGCTCACGAAATGCTATAGTAGCACATCTTCGAAAATCACAAAATTTAAGTTATATCGTCAATTATACTCCCAGTAGCATACCCTATAGTATGAACAAAATCGGCACTAAGAAACTTCAAGAATAAGCCGCCAGGTGGCGTTTGTGCCACTATTGCGTATATATGCTTTGCTCCATTCAAACAAGTCTATAGTGGCATAACTTATCAGTGCATTCTAAGCCATCGGCATTTCGACACGTGTTTAGTGAGAAGTGAATGTAATAACGGCAGATTTTGAGTTATACAAATTGAAAATTGACAAGACAAAGTGGCTCAATTTACTACATGCCAGTATTGATTAGCAGAAAATCAAATTGCTTTGTAATGTAGCTTTATATTTTGAATTATGCCTTTATTGCATACCTAAAATGAAAGGCATTTTGAAATGCATATTTTTTGTAGTTTAGGCATAATTCATTTCAAGCCAATTTAATGTGAATGAATACATAGGAAGTTACAGGATTGGCCGTATTCAAATGTATATTTTTTGCAACTAGAAACGCAAATGGAGTCGAGAAGCGAGAAAATGTTGGGAATGCTAGGAATTAAACTGAAAAAGAGAACTTCAGAAGCCGATCCAACGTGGGAGGTTGCTGAAAATGTAACTTCAGGACCATCGAATGCTGGAAACGTATTGTCAGCTGTTAATGATGAAGATACTGATTCAGATTTTTCTTCTGATGATTCTATAGCCGACCCCAATCATGTATCAGAAACCATTTCTTCTGCACCTTCGGATGACGCTCATAGTGACAAAGAAAACCGTACAGCAGATGAAACTGATTAGGTACAAAAGAAAACTAGAAAAAATAACGCCAAGCCAATGAAATGGAAAAGAAATGCCATCAAGCAATGAAGGAACAGTGGAAAAGCGTACAAAACAACAAGCACTGGAAAATTGGTACCACCTAGACAAATTAAGGATATGCGTAATGACAGTTGTAAATTAAAATATTACGCGAAATTTCCGAAGAATGAACCGTTGGGAATATTCGAAAAATACTGGAGTCTGGCTTATATCAATAAGCAGAGAGTGTTTGTTGCCACTCTCATGGATGAAGTGAATTATAAATTTCGACGCGAAGCATGACGATCCAAAATAGTGCATATTATCTTTTTAAGGATGCCAGTAAATTCAAAGTCTGCAAGTTATTTTTTATTTCAACCTTGGGAGTGACTAATCGGTTCATAAAGACCGTTATAGCAAAAAGAAAAGAAGTCATATTTGAAGACATGCGGGGTAAACACATGTAGAAAGCCTTACTAGAGTGCGTGGAAAACGATGTGAGAGCACATATTTCCTCTATACCCAGAATTTAGAGTCACTACACTAGAACCCACTCTGAAAAAGGGTTTATTGAAAGTGGTAAACCCATCGCGCAGCTATACCGTGACTACAAAGCTGATTATGAAGCTTAATCAAAAAAATTGTGGTTTTATAACGTATAGAAACATATTTAGTAATGAATTAAATTTGTCCTTTTTCTCTCCTAAAAGGGATCAATGCCTGAAATGTGTTGAGTACGGAAACGCTGATGCTGATGGAAAGCAAAAATTGGAAGAAAGCTTCTTGTGACATCAGATCGAAAAAGTATTAAACAGAGAAGAAAAATGGAAAGATAAAGGGAAAGTTGCCGAGAATCATTCATACCTTGTTCTTTGTTTCGACTTACAGGCCGCACTGCTGACCCCAAGAGGACATGTATCTACATTTTACTACCGATCAAAACTGTCAACCTACAACTTTACTGGGTGTGATCTTACAGGAAAAGGACAAGGGCCAGTTACCTGACTTATGTGGCATGAAAGACATGGAAAAATGGGCCTAGTGAGCTAGATACCTGTTTGCTATCTGAAGCCGAAGAGTGAATCTTACAATGGCAATGATTTGAAAGTTGTCTTGTATTCAGACAATTGTGCAGTACAATAAAAAAGTAAATTTATGCTGGCAGCATCCTTCTATGATATCGCTAAGTACGCATGTATTGAATTTATTACCCATAAGTATTTGGTGAGTGGACGCACTTAAAACGAAGGCGACAATATCTATTCTCTGATTGAAGAGAACATTAAACGATCCCTAAAGGCAGGTCCAATTTATACACGCAACGAATATGTCTGAATAGTCAAAACCACCAATAACAAGGGCGGCCGTACAATGTTGTCGAAATTAGCTATGAAGACTTCTACGACTTGAAAAAATGCATTCTGAAACCAATTTTAATTTTGGGAAATTATCTGGCCAAGTTGTTAAATTTTGTCATGCAGCGGTTTTCATAGTAGAAAGACAGTATCCTGAGAAATTTTTCTATAAAGTTTCATAATCTGAATCCGAATTCAGAGATGTTAATTCAGTGAAACAAATTAGAAGGTCAGTTGATTTCAAAAATGTCGAGCTCAAAAATACTTACGAAGATGCAATTCACATAGCAAAGAAAAAGTACGAACATTTGATGTGTCATGAATGACACAATGAATGTCATGAATATTTTTATGGAAATTTAAAAGTTGAGGATCATTAATGAGAGAATAGGAAAGAATTCTAAATTTAATTTCATTAATTTCACGAAAGACTGAAAGTGATTTTGTATTTCAGAAAAAAAGTTAAGAGTGAATAACATACTGAAAATGTTAATATGAAACTATTTCTATGTCTACGTTCATTTTATAAAAGACTGAAGTTTGTTATGTTCTTATGTATATTTGAAAAAAAGTGAAAACTCATACGAGTATTTGTGTTTTTATTATTTTCATTCTTACATACGGAAATTTGTTTTTTTGTGACTAATAGAAAAAGCAATTATTTAAAACAATAAAACTTAAAAACAATGTAATCGATTGAGTGGTTGGTTTAAAATGGCACATCTTTGATTTTCGCATCTCTAACTTATTTGTGTAATAGTGGCACATCCTGCAAAATTTTCGAAAATCATCCAAAAATTTCAATCCTATTAATATACTTAGAAGCTACAACAAAATCTCTATTGTGGTTGCAAAGGTAGTGGTGATGTTAGTTTAAATACCAGCTGAAACATCGACATACATTTTTCACAATTTTTACAAATGCAATTTTTCTCGATATTACGCAAAGATACGATGCGCCACTGTAGCATTTCGTGAGCGATATGTTGTGAGGGATAGGGATGTTGGATCTCCCTGTTTAGAAATTCGGACCCAATAATGTATTCTGTTGGTTTATGAAATAGATAATATTTAATTTGAAGTGTATTGATAGTACTCAAATATATCATTTGATGGCAAGACTTCATGATAGGCAATTTGAAAGGAATAAAAAAGTTTGCTGAATTATGAAAATTTAATATAAATATAAAACAAAATTCTGTGTTGCTTGGGTCCGCCGGGCCTTGCTTGATTGGTTTCGAGGACGCGTTTTTCGGCTCGCGCCGAGGTCCGTCGGAGACGGACGTGGGCGCCACTCGCTTTACCGAGCCCCGAAACGTCGCCAAGCGAGATTGCGACGAGACCACTCTCCTCATAGGGAACCTCCACACTCACGCGGAAGCCGTTCGATCCTGAAAAAAACATAAACGAAAAGAAGGAAAAAGAACAACCTGAAACAAAGACCGACGACCGTCCGCGTTGCATCTGAATAACCAGCGGAAGAGAAACTCGTGGTGATTAGACTCTATTTTTATTTATTAGACACTATTGTATTTTATTGATAGGCTAATTCTAATAGTTCTGATTCTAATATACTAATAAAGTAGTTACTTAAAAAAGAATCCAAAAGCTTAACTCTAACACTACGACCCTATTACTTGTGCGACGGTGGCCACCCTCACGATTCTCCTCCGTAATTCCGTCCACTCAAAATTAACTCCGCCTGCTCCTTCTCTAAGTTCCGAACCCAGTTTCCAGTATCCGTACGTTCGCCGTACACTGCACCGCCTCAACACTTCGGACTCTGCAGGAATCGCACTTCCGCGTAATTCCACCAGTCAATAATTCGGTCACTCTCGAGATCGCGCCACTCCACCACGTCCGACAATACTCAAAGTTTTAGTTTCAAAAGATCGCACTCCTCATCGTGCACTAACTATATCAACAATACTCAAAGTTTTAGTTTCAAAAGATCGCACTCCTCATCGCGCACTCACTATATTCACGTTTTTCTTTCTATTTTTTTAAACCAAGGAATCGCACTCGTATTAATTCCGTGTCCGACAATACCTGTTCACGCTCCGTCTCGCGGCTAAATCCAAAAAAAAGAGGTCCACCGTTGTTTTTCCACTCCCTTTTAACACCCTGCATTTAGCGGGTTCGAGGTTCTCCCGCTGCGGCCGTTCACCCTTCGATCGACGACCCACCCGAGCTTTGAACCATTCGCCGGAATCGCTATAATTATGATGCGGCGAATTCCACCATCCACAGTGGATCGCATCACACTTCGCCGCAACTGCCGGCTGACAGGTGACCTGTGACATCTGCTTTATTTATTTGTGCATTCCTATGTGGAACGTGTTAGTGGAAGGACGTATTCAGATCAGTGAAGTGAAGGGTTTTCCCCGAGCATCTATTGTTTTTCTCAGAATCCTACGAATGCCATATCTTGGTTCCTGGCGTAATAACGATCTTTGGACTTGTGACTGACTTACTGGAATACTCTCACAAAGGAAAAGAACAGTGAGTACCCTTTTACTTTCTTAAGTGAAGTGAATAATTGGTGAGCATAATATAGCATACATCTAGCACCTTAATATTTCATTCTGTGAACTGCGACATGGAAGAAAACTATGAGGATAGACCCCCAGACCCAGGGGACCCAAACACCAAAACTCTCAAAAAAAGAAGATTAGTTGAAAACAACGGCAATACAAAAAGCAAGGGAGAGTTGAAAAGCTTTGTACCAAATAACACATCCTTGTACCCAAACCCCTCTGAAGACATACCACGTGCCACACCATCTCAAGCCCCGCTAGCCAACATGAAAGTCAATAAATATCAACCCGATGCGAAAGGTAAATCCTTTGCAATCCTCATCGATAGTGTTGATACAAATGGTGACAGGGTTAGACTAACCCCTATGAAGATGTTCGTATACAACAAAAGCTTAAACATACAAGGCATTAAAGATGTTAAGCAAGCTGGGTTCAATAGGCTAAGGGTAATCTTTGAAACTGCTACAGAAGCAAACAATGCTGTCGACAACACCAAGTTGAAAGAATACAACCTCAGAGCCTTTATCCCCGGCAATTTCGTTTAAAAATATGGAGTCATCAGAGACATCCCGCACGAAATTAACACAGATGAGATAGTAAACTCAGCTAAGCCTTGCAATAGAATGGGAATTCTATTAGAAAATATAAAGATTCTACAAGCACAAAGGCTGAATACCAGAGATAGAAACGACCCTAACAAATTTATACCAACCACAACACTGAAGATAACCTTCGCAGGAACTGACCTCCCGGACTCTCTGAAATTCGAATACGTAATAAGCAAAGTTAGCTATTTTAAATTTCGACCAAGGCAATGTACAAACTGCGGCCTCCTAGGTCACTCGGCGCAGTTTTGCAAAAACAAAAAGAAAACCTGCCTTAAATGTGGTACGGACGATTGCGACAACAAATGCACAAAAGTCATGTGTGTATTATGTAAGAGCGAGGAGCATGAAGCAACACATCAAAGATGCCCCAAATGGGTAGCATATAAACAAGAGATAGATGTTAGCTCTATCCTGAACATCACAAACAGAGAAGCAAGAGTTATTATTAACAGAAACAAATTTGCAGGTTTAGATGTAGCGGACCTTAATGAAGCCAACTTCCCCAGTCTAACAAACGCGGAAAGACACAATACCAGAAACCCCCAACAGGACACGCAAAAGGTACTATTCAGAAGCTCCTTTGCCCAAATCGCTGGCATAAACAATAAACCTAACACATCACGAAACATCGTTAAAAATAGCTTCCCCTCTACTGAAACCCTCACCATACCAAACAAAACCATTACATGTAACCCACACAAAACCACTGAATTGGAAAAACTCCTAGGAAAGATGGAAGAGGAAATTAACAGAAAGACCGGTGACAACAAAGAAAACGAGGACTTACTAATAACCAGTGTTCAAACATGGGTAAAAACACTACAGAAATACCTCGCCAACTCTGGTAATGAGAAAAGTAACACAAGAAAGAGTAACAATAACATTATCATCTAACACATGAACATTTTACAACTAAACATCCAAAGTATCAACAAGCACAAGGACAATCTAGAATACTACTTATACAAGAATAACATATCCTTCGCACTCCTACAAGAAATACTCAGTAATTTCAATATTAATATGAAGTTTACCAACTACAATATAATCTTCAAAACCAGAGACAACAACATAGGAGGAGGAGTTGCAATATTAATCAGAAAGGACATTAAGTTTAGACAGATCCACACGAACAGTCGTATAGAAAATGTAGTAATCCAGACCCTAAACCTTAAACACAACATAATTTTAGCATCTCTATATGCTCCCCCCTCGATCAATACCCAATTTTTCAAAGAAGAATTAGACAAGTTTTCCAACATCTTAGACTACACCAAAGACATACTCATCGGAGGAGATCTAAACGCAAGAAACAAGGCATGGGGAGATCATCTTAACAATGCCAAAGGCAGAATTCTGAAAAGTTGGATGACGGAACACAACCTCAAAACATTGAACACTGGCATATACACTTATAAAACAACAAACAAGAACGGAAAAATTCTACAGTCAACGCCAGATATAACTCTTAGCAACATGAATAGGAATAATATCCTCTGGATGGAAGACAAATAACACATCAGCAACAGTAATCATATAACAATTAAAATCTGCTTGCCCAGTACACCCATTTCAAACACCAAGAAAATCAAATATAGGAACATCGCTCAAGAAATAAATAAAACCCCTTTTTCACCAAACCTCAATAATATATACGAGAAACTAAGCCACCTAATAGACCTAAACTCAAAAACGATAAGATACAAGCACACACCCAAACACTGGTGGTCCAAGGATTTAGCAAGGCTCTGGAAAATAAAAAATAAGGCACTACTAAATTACAACAGACTCAAATCGAATGCCAACTGGGCAATTCTCCACGAGGCAGAAACAAACTGGAGGCAAAGATCCAAAGAAGCCAAGCAAAGAAGCTGGACAGACAAACTAGATGAAATCAGAGGCAGCGGAAACATAAATAACTTCTGGAGATTTATCAACAGTATCAGGAATAATAAAGAACCCCCCTCAAGATACAACCTTGATGAGGACCAGACCCAAACCTACCTCAACATGATTAAATCAAAGCACCACCCTGATAACACCTTAAACATGATGCCACACAATCCTCTGGAACACCCACCAGACTTCGAACAGGAAGAACTCAATAATGTTATAAATGAGAAACGTAAATCCACAACCCCTGGTCTCGATAACATTAATCACAATCTAATTAAAGCCTTACTCACACATCACCCGAACAATCTTTTACAGGCTATTAATGATGCAGTCAATAGATGTGACATACCCACATCAGGAAGGCACATCAGAATCGTTCCCGTTCCCAAACCCAATAGAAATCTAGAAGACCTCAGCAACTACAGACCCATATCCCTCCTCAGTGTTCCCATTAAAATCATAAATAAACTTATAAAACAAAGAATCGAAACACACCTAATAAACACAAATCCACTACCAACGCTTACTTTTGCTTACACAAAAAACAAATCCTCGACAACATGCTTTAACACCCTTTTACAAAAACTTGAAAACAAATCCACTTTCCCCTTCAAAACTGCATGTGTTATATATTTTTCAAATGCATATGAGAAAGTCGACCTACAGATCCTGAACAAACTTCTTTCAGACCTCAACATCCCAAAAACCTACACCTCATGGATCATAAATCTATATAAAGAAAGAATACTCCACCTCAACCAACAACACACGACAATCTCCAATGGTCTGCCACAAGGTGACGTCTTGAGCCCACTTCTTTTCAATATATACACTTCCAAACTGCACAACATATCTGACAGCAACACAACTCTTCTACAATATGCTGATGACTTCCTCATTCTAACTGAGGGAACTAATTTAAAGCACACGATTAACCTACTTCAACTCAAACTAAATCTCTTCTCCACAATGAGTGACAACCTCAAGCTACCCTTCAACCCGGACAAAATACAAGCCATTAATTTCCACCATAGCAGGAACACAGATAAAATTCTCAAACACAATAACACCCAAATAAAATGGAGCAATAGCATAAAATACCTAGGCATCAATCTAAATAAAAATCTAACCTTCAGAACACATGAAGAACACATCCAAACCTTTAACAACATAGGCAACATAATAAAATATCTGAACAGACCCACAAATCCCTTTAGCCCCACCTTGGCTCTAAATCTTTTCAAATCATTAGTCAGGCCCAAAATAGAATACGGACTAACTACAATGGCACATGCACCAGCATACTTATTCAATACCATGGACAGGCTCAAAGCTAAGATTCTCAAGCAATGCCTAGGCTTACCCCCTAGCACACCCAACCTCTATGCTTTTAACATGGCATGCGAACATCAATCCATAGATAGAGCAGCTCTTCTAACAGCGAAAGAATTAGGTAAACAAATTGTCAACACTTTCAGGCCAACATGGACTGAACAGGATCCAGTCCACAAAAGCAGCTACAATCACATACTCCACAAATTTAAGCACCACCTGAGAAAGCTCAACCCAACTCACCGAACTAAAAGACCAGCTAACCTATTCACCACACCTTTCTCAACAACGTCCTCTTTCCTCCATACCCACAACCAAACAAAACCCAACCTTACCTTCAAGAAGTATACAGATAACCTTAAAAAACAAAATGCCCTGATACTGGTGACCGATGCAGCCAAAAATCTCTTTGGCACAGGGATAGGATTCCTGAACCTTAACAACAACACCACCTACAATTCTAGCCTCCGCAATAGCGTAACAACAACAGCAGCAGAATTACACGCCATCCTGTCGGCCCTAAATAGGAACAACATACAGAATCACCATAAGATTTTTGTCTTCACTGATTCCAATAATGCTATCAAAAGTCTAAAGGAAAATCAAGAATACAGAAAGACCACACAAGATATATGGAAATTCATTGAAAATTACCCAGAGAAGATCTTCAATTTCATCTGGATCCCGGGACACGCGGGCATCATGCCATTAGAAACAGCCGAAAAACAAGCCAAAATAGGTGTTCTAAGCCAAAGTATCATGGACACACAATATGAACTGGACGAAATAACAAACTTAATAAAAGAAGAAATTGACAATGAATGGAAGGGCAGAATTAGAGCTCAAACCACCAACTACGCACCCTGCATATGGAAAGAGGCACACCATCTCAACAACAAAGGAAAATCATGGTTTCATAAAAGCAACATCACCCCCAAACATATCAAAACCATCAACAGAATCCTCACAAACAGAGCCTACAACAATCTTCGTCTCTTTCAAATTAAAAAAAGCACTACCGACCTATGCATACAATGCAACAAAACTGACACAATAGATCACCAATTGTTTCACTGCACTAAATACGAAAGGATCAGGGCAAATCACAATCTTTTTCTTAATTACAATAATATTAAAGACCTAATTCTCAAAAACGACAGTAACTTACTTGACAGCTTTGGAGCGTTCTTAGCAGAAGCGAACCCTAACATATAACACCCAACGAGATATCAATCATACCCACACAATCAAAATATAACTAAGCCACAGACTAACTATGAACAAGTAATAATGATATAATTTACAGGATCGACAACGCTGGCCAGTGCCATAGCAGCCCGGGCCAATTTTAAGCTGGTATCCCCCAGTGTGAACTTAAAAAAAAAAAATTATTTATTTGTGTTTAAGTTGTGTGTTTGTTTATTTGTTTATCTATTTATTTCGCGTTCATTGCCGCGGCGGTTTGTGATATGGAGGTAGACGATATGGAGGTGTCCCCCGAGCGATTTGTGATGTTTGTGTTTGTGTTTTAAGTTAAAGTTTGTGTTTGTTTATTTATTTATGAAATGTCCATTGCCGCGACTGTTTATCATATGGAGGTAAGTACCTGATTTGTAATGTGTCCATGGCCCCTTACGCCCAGCCAAAGATCGCGGATTGCGAAAGTGAGCCAGATTCGCGGCTAAGTGTGTGGCTCGGTTTCTCGGTTGTGTCGGTTACATTAGCCGGCATACAACCGGTTGAGCTCGTTCCGGTAGCTCCTTATTTTGAAGTTGGTGTCGGTGGATTCTTGCGCTGCTCGCTGGCTTCCATCAACAGGTGACCACGTATGACTAGTCCGTTAATTCGCTGCTACCCTTACAAACTAACTACCATTCTATAATTTTACTATTCTATAAATTCAATTACTTCATTTCTATAAATTCAAACACAATTCCCGTCTTAGCTTCTATGAGTTACTCCTATCCCTTAAGGATACAATATTCCGGTTAATCGCTGGATAACTTAAATTTAGCTTCCTATGAGTTTCTCTTCGCACATTTCGTTATCGAGCGTTATATAACGGAGGGTAGTGCTTTTGCTTGTTTACTTCATTCGTCATTTACATTACTTCCGGAAGATGCGTTCGCCGGGTTCTTTGCATGGTGAAAGCTCCCCCGAGGGCAGCGAACCCACACCGTAACACTCCCCCCCTGCTTTAAGTGGGTTTCCGCGAAATTCACTAGTTTGGAATATTCGTAATAATAGTATTCGTAGTAATGGTACTAATAATTTTTTTAGGTGATGGCACTCCACAACGACTCGCCCACGAGAAGGAAAGAGAAAAAAAAAACTGAAGAAAACAAAAAAAAGAAAAGGAAAAAAAAGAACAAAAGAAACTCTCGACCTGCAACAGTGAATACCGAAAGGCCAACTATGACGGTAAAATTTCCATTTACACTAAACGATCGATCTGTTGTCTTGGCTTGGTATATTAGTCTCGTCACTCCCTTGCATGTATCCCTTATGTCTTCCTCACCCACGTGTAGCCTCTCACGTCCGCTACTCGTTACACCACGCCTCAAACGACATAAAATTTAAGGTCTTTTGCGTGCCATGTCCCTGCGTTCTTCCCACTCATCACGCAACCTAAACAAAGATGGGGACTCGCGTTTCTCTATTTGAAATGGCCCAAGGTACTCCGCTGCCAGTTTAGCCGAGTAGTACTGCGTCGCATCCGACAACGCAAAATTCCTCCTCCATACTAAATCATTAGGACGAAAAGGCGGAGTTCACATCCTAAGATTGTACCGATTGGTGCTTTTCTTTGCGGCATCCTTCAGGAGCCTTACCACTTCCCCTCTTATTTCCGCAAGTTTCGCGGCTCTCTCCATTGGGTCCTGCAGCACGTTCTCCCCCGTGGGCGGCTTTGGCCCCTTCCGTGTAACCACCATCTCTCGTCCGAAATTAATAAAGTACGGGGTGCTTCCCATGGCTTCATGCGTGTAAGTCCGCAGGGCGCATCCGATCTTGGGTAAATGCATGTCCTATTTCCGTTGGTTGTCCCCTACATAAGCCCTCAGCATCTGCTTGATCGTCTGATTGATCCGCTCTGCGGGGTTGGCTTGTGGGTGGTAGAATGGTGTAAATTGTATGCGACCTCCATACCCAGTCACCAATTTATCCAATTCCTTCGACTTAAATTGGACTCCGTTGTCGCAGACTACCAATGCAGGTACTCCGAACAGCAAGAACACTCGTTCCTCTAGCAATCTCGACACTTCCGCGGCCGTAGCCTGTCGGAGTGGAAAGACTAGAGGCATTTTAGTAAGATAGTTGACCACCGTCAATATATGGGTACTTCCCTGGGTAGACCGTGGCAAGGGTCCCACCAGATCCACACAAATAACCTCCCAAGGTTCCTTGGGCTGACCCGCCCTGGATGTCGTTGGCCCATAAGGAGACCTTCGCTCCACCTTTGTTGCTTGGCAAGTTTTGCACTTCGACACGTACCGCTGCACATCTGCCCTCATTTTTGGCCAATAATAACGTTGAGCTTCCCGGTCGTATGTCCTGTTGACATCCATATGCCCCGCCGTGGCGTCATCGTGACACTGTTGGAAAATTGCTTGGCGTTCGCATTTGGGAACTACCCGTTTTCATGAGTCACCCGTCAGCTCTGTATGCCGCCCGGGTACGTTACGCCACATAAACTCCCCGCCGATACGCCAATCTGGGAATTTTTCTGGGTCCTTCCCTATTTTGTTCCGCATGCCGAGTACCCACTTATCCCCTTCTTGTTCTTCCACAGCCGCGGCCACCTCTGGAATTGCCCGGGATAGAACATCTGGAACCACATGCTCCTTACTTTTCCGATGAATGACGTCGTAATCAAATTGCTGCAGTCTAACCGCCCATCGAGCCAGACGACCGTTTGGGTCCCGTAGATTATTTAGCCACACCAGCGAATGGTGGCCTGTGACCACCGTAAAGCGTGATCCTTGCAAGTAGCGCCGGAGTTTCTCCACTGTCCATAGCACCGCTAAACATTCCTTCTCGGTGGTCGAATAATTTTGCTCTGTCTTGGAAAGATCCCAGCTCAGAAAGCATACCACCTTTTCCCCCCTCTGGATGGTTCTGGCTCAGCACCGCCCCGATGCCGTGGTCTGAGGCATCCGTCTGTACCTTGAACGGCAAAGAGAAATCTGGGCATGTGAGAATAGGTGCAAAATTAATTTTGGCATGCGGCAACATCTAACGACCTTCATAAAACAAAATATTCGTAGTATCGATGTGAAATTTAGAAAACAAGTGATATATAACAAATATCATGCAAGGGAACATTATAACATCATATAGGAATTTATACGTAAAACTGACATACCATGAATGATCCAATAACACTTCAGCTTTCAGTAAAAGAATGGGCTATAAGCGTTGCGTAGAGTGCTTTAACGTCCCAAGACCAGCACAAGCTTCGATTCTTCTGCTAATTAGCTGTTCTAGATCGAACCCACCCTTCGTCTTTATGTTTCAACAACCTAATAGGCTGTTTTTCATGTCATCCTCCAACTAACGCAAATTTAATGATAAACTACAAACATCTCATTTGAATGCAAACACCTAACTAATTAAGACTATTTACAAATCAACGTTCATTCCCGACATGTACGCTTTGAAAACAAATTTTCAGCACACACGGGAAATTAAATAACACCGTGAATGCCAAACATATTATCCACATAACCATTCATTTTCATTTCACCGCACGGGCGCCGAGATACACTTTCGAATTGGGTATCCTCTTTATCTTCCCGAAAACATACTGGTATGTTTATTTACTTACTCTAACTGATTACTATTCCGGAGAGTTCATAAATACCGGCAGCAAGCATACGACACAAGAAAAGAAACTGCCTCGAAAATTGCTGGGAAAAGCGATTAAGTTTACTCGTCAAGTTTTATCCTTACCTTTCATCTCTAAATTTTACTACGTGGTTTTGAAGGTGACATTACCGGAACGAGGCCTATAAAAGATCATATCCTTCTGGCATTAGAGTCTGCAATTTTTCGCTCCCTATCTCGCTTAGACATCGTTAAGGGTAATTACAAGGCCGTTTACTCATTGCCTGTGGACTTTCTTTTCTGTTCGGAGCCTTCGCCGCAAAAAACAATTCCCACAATTTATTTTCGGACTTGGCTATTACTTTTTTACGTTATCTGCTGTCTTAATTAGTGCGTAAGAAAACTGAAATGATGTGCATATTTTTTTATGGATAACAAACAATCCCAGACATTTATCCAAGGAAATTCGCGACGACAGCCATGAAGATGGCGAACAAGGAGATGTAGCTTAAGTACATTGTTCTGACCTGGCATCCATCAAATGAAAAAAAAGGACGAAAAAAATAGCTTCTAACCTTCTGGAAATAAGAAACTTTTCTCGATTGGAGTTTTCTTGTGTAAAAAGCAGGCTTTAAAAAAGTGAGAGAAGGTCGAATTGAACGTTTATCCTTTCAGAAATTAGTCCTTATCCATCGACATACCTAAGAGTTAAGTGTATTGAACATAAGATTTATTGCGTTCTCTTGTCAATAATTAGATAGAATATAATTAAGCGGATATAAAAAGTAGCAACAAAGTGTCGGCGTGAAATGTAAAATTTTAATTGGTGATTGCTAAAATTAAGTAGAATGCCCGAATCGTGTACCTATAATTCCGACGGATTAGCTTGCAAGAATTCAATTGAAAATTCCAACAATGGCTTTCATCGAGAAAAGACGGGAAATGGAAAGAAATGAATCATATAATTAATTTCAATTGAAATTAACTCCGTCTTTACTCTGAAAAAAAAACCACTTTAAAATCTAATAAAAAGATTATTTGTATGGTCTCAAAACTCATTTCGTTAAAGCTGGCCGATCTTTACTTCATCATCGTTCAAAAAAAAAAAAATTTCCGTGGAAGACCTTTCTTCATCTTTGGAAATAAATCGAAATTGCTGAAGACTAAGTCTGGATTGTACGATAGTCTGGACAGACAGTGAACATCGTTGTAATACAATATTTGTAAAATTGCTAGCATGCACAGACTACTTGCCCCTTGAGAGGACAAAAATTTGCCAAATTTCTTGATTGTGACGCGTCATCTTTCTTACAACCAATAAATATCGATAATTGCGAACGTTCTTTAGGACACGGATAGTATCCTGGATATCGTTCGCAAATGTCTTTTGATAGATATTTTAATGTATTAAGGAGGGATGTACGGTTTTTATACTACTTCGGCTCGCTCCTGGCCATTTAAAAATTTCGCCAATAAAAACGCCATATGAAATCGCCATTGCCTTGCCATATAAAAATGTCGCCTAATAAGTGCCAATCCAAGTATTAGTTTAATCCTTCTACTCTCTATAGCGGCTAAAAAACTCACAGGATCATTCGGTGCGCTCTTCTTTTTGAAATGCTGTGAGTATTTTTGAGACCCATGTTGGTTGGACTTCAATCATAGTGTAAGCACTTTTAAGCGCTTACACTTCCTAGAGTCAAAAAAAAAAATAGGAATACCCCATCTAGCTACTATAAAGAGCTTTGAATGATAGAGAGCTTAGCAATTAAATGACGTAGGTGGGTGGAAAATTCGTCATAGCTATTTAGTGCTGAAATGTATATGAGAATATTTTCCCCTGCTAGAGTATATATGAGTGATTGTGTATCAATCCAAAATTTATGAGAAATTTTAAAACTATTTTCGCAACCTTCTAATTGCAAGAAGTAGTGATTACAAATACTACAAATGCCTCTGGACAATTTCTTTCGAGAAGCCTTAAATTGGGACTTTATTCAAAGTCTTAACGCTCTTTTGTTGTTGCACTATGCTTTAATAATCTCAAGATTTTCATGAAGTATGCTTAGACTGAGGATTTTGATACTTTTGATGATTTCTTTCGTGAAAGACCTCATAGCTTCGTTTGGCCCTCCAAGTCGAAGATTGTCATCTAAGTATATCTCGAAGTCTTTTCCTTGTTCGAAAGGGTGGTGCTGATTTCTTTTGCTACAGAACTGTCACGTCTGTAATCGTCTGACATCTCTTGAAATTTTCCTGATGTGTCTTTCCTAATGCGGTACAGAAATTTATCACGTTATTTTTAATTTTATCCATAGTTGCTAGTCTTTTTCCGAATAAATCGATTTGTGTCTTAATGACGAGATAGAGCTAATACTTATCATACGAAGCTCAAGAGGCAAAGAAAAGAGCTTCGAAATTTAGAGCAATGTAAAAATTTTATTAATTTACTACGTATGAAAATTTCTGTACCCTTTCCATATGGTTTGGTCAGGGCAATTATCCTTTTGTTTTTCGGGAAAGTTTCTTCATAACATCTTCAGCTTCATGTTACAACGATGAACTTGTTATATGTAATTACTATGAATTCTGCAAGTTTTTGGATTTTAATAATATAAATTGATGAATTAGTTCGAATTTGTATATTTTGGCATGTGTTGTAACTAAATCGCCAAATAACAAGTTCGACTAATGGCCCCGAAACCGCTGGGTCGCTTATCAGCTGGCTTAGTGTTGTGTTGGTGTATCTAAGACTGAGTTTGTATCTTAAGAACACAAACGAATCGGTTTGATATTCGGCGACAAAAAGGGATTCCATATGAAAATACAATATGTAAGAAGCAGTGACTCACGCTCCCGCTGTCAGTGACTCAAATGAATTACCATGAAGTGGGAAAAAGACGAGTTTACATCCCAAAAAGGCGCTTCTGTGTGTTTAGTGTAGTATTCGCTGAATTTAGCACTTTGAAGTTCTGACAACTGAGTGAACCAATCTTTGGCGAAAAAAGAAATATTTGGCGATTGTCAAAAGAAATCACGTCATCCTATAATACGAAATGCAAGACCGCACTATGGAGGGCGGGCACTGGGGGAAAAATAATGGGTCGAGGTAGGAGGTACTGACTCACCCACCTTATTCGCTAAATAATGCGACCTCGGGGTAAAATTTTTTCGCATTCTTGCACCTTTCCACCATGAGTTGAAAAAATGTTGAAATTTTTGATGATTTCCAAAATGTTGTCTTGAAATTTTTCAATTTAAAAACGAATTAATTTTAATCGAACTAGGATTGAAAATTTGCAAACTAAATAGCAAAGGGTTGTTTTTAACAAATGCTGTTTATTTTTGATTAATAATAAATACTTCGTTAAGCTATAAAAATTTAAGGGATTGAATTCATGGTAGAAAGCGACATTCAGGATATTCTCTGCGAATTCGGCTTCATTCCGACATTCGTAAAAGTGTTTTGGTTCACGTACCTATCTCAACACAATTGTTTATTATTTTTTCCAGATTTCTTTTCTTCATATCTTTACGAATGATCTCTGTTAACACTTCAATGAAAGTCGCACAATTCTTCCAATGTTTTCACATTTGCCGCTCGAATTTTGCCTTTTGTGTATCTCCTCTCTGCATAATACCGATTTGTTTCTATTATAATATATTCGATACTCGCATTTGTTTTCAGTGTCGATTTCAAAGTCAATAAGTGTATTTGTGTTTATATGCAATGCTGAAGCCTAAAATGTGCTAGAAATATGTCAAGTTTAATAGAACGAGTAATCGTGGACCTTGTTTCAAAATGAATATTGCTTACAAACGTGATGAAAGACAGATCCTTTCGTGTAACTTTATGGACACTGCATATTAAAGAAATCGGAGCATTGTTCTCGTTAAGCGGCTGATCGATGTTATCAGTAACTGAATTTTAATTGTTTTAACTACAATCAAATTCAGCAAAGGGGGCTTATTACTTCATTTTAGAAACTTGAAAATTGAGACAAAAGCTGCTGTCCATTTTTGTATAAAAAAGCTGGAAGGAAGAAAAACCGAGCAATCCAGAAAAGGATTTCTCAGCGTCCAAATGGTTTATTCGGGGGACGACATCTAATCGAAACGCGGCTTCAGTTCTTTACTTGACAATCAACTGTGATTGGTAAATATATTTTTTAGATTACGATTTACCATACGTGAAACGTGTAAACCATGCAATGTGATGAAAAGACTGAATCACTAATTTGGAATCTGATATGAGAGTGAGCACACTGAACACTTTTCAGCTAACTATGAAGGTAGTTCCTGTGGTATAGAGGTATGAGATATCATAAATATATTCAAAAACTCTAGTCAACTTCACAATGCTAAATAATTGTTCTTCATGGTTGATGGGGCTTCAAAATGTTCATCAACTTTTCCGATACCAACTGCGTTGAATACAATTTCATCGTCCAAAAGCTGGAGTGAGTGTGACACATAGGTAAGCGCATGTTTCAGAATCTCAAGATGTAAATAGAACAAAATAAAAAGAGCTGAAGTGGAGATACAATCAGAGAAAAAAAAGGAACAAGTAGGGAGCAACGAAGCAACACTAAACACATAACGACTTTCCTTAAATAAGCAAAATTCATGCATCAGTGCTGTCACCTGCGATAATTACCGATTTGGTGGGAAATTCCACCAAGAAAATGTTGGTCATAGTCTTGCTGAAATGAAAGAAAAGCTATATGCTGGCTTTTGTCATCTTATTTCGACCGAGGGTTTTCAAACGAGCTCAAACTAAATAAATCCAGCTCTAAATTCTGAAATACAAGAGAATACAAAACCGATGCTCGAAAAAATTATCCAACGATGGTTTGCTTACTCGAAGTCTGGGAAAAACACGCAAGACAACAGTAAGTGCTACAACCAGACTGTTTGGGCGAACCTATCAAAACATACGTTTGTTTGCAAGGATGTCGTGAAACTTGCTGCACAAATTTCATTAGCTATAGTTAAGGATGGCCGTTTGCCGCTTTTCTAAATTATGGAGATTATGGGCTGATAATTTGACATGGCCGCGTACAATTATGTACTGCAGCAGAATGAAAGGATGATCTTGATGGCTGAAAAGGCGACGCAAATGGCTACAAAGGAAGGCGGTTTGAAAAATAAAACAGCTAAAAATTGAAGGCTAGCATATGTTTATAAAGGAGCACTTATATGTGGTCTAGGATTTGTAAGCAAAAATTCAATTTTGTTGTAAAAAGTTCATTAAAAATAGCGTAAAAAGTTTCTACAAATTTGGTACCAAACAGCGAATCTGAGGATTTATTCGACTGACTTGCATGAAATTTCGAGCATTTGTTGATTAGATTGTCTAAGACAAAAATGAATCCCGACTTTGTAGATAAAAAGGGGGCAGAATTTCAATATATAAAAAAGAACAAAAGAAAATATCCATGTTTTGTTACAAACAGCTGCCATTCATCATTTTTAAAATCTTTTCACTCAGCGGTAGATATTAGTGGTTTCGTAAATTCAGTAGATTCTTTCTCTTTAAAACCTCATTGGAATTTTCTGCTTCAACTGGTCTCAAATTTCGCTCCTTCCATTGAATTGGTAAAAATCCAAATTTAAAAACAAATTTTTTTGTGTTGCTAATGAGTAAAATAATGTTTTGAGGAAAGTAAAATATAAATGAAATATATAATAAAGGTAATTTGCTCCGTTCCTTTTTTAATTTGCAATTCGGACCATGACATGAAATCTCAACACAAATTTCATTCTACGCATTTTCGCTTACATGTAGAAAATTGTAATTTCGTACATACTGAAAGCTTATTTATTTGTAACGCAACTGGCCTCCAAATCATAATTTTTGTGGCACAACACGAATCGAAACAAACAATTCAAATTGTAACATGCGAACAAAGTGGGACACAGTGGGGAATTTTTAATTATTGAATTATATCTACTGGATACAGCGAATATCTTTCATTTTATCAAATAAACAGCGAACTTCATAAATGAACTTTATTGACTGTAAGGCTACAATTTATTACACGAGGCAATTAGTGACTTCATCAATTTTAACCATCAAATTATCTCGGAAATCGAGAATTCGTTCGTATTTCCAAGGAATGTGTACAATGCGAATGATTTTAAAATATCCTTGAAATCATTTCAGACATTTCAGAAATGATTGCGGTGAACGATATGGGATCTAGGTTAAACTTCTTGTTATATATTCCTTACGCCAATCGCGTGTCGAGGATATACGTTTGTTTGACATGTGACATTTTGTGGGAATTGTAGTTGTAATTAATTATTTATGTGCAACCAAAAAAAAAGTGATCAAGGACTATCCCAATAGTATTGCAAAAATTTTAAATTATTACGTGAAATTTGTATACATTATAGTTGAGGAAAACGTCGTTTAGTTACTCGTCTCAAGGATATGAAAACTTTTCCGAAAATAAGAAATACTAAATTTTCAGTAATTGATAAGTTCCTTTTAAATCTTTCACTTAGCTGCTGCCCCCAAGTCAAAGTTAGTTTACTAAGTAAGTTTTCCTAGTAACGTTGCCGTGCAAAGTAAAAGTTTCAGTTGAAAAGTGCTAGAAGAGGAAACCGTGCAACTTCACAGGGAAAACTTAATTTGGTTGCATTATATCACTTTAATGGGAGAAGTTTAAGGTCAGGGTTCTAAAAGAATAAGCATTAAATTTTCCATTCCTTTTAAAGATTCATTTTATAAGCAGTTAAACGATGGTTTTGTGTGGAATTTCGTATGAACGTATTTCTAATGTGAAAACTGGCATTATTATCTTTGCATCATACGGTGGTGGTACCGCGTTGGTAGTATATAATATATAATTTGTGTATATATAATAGTTACATAATGAAAAAATTGCATCGACGAAATATAAAATAAATTACTTCATGACAAAAGTATAAAGTCAGTGAAAATAACCTATTTGTATTTGAACTATGTGAAATCTTTTGCGCCTTTAGTAAACTCAACCCAAAAGTACTGATGTCAATCGCAGCGAGCAATTTGATGAAGTAGAAAGGCGCCTTTAGAAATTATAAAATAACGTCCAAGTTAGAACCGAAGTTGAAGAATGGGCAATACACTCACAGGATACTCCTTCTGTGTTGAAATCAATTATAAGAGATCTCTGTCAAAAAGAGTATCCCACAAGATATTATTTGCTACATACACCCAGTGACAAAAAAATCTACGAGATGCCAATCAATCACTACATATTTTATCTAGTTTCAGAAAACGTTCACTTTTTAGATACAAAATAATTTGCTTATTGTATTTTGCCCTGAAAAAAGCGTTACAATATTGGAACATTTTTCCAATAGCTTGATTCGTGAAAAAATAGAAAAAAGGTACCTTTTTCAAAAAAATCGCAAAATATTTTATTTGAAAAAAATTACTCCTTTGTTTTATTTCTCTGTCATATAAATACAAACGAGTAAACGTATTGCAATAACCAAAAAAAATTAACAGTACAGATATTCAATTAGTTTTTGTGTATATAAAAATTATTAATAATCGATAGGCCCGCCTTTTGCTTGGATGACTGCCTTCACTCGCCTTACCATGCTGTCATACAAATTTTAAAAAAAATCTTCATTGATTTCTTCTTCCCACACGTTTCAGGCTTCGGAGAGTTTGTGGTTCACTTTCCCTTATTTTTGAACCCATTGCCTGCCGAAGGTTTTCAATAGGATTCACGTCGGGACTGTTTCCTGGCCACGGCAATGAGTCTATCGCTAGCTAATTCTATTGCTAGCTTAATTGTGTTACCTGGAAAAGACAAAATATTACAAAGTTCATTAGTAAAAATATTTTTCTTTCCAATGCGAAAGTAACTTACAGAGCGAGCTTGATGTGCAGGAGTCGAATCGTCTTGGAAGAGAGGATTTGACACATCTGTCGTTAGATCCTCGATTGCTGGAACTACGCATTTTTCAACTATTTCTCTGTACTTAGCAACATTCACAGATCCTTCAAGAATAATAAAAGGCCCTACGCGATTATGTAGGATACATCCCCAAACCATCACATAGGGGCTTACTGTTGCTTGAATACATTCGTCCAAATATCGTTCACTGGTTCTGCGTCTCACTCGCAATGTTCCATCTGGTCTAAAAAGATTAAATTTCGATTCATCTGAGAAAATGACTCGTTTCCAGTCATTTATGGTCCAGTTTTTTCTATGTTTGCACCATTCAAGACGAGCTTGCCTCATTCGTTTATTCAAGAGCGGCTTTTTCGCAAGGCGACAATACCGCAAACCCATCTCGTTCAACCTGCTTTGGATTGTTCTGGTACTGCAAGGCTCATTCATTAATTTCGACAACTCTGCCTGCAATTTTTTAGGGAATTTTTTTTTTCGAAAATCATTCTAAATTTGGTTGAAAAAATCTTTATTTTTACTTTTACTGAAAAAAATTAAATACTATTACTATTCCTGTACTATTGTACAAGTGTTAGACCAACTCTTTCTAAACGGACAGAACTTAAAGAGACAAAATGAGGACTCCTCAGCATTTCTCCTTTCTTTTCGTCAACGCTTCGTGGACGGACCGTTTGTTCCTGAAATTTTAAGGTTATGTTTATCAAACAAAAAATTTTCGTTTAAGCATAACTTCTGCTCGAAAAGTACGTAGGATTTATAAAATTAATTTTTGAAAAAAATTTATTTGGAAAATTTTGAAAAAATTCTCGAAAATTGAAATAAAAAAATCCCACCATCATTGAGTGGTGGTTTATGTTTATTTACCAGGATAAACCAGGATATTTGTTTCCTTCACTTTTTGCCATGTACACATTACAAATATTTTCCTGCCGCGCGCCGATCATATTTAGGGCTAGCATCTGTTGATATCTTGTGTTCCAGCGTGACCTATATTCCATTTCTAATCTATTCTACCTAATCGGAATTTCTACGTATAGCTTATCCTTAATATAAAGAAAGTTCATCTATCAGTTGGCCAGTCATGTTGCCTTTTCCACCAAGACCTTTGTTATTTTTTTCAAGCTACGTAGTCGAGTACATATGCGCCTTTTAAGGAGAGCAATACACTCCTCTTTTATAGAAAAATGTTCACATGGTTGAGCTTCTGTGACACCTTTGAAGGATTTTTGAGTCACCATCACCGACAGTAAAATCAATTCGGAACTACAAACCTTACATACAACATAGTACAAAATTGCGGAAGCAACAGAAGTAAAATGTATTATAACTGATGCACTGACATTTCTATCATCGGACGCCTCTATTTCATGGCGATTGAATCGTCTACCGCACGCGTTCGGCTTCTAGCCACTACATGTTTTAACTCCATTTTTATTTTGATATATCGATTTATTTCCACTCATTGCGCAATTCAATAAACAAAATCTATATAAGGACAATATTAAACATGATATAAATACACAACTTATTTTAAAAAACTGATTGTGTACAAACGATGAAAAATACGTATTTCAGCGTTCCCTACTAACGTTCAACTAACAGAACACGTGTACAGTTTCTAAAGGTATACATAAAAATTGGCATCGATCGTCATCATGAATACTTTCTGTTGGTATCAGATGTCTTTAGAACAGCCCGGCAAATAGATGTTCTGCATTTCAATAGCAACAGGGTCCGGGGATAAGCGCGGATTGCACTCTGAAAGAAAGATGAAAGGCACATCGCTTAGTTAAAATATCGAACACTTAGAGATTTTTCCACTACATGAAACTTTCTTACATGATTTCCATTATGGTAAGACATACTTTGGAAGAAAAAAATTATTTTTTTTTGAAAATTCTGCAGTGGTTTCGATCCTTAAGAAACCAGACCCGATCTAGATAAAACTTGGAATTTATACTGATAATCTGATAATAATATTAAACGCGTTATCATTCCGTTAATTACATTTATAAGTCACCAACCCCTCTTTTCCACGAACTTTAAAATGCACCCTCATATTTTTCCTACCTGAAAGCCATAAGGGAGTTGGCCTTAGTACTTTGACATAGCGAAGAAAAATTCGTATGATGGTTTATTAAAAGCAAATGGCACATTTGAACAAAATCCATTTGCTGAAAAACACAATTCGTGTCATTTAATTTTCCCTAGATTGATCATACATGACTTTTCATACAAGCTTGAACTCATTTGTTAATCATTGCCTATAATATTCCTGAATCGGAGAATGAGTAACTTTACCTGTATATATGATACATAGAGCTTATTTGTATAGATCGTAATATACTTCTATACTATATATATAATATGCAAGTACGTGTATCGGCTTTAATCCGTCTTTAATGTTGACTTTATTGAAAACAGTTCAGTTCACATCAATAAGCCAACACATAGAAATTTTTATCACGTAAGCTAAACTTCCATCACCCTACAATCCTTCAATGGAAAGCCTGATTTCCTATCGCAAAGCTGTTTTTTCTTCAACACATCATCTCATCATCCAATTTGGAATCTTTTTGAAATTCTAAATAAAAAACCACATGTATAAAGGAAACAACTTTGTACAGCTCCTGCTACTCTGGACAGTTCTAAATTCAATTGAATGTTGATTGTTGACACTGAAGTGCATATTCCGACACATTTTAGCCGATATGTTCGTGCCTGCCGTTACCACACTTACGCACGTTACTCCCATGAGAGCCTTTATGAAAATTTAATGCAGGAAATTCAATTTCCACATGAATGCAAAACGAGAATGGGACAAGTTAAGGAATAGGACAGCAGGGCACAATATAGCTCGAAGGATATTTTAAATTATGTCTTGTAACTTTTAGTGAAGTCTTTTTGGAAATCGGTTTGGGGAGGGCACAAGAAAATTTCAACAGAATTACGCTAGAATTAATTTTTGTATTTTTATTTCATTGCTCTTTACAACCGAAAAGCCCGAGTGAAAAATTGCTGCCCCTTGTTTAAGCGACGATTTATGAACCATTAGAAGGGAGTGAAATTATATTTTCCGAGCAAATATAAAGTATCTGAGGGTACTTATCATCCATGTCCACAGAATAATTCGTTCGGAAAAGCGTTTCAAATGTATCGCTCGCTGTTTTTGAGAATTTTCCCATTATTTATATCTTTAATAGAGCTGTTTGCTGTGTTTGCGACTTTTCAGGCTGACTGAAATGTTTTGTCTTCAGTCTACACTTAAAATTTAATTGGAATATGTTGAGATAAAGATGTCCTGGCATTAGCACTACATACATAAGCAAATGTTTTGATACCGAGTTTAAAAAAAAATTGTTGCCTTGTTGCTTGCGAGGAACCACTTCAATTCTTAGCTAATCTTAATCTCTAGTTTTTCTTGTATTTCATTCGTCTGGAAAAGAACAAAACACTACTTTCACTACAACATTTGATTGTGTCAACCACAGATACTAAGTTCCTCAATTCAAATGGCAACAATCTTCTTTCATTGAAGATGTTGAAAGCATTTTCCTCACTGCGTTCGAGATAAGATACTTCCTCTTGATATATTTCCATACTATTTCGGTTCGAAAATTTTTCACTCCTTTTTTTTCTTTCTGGTTGTTGTATCTTCTACGGTTCCAAGAAATAAAGATGATACTTTGTGCTTAGAATATTGATAAATGAATAGATCGGATATGAACGCAGAAGTAATATTTCATTGGAACTAAGGATTTATGGATTAATGACTCATTTTGGATACCTTGCATGACGGAAGGAAATTATTTTTTATCTCAAGTTATCTCCAGCCTAAGGATGCTCGTTTATGATTGCTTTACAAGTTTCAAACGAATTATGTGGAAGATTAGACATATATATTACTTTCAGATAGTATTGAAAGCTTTGAAAAAGTTTCTTTCCTTTTTGAGGAAGATTTTAAGATTCGCTTATAGAAAAAAATATTTATAACAATAATACTATTCATATTTTAGAAAAAATGACGTTCGCCTCTGTAGTGTAGTGTAAGTGTAGAACAAGGATGAATTTCATTACATAGATTGCATTATTCGCAGAACTACTTCCATTTCACAAGAATGCACCTATATTAATATTTTAACGTTCAGCTAGTCGGAAAAACTAGCAAATATTTTCTCTTTGCTATGACTTAGATTATAAGCTCTTGCTCTATTGTTTGCATAAAGGCAGTCACCCTGCGCGCCATGTCGAAAAAATCGATTTTTTTAGGTATACATTTATTTCCAAACCTGTGCAGAAAGTGCTGTTGAAATGATTTTCCAATATTCGAAGTCGTTGCAAAGTTACAGCCGTTACAAGGCGACCTTTTTGGAGTCCTTTATTACTCTACACAGCAAAATGTGTTATACGTGTAAAACTATAATGAAGGTTCTAATTGATATCTGAGACAGGAGAATGCACACGAAGGCTTCCTTTAATAGAAGGAAACAGAGAGAGAGGGAGAAATACATTTAGTAGCTAACGAGATTAAATAGTTAGTTATATCTCGGTTGCATTACTTAAAGTGTGACTGAAACGATAAATCAGTTCGATTTCAAACATCGGTTTGTTCATCAATAGTTCGTTTTTCGCATTGGGTGATAGAAACGAAAGCAAGGTGTAATCTATGGAAAATCAACAAATAACTGATCCAGCAACACACGAGATATATGGTATGAAACTCATCAAAATGATTACAGCGTGAATTATACTGGAAGCCCCAGTAAGATGGAAACAAATGCCATTACAAAAACGTTTTGAAGATTGGTGGAGAAACATGACGTAAAGTGACGTAGTGAAACTTTTGCTAGGATTTCAAATTTCGCGTCATACTGAGAATCCTCATTTTCAAAAAAGGAATGCGTAGGACATATGAAAAAAAGACTGTGGACACGACTTCGTAATGTGAAAAAGAGGAGCATAGGAATTGGAGTAAAAGGCGACGGCGAACTGACTAACAGCAACGTTAACGAAATATGGGAATCCTAAGGGTTGGCAATCCGCTGGTAACTAGATTCTGTAGAAGAAATAAAAAAATAAAGTGTGGGTACTTTCTACCATTAAATCTCATCAGACGAAAAACCGCAGCATTGAAATGCATACGTCCAGAGGGCGCAAAGTGGTGATGCAAATGGCGGCAAACTGAAATAATGGGCGAACTAAGCCAGTTCTATCACAAACCACCTTTCATACCAGAATTTCATGCAGCCATTTAACCTGTCTTCGAAGGCTTATCCAGAGAGGACCCGCTGAACCGATGTTTAGGACGCAGAACTCGGACGAATTTCTGAACTTTCTAACCCGGACTCTCGCTCCAAAACATCTACACTTTGGTGCTGAAATTGCAGAAATTGCAACTTTTTTGTAATTTAATTATCAGCAAAGAGGGATTGCAAGGGGTTATCAAAAAATTGGCAACGAGGGGATGCGCAATTGGCTGTTTTTTTTTGTGTTTGTTCAAACAATTTGTAGCAGACGTCAAAATCTGTAGCAGACGGCCAAATATAGATCTAAATTTTAGACAGTAAGACATTTCTCTTTATCTGAGTAAACATTAACGTTTGAATTTTTTTTTCATTTTGAAGGTACTCTTAAGAGGTTTTATAGGTTGGTGAATTGATTGCAGCAGTGGGATTCTAGTTGCTGGGTTCAGATATATCATTGCATTCCTTCATTTAAAAGTAAAGTTGACCAGTACAATGTTTAAATTCATTTAGTTATTAAGTTTATTTATAATTCAAACATTAAAATTCTTAAATTGTTATGCGCAAAGCATTAGAAACAAATCAATGGAAATAAAACAGGCAGAGCTCTTCACCAGCTAAAATATATAATATTTGCTCTTAAAAGGATAACGGCTCAGTTTTAGACATTGTTCTTAGTGACGGAAACGTAAATCTATCGGAGATTGCCGTCCTCCAAGACCTCTCTCTTCTACACATCTTTCCAGGTTCTTCGAAATTGAAGCTTCCAACTATTCAAAAAAGACATTTAAAGATATTCTCTTGTATCGTAAAGCAAACTAGCTAAAGTTCTGAAACGTCGTCAAAAACAACATCCTACTAGACAGACATTTCTACAACTTCATAGATACGATTGAAAAAGTAGACGAAGAACTCAACCTATTGGTGGGAATTATTTGGAATTCTATAGAATGTAGTTTCCTCAAGGAAACAAAATCTTTCAAAAGTATTCAACTGGACGATGAGACGTTAAATCTTATCGGAAAAAGGAATACTTTGAGGTTAAAACAGCAAAGATCGAGACACGGGTTTACAAAAGCTGGAGGAAACTGCCTTACGTCTGCTATTCGATATGAAATTCGGTTTCTTCCAAACAGCCAATGAAACTCGATGCCTGATAACCTTCAATATGGCTCTGAAAAATTTGAAACTGAATCGACTGTTGAAAGGTAACCTAACGTGTATACCTTTAGAAGTCGCGGAAGGTGGAAAAATTTACTGCAGCGAAGTCAAAGCAAAACTATTCGCGAATATCTTCGCGAAACACCAACATATATCATCTGGTCACGCCAACGTGATCATTGACTCAATGGTTAATAACTCTGTTAATTGCCTCCCCATGCCAACAACCATATCACTTTCTGAGAGAGCCCAGAGAAAAAGCAAAGTATCAGTGAAACCTGAAACCCGATAAAGCTTCAGGATTAGACTGAATTCCTAACAAAGTTTTGAAAAATTTACCAAAGAAAGAAATAGTCCATATAAGTCATTTATTCAATGCTTGCTTCAATCTATATTATTTTCCAGTAGAATGGAAGCATGCAGGAGTATTTCCTCTTTGCAAGTTGGGCAGAATCCCTTACTTTTGTACCAGTTATAGGCCTTGAAAAGCTGATCCTTAGACGATAAGTGGACAACATAGAAATTCAAAATATCTTCCCGAATTTTCAGTTTGGCTTTCAGAACAACTATTCGTCAGACCTTCAGCTTTTTCGTTTATCGCGTGAAAGAAAGTCAGCACTTAGGCACAAGCTCTCTGTTGGTATTGTTATGTTGCAAATGGTTATGTGGAAAAAACCTTCTATACTGTTTGGCACCGAGGTCTTCTATATACCATGAACGCGTTACTCTTGAAATTCCACCTTATTTGGTCAAACTGATTGATTTCTTTCTTAACAACAGTACATGCCACGTAAAAATTCGTGAGTCCGAATGTAATCGTTACAGAGTACCAGCTGGAATTCCTCAAGGTTCGTGTCTCAACCCAACTTTATTAAACATTTTCACAGCAGACATGCCAGTTCTAACCAGCTGTAATAGCCTTTTTTGCTGACGATTCATGTATATATACACCATCATCGGATCTCGGTGAGATAATTGGAATTCTCGAAAGAATACTCAAAAAAATCTGTCAATATTTTCACCGATGGAAAATCAAAATATATATTAATGAAAACAAAGCGATATACTTCACTAACAAAAGAAATGCCCGATGAAGTGACTGATGTTTGAAGTTTTTAGGCCAGGAAATTCCATGGTGCCATAATATCACATATTTAGGCCTTGTCCTGGAGAAAAACTTCGATTCCATCCATGTGAAGATTTTGAACGTCATACGAGTATTATAAATTCTGTTAAACCAGAAATCTGTATTGAATCTTGAAAACAAAATCTTGTTGATAAAAACTGTCAAGTTGCCTATAATGTTATACGGAGCCCCAACATGGGGGTCTTGTGCAGCTTACTTGATAAGCAAGCTTCAGATATTGCAAAACAGATGTCTCGAAATGGCTCTAAACAAACTGTTTTATTTCTTTACCCAGAACTTTCACTTTAAAGAAGAGTAAAACTTCTATCAAAAGCTCGTGGATCCTTCAATAATTTAGTTGCAGCATTGAGCAATTCCTATTTCCTATAGCTTTTGCGCCTTCTTATTTTATCTATCCCTTTAGCTATCCCTCATTTATTCCCTCATCCTTTCTCCGTAACGTTATTGCGAACATATGATGTATAGGTGTTACAGCATGGCTCGTGATTTCCTGCGCTAGAACCGCCGCAGTATAAGTGGCCGCAGTAAGTCACCCGAAAGACTCCTTGCCAGAAAATCTCTGCAGCCGTGGATGCTGGCAAAGGCAATGTTTATACACCGATGAAAATCTCAAATGTTCATTTGAAATTTTTATTTGAAAATTCGATAATCGTTAAAAATTCACAAGAAATCATCCAAGCATTCAATGTCTAACTTGTGTTCCTGTTCTGCTTGAAACCTTCTATGAATTACACCCACTGAAATTTTCATATCAGAGACTTACATGAGTAGCTTCAGAAATTTTTCATTCGTAGTTCACTAATTTCAATTTCATTCGAAATCATGAAGCAGGATCATACTTCAGAGTAGACTAACAGAGCTCACGACTATGCCAATAAAACCACTAGCAGGTTCACTCAACTATGCATGAAACTACACCACTTATTAGCTAGGGATAATATGCAGGCTTGAGAGGATTAAAGTTTAAATGATATCATTAAAACTACCTTAAGTAAAGCCTCTCTAGTGTTGTGACAAGCTTTGCGTTGTTGTACAATTTATGGAAGCAATTTATTTCGTGCTACTTAACTTTGGCTAACAGAAGAACCTTGCTCGTTTTAGTTTAATGGTTTGCATCGGTTTCACAAACAATCTCATTTCTCTCAGTAGAACTAAGTTTCCTTGAAGATATTCCGCGTTCGAGACTCTACTGACAGAGTTATTGATATGTGAATATTATTCACTTTCAAAAGTTCCCACGATCCTGCGACATACAGTCCACAATTTCGCTATTGCCACTAAATGACATAATTCTCCCGGTTGTGTTGTCTTCGGTAGTAAATAAATCTCTTGCCGAGGATGAATTGTGTATTCCCTAGAATCTTTATTTCAAGCAATTTCCCTACTTTAAAGTCCATTCGCCAAACTTTCATACTCAGATGCTCATCTCAATTCACCCACCGACATGTTGAAAAGCGTATACTTATGCTGATCTACGAGTTTATAGCACAGTAACATCCCTCCATTCGCCACCTGTAGATAGATATGGATAGGTAGTTTAGTTACTTAGCTACCATCCCCTTCGGAGGACGGAAAATGGATTTAGTACAAGTGAAGGAAGCACTGTGATAAATGATAACACTCAGAATCAGCGACTGCTTGCATAAGCAACAAGTCCTGCTCAACATGAAATTTGTGTAAATTGTTGTCTGACAGTAGTGACAAATAGATCCTCCAAAGTATTTTAACGACAACGATTTAAGCTTTTCATTATGCTATCTCCAACAGACCACTTCCAGTTGGGTCTAATAAAACTCATTTGGGAAAGAGTCGGGGAAATTCTCTTTCGAGTGCTAATAAAAATTTTTCCTCGTGCATTTAATTTGCATTGAATTCAATTTAGCATCTCAAAAATCTCATAAGATCCACGAAGTGTTTTTGGGTTTGGCCAAATTAATACATGATTTGAAACGTCGTTTCATTTCAAAGTAGGATAAGAATGAAATTAGCTTGGAAGGACGAAAATTTTGTTAGAACATTAATGTCGGCATAGTGATCATTGCACATTGATATCGTCTACTTCCGAGGAGCAGGTAACGAATAAGTATATTATATTGTAAATAATCAGTAACTGATGTATTTCTTTGCATAACGGAGCACATATCTGACTTATTTAATTGGATATAAATATACCGCAGAAGAGCAAACATGAATTTCTACATATGTCCTAGACTCGCTACAAAATAAGACTCGTATACAAAATATACATTATATGAAAGAAAGCGTTTCGTCATTGCGAAAATGAATGGTAACTTGTCTAATTTTACAGGAAAATTTTTAAACCCAAACAGGTATTGTATTTATGATAATTTTTTAAATATTAAAAGTACACTGTACTTTGCTACAGATCAATTATGGTATCTAATTTTGAATATGCCATGAATAGTTAATATTATGCGCCAATATTACCTGCACAAAAATGTTTTAAGGGGCTATACCAGTGTAGTTTTTTGGACATAATAAGGTATATTTTATATTAAGATTTTTCTTACAAAAATATTGAAAAATAACGGGGTTATGTGCTGTCTTCTGACATGTCAAACTGACATGATTCCGGCCAAATGAGTAGCTGAGTCAAAAAAAAATTCAAAAACGTTATTAAAGTTCCTTTCTATACAATAAAGTTCTATTTCATATACAATGACCTTCGATTTTTGAATAAAACCAAAAATTAACAAAATGGCGAAATTTTTATAATGCCCAATTGGTAATTTTCAACCAATCATTTTATAGTTAATATATTCAAGAATACTCAGTTTAAACTTGACGTCGATCAGTCGATCATTTCTCGTTGAGTTATGTCAGTAATTTTGAAAAATATCATTTCGAGAAAAACGCGTCTAAAGTTTCATCTATCAAGTTTTGCTGGATAAAATTATATTTACCATAAAAATTGCTAATCTGCTATGCCTGGCCTATACAATACACCTTCTTCTTCCTCGAAAAATACATGCTGAGAGGCTAATGCTTATCTCTGGGCTATTCGTCCCTCTTTTGAGGACGCCGCGTGACGTATCTCCGCCTGCTTGATTCGGCTGTCACCTTTTTGAACTGCGCTTTCTTTGGAAATAGGGCCAACAACTACGACTATTACTTCCATCATTTTTAAAACACTATAAAAGCCATCATTAAATATTGAAACTGCTAGGAAATTTGCGATCTCAATCGTTTTCATCCCGCAGTGAAGGTGCTTTGGAGCAAAGTGCATAGCCATAGTCTATGTCCATTCCTCCATGTCCATAGTCCATTCCTTGAGCTTCCGCCCGACGATATCACGATGATAACACCAGCTATTTCACCTACGAGGCAATTTATATAGTTTTTATTTTTATTTGATTTGAAGATAAGTGATAAAATGCTGCCCAAATTTCTTTGAACATTCCACCAAAGTTATTTTGATGCCTGGTTATTGCTAATCCGTAATTCTGTAATTTATTGATAACTTGATCAGTCAACTTCTTCGTATTGTTACTTCTGCCTTCTAATCTTTTGGGTTTTTTTTTGGTTTCTCATTCTGTTTTTTACGTGCAAGTAGCATTCAAACACTGAAACGTGAAGTGTGGCCATTGTTTTCCATGTGCCATCTTCAAAAGCTGTTCAGCAATCATCCAAACATTCTTTCTGTAAAATTTTTCCGTTTCTTTGGTTATGGCTTTTTGAGTATTCCATTTACAAAAAGTTTTGACAGCTTAAGTTATATTTTGAAAGCATCCAACGAAAGTATTAATATTAAATTTTGGAAGGAGAGCCATCGAGCCACAAAATAGATTTAGTCCATTGATACCGATGCCTAGAAGTTGCATTACAAACACTATACGACGATATATTTGATAAGCATTATCGATTGTCGGTCTCGATTTCACATATGAAATAACGCACCCACATGACAGCTATTTTAAATCCTAAGCCCCGTGAACTTCTTCGATTACACTTGATTTCTTTTTAGCACATTTTGCAAAAACCAAAGCACTTATTGCACTGAAAACTGAAAAAACTCGATTAAACAATATCTATGCGTTTTTTCAACGAGAATTTCGTTATCTCTGGTGTATAACAGTTTTTCAGCGGCTGTACTGGTATTTGTGGTGGACTGTTTGTAAGTAAAATGATTTCCTGAAAATCTTCTCTTCTTAGACCTCAATCTAGATAAAGAATTAACGTGAGTGCCTTTCTGGATGTTACTCATTTTCGTTGTGTTGTGTGATGTACGACAGCTGAGAGTAAATTGAACAGATGCTTCGACAACAGTGCCTAACGGCTCCAAAATATATTTAAAATGTCAATAAACTACATTGGATGGACCGTATACAGCTATACAGAGAATGACCTTAGCACCGTGAATATTCGGCTTTGGCGTCGATTTTGTCGTATGGTCGGGTGAACCGTATAATTTTTTGTACTTTGGGTAATCGCAATGAACCCATTTTTTATCACCAGTTACCATACGATGCAAATCTCCCTTTCTATTTCGCCGTTGGAGCAGCTGGCAAGTGAATAAACGTCGCACAACGACTTTCGGCTTCAATTCACACGGTACCCAATATCCTACCTTCTAGATAATTCCCATGACTTTTAAGCAAACAGAAACAGCATGTTGAGTTACTTCCAATGCTTCTGCGAATTGCTCTTGCGCTTCGCACGAGTCTTCTTCCAATAGAGCCTCCGATTCGGCATCCTCAAACTTTTCTGGTCATCCTTCGTGCCCGTTGTTATCAGTATTAAAATCATCACTTCTAAAACGTCCGAACCAGTCCTCACAAGTAGAATTCCATGGAGCATGATTTCCATAGGCTTCCTGAAGCATACGATGGCTTTCAGCTGCAGATTTTTTCAAATGAAAGCGATCCGTTCAGAATCACACTTGATCTTGACGATTTCTTCGACGACACCTTTCATACTTGGATGGGCTGATATTTCGACAGCAGGAACAATTATTCAAATATCACTATCATCAGCGTGATTTTAACTCGGCGTTTGTTGAATCAAAGATTACTGCTCTAAATTCTAAATGTTCTCCTATGGTTAGGAGTTCCAGCATTAATACAACTTTTTCATTGTTTGAAAGAAAACACTACTATGTTTGGTCTACCGGGAAGATCTGTCGATTTTCGAATTGAAAGAAAAGAAAACAATTTTCATAAAATTAATAACATTTATTGAGGAGAATATTTTCGATCGTTTTCATCTTGCCAGCGTTATGGCAACTTGCAAAAAAACTTGCAAAAAAATGATTTATTTTTAGAGGCGAAGAACTCAACTATTGCTTGGTTGACATCGACTTCAGTTTTGAGTTTTTTTTTGCAGTCAAAAGTTCTACAAAGAGAGAAGCAAGTAATATTCAGAGGTTACGGGGTCTGGGGAGTATAGTGATTTTGACAGAATTTCCCAGCTTGGCTCTGGCATTTCCTCAATGGCAGTCCTACGAGCCCTCAGAGCAACACGTTGTCTGACATTATCATGATGCTGTATGACGTCAAATTATCAATTAAATATTCTTTATTCAAATTATCTATTAGCTTACAAAATCTCTCCGAATTAAGCATTTCATTAGGTATCAAAAGCTCGTTTTGTATTAGTCCTTGTTATTGCTTACAAGTAGAGGAGGCAAACTATTCGAGACCGCTATATGGTATTTTCCTCACGGTGTTTTCGTATTTAATCAAATTTTCATGACCAGTTTTCATGACCAAAAGATCATTTTTGTACCTAGCAAGCAGAGATGAGGCAATCCTAGATTCCCAATATGGTCGAAAATTGTTTGTTGAATGGAACTGAGCTTTGCACAGAAGAAATGCACATCTTTGCATCTCTGTTGTTGCCAAAAAGGGATCTGGCTCTATCATAGCCTTGATAAAGATATCCGTGCTGAACGTGGCTTGTCACTAAATTTGAAATCCCCTGCTTCAAATTTTTCAAACCATCTTTTGCACGTTCTACCACAAACCGCGTCCTTACCAAAAACGTTCACTAATTTTCGACATTTTTAACATCATTTTCGACATGCTTGTGTTGCATTTCTTCCTTGTTGGAATTCTTCGGCATTACAGTGGCGTAAATGAACTCTATGGGTACCCATGTTTTCAGAATTGCATCTCATCTTCTTAATCAAAGATTTGAGTGATAGGATTGAATGATAAAAAGGGATAGTCAAACATGTCTCAAACCAGCATGTGGATATGGATTGAAACTTGAAGTGAACCTATCACACAGCGCTGGGAATGACAACCTTCATACGAATTCTTAGAGCGGGAGCCTACCAAAGCAAATTGGTGATACCAACTCATGAAAAAGAAAGTATACCGACTTTGGCTTGCATGGATTCAAAGGGGAGTTGGAGGAACGCAAGACATTTAATATTGGATGGACTGTTTAAAATACAACTCAGTCATCAAGAGTACACCCGTAAAATGCATATTTTTTTAATGGAACCAATCACTGAAACTCTTGGTTTCACCAAGCCAACCAGCTTGTCACAAATCCCTGGTAACTTTGAGGCGATACCGCGATCCTGACGTCGAATTATTGGTGGATTCCTTTCAGTTTCGAAGTCTTAAGCGGATCAAACTTGTGTTAAGCATTCCCAAAACGATGTGGGATCATCCTGCAGTCTTCAAATAAACTTCAATTTTTACCTTGAATGAAGAGTAGAAAGAAGAAGCTGCAGAAAAAATGCGAACCCTTATTTGTTTATGACATATTTTATATTTTATTATATATTTATACTATACTAAAACGAGTCGCTGTAATTACTGAAGCTAAGAAAGGTTCAAAATTATTCTCATTAATGTTGAAAAATATCACAATTGGAAACAATTTTCAAAATTTTTTTAAATGGTTCCAACATTTTTTGATATAAGCTACTTTTCAGCGTAGGGCTGATAACTCAGTTCAAACCTGCAGACTTTGAAACAACAAAAAAATTGTCCCTAGCATTCTATTAAATTTATTTTTATTTAATCAGTAAGATATGAATTCATCCCCGGACTTTGTTTCTCATATGTGTTTGTTTTACATGGACCAATGATACAAGCTTGGTTTTAATATTGCTAAGTGTATTTGTTAACCAATCCTGGAATCTTGCTGAGATGTTTACATCAAAACTGAAGATTTGTTCGGCTGACAAATTCTGTTGCTTGTCCATAATATTGTAAAGTTGTAGTTGGAATGGGTATTTTTAGAAACTATGGGCCACCATAGGAGGACATTTTCGTTTCTCCTAACATCTAAGGCAACAACCCACATTTCAACAAACAAGTTTGATATTTTGTTGTACAATAAATGCAACGTGCAATTCACATTAACCTAAGTATCAACTTTTCAATTCGTTGGGTTTTATTTACATTTTATCAAAACCACGAGTGACGCGCGTTGTTGTATGTTTGCCGTGGTAAAATATTAACCTTCAAACAAAATGATCGCTTCAATCGTCCTTCTAATTCTATTTAATTTAATTAAATTGCCACCTACACACTACCACATGCAGCATTTGGCAGCATAAGTCACGGTACAGCGCCTCTAATCCACTCTTTATTATACCTAATTAAACACGCATTCACAAGGGCAGCGTTAATCTATTGGTTTGATTCATTATAAATTGAAATCGGTAACCATGAAAAATACAAACCAAACATCAGGACTAAATGGCTCTTCGCAGTTTGGGAAGTTCAGGACGAGATACTACTTCACTAATGAGATGAGGGTTATGCCCGGCCGAAAGGTGGCACAAGCCAGCTCGGATCCTGGGCGAACGAGGAATGTGAGGTAAACAGCTCAAAAAGCGTAATACGATCCATTACGTGATTCTGTGTGTTGGTGACTGAGGCCTGCGATGCGACCCAATTTCCAAATTAGTACGTGAAAAATTGAGGCTGTGTGGATGTTTGCTGGGATGGCTGGTTACAGCTGATTTGTGATTGGAATACTTCCTAATGATGTCGATATTTTCTTATTAGTTGCAGAAAAGCGACCGAGGAGCAAGTATAAATTAATTAATGGCCAACCACGGAAACATGAGGACATTCCTCCGAGCTTAAGTTACCACATTAAATATAAACCCATCCACAATCAATAAACGGAAAAGTTGCCTTTGTTTCTGCTGTAAGAATATAGATTTACTGCCTAATTCAATTTGAAATTTGAATTATGGCTCTCAGTTTCATGGAAGCCTTTTATCTGATTACATGAAGCTCTGGATGCACCGAGTGACTACTCCTCGAATAGATTCTTCCCATAAGTAAGCGATAAGGCAATATATAAATTCCTCAAGTCATGTTCTCCTTTCAGTGGCATCAAATACAATCTAAACATTTGTGTTTCGGTGAAAGCATTTCAAGAATTTAATTTTGAAATTGAAAAGCAAATTTAGTTGTCTTTCTGTTTACCGAACCCTGCTGTTGCACAAAATGAAGGCCTTTAAAGCGACACGATTTCAGCCTCGTATAGGTTCCTGATATCATTTAGATAAATGATTCCGAAGACAATATAACAACGAGAATATTCTCTTTGCCAGGACGACTGATTCGACTGATGGGTCGAACGCATTAAGATTAATTGTTTGAAAGTGCAATCATATAAGTCGTCGATATAGGTTGCAACATTGCTGCATGTCGACCCTCAGTCTATTTGAATGGTTTTTCATTTTGTGTTCTCATCAGTTTTGTCATATTTGCTAGGACAAGTGGTGAAATTTGTGGTCACACAAGGGATCACACTTCACGCTCTCATTATGGAAAGAAAATCGATTAACACCAAGTACACATTCGAAAGCTGTAATGAGGTGACCCCTCATTGGCCAGGAGGATTTTTTTTGAATGCACGGATCGCCGTTGGAAGGAAAAACTCCAAAAATACTTAATCAAAGTATATTTAAGTTAACACATATGCAGATCAATTCTCGGAAGGCTCCTACAGCCAATAAAAGCTTAGCGTCTCGCAAGCTGCAAAAGTTAATGTAAGTGGGATAAAAGGAGTGACGCACTCCAGCTCTATTCAGCCTTTTAGTCAAAGGTAGTGTTTTATATTTTTATTCAACGTGGTAACATATGAATAAGCAATTATAAATGACATAAACTGAATTCTCTCACTGTTGGCGGAAAGATTATTTGTGCTGAAGCAATCCTTTTCTTGGTGACGGAAAATGTAATCAGAAAAAGTCTAGGTTTCAAACAATCCCTCTCACATTTTGAAACATAAGAATCTCCGTAAAATAAAGTTCTTAAGTTATTTTTTATTTCTTCAAAGTTTACATATTGATCAGAATCGTAAACCAGAAAGTTTGAAAAAGCGCGATATATGAGGAGTATTCAAATATAAATGGGCCTTGAGCTTTTGAGGAGCGTGAGGGTACCAAAGCGTGGTACTGATACGTGAAGCGTCCTAAGTGAAAGAAGCATTTGACTGGAGTGCAAACCGTTGACCCGATCGTTGACCGCTGACGCGATCAACTGACTCCATACGTATAGGCCGAGCAGAGCAGGAAGCTGGAAAACGAACAAAAGAAGGCAGGATTTGTCGTAGACACGAGCAAAAAGATGCTTCAGACATCCTGGATAATTGTAACATTCTTTATGGACCTAGGATCGATGATTCAGTGTGAGGTAAGTCGATAGAACTCGCTTATGATCGTTTGATCTTAAATTTTTTAGTGTTCAAGACTTTAAAGCGTTTGTCCCCCAAACCCATATTTTCAAAATCGGTGCCACTCATAACTTCAAAACTGCTGCACCGATCGTTTTCAAATCTTGAACACTATTTTTGTACACAATTTACGAGGTAACGCTGGAGAATTTTTTATCAAATTTATTAATATTTTTCATTTTACAATAACAAATTAACCGATTTTTTTCGCAAAAAATCGTTTTTTTTACCTTCAAAGTGTTCCCAAAAAATGAAAAATTGAAATTTTGGAAAACCCCTACCAGGGTTACCTTCCTAAAGCGATTATCTAACGATATAATTTTGGTCTTTTAATTTCAGATGATCCAGCACCGAGCTCGGAGTGTCACCGCCATTCAACTTTTTTCCAGGCGCTCCAGAATAATTGCTACCATTGCTGTATTTTTCAATATTTCTCCATAAAAATTTTACACAATATTCTTCAAATGTCATACTATAATATATCATTCGTTTTATTAATAAATTTCAACTGTTCCATAAAAAAACACAAAAATGTGCCTTTTTTCACGCGAATTAACCCTATTCTCCCCTTAAGGTTTCCAACTTGTTAAAAGAAATTGTCGCGTTACTGCAGCAAAAATCAACAAGGATACGGTAATCAGGGTTGTAAGAGCATATACCATAGGCGTAGACAATAGGAAAACTTTTGGATTCCATGTCTACTTACCCAAGAATACAAATCTACGAGCGATGAAGTTTGCCGAAGGCTGCTTACACGTTTTTATGATGAAGCACAGCCTTTCTTCAAACGCATTGTGACGTGCGCTGAAACATAAGTAAACTGAAAAACTAAAATTACATTCTTGGTATCAACTATTGAATTAACAATTAATTATTTAATTCACTGCTTTCACTACCTAGATTCCGCTACATTTCAATTGCGGAGTGTCGACTCTCGCTTGACTATGTATTTGTAATAACTCGAACAATTACTATTGTATTGCAGATTTATTAAGTCATGAAGTATCTACCGCAGCTGATTCCTACTAAATTTTTCATGATTATTGACTTCTTCGCCGCGTCTGATCATCGTTCTTGTTTTTCTGTTTATACTTATTGATGGCTCCGGCCTTTTTTTTGTTGAAACGAAAACAAAATTCTCACAAATATGAGCATTATATCATCATAGAATCAAATGGAGAACACTACAAGGTTCTCGCCATCATACAGAAAAAAAACTTACATGGAAAATAAAATTGAAAACGTTTCCAAATGCTAATGACTACAACCTAATCCTCCTGACCTCGTCTAATACTACTGACCAGCACAAACTAGCAACGTATAAGTGAATGATGCAGAGACTCCATTCTTTCCCTTGGAATTAAGATGTTTCTACCCACCAAATTAACCGCATGTATAAAATAAATTAAAAAAGAAATTTAATTTTTTAACAGATGTTATCTTTATCTATATCCAACGACAGATACAAAAAAACGTGATATCAACAAAGACAACGCGACAACTGAACACAATAAAAAACGCTCATCAATGGACCAAATGGAAAAACATAGGCAAGGAGACACACTATTTGGTCAGCTTTTTTGGGAAATGCGAACTAAAACCAACACCAACAAGAAGCACCAGAAAAACACCAGGAAGAAACTTAAACGAAACCCTGAAAGAACACCAACGTACCATCACAGAGAAATATATAAACTGACATGCTGGGACTGTCAGATGGAAAAAGTGACAAAGAGACCAACGACAAGGCTGTGGTATTCCTGCGTTTATTGACATATAATGATGAATGCTCCATGTGCATAAAGCGCCTACAGAGTCCAACGTACGAACCTAATACTATGGAAAATCCAAAAATGCTACTACCTTGACTATATAAATGACCCACACTAGACACAGAAGAAAAACTAGAGACCTGCAAACACAAAAAGCAATTGGTAAAGTAATCAACAAACAATTCGTGAGTAACTTCGATAAAATAATTTCACACCTCGACCAAATCCTTATCAGTAAATAAAATCTTAAAGACGCTAAAAACGACAACCTCACGAACCTGAACCCTCCGAGCTATGCATAAAAGTAAACGTTAGAAATAAAAGATAAATATGAGGGATGAAAAATTTCATATACATAAATCATTGAAAATTAAGAACAAAAGATGACCTACTACCCGAGTATCGTTGAAAAATGTGAAAGAACTGAACACGTAAGTAACCAGGGTAGTATGCACTGAACTGAACCCTAGTTGCATCTTATAAAGTGATCGCGCTAATAAACATAGAAGCTGAAATGTGCTATGGATTGTTATCTGCAACAGTTTACTACGTACCTTTGGACGTTGGGCATGTGAGAGCCACCGTATTTCATGACCAAGATACACGAAATTACCTACGCAGAATAACGCTTAGCTATTATAATTTTCCATAGCAACTGAGTAGCTACATACAGAATACATCGAAAGGCTTCCGTCAGACAGAGATAGAAAAAACACAAGTATATTTTCTTGGCGTTCTGAACGTTAAATGGTCCCAAATCAACCCTATTATGTAGTTCATGTTCAATAATTCATCAACATGTTCGAATTTTATCATACCTTTATAAACCAACGAACATAAGTACGGTCATGAGTTCTCTAATATAAGGCTTACTGTCAACATGTGCTTTTTCTATCTCTGTCTGAAGGAATTCACTCGAGAGCGTTATTACTTTGTGTACTTACTCAGTAGCTGTGGTGTGTGCCATTGATATTCATGAGTTTATAAAAGATAAAATTAATAATTTAAGGAAAATTAACAAACAATTTATTGCTTGGAAACCTTAGGTTGAGGGCTCAGTGTTCAAGTTTAGCAATCAATAAGCATGTAGCAGGATTCGGTTGTGCGGGAAGTGGGTGAGCCCTATTTTAAAAATAAACTATTGCGTGTATAAATATGAAATGCGGATTTTACTAACAGATGGCTTAACATTTACATATGGTTTGTGTCGGGGATAACTAATATGGCATTTTGGAGGGTAAGCATCTGTCAACAAATTCCAGTATGTCATAAGTTTTGATTGTACAAACAACATAGTTTTTTTCGCTTCAAGAATGTCGAATTACGTGCCAGAAAAAGAGGTTTTTCGGGAAAGTCTAATAACCTTCTTTCATTTGAAGAAATACGGCAGCAGAAACTTATTGATTGTAAGTGGAAGCATATGGTGAGCATGCCCCAAGCCAAGACACTTGTGAACAATGGTTTAAAAGATTTAAAAGTGGCGAACAAAAACCATAGAAAACCACCAAACAAATTCGAAGATACAGATTTGCAAGCATTATTGGATGAAGACAACACACAAACTGAAAAACAGTTGGCAAAAGCGTTGGAAGTTACTCAGGCAGCCATTTGACAACGTTTAAAAGCCATGGGAAAGATCAAAAAGCCTGGAAAATGGGTGCCGTATCATTTGAAGGAAAGAGACATCGAAAGGCGAAAAATCAATTGTGAAATTTTGCATCGGATTGTTACTGGCGATGAAAAGTGGATTTAGACCCAGGCCAGCCATCAACATCACAACCAGTCCGAAATATTCATGGAAAGAAGACTTTGCTGTGTATTTGGTAAGGTAGAAAGGGACCTTTGTATAACGAACTGCTAAAACCTGGTAAGACTATTACTGGCAAACGTTACCGACAACAATTGATCAAATTGAACCGCGCACTTAAGAAAAAAACACCAGAATTTCACCAAAAACATGATAAAGTCATTTTTCAACATGACAATGCTCGGCCGCATGTTGCAATACCTGTCCAGAACTACTTTGGACACATTAATTGGGGTGTTCTGCCCCACCCGCCGTATTCACCAGACTTTGCCCCTTCTGACTACTACTTGTTTCGATCGATGCAGCACGGACTTTCGGAACAGCACTTCCATTCTTACGAAGAAGTTAAGAATTGGCTTGATGAGTGGTTAGCCTCGGGAAATGAGAAGTGGTACTGGGACGGAATCCACCAATCGACAGAAAGGTGGAAAAAGTCGTAGCTAACGATGGCCAATAGTTTGGTTATTGCATTCATTCGCTCTGTTATTCAAATAAATGCATATTTCAAGCAGAAAGAATTCGCACTTCATATTTATACACCTATTATGAAAAGAGAATTCTATTTGCCCGAACTGAAACTGTTTTGTGATAATCTATGTATTAAGGATGTGCTAAGCAGCTATCAAGGGATATAAAAATGAGAATATTAAGGATCTATACAGGAGAGATTAAGTTTTCTTTGGTTTGTTTTGTGAGTCATGAAATTGTGTTCGACTGGGTAACGAACAATGATTTCTTTTTTGAACAGTTGCGCTAACTATTCGTATTAATAGGGTAAAATACTTAAATGTCAGAGAAAATTATTGGGCTCACAAGGGCTTGTTATTCATTTTATTGAAAGCTGAGAAGTAAGAAGTATGAAAACCATGAATTATGATGGCTTTAACATACCCATGCTGATCGTCTCCCAATAATTCTGAAGACGGAAAACTTTTGGGATCATGCAGAATATACTTTAATAAGTACCTTAATAAGAACGAAACACTTAGCTTTTTATTTCATTTACAAAGAAATTTTTGATTCTTTAATTTTAAAAGAAGTATTAGTCGATTGGTGTAACACGAATGGTGTAACACGTGATAAGATTGTAGTAACTAGTAACTAGACTAGATTTTTGATTTTTGATTTGATTTTTAACTGTAACTAGATTTTTGTAATCGTACCGATTGCTGACCAAAAAATTTTTCCGGACGGAATCCCATTTTTGAAAATGGTTGTGGATGATTCACCTGAAAAACACCACAATTCATGCTACTTGACGTTTTGTTGTAAATAAACTATTCCCTAACTATCGTTCCCATCTTCTCGAAAGCCTGGTCTTAAGAATGAATTTTCGTTAGAGACCCACGATTCTGATTTCTATGCAAAATAACTCGGTCAGGCAACTCATAGGGTACCTATATGTCGGACTTTTTTTAAGAAGCTTTGGTTGGCTTATGCCTGGATAAGTGATTAATCCTGAAGCACTCTGCAAATGGGTTTTCATAAGTTGGATAGTTTTGATAATGTCAAAGATTACATTGTGTACAATGCTGGTTAAGCTACTACTGCGGACATCGCCGTTTTGAAACCAAACTTGAAGAAACTGGATTCTAGAGGACGATCTTAAAAAAAGATGTTTATTAATACTTCCGTACTACATGCTGTACATATCTCTCATTTAGCTGAGCTTATTTCGTCAATTGCCTGGTTTTCAACCGGACACTACACAACGTGCCTTTTCCTTTCCCCTATTCCATTTGATCAAACTTGTACAAGAAATTTTCATTGAAGCTCTTATGGGAGTATTATGCTAATAACAATAGTTACTATATTGGTTTTATATATGAATATGGTTGGGAGGAAAAGGCTTTACACGCCCTCAGTATCGGGCTCTCAGGAAAAAGAGGACTACCGACTAACTAACTACCTTCCCCGTTAAACTGATAACCTTGTCTGAAACTGTAAGTCATTGTACTTCGAACAAGGCATCTTTAGTCTCACCTAGCGGCGTCTTCATATAAGTTAAGTCCAATTTTCTGCGGGGTGGCTTGGAAGAAGAGGGATTGCTGTCTGGTAAACACTGCTCCATCAGCCGATCCATTATGTCCTTCTTTAATACGAAGAACTGTCCGTACGTAATGTATGTCACTGATGAGTCGTGAGGTCCACCTGTATTGAGCTTCGTGTCCCTGCGTTTCTTGCAACAAAGCTGGGGACCTTCTTCATTCCTCTCGACTGAAAACTTCTCCCTCCAACTCCCCTTACGAAAGTAGGTCCATCTTCTCTCTTCAGCACATATCACCAGGTTGACCACCCACCCAGTCACAGAGGCAGTGCGGTATACAGCTACTATTGGCAAGGCTCCTAGCCTCTGTACCTGAGCAAGAGGTCCTTGGTACGACTTCTTACTTAGAGTGTAGAGTCAACACTCCCACAATAGCCTTATCCACTTACACTTGAACCTGATCAAAGACGCTCATCTTCGAGTCAACCATCAAGCCAAGTGATTTTATTGTTCCCTTTGACTCGATGATCGTTTTTCCATCCCAAACGGGAATAAGACGAGGGATCCACCTTTTGGTCTGTATGCAAACCTCCGTTTTTTCCAGCCATACATTAACCGCACTGTTCCTTTTGCGACTTTTCAACAGTACACCTGGTTAAAGCAGTGCTACGTCATCAGCATAGTTCATCAGGTGCGACTCCTTCGGGAGCGACTATCTCCAAAACGCTTCGGACGCGACATTCTATAGGTTAGGGCTAAGAATGGAACCTTATGCTATCATTCATGTTATAAGTGACCTTCCAGTCTTTAAGGTAGTCCCTCAATATCCGCATCAGATACCTTGGTACTCTGAAATATTCCAGAGCAATGAAAATATCTCCCAACTGCCAGAATTGAAGACATTCCTCACATCGAGAGTTTTTAATTCAACTGTAAGCTTTGAGTGGTGACTGTGGGTGTCTGCTCGCTAAAGAACTACAATCATAAAAACAACAATTGTAATTGATAAAAAAATTAAGATTTATGGTTGTATTTACAATAGAGAGCCAACCACAGTTGAAGAGGACCTAGGACTAAAAAATTCTCATATTATACCGAGCTATGATACAACTACTTGTCGCATCACGACTAGTCTCCTTTTTGCTAGACACGTAGGCGTGTTGATCTCTTCTTTTCAGCAGGGATTGATAGAAATGAGAGAAACTAATGTGAGATTAATGGACCTTTCCCCTGCATGGGCAACCAATTGAAGATGTCCTTTTCTCAAAATGAACTACCCCGATTGCAGTGAGACACACAGTTGTATTTGTTCCTTGATCCTTGCATTTTCAAGCATGAAACTATCCGGAGAGTTCGCATATTCTCTTGCTGAGAACGTTTGAACGACGTCTCGTTCACCTTTTGCATGTGAAGAAGATGTGAATGGGATTATTCGTGATGCCCACGCGCAGCTAGCTTTCCCGCATGTATTGGGTTGTGTAAAAAGTTCCCGCGTTTTTTTTTCTCAGCAAAATTTATTGAACAAAAACTAGTAACGTAACAAATTGGTCAAAAATATAGGCTCCGTCATTGTTGACGACCTGCTCCCACCTGTCAACCACTTGATTGAGTCCATTTTGCCAAAAATCATCGGTGTAAGTCTCAAAGAAGTGGGTAATGCAGGTTTTGAGATCGTTTCCACTGTTGAAGATTTTGCCCCTCATTTGGTTCGATATCGATCCGTTGTAATCCGTCGGTGAAAGGTCTGAAGAGTACGGCGGATGCAGTTGAACTTCCCATTCAAGATCGTTAATAGCCCGCGTAACGATATTTCCAGTGTGTGGGCGCGCATTGTCGTGAAGAAGGACGACTTGACCGCCCCGATCTGCTCTTTTTTTGTTGAGTTGCTTCATTGGCACAATGAAGCTGGGTTAGATAGCGTTCCTTGTTGATAGTCCTGTTTTTCACCAGCATCTCACAGTAAATCACTCCTTCTTAGTCCCACTAGACACAAATCATTACCTACTGGAGATGCTGATCTTGCTTAATTCTGGGGTTTGGTGTCTCTCCTGGTGCCGTATACTCCTTTCTTTGCTTGATAAAAAATCGTTGCTTGTGGCCGCGAGTTGTCGGGCAAGACTTTGAGTTGCCTATTCCCGAAGATTTTGCTTGTTGACGTCACTCGAGTTGTGCCGAACCCAAGTTCCCAGCTTGTGTTTAAGGCCCATAGAGTTAAGGTGGTTGGCGAGTGTCTTGAAGCTACAGTCCATCTTTTCGGCCAATTCTCGTGTCGGTTGGCAAGCATCTTTCTTCAAAAGCGCCTTGAGCTGGTCCTCATCGAATTCGGGACGTTGGTCGGAGCTTTTGAACTTTTTGTACGTCTTAGGCAGTTCTGGCAGCTATAGTATCTGTTCTGTACACGTCGTAGATGTCTTTGACAGCTTCCGTCGCTTTTTGACCACGAAAAAAGGCAAAATAAAGCAGGTGTCGAAAATGAACTTTTTCCCCGCCTGGGATATCCATTTTAAGAGCCTGAAAGTTTGTTTCAAATCACAGATTTATAAAATAGAAGCACAGGGTTTTGTAGAGCGGAAAGAGAGCTTTCAAATGCATATTGGCACTTTACGAAACAAAAAATAAATAAAGAAAATAAATTTAAAATATAAATCATAAAATAAATAAAGTAAAAAATAGCAACACAGAAACCTGTTATACAACCTAATATAAGTATTTTTTGATTTCTTTTAAAGTTGGAGGCTATGTACGCCTTGAGTGTCCGACTTCCTATTGCACGCAGCAAATACTCTACCTACCAAATACCTTGTCTGCTCCTTTGTAACATCGAGTACCTACCTTGGAGTACTTTGTCATATTACTTCAAACAAGATCTCTTCAGTCCCAGCTTCGAATTAGAAATATCCCTCTTCAAGTAGGGGTTGTCGCAACGGAAAGAGATTACAAAGAGAATCAGAAACCTCCCCTCCACACCGATAAGATTTCGAAGATATCTTTTTTTTAAATAATGAAGTCGGCCGAGTGAAATGCGAATCATTCACAAATTATTAACATTGATACCAACCTTTTTTCCAGCTTATAATCTCGAGAGAACTCTTGTCTCTCTCCGAGGTGTTAACAATGACTCATCAGCGTTTCATATGTGAATAATGTGTGGCTGACATCACACGCATCTCGGGGAGAAAAAGGCTGTCTGCGAACGTGACTTTGAAGTTATTTGTCTCTCCGTGTCTTCGATTGAATTAAAATCTTAAGCTGATAAGAAAATAATAACAATAAACATGATAAAAATAATAATGGAAGCAGTGGTAGCGTAGTAGTATCATTCCATTATTGATAAGTATTGAATTGAATATGTGGTGGAAAAGAACCGTTTTCAATGTGTGGAGTTATATATATTTAAGCACTAACATTCATTGTATTTGCAATGTTACCGCTAAAGTTTTTATTAGTAAATATAAATAATTAAATTGTGATCAAGCTAAAAACTGGAAAATATTTTAATGTAACAATAAATTTAGATGCCGATTGAGTTAATTAAAGTTTCCCATTCAAACATGTGAATGAAATTTCACCCGGCTAAAAGCACTTAATAACAGCTTTATCCTTGCATTTTTGGCAGGGCTTATTAATTTTTCAATTATTTAAAACCAAACAAAAGCAATTAATTATATATTTCCCATATACGATAACTTCAATCATGATCCTTGCCGGAAATTGATTGAAAATTTACTGGACACTGGTAATCTGCCATTATAAATTCCAGTTGCGTGTTAATTCATCGACTAGCACCTCACGAAAAGACCATAATTAAAAACATTTCAGAGCTCATCATTATTTATTCGCTTTAATAAATCTTCCACAACAATCGCGAAACGTTTGCGATGCACCAAACTAAAATGAGCCTGAACCATCAATATTTATTCATCATCAATGGAAACGGTCTCAAGGGGGTGTGGGAAATATATTTCGTCTGTAATTCGATTGGGCCTAACTTGTTGCGGTCAAATACATTAATCGATTACATATTAACAAGCTGAATACTATCAATAAAGTACATACTCCACCACTGCATACTGTTAATGCTGATATGCCTGCAATGACCGGCATAACCATAATTGTTAGTACTTTGGTTGAGTAACATTGCCCATTAATATATTGGCAAAAACATTGGGCGGATGGAATGCCAACAGGCTCTGGAATATCAACAGCAGCCCCGGAAAACTGAAACTTACATTAATTATGGGTGATAATTGATAACAAACCACTCACATCCTCAACCACCCGCTGTGTCCTCCGTTGTGGTCTTGTGAGTTTGGCTTGCAAGGGCCAAGGATAAGAGGACAAATATTTATGGCGTTGTAACATTGCCAAAAAGTTTATCCAAAATGTAAACTGATACACGGGCATCGACATCAAATATGAAATGTTGTCAACACACAAGGACATGTATCTAGTTGAGATCAAAATTGGACTTTAAAATTTAAAGTACGTTCGGCTACCAGAAGTTACTTTGAGCGCTTGAAACATCATCTTCAATAATCCCTTTCCAGGACATCAAAGCTCGTTTGTTGGTCAACTGTTGCAAATATACTCTGTAGTTAATATTACTGTGCACTTTTTGCAACTTAGTTTTCCCTTACGTCAACACTAAAATGTTCGTTACTGCTAACAATTTTACGTAACACAGATTACACTCTTGGGCAAGCTGCAGGATATTAATCACAGAGAACTTTGCTCTGTTTCAACGGTTGGTGCCGAACAAATAACTGTCGGCGTTTCCTACGCGTGGCTTTTGCAAGTTTTTCCGAGGGATGAAAAGTTTTGTTCCTCAACCCCGTCAAAGCTTTACGGAAATTACTCTTACATCTCCTGTTTTCCATCCCTTTTCGCCGGCGATAGATATATTTTTTGTATGTTCGACCCTTTTCTAATGGGGAAAATTGAAAATGGGGTTAGCTTTTCATGGAAAGTTTCGCACAAATAGCTTTTCACTGTCCTTGGGATTTTGCACAAACTTGCATGCAGTATGTAAGCAGCAGCCGGCTTTACAGTGAAGTATTATTTTGCTTTGCACACGTTGTCCTGTAATTGGTTTATAACAATCATTTAATTCGACGCGATGAAATGAATGGGAGCAAATTTAGCGAGCACTTTTGATTTTTCAGTTCAAGGAGAAGTCATACTGGGCTTCATTGGATTAGTTTTTCTCAAGTGAATACGACAATTAGACCAACTGTTCGCGTGTTGAAAAATAAAATAATTTTCTGAATAGTGCCTTTAGAACCCTTTTGAAACGCGTTTTCGCTCAATACAATGGATTCTGCATTTTCAAGGAGCTGATAGTGTTAATTTGTCAGTAAATGTCAGCAAATATAGGCCGCAGGTGTAAGACGCGCCACAAGATAGTCTTGGCATATTACTAACGATATCCATGAATACATGAAAAACCTCCTCAGATTCTTTCTTCCAGTTTCTTTTTCTGGTCTTTTTCTGATCTTTTTCTGGTTCCATCGCTTGTAGTGTTAAGGCTCTAGTTCGAATTACAAATCCTAAAAAGCTAGTGAAGTTGAGAAATTTTTTCATCGCCACTTTTATTACATATATATGTATAAATTTTTTAACAAAATATTGTTTTGTTCATTGCCAGTACAGAAATTATTTTTTTTATAGGTTTTTTAAGTTTTTATAGGTTATATAGACGAAGGTTTATCACACTGTGATCCACAAACGATTAAAATTTTTATCAGGATAGTAAAAACTTGCGGCTATTGGAAAAGCTATCTTGATCCCCTCCTGGTCTTTATGCAGAACGTAATAGTGAGCTGCACACAATTTTTGCAGCTCATAACCTCCATAATTTTCAGAAAAATAAGGACGTTTTGTGCCACAGTGTGTATTATTACAAAAGAATGCATTCTTATGAAAGGACATTCTTCTTTTGCAGTATTGGGTGGAGCTTGTTCTTAAGCTTTTGATTTATATTCGGGGGACCTTAAGGGGTCTATTTTAGGCCCACTTCTATTTAATATATTCACATCTGACATGCGTACCAGGTATCAGAGATGAATTTAAACCTGGGATCAATGTTATTCTTTTCTCCGCATTGCAAAGCAAGCTGCAAAATTGCATACCGATTTCGAGAAGGAGAGGCGAGTTAACCTAAAGTAAACTGATAATTTTGAAGAGACTCAGTTGACCGTTAAATTTTAAAGCTATCAGCGTACAGAAGTAAGAAAAGAAGATCACAGAGTGAAGATCATTAATAAAAAAATAAAGAGAATTTGTTCAATAATGAACCTTAGTGAGCACTAATTAATGCAAATTGAGCATTCAAAGTAATGTCGTAGGGATTTTAACAGCAGGAACAATGGAACAAGTAAAACCATCCATTTTTAAGGTAGGTAAGCCTAAAACTGCAACAACCCTAGTAAATATTCGATATAAATGGCAGCCTAGACGAAGGAACAAAGGTTAGGGTCAGCTCACCAAAGTGCGATTTGGAAAAATGCGTTCAAAGTGTCATTGTCAACAGTAAAAAGGTAACTTTTAACATGTACGAGGAAGAAGAATATACAGAACGGTCCGTCCTAAATCGTCTAAGTCTGGCAACTAACAGTACTGACTTGACAGAATTGGAACAATTATCGATCATAGAATTTGGTGCCTCCTTGGCATTTGAAGCGCAACGACGTAGACCATCTGTAAGCAATAGCCCTATCCGTGTGATGGCAAGGTTTGATGATTCGCCTATTCTTTTTAATAAACAGTCGACCCCAAGGAAACTATAATCAAACTTCACAGGACTTATTATTATCAAAGTTAAGTCAAGGTTAACGTTTTAAATAAAAGTCAGTAGCTAAATAAATTGAATTAATTTCACCGAGCGAGTTTTACATTACAGGGAGATCTGAGTCTAAAAGTTTGAAGCCATTGATAGGATGGATTTTCCTTCCTATAAATTCCATTTCAAGTTATTTAATTTCATAGACATCATTTATTTTGGAAAACCAAAACATTTGACATTATTACTAACATATTTAATATTATTATAATAATTAATATGATAATATTATTATATTATCATTTATTTAATTTAACATTATTTTTTGGGGAGTGAAACTGTAATATCTGTGATTCTTTTTTTTTTTGAAAACTGATTTACAAAAAACAAAATACATTACGAGTTCAGATTAAGATTCAAAGACCAAGATAATAATCTGTTATCGATACGAGTCAAGATTCAAAATAATTAAACAGGATAATAATTTAAAATATTTTCTATTAGATACAATTTTTTTTAACTTTCTACTTAGTCTTAGAGTAATGGCTATACAAAGCATTCTATCCTAGCATACTTATTCTATAATCTTAATTTTAATTTAGTTTAGTATACAACTAGGTCATCCAGAGTGTGACATCTTTTTGTAGTTTTTGTTTGTTTAATTCATTTTTGAAAATATTCAATGGATTTTTATTTCATTTAGCAGTACAATAGATAAAATGATACTGTAATTTTATCCCAATAAAATAAACAAAAAGTCTTATCTAATAGTTAAATGCTACCAAAATATTTTAATCTTCTTTCCGATGGCTGCTTCCATCGCTCCACTGTTGACCAAGTTGCTGATTAAGGTGGTATTCTGCTCCCTCATCTCTCTTCTAATTCAGGTGAATTGGCTCGATTTCCGCCGCGTATTTCGAAAATCGGTTGAATTGCTTTTAGAATCCCATGCAAACCTGAAGGATTTTTCTTGCCACTAAGCGTATCCTGCTCCACACGTCATTTGGCGCTGCCTACCAAATAAGCACAGCGTAAAGAATTATTGACCTATTTAGGGCTATATAGGCAATAATGTTTACCCGCTTGAATGTTTGACTGCTTCCTGAAAAGAGGCATAAGAAGATGGTATGTCGTAATTATCTTCAAAACAAATTCTACGTGAGCACTGAAGGGGTCTTTCATAGTGAAAATTACACCCAGAAAGCAGTGCACCACCTGTCCGTTCAACTTGACACTCGTGTCATCTCATACCTTTGTTCGTAGTCCATGCTTTTGATGTGGATGTTGAACACAAACATCTCTCTTTTCTTATTGTTAACCTCTACGCTCCAGATTTGGAAGCAGGGTGTTGACGATTACAGATACCTTTGGGGTATCGTTGTTGTAGAACGTAGATTGTGCCCAGATCATCAGGAACGAGATTAATCTCTATCTCAGATTTAAGTTCACTTCTGATACATGCTACGTCAGAATCAGACCCGAATATATTAAATAGCAGGGGATCTAAGATAGATCCCTGAGAGACTACCAAAGCGATACAAAAGCCTTCAGAACTAACTCCATCCTATACTGCAATGTCAGTATGTCTGCTGGTGAAATTGCGTATTATTTTTAGAACACTTACTGTGAAAAGTGAGTGAAGAAGAAGATGCAGATATTTTTCTACATATATGAAGCATTTTTTGGCATCCAATTGTTTTTTTAACCAAGGCTTAGAAATCGGTCAATGCATCCACTGTCGAGTGAGCTCTTTAAATGCCAAATTATCTCGCCGGAATAGTTCTTTTCCGGAACAGCTCCTGCTTTAAGAAATAATTTTTCAAGTAATTTGTCCACTTTAGACAAAAGAGATGATACGAGACGAGTATCGACTACAACGACTGCTATTTACCCCATTCAAAAAAACAAATATTTCAGCCGGTTTCTTTAGTTGATGACACTAGCGATTCCCTATGAAGTTGTTAAGAATGACTCCGATAAAAACAAAATAAGTATGGGGAAGCTTTTCCAAAAAAACAGTTTGAAATTTCATCAGCGTATACTACAAACAACATACAGCTATATACATACAGCAAACATAAATATTTGGGATTTGACTCTAGTGCGGGGATCCTGAGTCTTTCAGAGCGTAGAAGCAGGTTGCAGCCAATAAAAGCGCCCTATGGATTAAAATCGTTGAATGTAGTCATGCCTACGTTTTTGTAATTACAATCAAACATTCATATTGTTCTCTTCAACAAAGAATAGAAAGCAGAGTCTTCATTTGTTATCTTCACTTGAAGAACCATAGACTGACCTTGAAGTTGTTATCTTCACTTGAAGAACCATAGACTGACCTTGAAGAACTAAACGTGGTTTGGGATGGGGTCAGCAACCCCCTTATCATCTACGAGAAGGGAACCATTATGGGCTAGAACTCTTGGCAACCGCTCACCGCCAGTTATTTTATTGACTTTTTTAAGGATAAAGCATCGTGTCTGAAGCTTTATAGGGTCCTTTCGAGCCTCTCACAGGCAAAGTCAGATGTTCTTCTCAAGATGATTATATTAAGCTTGAGTATAAAAAGGTTATACTGCTGTTATTTCCAATTAACTACATTCAAGTTGCGGTGGTTTATTCTTGAAAGTTGTTTCCTGAGTATGCTACGACTGCAATGAAGCTCAAAAATGTCTCCTTGTAAATCCTTAAAAAGGTAATTCCTTGGAATGTTGTTTTATAGAGATCTTTAAGATTACTGAGTTAAGTGTTTAATTCAGATAAGCGTTTGTCATTTTTATATCGGTGGTAAGGGTTTTTTCTTCTTTTTGATCGAAATCCCTCCGTTTTCTACTTAAGTCTTTATAAACTGCTTCTCAGCAAATCCGTTTGTATGGTGTAACGAGCTGAGGATCTAATACATCCAGCTTCATGCCATTTTTTTTACACATAAGGTCGACTCTACCAAGAGATGGTCAGATTCTGTTTCGAGATCCCCACATTTTAAATTCCTGCAGCTGTGGAAGAACATTTACCAGGTTCGGCAGAACAATGAAAAAAGTAATAGTTGACGAGCTACTTCGAAAGGTTCACCCATGAGGGCCAATTAAAATGAGATCCATATTTGATTGCAGTCAATTGAACAGAGCCGTTCCATATCCATTGTGGTTGTACTCTGCCATGGAGGAAATCTTCCACTGAAATCACCCTTTCATCCCAAAAGCATTTATTTCACACAAAGTAATTACTTTTTCCAAGTCTTCAATGAGGTCCCCTCTCAAATTTCTGTATTTAATGTATATTTCAACAAATGCAAATGTGTGCTCTCCCAAAGCTGAACTTATAATTATGTCGCCCACGTACTTCAGGCTTCTATGACAGTGTCCTTGGATTTTAACGTTCACGCACTTCAGTTCACGGTCCGTATATTTAGCGATGTTCCGTGAAAGCCATAGGTCCTCCAATGATTCCACCTGCATCATCCTTTACATTCACTTTCCAAAGTTTTTTCTGATATGCACAGGAAAATTTGGTGTGTCTATGTCCAATCATTCCTGGAAAGAGTTCTTTTTGTTTCATGGAGCTTGCGAACAGCGAGGATGGTGCGCTCAAAGGAATCATTGCGAGAGCAAATTTTGGGCTAAATTTTGGTCAGGACGCCGCACTTTTCTCAGGCAGATGAGAGATTTTTTGAATGCTGTGAAATAAATGCATTTTGGGAATGAGAGTGAACAATTCACACCCGAAGAATTGTATAGTTGTAGTCGTTGTTAATGGCAGAATTCCTGTCTTTTTGCTACTGCTATCTATTACTCTGTTACGCATGCCCTAAAGGCTGAGATTTAGTTTGTTTGCCTGCATCTCTTGCAATATTAGCAAAAGAAAGCCCATTTCGAATGGTGTTTTCATGGAAGCACCCCCTTTTCTTCCTTTTTTCTTTTGGAATTCTATATCCTCTCCTCTGCCTCCTTGTCCCAATTTTTTTTTCGTTGGGAGTGTATAGGTAGAGCAGACCATCTTAACATATATTAAAAAGTTTAAGAATGTTTCCTTATTATTATTTGCTTTCAGATGCAATAAATTTTTTGCAGAACCGTTCGTACTTATGTTGGTTTCAGGGGAATCGAGTTGATTTTTCTCACATGCTCGTTGGTCTCCTTTTTCTGTGAGGCTTAAGATTAAACTTGATTAAAATTGAACAAACAAAAGAAGGAAAACATTGTTTCTAAGTGGCTGCAACGTTCATTTGTGCTTTCTCGGCTCGGACGGCTGTTCTTTGTACTGCGATGGGTTAAACATCGGATTTTCTTGTGCTTGCCAAAGAATTAGAGACCATAGCGTAATGTTGGCGGAAGTTCCCTGAGCTAAGTTTTACAGAGTGCTAGAAAGTCGGTTCAGAGGTTGGAGTCAGTATACCGACCAGCCTCTTAACGCCTTCTCCATTGGCTTTTCTTGATCAGACTTACCGTCACAACCAACCAAAGCATCTCCTTCAGCAGTGGAAAGATCTCATCTTAAGTCAAATGCATAGAAGGAATGTTTTGTTTTAATTTGAAACTGATGAAAAGATCAAGCATAAACTCCAGTTTTATATCTACCCAACTCCCTCACCGAATTTCTCGCAAAACCTCTATATGTTTTTATTTGCTTTTCGAGTAAAAGCAGCTTTTGTTTCGGAGATATCCTTTTCCGCTCCAACATCTCCTATTCTGACTATTTTCAAGGAGCGCTTGCATGCGCGATGAATATTGGAAAAACCCAACAGGCGTACTAATTTTCCACACCAAATGGAAATAAATAGTCTTATAGAATGTAAATTATATAGTAAAACATAGTAGAGTTCAGCTACTTGCCTGCTTCGTCAAAAAAATTAAAGGCTCAGGTTTCGGTTCTCACACTGAACAAACACATCTTAGTTACAGAGAACACAGTTACAGAGTGCTAGAAAGTTACATCATTTATTTCGTCCCATTAGTTGTGAATTCACAGAGTTATCTATCACTGAGTCACGGAAGCTACGAATATTGACTTCCTTCAAAACATATGGCATTCATAAGATAAGATTTGGAAAAATATAAATAGAATAAAACCATTAAATAACGTTTTCGCAATCTTTCTCGTGATGACTTTTAAGATGCTATCCTAAGAAGTGTGAAAACCTTAGGATTTTCAGTAAAGTGTGAAGCCAGAAATTTCAATGATAAAATGTGATAACAAACTGAAAATATTTCCTAAGCTTGCTGTACGTTTGTTTGTAAGAAGGATATATCATAAGTCGTTAGATTTTGGCCAGTCTGTTTCTGATCGCAAACAAGAAAAGTGTTGTCTTAAAACAAATTGTCGGAAGAATTAGAAAAGTGGTGTTATATTCTAAACCGTTAATCGCGACTGATACGCGACTGCTTGGCGAACTGTTTCTCCCCTATCTTTAATTTCCGCCTATCCGACGTCCAGGATTCGACTTATTCATCCCTATCTGATACCAAAAAATTTTATTTTCGCAGCTTGAAGAAAGCTCACATGTGAATTTCAGCGAAAATTTCCGAGCTATAAATTAAATACGCATATGTGTGAACATTGTCCGACTTATGATTGTCGTTGAGATATCATATCCCGTAAGGCCAAACGATACGCGGTTTTAGCTAAGCATCTGTTAGCTTGGTCTGGCTAATTTACTTAAAAGGCGAGTTCCGATTACCGAGAGTCCTTTTTACATGCTGCATCCCACTCACGTATAATGTACTGAGGTTTGTTCCTATTTTCAATCTCATACTAAATACGAAATGACCATTTCGTTTCATATTTAGTAGTTTCAATCACACTTAACTTTATAGATGAGAAAGTCAGACGGTACATCCTCTAATCAATCGTCGCAATAGTGAAATTGATGTTATGCGATCAACAATAATTTATGTCACAAATCTATCCAAAATCGTAATAAAAAGAAATTCAGTGAAGTTTGATGCATTTTTTCAACAACCCTAAACTTTACGACAAAATGCTTTTTGATTGTCGATATTACTTGAAAATAAATATTGCAGCAAAACGAAGCGTTTCATGTTCGATATAAAAATTTATGATTCACAAAGCTTCTAAAAATCAAATGCAACCAAAAATTACATCCTTAAAAACAACACTGAAAATTTATGTGAAACGCTTGCAGTGGTAACAGAAAAAACCAAACCACAATGCCACAGTATACAATAAAATTGCCGTTCCTTTGCAGAAAAGTTATCTACGATGAACCAGCTGAGTGTGGAAACGGATATTTGAAGCCATAAATTTGGTTAAAATTGAGAATAGCCATCCTTGCAAAATCGAACGCCAATCAATCTTAAACTCCTTACTAAAACGATATTAACCTTGACCAACAGGGAGCTAATTCAAGTAATCAATTCGTCATCGATAACTTAAACTCTTTGAACATTCCTTTGAAGTCTTAGACTGAGGACTAACTACGAGATCCTGTAGCGGCTTTCGATGAAGTAAGATCCTTAATAATTCAGAAATCGTCCGTCAATTTCATTCCTGGATTACTCCAACTACCAAACGTTGATTTTAATTTGGACTTCTTTCGAATCGAAAAACATACAACACGGCCTACACATCGCAACCGAAAAGGATTTTTCCGTTCAAATGTGTATTGTGTGATTTTCATTTACAACAATTTCACGTTTCGAAAGCTAAATCGTTACCAACGTGCGTTGGCGTTACGTTCGAATCCACACAAAACGGAAATAAATGTACAGATGATAGGTTTTGGTGGTTTTGTTATTATAGGATATCAGCCATACGTGGTGAGCAAGAGGGGAAGTGGTTCCCTCATACATACACACGTATACTTTTGTACATAGAGTTGTATTGAAGCGTATGTGCTCATTCGAAAAGTGGTTGGACTTTGGTGGTGAAACTTGTGCAAGAACGTAATGAGGTTTTATGAGTGAAAAGCGCATTTTCAAATGCTGCAATCCATTCATAACTTAATCAAATGCTCGAGGAACCGTGAAAAGATTTAAATTTATTTTGCACTATTGCGGTTATGTTTATGGCGTAATGGCCGTGGTGTTGGATTGTTGGTCTTAGAGCACATAATTCTGCGGCGATTTGCATTTAATTTATTCATAAAGTGGCTACAAATTTTGCGTTTAATGTTTCATTTTTAGTTCAATGATGGTTAATAAATTTTGTTTGTGAGTGGAGCTTATGAATTTTTACTTTGGACTTTTTTCTTTCTATTCCGAGTTAACAGTGTAAATATTTCCTGAAAATGTAAAATTAATTTTAACTGAATTCAAATACATTTTCCCTATGAGAAGAACGGAAAAAGTTTGTTTTTTGCAGAAAAAACATTCTAAAAAAAATATTCCAAGACTTTTCTAACCCTAGATTACTAACGTTCGGAAGACCCCTCATTAGACTTACCATCCGTCCAAATCACGGTTACCTGCCATTAGTTTTTAAGCATAAGTTATAAACTATATGCGACTATACATATGGGAAAACGAAACGCGAGGTAGGTGGACCGCACGGCTGATTAGTGACTTGGGGCCGTGGTTCTACAAAATGCAACTGAGACGCAACTACTCAGTGGTCACGGGTATTTTCAGTCTTACCTGTATAAGATGGGAAAAACACCATCCCCAACTTGCGTGTTCTGCCCGGGGATGACGGCTGACGCATGCCACACGTTCTTTACGTGTAATAGATTTACAAGACTCCGTTCGCATCTCTCGGAGAAAATTGGCGTAATTTCCCCAGAAAATCTAACGGGAAAAATGATGAAATCAAAGGACAATTGGAACTGTGTGTCACATTACGTACGGACAGTACCCATAATGGACCGCTTGGCGAGGGAGGGAACATCTCTGTAACGCAATATTATAGTTACTAATTGCAATTCCTTCCTACCCATCCGTGAAGAGAGATTTCCCTTAGACTGAAGACATCGCTAAGCGATGATTAATGAGGCTTAGTCCGAAGTAATGTGACAAACAGTTCCAGGCTAGTTTCTCGGTGTGACAGGGGAGGTGTTTAGTCGGTAGTCCGGTAGCGGGGGAGTCCGACACTCAGGGCGTAAATAGCCTTCACCTCCCAAACAAAAAAAAAAAAATCATTAATTCTAAGGGCCTCCTTTAATAATTTACACTGGTGTCTATCCCTTCGTACTCTTCTCCAGTATGGCCCCGCTTTTAATTTTATGTTGTCTTCCCATCTTGTATTTAGTCTGCCTCTACTTCTTTATCATTTTCCTAAGTCATCTAAGTTCTTTATTATTTTCTCCAAGTTATGCGTTTTTTCTTCCAGTAGGATGATGTCGTCTGCAAATCTTAGATGCCTTATTTGTTTCCATTTATGTTTAAACCGAATTCTTCCCACTCCAATATTTGGAATATCTTTTCCAATACTGCCGAGAAAAGCTTAGGAGACAGTCGGTCTCCCTGTCGGACTCGTCGTTCGATCTTGAAGTGTGCCAAGAGATTCCAATTGAATTTTTGCTTTACTTTTGCTGTACATATTTTTTATAATATTTACATATACTTTAGGAATGCCTTGGTTTTCTAAGCTTTCCCATATTGTTTCTTATTGTTTGTTAATAACATATTGTGTTATTGCTACCTTACATTTGGTGTGAATTGTTTGGTCATGCGTTTTCTTTTATAATGGCACTTCCCGTACGTTTTTCATTTGGAATTTGCTTGTCCTGAAGATTATAATCTCTCTTCTTCATTTTCAGAACGATGAAAAGAAGATCGGCTAGATGATGGTTAGTCTTGACTGGTTAATGCTTCTCCTGTTTATTCGCTTGAAGCCAAGGTTCCGAAAGTTGAAAATACAGTGTCTTAATAAATTTGCTGCCAGACATTATTTTACCCCCAGCTGTCAATGAGTTGTGATAATGTATAATGTAACTATTTATGCACCCATTATTAAGCATTCCATAAAAAACGCACATTGGCCATCGATTGGTTGTTCTGTTGCAGGACATATTAGAACACATTTGGTCAAACGTGTCCACACCACCTATTGTTGAGTTACAGAACTCAGTTATGCGAGGTTTTTTTGATGATCAATTTACTGTGCCTTTAGCATCGCATGAAGATCACAAATTAATAACTTTGGACGACTTTGATTTGTAGGAGAGTAATGTCATTGAACATTGACGTTCCGACCTGCCTTCATTTGTTATTTTTTATTGCTGTTGGAATTTACCTTTTATTTCCACGACGTGTATCAACTACCCTCAACTAATGTGGCTCGAGATGTAGAATTTTTTCCACTGAAACAGGCGTGAATCAATTATCGGTGGTGACATTCCTGGTTGTGCCAAGGATTGTCCTCGTCAGTTCTTTTACGAAATATTCACCCTAAGGCAACCCGCAGGTATTTGTGCCTTTTACTCTGGTAAGGCATGGCATCTATCATATACTACGTTCCACTATCGCACATCATTTAGAGTTTGATTCCATATTTCACGGGCTTATTTGGATTGTAAAAAGCCAAGCAACTGTTTGTCTACCGTGACGTTTGTGTCAGCATTATATTTATTGTGACAATGCATAACGAGCATATCTCAAATGTTTCTTATTAGTGTAAAAATATCATTTTGATTACTTTGCAACCATAAATCTTTATCGTAAAACCAAAAACATCTAATAAGGAAGTCAATTCTTTCACCACTGAATGCAGGTACCTATCCATTTCCACAATATTTTGTATCAAAAAGCTCTTTTGAAATTAAATGAGTTTTTTTCAGGGCTGCGTCCAAAATGAGAACACCAGCTAAGGCTTCTACTTCAAAAATGCTTGAACCGCTTTGTGTAGCGGTTAAAGTTTCACACAAAGCTCTTTATACTGAAATCTCAACATTCGTCCATTTAACGAATGTCGACGATGACGATTGATTTGATTTCTTTATAAATATCTTCTGTGAAGAATCGTTGAAAGCAATGTTCTACACTGATCAGGCCCCTACATTAACGGCTCGGTCCGCTTGATATGTGCACAATATTCCTTGATGAAGGTCGGGTCGAACTCCTTGAAGAATCAATTACATCTTCGAAACGAAGTTCTCCATTTATCACATTAGCTATTGTTGATTCATCTAACGAGGACTTGGTGAAAACCTGCAACATAAACAACTCACCTCAGATACATACACTGGCACTCACTTAAAAAAAAATAACGGTATTACTAACCATCCGTCAATATATATCTAAATATCAAAGATCTCGAAAGCTATTACACCTATCCATTATACGTGTGCATCATTGAGGCAATCTCATCGGCAACTGAGTTGGCAATCAATGACGCCGCATAATGACATTCTTATGCGGCGTCGAAAAGAGACAACAATATTTCTTTTCCATGCCCGATAATTCGACGAAGGTTAGGATTCTGGGGTTCAAGTCTTTGTCTCCTTTGATAAATGCACATGAATTGTGGATTGTGAAATTTTATGGAGTGTTGAGCGGTGAAACAAATAAAGATATAATAATACTAGAAAATTTTGTTAACGTACAAATTGAGTTCTAAAGAATATGCAAGCTGTAAAAAAAAAATTTAATAAAATGAGACGCCAACAAGCAAATTGTCTCTTGGTCATTTCACAAAAATCAAAAAGATGATTCTATAACTTTAACACAGGGAAGACACTGTGAAGCAAATATATAAGTAATAGATATACACTTATCAGCTTATTTTCACTTATCTTTATTTTCAGATATACTCGTATGGTAAAACCTTGAAAAAATTAAAAATCTTTTCATTATTTCCTTTACTTTTTCCAACATTTTCATTTGTTGAGTTGTGCATTACAACGAATTTTATATTTAAAAATGTATTCTATGTTTACACTCTCAACTATTGTCAAATATTCTGATAACAACTATCAAACTCTCTTGTGATGGTGTAAGCATCTAACTCGTTACAAATAACTGGATGGGGTTAGATCATATGAGCAAACATGTCGACACAGGTGAACATTAACGTTGTCTCAAAAATGGTATCCATATGCAATGACTGATAAAGGGCTAGTGAAGAAGAAATCCATTTTTTTGAGAGATGGCCATAAAAATGCTGCAGTGATTGATATTTCGTAAAGTATTTATTGAACAATTCAAATTCATGCTCGTTGTCAAAATGACATTTTGTACTTACGAAATTCTGTTGCTGTTTGTTTTTTGGTTCATTTAGTTGTGATTCACAGGTTATTAAAAATGAATGTCACCAAACAGAAAATTTGGAAGATTTTAAGGTTGTTTTTTTTATTAAGGTGAAAATTCAAACCAAGTTGCTGAAGTTGTGAATGTTGTTTATGGTTCCAGCACATTTTGCTAGGTTGATTCCATTGAGATATTTTCGTTGTTAAAGATGTATACTCCCAAGTTCGATCCTTCTTGAAAAATGTTGATGTAATAACAGAAAAACTCAAAGTCGTGAGGAATGTTATTAGTAGTAGGCTCCCCCAGGAGCTAATGATCGTTCATCAAATAGTTTGAAACGATATGCACAAAGCTGGACTCAAAATGAAGCTTGATTTTTGATTCCACGCAAATCATGATACAACAAAAGCCTTGTAAATAGAATTGCCTTTTACAAAGGTGTGACGAAATGGAGGGATATTGGGGTGATATTCGACAAGATTTTGTGAAAACGATCATGGTCAAAGCGGGGTGAAGCAACCCAAACGAAACATAGACCAGGACTTACGGCCAGACCCTTAGGTGGGTCAGCTATGGTGGTGGCATTAGGTGGGTCTGGAAAGAAATTATTTGTTATCAGCTTCTTCCATATAGTCAAACACTTAATTCGAATCCCTACTGTCAACCACTGGATCGTTAGAAGCTTGTGTTTTTATAGAGTCTGCTAACAGAAATAGTGTCGTGTTCCATGAACACCAGGCAATACATCTTTATAGTGACTAATCAGTCAGAAACTCAGAGAGCTTAGAAGTTTTCATTCACCATACAAGCAGGACATGGCACCTTGTGATTGCCATATTTTTCTTGCACAGCAAAGCATTCTTAGTTTAAAAAAATGTCTTTTGGATATCAACGCACAAGGACAAGGAACAAGCGAGAAATACAAAAGTAAAGAAGAATGCCGTGCTTATGTAACCATAAATCGGACAATCTGGAAAATATTAAACAATGTCTTGTTAAAATATGGATTGCTTATTCAACAACGTGATACACTGCGTTTTATATCCACCAGGATATACTGAGTTTTTTGTTTTGTTTTGAGAACTTGCTTCGGCTACCTCTAGCTATCATAAATGCATTGTGAGTAAGTTGAATGTTCTGTGAGCTTCATTGTCTAATTGCAGAGAGGGCAATTCCTCCATAGGAACTGTTGTTTTCCACCTTTTTATATGGATAGAACTTGGTTCAGCAGCAAAGAGGTGAAATAATAGTAAGTTTACTTACCATTCAATCAACTGAAAACGTGCTGGCCCCAAGTAATCGAAACGCGTCCTCAGATAAACACGCAGCGTAGCCCAGGGGAGATAACCAGTAAAAAAGAAATTTCATCGGAAAATTTTTCGCTCATAAAATACTAGACTATCAAATCTCTTCATTTACCAACGTAGTCTAGTTTTCATTCTCTCTATCCCGCATGCATTCACTTTGTATGGTACACGGAGTATTCGTATCTCGTTTTTTGTGATGATCCCTAAGAGTGTTAACGCTGCTAGTAAGTTACACTTTGCTCGCGTTTTGAAGAGTCATTTTTACTACAAGAATGCCAGAAGGAAAGCAAATCTAGTAGGCGTTGCAAACGATGTTAAAAGTAGCTGCAAGCGTCAATTTGTACGTTGAAATTTTAAGTATGTTGCTATTGTTTAGAGTTTGAATTTGTATGGAGGGAATAAACAAACAGATCAAAAAAGACAACGAAAGTATTCTGTCAGTTTTGAGCAATGGACATTATGTGTATAGTGGGTGAAAAAACAGCATATGAAACGTTTATGTTTAGGAACCATTTATTTCAAATTTTTTGTGGATGAATTGGAAGGCTTATTTATTGGCTTTCGTGCTCTTGGATCAAAAAGTGATACAGTCCGCTCTATTATAAATTTCCATGTATCTTTCACCATCATCCGCGCAAAATCAACCCAAAGTTTCGGCATATTCTTTCGTAAGATTTCCTAAATTTATAGGAAAAACTGTCGAAAACTGTATTCTTTCCTTTTGCCCATCACGATATATACTGTCAAGTAATTTTGGTAGGACTATTATTCGGCGATTCTGCTAGCGAGTTCGGTCGAACTTCATACTATTCTATTTATCAAAAGGCTTCCAAAACCGTTTCCCAAGAAAAAGTTTCCTTGAAGCATGAGCTTGCACTTGCGATTTACTAGTGATATATCATGAAGGAGCAAAACATGTCTAAAATACAAGCTTATTGCAAAGAAAGGGTAGCCCTAATCCCTGGAAAATCCTTAGAAAATCTACAGATTTTCATGTGCCATTCAGTGCCATTTTCAGTGCCATTCAGTGCCATTTTCAGTGCCATTCGTACAAGACTACAATATAAGCAAACAAGAGTTTTCCTTTAGTCATACCATGAGTACATTCAGTAGTAAGACTTCCCAGCAGCTTCCGTCAGACAGAGATAGAAAAAGCACAAGTAGGTTAATATTTGTATTGCGTTCTTACGTAAAAGTTTAGAGACTGATGTTATTGATTTCCGCAAAAACGAGAAAAAGTTACCCGGTCCAAAGAAGATTCTACTGATTTTGATAGAACGCCATGATATCTGAATTTTTCCGAAATGTTAGTGCAGATTTTTAGCATTTTAGATAAACAGATTATGTCATGCTAACCAAACGTGATCTAATCTTTTTAAGTGTATTAAATTCACACAAATACTCTGCCCTATTCTTGTGATGCCTTTATAAGAGGACTTCAGGATGTCCTGCCTTAAACATCTTCCATTTTTCTATCAAATTCTCCACTTTAAGAGTAACAGCAGTTTTAACGCTATCCTCGGCCTGTGGTTTCTCCGTCAAAAAGTTTGTCAGGTATTCAAGGCTTATCCATCCGTGGAAAATAATCAGCCGCTGTTACGGTATTGTTTCGCCATCCTCAGGGAAGCTTTGCAAATAAGAGAAGTAAACCAGTAAATTACGACCTTCTGTTGATCGGCGATAGTAGGGGTTTTTCAAGGAAAGAAGCTCGTAGCGTTTAGACAAAATATCGTAACGATTGAATTAATTAGATATGAATTATAGAACTAATTAGAATTTAGAATTATTACTCGATGTTGGAGGACAGCGAGCAGCGGCGAAGCCACTTTTACGACTCAAACTAAAGCCAACACCTGTCAGCGGTCGAGGGTCGAGGCGTGGTGAGATCTGGTGCGGTTGGGAAAACTCATCACACGGTAAATACCGTAGTTCTGTTAGAGTGGGTCGAGTTTCGGATGGCAGCGGGAGGATCATTAACACGCTAGATGGGTTATTTAAAAGGAAGTGAAAAAAACAGTGCGTTCTCTTTGGTGATTCTTCCCTGAACCATAGCGTAACAACAAACAGCGATAACACTCCGACCATCGACCAATCTAACGGATTTTGCAGAATTGTATGAGTGTTAGTAAAAATATTTATGTTTTGCTCGTTTTGTTTACAAGCACAATGTAAACAGATAGACAAAATAGAGAAAAATAAACATTTTTAAGAACACCAATGCAATTCTCCAGAATTTTTTGAATACCGTTAGATAGGTCGTTTGTTCGGAGTGTTAGCGCTGTTTGTTGTTACGCTATGCCTGAACAATGCAGCATCGCTGTTTTCGTCCGTGAATGCGTTTCACAGTTTTAGCAAATTTCCCAAGTGCAATTGCAACGGAAAGCCCATTTCGACGAATTCTGTTATCACTTGAGTGCAGCAGTTCGTAGCTCGGAACGCAAATCTTTGTAAAGGCGCTTGCAGAGTGGAGCGCGCGTTTCGTGAAACATCAGGAGGACTTTGTGAGTGGTCCGGTAAACCTGACAGTGTGCAGATGAGAGCGCGAGGAGTTGGTGAACAAACTGAAAATTGGCCGCGGGAAGTTGGTGAACAGATTATAAACCGTTTGGGGTGCCCGGTTGCGATTTTAATGTGTGGCCTGGTTTTGGTGCTGACAAGGTTTGTATGGGACAAAATTGAAACTACATGTGCCAAGGTGTGAGTGAAAGCGCCGGGAATAGCGTGAGCAAAGGCAAGTCAAAAACCAGATATATGGCTATGGAGGCGGCTGAGCTGGGCGGCGATTGTTGCGTACGTGCCTTATAAGCATGTATATCATAACAACGGTATGTAGCGGAGGCATCGGACAGGGACCAAGTTAGTCGTGAGGTAGTTAGGATATAAGCCGCAGTCTAAGTTGCATAATATTAGCTCAGTTCTAAAGATTTTCAGAGAATTAGTAGTTGTCAGAATAAAAAAGAGCTAGAGGCTAAGAAACAAAGTACCGCGAGTTTCACTGTTACACTTACCCAAATCAAATTAATAAAAACGAAGTAGGCGTTGATATGTTGAATTCAATTGAATTAAATGATATTTTGAATTCAATTGAATTAAAACAAAGTAGACATTGATATTTTGAATTGAATGAAATCAAATCAAGTAGGCGACGAGTAGTATAAATAGAAGTGGAATTTTCTCGAAGAGTTAGTTCTTCGCTTCGAAAGGTACGGACAAGCCTCTATCTCCTTTCACCCCATGTGAGGCTGCATTGGGGTGCCTTCTCGAATACCGGTTCATGTATACAATAAGAATTGTATACCGGGATTATAGTAAATAAAGTTGGTGTTATAAAATAAAACAAGAGTTTTATTTATCCGTCGAAGAAGCATAAATTTTCACCCCGCTAGTAAGAGCAGCATGGAGGGTAAGTTAAATCTTTCAGGTCACGAACCCCGACAACAGTTGTCACGGCGGAACAAAACGGTTACGAGGAAGCGGAAGTTCCTCCGAGGAAGTCGAATCGGCTTGTGGTATTCTCGCTTGGTGGCATATCAGGGCTCTGTGAAAGCGAGTGCCACCCACGCCCGTCTCCAACGATCCTACTGGGACTAAGAGCCTCAACCTGTTAATTTCCGTACAGGAACTGCCGTCAACATTCCGAACAACACTCCCACAATGATTTGAGAAAAATGCGGTGCTTAATTACCATGTCCAAGAAGTCAACGTAACACGGCTTAGCGTTTATACAGTGGTATTATTGTGAAACTTACCGGATCGTACACAAATCCATGACATGAGAGGGAAATAGAATTGACTTATTTTCGTCGGACGCTAAATGCTCCCTATCAATGTAAAGTGGGCTTAGAACATGTAAGGTGATGGACCGGGCTTTGTTTAAACGTGTAAAATTCAGCATTTCGTTTTAATCAAAAGGATAATCAAATGGCATTGAACGCTGAAGAATCTCCAGATGATCAAATCGGGAATCGACGAATAAACGTCAGTTAAATGTTAAAGTCTTGACAAAATTGACTGGCCATGGTCTTTCTTAGCAACTGAAATGTGTTTCGTTTAAAATCCCTAAAAGGTGTTAAAGACAGGAAAAAGAAAAACGTCTGGGGCTTCGAACATTGAATATGTTTCAAAGCCTGTTTGGGAAGAAGAATGTTCAAACTTTTGTCAAACTGGGCAAGAAGAAGCTATAAATTATCATTGAGATCCTTAGAGGCCTTTGCAGGCTTGAAGAAAATCTTTAGGATATTTTTTGGATAGAGAATGGTGATGTTGTGAAATGTGAATGTTACGAAATATTGTCTGATCAGCAAGGAGCCAACCAAAGAAGCTACTTCCTTGTCATAGAGGGAATGAAAAAGATCCTAACTATGTAATTCTATGTTTTTCTTCTGATCTTAGTACCTTAAATATTTTAAAGAGTTTAAATGTAAGTATACATAAAGTAAATAATGAACTATTGAAGCTTCACATAAATCCTTCTGTGAAACCTACAACTTGTTACCACAAATGTCCCAAACGGATCCCATATTCCATGTTGACCAGATATCCTGGTTCTCTTTTTGTTCGCTTTCCATTCATACGATGCACTTGCTTCGTATGCCTGGACTCTTGTAATTGTTTTGAGTTTAGCATCTCAACAGCAAGCAGGGAGCAACACACAAAGGGAGGGTGAACTGCACATCTATTTTGACATAAGGCCATGGCTGAATTGAGCTTAAAGTGGGACCGATTTCTACTTGACCGAGCTCTTAAGAGGGATGGATGTTATATGTTTTACCTGCATCTCCTAACTGCGTGTTTTTTACAGGATGAGTAAGGGATGCTTTCACACATTCTTTCTTTTTTCATGAGTTGGAGGAAGCGGCGCGGTGACTTCTTCAACGGGGAGCTCTGCTCGGAAACTTACGTCGTAGAAATACTGCAAATGGTTGACAAATGGAATCGCGTGGCAAGATATGCTCGGTCAGTGGGGATACTTGAAAAAGCCATATTTGGGCATTGGGTGGCGTCGGAAATGGAGGAAAACCTATTCAAGCACTTCCTTCTCCACCATTCCCGTAATCTGAAGGCAAGTCTAGGGTTAAGGTACACGAAACCTAGCTCGAAGTAATGTGTTAAACGGGTCCAGGCTTAATTCTCAGGTTGACAGATCAGGTGTTTAGAGGATACTCCGGAAGCATTGCACGTCTAGAAATCCCACACTCAGGGCGTAAACAGCCTTCAAGCCCTTTCTACCACAAAAAACCAAGGGTATAATAATTGATAATAAAAATGACCTTCCCTAAAGCTTGGTAAATTGCACTGAGATAATGCCTGGGTTTATGGCTCATATAAGCTCCACAGCAAATTTGTGGGTATACTGAAGATAGACCGTTGAAAAAAGGTTAAAAAAATAATATTCGTAATCATAACTTTTAGTTGTTTAGCAGTTGCAACAGAAAATTCAGTAAACCTGCAGCATGAAGTAACAGCAAATATTGACATAAGAATACATTAGAATTGCGCTTGGAGCTAAAAACTTTTTTAATCCAAATTGATGGGAATTTCATATTTCCTTTCTCGGTCAGGTGTAAAACGTATTGACTGTATTCCGTCAAAGTTAACTTCAGTATGTGGTTTGGCTAAGGCTCCCAAAGCAGAAGGTCCGATTAACTGCAAGGTCATTCTTTGTTTGACTATCTAGTTATTTGGTATGATAAACCAGAATTCAGTGGTCTAAGAACAACGTCACTATGGCTCTAACGATATTGTGCCGAGAGCACAAGGAAAAGTGCTTATCTTGCAAATATCTCGATTGAAGCCTTTCTGATTCCAACAAGCTTTTGTTTAATACTCTTTTTTTAATTCCTATTTCTAATTTCTTCTAATTGAAACCGACTGAACTCACTTGGCACTAGATTGTCTCCACTTCTATTTTCTTCTGGTAGGTAGGGGCACACATAAGTATCCCTTCCCTTCCCTGTGATCTTCAGTTTTCAGTTCCTGACTGTATGAAACAGCATTCATACTAGATATTTTACGAAATGGCTTGATACAACCTCCCGCGCTACTTATTTACCATCCGAGAAGATAAAAAATTTGCTATTCAGCTTGCTCGTGACCATTTCGTGTCTACATCAATTTCAAAAATTTCCAACAATAAGACCAGAGTATGTGTGTAAATTTTGTAACTTTGAGCAAAAGATATTTACAGGAGTGGATTTTGGCTGCGGCACCGCAAGTTAAGGATACGCATGGAACACTAAGCCAGCCCAAGAGTATTGGAATGGCTAAGCATTTGCAACGTTTTTGAAGCAGTCAGTTTAGAAAATGCTGTTCTTTACTGTCCTTTCATCGTGAAAAAATAGTTTTGAATTTTGAATTGCAGCGCTTATCCAATAGTTAATTTTATTTTCAAATTAACAATCATATCAAAATTCATTTTCGCAACGTTGGCAATACTCTTATTTGTGTTCTGTCAAATTTTATCGCATTTCGTACGATAAGTATTAAATTGGCGTCCATAAGAAGAAGTCGAAAAATTGTGTTATGGCGATTGTTATAATAGATAAAAAATGAAAGCAACGCGCGTGCCTAAAATTTTGTGTGAAAAATTAAATTTGGTGTGCCAATTCGTTAAACATGTTACAAAACGCGATCTCCAATAAACGTCTGTTACCGAAGAAACAATCGAATCAGCGAAGCAAATTAGTGAGATAGTGTTATTCAGCATCTCATACGGATCAGCCAAGAACATTTTAACTGATATTTTGACCGAACAACAGTCCTCCAAATGAACAAATGAGTCAAAACCGAAGAGAGAGCGCCAAAGTCGGCCCTAAATCAAAGTTTTGCTGATGGTTTTCTTCGATATTCGTGGTGTGGTGCACTACAAATTCCTTCTGGAAGGCCAAACAGTCAAGTAAGAATAGTATTAATGAATTTCACGTCGTTTGGGTGAAGACATTTGCAAAAAAGGCCCAATTCATGGAAGAACAATTCATGGATTTTACACCACGATAATGCGTCATCTCATAAGGCCTTAATTATTTCGGAATTTTAGGCCACAAATTCGACCAATGCCATCAGCCAAGCACCCTTCAGTCAAAATATGGCCCCATGTGACTTTTCCTTTTTCCAAAGCTCAAATTGTCATTGCGCGAAACATGTTTTCAGACCATAGAGCATAGGGCATACCTTTGGCAGCCTTTAAAAATGTAGGAAAATTGGATCAAACGTTGGCATGTATGTATTTCTGCAGGAGGAAAGTATTTTGAAGGGGATAGTAAAGAAAGAAACAATGAAATTTTGCGTTTGTTTTATAAATTCCCGTTCTTTTTTGATCATAAGATATGTACAGAATATAATTTAAAGCAAAAAAGCGTTAATAGTGCGTCATCATATTTGAACACTATAACTCTTAATTCCAAAAAATACAAAGTATGCTTATTGACACTCATCCGTCTTTCCCTGTTAACAAATGACTAGCAAAAGTCATCTGTGTTATCACCATGATATATTCACAGCAAATAAAGCACGCCTTGCCCATCCAGCAACCATAAAATTTAGGAAAAAGGAACAAAACAAAATCTTAAATATTCATTCGAGTTTCAATTGTTCTTCAATTGTTAGATTCCTTCCATTTTCAACAGCAGTGGATCGCAAGTCGAACTCTACTGGTTCTAACGAACTCTACTGGTAAATAAATGTTCATAATATTGATACTGAAAATTCATTGGTGCGGATTCCATCTGTTAGGGAATAAGCTAAAAATCAGTTAAATTGCCTTAAAAATTCGAAAAAATTTCCTTTCTTTTATCCGAAGATACTATTATTCACGGGCTGTTCAATAGCTTAGCGTAAGCCATTTAATGCTGCCATTGAATCATGAAAGACATGATTAGCTTTTCCGGAAAATTCATCTATTTCAAATTTGGAATGTGTACAATAAATTGAAACCCTATGATTTTTCGAGAGGTAAAACCCTTTTTCATTTACATAATCGTAATACTCTATCTCGAATAGAATTCTAAAGCATAATGTTAAGGGATCAGTGGTGAAGCTGAGAAAGATACAATATTTTGTGTCTATTGTCATGGAAATAATGCTCGCATTTGTTCTTCCTATTCTTGGAAAACGAAAAACATGTCAGTTTTGGGAAATTCCCAATCGGCAGCATCAACGTGACTTTGCATTGCCTATTTCGTATTTATATTTTGTTCCCCTGTTGGAAAATATGCTCGTGCAGGAGATTCTCATGAGATTTTAACATGTGTTTAAGAGTGAATATTAAGGATTCATCATTTTCTGTGAAATACGCACAAGAAAGTAAGCATTTAATGGTTTGGAATCGTTTCAATCGTATATTTAAATGTTGCAATTATTGATTTTATGTAGATTCATTCGATGCATACAATAAGATGCAAACATTAAAATATTTATTGAACAAAAGCATTCACCATAAGCCTTTCGGAAGATTCCAGGTCGAATATTTCCAGCTGGCTATTACTGAAGCTCAATGTATCTACGGAATATGGTTCCATCTCCTAGCACACCAATATGTAGGCATATCGTCTTCCTTTCATTATAAGATACGATCATGCATATTAAGCAATATACTATTGGCTGTATGATATTTTGTATCGGCTGTTGACACAGACATTCTTAAGTAAACAACAACATCACAAAGATACTGCCATTTGCAAAGGAAGGTCAGAGTCAGACACAGAGATACCAACAGCAAAATGGAAAGGAGACGAGGACAAATCGATTGAACTCAATTTGCATGTTCTCAACAGAGCTTTGTAATGCTGATGGTGACATTTAGATCTCATAGTCGGTCCTGTCCATTGCTTTTGATGATTTTTGGTATTGTGTTTGCGTGGCGATAAGAATGTATTATTAGTGTAATATATTACTTTAAAATGGAAATTCGACAATTAAAATAACAACGCTTTACTAATGCTTGAGACCAAATATGAAATTTATGCGAAAAATATTTTAATTCGGTCAATCCACGGGGATGAATCAAATAGCGAAGTCTAAAGGACATGAGACTTGCTAACGTTTTAGATCATTTGACTCAACTTTTCGTAGAAAATCACCGATTCACAACCGAATGCAAAGAGTGGAATCAAACACTTGCTTAGGTCCGTATTTTTTTTCTAATTTTCACTTTTTTTCTGCTTCTTTCAATGAGTCGAAGCAATTTAATCTAATTTAAAAAAGACAAAATATAAAAAAACGGGTTGCACTCCGGGAGTGCCGGCAGAAGTGAAAACTTAAGTATTAACGTTGTGTGTTTTGTATATTTTGGAATGGTTATGGAATAATTTTGCACGAATTGCTTTAATTATCAGAATAAAAGTACTATCTTTTATGTGGTAGAATACAATATTTATTTATTGCGTTATCGTACACAAACATGACAATTTATATTACATTAAAAAGTTTATCCCTCAGAAAAATCAACTTCCATCCATAATTTCGACGACTTTTTCACTATCATTTTTTTTTTCTTTTCTTTCTCTAAAAAATGGAGATTATTTATTATTATCTTATTTCATTTATTTTCATTCGAAATTATTTGTTTGGTAAACCTATACCGCACATGTGCTTATTGTAATGTTATGAAAATATAGGTTAATGCTATAAAGTATAAACATATTACAAATATTACATCTATAATGTGTAAGTACATATGTATCTATATTAATAATTTCGTCAAGCACTACGGTAGACTCGATCGAAACGTAATCTTGATAATAAAATTACATTAATTAATAAATGAAAATTAATTAAACCTAACCTCAATAATAAAATGAAATTATATTAATTAAAAAATGAAAATTAATTAAATTTTTATCTAGTATATTTATAAAGTACTTACTCATTTTCTTTCGCTATTTCTTCGTCACTTTTTTCATTAATAGATGCACTTTGTTCAATTTCCATATTTTAAACACCTTATATACACGAATTTCACGAATAAACAACAGTGTGGCCACTACACAGACGGTCGAGCCATCAGCTGTCACCATCCATGGATGCGCGTGGCACGCTGTCACATAAACACACACGAACATTCGCGCAAGCGCCCTGCGCCGCCTAAACGAAACAGCCGGCGCAGACATACATTTTCGCCGCGCCGTAGAAAGAGAGGGGGATACTCCCTCTCCTACGCCACGCCAGCTGTCTACTCTCCATGCGTCATATGAATTTTCGATCAGGTCACGTGTCCTGACGCGAGTTTAACATTTTTTACCCATTACAAAAAAAGTGTACAACGCCGCTAAAGAAGTTTTCACTTCAAAAAACAATTTATATTAATATAAATAATAAAATATAAGGAAAAAACATAAAATTGAATTTTTTACCCAGCAGAAATATTGAAGTTGCTTCTCATTGTCTTTATTGATTGCAAATCCCAAGTTCTACTTTCTTTTAGAGTCATTACTAAGCTGTACAGCTGAGTCCTCATTCGAACTTCAGTAGGATTTTCTGTCATTTTTTTCTTAAACCTTCACAAATGATTAGAAGTTCGAACCTTGAACTTTAAAACTTGTTGTCTTTGTGCCGACTTACTTCAATTTTATTTTATAAGGGCTGCCCTACAGAGACCAGAAGATGTTTCGTGGTAAGTCGGTCTACAAGCGGTGATCCAGAAGTAATGATAAGCAATTTTGATCAGTTATGATCGATAATTCTTTTCAAATTCGATTTCTCCAACAAGGCAACCTAAAAAGTCTACATATTTTGTTCGTGTATGACCATGTGAGTTCTTGTTTTAACCCTACTAGCGCCTCCAACTGTCTGAGTCCATTGACCTCTAGGCCTGTAGTGGCGGTCGTCTAATTTTGAAATCCCAACTTTTCGTATATCCGTTGTTCGTCCATTCGATTCATATGACAAGCCCATCGCAGTTTCTTCAACCTTGCAATTGTTGGGACCTCCGGCTCATCAAAAATTTTAAACAGCTGATGGTTGCATCGGATTGGCCATTAGTCTCCGTCTAGCATCGCTCCAATTATCCACCCTAGGACCTGTCGCACGAAGGCGATTAATATAATTGCAGATGCTTGAGTTAGGATCTATGTTTTCATATGTCTTTTTCACCAATTTTAACACTTGGAGCTTTCCAGTGGGTGCAATCGTCAAAACTGAAAAACAAAACGTTTTATTTGCGAGCCGTTCTCTTTGGCGTATTGAGTCCCTTTCATTCGCCGCTCTTGTTATTTCGGCGCCCACATTTTCGATTACGTATTCACAAATTGCAGTATTTTGGGTATTTGAGGTACTTTATCTTGACTGCGTTATGAGCTTCTCTGTCAAGTTTCAGGAAAAATTCTTTCGTAGTTTTTATCGACCGTGACATGATGTCATCCGCATAGGCCAAACCACTAGGGTTTTCTTGTTTAATAGTTTGTCCCTTGATTTGACAGGTAGTTTTCTTATGACATACTCCACATACTCCAAATTGAATAGCAAAGGGGCCAACCTATCTCCCTGCGTTAACCCGGTTTTGGTATCAAAAGGGCCGCTGAGTTTGTAAAGGAAGTTAGTTTTTATTGTTTTTGTTGCCAGATGTGCTGGATTATTTATTGATCGGCTTTCGGAACACTGTTCTCACTGTTCTAATGAGTTCGACTGCAATCTCATCGATGCCCGGCGTTCTATGAAAGCTCCAAAAATATTTACTTTAATTGGCTTAAATGTTCTAGATATGGGCGAAGGATTAAAAAAAGAAGGAATATGAAGTCCATATTTCCTTAATCTTCCTTTCGCCAATGAGGATATTGCCGATATCATCACGACAGAGCGTTGTCTCGAGCTGATACCTTTATTTCAAGCTTATCACTGCTTTTATGCTTGTCTTGTATTATTGCTTGCTAGACTAACATCAATGCTCCTTAAATAATTGGTCATCATAATAATTTATTTTCTTCATTCTAATTATCTTATTTGCTACTCTTCTAAGATTTTCATACTATTCTCTATTCGTCTTGCTTTTTCTACCCTAATAGTTTGTGTACGCCTGATTCTTTTGATCGCATTTTACGCATCCTGTTAATATGCGTTATCGTCACTGAAGCAATTATTCCTATTGCGCCAGTTTTGATAGTCCTATTGTCTGTTCTGCCATGGTCTCAACTGCCATTTTCACTTTTAACCTAAACCTAAACCGTTTGGTGTCTTTCGGTGTCAAATTTTTTGTAGGAGGAAATCTATATCACGCGGTTGACATGCGATATAGATTTACTAATTTGATCAAGGAGTGATCTGAGTTACAATTGGCTCCTTGATATGAGCGAATGTTAAGTATGCTCGACGATCATTCGCTAAACATATGCTAAACATGGTCGTCCGATTTTTGTAAATTATTTCGATCAATGTGGTTCAGTGAAGATGATGGTATGTTCATGTACTTAGCTCAACCTTAACTTTTTTTGGGTCCACGCAAGCTACCATAGTGGCTTTCAAAATCACAAAACTTTTCCGGAAATCAGTACTATTAAGATCATTTTGGTGGTCATACATACAAGTTTGGATTGCGAGTGCCTATAATGTGAGTTCTAGATGGTAAAATTATATAGAGCCATAAATACTCAATGCTTAACACTTTGAATGCTATTTGAAAGAGTTAGCATTTATTTGATAGTTGTTATTGGTATCATCTTCGCAAAATGGTTTTGAAAAATCAAAAGATCGGCCTTCCTTTTTATTTTGTGTTCCTGTCAAAAGGAAACAAATTATAGAGTCCCTTTAAAACTATAGTACCTAGGAAGTTCTATTTTCATTTAACCATCAAAATTTATCAAGCAGAAGGTTGACCAATGCCCAAGCAATGCTTTATAGGCGACAAAACCACTGAATTGAAGGGAGTGGTATGGCTAATTTTACATATTTAAAGAATATCTTTAAGAATTTTTTTTCAATATTGCAAATAAAAGCATATTTCTTCACAATGTACATAGTAATATAGTTACTCAAATATATTTCCTGAGATTTTGTTCCAAAAATATTGATTACTGAGCCGCTGACACCCAATTTTTTGTGGAGACAACAAAAAATTGTAGTTTAGTGGTTGACAACATTACTCATCACTCGATCATTAGATGTCAAAAAAACAAAAGAATTTCGTTGGTTTGTAAGTTTTTGATGAAACCATTTCGAAATATACTTTTTATATAATTTTTCAATTTCTTGTATCAATTCTAAGTAAAAAAACCGAGATTTTATAATTTAAAAATTGAAATATTGTTATTAGTAAGAGGTTACATGGGTTTACTCGGGCGAAAAAAGGTCTTTTTGCAACAATTATTTTTAAAATACAAAATAAAATATTTTGTTCAAACTTTTTAATGTCTTAAAGATATATGTACATTTGAAGAATAATTTTCTGTAATTTTCAAAGAAATTTATCTCAAACTCCGCCATTGTGACGTCATTTCCGATGACGCCTCGGGAAAAAGGTGCGTCCGCGTTGTCAGCAGAACTCATGCCAGGAACATCTAAAGTGAAACAAAACATTCGTGTTTTAGTTAAGAGCATAAACTAGAACTTGAACGAAGGAAAAGAGAAGTGAAAATTGCATTTTTGGCAGACATTTTTACAAAAAAATGCAAATTTTGGTCAAATTTTCTCTAAATTTTTTGTTTTTAAATTGTTGTTATTAAAAAAAAGAATCCTTCGTCCAAGTTCTTGAGAATTGTAGCTCAAAGACCTGTGTAAAATTTCAACCAGATCGGTTGAGTAGATTTCGAGAACTTTTGACAACCGATTTTGAAAACACAGTTTCGAGAAAAACGTGTTTGAAGTTTCGAGTAACAATCATACGGGGAAAAATTTTTTTTTTTAACCTGCATTGAATCGTCGATTCCTGGGCCATAAAGTAAACAACTTGCAGCAGCTGCAATGTCCAAAGCATCCTTTTGCTCCTGTCTATGACGAATCATTTCTTCGCAAGTCCCGGTCGCAAATTTTTTTTCAGCTACGCACACACGGTTTTCATCAGCATTTCGGGCATATTCGTGGCAATTCGTGGCATATTCGTGGCAATTCGTCGGCCAAGTTTCAAATTCATACATAATAATAAAGCTGATGTTCCTTAATTTAAAGCGCACGCAGCGACTAATGCAACAATATTAACGATTTTTAAACCAGCAGAAAGTATTTTTTGAGTAATCTTCATGATTAAATGGTTCAAGCTTTCATTATTATTTTGTGTGAAACCACCAACACACCGCGCCAAAAGCTCATTCTTACTGAGATCTTCATAGATAGGTTTCATTGCAGTCGAAACATCATCTGTGAATGGAGTATAATCATGTTTGAATGATGCAAGAGTGTTTGTAGCTGATGCTCGCTGCCAAGCGCCTAGGAGTCTGGACCTTTTGGGCAATTTCCGTGCAGAGGATTTTTGTCTGTAGAGCTGTAGTGGTAATAAGTAGTCCATACAGCATCTTTCATTTTTTCAACTGACTCACAATTTCTTCTTATTGCCAAACCATAATAAGTACTCAATTTATCAATTAATTTACCAGTCAGTTTACCTTTGCCAGAAAGAGTTTTTTTTTTAGTTTTTTTAACCATTGACTAGTTTTGCCTCAACTGTTTTGACGACTAAATCACGTAAACGGGTACCCATCTTCTTCTGTACATGTCCAACACATTCTTTTTGTTTGATTAAAAAAAACTTCACCATAAGGTTGGGCTTAGCAAATCCACAGTATGTTTGTGAATCACCATTTCCTATATAGTTGACCTACCTCAGGACATAGTTTACAATAGAGCGTTTAAACATTTCTACAATCGAAGATACTTTCATGTTCCCAGATGCTCCAATGTGATTGGCGCTGCGTTGATTTGTTGCGATATGTTCTTCTTTCCACTCTTCATACTCTGCTGTGTTCAATTTTATTTTCCAAGACTGACATAATTTACAGTATGAGCATTTTACAAGCACATCCAACACTTTTCCAACGTCTTTTTCGAGCTTCAAAGTCGTTTTCGAGGCTCGTTAATTGCTTTTCTTCTTGAGCAGCAGAGGAGAACAGGTTTTGAGCAATTGTCCCGATACACTCATGTATTTTATCGATATAAAAATCACATATTGATTGATGAACAGCTGAGATCCATCAAACCGCAAAATTTTTTGCTTCCGGAAAGCCCTAAGCCCAATATTCGTATAACGAAAATGAACAGGCGATTTATTTCACACATTTTTCCAATTTGTCTACATGATAAAATACATTTCGGATCACATCGTTCACATGCTACCACAATTTTTAATCCTAGACCAAATTTCGAGCATTGTTTAAAACCCATATTTCTATTACACAAATTTTCTTCATCTTTATTTTTAATAATGTTAGAAAATCGCACAAAAGATGAGAGTGTTGAAAAAAAATAAGGCAAAGTCTATAATTGAATATTGGAGCGTGTCTTCCTGTGACACGTGCTCTTTATCGTCACTTTTTGATTTTTTTGCCGACGTGCTCGTGAAAGAATCATCATCAATTTTTGGGTTTTTTGGATTGAATAACTGTCGCCTTTTCCTTGGTCTATCTTTTCTACGAGCCCCGTCTGTTAACTGAGTTCTTAAAAGTTTAGGCATTTATAAATAAATTTCACAACAGAAACTTTGGATAACCTCAAACGAACCTCGTGATTCAAGAAGTAATCACCGACTGAAGTATTTCTAACAAGTTGCTCTTAGAAAGTCAAAGCAATGGACAATAAAAACAAACAAACAATAGACGAGCAGCTACGGCGCTCGGAGCATAGCTGACTTCTAGCGCGTACCTTCACAACGCAGTATCACCGAAACTTTTATTCAGATAGACTTGCAAATTTACGGCAATATTCTCTAAAGGTCGAAAAAATTATGAAGTTAATAAAAAATCGATTTTTTGAAACTGCGAAACCCATGTAACCCTTTAAGCAAATTATAATCATTAAAATAAAATATCTGGTTATATGGTATCTGGTATATCTAGTATCTGGTACATCTCTTATCTGATAACTGGTCTTTTTATTTATGTACAGTGCAAATGTGCATAATTTGAAAAGGATTTTATGAATATATTTTGAGCTAGAGCGTTCATCGTCTTTGAAAAGGCCATTTCTTGGCAAAACGATTTTAAAGCAACATCGATTTTTCATACTGCAATAATAAACAATTAACAATTCAAGGTTCGCAAAATGAAAGGGTGCTGAGCAAAATGTCCAAAGAATCCCTTATTTCTTACCTGCAACGAATTCTCCACTATCTAGTTTCATCTTCTGCTTCTTGCCGTTCTCACTACGCAAGCGTCGAGAAACAGCGATTTTAAAGCGCGTCGAAGCGCAGAGTTTAAGAACCCTGTAGCTTTGTCAGTTTTGCTCTAATCACCCTAAAGTTTTAACGAGTTTGAGTAAATTTTTAAGAGTTCTACTACCTAATGCCCCCCCATAATATAGGAATAGTGATAATGGAACAGAAGGGTTTTTACGAAAATCATAATTGGATATTAATAGTTCAAACATCAAACAATGTACGGAAGTACAATATAGAAATTCACAAAAAAAGAAACCGATCCTCTACAACCACTGTCTTACCAATACCTAGAACCCTGCTTTCGGTGCTCATGTATAATGTGTAAAGGACATCTCGGTAGAGCATGTTTTCTTTGTTATTTGTCCTTGCCACCAATGCACGTGTTAACTTTTAAGTTACGTCTCTTTACCAGCCAAACTGTCATAAACTGATAGAACCATAAGCTAACCAGCAATGGATTCGACTTCTGCTGAAAAAAAGTCCTTTTGCTCTTATCGAAAACACATGCGACGATCCCATGATCTTTTTAAATTTACAAACAATTTTTTTTAAATTGATATCTGTAATTTATCTAAAACCAGTAATAAACAAAGGTAATACTTTTTCTCGATACCACACTAATAACAAAGTTAAACATTTCTTACAAGTGCCAAACGATTTAATAATAAATGCATAATAACATTGCAACTGAAATAAATAACTTAATTTCAAACGATTTTACAGAGTGAACAACTTATTATAAACAATGGCTATAGAAGGCTTTCAATGTATTTAAAAAGTTTTCAACCGCTATTATCGCCTCCATTGTCAAACTTTAGGTGGCTCAGTCTACTATACTATCAATTAAGCACATCGCCTATTATTCAGGTAGCCTAAGCTGGCACCGTTTGACAGAATACTTTGGTATACAAAGGTATAAACAAAGGAGGAGGATGGTCACTACAGAAGAAATCACTTTGGCTGCAATGCCATTTGCAGATTAATGCAGGCATTTTCTTTTTGTTAGGATAATCCACCGTGCCATCTACCACTTGCATCCATTTAACAAGATTTGTGAAGATTTTCAGTCGAGCTAGTCGTAGAGAGCTCTCCAAATTTCCAAACAAGATGACCATACTGTTTGTCCCGTCTTTCACGTTGAAAAAAAAGAGTTTAATATGATAATATGTACCATACACCTTTTCAATGTAAAATAGGTAATCTTAAGACCGTGAATCACTAATTTTCAGCAGGTATGACTGTTCACAATCATGTCGGCTTAATAACTGGATCAGGAGTAACTCGGTCTCACCATATGTAAAACTGAGACACGGTCTGAAATCGCTAGTGATCCACGCCGCTTATATTCCTTTTATCTCACACAACCAATATTTTCGCTATCCGATAAGGCTATAACCTCTTTCATCGCCAACGTTTGCTTCTTTATTACCTCCGTGTTGTCAGAGGTAGATCCTTGTTGCTCTGTGAAAAGGAGTGCAAAAGGTATGATCGGCAATTACCAACCCAACAGACTCAGAGACGGCTTCGTAATGTAGTTCACAATCCTCTTCTGTGTCCAGTGAAGTTCATAGTTAGTTTGTGATTCTCAGTTTTGTTTCGTAGGACTCATGAAGAGTTATCTTTTTCCCAATATTGGTGATTTTTCGGCGATAATCTCGCAACTGTTTCATCAAATGTTTACGTGGTTTCCTCTGAGAAACTCAGCTTAAAGTCTGTCAACCACTGATAATTTTGATTCTACTAATTTTTCACTGACACATAGTGGTATTATTCCAGGAATATTCTTCTTTATCAGAATGACAACTTCAGCTTTTAGAAGCTCTTGGCTGAAACACTGAGAGGTCATTCAGCTTCTTATCTGATGCAGAAATGCATTTGAATTGATCAATTTAGAATAGTGTAAGAACAAAGTAGCTGTTTGAGGACTTTAATGCTTGATGAGAAAGTATAGAAGTTGACCTCAGCAGTACATTATAAAAAGTAACATTTTTTTTTAAATCCGTTCAAGCTCGCTTACGGATTTCATCAAAATAAGACTCACAATGCTGGGATAATTTCTTTGTCACTTTGATCATAGGCGATCATAGTCTGGACGCCCAATAAAATATTTAGACAGTGAAATAAATATGTTACATACTTTCTGCAAGTCGATAATAGTATCTTAACTCCTCCTTGAGATTGAATAAAAATCCATAAATACCACAAAATCTCTTACAAAAGAAACTACAGGCATAATTAGTCATTCCAGAAAAATTAAATTTTAGCTAGCTGAATATTATACCAAATACTATTTCCTTCTCAACCTCACTCAAAAACTAGATAAATCATTTTTACTTAGTTAAATTTTAATTATTTTACTTGAAATGAATAAAAAACATGAAATCTGTTACATTCCGGAGCTGACGAAACAAAAAATTGAGCAAGCAAGAATCTGCTCAAAAAATAATTGTTTCATGTTCTTTATGACTTATCTGAAAGTGTTATCCTTGCTGCAAACATGATAACATAATACTGATTCAAATCCAGGTTGAGGTCGCCAGATGGTTCAAGCTATGAGCCAATAAGTTGTGATGTATTTTCAAAAAAAAAAAATAATAATATATGATTAAGAATAATGAATGAAATAAATATTGGGCAACCGATAGGTCGCACCTGCAGTGAAAGAAAGGAACAAGGTTAAACAGACAGGGTTATTTGAAAATACAGAAGGCCGCATAGTGGCGGTCAAAGGAAGTTACTTTTAACCGACTAACTCACCGCGCGGGCTCGGGGGTTAGAACATTATTTAAGCCCTGATCCTTCCATGTTACATACACACATACACCCACATAGAAAGAGCTTACTCCTTCATATTAGATAAAATAAATAAATAAATAGAAAGGATCAAACCACCTGTGAATTGTGCTGCGCTGATTCTGACCACCTCTGCTTTCTCTTGCACGAATCTCCACCTCAGCTTGGTATCGGGACATCACTTGCTTCGGTGAAGTTCACAGAAGCTTCATTTGCTTCTGCTGCGCTACCTCTGATCACTTCTGCTTTCTCTAACACGAATCTCCACCTCAAGTTGGTTTCGAGCCTTGACTTCCTTCTGCTGCGTTACCTCTGACCACCTCTGCTTGACTGCGAGACGTCAAAGAATTCCGTGGCGATGCGCCCTGAACACCTCTGCTGCCAGCTTACTATCTTCTTGGCATCGATCTTATTGTTCTCTTGGGCTTAGTGATTTGGCGATTCGAGGACTTCTGGGGCTAAACACTTCAACCAGCTTCCTGATTCTCCTTGTGTATATTTTCTAACTTCTATGACTCTATAAATTGATACTCCTATACATTTGATACCTCTCTACATTTATACTTCTATCCATTGATACTCCTATACCTCACAATTTGTTTTCTTTTTAAAGCGATATGTACACAACAACCAAGTGAACCATATCAATAGAAAATTTCATACTACTGCTACTGGGAATATGTTTTTTTCGGAGACTTTTTTTCCTGACATTTTATTTTCACGGAGACTTTTTTTTGTTTATTTTTGTTTATTTGTTACAAGTATTATTTAACTAAATATTACTTTATACATAAAACTAACTATAAATGTTTTTCTTTTAATTTTATTCTTAGTTCTGCATCATCTCGTATGATTTTCTTTTCACTTAAAAATGTGGGTACATATAAAAAACTTAACCAAAACAATTAATTGTTATGTTTAAAATTAATTGATATTTTATTTATTTATTCATTTATTTATAAATATATATATATTTTATTTCTTTGTTTAACGTCGCCTACACATCGGAATACGTAATAAAGTATAAAACTATGAAGACGAATCGACCAAAAACCCTGAAAAGATTGATTGACTATGTGGGAAACAATAATATACTTACAAAAATTTTAGTAATGTCTCAAACATAGGTTTTCTACAGTGTATCGTCTATGACGCGTTTCAGAAGATATCAGAAAAGCGCTGAGCACAAAAAAGTCTGTCAACCTGTCAATCACGGTGACCATTTGTATTGAGGAAGCCTTTGACAAATTTTAGTATAAAGGCCGGTTTTATAATCTCAAACAGTGCAGCACCCATCATTTACATCAGTCAGAAAACGTCTTTACGCTGAACAGCCCCCCCAAACGTTCTTGCCTGAGTTGCTTATATTTGAGGTCTCCTCAGTTGTAATTTTATTCCATTATTTTATTATTATATTTATTAAGGATGGATGTTGGTGGATCCGACATTCAAATAAATCCTGCATATGGTCAATGGGAATGAAGTCTGATAATTGTGAAGTCACACGGCCCTGTTTTGGAACATTGCCGAAAAAGCCAAGCTTGAGCAAATTTTTGCAGTGTGCTTTGTGTCACTGTCAAGTTGACACGAAAGAACTTCTCCATTCCGGTTTTTGTTGCACTTTGAATTCGACTTAAGTATATCTAGACAAACTCTCTTGCCTATTGATGATTCAATTAACATAACATTACCCAACCAATTACTAGCCATCCATCCCCTTTAAGGTGGTAAGTCCCATCCTTTTATGCATTTCAATAACTATTTGGATTGAAGAGCGTATTCCACCGATCGTTTGACCGATTTCCGGGAACTTTTCTTCCTTCCTTCACTATTTCTGTCACTAAGATATTTCTTTCAATGGAACTTGTTGGTTATCCTTTTTTGTCCATTTAATATTTTATTTGAGTTTTTCAACGAATTTGACACTCCAAACAGGAAGAAAGTTGTCGTTCTACTCCCGCTTCACTCAAAAAAATGTCTTTGGGGTTCCCCGTTCTTCGGTAATATTTCGTGGCGTTCCCCCCATTACTCTTTTATACGTAAACTTTTTCTGCGAAAAATGCCAACTTCTTAAATATTTACCTATGGCAGAATGTTGAATGAAAAATATGTTTACAAAGAATATTTCTTAAAATGTCGTTCGCTGTAGTAGTTTTTTTTTTCAATTGCAGATATTTTTTATTTAAATACGAGACATTTGATTCCTGATTCCCTCTTTTTCAATAGATCATCACGACAGATCAGATCAAACCAGGCATTCGGAAGTCAACATCTCCTTAAGAAACGGTCCATGCCGATATTCCACTAGGCTCGTGTCTCCGTCCTGAACTTTTCAATTCCTTCACATTTGGCATATTGACAAGCAAACACTGGCAGCTAGCAGCGTTTGCGGATGCTTCTCTTTATCTCTGCTTCCAGGTCCTAGTTGGAAACAAGGATAATTGTTTTAGTAAGATGTAAGCCCAGCAGGAGGTTTGCTAAGTTGAAAAAAAAATTCAAAAATGCAATGTTAGATTAAAGAAAAAGAATTTTTAACAATTAAATAAGAGATTTTATACTGATAAAGAAGAAATATAATAATTATGAGAAATAATATTCGAAATTTATTGAAAATTTCAGGAAACCTTGCTCTGCCAAAACAATAAACTATTGCCCACCAGTTGTTACCATCCAAAACGGATAAGGTTATCCTGAAAAAATGTCTACTCGACTGATTTTATTGGGAAAGCATAAGACAGCTATTCGTGGAAAACATAAATAATTTTATTTTCATATTTTTAAATCAGAAAGTCTTACTTGGCTAATTTATTATTACATATTATCTATGATACAAAGAAACATTTATACTATCCTTATTCCTCTTATTGTACCGCCTAACTACATATTTTCCAAATGAAATGTCAAATACAAAGGTACGTTATGCACACTTCTATAAAAGTGATAAAAATTAAGGCAAACAATAAAAAAACACAGTTTTGATACAAAAGGACTATCTGTGACAGCAGTTGAGCTTTTATTATTCTCAATTTTCGCGTTATTGTTTAGTTTATTTATTTCGTTTTGTCTCTGGAATGTACACGGCTGTTATACAATTTCAAAAGTTGATTTAGTTTAAATAGAAAATAAGTGTAAAATGAAAAAGACGACATAAAACGCTTCCTCGATAAATGTCCTGTTCAGTTGAATTGCAATATAACAAAGGCACCTTACGTAAATGACATGATTCGTAATAAACAAGCGAACGAGTCCACTAGTCTTTCGTCTGTCTTCCATACTTGATATCTTATGTTTTTTTTCAGTTATCAGGTCAGCAATAAAAGAACAACGAGGGGTGATGATGAAAGTGTAGCATTTATCACTAAGGGATAATACCAAGCACTCACTTTCTCGCACAGACAATGTGAGGAAGCATAATGAGAAACTTCAGACAACGGGGATTCTGCCGAGCCTGATACCTTCTTAGGTGAGTTCGTTATGCTTGCTGTTGCGTATGCTTGATGCGAAGAGTCCTTAAGACCGACTATGATTGTTGAGCACCTTTTCCGCTTCAGGCTAAGCGTGAAATTGCTTTCTAATGTAGAAAGGACAATGTGTTTAAACTTTCGCTTGGAGCGTGTATTTAGCATTGAATCGAGAATGGCGAAAGTCGTTTAATGTTATGAATACATGCATGGCGTTTAAGGCGAAGTTATTTGCTCTTAAGTTAGGTGAGTTTTACTGTTCATCATCCAATCGTGCATTGTACCTGCACAATGAATCTTAACAGTGTATATGTTCCATATGGTTGCTCATTTAGAAAATATTGGCACATCTTTGCGTTTAAGTAAACGCGCGTGAACCGCACCCATTATATCAGAAGAATTTTGTTTTTGATTAAATCAGGAATAGTTAGAAGCTCAGGTAGATGAGGAAATGAAACAAAGTCCTTTATCCCTATCCTCGTGTAGGCGTCTAAATTTTCTTGAGCTCACTGCTTTTGAGTTCCGTCTTCACGGTTCCTGTGCTGGAATTAGTATCCGACGCCGAAGAAATCGATTCTGGAGTTAATTTGTCTCTTTCCGCAGAGTATGCAGGTACTGTTGGGGTTGGAAAAGGTTTTAATTGGGGTATGCGTGAATGACTGTCGTGGTGCGTCCGCGGAATATTTGTTTTACTTGAAGATCGTTGGGCGCCAAAGGAAGACACAGCGGACGGTTGCTTAATGCCAGATGTCTTGGCAGGGTGTTTCTCATCTAACTTTTCTGAGCTGGCCGGTTTCTTACCTCGAACTGTGCAGTAAAGACTTTCCGAACTTTTTGGTATGAGTGGTCCAACTATGAGTGTATTTTCAGTTATTTCTGGTTCTTCCTCTTCTGGACAGTCTTCAGCCAACATCAGTGGCGATGTTGTTATGGCATTACTTTGTCGCCGTTTTGAAGGATATCTTCCCAATGTTGATATAGTTCTTGGGGGCGGGGTAGGCGGCACTCTATTCAGAAGACTGCCTGTAAAACTTAACTGCTGTGGCGGTAGCGAGCGACGTTTCATTGTCATTGTCATTGCGTGGTCACCTTCGCCTTCCGGATAGTCTGGCAGCACTTTAGGGAAGTTTCGCCTTTTTATATTCTGCAATTGCTCTTCTGGTGATAGTGGATTTTTTTCAATTGTGGAGTCGCAGCTTGTAACATTGATGTCTTTGTCTTCCACAAAACTCGTAACTTCCTCATCATTTCTGTGAACAGTGTAGTACATTTCAACAGGATCAGATCTCGAGTGTTTGTGGTCGATTTTATGCACAGTCGGGTATTCCGGGATGGAAAAAGTTGACCCACGTCTTCCCGTATTAACACAATCATCAGTTTCGTCAGGATTCAATAGCTCCGCATCGACTTCAACTTCCTGACAGACAATTATATTTCTTACTGGACTGTCTCCCGTCTTTAATTTGGTAACTTCAATCGGCTCCTGGCGTAATATGCTACAGCTTCTGGCCTGAGGAGTTGCATCTATGGCGACACTCACTTTTCTGGGCTTCATCAGAAAACTTCGAGCTCTTACTGAAAATGCTGGCGATGAACGTTTCCCACTTTTCGGGCTATATTTAGTGATTTCCTGTGAAATCCAATCGTTCACTTTCACATGTGTGTCAACCGTACTTGTGCTAAGCTGCCGTGTAATCTTATATCCGTTAATCGGCGAATGCGATGACGTCTTTATAGCTTCATAATTATTCGACTTTCGAACAATATCAAGGACGTAACTATCATCTCCATCATTTCGCTTTGTTCTTTTGAGATCATCATCGTTTGTACCATCATACGTGAGCATTCCTAATTTCCGAGTAATCTGATTTCCTTTCTTTCGCTTCTTAACCAAATACATCGTAAGGATAATGGCGTTTAGTGTAAGAAAAACCACTACTAATCCAATCAATATATGCACGGTACTTTCAGACTTTAGAACTTCATCATCTTCTTCAGCATTATGTTGAAACAAATTAATTTTTGTCTCATCCGTTGAACCCCCGTTTGTAGGCTGTGCGTTGTACATTCCAGCCGTATCCAAGGGATCCTTGAGAAGGAATTTCAATGTTCGCAAAGGATCTTCTGTTGACGGTGCATTTTTGGCCGGATATTTGTTCATATGTCCCGTTATGATGTGATCAACAGATGTCCCTTGGCGAGGGTTTTGCGCGGGATTCGGAGGGTAGAAGTGCACGAACGGCGGCGATTGAATTGCAGAAATTTGACTAAGATCGTTGGGAAGTTCCTTATTCCAAAAGTTCATATATATATCTCGGTACTTATATCCAATTGAAGGAGGAATACCTGTAATGAATTTAATGTCGAATAATAACTCCGCAGTAAAGCAAGAGGGGAAGTTTTCCAAAAAAACTTGAACCATTCTTTGCAATAAAGGAGGAAATAAACACTTACCTATGTTAACGTAGCATTGATTACGTATGTTGAACTCAGACCAATCGATATCATACCTCTCCCATTCAAGTGGGTGAAGGTTAATAAAGTTATCTTTCCACGGCGCTTTCGGATTCCTGAACACCAGAACAATGCGAAACGAAGAGAAGTTAAGTCCAGAAAAGAGCCAAGTAAGCGTAATTTATGATAATAGCACTTACCCAGTTTTTGCAAAGTTACTCCAATATAACATTACTGCTTCCGAGAGCAATCTTTCCGATGTGCTATAACGCAAATGAAAAGGACCGGCTGGAGCCAAGGGTGCACCGAACACAAATGCTAATTCCTCCCCCACGATACTGTGCGGAAGCTGAAAAGAAAGTTGTTGGGTTCAGGGCGTACACTTAAATTGGATTCTTATTTATGCTATTTTTAACAACAGTACAGAGCAGATATGGACAACATTGTGTTGCTACAGGCTGTTAATATACTCATCATTTTTTGATGTCTATTGGACGTTCTTGGGAAACGCAGTTAGAGAAGGACGATTACCATTTTGAATAGATTAGGCGAAAAAATTCAGTAGCGAAAATTATGTAAAACGATTTGACGTGCCGAATTAGTGGGAGGATCCAACATACAAATTAGTTATTGGAAGTATTGAGTTCAGAATAATTTTGTGGTCTTTTCATCTTTGGAGGAAAATTGACCAGGAAGATAGTGTCGATTGTATATGTTTATCTTGAAGCGAGCAATAATCACATTTTCGGTGTTAAAACCAGATATTTTTTATGTTTCTTAATCAGTCAATCAACTTGACTATAGAAAAATAAGGATTCAAAATGAAAAACAGATAAATTTTTTATTGACTTTTGACTTTAATTGTAATTGGCTTTTCTTGGTGTAGAACTCATTTAATAAATACTCCTTTCAAACATGGGTTCACTTCTCTGAACAAAATTTCGTATAAACGTCGGTGTATTGATAAGTTTTTTGGTAGTCTTTGTAATATGAAATATGCGAATCGTTTGTTCTTTATTATTAATCATTTATTATTATTTTGATCATGCTAATCTATAATTATTTTCTTGTTTTGACTTCGGGTGATATATAAATATATTCCTTTACTCTTTCAACAATCGCAAACTATTTTTCCTTTTTCTTCTTTTTTTTTAATTTAAATTCAAGTCAACGCAAAATACTATATTAAAAGTTTATTACTCAATCAAATGCTAAAATTCGCATTTAAACTTTCAGTTTACACTTAGACTATTTGTAGTCATCAGTGATATGAAAAAGAAGTATATGCTCTATCGGGGGGCTAAGTGGTATTATGTTAACTGCAACTCTTAGACGAAGACATTCAAGAAACTCTTTGATATCCAGCATCAACGCAAGCCGATCTTATTAACTTATATACCCTGTGAACATTGATTACTAGAACTTAGGAATGTCAAATTGACCTAAAAAATTGACTAAACTTCTGAGGAGTTGCGTTTGAAAATTTTTTTGTAACTTTTGAAGCTGAATGTCTATATCCGCTTATTTTCCTTTTGACCATAAAGTACCTACCGAGGATGGGAGCATAATTTCGACGTACTAAGTCCAACAGAGAACGTAACTCAGATCATCCCAATTAATTTATTTTACCAGAAAACAAATGACTTGTGTAACCCAAAAATCTGATTGAAAGATATTTTTAACACAGAATATTTGCACGTTATTAACATTATGTATAGTGACTCTGAACTCCAGATAGATTAAAAAATATTCAAAAAAAAGGTTGCGACAAATTTTGAAAAACAAAAACAAACAAAGGCGAAACGTCGATCCTAGTACTGAAGGGAGCGATTTTGCGATCCTGAGACTGCCGAACTTTGAATTTTGACCAACTGAAACAAAAGAGCGGTCCAAGTTTTTAAGCTTGGCAAATTCAATGACAGTTGGTTGACATAACATATGAGACACATCAAAGGAATACCTGCGTGCTAACTATTAAAACCGAACTTGTATTAATATTAATCGAATGTTGTAGATGATAAACTATGTTTGGTTGATCAAATGGATTAGAAAATCTGGTGATCTAATTGTTGCCACTTCGTTATCCTTTTGATCATCAGCTCAAATAATTTAGTTTTTAAGGACATTTAGCTTTAAGTTAACGTTCAAACAAGGAAATATAAATGATTTGATCATAATTTGGGGTAGATAAAGTTCTTTTCAAAGTTGTGCATTACCTTTGAAACAAAGTGACGCCCTTAAAGCATATTTTAATGAGTAAAGTTACCAATCGGAATAAAAAGGATCAATTCAATTATTCATCAATTCAGTTATTTTTCCAAATGCTGCTTTGTTATTTAAATTTAGCATTGAGGATCTGTTGAGAGTCAGTTCAAGGTTTCATTACAATTGCTCTTCACATTTATTAATAAGAAGTGATTTTCTTCAACTAATTCAGACTTCACGATCCAATTAAAAGATGTAGCGTGAAATAAATATAATTTCCTGATTAAAATCAAGATATCTATTAAGCGAGAGAAACAGAAAAAAAAATGAGTGCAAGAAGAAATGAGACCCTAAGATTAAATCCCAGGGGGACATTCTCGGGACCTAGTACATTTTGAAACCTATGTGCCAATATGAAAAAGAAAAATTGTCACCATATCGCACCAAGATAACACAACATATATAATAAGCTCACCTAAGAGAAATTGGGAAACAGGACTTCCAGGAAAACAGGAACAGGACAGGAAGCAATAGTCACGAATGTAAATAAACAGCATCCGTCAAAATTTCAGTGCCAAACGATGCGCCCTGGACAAGAAGTTAATATCTCATGAGGATCAGCTGGAAATCAATTTGCTCTCTGCAACGTTTCGTTCTAATTCTATTCTTTCTTCTAAACAAAATAGCAGTAACACTCCAAACGAATCCCCAATATAAATGAGGGTAGTAAAATGATAATGTGTGAGCAAATATTTTCTTATTTCACTCCTTTGATTTCATTTCAGTTAATAAAAAAAATATTAACATATAAAAAACTAAAACTCTCGAAATTGCTCCAATCAAAACACAATAGATCTATGGATCTACTATCGCTTGCTCTATCTCTTTCTTCGAAACGCCTCGCGGGAGTACTATCGCTGCTTTGTTAGAAGGCGTTTCTGTTGTGTATTTCATGGATAATGTCCACTTAACATACTGACGATTGACGGAAGATGATCTCTTCCTATAATTGTGCTGGGATATAATTAACTTTTTTAAATAATACTTTATTAGTATGCATAAAAATAATAAATATATTATAGAAAAGAAACGATTGAAAATGAATTGAATTTAACACATAAATATTAAGTATACGTATAGTATTTCATTCATTATATATGTATATACACCATTTAAATAGAGATAAATGAAACGATTCAATACAGTTTATTATATTTGTGGTATTTATTAAGTTTTGAATCCTTTACTCACACGTAATCGGACGACGACCATAAGTTAGAAGATGAAATTTTTTTTCAAATCCAAAATGCAGTTTTGATAAAATTTAAAAAATAATTCAATTTATAATCAAGTACATTCGTTCGAATTTAAACAGGGCTTCGGAGGGAGGGGTTTAAATAAACAGGATGGAGGGTTTAAAAAGCGTGACAGAGATAGACAAGTCTTCACGAAAGCTTAGACGGATTCCTTGTAGATGCTTTCAGGCAAACCCGAAGACGCAACATGTTCCTTAAATGGTTCGCAAAATATGCAAATAGGAAGCTCATCCTTCGATTGCGCATCACATCATAATAGGGTTTTCAACAAATGATGGTGTGGTCAATTGAAATCCTGGTGTGCAGAGCATGACGAAAATGCACTTTCACGGGTACACGTTAAAGTCTGCTGGGTCTAGTTGAAACAATGAAGACGCCCCAGTCCCAGCATTCAACTGAGAATGTTGTAGTTGTTGATGAACTGAATGACAGGACCCTTCACGATACTTTGAAGAAATCAATAAGGAAATTGAAATTAGTCTTGGCAGTGCACTCATCATCGTCTCAAATCACGTTAGTTGTAAGAAATCGCAGCGTGGTGGAGCCCACATTCGCCTTCAGGGGAACACAGAAAAGCAAGAGTAGAATTTTGATGTAGATGTTTCTTTCCAGTTTTCATGACGAAGTGTAGAGATTCTTGCAATGAACTATAGCGTACAATCAAACATGGGCGCATCACTTTTTTGCCGATTCAAAGGAGGCTATTTTTGCAAAGAAACAGGCAGCCAGTACAACCTTAAGCCAAGAATCACTGGTCAGCTCGAAAGACTATGTGAATGGCATTTTGGGATTCTCAAAAGGTTTATACTATTCGCAAACGCCGTTCAAAAAGGGCTGAACCAGGTTCGCGTCGCATATTGGTCAAGAAAAGCCCGTTAAAGTCCAACATATTCAGCGCATCCATAACATCTTGTCTCTACATGAAAATGTAAGACCGCATGCCACTGGCTTAATGCACTTGCTAATGCACTTGCACCGGCTTACTGCACTTGCATATCCTACCCATATTCCTGGCGTTTCACTATATCATTTCATCGGAAATAACACAGGTAAACATTAAGTTTTGCCCTTTAGTCCTGTTGTTTGTTAGTTCACAGGGAGAAAATATTGAGGGTTGTGAATCTTATCTCCTGATTTTTGTTGTAGCGAAATTACTGGAGAAATCATGTCATCTTTTTTGAAGCGCGCACAAGATCTTTTTCTTCTTAACACCACAGCTCCTCTCGGATTTTCGATTTCTGGCGGGTTTCAAGACGGTCCTTAATAGACGGTTCCAAGCCCGGCTGAAAAAGGAGGAGAGATCCCCTTGTGTTCCCAATCCACAGCTTTCATGGTTCCTCATCTGAAATCTCATGAATGAATGGTAGCAAATGGTCTCGGGGTCGAATATTGGGTTTCCCAATGATGGGACACTAGTGCTGAAGACTGACAATATCTTTATATGTACCTACAGCTCTGCTAATAAATCCTACTGACACTTCTTTGTGGGGTCATTATAGGGTAAAGGCGAGGCTTTCGCGTCTGATAACGAAATCAAGGTAATAACAATGCCGCCGGAGTAGAGATCGATTGGGTGTCGGATTAATACCCTGTCCTAAATAGTTTCGAAACGTGCAGCGCAGCCTCGGAATAGATTCGGCCAATGGCTTAAGTCGACCTATACAAGAGTTCAAAATAATTTAAAAAATCAGTTGCCAAATACCTTCTTGCGTTTTCAAGGAAATTAAAATTACTAAATTAAAATTTCGAATGAAATTTTGGTAAATCATAAATTCTTCTTAAAATATTAATACATTTTTCAATAATTTTATCTTTAGTAAATATTTTTATGATAAATAAATTTAATCGAATATCTCGAAAATCGAAAATCAAGTCAACCAATTAGAATTTATACAAAACAAGAGGAAGATGGTTCATATCTAGCAGAGTAGTTTTTCCAATAACCCTGGGTGCCCTCAATCTCCTTGATAGAATTTTATTTGAATTACTAAGCACAGTCTTGAAATTCCCCTAGTTGTCCTTCAAATAATTGCATATGTGGCTCAAATATACATAAACTATGCACACCTATCTGTGATCCCTTTGTACTATTTCCGCAACTACTTCATTCGGATGATAATTATTTTGTCCTTTTATTCCTTGTAATTGCTAATGTACTAAACCTTGTAAGCGCAAACACAACTGATCCTTTATCAAACACAAATGAAACTCATTCCATAAAGTTACCGACCAAAGCTTCTAAATAAAATTGAATCGCAAGCCATGCATTAATCATTTTGTTATCTGGCCTTTTGACTTGGTGAAAACTCACAAAACTTTTTAGTGAAATTCAAATAAATCATCTCAACAGTGGCCGGGCATGTGTGTACATTAAAACACAAGAATGTCTGACGTTGTTGTAGGATGAATCCGCTGATGAAAGGATACTTACAGTCGAATAAGCGCCAGCTTCGCTATTATGCCCGAAAACGTACATGTATGTTCGAGGATTAACTTTTGCATGGAAAATGCCACTTTGAATTACAGGTGCTACTACTCGTGCATCCGAGAGAATGTCCAGGACAACATCCCGATGTTCATGACTTGATGCTTTCACTGGATTGTTGTAAATGTCCGTGTATCTAGTAAGAGGAGTAAACATGCAGACAAACAAATGAGGATATAAACATTTCATTACATGTCAAAATTACGATGAGTTTATGTTTCCTACGTTAGAAGGTTACGCCACGCGACCATGAAATGCATCCTTGTGTGGTAGTCTTTGCACATAATTTCATGTTTTTCGCAAAGCATCATCTTGAATAAAACGAACTTTGAATACAACTAGGAACAAATGTTACTGAGTAAAAATAATTTTCTTTTAAAAACCGCTCTTTCGTACAAACTAACAGAACTTTTCAAAAAACATCCTTTATCAACCGATTCGCTCGCTCCGACACAATTCAGGACATACAATTTTTTTGGCAAAGACTACCATGGAAAGGATCTGATTTGCATAATTTTATTCTATCATTTCCTCAAAGTGCTTACCTCTTGAGTGTTGCAGCCAGTGCCAGGTCGGGCCGAATTTCAAAACGATTCTGCATATAAAATCGCAATAAATTGTCACGTTCGTTCTCGCGCAAACCTTCCTCAAGCGCTAATGCATTCAATGTGTGAAAGGATTCCACCTCAGTGACACCAAACAATAAATCATATCTGCGTAGAGAACAAAATGAATTATGAGTCAAGTAAAATATTGATCTGGTAACACGTTAACATCTACAGGAGTTGGCAACTGCAATAGATAACGCAAGGATGACGGTTGAAAAATTAACCGAGAATGGGTGTTGCACTGAGTAAGGACTCAACGAGTGACATAATTAATGGCGGATAGCTCTACGCCTTGCGACAGTCGGCGATATATTTTAGGAAAAATCTGGTGGAAATAATGGAAAAACTCGTAGGAATAAGAAGGCTTACAAACCTGCTAAAAAGATCTGTATATTGCCCCATCACTTTGTACGGTTGATTTGGTATCACCAGTCCATCGACAATCGGCCCAAATGATGTGGAAAATTTCGGTGATGATGTAGGAATTTTCAGGATTTCCTGATATCTGGAAAAATTTACCTAATTTATTATCGTGAATCAAATTTTCGCAATCTTATAAGATAAACATTATCTGTAATTTCGTGTAAACGGAGCGGACATGCGAAAAATGAAAGCTTTAAGCTGAAATCCTTGGAATTCATTTGACATATTTGAAAAACCTTAATTTTTAATTATCCCTTAATTTACTATTTATTTTACAAAGTTTGTTGTATTCACATGAAAATATTGAAAATGGAAGAAACCATAACATTTCGAAATATTATTTAAAACATAATTTTAAGCCAAGAATGAAATTTATGCCTGCAGAATAATTAAAATCGAGTGATGAAAAAAAATTAAATTTAAATTGTAATTAAAAATGTTAAAAATTAATTTGAAAAATAAGGTTGAATTTATTTGAATAAAAGAATTTTTTATAAAAACAATTAGTTTGCTGTTTAGATCAATATATTTTTTCTTTTACACACTACGCGCTTCGCTGATACTCGTCAGCATTATCAAGTGTATGAACAATTTTGGACTTCAGTCTACCTATTATATCCTTTAAAATCAAAAAAGTAAGAAGGTAATTATGCTTATGCATCAAAGAGGTAAGATTTAAATATGTTGGTTTGGTCATTAAGGACAGTAAAATCATTATTTCTAAGGTGTTTATGAATTTCATGTGCTTCTAAAATATTGAGTTTATGGGACTTAGATAAATTATGGAGGATCTGTAAATTTTCAATAGAAGGGAACTCATGGTTGGTTTCCAGGAAGTGGTTTGCTACGTTAGAATCGGATTTTTGGTGAATGTAGGATTTGAAATGTTCATTAAATCTGGCTTTAAAGGATCTACCTGTTTGGCCAATATACCCACAATTGCATTCTCCACATGTAATTTCATAGACTCCGGATTTATTAAGTTTGCTCGTAGATTGTTTGGCATTGTAGAAAAGGGTGGACATTTTTTGACTAGGCTTGAAGGCAATGAGAATGTTGTCATTAGCTAAAATTCGAGAAATGTTGTCGGATATTGGACCAAAATATGAAAAGAGTGCAAATTTTCTCTGAATTGTTTCTTCTATCTTCGGATAAATTTTATAAATAATTTCATCCTTATGTTTTCTATTAATCAGATGATCAATTAGCTGATTCGAAAAACCGTTATTATTTACTATTTCTTTGATGGTTGAAATTTTGGTATTCAGAAATTCCTTAGAAAGAGGTATGGAAAAAACGGCCAAACATCGATCTATAAGGTGATATCTTGTGGGACGAAGGGTGGCATGAATCGGCCGAAAAGGTGGGCTTTCTAAAAATGTTTAATTCTAGGCTATTAAAAAGATTCCTGGTGATGGTCAGATTTAGAAAATTAATTTTCCGATTATTTTCCTGTTCAACTGTGAAGGAGATAGAGGGATGTATATTGTTGCAAAAATTTAGGAGCTGGGAAAGCTGATAATTGTTTCCAGTAAAGCCAATAAGGATGTCATGAACGTATCTATAACAGAAGATAACATGATTTGAGACTTTAGATTGTAAAACAGCTGCCTCAATATTATCCATAAATAGGTCTGCCATAAGCGGACTCAGAGGGGAATCCATAGCTAGCCCTTTTTTCTGTCTATAGAAATTGTTTTCAAACTCAAAATAGTTTTCACTAAGACAGAATTCTAGTAGTTCTAGTAGAAGTTCTAATTTCTGTTTCTAAAACTGGGTCAATGTTTTTGGAAGCCAAAAGGTTCTTAGCTATATCAAGAGAATCTTTATATGGAATATTGGAAAACATATTTGTAACATCAAATGAGATAAGAGAGCAATTACTTGGAATATTAACATTGGACAACTTTTTGACCAGGTCTGTGGAGTTTTTTTATACTGTTGGATGCATTGAAGTTAGTAGTTTTTTTAAAGACTTTATTAAAAGCGATTGCTATTTGTCTCAAGGGGCTGTTAATAAATGAGACAACTGGTCTAATGGGGTAATTCTCTTTATGTACTTTTACAAGTCCATAAAGTTTTGGGGCCATCGGGTTCATGTTTTTCAATCGAAATTTCTGGTTTTCGGGGAAAATGTGCTTGTTGGATTTTAGAATACCGTTCAAAGCAGTTTGAATTTTATTTTTAGGGTCCTTATTTAAGATGATAACATTTTCTTTTTCTATAAAATCAAAGATTTTTCGGTTATATTGAGCTTTTTCGAAAATGACAGTGGAATTGCTTTTATCAGCTTTCGTAACTATTAAATCTTTGTTTTTAATTTTTAGTGAAATTGATTTTATGGCGGAGGATAGGTTTGAGTTGAGATTTTGAGGAACATTTTTTGTAATGATTTTGATATTCTCTTTTTTTATAATGGAGTCTGGTTGGTTAAACAGTGCTACTTCAGCCTCAGATATAAGTGTTTCTTTTACATTTTTCAGTTTGACGTTGGTGTTATATTTAGGGCCTTTACCAAGAAGATTTATCTCCGTTTGGGAGAAATTAGTCTGTGATAAGTTGACCACTCGACTAAAAAATGTATACTTATTTGCAGTTTAGACAAAGGTGGAGGGGGGTTTTCGGATCTTTATTAATTTTGCCAGTTTTTGCTTTTGTGTTACAATTTTTTTATAAATAATCAAACTAATTTTAGATCTAACGTGGTCATCTAACACATCAAATTCTGTCGGATGAAGTTTGAATGTGAGCTCCGAGTGCAGTACCTTAATGTAATGCAGATTTGTGTCCCTCCTTATGAACCAGGTCCGTGCTTCTTCCTTGATCCAGATTTTTTGTGCTGCCATGATTGCTCTTTTTGCGGAAACGCTGTTTGCTGCTATCTTTATATTTATGTAGTTCGGGACAATGTTCGCCTTGAGACATTGATGGTTGAACCAAATATTTTGAACCGCTGTACGATGCTTGAGCCTGAGTTTGTAGTACATGTTAAAGTACATTTCAATAAAGCATCCCCAACACCCCGTGGAAATGCTGTCATAGAATGACTAAAACAAAATGTTAAGTTGGCAATGCTTTTATACGCATTCAGCACGTAGTGGTACACTCACTCGTGTTTGTGCGCTGAAGTAGTAAAGTTGTGTTTTTATTCAGTCATCACGTTACGGACCAAACTTCAACTCATCAAAGTCATCATCAACAGGTTATGGAGCCAGAGTTTTTCAGTGGGTTTTTAGTACTGGATAAAATATTTACTTTATTAGAGATGAATATGAATGAAGTCATGGAGATCTCAGTAACATCCCACCGACTGAACAGATCGAACAACAGAGCGTAAAAATTCCAATTGAATGTTATTCTGTGTGGTTGAGATTTAGTGGAAATCGTTAATGATAGTTATCTAGCACCAAAGTCAAACGCATCTTAGGATGGCAAGAGGAAATGTCCGCAGAACGTTGGGTAAGGAGTTGCAGCATTATTTGCATTCATTGGTTCCGACCAGGCAAATCACGATTCAGCACGGAAAACAGCAAGAAATGTCATAGAGACACTGATATCGATACAACAGAATGATGTGCGGTTGATGACTCTAAAGGAGGATATTTAAAGCAGAAAAAGGCGGCCGTTGTGGTTCTCAGTTTTCTGTTAATAGTCAATACATTAGTAACGAAAATTGAAGGGCGAACATGGTAAACATTTTCAAATTTATTTGTTATGTGCCGGATCATAAACGGGTTCACATCACAATTTATCAATTGAATTGAACCGTGTGGAACAACACAAAACAGTGCGAAACGACGAAAACTCTCTAAAGGAAGCTCAAACTTGGTGAGTAACAATTTAGTCGAAAGGATAAGGGCAACACCTAGATGGCGATAATATACAGCGTAAAAATAACTCAGACAGAAAAGGAAACAACACACCGGTAAAGTGTGGTTTGAAATTTCCATGTTTTCACTGTGGCGAAAGTGATAAGTGTAACTTGGATTTCCTGTTCTCATGTAAACTGGGACCTCATTGATAATGAGGGTTGACGCATCAATCCAACTCCGTCTTGTGAGACCGTGAGGTAAGGATAATGTTGGCAGGTTGATTTGAGTGGCCACCATTAGGCCACTGTAATTTGAGTGGTTGATTTGCGTATACACAATGATTTGAGTGGCCCGATGGAGACTCCCATCAACTTCCAGTCCGGTAGAGGCGAGGGTTGCTATATTATGTGGTATAATTATATTTTATCCTATCACAATAGGATGAATAAACTAGTATCCGTTTTGTCAACTCTCTCAGAGACAAGCCAAGAAATTTTTGGAAATTCTTTTGCACATCTTAAAAATGTATGGATTCAATCGTTTAGGTATATACGTTTTGAAAATGCAGTAAATTCATAAAAAATAAGGACACACACAATGATATGACCTTGGAAAAATTTCTCCGTTTACACCGAAGCAGCGTGTACTAAAAGAGTGGGAGAATCGGACGGCACTTGTGACAATGTTAATATCAAGCAAACTCAATGAAACTTTGTCGCCCGAAATGAACTCTCTGCTGTACGAAATAGTGTTTTCTTGTTGAATGTAACTCGAAATTTTGTAATTTTGAAAATAACCCAATTTGAATAGTCTTTTTATGAAAAGCAACAACTTGATCATATAAGAATCAACGAGAATCAACGCCTATATAAAAAATAATCTTTGGCGAAAGAAATAGGACGCTAAAACCAGTAAAATGTTTTTGGTTAGATACCAAAAGGACGAAATTCAAGCATTAGTTTTCGTCTCTGTAACGGTAAGCAGGCGGATAATTGTAAGCTGTGATGTGATTCAAAGCAGCCTCTTTGTTCGACAGCATCGAACAAGTTCAGAAGAAAGGATTTGAACTGATGATCATTCAGACGAAACAGAAGGCATTGTTGGTAGCAAGATAAGACTAATTATTATCCGAAAAAGGACGTTAACGATTGTGCTGAAATGATGCAATAACTTCCGACCAAGACTTCAGTTATGGAGCAGCTTTGGAGAATGAATTAAATTCTCATTACAATCCCTGGAACTCATTACATTCCAATACATTAGCCCCTTGGGAGTTCCCAAAATAATCCAGCAAAATTGTCGCATATAAACAGGTGAAGCATACAAAGGTTGAAGCTAGTCTAGACTTCTCCCAGGTAAACTCATTTAGGAGCTATTAACGCGATATCCAGAAAAAATTGATCATACCCAAAATCAAATATGTAGACTACGCAAAGTTGATATGACTTCAAACATCATTTACGAGTTATCATATGGGGGCTTCAAAACCGATCAATGCGCTATTTGAGATATTAATATTTTTGACAAATCAATGACCAGGATCAATACCATAGACCAATCCTAATTTGCGAGACGGATGTAGACTATGATACTCTAAAATCTACTACTGGATATGCGTTTATGAATATAGGAGTGGTTTAGGATCAGACTCCAGAGAACAATTGCGGTTTCAGCGACGTAATTGGAATAAATTGGGATATGTGGAGGAACGAAGGAAGCTATGTAGTTGCAAGACTTATTGTAGAAAATTGGGTTCAAGCAGGATCAAACTTCTGACTTGTTTGTTGACCACCAAAGTACGATATGGCTAGTCTATAAAACTGAATATTGTGATCCGACGAAAACCATCAATAAGCATTTACATTTTTTTCAAATCTTTCCAAAGAAATGGGCAACGCGATCAAGTGTATTGAGCAATAGGAAACATAATAGTGAATATTTGAAATGTAATACCTTTATAAACGTTGGAATTAAATAAATACTAGCAATAGATGAGCAACTATTTGACTTTCCCAAGTATCCATTTAATTCATTGTACCAACCTATTTTTGTTTTTCTGTATTGTTGTATGTTACATAATATGGATGATAATTCAAAAATTTAAAATTTCTCTTAATTTTTGTTAAAATCCATTTTCAAGAGAGTGGAAGTCTCCTTGATAATTTATATGCAGTGGAGAATTGAAGGCTGCTCATACCATCAGTGTTAGACTTCTAGTGACACATGCCTTCCGAACGATGCCTATCTCGTAGAGAATCTGACATGAAACTAATTGTTTGATTCTTTCCAGTATCTTTCAGTATCATCTCTGCAATTGATAGGTACTTATAATCACTTGCTGAAGGGACTGTCAAAAACCGTCTAGCTCAAGATCATATGTACCTTGAGTTTTCAATGAAATCGATCTAGGGTGAAATAACATCAAGATACTTTTTAGTTTTAATTTTGCGTTATTTAAAAGTGCATTGGTTTTATTAGAATGATCATAGGCTACTCTCAATTGTAATCTTTAAAATGTTGACAATTTCTTACTTCCTTCAAGAATGATAAACTTGAAACTAAACCGAGAACGTTTTTACAGTATTGTTTTCAGTCTTAGTCGATTTGGCGAGCATACGAACATCCTGAAAGCTGTGTGGCCAAGGGGTACTTGGTCCTAAATATGCGAACTCCGGATACCTTGGGGACCTCCGGTTTCAAATAAGAGCCTTACCTCGGTATGTCGGCTCTGCCGGGGTGGACAATTTTTTCCGACCTCTTTGTGGGATCAAAAACGGAATCCTAAAAAAATCAAAATCAGAAGGAGATGGCGGATCCTTTTAAGGGTCGAAATAAGTTGATGAAAACACCGCCAACCTCAAAAAGGGTGCATGAAAACATCACCGCAACCCAAATCCAAACCGAGGACATAACACTCGGAATGGATAACCCTTCCCTTGGAAGGGAACGCAAAGAAGGAAAGAATATCTCCATATAGAGGAAGCAGGAGGGCGCAAGAAAAAGGGCAAAAGCCAAGACGAAGCGCCTTTTAACGAAACAGGGAGCAATGGTGGAACTGCCACCACCACCCCACTTACAGAGAATACCTCTGAGTGGAACGGAAGAGCTGGAAAAGATCCCTCACTCCTTGGAAGGACAGGGGGAATCACATCTCAGTACAGCCAGACATGAAGGAGATAAGTCACATATGATACCATTAACGCCCAGAGAAAATCCAGGTGGGCGAGAGGACCCTCTTAAGAAGGGACTAAGTTGGGCGGGAGTGAAGTGGTATCCGCAATTTCTAGCACAGGGAATTAAACCTGAGGACGCCACCAAAAACTTCTGAAAAAGAAAGCAGTAGATTAGAAGCCGGGACTAGGAGGACCAAACCCCCCCCCCCCCCGTTTAGCAGTGCAGGAAAAGGAAATCTGCACCGGAACCGATTAAAGACAACACCTAGGCAACACCTAGCCCGGTTGACCAGAGGAGGAAGCCAGTCGGAGACTCGATTACTCCTAAAAGCTAACAATTGAAAAAGTGACCACGCAAAACCGACAGGTACGACAGGCGGGAGAAACGAAGCATCCGTTGAAGCTAGTACCTGTTACGCAATCACACGAAAAGTGCAGTATGTAGCGGTGGTCGCAAAGGACCACCCGATGCGGATGCTTATAGATGAGGAACCCACTCAACTGGAAGACGCCAATGCATAGGAGATGCAAAATGGAGAAGATCTCCATTTTGAGGGCCTGGACTTCAGACTAGGAATGCTCCTTATGGGCTGTGGCTATTCCTTCCGCAGCAGTTGAGGCTGGCTTCGTCTGGGGCTGCTGGTAGGCAGAACATTCCTCCCGCAGAGGTTGCAGTGGAACCTGCTCTGTCCGTAGCTGATGCAAGGGAGCCCGTCTTTCCGATAGTGGTTATAAGGGGGGCCAGCCGCGGTCATGAGTAATGTCGGGAACGGGGCCCCCTCACAGTGGCGGAGATTGAGAATGCTCCGTGTACCGCTGTTTTGAGGAGAGGTGGCCCTCGTACGGCGGTCGCGAGGAGACTTACCTCCGCGACTGCTGCCCTCACTGCTGCGTCGCAGGGGAAACTGAGATCACTGCAGCATCGATGAGGCTCTCAGATAGAGTGAAATGGGGTACAGCAGCAGTTCCAGGACGGGAGAAAGAAGCTTATCAGGCCAACCTGCCGGTCCTGGAAATAAGCTCTGACAATGATCACACGGCGGAAGAAACGGGGCTGGTACCCGCAGCTTACAAAGAGAAATGGACGAGAATGTAACTCGTTTAGCACAGGTGAACCTTCATACGAATATTCAAAAAACAAAAAATAGGACAAGCATGATCCAAGAACCCTGGACACATGAGAATTGTATCAGAGGCCTAAACACTCCCGATTCCATTGTAGTCTGCGCAGAGGGGCTGGATCCTCCCAGAGCGGTTGCTATGATAAGCACTCACTCATAAAATATTGATTATATATGTTTTTCAGAATACTTGATGCGGGTCTTGATACCTCTGAAAACCTCTTTTATGTACAACGGTAAAACCTGTGACATAGTTATTGCATCAGCATATTTTCCAGTAGGGCCACTGGAAGTACAAAGGCTAGTAGTACACAGTGAGAGAAAAAATATTCCTCTCATGATCGGATGTGATGCTAACGCCCAAAATGAGCTTTGGAGAAGCACTGACATGAATCAAAGAGGTAGTGAACTGCACGAGTTCAGAATGAAATCAATTATGAATATACACAATGTAGGGGGTACACCTGTGTTTATTACTAAAAAACGCAAGGAGTTAAAAGTTAAACCTTGGTTAAAAGATGGCGCGTAACCGAGGTCCTCCATGTCGGACCATAAAATTTTGAGGTATGACCTGGAGGGGCTCAGGATTGGGCACTGTACACCACCCGTTAGTGGCAAAATCTTCAGCTTATCTCTGTCCAAAGGGCCCTCAAAAATAGTCTTGAACTTGAGCATGCACTTGAGCTCACCATCAGAGCTCTGATGGTGTGCAGGGACATGACAGGCAGGTTCTGGGGTAACTCGGGAATCCTGCGGTGGATGTACACCATAATGGTGAGACCAATTATCACCCTTAGATCGGTGGCCTGGGCAGACAAAATCCAAGAACGCAAGACGAGGCTTGCACTTGATCGAGTTCAGCGTTCATCGGATCCATAAAGTCATGTCCCACGGCAGCTCTCCAGAAAATCCTACACCTATCGCCACTTCATTTGGTGATAGAAGTAGCAGCGACATCTACAATGTCATAATCTTCCATGACGGAAGAGAAAATGGCCTCAGAATGGGGCACAAGGGCCAAGCTAAACTAGTGAAGGTGACCCCATTCATATATGCACCGTCTGATCGCATGACGTCGGCATTCAGCTTTCACAACAACTTTTGTGTAGTGCTGAGAGACAAGAGGGAATGGAGCGTTGAGTCCAATATGCACCTCATCAGACGGAATGCAATCAGGTGGTATACGGATGGCTCCAAGACATCTGAGAGAACAGGAATTGAGTATTTGGGCCTGGCACCAAGTACTACCAACCGTTGGGAAGTATGCCAAATATCTTTCTGGCTGAGGTCTATGCCATCGCAGTAAGCGCACAACGGAGGAGGAGGAGGATACAAAGAGGAGGATACAAAGGCAAAACTATAGCTATAATATCCGATAGCCAAGCAACCTTAAAAGCACTGGAATCCCTGGTGATTACAACGAGAATGATTCTAGATTGTTGAAATTCACTCAACAAATTGAGTGCGGACAATAGGGTTACCCTATACTGGGTGCCGGAGCACGCAGGTATCGAGGGTAATGAGCAGGCGGTCCAACTGGCGAGGAAATGAGCATTGACAGCATTCATCGGTCAAGAACCCTTTAGCCCAACTGAAATGATTTTCGTTCAGGGCCTGAAAGGAAACTGAGGATAGAGAATGCAATAGGCTCTGGAATGGACTCTTATGGCTTCGAATGTCGCAGCTATTCCTCAATGCTTATGACGAAATGAAGTTTCGAGCGTGCATCGAAATAAATAAAAGAAAACTAAGGGCCCTGCTTGGGATCTTCACGGGACACTGTACACTCGGAGGGTATCTCAAACGGATGGGCTTGGCAGCGAATGATGAGTGCAGGTTTTGTAATCTTGCGGAGGGGACACCAGTACATCTGCTGGCACACTGCAACGCACTGTTCCGCATGAGAAGAGACAGGTTAGGAAGCTGCTTTAATGTCGAAGAGAATTGGAACGCCTGAGGCCGAAGCGGATCATTGACTTTCTCAGAAACATCGCCCTGCTTGAGGTGCTCTAGGCGTAACGGGAGCGGGGGTGCAATAAACCTGCAAGCTTTGAAGTGCAACATCCCCGACAGCAAATCAATCAAGCCAGTGTTCCTAAATTTACAAATCCTACTCTTGAAAGATGATATTGCCACATCAAATGCAAGTAGATCCTGAACGTGTCATACCTTGGCCTTTAAAATAACTAATTTGTCTCCTGATAAAGCTCTGAGATTTTCCAGAATCCTGTCTCCGATGGTATCGGTTTCATATTGGTTTACGAATAACCATGTGACACTCTCACCCTTACATCGGTCCCTTGCATGCTGTTGCATGCAAGCAATTCGTTTTTGAGAATCAGGATCGAAACCCATGCTTTTGGCTTGTTGATGCTCTTCTAATTTTCCACACCATAGGGTGGGCGGCAGTTAACTTTTTATTCCTTCTTGATCAAGAGCTCGCAGCATCTTTTTCAATGAGGAGAGTCCACAATTTTCACCTTCATGCAATCCAGGCATCAACCACATCCAAGAGTTGTTAATCACAGTGAGGATTTACTCATTGGGTTAACACATTGTCTCCTGGAACACACTCAATATCCTTTATTCTAAAGGAGACTTTTGATAAGGCATTCGATATGAAAAATTTTGATCTAGACTATCCTTGGCGGTTTTCTGAAAAGCTCTTGTTTGTGGAATCTAACCAGACACGGGCTCGTTTCGGTCACTCGTAGCATCTCTGTACTTTGATTTTTTGGGCTGTCAATTTCCCCAAATTTCGGTGACACTTCTTTGAGAAAATTTGTCCTTTGTTGATAAAATTTTGCAATCATTACAAAATTATACATAAAAGTATGATAAAATCTAATAGAAAGGACTAATAAAATCAGACTAGTATGTTGAAGAACCGATTCAACAATAGTTCTTGCTCTCCTATCTCAGGTTGTACTGTTAATTTTATACATCTCATAACATGACCTTACGTAGTAGTCTCTTGGTCTCAATTTTAATTACGAAAAGAAGTTCCTTGAACATACTTAGAAAACAAGTATTCTAGCCGGTATTAGACAATATACAGAGTATGTTATAATATAAAAGCTACCTTGGTATCGCGGAAGATCGTTTCCTGCTCAATACTCAAGACAAATCGAAACAAATCATTTTTTGGATCACGCCTGCCGAATTGAGTGTACGTTTTAACAATATAGTTGCTTAAGGTATTGTTGAACACGTTGGAGTTTTAGAAAACTTTGTTAGTTAATTTGTCATAGCAGAGGAATAACAATAAGGAATGGAGTTAGACATAAAACAAATCAGGCCATTGTTAGTGAAACAATGAATTGTTGTAACAGGAATGCTATTTACCATCTCTGAGGATTTGGCAGCAAGGATAATTTCAGACATTAACAGAAATACCATCATTTTCCATTTCACTCAAATTTCTCGCATACAAAATAGTTTCGAAATAACTGTCAGAAGAACAACTTGCCATCTGATCAATCGGCATCAAGTGCCTAAGATGCCAATTAATTTGTTACTCAAGGACCCAGTTGAATTCTAACCAAACAACCTATCAAATTTAGTCCAAGAGGGGCCTTCAAAAGTTCCAAATGCTGCCCGTGAAAAATTGAAGAAGACTAATGTACAAATACCAGATACTAAAAGTTAAATACTAGAAAGAATAGAACAAAAATACTCAGAATCCCTAACATACTAATCATTTTTCTATGTGTCCTTAGGCTCTTACCTTAGGTAAGAATAATGAAAAAGACGAGATTGCTGTTTGCTCGGTATATGGACAAAACAAGATTTATTTTTGTATTACTCATTTTTAAGGATGACTGTTGAAGATGTTTAAAAAATTCGATTTCGCATAAAAAGCTATTCGTGGAACCTGACCCAGTATAAGAAAAACCTGGACCATAGCTTAAGTAAACATAACGTTAACACTCTCGGGCATCTTCTCTCGAACAGAGATGGAAAAGGCACATGAACATTTATACTTGTATTGTGTTGGTGCATTCTTTTTTTACGCAAAAATGATAGAAAATTTAGCAATCCACATAAATTTCCACTTCTCTTAGTTGCATACCATTGAATGTACATGCTGGTTAGTTTCTAGCTACGAGATACACGACTGGAGAAACTGCAATAGCTGCTTTTCCGACTGAAATGCAAATGAAAAATGTTTTCCCCGTGTAATTGCATTTGTAAGTTAATTTTATGAGAATTGAATTTTATTAGAACAAATTTTAATCGAATCAATCTCGTTCTCATGTCCCATCTGCAAGTAGTTATCCTCCCAAATAAACATGCATCTTAAGAATTCGGATGGAATCCTGTTTGATTGGGAGCTCTGCAAATTGTTCTGCTTTGTACTGTATGCTGTGCCTGAAGTGAAAAAGTGAGTGTCAAAATCCTTGCACATGAATGTTTGACGTTCACAATGCTGAAAAATTTTGTGCTGGCCACCATCCAAGGCTCGTATATAACAATGTCAACGCGCGAGTCAGAAGAAATTTTAAATCCTTGCATAACTGTCAATAAAACAAAGACTTATTATAACACACTAGAGAAGAAAGGACAGTGTAAGTTGTTGTTTTTCAGATACAAATCTGTACAGACGATGGCTTAGTCAACTTCGGCGGCGAACAAGGTCATGGCTACGAAATTCACAGCGATAACCCGAAAAAGGGGTCTAATTACCGAAGAGTACCATAATACAGTATTCTACCATACTGTGAATTTCGTCCTGATTGGCTTAAGAAAATTATCCTTTTTTATCTTGACAATCCACATGTATACACTACAAGTCGTTATAATGGCAATATTCTATGGGTCATAATAAGTTTAAATATGAAATTACGTTAGTTGAATTTAGAGCCTAGCGATTATTTTCTGTTTCGAGTTTTGAAAAAATGGAACGTTGGTTGTCCTAGTTTGTAAATTTTTCTGGGAAGTGTTTGCTTGTTTGGAAATTTTTGAGACGGTGAGGCCATTCACATACCAAAGGAATATGTTTCAAGGCTGGGGATCTTTTTTAGAGGGGATGTCATAACTGTGTGCTACGTAGATAGCACTGAAAGGACATTTTTAAGATAAGTTTTGCAAGTTGGGAAAAATGGCAGGCAAGGCAGGTGCTTATTTACAGTGTCTGTAGGAGAAAATCCAGATTGTTTTTTTCGGTAGAATTGGTCGTAATGTCTGAAATGTTTTAAATTACATCGTGCATATATCTGTTATATTATATTCCTTATGACATATATTCCTCAAGGATTCATTTTTATGATTCATTCGAACATTTGTTGTGATTTTCTATGGGCTAAGTAAATTTATTCGAAATTTATATATTAAATTGTAATGAACAATTGAATCTCATACAATGCCTGCAAGCTCCAATTTTATCAATTCGGAGCAAGGAAATCAATGAAAAGCTACCGCTTGCATAGCGAGTTCCAAAGAGTAATCACAAAATCAATTCACAAAGGTCTCGCGTAATAATTTGAAATTCAATTACCGCTTTTTCCTCAAACAGTTGAGCATTTCGTCATTTGCATCATTCAAAGGACAATTGAGCCCATGTGCTATCTGCATCGTCAATTGCAACGAGTGGTTGGTAGTCGCCCAATCCGACATAGCTGATCCTGACATGAGAATGGCACGATGAAACAGACCTGCAAGTAATAAAACAATTATCGGTTTCACTGTCAACGATACACTATGCAACATGACTTCCTTGCTCCACGGCTGAATACGAACAAACTGTGTACAATAAAAAGCAACACATTGCATATCGGAATCACAAACCTTTTGCAACAGGAGAAACCATCAGCAAATTAACACATGCTGCTCCTGTTCCATGACCCATCACTGTCACAAGCTGGTTATCGCCCCCAAACAACTCGACATTATCCTTAACCCATTGTAGCGCCGCTATTTGGTCCAATAATCCGAAATTGCTTACTGTGTGTTCACTGATGCCGGGTTTCATGAATCCTGCGTAAGATAGATGACAAGAAAATGTATGAGAAAGTTATCATTTCAATGGGAAAGTTATAATTGTTTGTCTTTCTTTTATGATGAAACTTCCATACATAAAATTCACATAAACTTTGCAACTCGTGTTGGAACCATCATTAATTACTTCCGTCGATGACTTTCTTCAGCGCGCCTTTGTTTAGATTTATGGCAGCTTTGGTATCAGGCTTGAGAGGTTTGAAAAATGAAATGTCGTAAATTGTTTGATATCATTTGAACCTTCGCCTACGCATGTCGACGAAATAGCAGATCATTTTGACGAGCCTCTGCAAATAATGGAATGCAGACCAGTCTCATACAGGGATGACTAATGGCAGGATTAGACATGAAAGACATAAAAAGTTGTCAAAGTTTTCCAACTGATTATTCTATGGATGCGAAATTAATGGCGTTTTTTTCAGTGTCAAATTTGCCTTCAGTATTGAAAAAAACTCGCAAATAAAAACATTTAAAGCGAATATGACGTATTAACTTCGATGACAGCATCTGTATATATTTATGAACATTTTCGAGAAAATGTAAGTTACTTTTTCAAGGAATATCTCTAAACTGCAAATAATCGTGCAAAATATTACTTAATCATTGAACATCCAATAAATATCTATCAATAAACATTAAAAGAACAGAATCAAAAACATTACGAAATAAGCAAAGGATCCAAAAGAGCCAATTATGCAACGAATTTTCAGCTGACTCAACTCATTCTTCGAAACCAGCTGTTGCGTGGCAACCTTAAAAAAACATTAACATAATTGATGGAGAGCCTTACCGTCATTTGGTCAGGATTCGCGTTAACATCATTCGGTCAGTAGCCAAGTTAGGCAAGGTTTTGGCTTTTTGTAGAGTGGGTGATTCCAGTAGATACAATTTCAATTGTTAAGAAACTTGAAAAAGAAAACTCACAAAAGAGAACCAGTAAGCTGACGTTTCGGTTTAGTCCCACTTTGTGCACAACCACAATAAACTCCAGGGGAGGTTCTAAAGTATTTTCAAGCACACATTTGATTGACCCATATGGACATAAGTATAAGCTTAGAAGGTGTGTGATGGTGCCAAAATTCAAAAAATGACTATTCAAAAAATAAGAAGTTTGCAACAGAAATGCTGTTTCAGCACTCAGAAAAGGCTGGTTCGGAAAAAGCAAAATTCACAAGTCTTGTCCTTATGTTCGAACATTACCTTATCTTCGAGATGAGATACCTCGAGATGCCTGTAAAAGCATTTTTTATCATCAATCGGAAGGAACTTTGATAGAATTATATGAGGACACTGTGAGGATACGAGTAATCTGGATGATGAGGGTAGTGTGTAATAGTGAGAGTACTCATGGCCTGTCGCAGATGCCGGACTCGAGTCCCGCTTGTGAAAGCAATATTTGAATTTGTCTTCCTTATTCCGGATTATGATCAGTCCATCTAACTTTGAAAGGTACATTCGGGGAAATTTTTAAACTTAAGTGTGCTTCTTTCAGCTTTTTTTCAGAGTATCACCAGCGCATAAACTTGTGTGTATTTCTCTCAACTTTCTCTTCTTGTAATCAGGTGGCTTCAACATGTGCCTTGTCCTAAATTCTGAATAGGAGTTTGACACCATAAATCAGCCTCACTAGCAATACTAGCCTTACAGTAGACCGCAGTCTGTGATAAATCCTTTGAAACAGTGCTGAAGAGAAATGCCAAGGATTTGGCTGCAACAGTGCTCAAATAAAAGCTACCCTGACCAGGTACCAAGTTTTTCAAGTTTTTGAGCACCGAATAAGTCAACGCTTATTTCTGGATACAAGGGATGGATTCAGAAGGTACCAATCACAGAAGTAGCTGTCTAAACTGTCCTCTACTCGGTTGTGATATGTTTGTTGCAGTTATGTCCTCGTTACTTATGGTAGTCCTAATAATTTTAGCGAATAGGCGAAATATCCTTTGAAATCGATAATATAATTACTCTGTCTAGATGTAGACCAGCGATACGGGCAGAAATGTTGCAACACAAGGGAGTGTCACAATTCAAAATTAAGTAACAAATAATTGAAGAATCTTTTAAATTGGTCAATTCCAAATCCCAACACACGAAGAGCGAGTTGACTTCCCTGTCCTTTCTAATACCTTGAAAGTATATCGGACTAGGGTGCTATGGTTCTATAATTTAAAGATTTTATTGAAAGTAAAGATGCTCCAAGCACTAAAGAAATTGCATCAAGTCTATCAGACATAACATATATGCTAGCCCTTTGGAGGATACATATGATAATGAAGAAAGCGCCAGAAAAGTAAGAGAACAACAACTTTGGGTTGTTTGAAACATTTTTAAGTACGGTATAAGCATAAACCATTCGAAGACCGCATAACATTCATAACTTATTGAAACTATTCGAAGAGAAGAATATTTCATGCAAATATAATAGAAATACCAACATTGAAGAAGAACAAATAGAACTACGACATAATCAATGGTCCCTAAGATCCAACAAACAATTCGGGAATAAAATTTCGCAACTTATACCCTTACAAATTTCTTTCGCAAGAAATTCCTTGCTTATTCAGTCAAATCTTAGCAGAGTGACATGATCATATTTTCCGCCAAGTGAAAGATTCTAACAATGAGTAGTAGAAGTAAAAAGAAGAAGGATATAGGTGGGCAGTGCCTTTATAATTTTTCGTATAGCCAGTATGATGAATTCACTTTACGAGGGCGTTCCAATAAGTACTAAGCATACAAATGAAAACACAAATTTATTGGAAAAATGTAATTTATTTTTCAATATAACCTCTTTTTAATTCGATTCACTTGACCCCGCGATGCTCCGACTTCTTTAACCCGCCTGAAAAATCTAGTTGACTCGAGGTCTGCAAAATAGGCATCCATGGTGGCGATTACTTCCTCTTTCGAGTGACATTTTCAAGTTGGGGAACAAAAGGAAATTGCACAGGGCCTGGAGAAAACAGTGGAAGGGACAGCAGTTCGTAGCCCAATTTGATAAACTTAGCCGTAGTGACCGGAGGTGTGAGTATCGTGATGGAAGACCACTTTTTCTTCACCAAAATTGGCCGTTATTTTTAATTCGACGTCAAATCGGTGCAATAATTCGACATAGTACTACCCTGTGGCTGTTTTGCCCTTCTGCAGGTACTCAATGCATATAACACCTTGCGAATCTCAGAAAATGGTGGTCATCACCTTTCCGGCCGATGGGGCAGTCTTCGCCTTCTTCGGAGCAGGTTCACCGGGGACAGCCCACTATTTCGACTATTCTGTGGTCTCTGATTTGTACCAATAGATCCATGTTTCGTCAGTGGTTACGTAACGACGCAAAAAATCCTTCAGATTGCGTTTGAACAGCGCCAAACACTGTTCTGAAGTGGTCATACGATTGCGCTTGTTATCCGGAGTAAGCAAACGTGGAACCCATTTTGCTGACAGCTTTCTCATACCCAAAATTTTATTGGGGATATACGCCAAGTGGTCTTGTTAGATGCCCACTATCTCAACTATCTCGTGCACCTACAATCGGCATTCTGCCAAAACGAGATCATAGCACCTGGGCGTGGCTCATCAAGAACCGACGTTCGACTGCGCTCAAATTCGTTGAACCAATTTTTGATGGTCGTCATTGTAGGAAAAGAGTCCCCATACTCTGCATCCAAGCCCTCTTTGATTTCACAGTGCGATTTTCCTTCTAAAAACAAGAATTGAATCATCGACCAATATTGCACCTTTTCCATTTTTTGATGTCTATGGACACGCTTGCTTTCACTGGCATTCAAAGCAGAACTACAAGGCCGATCTGGCTGGCAGGAAGCTACTACATTATAGTGTATATCTCTTGCGATAGTGGCAGCATCGGACAGTAAGGCTAAGTACTTATCGGACCGCCCTCGTATAATGTATAAGTTTTCTTTTGCAAAATCAAATGGATTTGAATCAGGGCCCCATGAAGGGATATACTTTGAACTTTCGTGTGCTTGTGTTAATTTTTGTTCTTCTGCCGGTAACCTCTGTTGCTCGTAAGCATCATATAGGTAAAGAAGTATCTATTCTCTCTTCCCAGGCCTTTTACCAAGAGAAGTTGTTGACTCTAGAAAATGACACACAAACCATAACTCCGATTTCACAACTACCTGGTGATAGTCCTGAGTATACGATTGTAACCCAAAAATCAACCTCCAGTTGTCAGAATTTATACATTCTACGTCAACAAGACCAAAGAAGGCCCGCATTTCCCGAAACCCGAAGCATTTTCTTCGCAATAAATTCAAACTTTTCGCAAAAAACTAAGCAATCACCATGATCTTCATCATAGAACAAGCTCATTTCTCTCCTGATATAGCTTTCTGCACTTTTTAGCTGCGAAACAAAAGAGACATTTTCAAATAAGAGGAGATATCAGCAGTAATAATAACAAGTGATAATAAGAACTGAGTCCACTCCATAAAAAATGGCTGCATGCAAAAATATTGGGAACTCGGAGGCAAGAGTATAAAATCTTAGGGAGCCTGTTTTGGCTTCACTGACACCGCCCCCCCTCATAAGTTTTACACTTTCGTATTCAAACCCCCCACCCGCTATGGCACCTTATGTGCATGCATATATTTGTACGCAATTATAAGTATACACACATTCACATGGTATATTAACAAAAATTTATTTAGTTATAATCTCCATTTTGCCCAACTTATAATAATATTGTAAAAATTTGTGGTTGATTCCATCTTCGCAAAATATATTAAACCTTAAAAATAAAAATAAACTTCTCCTTTTAATTTTGCGTTTTGTTTTAATTTTAATCACTGAGCCGACCAGTGACGATTATCGTTTAAAATATACTTTTCATCGTAGGTCACAATTCGGAGCAAGAACGGTTCCTTTTTGCTGCGGGAGAGCAGAGAACTTGAAATTTCCATTCGACACGTCATGGTTTGCTCGGTAAGAACATGCGGAAGCCATTTGTCAAGCTTTTTCAATTTTCCAAGTTGTTGCAAGTGGCAGCAAACTGTCCAATTCTGTACGCCTAATTTCTCGGCTTGGAGGGGGTCAGACTCCACTAATGCACGCAGCTCGTCGTTATCGACCAATTGTCCTGGGTGTCCATGCGGCTCACTTCCAAGGTCCATATCTTCAGATCCAAATTTTTTGAACCACCACCAAGTGGTTCGTTTGCTAAATGTATCAGGCCCAAAAGCGCTGTTGATATTCTTCGTTGTTACCGTTGAGTTTTGCTCTAATTTGAATTTGTATAGTAAAAGTAGCCGTTTTTAATTCACTCACATATTCACTTTCTCTTCATATTTTTACGATCACTATGAAGTGCAAAACAGAAATGACCATAAACCAAGGAAGCAGTATTTATACTTCAATATGCCATATCATTTGCGCCACCTTGTGCCAACATAATACACTAAAACTGCAGCCAACTTTATGTCACAGCTGTATCGGCCATTTCATCTGCAGCAACCTAATATTAAGAAGAGTTAACTTTTCTTAACAGGTGAAACACCACATTTGTTCTTATTTTTGGAATTTGCAGGCAAAGAAAAGCTGGCTACACCAAAAGTGAATTTTTTAATTGTTCGTTTTAAATCTTTCATTGTGAAGAGTTAATTGAATTTAGTTCTAGTCTAGTCTTGTTTTGTATGCTAGGACTGCTTTCCACATAGTTGTTTTCACGGATTGTAAGAAAAAGTTCGCGTTGAGTCGACTCCTTGGTAAGCCAACGCTTCTCTCTTATTCTCTTGATCCTTTTTTCAGTAGTCTGGGTAACTGGAAAGTAATATAGCATGGGATTCCTTTATCTCTCTCTTGGTACCTATATTTTGAAAAAATGCAATCTTGCTCATAAATGTTCAGAGTGAGATGCAGATTACTTAAAGATACAGATAAGGCCGAGCGGTGTCCTCAAACTATCGTGACATCAGCATGCGGATCCACAAGATATCTATTCAATAATTTCACTGCACTGCTAACGTAGAAAAATGAATGAAGAGAAAAGGGGAAAAAGTCTAAATATATATGACAGCTTATAAAAGCTAGTCTCATACAAAGTAAGAAAACCTTAGATGTTGTCAGAAAAGGATACAATACACTATGTTTATGTAAAAAGATCGAAAAAACATTGGAAAATACTAGTTAGTACCTTTAAAAGTAAAAAAAAATGGTATCTAGGCTGGTCAGTCATTCTATTTTTGGCCTCAAAACCCGAAAGAAAGAAATAATTGTGGCAGTAATCTTGTCAACATGTACAATATGAATTCGGGTTTGAACGAAGAACGACTTCTTCGACTCAACAGAGCTTAAAGACCTATAAACGTTAACTAAACCTAACTGGAACTGAAAATAATGGAAGAATTATGTATAACACCTTGAATATTTGCTGACTAAGCGAACTTAGACCCATTGAAAACAAGCGATATTAAAACGATTCTCTTTTTAAACTATGAACTCGCGATCAGTTAGAGCCACCTCATTTCGACACTAAGGGTGCATAAGCAGATTATTAGAAATCATATTTAATCTCATATTACTAACATTTATACAATGGTGATTCAAAAGGGTGAATACTTATATCATGATAGAATCATGGACTTTCATTTTAATTGGTTCTGTAAGGCACGATCTATTTGTGGCTACCAGAAGCAACCTGGGAGTGTACTTGCTGTATCTCTTACGGGTTGTCTTAAGAACGCTTCTCCAAAACTGAAAGGACACCAGCCAGGCTGAGATCATGTGGATGGCTATAACGCATGCAGATTTGAAGCACATTCGGCCACGAAATTCAAGATATTAATTAGTGACAGAGAAAACTCAAACCGAAAATATAGTATTAAAATTTTTCGGTTCGATTTCAGGCGAACTTGCATTTATTGAACAGAACTTTAATACAACGCTTTATTTATTAGATTTTTAGGAAACTCAATGAAAATGTTGAAAATGCTGTCCATATGATGCATTTCAGTGAAAAATGTATAACCACAGGAAGCCTTTGATATAAATTTAAGGACACATGCAAAAACAAGGAATAGAAATAATGCTGTAAAGTTTACCATATGTTAACATTTAGGGACATTTTTAGTTAGTGTGGTTACGATTTATTCACCTCTGATTTTCAGGGCTTTTATCATTTACCTGTTCAATTGTGCAATTTACCACATAAAAAAATTTTCTTCCTTTTCTAGAAGAATTTCATTCCTTTCTTTGTTGAAATTGGGCGTATTTGCCGCTCTAGTTAACACATAATTCAACTCTCATGCATCGTTGATATGTAATCGCCGCTTGTATCAAACTGTGAAATGTGATGTATAAGTGACAAGGGAAGCTTCAATTTGGTTCTCATGTTCAGAACAGAGCAGAACACTAAATACAAACGACCAATGAATAAAACATCAAATCTCGGATTTCGGAAAATCGTCTATTGTTTTCAAAATGGTATTGTGTTGTATTTAACACTATTGGATCCAAACTTCTCACTAATGCTGTTAGGCAATGGTGTCGTGCTGTGAGGCAACTAAAAATATGTCCGCCTAGCCTTGTCTCTTCCTGATATATAGTACGAAGAATCATGATAGAATTAAATAATAGTATTCTTCGTAGCAGTGAGATGAAGACTTTTCGCACCCTTTCCACAATTCTGAACTGACAACAGATCAAAGCGGACTGAAGAACTTCTGTTTCACACAAAAAACATGTTTACCGCATTGCCGAGGCGAAAACACACAATAGCAAGAACATATCTCAGCGTTTACACAAATTTATCTCCTTACTTCGCTCACCATAAACACCTCTCTCAAAGCGTCTGCATGACACATATAAACTTACTATTTCTAACTCCATCTCTTTCTGCGAGAAGTTGCCGGGAAGTGTGCTTGCTGTTTGTGCTTACGATATGAAAAACTCTCGTGTGGGCATTTTCAATCGTATTGAGTGGCATCTTCGGTCAAAAAAAGGAAGAAAACAAAAACACTGAAGAAACCAAAAAGTGCTTCCTACTTCTAAGTCACCCAGGATATAAAGAACTACCTTCTTTACCAGAAGAACCACTTAGAAGTGAATTTTTTTTTTCATTTATTTTTTCATTTTCATTTCAGTTTTTTTCAAAATTTTCTAGGCAGTCTAGATCATGTCTTGCATAAAGAGAAAATGATCATATGAATAACACATCACACAATAATAATGACGTACTAATTTTTTAAAAATTTGTTCGTAGTCTAAAATAAAACATTCTCCCAAAATGTTTTTAACCTCAAAACTGCTCAAAAAACAATCTTTAAAATTTGCAATTTTCGCTGATGAAATAAATCGATTTCGTTATATTTTAATGCACATCCACCTTTTTTGGATGCTTTGATACGTACTTTAGAAAAAGTTGACCCCCGTTGACAATTTAACGTAAAAAGTGCGAAACGGTCCGAGTGGAATATGAGGATAGTCAAGGTTCCAAGAAAATTTCGTTTGCTACCGAAAACACTAAAAGGATACGTTAAAGTGCATATGATGACTTACCCTCCCTTTTGCACGCCTATCTTCCAACATCTTCGATCACCAATTTAACTTAATCGAACTTCGTTTTCCAAGCTTTTTCGAACCATGACTTTTTAAGAAAAAATGTACTATAACTGCTCTAAACAGCACTCAGCTGCAATTTGGCCCCCTGAAACTTATCTCCGCTCCCGAAATTTAAACTCCCTCCTAAAAATACTTTTTAAACTTCACAGGATTACAAGTTATCAAAATGAATTGCTGAATTGCCTGAACTTCGGTCTTTTGTTTTTTAAGATGGTTTTGTTTCATTGTTTTTAGTCTTTCTGTGTCAAGATTACAATTACTAACTAATTGCGTTTCACTAGCACTCTCATTGTATTCAATGTGATCCACTAAAGAAGACTGGTCAAATCAAATCTTGCAGAATTACTGAGAATACAAAAGCAGCTTAGTCCCATAGTTTCCAATATCGAAGTTCTTGCAGGATGACTTCAATGAGAAGAAGATGCGACCATGCATCGGAGTGAATAAGAGAAAGCTATGGGTCCTTATTGAGTTGTTTATGGGGTATTGCCATTAGATGACGTGATTAAATAAACTTAACTATCGAACTGATAGTGCTCATTTTGAGATTTTGTATTTTTGAGCAGACCGTAGTGCATCACCTAGTCCATTGCTAAGCAATATTTCACAGAAGCTAAGATAATCTAGGAAGCTACTTCCTTGTTTCAGATAAATTAGGACTAGTGGATGATTTACTATTTTAGAACGATCTGTCTACTTAACAACATCTGCGGGAACTGGAAACAGAAGGACAACAGATCTTTGAAAGTTGGCGTGTGATCTAACGTTGAAGGTTGGCCAACAGAGGTCAACCTTTGTTGGTTGACGATTTGAAGTGCCTGATTTAAAGTTAAAAAGTATATAAGTCCGCGCTTTCTTTTTGGTCTTTGCAGGTGCAAAATATCCTGTCGATCTGGATACTCAATTTTGATTCACAAGGTTGTGGCCTGTAAGCTATATCTTTAGAGTCTTTAGAGCTGGGTCTCAGTCGAAATTTTTTAGTCTCAGTACAAGATTTGGTCTTGGATGTAGGATTAGACTGAACACCTTGGTTAATTCTGCAAATATTGCTGCCTTTTACAGTCAAATCTATCTGTTTTTGGAGAATCTCCACCGACTCCGTTTTTCTGGCAACAGTGGTTTTTTCAGGCACTTTGATTTAGGTGACTACGACTCAGTTTTGATGGGCTTAGCCAACTCTTGCTTGTTTGTTCTCTCTCTTCTTTCACTTCTTCGCGCCCTTATCCACTTTTCTCTCGAGGAACTGATGCAGGACTTCACTTCCGTCTGGAAAACTACAATTTGGCATGCCTACTTTTGTGTATGGTATGTGTTTGCAGTGCTGTCCGAGAAGATATGACATTTAACTTGGACATATTTCTTAACTAATATTTCTAGAGATAAATGTGCTTGGAAATACAGAGCATAGGCCCTTGGTGTCTACTGTAATAAAGCTCATAATGATTCAACCATCCACACTTAATGGAAAAGCATATTTTCTCAGAAATTAAGAGTAATCAGTTTCTCTTCAGTACTCTCGCTCTCATTTTTCAGATGAGATTTTATAGCCCGAAGCCTTAAGTTCTAAATTTTATTCTTACAAAATACTCGTGTTTGCGCTTAAATGTATTAATAATTCTTCACCACAGTTTAGCGTACCATCCAACTTGCCATTTTTTTGGAGGGAATGAGGAAGTTTAACGTTGCCATCCAAAATGTCATGTGTTAGTCTGAAAAAAACTTCTCAAACTTTTTTGATGTATGCATGAGTGAGGCGGAAAATTATTTCCATGTGGATAGTTAGATTAAATTCTGAATATCTAAAAAGAATTATTTTCATCCTTGCTTAGGAGTTTTCCAGGAATAATGTATCAGCAAGCTTTATGTGAGCTTGAACATTTAATGTGACTTTTAACCGCCTTCCAAAACATGAACCTGGCGCGCACCGAACAGCCAAGAAAAGTTAAAGTAGTTCTGCATTTTTTCTCACTAACACATTTGTGAACAAACGTGAAAATCGCGGTAGTCCTTTACCAACGATTTCGAAGTATTAATGGTTTGATGGTTAAAATTGGTGCAAAACTTCATTATATTCTTTGTATCTCTCGACATAAACTGGTCGTTCGAGGACATGTTGTAGTTATTAGTTCAAAGATTAATTTACTTCGTGGAATAGTCAGAACCATCTCAAGGGACATTCGAGTGCCAGCCTTTAAATAGAACTGAATATGCATGTGTGAAACGAAAACCCCAAGAACGTGTTTAACAATAGAAATACATGCAAGCATCTCATATTAGTGAATCGAGATTAAATGATGCGAAGGAAAATGAAATTTCTCCTGTACTGTCGTATCGATAACGATATGCCTAATTAATTCCTTAAATACCTATTCATCTTCTGTATCCAGAACAACTGCTCTCGCTTAACCTGTAGCCCTAATAACGTATAGCTATGGAAAAACTCGAAATGTTTCCATCAACAACCAAACAAAACATCACCCAGCATATCACATAACACAACGATTTATAGCAAACATTGTCTGCAATCGTATCCGGTCTATTGACAAAATTTCAAGGACTAAGCACTTACCTAATATGCCTAATCGGTAATTTAGTGTAACGACAATGACTTTGCCATAGCTGGCAAGCACCGAACCATCGTACGGATTGCCACTATTCCATTCATACGATTCGCCATGAATGTAGACGATGACAGGATATTTAGATACAGGACCGTTTCCATCTGCAAATAAGAAAAGTATCAAAGTTCTCCAGCACCAGTCAAGTTGAACTTTAATGACTTCTTTGGGATCTGATTAAATACTCACTCCATTTCGGCACGTAGAGATTGAGATAAAGGCAATCTTCACTTTCCGTTTTCAGATATGGCAGGAGTCTCACCAGTTGGTCATAACGTCCTTTTGATAAGTTATGATGTTGTTTGGTTAAATCGGGCAAATTTTGTGGACACACTGATGGTAGATGGGATGCGTGTTTGATACCGTGCCAAGGTGGTGGTGCTCCTGTGAATAGTGAAAAAGTGGAGTTGCTGAAATATTGATGTTGTTTGCACAAAACCATGAATAAATCGTTCCTCTTGAATAAACCACTACCTAGTGAATATTTATTTATTTTACGAAATAGTTAGAAAAAAATTTAAAAAATCAATATTTATATGGAATCGTTTATGGCAAAATTCAATTTGGGGCTTCGTAGCGTTTTATTGATTTTTTTGCTCACTAATCCATATGTTGTCATATAATCATTTTATTCGCAAAGACATTTTATTATATCCTGTGTAGTAGAAAACTTGGTTTGTAACGTTAGCAACTCATGATTTGATAAATTAACTAATGATTTTATTGGACCTTGTATTTAATTTAATTTTGAATGGAATCGCAACACAGAGATTTGACTGAAAAAGAGATGGCTTTTAGTTTTGACCAAAAAGTTTGACTTAGAAATTGCAATAAAATACATCAGAGATATCACCATGTTTAAAACATGATCACTTAATGTATCGTAGATTAATCTAAATATATCCTGTAGTACGAAATAAAGGATCAATGACTACAATGTCAAAATCTAAAACGGTTCCTAGAAACTTTTAAAAAATCAGAATAAAATCAAATCAACGCTACTCACAGATGCAATCAATTTAAGTCTTGAGCATCTGTGAAATGTTGATAAAAAGATGGGTTGTTCTTTGCATGTTTTTTGAAAGCATGGTGCGGCTTTCCATCTTTCCATCTGGACCATCTGGCTTTATCTTTTACATTTCATAATCTTTGGCTATGTAAGAATATCCTTAGAAATATGGGGTCCACTCGATGGCGTTACGTTGATTTGTAAGCTTTTCATCAATTTTTTCTAGTTTTTTAAAGACCCCCAGCAGTGTTACTAAATTATTAAGGAGTTTACCTGGCGATGTTTGAGGCAATACGATTCTCTTTTTACATTCGTCAGTTTGGAAGCCAGCTATAAGGGATTTAAATATTTATGATATCTGTATCACAGATGTAGCTTTGCACCTTTAGAGACTTTTCTGGACCGAGAACTACCGAATAAGGTCAATAAGAGCGCGAAAAAGGGTCATGTGGTGTGTTTTAAAGGATAAAAGAGACCTGTGAGGGCACTTTTGTATCTGGAAAAGATTTCTGAAATTAACCTAGAGAATTAATGAGCTCTTTTTAGTTTTTTATGTCCACTGCAAGTTTTGGTGAGATTTTTTAATACTAGACGTCTCTGGGTATAATTAACCAGCCAATATTATTTGGAAAAAAAAACTCCTTCAAAATGAGATGAAACATAATAATCAAAGTAACTAAAGAGCATCTATCAAGCCAATCGACGTAGCACGACCAAAGATTTGGCGTACTACGCCGCCAAATAGATAGATGCTACGTTTATTTTCCTTGTAGATCTTCTTCGATTTCATATATAAAAACCACTCATAAGCCGGAAATGTTAATTGCTGTTCTTCCTATTCCCTTAAAAGAGTTTTGCTGTTCTTCCCCTACAAAACCAAACCTTTTAACGTGAGATAACTTAAAAAAAATTTGCTCATGAAAGCCAAAGATATCTGGTTCGTGGTGGATTGAATGCCAACCATCAAAACTGGAATTGACCTCAGCCATACAAGCTAGGTAGAGCTCTTTACAACACAGTATCTGAAACAAACATCTTCTTACATTCACCAGACGAGCCAACAGTTTATTCGCACAAAGGTATTGGTTCGATATTAAAACTAAGAATTAGGACCGAAAATAAGAACCAGCCAATTAGAACCGATAGCTTTAAACGAGGGTCAATGTCAACTTTCAAAATTTTCAGCCTTATCGTCACCACATTTGTCAGTTACTTCTTTAATAAAAGCAGTCAATAGAGTGGAGAATCTCACAGAAAACTACATTTCATTTGAAGCCACAAATAGGGAATTGCTTCGCCACATCATAAATGATAATATTGAGATTACTTGGAACATTCCAGATTTGACGAGAACAAAATCTCAGATCGAATTCGGAATGGGATGAGCAAATTGCGAATTTAAATGGTACTTTATTGAAAGAAATCAATCGCTGCATCTCCGTAAACAATCCTGTTTACAAAGTCCTCAAACTAGATGCTGAAACACCTAAATTCATACAAATGAGAATTTGTCGAAAAAGGCAATAGCACAGAACCAGAACCAATCCTTGAACCTCGCAATCAGAATTGAGATTCCGTGCTCAGTCACCTGAAATACAATTCTCGTAAAGTTTGGCGAATAAAAGAAATATGGAAAAAAAATCAATCAAATTCTAGTGCCACCTCCGCTTGAGGGAAACAATGGTGTTCAAAATCAAACTGTTCAAACCCAGACCAACCCGAGCATTTTGCTAAAACGTTTCTTCAAAATCGTCACATCACCCAAAGTGTGAAAAACGAGCTTACCGAACTGCGAACCTTAAACAGAAGCTCACTAACTGCCTCCATTCCTAGTAACGACCAAAGGGGCCAAGGGAATTAGTTAGTTAATAAAAAAAACCCCAGGCCATGACGGGATAACGAATATTGTTCTAAAAAATCTACTCAGTAAAGCAATAGTCTCTGCTGGAAGACTTCTCTTCTGCAAACTAACGCTTGGAAGAATTTTCGGGTTATTTTGAACCCTAAATCAAACAAGGAACGTCACCGCCCAAATAACTATAGGCAGACAAGTCTTTTACCTTTTACCTTTTTCCTAATTCTCCTTAATTTTCAAATTGGTTCCAGGAACAGGCACTCAACTGAGCAACAATAGCATCGCATTACTAAAGACTTTAAACTTGCCATGAAAGAAAAAGTGTATGTAGGAATGATATCATTTGATATCGAAAAGCCGTTTGACACTGTGTGCGATGAGGGCTTTATCTTCAAATTGGTTCAATTTAAATTCCCTCTATACCTAAAGAGTAGAATCAGCTCCTTCTTAAAAGGCCGGAAACAGTCGCGTAAAATTTGAGACACCCCATTGCAATCTCGCTGTTTGTCTGCAGGAGTTCCCCGAGGCTCATGTCTGAGACCTTTGCTTTTCAATATGTTAACATCAGAAATGCCCGTGATGGAGATATGCAAAGTCGCTATTTTTGCGGATGACCCCGCAATCCCAAATGAAATAATACAAAACTTAAAAACATTGCATTAACTAAAGTACCCACAGAAATATTGATCCTATACCCTTCAACAAACGCAAATCACCACTTGATCCTAGAAACAAGGTACTCATTGTTAAAATGGTGGTTATGCCTATTATGTTGAGTGGAACCTCTGCCTGGAGCTTATGTGCAAAATAACTATTGTCACAAATTCAAGTATTACAAAATCGATGCTTAAAAATGGCTTTTAACAAACCTTTTCAATTCTCAACTAAAAGCTGGTACATAATACAGATACAGGTCGCTGTTACACAATGTATTGAAAACAATCCGTTTTCAAAATAAAAAGAATATGTTGATCAGCGCTCCATGCTAAAATATGATAATTTCAACACTTCTGATTATGAATCTAACATACCCAATATGCGTAATTTAACCTCATGTGTTTAGATAAGTGGTATTTTTATTTAGGCTAGAGTACTTATAAGGTTACGTAAGGTGTTTTAGCTTATTCGTTTTGCTTCGAAACTCATTAATGATACACGAAGTCAAAATACACAAGCTATGCTAATTTCTATGGAACTAAGGTTCCAATAAATCAAATTTAAACCTTATTATAAAATTTAAAACAAAAAAAATCTTAATAAAATAGTTTTGAAAAAATCTCGTGACGCTGAGCGCTGCGTACCTCCTCATAAAGTCGTTTCTTTTCACCAGAATCTGCAAGGCTTATAAGATATAACGTTTTTGATCCTATGACATTTCTCAAGACTCTTGTAATAATTTTATACGTTCGTTCTGTATGACAAATGAAACCAACCCTTCTCTCTCTGGTTCCGAAACCAACCCTTCTCTTAGTATTCAAATGTAAACGTCTCTCCTAATATTCGTGCGGATTTTGACTCATGATTTTCCCACTAGCAGGCTGTGAACTACAAATGGACTATTTTTCAGTTTCGTAGTTTTTATGTTTGAGGATCACACATCCAATTATCTTGATTTGTTGGCTTAAGATTTCCTTTTACAAATATCGTTCCCAACAGAATCTTCGTAAGAACTTTTGCTAACATGAAAATCTGAATCACGAAAATTCATTTCGGTGGTGCACACACTTCGTCTCAATTCTATAACTTCAGGATCAAGTGCTGCTTCTCAGAAAAAATTTTACATGGAAACTTCCATAACAGTTTTGCATCCCTTTTGAAATTAATAAAATGGGGGGAATGGTCTTCAGCGGGCAATACCTGTTGCGTCCAATTCTAAAACTTCCAAAAACATTTCGCTATTGCTAGTACACGACCGAGTATACTGGCATACCAAGCAGTGCGATTTTGTATCCGTGCATAAGTTTGACAGCTGTATAAGGGTTAGGACGTGTTTTCTTATAAAAAATATGAAAATTCGATGAAAAGTATGCCTAGAGTGATTTATATCAATCAATATCTTTCTAAAAGTCAATAATTACACATGCATAAGTGTATCCTATGTGCTTCTTGGATTTTCTGGATGTTATGTATGTTTTTAGTGATCACCCAAAGCATCCATTTTCATATTTTTAGGCTGTGGTAATCATCTTAAGTGTATGAAATTTTGAAGACCGTTTTCTTTTCTTTTCTTTGTTGAAATAATGCCTAATTTTTCCCTTATTTTTGTCCTTGGGTGCCACATAAAAGGAAAAGAACCACAACGAAAGAAAACTGAACAAAAGAAGAATTAGAAGAGGCTGTTGAAGCCTTTATTGCTGTGAATTCTCTGCGGTTAACAGCCAAGGAGTTTGGCATACTCGAAAGTACGCTGCAAGATCGTATCGAGAAGAATTGCAGGAACTCTCGAAGAAGATATTCTTCTTTTTCACCAGAAGCAGAGAAGGCTATGTTTGGGAATATGAAACTTCTAGTCAAACTTTTTTACGAACTTAGTTTACTGCAAGTTCGTAATGCAGCTCACATTCATGCTGAGAAACATAATATAAAGCACAACTTCAACAGGGAGAGGAAGATTGGGAAAAATGTTTGCCTGAATGAAGTCCTGTAAAGATTATCGGTAATTCAGCGGATGTCAGCGACTTTCAGCCAAGTAGTTGACAGTATGAAGTTTCAAATTCTATTTTAGGACATGTTCCCCCATTTGGTTGCACTCCTTTTGAACAGGATTGCTCAGCTCTTTCTCAATTGTCTGAAACCTTTCACGGATTAAAATGACAATGCGAAAAAATCGCAAACGAAAATTTACAGTAGGGAGCAGAAATGAGTACATGTTTACACTTCTTGCATTTCATAGCATATAAGAATAGAAATGACTAAGTAAACTAGAAATTTTTTTTTTCATTGCTTGCTCAATTCCTAACATAACGGTATATAATACAAAATAAAAAGCAAAAGATCCACAGAGAGAAAAGCAAAACTAAAACAACTCACATGTACTCAATATTGCACTCAGTTCTGCTTTCATCGGAAATTTAAAAATTTACCGCTTGTTTTGAATTCTTTGTCACAAATGAACGAGAAGAGTTAGTTGTGTGTGTGTTAGTTTGTGATCGTGTTTGATTAACTGTGAAACCTCGAAAAGTGGTGCGTTTTGTAAAGTTCATAAAAAAATCAAAGTTATTCGAAATAATGAAGAAATTATCACGAAATATTGAGAATAGGATTGAATATATGACAGAGAACGGCTTACCGACACAGAAAATTGCCGAGCAACTTAAAATAAGTCAGTCAGTGTTCATAAGAGTTCAGAAAAGGCAAAAAATTACTCCTAAAGAACAAGTGAGAGGTCGCAAAAAACTTTTGACAAATGCGGACGCGCGTCTTATGATAACAGAGATGAGAAAAAACAAGTGTTTAACACCTAAGGATCCTGTTCTGGCAATAACTAAGTCCGTTAGCCGATGGACAGCAAGAAGAGCGCTCCACTGTATTGGATACACTGCAGCTGTTAAAAAAAAAACCTGCACTGTCAGAGATAAATGTGAAAGCACGGTTAAAGTTTGCCCGAGAACATAAAAATTGGACTGCAGACAACTGGAAACGGGTAATCTGGCCAGATGAATCAAAATTTAATCGTTTTTAGTCCGATGGTAAGCAGTATTGTTGGCGCTGACCTGGAGAGAGCATGCGAAGACACCATGTTAAACAAGCAGTCAAGCACGATGGAGGAAGCGTCATGGTATGGAGTTGTTTCACATGGTGGCATGTTGGACCACTGCAAAAAATTTATGGAATAATGAGAAAAGAAAACTATTTAAATATTTTAAGAACTCATATTCCTGATTTTGTGGAGATGAGCGCCTATCCTGAAGAAGAAGTAATATTTCAACAGGATAACGACCGAAAACACACGTCTAAAATCGTGAAAGGTTGGTTGACTAGGCAAAATTTTAAATTGATGCAGTGGCCAGCGCAAAGTCCCGACCTCAATCCAATTCAAAATTTGTGGCCAATCGATAAAAGGAGATTGGGACAGTACAAAACAGCCTCATCTAACCTTGACGTGCTGTGGCAACGTGTGCAACAAGAATGGTAAAGTATTCCAGATGAAATCATACAAAAAATTAGTTGAGAGCATGCCAAAACGGATGAAAAATGTTTTAGAGAACAAAGGCCTATGGACCAAATAATAAAATACATCACTTCTTTTATTAGTTTTTATTAGGTGCAAAATTGAGTACATACGACATTCTTGGTGTTTCTTTTTTTTCTCTCTGGATCTTTTGCTTTTTGTTTTGTATTATATACTGTTATGTTAAGAATTGAGCACGGAATAAACAAGACATTTTTTTTTTAAATATGCTTTGTTATTACTATGATTATTATCTACGAAGTGTAACAAGTTAAACATGTACTCATTACTGCTCCCTACTGTATATCCTTTAATTCTTTATCCAATAAAGGACAACGATTTAAAAAACGTAAAACTGTCGCAGTTAAGTGATCAACGTCACAGTGATTAGTGGAATTTCCCTTATTCGCAATCCTGATAACAGTTTATAGATTTCAACGCGGTCCAGCATGTTCACTCTTTTAATTACCGACAAATTTATGAACATACAACTATAAATCACCTGTTGACAAAGAGCATACGCTGAACGCTTCCAATTTCCCAATATGTACTTAGCGAATTTTAAAATAGCCTGGAAAACCACCATTTTATTGAATTAAAACACACACAGCAACACAAATTTGTTCTTTTCATCATGAAGGACAATTTGGTACACCAGAAATGTATCCCAACATAAATTATGCGGGCCTGTATTTAATCCCCAACTTAAATAAACAACGAATCTCGTTTTTGGGAATCTGACATGGCAGCACGTGAAAATATATACCAAAATTTTAATCAGATAATTCTTTGCTTTTTCATATTTTGATTATTAATCGTTTTTAACTGGCGGCGCTGAAAAACGAAATTTAATTTAAATTCTTTGTGTACTTGAAACTGAATGTAAATACCAATTTTATGTACCTATCCACGCATTCATAAACTCAGTCGATGAGTTGAATCTAAAGTTGCATAATGAAAACGTGAAATTTTCAAACAATTCTTTTTTGTAACGATAAATTTTACTCCCCAAACGAGTGAGCCCAAAATATAAGTGGCAGCAGTGAGTCCTCCCGGGAAATAAAGTTTTTTTTTATAAAATAGAATGTATCGAATTAAATATTTCACAAAACGCGGAAGCTGGAAAATTAGTTTAGTAAGGATTCACGAATTCCTCAAAGTGTGAATCCTGATTTTATTAAAGCCATAACTAAATCAGATTACAAGGTTTTCGAGATTTGGATTCTAAAATAAAAAATCTAAACAAAATAAATTTTTCCCAAGAATTTCGAGTTTCGAAACCGCAGTATCGTCACTTTGAGTTCCAATCTATAAATTAGTATTTATAGTCAGTATTTCAATCATAGAATATTACTTTGGCTTTCGATTCAATAAAAGCGTCTTCCACTAAATTTAATTATAGTTGCAGTAATAATAACATCTATAAAAACATTAAATACAAAACGAATGGTTCAGTATTTATTTTTGACTTTATATTCTATTCAAGAGCGCACAGAATCACTGAGCTACATGCTAATAAACCGAGGATATACCTCAAATGTTGGCATTGGCTTACAAAGCAATTATTTGAATAAATAATAATAACAACTTTGGCTTGTTACTCATCATCACAAACTGGCCATTAGTGAGAAAATAATAATCATTGTAGTATAATATATTTGAATATTTTATTTATACAACATGGAATCATGTAGCATGCACTCTGGATATGAAATTTTCTGACTAGAATAAGTATTATAAGTGCAAAAGTTAAGCTGGTGAATCTCTGTTGGTGTCAGAAGTGGGAAAATAGTGCCAAGTACAAACTATGGTACAAAAAAGAACTCATTACATCGTAAAAGGGCCCGCATAAAGTTCCTCAGATTGAATTGTGCCTAATATGAAAAAGCTATCATCAAAGTTGAGATCAGTGCTTTGAGTGTTCATTAAAGATGAGAACATAGGGAAATCGAAATTATTTGTAAAATCAACTTAAATTTATACATGCCTTTTTAAGTCTACGTTACACAAACAACTCATATGGGTGATTAATTAGACAATGAATCCGTTCATTGTGAAGCTAATTCTATCTTGAAACTACTTTTCAAAACAGTGCTTCAAAAGTAATAAACTTTTTTAATTGAACATATTTTTTCATCCGAACTTTATTCTTCTAGTCGATCTGATGTGTTGATATGTTGATCCTCAGTTATATGCTACGCGCACAATTCCTACTGAACTTGTTTTTCAACATACTTCATTCAGCTTGAATACAATAATATTAACATTATCCATGCGTATTGCAATGAGACGGCTGGAGAGAATAGAAGTTAAATAACTTTTTCGCATCCTCGATGTTTTTTCGCCTTAACAACTTCGTTTTTCATTTAATGATTTTCCAAAAAATCTATATATTTTATCTTTCTATTATATCTATATAAATATGTATGCAAAATAATAGCAGTAGTCATGCAGCTCTTAGTACATTAGCGATTTCCATCATGCTATCATTTCAAAGTTGATTAACACATGTCAGAATTATTCCTTATGTATGGTAGCACTAAAACATTAGCATCAGATGTATTTGTCAATAAGACATATGTTAATGTCATCTGTTTTCTTCGCATGATCAGAAATTTTGTTGTGCGAAATAATAGCCGCATTGGTGAAAAGATCTTTATAACGTAGAAAAAGTGGTACATATAACATATTTTGTTTCTTGGTGAAAGTCTTGGTGAAAATTTGAAATATCTGGTGGTATCAAGAAAGAATATTTTATCATAATCCTTCATTCATTCCACCTCGGAAGAACGAAGGCACATCATTATATGGCAAAAAGAGAGAAAATCATACTAGGAAATCCAAAACCTGTTAAGATGCTCCACAAAGAAGATATCAAACTCCATGAATTTTCAAGTTCGAGTTGAAAATCGTTGGAAAAGAAAAACGAGCGGATCGATGGTCAGACATATTCTCAAGGCAGCGAAAAAGAATTCATTCATGAGTTCCAGAGAAATTGTGAATGCAGTGGTGTTTGAAATTGACTCTGCAACTATAAGATTTACATGCAAGTCGTCCTGGAAAGGTACTGTTGTTACGGTCACAACTTATGAACAAAAGATTAGACTTTGCCAGTGCCTACATAAATTGGCAACCAAGTAAATGGAGGAACATTCTTTGAAGTTGTGTTATTTGGAAATACTGCATCCCTGAAGTTCATTTGACCATCAAAAAAATCAGAATACCGCCCGGAATACACAAATAAAAAATAGCTCGGAGGATTATCTGTTATGGTATGGGCATACTTTTCACGGTATGGTATTGATACGATCATAAAATCTGAGAGACAATCACGCTTGAAAATTATCCAAAAATATTTAAAAAAATTATATTTGATACAAGAAGAAATGCCTATTCAGTGAGCGTTCCAACATGAAAATGACCCGAAACAAATTCCGAATGTTATGAAGACAATAGAATTATTCTCATGTCGCGGCCTGCGCAGTCTCCGGGTTTAAGTTCAATAGAACATCTTGGAATTGATGTTAAGAAAGCTGTTGTAGATGCTAAGCCGACGAAGACCGACAAATTCTAGAACACTATTCGTACTTCGCGGGAGCCAATTTCTTAGGAAAGATGTAAGCATTTAATAGAACCAATGCATCGTTGATGTCAAAATGTTGTTGACAATAAAGGTTTTTCTTTTGGATATTAAATTAGGATTGGAAAAACTGAAATAAAGTTAAACCACTTCGAATCTGAATTTTGAATTGAAAACTGCCATTAGTTTTCATAACCTTAAAATACAATAAATGTCTTAAAATATAACAATTTTCTTCTCTTATTGGTTCCAAATAATTATTTTTTTAAACTTCAATTTAAACTTCAATGTTAAATCCATGAAATGGTGAACTTTGTTACCTGCAGCTTTTGCTTTGCACATGACTAGGTATGTAAATGTATTTATAAGCTTATAAATATTTATATGATTACTTTAACAAAACAGACTTGCGGTTTTCTCTTTGGAAAAACATTAAATGTAAAACGAAGAGGTAAACAACTACCAACAGTCACTTAAGAGCCTGCAAAGGCAGTTTGCAGTTGTAATGAAATCTCACAACACGTCTACAGTAGCCGTTCCTTGAAGAAACTTAAAGGATCAAAACAATTGAAGACAGTTTTTCTGATGAGCAAACGTCATCCGACTCTCCTGCACAGAACACACGGTTGACCGTGCTTTGTCAATATTGTGCAGGTAGGACCAAAAACTACCGTGGCCACTTAAGAAAATAATCAAGTAGAAATCGACCTCATCATGCATTCTACTGAGCCAAGACCTCAGGTCAGGGACCAGACGTCTAGTCCACCTTCCCCTTGTGTCTTGCGCCCAGAACTGTTGCCAATCGCTGAGAGAGCGACGTCTCTCTTCTCTGGTGACCTCTTCTCTGCGGTCTTCATCTCTGCACGGATTAATACTTCTGCGCTCTCTCACAAGAAGGGTGATGGGTGTCATCATGCGATTACCAGCACTGACACCCCGAAGACTGTTTGAAACGCGCATGAGATTTGCAACGCTCCTTGTCTCTGTACCTGTGCCAACCACCTCCGGAGTAGCTCCTTGCTGAGAGTGTTGACTCAAAGTTCTGAACCATAAAGTAGAACCGACTGCATAGCCCACACTGCAAGCATTCATAGGAGAAATTAGTCTCCTTGATGTGGTGGGCCCCCTATGTTGACTTTTAATCGGGTGAGTCACCGATTGCAAGCTGTTGCCCTAATTTGTTGGGAAACACTCATCTTCGGGTCTACCAGGACGTCCAGAACGTATTGAGTATAAGTTGCGCATGGTCTATTGTGCGTACAGCAACTAGTGCCGTGACATCGTCCGCATAGCCGATCAAGCGTGACTCATCCGGGAGGTCAAGCCGCAGCAGTCCATCATAGGAGATGTTCCAAAGGTCCGGGCCAAGGATAGAGCCCTCAGCCACACTTGAAGTAAGAATCATTTTCGGCTACCTTCCCTCGAGTCACAAAGTGTGCGAGTATTCCCCGGACTAGATTTTCAAAAACTTTCCCGGCCGTGTCTAGCACAGACAGTCGCAGTATGCAGCTGGTGACTCGAAATTCCCTTTTCCTTCAGTAATCAGCACCACTATCGCCACCTTCCAGCACTCTGGGAACACTCATTCGCGCAGGCATGCATTGTACGTGCGAAGAAACAGGTCAGGGCAACAATAAAAGACAATATGTAGCACCTCCGCTGGAATACCATCTGATCCTGGAGCCTTTCTGGTCTTCATAGACTAGACTGCTTTTTCTAATTCCATTTTCGTGAAAAGTGAGATTTCCATTGGTGTTTCATAATGGACAGCCTCAACGATGGCGAAATGGATAGGAAAAAGGGCCCGCACAATTTCATTCATCTTTGCTGTCTGCCCTATGTGTGAGGCAACCTTTGGGCACCGAGCTTTAGCATCACTATTATTTAGCTCAGGCCTCATGGATCTCTGTTCACGTCTTCTACCAGGTTTTGCCAACCGCTGGCCTTGCTGCTGTTGATAAGCCTGAGGAGACATTTTCTAGTTGACTTATAAGCTGCTGATCGGATACATGCCTCTTTCGAAGTTCGAGCTCGCTGCGACTTTCGTTGTAGTTTGTGACACTCCCTTCGTTTTTCGGGGTTTCACAAATATACTGGGAGCTTGCCGTGCCGGAGTCTTCGTAGGGACATGGTAGACCTGCAGGCGAACGTAATGATTCTCATATTCGAACTCACCACATCTCTTGCCGCAGGTCGTCTGCTGCCCAGCGTTTCAACAAACACAGTTCAACAAACTTCTCAATATCCGCTTTTGCTGTATTCCACTGCATCACAGAAGAGCAAGCGCGTGATGAATCTCCAGCATTATGTTCTAGTGATCGCTGGCCGAATAAGCCAACTTTCAACTGATTGTGCTAGGCACTCTGAAACGAGTGTCATACCAGGTATGGTTCCGACGCAACCCCACTGGTGGAAAGTAAGAGTGTGGCGATTCATTTATCACTTTAGAATCAATCGGGTCACATAAATGTTAAGAAAGGAAGGTTGAAACCTTTTTATATATTATTTTTTTCGATATTCATTCTAAACAAGTAGACAGATTGTCAAGAGACTCTAGCCTGGAACCGTTTGACACATTACTTCGGGCTAGGCCTCTTTTTACTCCGCCCTAGAGCGCCATCAGCCTAGAGAAATCTCCCCCCAGCGGGAGGGGGCAGGATGGAGGAGGACTGCTGGAAAGGAGACCCTCCTAGACCCCGCGCCCAAGGTTATCCATTGTACATTTTTTGGCAGTAAATATTGCCCGAGAGTAATGTGCCACACAGGTCCATTAGTCGAAACTTTTCAGCATTTCTCCGACCAGATTGTCTGGAGAAAGCTCTCCCATCACCTCCCACAAGCCCTGCCGCATCCTGTCCCACCTTCTACAATTGAAGAAGGTGTGACATGCGTCGTCCCTTTCTCCGGGGCAGAAAATGCAGTCTGGGGACCGTGATTTACCAATCTTGTGCAAGGAAGACTGAAAATACCCATGCTCGCTAAGAAGCTGGGTAAGGTAATAATCAGTCTCACCGTGCCTTCGATTTAGCCACGATCCCACGTCCCCTATAAGACGGGCAGTCCAGCGGCCATTAGAGTCGCCTTCCCAGGACTGTTGTCACTCGAGTATTGTGCTCTGCCTCTCCTCTCGGTTGACAGCATATCTTGAGCCCTCCACTTTTCGGTCATAAATTCTCCATCTCTCCCGAGCAAGGAAGGCGATGGGTATCACTCCTGCAATCACCAGCACCGCCGACTCAGAGACAGTGCGGTATGCATATACAACCCGCAAAGCTCCTCGTCTCTGTACCTGGGTCAAGCGCTTTCGGTACAGCTCCTTACTGAGAGCTCCGGCCCAAACCGCAGAGCCATACAGTAGCACTGACTGTACAGCACTCATGAGAAGTCGGCGTTTGCTCGGGGTGGGCCCACCGATGTTGCACATTAGCCGACTTAGAGCTGAGACGCCTATAGCGGACAAATGTTAATCAAACAAATGTTAATCTGGACATATGAAGGTTCGACTCATTGATGGTACCTAGTTTTGCAAGATTCCCTGATTTCATTTGTTGAGTCGGAGGCTGAAGAGTTTCTAAAAAATTGAAAAATTTCTTACTAATTTTCAATTTTAGGTTACTAACAGCGATTTCTGGCCGATAAGTTTAATTCTTAAGGAATATGCGCTAATTTATTGTCCCAATATCATTCCTCTTTTGCATTTTCTTCACAAAAAAATCTAATAACAATTCAACCGATAAGGGAGATCAAAACACAGGTTACAATCTTGTAAATACTTAAACCTATGACAGCAAACGCGTGACATTTGTCAATGGCAGCAACAATTTTATTGGAACATTCCTGTCTCATTTGTCATGAAGAAGAAAAGTACAGAACCACCTTATTTGAAGAAAAGCACAGAAAAAACGTCAAACTCCTATCACTAACTTAGATTTACTCAATAATATTTATGACAACATATGAACTAGTAAATATGATGATATCATTCCTTTGTCATATTGTCTCAGTATGGTTTTTCTTTGGTTATGATATAGAGGCACGAAAAAATAAACCATATTGATTTGAAACAAGTATCTGTTTTCAGAAATGAGAAACAATACCCAACAATTGGAAGCTATAAAAAAATTTTAATCTCCAAATGTTGCCAGGACGATTTGTCTCTAAGTGTGTCTGTGAGTTTTTGGAATTTCAACCGCGGATCTTCTTTACTAGTCTCAGCAAATGTTTTGGGTGTATTTCCTCCAGACAAATGAAGACGAGATACCAGAACTAGCTTGATTGATGAAGTTTCCTGTCAATTTGAAAATGACGAAAATTTTCTTTGGATAGTTATTTCATCAATCTTATGGCAATCATTATTTGACAATAACTTGTTATTTCTCTACTTTTTATCTTTTGAAGACCATATCAAAGTACAATTCTGATTCTACACTTTTAACGTCAAGTAATAATTTGCCCCACTAGAAACAAATTAATAGCAGATGTCTATTATATTTGAATAGTGGGAAAGTGCATGTCAAGCAAAAGTTTTCGGGGAGTCTCCTTATCCGAAAATTGCAACCAGTTTTTTATGGCATCAAATTAGGTTCTTTCTGCAAAAAGTTTAGTATTCCTAAATTTCTTTTTGAGATTTTCTGTGCCTAGCTGCTATGAATTATTTAATCAAGCCGCAAAACAAATCAGTGACTATTCAATTCCTTCTGTTAAGATTGAAAATTTAAGGACATCAGTTGAAAATCTGTTTTCCTACCGTGTATATAAACATACTCTCATCATTTAATTTTCTTTCAATTGTATTATAGCTTATATATATTAAATGCAAATAAACAATTTCACTTTAGTTTTAAATTGATCAATTGTATTAAAATTAGAGGCGAAGTGGGATGCAATTCAATTTAATCAAATCCCACAGCGTTTGGAACAAGTACGTTTAGCCCAAGCTGTAAAAGAATGCTGTTCCTACACAACAAACAACTTCTGGTTTCTAAATAATCCTTGCATAAATGACAGGGATACACAAAGCTCGTAGCCGGACCTGAACGGATTTCATTTATAAATTATAGAATACCTGCGAGGAAACATGTGTGTGCACTCATATTGCGAATGCAAACATGTGGTGGCAACTTTACAAATACACCTGTGGAGCGCCTTGATAAGCATTTGCATGGGTTCGACTGAAATGCCAATGCTGACAAAATTCAGAATTATTGAAACATAAATTTACTGACAAACAAAGGATGAAGCACTGTGCAAAGAACAGAATTGATCCAATATATTATTTATGCCTCCTGCTCCATTTGCACACATTCCTACAGACGAAAGGCCTATTGACTTTTCCGACCCACCATATGTTCTGCGTAGCAAAAAATTTAAACTTTCTGTTGGTATCCTTTACCGAGATCTCTTACACTCGCGTCCTTTTAAATTTGTTTTTATTCTCATTCGTAACGTACCATCAAGACGACTAGGCAAAGCAATTTTTATTGTGAAGCTCCAATTGCCTGTTTGTGTGTTTAACCATCAAACCAAACAAACTTGAAAATTCATTTAACCATATGAGAAAGCAAGCACACATCAGGACTCAGTTTTCAAGAATTCCGAAAAAAGTTCGCCAGTGTATTAGCCACGGACCAGAAAAAGGGACATATTATATTGTCTGGCGAGTTGGAAACGCCATGAATTTATGAATAGAATGTAATTTTCTCACAGCCCCCAATATCACGGCCGAATGACGACTGGTTGTTTGTCATTGGTCAAAGTTTTGTATGAAGTGGTACCAATTCTTTTAAATGGAGATGTGGTTTTATATGGATGAAGTCGAAAGGACGTGATTGAAATTTTTGACATTCCCGTTTGCCAAGAAGTTTTCATGTTTTCTTTTTCCTGTTTTGAGGCCAACAATTGAGCTCACGAACAAGTCGGAAGGGAATCAACCTTTATCGATTTTTATTTTCATCAAAGCAGAACGAACGTTTCCCCCAAAGAATATTTTTTCAAGGATGATCGTTCGCTATCAACGTGACAGGGAGTCAGCAAGCAAAGCTAGGAAATTATGCTTGTGTCAGGCTTCATTGATTATAGGAAAACTCTCTATGATCATTTTTGCGAGCGTTCAATAATGAAACCTGCCTCGAATTTCTATGAAGCGTTGAAGCTGAATGGACACACTTTAATTATTATTTCCCCTAAAAAATTCCTTGTTCATAAGATGGTCCAGCAGGAGCCATTAATTTAAGGAAATTCCAAAGGAAAACCTCGGAACTGAAAATATAAGAGGAATCATTCCTTGTTTCTGGAGGCTTAAAATAAATTATACGAGAATACATTCATACAAAGACATTTTCTTCGTGGGGGACGAAGTGTGGAGCATGAAATTTAAACAGACAGGGAAATAAATTTCATAAAGTTCAGTTGTAATAGATGGTTGATAAGGTAACTTGCAATTGTACTCTTCAAATTCAAGCCATCAAATACCGACAAACAAGAAATATGTTTCAAGTTTCACCAAAAGGATTCGCCAGTCTAATAAATCTATCTAGAATTCAATTGGCTCAAATGAAGACTGCATTACATTGTCTAGAATAAGAATGCGTTTTCCAGATTCAGGACCTCATGCCAAAATGAGATCGATTAAACCTTATCGACCTCAGCATGAATAAATGATAGAATCCTCCTAGGGCCTAGCCTGTCTGAGTTGAATTTTTCTTTACCGATGCCATTTTCATGATTCACTCTTTCATTTATTGCCATTAGAAAGAAAGCTGTTGGAAACTATAATTAAATATCATAATCTTGACTATAATACTCAATTTATTGTACTCGTGAAATATAAAGTATGTATATAAAGAGATAGCGCAATGATCGATGGTCGATGTATACTACATATGTACGCGTGCGATACATTATGTCACTTCACTTGTACGCGGGTCGTCGTCCGGTGCACAAATCATGTACGGTCGCTAGTGTAATTCACTTATTATAATAAATAAATACTATTATTATCAATATTTCACTTATTATTAAATCCACACCTCAACAAAAGCATTTGCTTATAGAATTCATTGTCCTTTTGCCTCTCGAACTCATTCACATTCTGTCAAAACATATTACGTCCAAACCACCGGATGACGATAGAGAACTATCATTTTATTCTTCGCGATTCTTTGGGTCCAGCTCTTTTTATTCCTGAACATTTACACAGATTTCATTCATCGAGGAAAGTCAAATGGGAGTATTTCAGGGAGCAAATGAAAAATTGGCTGACAGTAGTCAATTATTTTGAATGTCTTTTACAAAACACTTGAATGTTTTCCCACTCAATCTCGTGATAAGTTAAATGTTTTCTTACACTTGTCTGCAAGTGTAAGTGTAAGTGTGTCCTTCGCCAAGACCCACAAGTTTTGAAGTTTTCAAATTTTGCCAAATTATGCTCGAAAAAAGAGCCGAGAATTCAAGATGGTTTCGAACATGCTTCCCTGCCGATTCTTGCCAGGTATCAACTGCTAGACTAGGACGTTTTAATTGGGTCTTCTAAGTCAATGGTAGCTCTTTGGTAATAACTATGGCTAAAGTTGAAATTCCAATTTTATCAAAGGTAACTCACTTTTTGGACAATCTGAAAAGAATCAAACCTGCAGGTTTGTCGAGCCTTAACTTGATTGTTAAGGCGACACCTTTGGCGGATGTCAGATGGAGTAAACAGCGCTGTGACCTCTTCAGGGAAATTGGAGAGCTCTGTCTAGAAACTATGGTCGAAGAAATGGTGAAAACGGTTAACAAAGTAAATCGTGTCGCACAATATGTTCGGGCTGTGCTGACACTGAAAAATACTATATTGGAGCGCTGAGAGGCATCTTCTTTTCTAGCACTTCCTTCCTTTTCGCTGGAGAAAAGATTTCCATAATCTGAAGGCGCCTCTAGAAGTGTAAAAACGGGGCCCAGCCCAAAGACATGTGGAAAACGGTTCCAGGCTAGGTTTTTAGTACATAAGGAAAGGTGTTTTGTGGGCAGTCAAAAACATTGCGCGTCAGGGAGTCTCACATTCAGCGCATAAGCAGCCTTCACCTCCCTTCCACGAAAAGAGACGACACGTTTTTTTTCTGCAAAACCAACTTCTATAAACCTTGGAGGATAAAAGAGAAAATAAAACAGTTTGCACGGGTTGAGTATGATTGGTCTAATGGTCTCGTCAACCACAAGTTGATGGACGGATAGAGTGAAATCAATGATAATAACGGAAAACTCATACTTACTTAGGTGTCGTAGTTACTTTGACAGATAATCAATATCATTGATAACGAAAATTTATACAAAATTTCTCATAAGTCACAGAATGAAAATACAATCTGTCTGTTGATTTTCCCATTAACGTTTCCCATTCTAGACTTTGCAGGATGCTTAGTCTTGATCCTTTCTTTCGTCTATGAATAAAACGATTGCGATGTAGTTGATATGGCATTTGTGTCTTTTGCGTGTGTTTTTTGTCGATTTGTTGCACAGATAAAACCACTTTTAATTGCAAATCAATTGAAAATTTAAATTATACAATTGAGCCTACCTCCTCGTTTATTTTATGACTTTGTTTTTCAAAACATTCATTGAAGGAGTCTAAAAAGTTAATGCATACACAGGAAGGGAGGATCAACATAAAGCGTCAACGGATTTCTTATTTTCATTAAATGCTCCTTAAGATTGTTTATCTGTCCATTTTCCAAATCTGTCAAACAAATTGTTCAAACCGGCCAACAACCTTCGACTTGGAGGTCTATATAGGACAACATTGCCGGCTTGACTTGACTGGAAGACGAAGAAAGTCTTCTATTCATTGTTGGAGAGTGAAGTGAAGGATGGTTGACGGAGGTAATTATACCGGTGAATGGCAGCATGCTTTATGGGCACGGAGCGAAAAGCACATCTTTTACTTGTTTTCCTGTCCTATTTTTCTCCTTCATGAGGAGTGAGGCTATGGAAGCAATGGGATGCTTTCTATGGAAGCATATGTTTCTTGAATTAAGAAAGATTTCATTCATCTTCGTAATTTCAAAAATGGGGTTGCTATATTCAGTTTGGTCGACTACTTTATTTCAAACATCTTAGTGAAAGATGAATTTACCATTTTTATGCCACTAAATGGTAACTTGTTATCAGTCGTTTGAAAGTCATTTGTTTGAAAGTCGTGGGATTGAAAGATTATTTATTCAGATAATCCAGCCGAAGTTTTAGCTTGCCTTCTTCTTTTTCTGAGCTACTTACCAAAACTGGCATCCTAGCACGAAGGTTGCCTTTAATAAAATTCCTTATTTGTTTGCGAATATGCTGGTATTTACTAAGTCATCGTTCTACCAGAAGCAGAGCTCAAGTAAACTTCCGAAACCTTCAGAAAAATCCTCGGCACCGGTTGCAATGAAATTTGAAACCAAATTAACAACCCTGTTGTCAAACCAGCAACTGACAAGGACTTTGCCGTCAAAGCTGACGCACTGTTCGCTTGAGCCACGCCCACGGACAGCCATCTTTTTGACCTGGAGGAGAGGTTTATTGGTTAATACATTGTCACCAACTGTTCCAGCTGTGTTAATTTGTCGGTTTCTTAAAGTTCCAAATGGTTTCAACGACGGAACAAAAATGTCAAAAAACAAGTTTTGCCCTGCTACTTCCCTCGGAATCGTTTTGCCAATTCAAGAACGATTGTGGAGCCATTGCCGATAGTTTTCCCTAGGACATTGTTCATGGGTACTGTTGAGCTTCACTGGACAAGGAAATCATATGGTATTCATCTCATTCTGCTGAGGAATGACACCGTCAAGTCGAATCCTTTGACATATCGCTTTGCAACGAACTTCTCTATGAAAGAAATCATCTGTTCAGCAGCTCAGAAATTCTCTTCGAGATCTAACTCAATTAGTCGACTTCAAATTAGTTCCAGGATTGGTCGAAATTTATACAAGCTGTCCTTGCATATCGGAGTACGCGCATTGCTGTCGGCAACGTACAAGCGTTAACGCAAGGCGAAGTATAGACTAGCTGTCATGTTTTTGTAGAAAATAGGCAGTCGTATTTGAGCCACTGAAGTATGAGAAGAGAGTACCGACACTGATGCTCTCAAGCGACTACACGTCAATACCATCGTAAACAATTCCGTTAGGTTGCATGGGTGTAATTTGACGCTCATGTCCCTTAATGCCTTCCTATTATATGGAATAGACTTAATTCTCTGGATGAACGGGGACGATGTGGTTGAGAGCATGAATGTTTGCCACGTTAGATTACTGCTCTATCCTGCGTTAACTAATTTACCTTTATTGAAAGTCTGTCAAGCTCAGTAAGAATTTCTTCTTGACCTTGTCATTCGTTCATTTTGACTTAGAAAGAACTGACAACTAGACAGGTCTGAGGTGGCATTTATTCTTCACATTAAAGCATAACAGGCCACACCCAGAGGCTTCTGCTCGGAATCCAACCAATATCTGGACTACTGGACCCAGGGTCATGCTTTTTTCGCGACCTGTTGTATATGCATGTCCAATATTTTGAAACAGGACTTTCTCACGGAGTGGCATTGGAACTGATACCATTTAATTCGGTTTTTCGTCTTTATTTGATGAAGGAAATAATGACAAAAAATCAAGAAGCTTAACTGAAAACTTTAAGTTACTGAAAATTTAATTGAAACACACCTGGCCAGATTTACGTAACTGTTAGTTCCCGAGAGACGATATCATAGATACACGTATGCGTTTTTAAAGTAATTTTTGATACGAGCACGTGATTAACATCAACGTGCCAACATCAGGACCCTTCAAAAAACATGGAAACAGCAGATGCAAAAAGAAGGGGAAGACCAATGTCCAATAGTTTTTCCACGTGAGCGAAAGGGTTAATGCACCTTCAGCTACTTCGATATTTCCCGAAGGAAAGTTATTCGCAGTAATTTCATATCTGCACTCTCGTCGTTAAGTTTGCAGAACATGTCGCAACAATGCTCCATACGCAAGAATCAAGCAATATCGGTCGCTACCATTTGAAATAAGATTCTAAGTGTCTAAGCGCTCAGTGTATAGAGACCACGAGAACTTCCATTGGGTCCTTTGGTATTAGTATTTACCCAAATAAAATGCATTAGTGTGAAGTTCACTGTTAGTGAAGAATCTTCTTTTCACCTGATATCCGAGCCCAACAGTACACAGCGCTATTTGAGTTCCATTCAATTCTGAAATTGTGTTACCTGATTATTAAAACCATCAAAAATTATAAATTATATATATATATATATGTATATATAATAGACATTATTTTATATATATGTATGTATATATATATATATATATACGTATATATTATATATATATAAATACATATATATATATATATGCATATATATATGCTGAATCCGTGCTAACCTGGATGACAAAAACGCATCTGCCCGTCGACCTACCATTTTGAATATTTGTTAACGTTCCCTAGCATGTCATATCTGATACGAGGCATGTGAGAAAGGTTCTTAGATTGGCAACACTGCTGGTGATCTGGTAACGCTCCGTCACAACCTGTCCGCGATTGGTTTGTTTATCCCTTCCTCTTCCTGAAGGCCAAAATACAATACTGCGTACAATGATTGCGATTCGTCGATGCGAGGCAAGCAATTTTCGGAAAAACGAAAATTCTTCGCAACAAAGAGCGTGACGTTTGTCAGATGCTCTGTGGCGCTTAAATAAAATTTGAAATTCAAACGCCTTAATTACTTTTTAAATACGAGGGTTATTCGGAATGTATTTTGAATGAAAATTTCGTGCATCCTTGTTGAGGCAATTATTTGCCAAACGAAGGAAAATTCCAAATTCAAATTTTTAAAAAATCAAAAACAATTTCATATGAAACGTCACCAATTTGACATTTGTCATATGAACATTATTCTTCCTCACATCGCGTGCATTGTAAATTGAATGTGTTGTATCTGTATGCGTTGTATCGTATTGTATCTGGGCCTTCAGTGCAAATTTCGACACCATACAGCTAAGACATTATTTTTGAAAGCATCAACACTAAACTTGTGTTTTGTCGTGTTTTACAAAAATAGAGCATCGAAATTGAGAGCAACGTTGTGAAATCAGATCTCGTGTTGGACTTGGTGAATTCATGAGTGCGACTTTTAAAAATGAAAACAAGTTTTACGCTGGCACTCATCATTTTTGGAAGGCCAGGAATGCGTTGTAGATAAACCTAGCTCAGGTTGAACTGATGAAAACCTTGGATATGCAAGTGCTCATGTGAGACCTCACCGTCATTTCACATTATAAATGATGAGAAAACTGTTCAATTTAAACACTTTCATGGTACATCAAGTTTTGACACACGATTGACCATGTGAAAGATTTGAAGACGAAATAGTTCCCGAAAAGCTCATATATCACATTTTTGACAACTATTTACTATACGTTGATGGTCATCCTTTTGAATAACCCTCAATGAAAGGCTGGCTTTGTACAAATCCTCGGTGATATTACGAACAACTAGAAGTTTTCTGAGTTAAACTCAAAGCTTCATAGAAGCCATTTTCTGATTATTTTCCCTAATCGAGCTCAAGAAATGACAGATGTTACTTGTGAAAAGCCTTAGCAATTGGATAGCAAGACATACACCAATCTTTCTGCAACGCCTTTAGCAAAAGTTCATCTTTCATCCTGAATGAGTATTTACCGAATTGCTACAAAAGATAATACTATAGTTATAGGAGCATTGTCTGTTTTGAGAATTGATTGAGAATACGACATCGTTT